>CM057453.1:780780000-783180000 GCA_016271365.2 Neoceratodus forsteri | reverse complement strand
TGCAGTAGATGTTCTTAGTCCAAATCATTATCGGTGTCTGTAAACCAAAACCAAGTGCTAGAACTGATGTAAAATACATTTTAAAATTGGGGCCCAAATTATGCACTACACACAGTGCCTGTTGAACATCCCAGTGCATAATAAGTAAAATTATAATCAATATAATATAAGTAAATATTATATTGATTATAATTGCTCAGTTATGTATTTTGTTTGGAAAGAAAAAAGTAAGGTAGCTAGGGATGAAGAAAACCTCCAAGCATGTGAACAGTACTTAGTACACAGTGTTAGTTGTTAATAACAAATTTCATGTAATATGGTATCTCTATGTTGAAGTAAAGCAGTAGTCATGTTAGGTTTGTTGGGTTACTGTTCATAATGTGCTCTGGTGGGGCACCCCAGGTACAAGGAAATACACAGTCATAGACATTGGTTACATTACAATTAAAATAATTAAGATTACAATAGTTTAAATTGGTTCAGGCACAAATTACTGAAGGTAAGGCACTAATATATCAGGTGAGGATACAAGGCATGGCATGCAATTATATAATAAGACATATTAAGGCCCCTAGTGAGAGGACTTGGAGCAGGTTGGGGATTGAACTTGAGATCAGGGAGGTATTCAACTCAAGCCAACAGACTTGAGAACACAGAGTGGGAAGTATGAGGGAGAAAACAGAGAAAGTAAGTGGGAACAATGGAGGTGGCAGGGTTAGGAGCATTGGGGCAAGGAGGGGAGGAATCAGATGAGTCTTTTTAGGGATGAGAGAAGGGAGGCAAGGTGAAGGTCAGGTGGTAAGTTATTCCAGAGAAGAGGGAGAGGCAGTATGGCGCAGTGGGTTAAGGCTCTGAGCTGCAAATCTGGAGACCTGGGTTTGAATCCCACAGCCCCCTAGATGCATACTGTGTGACCCTGAGCAAGTCACTTAACTTCTTTGTGCTCCCAGGTTGCACCTGCAAACAAGCTTTCAGCTTAGTGTGTCTCACCTGGTAAAATAATTGGTTAATTAATTGGGAGATGGTACAAGAAAGCAGACTGGCTAGTGGTAGAATGAGGATGGGGAATGGAACAGTATGAGTCCCTGTGATGAAAAGAGTAGGTAGTGGACTTGGCTGGAGTAAAGTGGGATGACAGGTATGAGAGGAGGGAGCCAAACCAGTATATAGCAATGAGAGCGGCACTGTGAATCCATCTCCTGTGAGTGAGTAAGTGAGTGAGGCAAGGGAGACAGTGATGGGTAAGGGGGGGAGGCAGTGGCAAAGCAGCAGAAGGAAGGTATGGTAAGGTTGAGTAAGGTGTCTAGTTTGGAGAGGGAAGAGGCTGGTGCAGTGCCATAGACTACGTCTGCATAATCAATCACTGGCAGAACTGTTTTAAGTACTAGTTGATGTCGAGTTGGGAGAGGGAGGCTGGCCTTGTGGTGATGGAGGACTGCAAGCTTGGGCCAGACTTTGGAGCAGATAGCATCAGTATGTGTAGAGAAATTGAGGTGACTGTACAGCCATACACCCAGGTACTTGAAGACAGGGACCATCTCAAGGGGTGAGTCGTCAAGCGTGGTGACCACTGGGAGTGAAGGGAGGACAGCTTCTGTCTAGTACCAAAAGTCATACTGTAGTTATTGTCTTTTTGATGTTTAGTTGACTGTACTCTGTTGAGATTGAGGAGAACACTGTCATGAGACGGGCCAGAGGCGTAGATGACAGTGTCATCTGCATACATATGCATGTTGGATGAGTGACAGATAGAGGGACGGTTGTTTATGAAGAGAGAGAAGAGGATGGGGCCAAGGATACAGCCTTGAGGAACCCTGGCAAGGATAGGGAGAGGGGTAGAAAGTGCATCACCTATTTGGACTGATTGTTTACAAATTTGTAGGTATGAATGAAACCAGTCAACAGTAGGTTTGGCCAGGCCAAAAGAATTAAATTTGTGAAGAAGGAGTGGGTGAGACACAGAGTCAAAAGCTTTGGCCAAATCAATGAAGATAGAAACAGTGATTTTGCTTTGGTCCATTGCAGTGAAGATGGAGTTAGTGATGCACAGCAGACAAGTGATAGCTGAGTGTTGTTTCTGAAAACCAGATTGCACAGGTGAAAGGGAGTTACTGGAGTAGAGAAAGTCAGAGAGTTTTGCCAAAATGAGGGATTCCTGGGCTTTAGCAAGGGAGAGGAGATGCGAGATGGACCGATCATTTCCAGGGGAAGATGGATTGCCACCCTTATGTAATGGGAGGACTTTGGCCAATTTTCAGGCTTTGGAAACAGTGGCTGTGGTGAGAGAGAGAGAGAGAGAGAGAGAAGCTTAGTATATATGTCAGTGGAACAACTATAGCTGGAGCAGAGATGTGGAGCAATCTAGGATGTAGACTGTCAGGGCTAGATTTAGAGGGGTTGAGAGAGAGAGATGAGCACAGAGAAAACTTAAGGGGAGAGAAAGGAGGAACGAGAAAGCCAGTGGATGGGGGGAGAGAATCTGGATGGCATTGAGGAGAGCTGGGTGAGAGGAAGTCAGGCAAAGCACAAGAGATGAAGAACTTGTTGAAAGTTTCAGTGACTGAGGCAGGGTTGGTGACAGGGGAGCAGTTGATTTTAAGGACTGGGCAGGCTTGTTGAGAGGGGGGGTCCAGGAGGGAGTGGATCACCTCCCAGAATGAAGCTGGGAAGTTCTGGCTCTGCTCTAGCTCAGATTTAAAATAAGAGGTTTTGGACTGGTAAATGCCCTTGGTGCACCTGTTCCTAAGTTGTTTGTAAGATTGGAGGTTGCTTTGGGTGTGGGATGCTCTGTAACGTCTCCAAGCTTTGTCCCTAGAATGACTCAAGGCAATGAGGTAGGATGTGATCCAGGAGTGATGATAACGCTTCACCCTTATTTTCCTAAGGGGTGTGTGGAGGTCCCAGATGCTTTTAAAGATGTTACAAAAGTGTGACAAGGCAAGGTCAACATCCAGAGCAGAAAAGACTGGCTGCTGGTCAGCATTTGTGAGGTTGTGCAGCAGGGCTGTTTCATTGAGGGAATGGAGGCAGCGGAGCCATATGAATTTGGGAGGGGAGTGGGGAGCGTGGATTTTGTGAATGCAGTATGTGATACAGTGGTCACTTAAGGAGTCTGAGAGGATGCCCGAGGCAGAGATGCAGTGAGGGTGGGAGGATACTATCCAGTCTAGAAGGGAGTGATTATGGGAATGGAGATTTAAATAGATAGGTTCCTGAATAAGTTGAGAGAGGTTAAAGACTTCAGTCATTAGGGTGGTAGGCTTGGCAGATGAGGAGAGCCAGTCAAGGTTGAAATCCTCTAATAGCAAAAGTTCACCTTTAGAGATCAGGGTGGATATAGAGGAGATGGCCTTGATGATGGAGTTGGACGAGGCTTTAGGTGGGGCATTCAGAGCCTCAATGTATGGGGGGCAGAGGAGGGAAGGGGAAATGTGAGCAATAATGAGTTCATGGGAAGAGGGCTGGACTCTTTGAAGATGACGGAGCTTGAGATGGACTGCCTTATGTACAAGGTTACCCCTCCACCTATATTTCCTCTATCCTGATGGAGTAAATTAAAGTCAGGAATGGTGATGAGGAGTCAGGGATTTTAACAGATAGCCAGGTTTCTGATATGCAGAGTATGCCAGGATAATATTGGGTAAGTCAAATATTTAGGGCATCCATTTTTGCGAGGAGGTTCCAGGCATTGAGGTGATGGATATGGATGTCCTTGGGTGGAGAGGATGAGGGCAGAGTTGGGGGCAGCCCTGGAAGAGTGGAGGATGGGTTGAAGGTGGATTGGGGCATGGGGGGTCGGAGTTGGGTTGGATGTCACAGACGAGTAGCAGAAGGAGGAGGGATAGGGGAAGGAAAGGAGGGAGTTTTTATTTGCCACGGCTGTGCACAAAGGGTGGGGCTGAGAGGTTTAAGCAGTGGTGCACAGCCTCAAAGTTTAGGTGGTGGGAGGGGAGAGTGAAGGATGGATGATGGGGGAGGAAGGGGAGAGAAGGGTAGAGGGCTATGGTGGGTGGAGACGGTAGGGTAGGGTAGGGGATGTGAGTGTGCATGGGTGGGCTGTGTGGGGGAAGGGAGAGGGCAGTGAGTGGCAGGGGCAAAAAAAGGATGAGAGGGAGTGGAAAGACAGGGCCAGGGTGACTGTGGGGAGAGTGGGCAAGAAGGAGAGGGCACTGGGTGAAGGGAAGAAAAATGAGAAACAGAAATGAGAGGGGGGATGAGGGGGATGAAGGGAAGGGTGGATGACATGGTAAGGAGAGAGAGGTCCATTGGCTGAGCTAAGAGGAAGTATGGAGATAAGTCGTAGAAGACAGAAGGAGCAGCGGTTGAGTAGTATGGACTTCAACTGCTGTGGAAAGGTGAAAGGATTTAGTTGCTTGGTTTATGAACAGGCTGCTTCAGAAAGAGGTGGTGCAGGCAGAGAGAATGAGGTGGATGTCAGGGAAGAATACTGATGAGGTTCGATTGGATAAGCTGCACAGAGGGGAGATGAGGTACAGCAAGTGGATTTAAAGAGTGCCAGGGTGGGGGAGGGTGGGAGAAAGAAAAGTTGGAGAACAGCAAGCAGATGCTGAGCTGACTAGCAGTTCAGCTATACAGAAATCTTCAGTGTCCATTCAGCTCACTTTAGGAGCCAATCAGGAGATAAAAAACCTCTGTGATGGTCAATTGCCAGTAAACAGGAAAAAGGTGCCACATTTTGAAATTATCCTGGTGTTCCTAGCAGGGCTGTACCTTTGTCAAGTGTCTGTGGTGGGTGAGGTGTGAGTGTTGGCAGGAGAGCCACACCACAGGTGTGAGCGCACCTGCGTAGGGGGTTCAGATCTTTTGTCCAAGTGGCTGTGGTGGGCGAGATGAGCGGTGTCGGCAGGAGAGACATGCAACGGGGGAGCTTCAAGCATGCATAGGATAGGCATAAAGGAATATTAATGAATAGGGTTGCTGAAGACCAATTAGGATCTGGGGAGGCAGGTTAGCAGAGACCATTTGAGCAGACTGTGTGTGCCAAGTAGTCTTCTTCTACTGACAAATTCTATGTTCCTAAGTTTCATTACAGGACATGAGCAAACACAGTTTGCAACCCCTCCCCTACAGCACCTGTCAGGGCTGCCTGCACTTTGCTAGTACTCCCCCATCCCCACCCCATAAACACCCTACTGATGTCATTGTATATGCCCCTGGTGGCTAGTGGTCCCCCTTCCTCCAGTAACCCCTCCATTTTTCAGACATTTCTCTGCATCTAGTGGTCCTTCCCCATCACCCATTTGGGTTTTTCAAACATTTTCCTCGTGTCTAGTGGTCCTTCCACCCATCCCCAGTCATCCTCCATCTGGTATCTGTCTAAATATTTCCCTAGTGTCCAATGGTCGCCATCACCCCTCCGGGTTTCATTTAAATACATTTCACTAGTGTTCCCTTCATTCCCCCCAAGTTCAGCTCCTCCACTTCAGCTCAGCCCACCCTAGCCTGGTGCAAACCCACCGTCTTGACCCCTTTGAAGAGTGGCATAGACCCTCTGTTCACCTCCATGGCTGGCCACTGACTGACAGATTGTGATAGCAAGCCTGCTATAGTAACAGTTTATTAAAGTAGGCAAGCAATCACGACCTGTCAGTGAGCAGCCATCTGTGAGTTGAGTGGAGGGTCTGTGCCAGTTACCAAGGAGGGGTGGAGAATATGGAAGAGGGGGCAGCAGGGCTAGGGTGGGTCAGATTAGAGTGGGAGGAGTTGAATGCTGGGAGTTGAACTGGGGGAGTTGGAGGACCACTGAACACCAGGGAAATGTTTGCAAGAATCTGGAGGGGTGATGAAGGGAGATGAGAACCGTCAGACATTAGGCAAGTGATATGGTGTGCCCAGCGGTGTATACATCTCTGACAGCAACATGTCGACAGCGACTGACACTACAGCGACAACAGTGCCAGGTCACTGTATTGTCGGTGCTGGACATTATTTTCTGGGGATCTTGCACCCTGTCCCCTAATCAACTCTGACTTGGAGTTGATTATTTTAATTGGGGGGGTGGTGGGCACAGTTCCCTGCATGGGGGATTCAGGGGGCAAAGCACCCCAAAGAAAACATGTTAGGCAGTGACCACCTTTATGTCGACTGTTTTTTTTTTGCTGTAACGTTGGTCAACAACATTTTTGTTGACCTGGCATCGTAGATCCAAACAGCGGGGGGGGGGGAACAGTGGACACCACGGAATGGACAATACATTCTTAGTGGGACATTTGAGAGGTGGGGGAACCACTGGATACCAGGGAATGGATAATTTATTCTGGGTGGGGTGTTTGGAGAATGGGGTTAGGAGCTGCAGCCCTCAAGACCTGGTTTGTGGGGACAGTAAATAGCGTGGCACTAATGACTACTTACTGCATCTCCAAACTTACCAATATGCCAGTACACCTATATGCAAGGTAGTAGCTTTTTTTGTTTGTCTTTTTATAGTTTTTTGTTGAGCGGGAAATGAGGGCTAGGTAGTTCTGCTTATTTCCAGGCTGGTCTCAGGTGGGGGTGGGTGCAGATGGATACTGACACATTGATTATGCTGCATTAGTGATAAGTGCACTGGCATATTTCTGTGCCAGTTGCAAATGGGTTAGTGACATCCAATAAAGCAATCCATCCAATAAAGCAATCTGTGGTCCCTTTCTGCTTTGCGGTCACAAAATGGTGTTGGTGACTGTAACAACTTGCCATATAGTTCTGTACTGTAGTTGTTTTGTGTTTTTAATTCTAGCTGTATTGATAAGTTTGAATGGATTTGTGAGGGGAAAATTAGATTAGGATAATTGCCAGAGGCATGCCAACTACCTCTGGAGAGTGATTATAATCTTTTTGTCCTGTAACCACTGGCCAGGTAATGGGCATGCTTCAATGCCAAAAAAGCCCCTTCATGTTATGGAAAGAGGCTCTGGCTAATGACTGAAGCAGACACTCCTGCTGTGTGAGACAGAAAGTAGGACAAAGGTGGTGTCCTTTGGAATACACAAACTCCTGAAGTCCAGATCAGACTGATTTACCAAGGGAACTTGTCCCTAGAGACACAAAGAATTGGCCTGGAAGTGCCGTCATAGGACATGTGTGCTGAGGGTTGATGGAGACTGGTCTTTGGGAACCAAGTTAAGCCATAGTTTTGTGAGACACAGAGTATTCAAATTTAGACTTCAAGCAGTTAACATCTAAGGTTAGAATCTGCCCTGATTCACTAAGGTGTCCTCTGTGGTATGCTAGTCCACTTTGCTTAATACAGAGAGAGAAGACATAGTTTTCTTCTGCTTGATTTCCACTGTACACATTTTCTTTTCATCTCTGTAGAATTGCTGTTGCCCATAGTTTTAGTGTAGTATCCTATATTATATGTGGAAATAGCTTGAAGAATTAAATATTATTTTTTTAAATACTTGATTCTTCTGCGACTGAGTCCTTGAAAGTACATAAAACTGGATTATATTGACAGAAACTTTTTTCTGTCTCCGAAGAGAAGGCCATAGTTACCATATTTTGTTTCTAAAGTGAAGTGTTCTCAGCTGTGAAAGAGAGGGGTTGGTAATTTGATCTTTGATGAGGAGCACTGTACTGTGTGGGCAGTGGCTCTGGTGGAATTCGGACCTAGAGATACACTGAGGGAATGTCAGTAGGATTCAGATCTAGAAATACCCCACTGAGTGGTGGCAGCTACTGAGGTACTCTTGGAGGCACCGGAAGGGTTTGAGAAAGCTGGTAACAGCCATAGACTGAGTCTGGGAAAGACAAATTTGCCACAGCAACTAATATGTTCAAACGTCCCACCTCTAGTGTACTGTTTTATGCATTTCTTTTTAAATAGTCTTATTTTTCTTTATTTACATACATACATACATAGTTGCCAGCAGATTAGGCCTAATGGTCTATCTTGTCTGCCCAACACAGCTCACTGGTATTGCACAGTAGCTGCTCTAATTCCCCCTATTATTCCCCCCCACCCTCCTCTCCACCCTGTACACCTCTGGTGCTCCCATTTACCCACCCTCATACTGTGCCCCTGTGCCTGTCTCAGCCCCTCTTGAAACCTCCCACAGTTCCCAGTTTTACTAGATCATCTGGCAGTGCATTCAAGGGTGCCACCACCCTCTCCATGAAATAATGCCCCCTCATCTCCCCTCTGTACCTCCCCTCCACAAATTTTAGACTATGGCCTCTCGTACTCCCCTCTTCCCTCAATTTGAGCAGACCCACCATGTTCCCTCTGTTAAACCTCTTCAAGTATTTGAAGGTCTCTATCATATTCCCCTATCCCTTTTGTCCTCCAGAGAGTACATGTTCATCTCTCTAAGTCTACCCTCATATGACAACCCCTCCAGACCACTAATCATCCTCGCTGCCCTTCTCTGGACTCTCTCTAGCTGTGTGATGTTCTTTTTCAGGTGCGGGTGCCAGAACTTCCCATAGTATTCCAGATGCAGCCTCATGAGTGAGGTCTACAGAGGAAGTATAACCTCCCTTCTGGACATTATCCCCCAGCAATACACCCAAGTATTTTGTTTGCCTTAGCCACTGCTCCCTGCACTGCTCTGAGTGGTTCTCTTTAGCATCAATCATCACCCACAGAGCATTCGCTATCATTGCAACGGTCAGTTGTACCCTCCAAGTGATAGATGTATCCAGGGTTCCTAACACCTAGGTGCAGAGCTCTACATTTGTGTGTATTAAACCCCAATTACCAGGTGTGGTCCCAGCTTTCCAGCCTCTCCAGGTCATCCTGTAGTGCCCTCCTTCCCTCCTTGCTATCTACCACAGCCCCCAATTTAATATCATCAGTGAATAAAATAATTTCACTACCAACCCCCTCCCTGATATCTGCAATGAACACATTAATAAGGATAGGGTCCAAAACAGAATCTTGTGGGTCACTGCTAATGATCACTCTGGATGTCGAGACTTTGACTCCTAACACCACCCTCTGCTGTCTATTCCTAAGCCAATTTGCTACCCACTCCATCAACTTATCTCCCATCCCCAGATACCTCAATTTCCATATTAGCCTTCCATGCGAGACCAAAATCAAACACACTGATGAAGTCCAGGTACAGGACATCAACCAGCTTATCTCCATCCAGGGACTGTGTCGTCCATTCAAAAAATTGGACCAGGTTTGTCTGACAAGATTTCCCCCTGGACAAACCCATATTGGATTCATCCTGGAAATAATTTACATCCAGGAACTCCACATCTGTTCTTTCAAGATGGCCTCCAACATTTTCCCTATTATGGATGTCAGGCTCACCAGTCTGTAGTTCCCCAGATCATCCTGAGGTCCACTCTTATGGAGGGGCATGACATGTGCCAACCTCCAGACTAGAGGGACCTATCCTGACTGGAGGGGGGAATTGAGTAGTTCCATCACTGGAGCTGCCAGGACATCTGACCGTTCTTTCAGAACCCTCAGGTGGATGCCATGTGGCCCTGGAGCTTTATTTATTTATTTATTTATTTGTGAGAATCAGTTTACAACCTTTGAGCCAGAGGCTCGTTTCCAAAGGTACCTCATCACATTGAGGACATACATAACATTTTAGGTTACATAGTACAGGTTTTCTCAAATAGGCGTTCATCAGAGGCACCACGTCACACTGTGATCAAACAAAATACATTTGAATTACAGGGTACAGGTAATTGAAATAGTTCTTACACAAGTTGGTTTCATATGTTGAGCAATTTACTGACATAACCATAAGACAGCAGGCACTAGCCAGGATATACTTAGGTATGGTGTGCTGGAGAGGGATGGAGGGGTGGGCTAGGAGGAGAGCTGCCCAGCGGGCATTGTCACGGGTGGAGAGGTTCGGGGTCCAGCCTCATTCAGAGACAGGAGCAGCTATGATTGTTGAGGAGTTGGCTTCGAAGGCTGGTTTTGAATTTGGAGATAGTTGTGGCATTGGTGACGGGGGCAGGGAGAGAGTTAAACCAGATTGGGGCTCTGTAGCAGAAGGACCTCTGACCATGAGTAGTTCTTGACCTGGGGACCAGTAGAGCGGACTTGTTTGAGGACCGTGTAACAATTGTAGTTGGGATCCGGTGGATGGATGCAGTCACCCCACGAGGGGAGAGCCCGAGTAGGGTTTTTTTAGTGAGGAGGCAGGTATGATAGCGAAGCCGTTCATCAAGGGTCAGGAGTTTAGCATCATCATACAGTTGACAGGTGTGAATGAGCCTGGGGGCACCAGTAATCAGTCTGCAAGCCTTATTTAGGGTTATGTGAATTTTTTTGAGGGCAGTCGTGTCGGCAGCACCATAGACTGGTAAACCATAGTCTACAAGGGACAGTACTGAGGACGTAACAGCGAGCCGGAGAGCATTTGGGGGGAGGCAGTTTCTATGGCAGAAGAGGAAGCCAAGCCGTATGTTGGTGGTGGATGCAAGGGCATTAATGTGGTCATAGAATGTGAGGGCAGAATCGAAGGTAATCCCTAGGTATTTGTAGGAGCAGACTTGTTCCAGAGGTTGTTTGGTACTAGGAAGGATATGGACTGGGTGGTTACTAGCTTTGTTTTGGGGGTGGGCAAAAAGCATAGCTTTGGTTTTTTTTAAGATTAATGATGAGTCTGCACTCCTTAAACCAGGCATCTGCCTCATTGAAGGACTGTTGTAGGGATTCCTGAAGGGAGATGAGATTGCGGTGGGTGGCAAAAATGACAGCATCATCATCATACAGAAGCATTTTGCCAGAGCAAGCACTGGGCAGGGAGTTCAGATACAGTGAGAAGAGAAGGGGGCCTAGGATGGAGCCCTGGGGAATCCCTGAGTGTATGGGGCGGGCATCAGAGAGTGTTCCATTGATTCTAACACACTGTGACTGAGCATCTAGGTAGCTTGAGCACCATGCTAGAGGGCCAGCCGAGAGACCAGTGTGGCAGAGGGCATTCAGCAGAAGTGGGTGGGAGACAGTGTCGAAAGCCTTTGATAAGTCGATGAACACTGCACCAGCTAGGGAGCTGGTGTCCAGGGAGGAGTGAAGGAAATTAGAGAATTCAATTAGCGCAGTGCTGGTACTGTGGCCAGCACAGAAGCCATGCTGCTCTGGGCATAAGATGTTATGCTTGGACAGATATTCAGTGATTTGAATGGCCACCACTTTTTCCAGAGCTTTTGAGAGTGGGGGGAGGATGGAGATTGGTCGGTAGTTGTTGGTCGATGACCTGTCACCTCCTTTATGAATGGGTGTGATTATGGCTGTTTTCCACGCTGTGGGAAATTGTCCCAGGCAGAGCGATTGGTTAATTAGGCTGGTGAGCGGGGCAAGGACTTCATCTAGCAGCAGCCTGAGGATACTGGGGTCTAGTGAGTTGCTGCTGGGATTGTTGCCATTTAGAGCTTTGCTTAGGATGGGTCTGGCCTCCTGGGCAGATACCTTGTGCAGGTGGAAGCTGGGGTGGTGGCGGACAGGGGGTGGTTGGTATGGGGGAGGATCAAAGAAATTACTGGGGAGGACTGAACTAAGGTCGGTGAACATGGTGTTTAGGCAGTTAGCTATGAAGGCAGGATCGGTGGAGGTAGTACCATCACTAGTGAGCTGAGATGGGTGAGGGGAGCATGACTTACCATTTAATTGTTTAATATTATCCCAGAAATTCCGGGCTGAGCCCCAGGAGGAGATGAGGGTGGCCAGGTAATGGTCGGCCTTGGCTTTTCGGACCGCCCAAGAGCACTTATTCCAGGCTGCATTGTATGCTTGTCTATCAGACAGCTGGCCCATTTCAGTGGCAAGGTGCCAGAGGTTATCTCGAGTTCTGAGCAATTGTAGGAGGGCAGGGCTGACCCAGGGTGCATTCTGTTTTTTTGATCAGATTTTTGTGAAGGGTGCAAATAGATCACAGACCTTGTTGAAGGTTTGGGAGAAGATAGTGAGGGCAGTGTCAATGTCGGGTGCATGCTGAATGGGGGACCAGTTTATCTGGGTGAGAAACTGTCTAAGTTTTTTCAGCCCACCACGGTGGAGGCACCTGTGGAGGGTGGTCTGTGCTTTGGGTTTGGGATTGGGGACTGTCCTAAGAAATAGGATAGGGGAGTAGTCACTTAGGGAATCCAGTAGGATCTGGATTTTTTGGATTTTTTTGGGTCGGTTGGTGATGACTACATCCAGCAGGGTGCAGGTTCCTCTTTTTGGGTTTATTCTAGTGGGCTGGGTGACGAGTTGCGTCAGGTCTTGGGCGGCAAATGTGTCACAGATTGTGGAAGAGGAGGAGCTGAGCCAGTTTATGTTAAGGTCACCAACTAGGATTTGCTCTGCCGCATGGTGAAGGGTGGCCAGATAATCAGTTAGTGATACCAGAGTTGGGTTCTGGTTTTTTGGGGAATGTAGGCAGTGGTGAGATAGAGAGGGCCCCTAGAGGGGTCAGGGGTGAGGGTAAGGGCCTGGGCCCCATTTACAAGGGCAGGGGTATGGAGTGCTTGTCCAGTAATTGTGTCCCTAGTGTAGATTGCACAACCTCCCCCTCGTTTGCCTACTCAGTCCTCCTGGTATAAGGTATAGCCAGGGAGAGAAACACATGAGTCAGGGGTGGATTTGGACATCCAGGTTTCTACCAGGGCTATGATGTCAGGTTGATGTGCCGTGCCCCAGCACTGGAGGGTGTCGAATTTTTTCAGCAGGCTGCATATGTTCATGGAGGCTATTTGGAGGCCAGTGGGCCAAGTTGTTGGGTGGGAAGGGGCTGGGCCTGGGTTGGGATGCATGTTGCCAGAAAGCTGTAGAAGGAGGACCAAGGCTCTGGTCAGGGGGTGGCAGCAAGTCAACTTCCGTGGTGCACGCTGGGATGGGGAGGTGGCCATGGCAGTGCAAGGAATGGGCAGGGTTCAAAAATTTGGGAGGGCAAGGATGATACCCAACCATGGAGAGTCAGGATAGGCAGTGTGGGGGTAGATAGGGGGTGGGTGCTGTGGGCCAGGATACATGGTCAGTGTAGGGTGTGACCGGACTAGGTCAGGGAGAGTTGGAAGTGCCGGGATAAGAGGGCCTGTGAGTATGTTTGGCTGATAAGATGTGTGTACTAGCAGGAGAACGAGAGGGAGACATTTGGGGAGAAGGGGAGCACACATAATGCCAGTGTAAGCAGCAGGGCAGGAAGGGTTCAAGTATCTTGGCTGCCTCCAAGAAAGCGTGGAGACCACTTTGGATTAGTGGTAGGGTCATGGACTCTGGTGGATAGGGTACAAGGTTCTAATCCCTGGTAGGGCAAGTGAAAAAGGACCTGGGCAGGTGTGGGATTCCACTTTCCAGGTGGTTCAAGGCTGGCTGGAATTGGGCCAAATACAGGGTGAAAATAGCGACTCCTAGTGGTCACTGAAGGTTAGTGTCAGGCTAGGGTAGGGTCTGATGATTGGGTCAGACCAGTGTGCAGGGCTAGTTTGGAGTCTGGGTATAGGTAAGAGGTGTGTTCAGGGACAGGATTGAGAGTAATGGAAAAGAAGTACTGTCTGTGGGTAGAGGAGTTCCAGGAAGTGGGGGGGGATTCAGATAGTAAGACTGACGTGAGTAGTCAGGGGCCCCTCTGGTGGCAGGCCGATATAAGCTGCTAATGGGAAAGTGGGGACTTAGTAAATTAATGCACAGGAAGTGATGTCATAAATAAGAGACTATATAAGTAGTGCCGACCCTGGGTGGGTGGGGCAGTCGATGTGCACAGTGTGTCGATGGGCTAACACTCCTTACAAGGGTGCACTGCAGGAGGTTGTTTAATTACCTCTGTGCCTGTTGGAGCTTGTGAAGCTCAGCTGGAGGTGGTGCTGCTGCTGCTCCTTTATCCATCCTCAAGGACTTGAGACTCTCCCCACCCCTCCCTACCTGGATCTCCCCATCTGTGAAAGCTACCTGTGCCCCCTTTCCTACCCCCTCCCTGAGGAAATGGCTCATCCCTCTCCCCTAGTGAAGACTGAGGTGAAATAATCATTTAACACTTCAGCCTGCTCCATCCCCCTCTACCCAGTCCCCCTTCCTCAACCTTCTTATCTGCCCCTCACCCTTCCTCCGCTCCCTAAAATATCTAAAGAATTCCTTCTCCCTCCTCCTTGATTCCTCTTGTTAATCTAAGGCCTTACTCTGCTTTGGCCTTTCCAATCTTTCTGCTAACCTCTCTGGAAATCCTATGATACTCCTCAAGGTCTGCCTCACTACGAGAGCATTTATACCTTCTAAAGGCCAACCTCTTTTTCTTCATTTCCTCCTGTATTTCCCTTATCTACCAACAAGGTTTCCTGCCTCTGGCCATCTTGTTTTGTGACCTGGTGCAGGTTTTTGTGGCCTCCAGGATGCCCTGCTTCTGGATTTCCCACTGCCCCTCCATGTCCATCCCGGTCCCACATTTACTTATATGTTCCCTGAGTATATCTGCTATCGTCCTGAAGTTTGCCCTCCTGAAGACCACTACCACGGTCTTTGGTTCCTCTCCTTCCCTTAGTCCAAGGTAAAACACTCTGTGGAGTGGTCACTGCCAGCCAATGGGGCTTCCACTGCCAGATCCTTGACCTGCCCTCCATTGACTAGGACCAGGTCCAAGATGTTTCTCTCCCTAGTCGGCTGTTCAACTACCTGAGTCAGGAACTTGTCCTGGAGTGCGTCAAGCACATTTTTCTACTTGGCTGATGAAAATACCATGGAACTCCAGTCCATTCCTGGCATGTTAAAGTCCCCTAGTATCACATTCCCACCACTCCCCCTCCTGCAATTATTTCTCAAGTTTGAATTAGTTCCCCATCTATGTGCACCGACTGTATGGGTGGCCTGTAGAGCAACTCAGATGAACTCTCCTCCCTTGCCTATCCTGTAACAAGGCCCATATCACCTCCACATTATCACCCCCAACATCCTCTCTCCTGCAAACTATCCTATCCCTAACAAACAGTGCAACCCCCCCATCCTGTCCTTTCTAAGTGTGATATAACCAGGAACTTTCATGTCCCAGTTGTGGTACTAAGTTGCCTAAGTTCTGTGACTGCAACCACATACACCCTCCCTTCCACCAACAATGACTGCAACTCCAGCAGCTTGTTTCCCAGACTCCAGGCATTTGTCAGAATAACTTTCCAGCACCTCCCAGAGTTTTCCCTAATCCTACCCCCCCCTGCTCCCGGCATCCACTCCTCCAGGTGTGATTATCACTTCCTGTACCTCACCAGATTAGGGGAAGAGTCTACACCCTCTTATCTTGCTCAAGAGCCCTGTACTCTCCAGCCCTCCCCCCTTGTCTAGTTTAAAGACCACTGCCAAGATATATAATCCCATAACCTGTTCTTAAGGACCTCCTTTCCCTCCTTACTCAAGTAAAGCCTTTCCCTAACAAAAAGTTCTTTAATCTCCCCCATTGCCCACAAACCTATACCCCATAATTAAACACCACTCCCTTAGCCAGCTGTTGATTTCCCTAATCTTCTGTTTTCTTTCCAGAGTACACCTCGATACTGGCAAGATTTCTGAAAATGGGATGATGCAATTCTCGACTACATACAATCTTGCCAGTTCCCTATGTCTGGCCTACACTTCTTGCACACTGTTCTCCTCCACATCATTAGTGCCAATGTGTACCACAATGTGGGGAACTCCACTGTGCTTTCATACCAATGAGTGCACAAGGTACCCTACCCCAAACAGTGTAATTCCCAGCATACATTCCACACTTATAGAGCCCCCTTTGCCCCATTTGTTATTTATTGACCATGGTTAATGTTGCCTTTTTTTTCTATGCTTCCTGACCTGTGCCTTGACTACAGATGGTGTCAGCCTAGGTGGGATTTTCGCTGTGCATACTCTATGCCAGGAGTTTTGTATATGTGGGTACTGGACCTAGTACCAAGGAAACATACTGCAAGGTAAGGATTCTGCAGCAGAAAGTCCAGGAGTGGTAACAGGAGAATGGCAACCTAACTAGCAGAGACAGAAGTCCAAGCTGAGATTGTACAGCTAGCACAAATTATGGAAAAAGAACAAGCAGTGACAGAACCTGAAAGCCTGATGGACTTTTTCAAATGGGCGGCTATACAATAAAAAGAGACAGAGAAGCAGAGAGAAAAAGAGATTCAACATTTAGAAGCACAGAGGAGAGAAGAGATGCAGTGACAGGAGCAGTGATGGCTGGATGCCTTGCAAGCTGTCAAAGGCAAAGGATCTGGCACAAATCCAGATGAGCAACAAAATACAAGCAACTTAAAATCCATTAAACTTACAAAGTTGTGTCCCTCAGATGATATTGAGGCATATCTAATAACTTTTGAAAGAGTGTCCACAGCCTGCCAATGACCAAAGCAGCAATGGAAAACCAGACTGGTACCCTACCTGACAGGAAAAGCCCAACTTGCCTACAGCAATATGGACACTGAATAGTTAGAAAACTATGACCTGGTGAAAAGCAAAATCCTAAAAAGGTATGACATCTCTGGAGAGATCTACAGGCAGAGATTTCAATCTCTGAGGTACATCTTGGTCGACAATCATCAAGAAGCCTTCACCCAACTCAGAGAACTCCTGATAAAATGGCTCCAACCAGAAAGCTAAACAATCCCATAGATCATTGACACATTTGCAATGGAGCAATTCATCAACAACCTGCCTGCTGTGAATTTTACAACTGCTCTTGTTTTTTCCTGTGCTTCCTGAACTGTGCCTCAACTACATGGTCAACTGATGTCACATGGTTGTGGATCTCATTAGTTAGTAAAATATGAACAATGGATGCAAAAAATGCATTACTAACACAGGACTCTTGGTGCCAGATATTCAAACCATTGTGCCTAGCACAAACCATAGTGCTGGAATAGCATTGGATTTGAGCAAGACTGCAATATTCAAAAGCCCTATTAGTGCCAGCGCTGTGTGGCAGCGCTGAAGTAAATAGATAATAGTATGCAGGGGCGGGGTTAGGAGAGCACCCATGAATGCCAGCAGCGTGGCATAGTCATAGGTCTAGCACCACACTACAGGCATTAGCACAACCTGTAGCATGGTGCTAGATACCACTGAACAAAAGCTGGTGGTAATGCAGAGGTGGTGCCCCCCCATTGTGGACCCCCATAGCCGCAGTAGTACAGTAAACTCCCTGGTAGTCTAGTGGTTCCCCTACCCCTCTGCATGAATCCTAACCCCAAGCACCATACAAAATGACTGTTCCCTGGTAGTCTAGTGGTCTCCCCACCCAGCAGTGATGCCCCCACTTAGCCCAGGAACCATCAACGAACAGAGCTGGTGACTGGCTCAGCCCTCCTCTCACCACCATGGCCAGCCGCCGACTAGGTATGAATGAGCCACAGTCGGCGGCCAGCCGTGGTGATGAGAGAAGGGCTGAGCCGATCGCCTGCTCTATTCGTAGATTGTTCCTGGGCTAAGCGAGGGTGTCACTGCCCGGTGGGGGGACCACTAGACTACCAGGGAACAGTCATTTTTTATGGTGCTTGAGGTTGGGATTCATGCAGGGGGTGGGGGGACCACTAGACTACAAGGGAAATTACTTTGAATTTAATTGCAAATGGGTTGGGATTCATGCAGGGGGTGGGGGACCACTAGACTACCTGGGAAATTACTTTGAATTTCAATCAATCAATCAATCAATCAAAGTCTTTATTTATACAGGTGATCACTGTTGAGCAGAACTCGTTTACAAGGAGGACCTGTTTTTTTCACATACATACATAGATTTCACATTCAGAGCAAGGCTAATTCATTGTACAGATAGGGCACTGCCCTCAGAGAAGGTTATACAAAGACAATAAATCGAATAAACAAATGCAGTTGACCCCAGACAAGGGTTAACATAAGATATGGTTTACTGACCCTGTGGGTAAGTAGGGTCATAACTGTATGACAGGTTAGGGATACGGCAGTGTATAGGAGTAAGGAGCGGTATGAGGAGTGCGGAGTATTAAGTGCAATGCTATTACATTAGATGGTCAATCCGCTTCACTCTAGATATTAGGCCAAACTATGCTTGTACCTTGGGGGTGGCTGCAAACAGGATTCAAGCCTGGGGGTGAGCTAGGTATGAGTTTGGGCTGGTAAGGGATGGGCAAAACAATTGCAGACTTCAGTTACAGCGCATGCATATAACACCTTAAAATGAGGTAAGGAGATAAGGACACTCAGTTTAAGTGTCCTTTGCAGATTGTTCCACAGGGTGGGCAACATGAAGCTAATTGCCACCTTAACGAATCAGGAGTCAATTCTGGGTACTATGAGGGAGATATAGGAGTAGCTTCAAAGTGTGTACTTTCCTGTAACACTAAGAGGTAGGCAGCCAGAGTATATGGGGTAGTTTGCTTGTAAGGGCATGGAAGGTCCAGAAAGCAGCATTTTTGTGGTGTCTGAGTGTAAGGGAGGTCCACCCCACAGCCGCATACAGGACACAGTGGTGAGTAGAATTAGGAAGACCCATTATGAACCTAATTGCACAGTGATACAGCGTGTCCAATTTAGCCAATTGGGAGATGGGACCATGGCCATACAAAAAGTCTACATAATCCACCAGGGATAGGAAGGTGGCTTGGACCAGCCTTTCTTTGGCGTCTGTAGTAGGAATTGTTTTAGCCTAAAGAATAGACCAAGCCTTTGTCGTAGTTTTTTCAGTAAGTCCTCGAATTTAATTCCAAATGGGTCAGGATTCATGCAGGAGGGTGGGGGGACCATTATACTACCAGTGAAATTACTTTGAATTTAATTCCAAATGGGCCAGGATTCATGCAGGGGCAGGGAGACCACTAGACTACCAGGAAAATTACTTTGAATTTAATTCCAAATGGGTCAGAATTTGTGCAGGGGGTTGGGAGACCACTAGACTAACAGGGATATTACTTTTAATTATATTGTGAATGGATCAGCTGCATACCTCTCAACTGTCCTTGATTTTCAGGAACATCCCTGAATTTGCCTCAAAATATTACTCTGTCCCTTCTCACAGGTGTGTTTCCATGGCTAAACAGTGGAAATTGTAAGCACAAAATAATGTCAAGCTTGAATATATTGTACTTACTATTGACAGATGTACCAGAAAGAATTACAAATATCAGAATCACAGCACCCTTACAAAATAGTGACCATATGGTAATAACTTTTGGAACTAATATTAATATAAAACAAGATTTAGGTAAACCTATCTTTAAAGACAATAATACAGCACATTTTTCTGCCCTTAAACAAGAACTTTATAACTGGAATTGGGACTATGGGTCACCAACTCCATCAGAGCTTAGGGATAGGATAAAAGACAAACTTTTAAATTTGGAGGAAAAGTTTGTACCAAACAAAATTATATATTATAAAAAGGGAAGAATACTGCCTTGGCTAACATATATTCAGAAATTAATTAAAAACAAGAAAAGGGCTTATAGAATAATGAAAAAGGATAATACTGACTTTAACAAGTAGAAATTTGAAAAATATAAAGAGAATGTAAAAATAAAATCAAATTGAAGAAAGACAAACTGGAACATCGACTAGCATATATAAAAGATAGAGGGAAAAGTTTCTACTCTTATGTTAATAAAAAAAGAACCCCTAGGATAACTGGACCTCTCAAAGTGAATAACAAAGAAATAATTACATCTAAGGGCATGGCAGTAGAATTTAATAAATATTTTAGTACAGTTTGCCATCCAAAGTCCAGCTGTAGAACCCCGTCACCTAAAAATAAATCAGAAGATTTCTTTGAATTATCCAAGGATGAGATATTAGATAAATTAAACTTGATAAATGTTAGTACATCACCATGGCCAGATAAGCTACACCCTAAATTACTTAAAGAAGTGAAAAACTGGCTGGAGACCCATTATTTGTGATATTTAATAAATCTTTACAACACAGCAACATACCAAATTATTGGAAAACAGTAACAGTGACGCCAATATATAAAAAAGGTAATACTGATGAGATCTCAGATTATAGGCCAGTTAGCCTAACTAATGTCCTGGGAAAGATTTCAAATCTTTACTTAAATCCAAACTAGAATTGGATTTAGAAAAAAAAGGAATAATAGACCATAAACAACATGGCTTTAAAAAAATAGGTCCTGCTTAACTGCAAACTTATTTTTTTATGAACATATTAGTAACATGATGGAAAACAATGACCCTGTGAATGTAATTTTCTTGGACTTCTGTAAAGTCTTTGACAAAGTACCTCATAACATTCTATTAACTAAAATGAGAAAACAGAATATAAATAACACAATTGTTCATTGGGTAGAAGAATGGTTGCATAATCCTACTCAGAGTGTAACTATAAGTGTAACCCCTTGTTACCCGGGGTTACTAGAATCCCAGTAAGACCTAGTGGTAGGCAGGGAAGACAGCTTGTGAAACTCCAGTTAAATGGGTTTCACACTGTCTCACTCTGTTCTCAGTCTCAGCTGAGACTGAGGGATGACATCACCAATAGAACTTTCGTAGCTGCATAAGCCACATTGGAATCTGCAGCAGAGGGAGTTAGATAGAACGTTGGGGGGTTTCAAAGGGAAGAGTTCAGTTTCCAGTTTGCCTTCAAGTAAGAAGGAGTCAGTGTCCAGTTTGTCCTGAGCAAGTAAGGTGTGCTCAAGTGGTGGAGACCGCTGTTTGGGTCTCAGTGCCCCTCCCTCTGTGGGGGGGGGATGTAAAGATCCCCATGCAGATTCCTGCCCCTTAATTCTGCCAGGGGAAGAAAAAGCTGCCTATTCGGTTCAGCCTTTGTTTTTGAAAGTTGAAAGATTTGTGATTCACCTGTGGGGCACCTGCAACTAAAGGGTGAGTGTTTGCTCTAACATGAGAGGGCAAAAAATGTGTTTCTTCAACCTGGGACATGTGAGGAAATCTAGAAACTGAGCTACAATTTGGGAAGCCTATAGGACTAGGTCAAACAAATGGAGTAGTGTTAAATGCTAGAGTGCTGTGTGATTTCAAGTAAATTGTAGAGGGGGATGCGACAGTTCATCTACCATTTAATCTACATTCAGAAGTTTCAGTTTTCCAGAGAAATGGCCGGGTATGGGCTGTGGGAGCTGGAAGTGGGCAAACCCCCCATCTTTAGTAGCCAGGTCCACCTCTACGGATTTCTGCTGTGGTTGCTACTTTGTCTCATGCACTTGGCCAGTGATGAGGGAAGTACCCAGATGTGGGGTTGCAAAAGGGAAACTCTCTCTAGGAGTCACAGACTCTAAGTGGTGTGGAAAGCCACAACAAGTGTGAAGAAAAATTCTCTTTGTGAGATGGGGAGTCATAACAAGTAAGGAAGAAATCTCTCTCAGAGTCACAGACTCTAAGTGGTGTGGGGAGCCACAACAGGATAATTGGTTTATTCTTCCAATGGACCATGGATTAGGTGGCTGGCGGGGGAGCCTGGCCAGTTGGGCTGTGTACCCAAAGTGTGTGCAAGTCAGGGCTGTGTGCCTGGTGGGTCCAGAGCCTGAAATCAGTATAATTGGTTCATTCTTCCAGTGGACTGCGTTGTAGTCTCTAATCTGCATTACCAGTAAATGTAGCCCCATGGGGGTCCGTCTATGCTTTGTTTTGTTCAGCTAGTTTGTGAATAAAAGCCACACTGAAGAATCCCATTCCTGGTTCTGGACAATACAGTTATTGCTTCCTGTGTTCGGATTTACTTGGGTGCCCCTGTGCAGAGTAGCCAAACCTAGGTCCCCCTGGGCTGAGTAACCTCATCCTCCCTGAACCCAGGTCCCCACCAGGTACTGCTGTCAGCTTCAACAGCATGCCACCTGTCGTTTGGTGAAAAGGAAGGGGTGAGGGGTTACATAAGGGACACTCATCTGACATATGCCAGGTGATTAGTGGAGTTCCTCAGGGGTCGGTGTTGGGCCTAACTTTGTTCTCAATTTTCATCTCAGACTCATCAGAGAACATTAATAGCTTCATTGTTAAATTTGCTGATGACCCAAAACTAGCAGCTAAAGTTAAAACAGATGCTGACAGATCCATATTAACTAAAGCTCTTAGAACATTAGAAAATTGGGCTAAACAAAATCAATTGTCCTTTAATATCAACAAATGTGTCCAAATGCACTTAGGTCCAACAAATAACCATCACCAACTTCTACTAAATAATCAAATGTTAACATCAGTCAATGTACATAATGATCTGGGTACTTTAATTTCTAATGATCTAGCCTTCAATGATCACTACAATTATGTGACCAATAAGGCAAATAGAATTTTGGGTTACATAAAATGAAGCTTTACTGCAAGAGATAGGAGATGTATAATGCCTCTATATAAAGCTTATACAATACCACATCTGGATTATTGCTCCCCTTTGTGGAGCCCCAATCTGAGGAAGGATATAGATAGATTGGAGGGTGTCCAGAGGAGAGTGACCAAGATGATTACAAATATGTACAATAAAGACTATGAAGTCAGGCTAAACTATTTAAATTTGTACACCTTGGAACAACGAAGAATGAGAGGCAACCTCCTCTTGATGTATAAATTATCTACTGATAATATGCTTATGAGACAACTGGGAATTAATTTTGGCAAATGGGAAGCAAACCTAAGAAGCCATAGGTACCAAATGGCACTGACATATCCAAGGAACAACAAAAGGCACTTCTTTTATACACAAAGAATAATACCACTATGGAACTCCCTACCTAATACAGTAGTAGACTCTATTAACCATCCAAATTTTAAAAACAATCTAGATAGTTACTTGTTAAATAAGGTATGAAAATCCAGCTTGCTGAAGATACACACTTATGGGCCTCAGCCTTTTGTGCATCTATCCTTCTTAGTATGATTAAAGTTACAGACTTGTTCTTCATTAGACAATGCATTTTGCACCAAGCCCCATATTCTACCAGCTGTCTGGGTGGCTATCTCTACTTTTGAAGATGTGACCCTGATTTTGGTCCTTTGTCCCTGATTTGTTTAAGCCTTGTCCCTGATTTAGGAGGCAAGGGGTTGTAGGGTATGTTTACACTGACTGTGCCTGGCAGCACACAGTTCCTGCTGCATCCAGCCTGTACTTCTATTCCCACCAACAGGGGATGCTGTAGGTAAGCCTTGGCCTGCAGTGTCCAGCCTATACTTCCATTCTGGCCAAAAGGGGGAGCTTGGTAGCTGTAAACTGCAAGGTAATGTATGCTAAGCAGCACTTAATGAGATGCAAATGTACCCATTTGCCAACAGATTACCTAAGTAGGCTCATTTACATGGGAACTTTGAATATAGCTCCCGTTTGCCCTGGGCTAATGTGTTAGCACTGTGCAATCAGGATAGCCCCGGGCAAACCTCACTTCAGCGTAGCACAGTTCTGCAGTGTTTGGCTTATATTGTTGTTTGCAGTAGATGTTAGACATCTCTGTGCAATCACACAAAATGTTCTCCACCTGCAACACTGGCTTGCTCCAGAGTCTAATGAGCTGCAGTTGCAGTGTGCACTTCCCTGTTGCTATATTCAGTGCTGTCTTATTCCCAGGCAATTTTTGCTCTGTACGCCTGGTCCTGTTTGCCCAGCTTCCTTTGCTTGCTATATTCAGCTGTTTTTGTTCTGGGCTATTTCCTTTTGAATATAGCTTGCTTTGTGCTCTGGGCTAAGTTTGCCCATTGGGCAGTGCTAATTTAGCCCCGGGGCAAAGTTTTGAATATCTGGCCCTAAGTAAGGTAAAAATAAAACTATTGCAAAACAAACACATAAAACAACACATTAGGGTAATAAATATAATTCATGCATGCCAAATTTAAAATTGTATAAAAAAGTATAAAACACAGTGCTTATGTTTCCTTGAAATATGCCTATGTGGCATTTAAAAGCAATGCATTGATTTCATGCATTGGGCCTTTATGGTTTCACTTTTTCAGAATGAGTCTCGAAAGTGCTTTACACAGCCTTGGGAGCAAGGGTGGTGCCTGTTTTCAGAATATCCTTTTGAGGTCACATACATTTTCATTCTGAGGCAACATACCAAATCAATGTCCAAAAGTGTTATGCATGGCAAAAAAACTCCACACTCTCTGTTTCAAATGTTTTAGTGCCTTGCACCATAAACTTCAGTTTGCCAGGAAAATAATAGAAAAATACTTCAGTGGGGAACTGAAAAAAGTGTTCACAAAACATGTGCCTTAGATGTGACGATCCCTCCTCTGTCTTTTGCAGCCATAACCTGGTCCCATCACAGAGGCGAAGGCTTGGAAAATCCACTAGACACAAGCCATTTTTTTCTTTCAAATACTGTAGGTGTTTACACTGCACTACTTTTTGGCCCCCTCAACTCCAGTTTGTTCAGTCTCACTCAACTTTCCTAAGAAATTACCAGCTCCACAGATTCCCCCCAGATTCCCCCTCCCCACCCACCTGCTGTGGAGGAGCAAGGAGGAAGAGGCTGCCCCCCATTTCCACATCTAGATTGGAAACTATACCTGGTTGGAGGGGCAGAGCCTATGGTAAACTGGAATTTCATCCTGTTGTCAGGGTATTTTTTTCCTCCACTTTTTCTCCCTTCTCCTAGGTCACCAAGTGCAGTGCCCCATATGTGTGTGCATGTCTTTGTACACACATGTACCCAAGCAGCTTGAGGACCAGTGACTTGAAAGTCCCAGCTGTGCTATTACCTGGTCCCCAGCCTGAGGAAGGAGAGCAGACCTCCAGAAATTCAATCCTCACTCCCACGGCTGACCCTCCAACTCCCTAAGGTCATTCCTGAACACAGGCCATCAGCACCATGAGCTTGGTGCTACTGCTGCTTCAGTGGGCTGGCTGAGACATGCCACTGTTAGGACCACAAAATAAATTGCACTAGACTCAGATTCCCATTACACAATCTCCACTGCTGCAGAACACAAAAGCAGGCAACAAAAGGGGTGTGTGCCACAAACACTGCTAATTTTGTAGGCTTTACATGTTTCATCTAATTGCTTACTGCTAGAAAACAAAAGATTTGTAGTATGATACCATTAAAAGGGTGAACATGGTCTGTGCAACGTTGAAGCCATGGCGCCAATTGTGATAGGTGATCTGTCTGTAGCCTTTGCGTACTGTGTACATGAACCGCACCAGCACCTGCAGAAAGAGGCAAAAAAGAAAATAGCCTTATGTGAAACATAAGTTTTATAAAATGTATATTTTTTTTTTACAAATTCTAGGAAAGAGCCACATATTCTTCAGGCTGCCACTGCTGCATTGAAAGGCCCTGTAGAGAGTGATTTTACTATAATGTGTGACTTTGCACAAATTTTAATAGTTGGCAAGGGACAGACTACAAAACCCCAAGTACAATCTGATAAAGCCAGTAAGTGAGTACATGAGCAAATACACAGAAAGACAAGCGTATAAAAAGGTATGTATACACAAAACAGTTAAAATACAGATATATTACAAAATTGTGGTTAAAAACAAAACATGTGTGTGAAATGGTGGACAAAACAAAACTTATGTGCTGCATTTTCATAAAATGATGTAGGCATTTCTTATAAATGCTATGGGCCAGATATTGAAAGGTTTGCCCCTGGGCTAAATTAGCACTGCCCGGCAGGCAAACTTAGCCTGGAGCACAAAGCAAGCTATATTCAAAAGGAATAGCCCAGGGCAAACAGCTTCTGAATATACCATGGGAATGAGGCCGTGCAAACTGGGCTGGGAGTGCAGGGCAAACGTAGCCCTTGAATAAGACAGCACTGAACACAGTGCACAGAGACATGAGGGTAGGTAGAGAGGAACTATGTGGCCAATGTGTGTTCTGGCAAATGCAGGGACCCAGTACAGCTGCAGACAGCAGCACACATGACAAAACAGTGATCAAAACTGTATAATATTCCCCGAACTGTTAGCGCAGAGCTAAGCAGTTTGCCCGGTGCAAACACATTAGCCCCGTGCTAAACTTTGCCATATTCAAAAGTAACATGCAAATGAGCCTACTTAGATAGTCTGTGGGCAAACAGCCACATTAGCATTTTATCATGCCCTGATTTGCATGCAGTTTGCACAGCGTTACTGCAGGGTCCAACAGCTCCACCTGTAGGTCAGTCAGGCAGTGCATGTTGATAGCTGCAGGCTTCATGTAAACAGTACAGCATAGCATATCATACCCCAGGGGACAGCACAGCATAGGCACAAGTGGTGGTAGTGCTGCATGCAACCGTCACACTGTAAGTCATGCTACAGTGCACAGCAGACACTACAGTAGCAAGAGGGCTGGTAGTGTGAGGGACATGACATTGGTATGGTATGTAGGGCACTGATGACCACTGCACTGTACACAGTGCCAGGCACAGCTTTCAGGTAATTACTGACAGTGGACAGTACTATCATGCTGTTGTGTGATCCACAGATGCTGCAGCTGTGACATGGGATGCACACAGTGTATTGTATATGGCTAGCAGTGTGTGCTGTGACATCTGTACAGTTGTGTGGTAGGTGGCTCGGGTGGCATGTAGGATCTGACAGGCACACAGGTGGTGTCATAATCCCACTACTGGCCCATGTGCACTGAGCAATGTGTCCCAGCCTTGTGGCCACATGTGGGCTGTGGTGAGGTCTGGCCACCCATACACCCTACCCTCACAGGCCACCATGCCCACAGTGCTGCATGTCTATGCTGGCATCTGTTATATACCACAGACGTATGGTCTGCAGATGTGTGCTATATGGCTACACTACCATGCTGTCCCCTGTGGGTTAGATCACCCCTCACTGTTTGTGCTTGGCTCGGACTGGTGGCAGCTGATGGCATCATTGTGGTGCCAGCAATGTGCAGCATGTGTCTTCCATGTCTGGCTGTTTCTAAGTGTCATACTCATATGTTAGGGCCGCGCAAGCCATGCTCAGGGACACTGGTTTACCGGGATTGAGAAAGGGCATATTCCGTTTTGCACATTGTAAAAAACGGTATTGTCACCGGTGTCTGTTAAGCCAAAATCCGGTTTTACCGGTGTTTGGTTTTTACTTTATTTAACAATTTTTAACTCTGCTAACATGCATTTTAGCAATTTTGACCTCCACTATTACACATCCTTCCATCCTTGTACCAATTTAAAGTTAATTCAGGTACAAGATGTGATAGCAGCAGCAACACTACAGCCCCATCCCTAAGGTGTGATAGAAGCAGCATTACGACCCCATCCCTCAGGTGCGATGGCAGCACCAACAGCACTACAGCCCCATCCCTCTGGTGTGATGGCAGCAGCAACAGCACTATGACCTCCCTCCGTCAGGTGTGACAGAAACAGCAGCACTGTGGCCCCCATCCCTTAGGTGTGATGGCAGCAGTACTACATTCCCCATCCATCAGTGGTGATGGCAGAAGCACTACAGCCCCCACCCCTATGGTGTAATGGCAGTAGCAACAATGCAGTCCACATCCCTCTGGGGTGATGGCAGTAGTGACAGCACTATGATCCCCTTTCTTCAACACCCACACTTGACATGCACAAGTTACCAATGACTTGGTCTCTTTGCTTGTAGAGCTCAGATGTGAATTAATTGGAACCATCACCACTAAGGTGGGCTACCTTTGTTTTTCCTATCTATAATTTAACTGCCTGAATTGGGTTTCTGCCTGTGACACCGCTGACCAGATTTAGGGAACAGACTTGGATGTTGGAGGGCCAGCTGGTGGGTGAAGGCTTGAGTGTCCAATGACCACTCACCTTCTCCTGGGAGGGAGGGTAGGTTCACAGCTCAGCATTTGCTGACCCTTGATAGAGACCAGAGGCATGACAACATGTCAGCCCTCACTGCAGGAGGGAGCGTGATGGACGTCAGCTTGTGCCTTGACATCATGTGGCCTGTCACACTCCCAAGAAAATGGGAAAACACCTGCTGACCAACGAGAAGGACAACTGTTGGTCCCTCCATAAGCCAGAGCCCCAGACATGTGTCTGTTCTGACCCTGCCATGCCCAGGATACATAGGAGCTCTTTGAGGCAATTCTCCTCCCTGGTAGCCTCCCACAGGGGTAGGGGTCCACTCAATGAAGGGTTACTTTGGGTTACCTGGTAGCACAGCAGTAAGGGGCAGTGGATGGTGGTTGGGACTCAGCAGCAGTGATAGAGGGCCTTGGCAGGCCTGAAGGAGTGAATGGCCAGGGGGTAGGAGGGAAAAAAAAAACCTGCTTGAATTTGCTTCTTTGAAATATAGTGTCTTCACCAAAAAAATCCATAAGTGATTAGTAGGACATTCAAATGGATTTATGCATCTCCCAGACATGGATGCTTTTTTTTTACTTGGTGTCCATGAAAAGGGTGTCTCCCGGTTTTCATGTCTTTGTTCAGATGTGAATTGAGCACTACTCTGCCCACCAGGATCATACAGCCCCTGGGGTCTTACCTTCTGTACGTCATTGTCTGTGCTTTCAAAATCCACTGGCCAAACATAAGTATACTTTAAATACTTAACATTTGCTTTTGTTTGAAGCAGTCTATCAGGAAAATTTTTGGTGTCACAAAGACTGAAACAGCAGGTGGGAGAAAAGGTGCAAATTATCCAATTCACCTAAATGGGGTGCTAACTGTGAAGTCTTTTCATAAGTAGTAAGGCAGTTTCTTCTTTGTGAACATACTTTCATTCAGACTAGTTTTCATTCAAACAACTGAGGATTTTGGATGGCTCTACTGATTATAAACTTGAATAAGCTAGTTGGTAACAGTGAGCCTGCGTTTAGCAATCTACAACCTAGATGCTTATATGCAAAGAATACAACAAAAACCTGACTAAAATCTAAAAACAAGCGTATAAAACACATAAAATGTATCTGAACATTTATCTTTACCTATACAAAATCATTGCAGCCCAAGTAAAACTCAGGTAAATTACATGGTACCCTGACTACTTTTCTGTGATGTAGTAAACATATATTGGTATTTTTTTCATATTCTTTGTAAAGCAGGTAAGGCCCACTAGGCAGAACTGTCTGTTTTCAGGAGTGACCTAGAAGCACTGGGGAGGTTAAATTACTTGCTTGGAGTCACACAGTATGCAAGCAGAGGTTGTGGGAATCAAACCCAGGTCTGCTGGATGTACCCAGCTCATTCACTGTTTGTTACTCTAACCACTAGGCATGGGTGGTTAAACTGAATGGCTGATTACAACAAAGCAGTGCAGGTGAGTTCCTTACTGACTCTATATGCAGCAAAGCAGAAAGAATGCAAAGCACAGCAGCATTCATTTTAAGATACTGAAATATGGGCCAGCCTGCTGGCGCTGTGGTCGCACTATTGCTTGCAGTGCCAGCGACCCAGGGCCAGAAGTGAACTTGAGTTGCTGGAGGTCTGGCCAGGGGAGTAGGATCGAGCACCTAGGGGACTGCCCTCCTCCTCCTCCAGGGAGGGTGGGCTGCAGGTCCTGCTGCTTTACCACCACCTGTGTAATCACGGGTGGTGATGCAATGGTGCTGCAGAGTGATCAGAAGGGGACAACGCTAGCCAGGATCTGGAGCAGTGGCATGTTTCAATGTGACCTACCTCCTTGGATCTCCTGTAGTGCCAGTACTCTCAGGGACAAAGACCAGAAAACCAGGAACAATCACCCCACATTGGCCACTGGCAAAAGGGACTCAGGTGCTCTAGACTTCATAACCAGGCTCCATGAGGACCCACTGAGCTGCCCAACACACACTAAGGAAATGTGGAGGGTGACCTGGGGTCCCCTCCTTCCCACCTGAGGTACAATCCAGGCAGGATAGGGCAGGACCACAGGAGCTCCTAAGCATTAGCTGGGGGTGAAGCTAAGGGATAGCCAGCCTTGGGATCTCTGAAAAGTGGAGACTGATGCTGTGAGAAGGGGACACAGAAAGAGAAAATAAAAAAAAAAAAAATTAAAAAGATGCTGAAATCTTAGAAATACTGTGCAGTGACATGCAATTTCCGTGAAGCACCGGTACAAGAATTCAAAATCCGCAAATCAAGGAGGATTCCGTGATTGTTACCGGTGTTACCGGTAAAAATGGAAAACCACGGTCCCTGGCCATGCTAATGCTGAGATAGCACCGCGCAAAGTGCACAAAGCTGTTTGCCCAGGGTTAAGACTGCTTTTTCTGGGAGGTCAATTGTACCACGCTATGGGTCACGCTATGTCGCGCTAAACACCTTAGTGCGGAGCTAGTCACTGAATATCTCATTGCACCTGTATTCATGTTCACTTTGCCCCTTGCATATAATTATAGTTTGCCTGGCACTGATGCTGTTTGCCTGCACTATTCAGCCTTTTGAATATAGCAGACCCGCGCTAATCCCACGCTAAACCCACGCAAACGTTTTTTGCCTAGAGCAAAGCTTTGAATATCTGGCCCTATATGTCATATTTGTTATAGCTCTTATTTATCATAGTTACACAGTGACCTATCAGAATGTGACAGCAGCTTGCTAAGAAAAAGAGTACATATATGGTTATAAAGTATATTGCATTTCTTTGTAACTGTCTGCTAAAACATTAATAGAATTTGAACCATATATCCTGTACTTGCTTAAGGGTAAGTATATCTTGTTAATGCTATAGTTTAAACTGCAATGCATTTTTTATGTTTTAAAAAGGGCAAAGTTAAGTGTGTATAACAAAACTAGCTATGGTATATGTTAAGCCTATGTGCAGGTACGTCAATGGAAAATTTGCTAAAAGCAAACTTTCATTAGTTATACAATGCTGCCATCTTGTGGGGATTGGCATTTGTTACATTTATTTAAACTGCATTCATTTCAGCCACCAAATTTGCAAAATTGAGCTCATGCTAGTTACTACAGGAAATGCAGAGCTAAATTCTCCAATTACAGGGCTAATATACTAACATTGCCTTGTTTGGAGACAGGATGCACATCTTGTATTTGTTTAATTGTATATAAAGCTTTGTAAGTTCTGCCTAAAACAGAATGGCTTTTTATTTTTGTAACTGAAGCTACAACCTTTGTACCAGCTTAAATGTTGTACCCTGACCAAGTAAAGCTTCATGAAATCTCCTCCGTTCTCCATGTGGTCTATAAATATATATCTAGGTGGTCTAAAAGAGAGTATCGAGGAGGGATGCCAGCCTCTCCTTGGAGATCCCATTGGGGTCTCCCTGTTACAGACCCGGATTAGTATTTTAAGCATATAAATTAATTTTTTAAAACTATAATAAAATATGCATTTTTATGTTATTTACTACGGTAAATAATCATACAAATACATATTTTAAAATACTTTTAAAAAATATATTTATAACCTTAGACGGTTAATCCTGGCCTTACTGTGCAGTAGTGGAGACCTGAAGAATGTGTGGTGTTTTCCTTTAAGGGCAAGAATTTCTAAATTATCTGTCCAGGACCTACCCGCAACAATTTTCAAAACAGAAATGTGTCCTGCTTGTTAGACCATCGCTACTTCTCATCCGAATTTTGCAACAGAAGAAAATCAAATGCGGGAAATAATGATATAAATTATATTTGTCTCATTTATTTTTACTGAAATCATTAGTTTTTTGTCAAATGGATGTATCTTTAAAAAAAATAGTAACAGTGCTGCTTGAATGCAGTCAGGCAGATAGACACATGCAGCATGGATTTGGGTCTGCTTACAACCCTTTAAAAACTCTGATCTTAAGTCTTTAAGGATGCCACTTCTAAATAATACAGTAGTTGAAGAAAAGAATAGTTACGTAAGAACTTACTGTAACAGTAGATCTTCAAGGGGCTGTCAGTCAAGCAGGCACCACATGAAAGACTTTCAGCAGTACACTGGGGCCACCCATACTGATGTCACCAACCCTATAAAGGCGTGAGTGATCCTGCTCCCTTCCCAGTTCTGTCCCCTGAAGACTAAAGAAGCAAAGCTCCCACCATGGGAGACTGAAGTGGGAGAGAGAGAGAGAGAGAGAGAGAGAGGTGCCCGGGCCTAAATAAAAGACTGGTTATACATCAGTCAGCCAGTTCTGAAAAGAAGACCCATAAAAGGTGGATGGTGGAAGGGAAGGCAGACCTGATGACTGAGATCCCCTCAAAGATCTACTCTTATGGTAAGTTATTACTTAACTGCTCTATCTTCACCGGGGGTATCTCAGTCATCAGGTTACACATATGGAATGAGCTCCAAGCAGCTACAGATGCACATAAACAGTCTGGGAGGAAGGACATCCATAAACTTAAGACAGGAGGCCCTGCAGCACAGCTCTGCCAATACTGGCATGGGCTCTAGAGGCAATGTCCAGACTGTAATGCTTGGCGAAGGTACAGATGGTACTCCAAGTGACAGCAGCACAAATGTCAGTGGCTGAAACCCCTCTGAAACAAGCCATAGAAGTAGCCATGTCCTTTGTGGAATGGGCTTTCACCATCCCTGGCAACTCTTTGTCATACTTTTTGTAGCAAAACACAAAACAATGTGCAAACCATTTCGACAAACATTGTTTAGAAACCTTAACACCTCTCTACCTATGGCAAACAAAACAAAAAGCTGCTTTGACGTTCTGCATTCTTTAGTTTGGAGCAGATAATACTTCAAAATTCTGCACACATCTAATGTATTGAACAGTGTTTCCCCTGGATTGGTGCACTCAGGAAACTAAACAGGTAGGTGGATAGATTGGTTCAGGGTAAACTCAGACACCACCATAGGGAGAAACTTAGGTTTCATGCACAAAGATACCCTGACTTTGTGAAAAATCAAATAAGGCTCCCCACACCAGAGGGCCTGAAGCTCAGAGATCCTTTGAGCAGAAGTAATAGCAACTAAAAATAATGCTTTCCAAGAAAAAAAGTGTAGCTCGTAAGTCATGGCTGGCTCAAAAGGAGACAGGGTCAACTTCTCCAAAACAAAATTCAAATCCTAAGCCAGGACAAGGGAGCAGATTGGGGGTTTCAGATGCAGGATGCTCCTCAGGAAGGTACAGGAGACATCCAAGTAAGTCATGGTGTAGTCGCCCACGGGCTCATGAAAGGCAAAAATAGTGAAAGATGCACCTTGAGAGAGGAGTATTGGAGACCTGAGTTTATTTATTTTATTTATTTATTGAAATGTTTCACCAGGAAGGCAAGCTGAGCAACAAGTTGCTTGTCTCCCGGTGCGACCTGGTGGGTAGGGAACAATGGGATAGAATACAGAGAAGTGTTACAATGTTGAAATACAGTTTGCTTACTTGCATACAATGAAAGTGGGAGGGATTACAGGTGGATCACACTGGCTAACAAAACAACAGTCAACTATAGTAGATATGAAGACACATACAGCAATTAGGCAACAGCCGGTGACAGTTAGTAACACTGGAACACATATAATAATTTGGCAACAGTATGCAGCACTAGATAGTAAGGTGACACAATAGTAACTGGTAGCCATTAGTGTAACATAGATATTCAAGAGTCTGATAGAGATATCAGGTAATTCAGAATCTGGCTCACTGAACAAGTGAAAGGGTACAGGTGATACTTGGCAGCCCAGATGGCAAATCTCTTCCACTTCATAGAATATGTGGCTCTAGTAGAGGGCTTACGAGCCACAATGAGGATACCTGCTACCCTCTGGGATATTCCAAACTTGGCAATGGCTATGTCCTCTAGAGCCAGGCATGCACACAGAAGGATTTCAGGTTGGGAAGGACCAGAGTCCCCTGAGCCTGCATCGACATATCCCTGCAGAGGGACGGAGGTTCCTCTGTTAACAGTTGCAGTAACAGAAACCATAACTGCCATGGCCAGAATGGGATGACCAGAATCATGGTTTCCCCCTCATTTGCAGCTTGATTAGCAAACTGAATCAGAGGAAATGGAGGGAATGTGTAAAGGAACCTCCTGCTCCAGGAGAGGGAGAACATGTCTCACCAGAAAACTCCAGGCTCTGGCTCCAGCAAGCAGAAACTGGGCAGTTTTGCATTGAGTAGGGATGCAAAAAGGTCCAACTCTGGATGACCCCATCTGGTGAACAGATCTTCTGTGATAGATTAGAGAAGTTCCTATTCATGCATTCTGGACTGCATCCAGCTGAGGCTGTCCTGTTTAGTACGCCTGGGACATGGACTGCCAAGAGAGCTAGACTGTGTCTAGCACCTAGTACTACACTCTCATGGCCTCCCTACATTGGGGATATGAGTGCTTCCCCCTCCCCCCCGCTGATGATATAGTAGACAACACTAAGACTGTCAGATTGGATCAACAGCTGACACAGAAGGAGATGGTTCTGAAAGGCCTGCATGGCATACAGGACTGACCGCATCTCCAGAACACTGATATGCAGGGACAGCTTGATCTGGGGCCATGTCACCTGAATCTGAAGGGGCCCCAGATGTACCACCCCAAGCCCAAGCTGGAAGTATCCATGATGAGGATCTGGTAGGAAGAAGAGTTCTGGAAAGGAACCCTTTGTTTGTGGTTCCATCCACCACTGGAGCACACTGTGGACTGGGAAGGAGACCAGCAGTCTAATTAGACCATCTCATCCGTATGTTGGCCCCATTGTACTCAGGGTCCACTTGAGGACTCACATGTGCAGCCTGGCTAAAGGAACCACTGGAATGGCCACAGTCATCAAACCCAATAGCCGTAAATATACCCTTGCAGGGATATAGCAGCTCTGGATGACCTGAGCTTGAGCAATGAGGCACTCTGCTCTGTTGAGAGGCAAGAAGGCTTTTCCCTGCATAAAGACCAGGATCACCCCTATATATTGCAGCCTCTGAGCTGAAAGGGGGTCAGGGTGGACTTGGGCAGGCTGATAGTGGTGCCCAGGGAGAGAAACAGCTGAAGGGTTCTTTCCAGAGTCCAAAGGAGCAGTTCACTGGATGGGTCCTTTAGCAACAAGTCGATTAGATAGGGGAAAACACACAGTTTCTCTCTTCTGAGAGCTGCAGCTACTGCTGCTAAACAGTTGGTAAAAATCTGCAGCACAGAGGATAAGCCAAAAGGCAATACTTTGCATTGGTAGTGCTCACCCTGAAAAAGTAACTGGAGGAATTTTCTGTGCGGAGGAAACACCACGATATGCAGGTAAGCATCCTGCATGTCCAGGGAGCACAGCCAGTCACCCTGTTTGAATAGTGGCATCAGGCCTGGCAGGGTTACCATGCAAAATGTTTTGTACTGAACATACAGGTTAGGGCACTTGAGATCTGGTATGGGCCTCAGAGTCCCAGTTCTTTTTTGGTACCAGGAAGAACATGGAATAAAATCCCCTTTTCCTTTGGCATCAGTGCACTGGCTTGATGGCCTTTTTGAACAGAAGGGACTATACCGCCTCCTGGAGAATGGACAGGTGGGCCAAGGGTTAGGAGGAGGGTACTGGAGGGGTCTCTGGGGGGCAACTCTATGAGTTCCAGAATGTGACCGCTTTCTATGATTTGAAGAATCCAGGTATCTGAAGTGTTGGTTCTCCATTAATTGAGATGGAGGGAGAACCAATCTCTGACCACCACCTCTTGGTCAGGCACCAGAAGAGGGGTTCTAGCAAGGAGTCAAGCAGAGGTGAATCCAGCCAGTGGGGCTGGTCCTTCACCCCTAGGGCACTTTACTGCAGTGTCAGAGGAGAAGGAGGGGTAGACAAGGCAGAGGAAGCTCTTCTCTTGCCCTGGGTCTGGGAGGCTGCTCTGGACTTGTAGGATACCTTGCAAAAGGGAGGACACTATCTGCTCTTAGGCTGAATAGAGCAAATGGACAGACTTGATAGTCCTGCCAGATGCCTGTAGCTCATTTTTGATGTCCTACATGTCCATCCCAAATAGCTTGAAGCTATTAAAAGGGGCATTAAGCACCTTTTGCTGGATATCAGCTGGAAAGCCCAAGACCCTGAGCTAGGAGTGCCTACGAAGGCAAATGCCTGTGAAAGCAACACTGACACCTGCATCTGAAATGTCATAGAGTGCCCTCTGGAGGTGCTAGCTAATGTCCTATCTGCCCTGTAAGCATTTGAGAACCTCCTTGTTTCTGGGGGCAATCATGAAGGGCCTGAGCACAAGCCTTGCCCTTCTTCCAAATGGCATTCCTGTACTTAACCATGTGAGAGAGAAAGTTGGCAATCCTCATCCACAAGGTGGAGGAAGAATAAACCTTCTTGCCCCAGATGTCAATCTGACAGGATTCCCTGTCATAGGGGAGAGAGCTGAGGGGCTTGGGCACCTTTGACCTGTTGTGGACTGCCTGTATAACCACAGAATCAGTCTCCGGTTGGGCAACATAGTGGGGAGGCCCTGGGTCATGATAGAAGTTTTCTGTCCTGCAAGACATGGCTGGCACCATGCCAGGTCTGTGCCATATGGCAGTAGTGGCATTTCATAGGGCTGGAAGAATAGAATGGATGACCTTGGGAGGAGATACTGGGAAATCCCATGAAATCCCAGGAAATCCACCTGGTCCCCTCTGGTGGCTTCCTCCTCTTTGGTATGGAAGCCTGTGGCTGAGGACAGCTGCTTCATAACATTGAATAAAGTAGGTAAGGTCCTCTGGAGGAGAGCTGGGAGTACATATGACAGAGTCCTCACTCACAGAAGAGGTGATGGATCTGTCAGAGAAAGGAGGCTTTTCCTCTTTCTTCTCTTCCTCAGGTAAGATGAGTTCAGAATGGTACTCCTCCTCGACATCAACCTGCTCCAGCTTGAGGTCCAATGAAAGAGGAATTGATGATGGAAAGGGAAATGGCCTGTGGAGGCTGATGAGGTGTCAATGGCACAGGTGACCCAGGTCTATACACACCCAACTGATGGAACAAGACTGTGGCAAACTTGATCAGAATATAGTTGAGCTCAATGACATTTGACTGCTGCATCAATGGCAGGTGGGGGTCAATGGCACAGGGTGTGATGACCAATCCATCGGGCCCTGAGAGCCCAAAGAGCCTGAAGCCCAGGGACCTGGAGTGGTATCAGGCCTTGGCGGGAGGGCTGTTGATGATGAACATGACATCGATGAGGTAGGGACTGATGACACAAGATTCAATCACCAGCCACCTTGAGCAGCAGGTGACAGCACTGTCAGTAGGGGTCCAGCAAGAACAGAGACCTGGACAGTGACAGACATCAGCACAGTCAATGGAGTACCTCCAGAGGAAGAAAAGAAGGCCTTTAGGGAATGGGAACACCACTGGTTGGAGCGGTCCTGAACTCAGTCTTTTTATGACTTTTCCCTAAGGACTTGTCTTGGGCCATAGTGGCCTGGGATCTCGACGAACCCACCAGCAACTGGGAAGGAGAGACCCCAGAGGAACCCTGCCCAGAAATGGCTACCTGTTGTTCCATCAGGAATTTTTTGAGAGCCTTCTTTTATTGCCTGAGGGTGGTTTGGTTCAATTTATGGCAGAGCTCATAGTCTGAGACGTCGTGTTCGGGTCCAAAACAACAGACACAGTGAGAGAGTGTTCATCTGTAGAGGCAATCTTCTTTTCACAGTGGCAGTGATGTAAGAGAGAAGTAGAAGGATAAACACTCAACACAAACAAGGTAAAGGAATCTCTTTATAAAAAATTCTGAAAGTTAAACAAAAAAAACATTGTAAGCAAAACCGGCACAAAATTGTGATGAAGCTTACATGGAGACCCATGCAAACAGTCGACAGTGGGAAAGAACTGAGAAGGGAGTGGGTCCACTCATGCCTTTATAGGGTTGGTGATGTCAATGTGGGTGGCCCCAGTGGTACCGCTGAAAATGTTCCATGTGGAGCCTGCTTTACCAACAGTGAAGTTTCATACGTATGACCTAATGACTGAGATCCCCCTAATGAAGTTCAACTGGTTTCTGTGCTGTTTATATGCACAAAGTGCAGTGTCCATTATGATTATAAGACTGCATTCTCAAGCTCTTTGTGTGCAAGAACTGCCACGAAAAGCTGAGAGTTCTGCCACAAAAATGAGTTGAGACACAGCTCTCATGACCGTAGGAGCCTAGGAATGATTTGATTTTAGAATCTGGAATCAGATTTAATTGTATTCTGGTCAAAATCTAGAATTAGGGTTTTCAGATCTTGAGCCCCAAAATCTTAATTCTGAAAATCAGAATTTAGAGTTGGATTTCTGAATCAGAATCTGATTCCAGTTCTGCATCTGGCATTTGGGCCGTTGAGCACATTTAGCTCAGTAAACTGTGAAACATTTGTTCATTTCAGCCAGTAGAGTTAATTAATGCTCTCCCCTGACCAAACTTTCTCTTTCACTCCAGTCCATGGCTCCTCTAACAGTCATCTCCCAGCTGGGCTGGGCAATAGGCACTAGTGGGTGGGCAGGTAGAGCAGTGGGTACTGGGCAGTAGTGGCACAGGGCCAAGCACATGTTGTTCCCCAACCATTCTACTCTTCTCATCACTGAAACACAAGTGGACAGACCAATGGTATCATCCTCTGACTGAACAGCAGCCTGAGAACATGCCATGCACATTCCTCATGGTCAATTCATCAGGTTGACTATCGAGATGGGCCAGGAAAGCCCGGCTAGATTCAAGGGAATAAAGAGCAAATAAAAAAAATATATATATATATATATTTTAGTGGCACGGTAGTGCCACTGTAGTTAGGGTTGAGTACCCCATTTAAGGTTAAACTCTGAAATTTGGCAGCTTAATACTTTGCCACAGTATAACAGATTTTCCTGCAATTTGGCACGCATGGAGCAATACCGTAGATCTCTGGATCTGCCAAGTTTTGTGATGGTCGAATATACGGTTGTGGAGCTACATAATGCTGGAGAATGTAATTACGCATTTTTGTGCATTCTTTGCTCACACCTACAGATCACACACTGTGCATGACTGGTCCAAAACCTTCAAGGAACATGCAGCCGGGGTCCCTGATGTGCCTTAGAAGATTTTGTGAAAAAATATCAAATGGTTCAAAAGTTATTCCAAAAACATGTTTCCTATTAGAATCAATGGGAAAAGTTAAAGTATTCGGAAGTGCCGCAAATGCAGTTTTCAGTGTTGCAAATGACCCCTGTAGTGTTGCAAATCTGCCATCCTGTTTTCAGTTGGTGGTCACAGAAATGCTTGCCATTTAAACTTGGGACCCTCTAGGGACACAATTCTTTTTGTGTTCACCTAGTCGAGCCCTGAGGATGCTAGACATGTATTTTTTGGGGGGGGGTTAAACACCCCTGAAATATGATTTTGAAATTTTTGTGAATAGTAGTGTCACAAAGTAGTGTCTCACATTTGACACTTTCATGATTTTTTTTGCGAAAGTGTCGCAAATCACGACACTGCTTTGCGATACTATGCCTAAAACAATAGGAAATGTTTGCCACCCTGCTGCGAAAAAACGGTTTGGTCTTTTGGGCTGAAATTTGGAGGGAAGAAAGCAAAGATACCACAGATGTGTCTTTTCATGGTTTGGTGACAAAATATTAGAGGACTACAAAGGTACATCACTCTGAAGTTGCAGATTTTTCCCATAAGCTAACATTACAGCGTCTGCTGCCGCTTTCAGAGCCCATATCTCTAAAATGCTTTGAGATATGGACTTTTCATCAGAAAAATGCTTAGCTCACCTGCTAGTGGGCTAAGTACAAAACTAGGCAAGAAAGTCATTAATAATATGAGATTTTAATTTTTTTTCTACCCCGTACGGTTCCTGAGATATAAGCAATTTAGGGCCAGATATTCAAAACTTTGCGCCGGGCAAAAACCGTTTGCACAGGTTTAGCGCAGGATTAGAGCGGGTCTGCTATATTCAAAAGGCCAAATAGCGCGGGCAAACTGCATTAGCGCCGGGCTAAATTATAATGTATGCACGGGGCAAACTGACATGAATACAGGCGCAATGCTATATTCAGCGGCTAGCACCGTGCTAAGTGGTTTTGCGCGACCTAGCGCGACACTTAGCGCGGTGCACATTACCACCCAGGAAAAGCTCATCTTAATCCTGGGCAATCAGCCTTGCATGACACTGTGGCTTTGTGCGGTGTTTGCGTGGGTTTAGCTCGTGTTTAGCGCGAACCTAACAAATAAATATGACACATAGATAAAGCCAAACATAGAGGAAGCATGCTGCTAACTGATGGCATCACAATGATGCCATCATCTGCCACCAGTCCCAGCCATGCCAGGCAGTAAGTGGTGACCCTGCCACCAGTGGACAGCACGGCAGTGTGGCCATACAGCACATACCTGCAGACCGCACTGCCGTGGACACCAACAGATGCCAGCATACACATGCAGCACTGTGGGCATGGTGGATGTTGAAGGGAGCATGTATGGGTGGTGAGGCTGTGCTACAGACCAGGTGTAGCCACAAGGCTGGGACACATCATGCAGTGTACATGGGCCAGTATTGGGAATACCCCTACACCAGTGTACCTTTCAGATAATATATGCCCCCCCCGGCCACATACCTCACAGCTGTACAACTGCCATAGCACACAAAGCCAGAAATGTACATGTCACTGTGAGCATCCATGCCACAGGTGCAGCATCTGTGGGTCACACAACAGTGTAACAGTAATGTCCAGTGTCAGTAAACATCCACAGGTTGGGCCTCTCACTGTGTATAGTGCAGTCATCATCACTGCCCTACACACCATAGGCATTGCTGTGTCCACACACTACTGCCCCCCTTGCTACTGTAGTTGCTGCTGTGCACTGTAGCATGCCCTACAGTGTGACAGTTGCATGCAGCACCACCACCACCAGTGCCTATGCTGTCCTGTTCCCTGGGGTAGAATATGCTATGCTATGCTGTACTGTTTACATGTAGCCTGCAGCTATCATCGTACACAGCCAGACTGACCTACAGGTGGAGCTGCGGTTGGACCTGGTCAGCCCTTGTACTTCCAGACTGACCTACAGGTGGCTCTGTGGGACCCTGCAGTAACGCTGGGCAAACTGCTTGCAAATCAGGGTATAATGAGATGCTAATCCGGTTGTTTGCCCAAAGACTACCTAAGTAGGCTCATTTGCATGGCACTTTTGAATATGGCACATTTTAGCTCCGGGCAAACGTGTTTGCTCCGGGCTAACTGCTTAGCTCCGCTCTAATAGCGCGGCGCTACCAGTACAGTTCCTGCAGCTGTACTAAGTCCATGCATTTGCTGGTACACACATTGGCCACATAGTTCATCTGTACCTGCCCTCACGTTGCTGTGTACTGTGTTGTTGTTGTGGGTTGCACTTCCTGGTTGCTTTATTCAGTGCTATCTTATTCCAGGGCTATGTTTGCCCTGCACTCCCAGCCCAGTTTGCATGGCCTCATTACCATGCCATATTCGGAAGCTGTTTGCCCTGGGCTATTCCTTTTGAATATAGCTTGCTCTGTGCTCTGGGCTAGGTTTGCCCGACGGGCAGTGCTAATTTTGCCCTGGGGCAAAGTTTTGAATATCTGGCCCTTAGTATTCCAAGTGTTCATTTTCTGCTCTGAGGCCCATTATTATGCATACATTCTTTGCATTCACTGTGCTTCTGAATGCACCTTTTGGGGGGGGAAAAAAAGGGTGTGTGTTTCCATTACTGTTACAGTTAACGTTTCCGCTTGCGTTTCCATAACCGTTTGCACTAGTGTTCCTGTTTACGTCACCGTGTGCATTACCCTTTGAGTTTGTGATTGTGCTTGCATTTGCATTTCTGTTACCATTTATGTTTCCATTACTGTTTTATTTGCGTTTTCTTTTGCAGCACCATGTGCATTACCATTTGTGTTTGCGTACGTGCTTCCGTTTACGTTTGCATTTCTGTTTCTTTGGCGTCATCTTTGGTGTTACTGTAAGCGTTTGCGTTTCCAATTGAGTTACCATGACCATGTGCTTTACAATTTTGTTTGTGTACACGCTTGCATTTTCACTTCTATTTCTGTTACTGTTCCCTTTGGCATCATTGTTGCTGTTACCATAACCGTTTCCATTTCCAATTGCGTTACCATTACAGTTTGCATGTTCGTCACCTTTTGTATTTATGTTAGCCTTAGCATTTGTGTTTTTGGTAGCATTTCTGTTGCCGATTCCATTACTGTTTCCTTCTGCATTGCCATTACCGTTTGCATTTCTGTTTGCATACCCAATTTTCATTTAACTCGGTCATACACTTTTTGCACAGCAAAATGACAAAAAATCACATGGTGGGCCCCACTCTCCTACCACCACAATTCATTCACTATTTATAGTGCACATTTTCAAAAAGAAGGGAAATTCATGGCAAACAACTCCATTTAATGCATCAGTTAGGGTTGTTCCACAGCGACAAAAGCAAGGAAATTCGGTGTTAGGGTTGAAAACCCTAACTGCGCATTCCCCCCCACCTCCACCACCACCACACACACACATACATGCAAGTAGGGGAAGGACCAAGACAACACAACCAATCACACACAACCACCAGCACATAACAGGAATAATATACAACTATGTAAACCATGAAACCACACACACATGCTCCCATTGGGCTGTCACATTGGGTCATCACTGCTAACTCTCATCCCAGACATTCCACCCAGCACTAAACACATATCATTACAGACTACTGGACATCTTGGGCAACATGCTGCCAGCAACACATAACACAGACTACACATGTGGTATTTGGGGTTCACAAGATCCAAAACAGGATTTTGCACAATCCCTGAAATCCTTTCGCAAACCACTTTCGCAAATGCGAAAGTGTCGTGCTATGACACTTTCGTGTTTCCCAAAGTATTTTGTGAATGTATGCTCCTAATGACTGCACATCTTTGCCATCATCCTGCAAGCAAACGCTTGGGTCCTTTGGTCTCAAATTTGCAGGATGGCAAGACCTGGTCCCACAGATGTGCTTTTTCCTGCTATTGTGCTAAAATACTTAATGACTACAAAGTTACACTCCTCCAAAATTGAACAATTTAACATAGACTCACATTGCAGTGCCTATCACGCCTTTCACCACCCATATGTTGAAAACGAAGCGACGTACACCATTTTCGCTACTGCCAGCTTGGTTCACCTTTATGTGAACTAATCTCAAAGAACAACTTTGTAAATAATCTCTGATATCTCAAGTTGGATTTCTCCACTTCCCACAGTAACACAGGTATACACCTACTACTGGATGTGTGTGATTGGTTGTGTTGTGTTGCCTTGGTCCTTCCCCTACTTGCATGTATGTGTGTGTGTGGTGGTGGTGGTGGTGGGGGAGAATGTGCAGGTAGGGTTTTCAACCCTAACACTGAATTTCCTCACTGTTGTTGCTGTGGAGCAACCCTAACTGTTGCATTAAACTGAGTTGTTTGATATATATATATATATATACTGTATGTGTGTGTGAATATATATATATAATGTGTGTATATATATATATCTATCTACACACATATACATATATATATATATATATATATATATACATACATACACACACACACACACACACAGAGAGTCCAGTAGTCCATTTCAGAGACAGTTCAGTCAGTTTCATTAGTGGTTCCAGCTTCTGGGCCCAGTAGCCACAGCCTATCCCAGAGTCACACCAACATCCCGGTGTGACCTAAGAAAACTAAAACTGCTAATGGTTAACAGAATATGATCCCTGGGAATCAGTAAGCCAGACACTCTCTGGGCAGGGTCTGGCATACAAGGTTTCCCAGGGTTTGTTTTTCAGTCAGCTGGGTTAGACAAATGAACTTGGGATGGGGAAAGTCAGGTGGCTGAAGAGTGAGTGAAACAGAGATGACAATTACGGTGGGAGGCTGTCAAGCAGCGTCGGGGATGGGGTAAGGAAAGACTAGCAGTATTTGTCTCAGTCTGAAGTGCTGCTTGTAAGGTCAGATGAAGTTTGTTTATTTGCTTAATAGGCAAACCATGCTGGAATTAATTTCATTTTCAGATGTGACCCACAAATAATACAATTATACATCAGATACAAACATTATCATCTAAGACAAAAGGTCTGAGTCACTGTACAAAACATTAATTAAAACATGCACATTCAAATAAAGTACAAAAATACTGAAAAACAGTCTTAAAAAAAACTCTTATTGAGGTAGCTGTTCTAAAGACAAAAGGAATCATATTCCAATTATTAGGAGCAATATATCCAAAAACATGTTCTCCTGTTACTGTTTTCTTTTAAGGCATTTTTAGAGATTTATCAACTCTGTGTCTGGAATTAACAGTACTATCATAAAGGTCTAGATTTCGGGCCAAAATTAGGGGAATACCAAATTTAAGAATTCTAAATGTAAAACTGGCCATCACATATTTAAAATTATGTGAGACTGTCAATCAGCTCATCCTCTTTAGCACGTCACAATGGTGGGTAGATTTAGGGATAGAAAGTGCAAATTTGCCAATTCACTGCAATAATGAGGATTTCTTTGTAATAACTCTAGTAGAGGCATTATCCATAATTATAGTTGCATAATTCACAGCTGGAGCCAAACATTGTTTAGCAATGATCATCTTAGACTCACTAGTTAAAAAAGAGCATAGTTTATTCAACAGTGCTAACGTAGAATGAATCTTAGTGGTAATCTTAGTTACATGTAATTCATAGCTTAATGTAGGGTCCAGCAGTACTCCCAGGTATTGAAAACTATTAACATTTTCAAAATAAGAACCTTCTACAGATTTAACCATCAAATCCTGATTCATTCCCTTAAGCCTTACATTTGTCCCAAACAACATAGTTTTCATTTTTATTTTATTTAACACTAACCTATTGTCCAATAACCATTGCTGGATTTTACCCATCTCACTTGTTAATGTATGGCTCAAGTCAGAAACTGTAACACTTTGATAATATATTACTGCATCATCTGCATAGGCAGGCTGCTTCCAACATGCTCGATATTTTATCAAAGAATAATGAAAACAAAACAGGACCTAGTATTGGGCCCTGAGGGACTCCATACTTCACAAATACAATATCTGAAACAATACCTCCAAATTTTACCTTCTGATATCTTCCACTCAAATAATCCTCAAACCAGTTTAAAGCAGCCTGTCCTATACCTAGGATTCAAGTCTGTCAATTAAAAGACCATGGTCCATGAGAACAAATGCCTTGATCAAGTCCACGAAAATGTGGCCCCGGTTAAACACCCACTCTCCATACTCTCCAGGACAGCGCTCATGAACTCAACCAAGGCAATCTCTGCCCCATGGCCCCTCCTAAATCCATGTTGACAATGTGACAATAACGCGCAGTCTTCAATATACTCCATGAGCTGATTATAAACTATTTTTTCCTGGGCCTTTGCCAGAGCGGACAAAATAGAAATGGGCCTATAATTCCCATAGTAACAGATTGAACCTGATTTATGAACTGGTATAACAAGAGATTGTTACAAGATGTCCGGTACCTGACCCAAACAGAATGATAAGTTGAAAATAACACTAACAGGATAAGCTATTTCCTCAGCAGCATCACTTAAAAGATTGGGAATAAGACAATCAGAACCACCTGAACTATCTCATTTGATTATCTTTAACAATTTACAAACTTCCCTTGGTGTAATTATGTTTAAATAATATGTCCTAAGCCCTATTGAATCTATAGTACACTTACCAGGGGAAGAGCTGTCTACCTTAGTTCTATATTTTTCTAAGTCAGTGCATCTTTTATTAAACTCATTAGCAATGTTCAAGGGGCAAGTTGTAAAGTTATCATCAGATTTCATGGTTAATACTACACTCTCAGAAGATTTAATAAGATTATTAACAGTATTCCAAAATGTTCTATTTTCTGCAAGACCATCACTTTGTTTCTGTTTCAAAGAATTACTTTTTGCAAGTTTGATCTGAACCTTACGTTGGTTTTTCAAGCATCTATAACTTTGCTAGTTAGATTCTGCTTTGTCACTTGTATTTTTTTCATGTCTTTATCCTGGTCCCTCATTTGTTTCATTAGGGGTGGTTTAAGCCACTTAGACTTATCCCCGTTTATTCACCATGTAACAAATGGGGCACATTGGTGCAGCACTCTAGTAAATTCAAAAACGAAAAAATCCAAGGTGCAGTTAATATCCGGGATGAACTGCACCTTGGATATGATTGTGTTGTGTAAGAGAATAAAGTTGGAGGAATCAGGCTCAAGCAAAAAGAACACAGCACAGGGCAGCATACCCATCCAAAATGAAGGCTGGTGCCATCAGGGTCAGGGACTTGCCTGTTGTCAGTCCAGTGATGTTCTCAGCCAGAGACCACTTAAGATCAGCACAACCATCTTGCAGTACAGTAGCTGTCCATCTCCTCCACCCCAACACAGGGCAGCAGATAAGGCTGCAAAAATTAATGAATGCTCAGGGAACAAGGGGGGGGGGGGGCTTTAGCCTTTTGCTCACTGGTGGTGGGTGATTTGTTAGGAGTAGGATACCAAATTTGATATTCTGATTCTGTCTCTTATTCTGGTGATTCTGACCACTTTCCAGAACCAGTCTCAGAATCAGACCCCAATTCAGAATTTTTGATAATCTGACAGATGCACAACGTATGGATTCCACAGAATTCAGTCATCCCTATAAGGGGTACAGTTACTGTACTTGTAAACAGCTTAGAAAGTGCATGAAAGACTGCCATTCAAAAAGATGGAATCTTAATTTACAATCAAAATGTTCTGCTTAGCAGAAAATTAGAGAAAGCCCTGTGTGGGAAATTAATTATGACAACTGAGCTTAGAACTTCAGAATTTCAGAACTGTTTGCATGAGACATCATCTTATTTTTATTTTATTTTATAATAGCAATAAGGCATGACCAAGGGTTAGATTAACAGTCTGTTAATTACGCACAAGGTGTGTAATGTGGAGTGAGGTGTAGCCAAGTGCCATATTGCCCATAGGGGGTGATTGACTGTTAATCTAACTCATGGGACTGCCCCATTGCTATTATAAAAATTATTCCAAATAGAAAAGTGCTAAAAGTGTACTTTTTAAATGTTTTCCTCATTGAGAGGGAACTTTTGTTAATAAAATAGTTCTTCCAATGCTGGTTCAGAATCAGAGTGCATCATTCCAATCATTCAGCAGTGCTAGTGGATGGAATGCAGGCAGGAAGAATTCATGTGCCATGGTGATCAGACTGTACATGACAGGACAGGCATTAATGTAAGGCTGTCAGAATCCATAGAGTCAATCAGACTGCAGCATTTCTGAGAACCTTTTTATAATGATATTAATCATCACCCTTGATTTAATAAAACAGTGTTGTGGATGTGAGAACTTTTTATAACTATAATAGTGCCTCCCATGCAATGTTTGAAAAAGTGAACTGTGTTTTTAAACAGATGTACCTGTCATTTACTTTTAAGCATACATTCTGTTCAAATGTATTGCAGGTCATCATGTCTCATAGACATGAGTGTTGCCTCTTGCTTTCTTAGTATATCAGAACTGCTTACCTTAAGTTTGCAGTCCTCTTGTACTAAGAACATGTAATTTATTATTTATTAATTTGCTTTTGTTTACCAGGTAAGCACACTAGACAGCCAAGTGACTATTTTCAGGTGTGACTTGTAAGATAACACTCTGATCCATAAGAGGCATCCTAATGTGTGTATTAACTTGCAGCTCTTCCTCTGCCAGTATCCCAAGAGGTATGTGACTCCATAATCTGATGGCTGGCTGAGGCAGGAGCCTATTTACCTTTTGGCAGTGGGGCCTGGATTCAGATATTAAGGCCAAGCTGAATATATATTGACTTGCTACCCCCACCAGCAAAGCTCCATGACTTACCAGGACACAGCAGCTAGAATTCTCCCACCTGGAAAATGTACTATCGACTGAATCCCCACACTGTCCCACCCCTCAGTACATCCACTGTTTGTGACATAGCAGTACAGCAGAGTCCACAAGATACAAAATGCAAAAACCCAAGCAGGAGAATTTGTATAGGGAAGGGAGAAGATGAACAGTGCAGGCCTGATGCAGGGTGGGTATAAATAATGCAGTTGCAGCAGTGGAGAATGATAGCAGTTAAACACAGCATCAGTTGTAGTCCTGAATTCAGTGGTCCTAAATGCAAGTCTTCTGCCTGAGCTCTGCCACCCTCTCACCAAGGTCTGGAATGCTCAAGGCTTTGATTGACTGGTTCTATGTAATAATGGTAAAAAAAAACAGCAAGCACAAAAACAGCGAAAGCAAATGAGCTCACACAAACTCAGCGACCGCAGAGAAAAGAGATGGCACAAAATCGCTAAAACACAGCTGAATTAACTTACTAAGAGGAATTTTGTTCCCCATACCCTCCTTTCATTAATTAATCAACTCTCTGAGTTGGAGACAAGTTGAGCAATAGGGGAAACTTGGGACAGGCTTATATGGGTGGGGGAAGGGAGAGCAAGCCAGGAGAGGTGGGTTAACAGTACATTTACGCTCCACAGGGAATGCAAAACTGGAGGTGGGGGAAAAACAAAGCACAGGAAACAAAAATAAATTCAGAAGAGAAATGGCAAGCCTTGAACCCCACTCCAGCAAACCCAACATCCCCAGAAGCTGATGTCTCTAGCCACTAAGCCACAGCAGCAGCTCATTGGCTTGTCCCCTGGCAGCCTACTTCAGTACTCAGCAACCAACAGCCCTATACTGACTCACTGAAAAAATCTGTCACCAAAAAAAAACATGTAGCTGAAAACACATTCGCTATGCATGACTCGCTGTTATTTTATCGTCCATATTGCTTTGCTCTTTTAATGGGATACCTGATTGACCTTCAAGCTGTAAATTAACTAACTGAAAAGATGCAGGACCAAGAATCTGACTGTTAGGCTGCCCTGTTGGTGCAGCGGTAGCACTACAGCTTGCAACACCGATGACCCAGGCTCAAAAGCAATCACAAGGTATTGGAGGGCCAACTTGGGGGAAAAGGATTGAGCATCTGTGGGACTGCTTTCCTCCTCCTCCTGGGGGAGGGTGGGGAAGAGCTTGGTGCTCTACTGGTCCCTAGTAGAAGCCAAGGGAAAGGCAGGCCAAGCCAAAAGACATTGGAGGATGTGGCAGACATTGGCATGTGCACATTGACATCAGCACACACCATGTACCCCATAAGGAGAAAACTGGAAAATACCCAGCTGCAAGATGAAGAGGAGTGCCCACAAGACCTGCATCTGACCAGCTGGGCATGCCAGCTTCAACTGGATCTGTGCTTCAGTGGGGCTTGGGGGACCCCTGATGACCCTGCCAGGTGGAGCAAACCCTTGGGGAAGATGGCTGGAAAGTTAAGTCCTGGCTGATGTCAGAGTGATGGGGTTGGGGTGCTCCTCTGAAGGAGAGCTGTCTGGGGAAGGAGCTAAAAAATCCTTGATTGACACAAAGTCCTGTGCCAAATGATACTTAGAGCTAGTTTCCATACTGAGGGGGTTCTCCATGGACCAGAAACAAAGGAGGCTGTCTACCTTCAGTCCTTAGGTTACAAGTCCTGAAAGACCCCACCAAAAATGTTAATCTAGAGCATAAATGCTCTGGCCATTTTGAAAAGAAACACTTGTTAGACAATCTCAAAAGGATATTTTTGTAAGTCCCGCCACTATTTTATGATGACAACTTCATCACCGTGTGGTGTTCAGTCACCATTACTACAATAAAGTTTGCCACTCTAGCATGCTAAGTTTAAATTCTATGTCCATTGGTATCTGATCTTGGGGCTGGTTCTTGGATCCACTGGGAAACTTATCCTCTCAATCTATCCGTGGAGATAGTGCTGCTTGTGACATGGCTTGTTTTTATATTTTGGAGTGTGTAGTCTCCTTCCATGGTGCTGGGCCTGTTGTAATGTCCATTGCTGGGTTGGGATGTGCATACAAGTCTTGCAGGATGCTGAGCTTCTTCAAGGTGGACTTGGCTCCAGTTCTGAAGAACAATGGGCCCTCTGGTGGAAAAATCTCAAATGGGACTGGAGCATACAAGCACATCTTAATATTTTCACCTGGTAGATAGAGTATTTCCAGAAGTTAAGGAGGGATTTTCTTTTTTGAAAGGTCATGGAGTGTAGTCATGGTTGAAATATAGCCTGATCACAGAATAACAGGTCTTTTTCCCATATGCCAAGTTTAAAATTCTAGTTTTAGTCTTGCAATCCAAGAATTTCATTATGACAGATCTGGGCCTGGCCTTGGGGATGGTAGTTTGTTTCCCTAGGGCACTATGAGTTCTGACAGTGTTTAATGATTCCTGAGAGGACAAGCTTTGCAGTTCTTTTTGGAAAGATTAAAGGAATTCCTCCATATTGCCACATTCAGTGTTTTCTGGCAGTCCATAAACATGCAAGTTCTCCCTGCGAGCTCTGAGCTCCATGTTGTCCGTTGTTTCTGTTAGTTCTTGTTATTTTTTGTGGAGAGATTGTAAAAGGGAGACATGCTGGTCCACCTCGTCTGTCACCTCGGGTTACCTGTCCATTGTTCTACCCCCCAGCTGCCTTCTCTAGATGTTCCATTGTTGTGCTGAATTTTCTCATTTCCTGGAATAGCCATTTAGAGGTTATGGTAAATTTTTCTTCCTCCTTATTGCTGCCATCTCTGTTTTGTTCAGAAGCAAAATATGCTGAATGGCTGCAGCTTCAGGCCCTGGTGTCTGGTGCTTCCATTGCTTTCAGACATTGCAGGTAGACAAGAAGATTTTGGTTTGACTTTGGTCAGCACTTCTTTTCATACTGTATTTTGCCTTGAATTTTGCTCAATGGCTAGAATTTCCTGATGGATTCCTATGGATTCAGACCCCCACAAGTTAGAGCTTATGTAAATCATGTCTTCATCATAGGAAGGTGGAAGTGTAAGTAGAAATGGCTACCTGATGGGTAGCTGGGTCTGGTAGTTTAGGTATTGGCAAGTTTTGGCTGGGTAGTGTAGTTTGGGTAATGTACTACCCTACCCGACATAACAGCGTACTTCTCAGGTTGGGTAGTTATGACATGGGTAGTGGGTAACAGGTAAGTGGAAACAGGCATTGGGTAGTCAAGGGTAGCCTGTGGGGTCCTGGAACTCCTGCCAAGACTTCTGGGCTGGAAACAGGCATTAGAAGGCAGCATATTAGGTCCTTCATGAGCTTACAGCAAAAATAGAAGCACATGACACCAGGCTGACAACCTGCTGTGAGCTAGTGTTGTGCAGATAGCAGCCAGCAGCAGTCTGGAGTGGAAGCAGCTCGGTGTCCATGGTTGGGCAGTCGCTCTGCAGTCTGCAGCTAAATTGCAGTGATTACTTAGCTAAAAGTTGAATTAAAAAAAAATCATCAACTAAAAATAAAACCTCCACGAAGGAACAAAGGGAGTGGGGGTCAGTGCTGGGGACTGAAACAATCTCAGGAAGGGGGGGAAATCAGGGGATCAGCCTCAGTCCAGGAGGTGGAAGGTGCAGTGCGGGGGACAGAACAGAGAAGAAGCGGGAGGGACATAAAAAACATAGAAGGCAAGGCACTGGCAGCTGGTTTAAAAAAAATACTGTTTGTCAGATGCCTCTAAGCAATGGAACATTGACACCTGTACCTCGAATGACAGTACAGCAACACTGTCACCACAGGACACCGGCACTGCTTTCTTGGGGTCTTGCATCCCCTCCCCAAATGAACTCTGACTCAGAATTGATTATATGAAGTATGGGGGCTGCAGGGGCAGAGACCCCTGATTTCTTTAGGGCTCTGCCCCTGCAACCCTCATAGTGTTCTCAGATGGCTTTATGTTGACTGCAGTTGTGGTTGATATAAATCCATTGCTGTAACATTGGTCAACAAAATATTTGTTGAACTGGCATCATAGAGCCCCCCCCCGAGCCATGTCATTAAATTATTACTGTATTAGCTGCACTACATGTCTCTGCAGCATAGTGAAAGCCTTGTATGACTATGTATTACGCTGTTTGTTAGGTGTCCCTAGCTGAGCCCTGTCATTTATTTATTGTATTTATTTATTTATTTAACTTTCGGATTAACACCTTTGAGCCAGTGGCTCTTTTACATAGGTTCTAAGTTAATAAAAAAATACAGACAATTAACAGTATGGACAAAACACTAGGCAAGTCCAGTATAAGAAAGCAAACACAAGCAAATACAGTATGCATATACAGAATGGTAGTATGAACAGTACAAATAAAACATTAGGCAAATCCAGTACAAGTATGCAAACACAGGCAAAACAGTACAAGTAAACACAGAGGTAAATGAAGTTCAGGTACCAATATATAGTGATTATTAACCCAATGGAGGGAGGGAATTCAGGAAAACTCAGAGGCAAACATCTAGGAAAATTGCAAAATGGGGCGTAAGAGTGCATGACGAGGGTAAAGGTTAGTGAGGGGGTACTTTTTAGTAAAGGGGGCAAGATGCAGCCAGAAGGCCTTATCAACAGAAGGGGGGGAGGGAGGATGAGGCGAGAGGTCTCAACTGTGGTACATGCCAGGGGAAAAAATGCAAGCCAGCAGGGGAGATTGCTTAGCCAGGACGGCTAAGAGGGATTGTGGTGTAAGTTACAAATAAAGTTGGAAGAGAGTTGGCAGGGGAAATTAGAGAACAGGTTAGGGCAGCTTGGGCAAGTGGGAGGACAAAAGATGAACCAGGTTAGCTATAGGCTATGATATAGGGGAAAGGATTTGTCGGGGTGAAGAGGGAGGTGGGTAGGAAGGAGGAAAGAGTAGGGAAAAAGGGATGGAGGTAGGAGTACAGCTGGAGAGGAGGGGCAATGGGAAAGGGAGGAAAAGGGGGTTAGGTGAAACAGTCGCAGGAGGCAAGGCTGACAAGGTGATCATGGAGCTTCTGTTTTAAAGGGTCAAGGGTGGAAGAGTTTGGAACCTTACTGGACAGGAAATTAAACCATTTAGGAGCGCTGAAGGCAAATGACCGCTGTCCTTGGGATGTGCAATAATGGGAAACCAATATGGTGTGAGTATCTGAGCTTCTGGTGTGGTGGATATTACTGGACAGACTGAGGAGATTCTGCACTCCAGTGGGCAGCTGACCAAGGGAGGCCTTCTTAACAGTGAGGCAAGTGTGATAAAGAATCTGACCTTGCAGGTTTAACCAACTAGTCTGCTCATTGAGATAACAAGTGTGTGTCTGTGGTGCAGCTCCTAGAAGAAGTTGATAGCCCTTATTCAAAGCTTTAGCTATTCACCTTAGTGCGGAGTCTGAGGCGGCTCCATAAATCACTAAACCATAGTCAATTATCAAGACAATTGAGCTTTGAATTGCAAGCTTAAGAGCTTGTTCAGTTAAGCAGTGCTTATGTTTGTAGAGGAGACCTAAGTGGGTATTCACTAATTTGGCAATAAGTACAATATGGTTAGTAAAGGATAGGGTGAAATCTAGAGTGACCCCAAGGTCCTTAAAATATTCAGTCTGTTCCAAAGCAGATCCAGTGTGGTTCCTGACTGTCAGCTGTTTGGCTTTATGCTTGCTGTGTGAGCTGTGGAAGAGCATAGTTTTTTTTTTTTATAATTAAGCACCAGCTTCATTCCAATAAACCGTTCCTCAATCTGTGTGAAGCATTGCAGTAATTGGCTCTCCAGTCTGGTGTGGTCAGAGCTTTTTATGAAAATTACCGCATCATCTGCGTATAGTAGGATTTGTTCTGAGCAGCGGTATGGGAGCTTGTTAAGAAAAATGCTGAAGAGCAACAGCCCCAGGATTGACCCTTGTGGAACACCGGAATGATCAGGGAGCTTGGATGACATTGCATCACCTATTTTCACTTGCTGCATTTGACTGGAGAGGTAGCTGTTGAACCAACGCAGGGTATTAGCGAACAGACCTAGTTTGGCTAGCTGATCGAGAAGTAGAGGGTGGTTGACTATGTCAAAAGCCTTGGAGAGGTCAATAAAGGTGGCACCAACAAGATGACCATTGTTCAAGGCCTGCTGGATATAGCTCGTGAATTCAAGGAGAGAGCAGGTGGTGTTGTGACCTTTCCAAAAAAATGTCAGTGTGGACATTGGAGATCATACTTCTCCAGGTACTCCCCCAGCTGATTGATGACAATTTTTTTGAGTGCTTAGGATAGCAGAGGAAGAATGGAGATGTGCCACACTGAACCCTGTCCCCACTTCTAAGCATGGGAGACATATGGGCAAGCTTCCATTTGCTTGGGAACTGGGAGAACATGAGGGACTTGTTGATGATCTTTGTAAGAGGAGGTAGGACTACATCTAAAATGAGGGCAATGAGTTTTAGGTCAAGGTTGTCTCTGCTTAACCTGGTCTTACTGAGAACTTTAGTTAGATATTTTTTGGCTTCACATTCAGTCGTAGCCCTAAAATAGAATGGATGGCGTGCCAGAGCCGAGCCTTGCTGACCATTGGCTGGGTAACCAGTGGAGGGATAGAAAATGTTTGGTGGTAGAACATGGCTGAGGTCAGCAAAAGCAGAGTTGAAAGCATTAGCAATCACTGTGGGGTCAAGTGGTACTGTACCATCAAGATTTAGCATTGATGGGGCGGATTAGGAGTCTTTCCCGGTGATGTCCTTAAGTTTGCTCCAGAACTTCTTACCATCCTTCCATGTGTTGGTGAGGAAGTCTCGGTAATAGCAAGCTTTTTCTGAATGGATGGTTCTATCACAGGCATTTCTGGCAGTTTTATACGCCTGTACATTTGCTTAGTTGCCAGTCGCCCTTGCCCGATGCCACAGTTGATTCCAGGATTTCAACTGCTGCAGAAGGTCATAGGTTATCCATGGGTTGTCAACACCCCTGACCTTCCATTTTTTGAAAGGGGCAAGCACATCACAGGCCGAATTAAAAATTGTGATGAAAAATTCCAGGGCTGAGTCAACGTCAGCAGCAGAGTCTATCATTGTCCAGTCCTGCAGCCACAAATGGTTCCTAATAGTTTAGAGGTGCCCACGGATATGAATCTGGCTATTGATGGTTTTAGGTGGTGGTTTAATGAATTTATCGGACCATAGACACAAAATTGGAGAGTGGTCACTTATTGTATCGGGAAGTACCTCTGAGTGCGAGATATGGTCAGGGCGGTTAGTTAGAACCCAGTCCAGTAGGGTGCTGGTCCCAGTCCTGTAATTGACCCTTGTGGGTGATTAGATTAGTTGCATGAAGTTGGCAGCAGTGAGGGCATCCTTGTAGGAGCAAGCCGAGGGTGAGAGCCAGATTACTTTGAAGTCACCAAGTAATATGACCTCGGAGTTGTGTTTGAGGTTGTGAAGGCAGTTTAGAATAGAGCTGAGTCCACTAGTCACCAGTTTAGGGGGTACGTATACTGACCCTACGGTTAGAGCTTTGTTATGGGTCCTGAGGAAAAGCTTGATGGCAAGGATTTGAATATCAGCATCTGTGCCAGGTAGCATCAGAGCATGCCCCCACTAAGGTCTCTTTCAAGTAAATTGCACAGCCTCCCCCCTCTTTTAGTGAGTCTATCCAGTTGGAAGACTTTGTTTCCAGGAATAGCAACTGTATTATCTGGGATGAGGGGGGGACAGCCACATTTCCTGCACTGAGACGACATCTGGGGTGTGCTACATAACCCAGGTCATAAGTATATCAAGCTTCTTGGGAAGGCTGCAGATATTAATCCTAGCCATGGAGAGATCCCCAGGTCCATGGTTGTTATTGGGGGGTGGCACGTATCGGGCCTTGGTTCGGATGGATATTCCCAGAGATAAGCAGAAGGAGGAGTAGCAGACATTTTAGTAACTGGGTAAAGGGATTTACTATGGTGCAATAGCACCCTTTTACTCATGTGGGGTTTAGGCTTATTCTGATGAGAAGATGGAATGCAGCTGAAGAGTAGTGGGGTACAATAGAGAGTGTGGATACATTTTGATGGCCTCCAGTGCAACCCATGGGTAGGAGGGATGTCACAGAGCTTTGTGGTTATTACTGTGACAGTCAGCTACACTGTGTGTCTCTGCAGCACAGTGAAAGCCATTTAGGCTGTATCACACTGTTTGTTAGGTACCCTCAGCCCTTTCATTTATTGCTGTGACATAGCTACACTGTGGGCCAGATTATAACATGCATGGCACAACTTGTGGGTGTATGTGAGTTGCACCATGCAGTGCTAAGCCAGGGACCCTGTGGCATATTTCAGGACAAGCAGGGTCCCTGGCACCTACGCCCATGACCTGTGGCAGCCACAGGCTAGTGCCAAAGGAATGGCACACCAGAGCAGGGTGCCACAAGTAGTGGCACACAATCTATTGCCTCTCGGAACTCCCCACCCCAAAATGCACCCACACACACCTGGGGGCATTGGGGAGCTGGCCGGTTGGCACAGGTAATCAGGAGGGAACATCTAAAAATGGACCTGGGGGTCCACGAAGTTTGGGGGGTGTGGGGCATGACAGTGTGGGCGGGCATCGGGAGCACATCCATGTAATTTTTGTGATGCTGCAGGGGGGGGCATCCATCATTGTGCCAGGACAGATGCACCTTAGACCACATTCTAGCTGGTCTAACCCCACTACACCATACCCGGGTCCTGGAATGGCGTAAGTGGGTTATTGCAGTTGCAGTTGCTGCAATAACTAAAGATGGGCGAAGTGGCCCCAATTCACTCCATGAAGTGATTCATGGAGTGAAGGTGAATTCTCAGAGTGCTCCACAATGTGAGGCGGAGTACTTTCTCGTTATAATGGGTAATGCGAAGTCCATTGAAAACAATGATTTCACGTTACTCCACCTTCCCAAATCACTACTCCACCAATTCTTAAGGCGAAGTACATCGAAAACAATGTATTCCACCTTACTTCGCCTTGTTTTTAAGCTCCAAAGGTGAATTTTGCAGTGATTCATGGGATTTCAGGTCACATGGGCTCTAGATTGTTCTGCACAGCCTCAGTTTGGGGTAGTGTGTGTAGGAAACTATAGGAGACAATCTGCTCTGAGGGCTCTCTGTGATTCAAACCTTCTAAAAAGCTGTTAAAGCCTTTTTGAGTCATTTTTTTTTTTTTGTTGAAACTTTAGTTCATCGATTATATGAAACCCTCCTGTGCTCATATCATCGAACGTTTATTGTTTCTTTGTGGATTTTGAATGTTAATGTACAATATTCAGTCTGTGTACTGAGAGACAGTGGAAGTGTGCTTTGGGGGAGGGGCATATCTATGGTATAGGTAGATTAACTTGGAGAAAAAGACAGTGCTTTCTGTTTTGGTGATATTTTACTTGTATAACTGTGTTAATGTACACACAGTAATATTTTCAATAATTCTTGCCATTTTTTGCTGATTGTTGTGGTGCAGCAGTGCATAATTTTAGTTTGTTTAAAATATGTGGTTACATTACTGAAGTCTTCAATTTGCTATGCATTACTTAGTGTGTGCGTATGTGTGTGACACGTGTCATCAAATCAGTCACCTTTCATTGTGCCACATAATTTCAGCAATGTGAAGCTGCTATCCACTGCACCTGTGTAATTTTTGTACTTCTTTGTGGTATCTTTACTGGTACTAGTACTAGTGACTGTTACCGCAGCAGTGCAGTACACTGCCCCCCGCACCCCGCCCCAATGGGCAAAGGTATTCTTTTCCAGATTTGAATTTCTAATGGTGTGCACTGGTTAGGTGTTGTGCCTTTGCATCTGCATCTCTTCAGTGCGCAGGGCAATCTTAATCTGTCTGTGCGTTTGCATCTCTTTAGGGCCCACTCTCCATCTCTAACTTAAGTCACAGTTGTTTCTTTGGTTTTCCTTCAGAGTACTGGACAGGTGTGGTGCATAATTCTGCATGAACACTGTACTCATTAATATGCGTTTTTAAGTCAGGACCATCATCACGAGTCACTCGTGATACAAATCATATTCTTCATCATCACAGTCACAAATGCAGTTACAAATCATGATTTATGATCACGTCACAAATCACAACATTAATTTTCTTTTAATAGTTACTTGGATGTATTGTAAGCCTGTTTTGTAGTATCTCTACAGGCTTCACCACCTCACCATTGTACTCATTAATGTTTGTTTTTAAGTTGGGGAGTTTTGTGCCACACCTCATTGGGGCCCGGAGAAGTACAGCCATAGGCATTCACGTTTCTTCATCACCACGGTCACAAATGCAGTCACAAATCATGATTTACGATCACGTCATGAATCACAACATTGATTTTTTTTTACTAGTTACTTGGATGTATTGTAAGCCTGTTTTGTAGTATCTCTCCAGGCTTCACCATCTCACCATTGTACTCAATAATAAATGTTTTTAAATCAGGGAGTTGGACAGTGTCTGCAGTACATACACAGACTGGAAAGAAGACTGACTGCACACATGCACTTTAGCACAGTATACTTGGACTGCTCAGAATACAAAGTGTCACGCATACCGAAGACAACTAAAAAAGGGCATAATTACATACAAGGGTAGGGGATGGTGGAAGAATGCATTTTATAACACAGCAAAAAAGGTGTGGGGGGACACATGGTGTGAGGAAAAAAAAAATAATGTGGGATCCCATGGTGATCCAGCAGCAATTCCAGCATGGACATCATTTGCAACTGATGTTCATCTATGCGATCGAGCCACTGCTCCACAGCACTCACCCTCTTGTTGTTCTCGACAGCACTCCAGAGAACTGCCAAGTCAGCCTGTGTTACATGCAGTTCTCTGGGGTCCACACGTTCTACAGGTTGACCTGCTGCTGGTGGTGGTGGTGGTGGTGCTGGTAGAGCAGCAGGTGCTGCTGTGGCCCTCCTCTTCTTAAGGATGCCGCAATGCACAGCTGTACCCTCTGCCACAGAATTGCCATCAGGTGCAGGCATGGTCCGTTCTCTGGCAGTCTTCCACTCCAACTGCTGGTGATTGAGCATAGGGGTGTGCTGGCCCCCAGTCCCGAGGTGAGTCCCCGGGGGCCACATGCACCTCCACCTCACATAGGCGGCACTTGACCACACTGCTGTCCCCCCGACACAGTCAAAAAACTGCCAAACAACAGAGGACCAGGCACAGGCAGGGGATGTCCAGATGAACTGGCAACCAGCTGATCATGGTGCTGAACAGGGATGGGATCCACACCTGGGCCCGGGGGAACAGACACATCCTGCTCCAGAGGACCTGGTGCTGGACTTGGTGGTGGTGGTGGTTCAACTGCCTCAGAGTCAGGACAGGAGGCGGTGCTGGTCTTGCTTCCGGGAAGGGACACACAAGTTTTGAGTGGTCCAACAGGAATGGGCACCCATGCCCTCCACACATTTATTTATTTTATTTATTTTATTTTATTTAAAATTGGTGACCGGGAAAGGTATGCTGAGCCGAGGCTCATTTCCAGGTGCGACCCAGGTAAGTAGTACAAGGTGGGAGACAGAGATATACAAATATAGCAAATATCAAGTAACAGATGAAATAATAGAGTATAGTACATTACATGGAGTTTGAGGGTGAGGTTACACTTTTGTATGAGCAGCAAAGTGGAAAAAAATTTGTTCGTTTCATTTCTAGACCATTTAATACCTTAAAATTTCAAATGCATGTATTTACATTATTTACAGTAGTGGACTTATCGAAAATTTGAGTTTTTGGGGAGAGGGTGCCGGTGGAGGGGGGGTGGTGATTTAGCAGTAAGAGCTGGCATGAGGAGATTATTTTTACCTGGTGAGGCTGTTGAGGGTTACACTAGGTCTGGGTAAGGAGGGATTGGGTGCACAGCTGTGGCAGGGAGTGGGAGGGAGAAGCCTGAGGAGCTGTTTGAAGATTGATAGGGAGGGGGCCAGGTGGAGGTTGGGAGGGAGGTTGTTCCATAGGAGTGGGAGCCGGTAGGAAAAGGCAGCTTGCCCAGAGGCTGAGAGGGGACATGAGAGGTGGAAAGTATGTGCATGTCTGTGGTGAAGTGAGTAGCCAGAGGGTTGGCTTGAGAGAGGCGGGAGGAGAGGTAGAGGGGAAAGGAGCCAAGCCAATATTTCGCTATGAGTGAGGCACTGTGGGTGGTCCACCTATGTGAGAGTGGCATCAGAGATAGAGTTGAGAGTAGTTGGCAGTGATGAGTGAGTGGGGGAGGCAGTGGTGAAGCGCATGAAGGAGTTTAGCAGGACATCGAGTTTTGCAAGGGAGGAAGAAGGGGCTGTGCCATAAATGACGTCTGCGTAGTCCAGTACTGGTAGGATGGTTTTTCATATGAGTTCACTCCGAGTAGGGTGGGGGAGGCAGTCTTTGTGGCAGTAGAGGATGGCAAGTTTGAGCTGGAGTTTGGTGCAGATGGCGTCGACGTGGGTGGAGAAATTGAGGTTTGTGTCCAGCCAGACTCCCAGGTACTTAAAAGTGGGTACAGACTCAAGTGGTATTTCTTCCAGGGTGGAGGTCGGAGGGGGGGCAGGCAGGGAGGTGAGTTTTTGTCTTGTGCCGAATACCATGGAGACAGTTTTTTATTTTGCATTTAATTTTAACTGATTTTTCTGGAGCCAGGCTTATACTCAGTTTAAATCACTTTGGAGGTTTCGGTGAACACTGACATGGGAGGGGCCTGAGGCGTAGATAATGGCATCATCAGCATATAGGTGCACATTTGAGGTGAGACAGGCTGAGGGGAGGTCATTTATAAAAAGGGAGAAAAGGATAGGGCCATGGATGGAGCCTTGGGGGACGCCTATGAGGATGGGTCAAGGGTTTGAGAGGGTGTCTCTGATTTGTACTTGCTGCATCCTGTTTTGGAGGTAGGAATGGAACCAGTTTATGGCCTGTTTGGCGAGGCCGAAGGAGCACAATTTGCCTAGCAGTAGAGGGTGGGAGACTGAATCAAAGGCTTTGGCTAGGTCAATGAAAATGGCAGTAGTGGCTTGCCCGGCGTCCATGGAGGAGAAAATGGAGTCGGTTACTCGTAGTAAGGCAGTGGTGGTAGAATGAGATTTTCTGAACCCTGATTGAAAAGGGGAGAGGGAGCTGTTTGTAGAGAGGAAAGGGGACAGTTTTGATAGCATGAGGGATTCTTGGATTTTGGCAAGGGAGGGAAGAGAGATGGGTCTATAATTTCCTGGGAGGGAAGGGTCTCCACCTTTATGGAGAGGTAGGATTTTGGCAAGTTTCCAGGTGGAGGGGACAGTGGCTGTGTCAATTGAGAGATTTAGTATGTGGGTTATAGGTGTGACTATGGCTGCTGTGGAGATGTGGAGCAGACTGGGATGCAAGCTGTCTGGACTGGATTTTGACGGGTTTAGAGAGGTGAGAGAAGTGTCACCTTCCAGGGGTGTGAATGGGGGAAAGTGGAAGCCGTGGTGAGAGGGTGGGGGATTTGTGGAGGAGGTTGGAGGGGGGGTGAGTTGGGCTTGGCGCAAGAGATGAAAAACGAGTTGAAGAGTTCAGAGACTATGGCCGGATCGGAAGCTATTTTACCATCAATGTTTAGGCTAGGGCTGGCTTGCTTGGAGTGTGGGTTGATGAGAGAGTTTGTCACCTTCCAGAAAGACGCCGAGGAGGCTTGGTGAGCGGTAAGTTGGGCCTTGAAATACTGGGCCTTTGATTGTTGAATAGCTTTTGTGCAGTTGTTTCTAAGAGTTTTGTAAGATAGCAGGTCACTGGAAGCTAAAGAGGTTTTGTAAAGCCTCCAGGCCTTATCTCTGATGCGACCCAGGGAGATTAGGTTGGCTGTGATCTAGGGGTGGTGATATTTCCTAACTCTGGCTTTCCTGAGTGGAGCATGGCAGTCCCATATGCTTAGGAAGATACTACAGAAGTGGGAGAGGGCAGTGTCGACGTCAAGTGAGGCAAGGACAGGGAGCCAGTCTGTGTTTGACAGGTCGCGTTGAAGGGCGGATTCGTCAAGGAGGTGTAAGGGGTGGGTTACGATGAATTTGGGGCCAGAGTGAAGTGAATGGATATTACGAATACAATAGGTTATACAGTGGTCGCTAAGGGCATCAGAAAGGATACCTGAGGCGGTGATCCTATGGGGGTGGGAGGTTAGAATCCAGTCAAGTAGGGTGTGTTTTTGTGATCGGTGATTTAGATGGGTGGGTTCCTGGATTAGCTGGGTGAGATTTAGGGCTTCGATCCTCAGGGCTGCTGGTTTTGTGGAGGAGGAGAGCCAGTTTAGGTTGAAATCGCCTAATAGAATGAGTTCGCCATTTGAGGTGGTTGAAGATATGGAGGAGATGGCTGAGATGAGGGAGTCAGGTGAGGGTTTAGGAGGGGTATATAGAACACCTATGTTAAGAGGGGTGGATGAGGGGAAGGATAGGTGAGCAACTAAGGATTCGTGGGAGGATGGGCACGATTCTTTGAAAATTACCGTGCACTTAATGGAGTGTCTGATATACAGCTCTACCCCCCCCGCCTAGCTTGCCATGGTCCTGGCAGAACAGGATACCTAACTAGGTATGGCGAGTGAGAGGTTGGAGATTTATCCTGAGAGCCAAGTCTCTGTGATACAAAGTATGTCCAGTTTGTACCGTGCTGACCAGACAGAGAGGGTGTCTAGTTTGGGGAGAAGGCTCCTGACATTTATGTGGAATATGCGGAGGCCCTTTGGGAATGAATTTGGTGAGAAACTGAGTTGGGGGGCAGATGACGCTGGGGAAACTTTTGTTGTTGTGGGGCCTGGGTTTGGATGTATATAATCTGCCAGGAGTAGGAGTAGAAGGGGTAGGGAGAGGCAGGTGGTCTTCTTGCATCTGCTATTTGAGTGCCTTGTGGGTGGAGCTTGCAAGTTTAGGCACGGAGAAGGGCCTCTAGGTTTAGCATGTGTGTGAGTGGAGCAGAGAAGGGTGAAAGGTTGGGGAGGGTTGGGGGGAGGAAAGGGGATTCGATGCAAGGGGAAGAAGGATTGTGAATTTGAGTTGAGGTGATGTGCGGGGAGGGGGTTTCACAGGGGGGAGGTTTGGGTCAGAGGGGAGGGTAGGTGTAAGGAGAACAAGATGGGGGGTGGTGATGTCGGAGCGCAAGGGGAGTGAGTGAAATAGCTTCCAAGAGTGTAGAGCAAGAACAAATAATGCTGAGAGTGGCAAGGTCAATAGTTTTTTTTTTTTTGGAAAGTTTACGGTGACCTCTAGTGGTGGAGCTTAGCAGCTTACAAGTTTGGAGGATATTTAATTGCAGTGACCACTAGTGGTGGAATTTGATAGCTTGCAGATGGAGAAGTGGACTGATTGGTTTTCGATGGCCATATGTCACTAGCTATATAACGGAGTGATGATCAAGGGTGGTGGTGGGGGCGGTGGGGAGTCGGAGCGCAGCGACGGTGGGCCAAGTCCTTTCTGAGCACTGAGCAGGGTAGCACAGCTCTGCGTGATCGAGATTCTGCCATACCTGAGGTTTCAGGGGGTGGGAGAGGGCGTCCTAAGCCCTCACGGACCCTCAGATTTCTTCTGGTCTGAGGATGGAAGCAGAAACAGGGCGAGATTAAATACAGGTACGATTTCAGAGGGGGGGCTGTATTGGGGGGGAGTCTGCAAAATAATTATAACTTTAAACAAAAACCGAGGGGACAAGGGTGCAGTGGAAGTTTCTGTCATCTCTTTTTTGGCTATTTTAACAAACAGGCATGGGGAAAAACACTCTAAACTAGTTAACTTTGATACAAGCAGGCATGGGGAATCAACTGAAAAACAGAACAATACAACGCTGAAAGCAGCAGTTTTCGACTTGTGCTGCAGATCCAGGTGTAAGGGTGCAGCCTATAGGTCTCAGCGTTTAAACTAGCAGGCATACAAGCAGGCAAAATACAAGGCTAAAAACTATCTGCATTCGTGTGGGGAATATTATTTACAATTAAAGGTACTGCATTTAAGATTCACAATTAAAGGTACTGCATTTAACAGTCTGAAATAAAGGTGCCAAAGTCCGGTCCTCTCTGAGCACTGAGCAGGGTAGCACAGCTCTGTGCGATCAAGATTCTGCCATACCTGAGGTTTGGGGGTGGGGAGGCGTCCTAAGCCCTCATGGACCTTAGATTTCTTCTGGTCTGAGGTTTGGGGGTGGGGGGGAAGCCTAAGCCCTCAAGGACCCTCAGTTTCTTCTGGTCTGATGTTTCGGGGGTGGGGAGGCATCCTAAGCCCTCACGGACCTCAGATTTCTTCTGGTCTGAGGTTTCGGGGGGTTGGGAGGGCATCCTAAGCCCTCAAGGACCCTCGGATTTCTTCTGGTCTGATGTTTCGGGGGTGGGGGAAGGCGTCCTAAGCCCTCACGGACCCTCGGATTTCTTCTGGTCTGAGGTTTCGGGGGGTTGGGGAGGGCATCCTAAGCCCTCACGGTCCCTCAGATTTCTTCTTGTCTGGTCTGCGCATGGTATGATGCTTACCACTACCACGCTGTCCCAGAGCTGCCTCCACCCCAGACATTCCCTCACCCTGGTCCATCTCTCCTACTGAGCTCCCTCAGTCCAAGCAATCACTACTCACACTGTCACACAACACACACACACACACACACACACACACAAAATCACACACACAAAATCACACACAAACAAACAACTAACTACTTATAAAGGTAAGAAAAATCAAATTTACAGAAAGAATACATTAAGTTGAAAAAAAAAAAGAGTACAGAAAAGACAAAAAAATGTAGCTTTTAAAAAAGCTGTTGGGTCTAAATCAAAGTTTAAATCTCCTCCTCGCTCTGATCTCAAAGTATCAGCAGTCACAAAACACACCACTCTCTCTCTCCATCTGCACAGGAGAAAGTAAAAGTGTCTGCTTGTATGACTCACTTTCTTCCTGCCTAGCTAAAGAACATGTGACTTACAGTACTGTAAGCCATGTGATGTGTGGGAGGCTGCCAAATCTGAAACACCAAGTGGATCACTTAGAATCATAATGAGGAACGCAAAGTCCATTAAAAACAAAGACTTCGCTTTACTTCGCATTGCCATTCCACCATAGCGCAAAGTGGTAATGACAAGGCGGAGTGAGCACTTTACATTGCCCACTCCATGTAGCGGAGTGGCAACACGAAGTGCCCACCTTGCGTTCACTTCGCCGGCAGGATTTAAAATTCGCTGCATTTCTAGCCAGAACCCACCCTTGCACCATGCTGCTGTGGGTTGCAGGTGTAGTGGGTGGCTTAGCCCACCTTTGGCACAGCCCGTATACAGCATGGTGCAAGGCACCTTCTGGAATTGCAACTTGCATTATGCCTGGCATAAGGTACGAGTTGCGCCAAGTGGGTTTGGCATTATTCGCTCAGCGCCAGGCATGCCATGTCTTGGAATCGAGCCCCATGTGTCTCTGCAGCATAGTGAAAGCCATTCAGGCTATATTACACTGTTTGTTAGGTGTCCTGAGTCCTGTTATCTATTACTGTGACATAGCTACACTGTGTGTCTCTGCAGCACAGTGAAAGCCATTCAGGTTGCATTAATTTGTTTGTTAGGTGTCAGAGCCCTATTTATTGCTTTTTTTATAATTATCTTTACTGAATTTCTTAGGATTCATACATGTGTTAACTTACAATTTGATACATACAATTATACAACAATAATAAGCATTTAGTATTAATGTATTCCCCCTCCCTCTCCCCACACAATGCCTAAAATTAAAAAAAATCTAAATCAATGGTTATTTACACCTACATATTTTACAAGTCCTATAAATGTAACAGTGGAGGGATATTTGATTGTATTTCTCTCCATCTGGTGCAAAATAAATCATCTAACTCACCTTTAATTTCATGCATCAATTTCTCAGATAATAATGTTTCATGGAAAATAATCCACCACTTAGAGTAAACAAAAGGTTCAAGATCCTTCTATTTCCAGTTTTATAAAATTATTTGCTTCATAGCCATGGAAACTAATGTGATTATTTTCTGTTGGGTAGATGACAATTCAAGTTTGTGAAAAAGATTGAAAAGGTATATCTCTATTTTATGAGTAATATCTATATGTAACCAGTCAGATAAAACTGAGCTGATTTTTACCCACCAAGGGCCAGATATTAAAAATGTTGCCCCGGGGCTAAATTAGCACTGCCCAGTGTGCTAAATTAGTCTGGATCCAATAGCCTGCTATATTCAAAAGGGATAGCCCCAATGCTAAACCTGCTGAATATAGCACACTAAGGAAGCTGGGCAAACTAGACTGGGAGTGCAGTGCAAAAATAGCCCAGTAATAAGACAGCTTTTAATATAGCAACCAGAAAGTGCAAACCACAACATCACCCAGTTCACAGCAATGTGAAGGAAGGTGGAGGTGAACTATGTGGCCAATATATGTGTTAGCAAAGGAGTGGAGTCAGTAAAGCTGCAAGCAGCAGCGCATGTGAAATTACATTGTGCAAAAATGTACAATATTTCAGAAACCTTTGAGCAGCACAAACACATTTGTGCAGGTTTAGCGCCATTTGCCCAGGGCAAAACCTTCCTATATTCAAATATGACATGCAAATTAGCCTACTTAGATAGTCTGTGGGCAAACATCCAGATTAGCATCTCATTATGATCCGATTTGCATGCAGTTTGCCCAGCGCTATTGCAGGGTCCCACAGCTCTACCTGTAAGTCAGTCCGGAAGTACAGGGGCTGGCTGGGTCTGACCACAGCTCCACCTGTAGGTCAGTCTGGGAGTGCATGGCAGTAACTACAGGCTACCTTTGCACAGTACAGCATATAATATTGTGCCCCAAGGGACTACACAGCACAGGCACAGGTGGTGGTGGTGCTGCAGGCAATTGTCAAACTGTAGGTCATGCTACAGTGCACAACAGACACTACAGTAGCAAGGGGGGCCAGTAGTGTGATAGACATGGCAATGCCTATGGTGTGTAGGGCAGTGATGACCACAGCACTGTACACAGTGACAGGCCCAACTTGCAGGTGTTTACAGACAGTGGACATTACTGTTATGCTGTTGTGTGATCCACAGATGCTGCACCACGGTGACATATACATGGCTGACTGTGTGTGTGCTGTGGTGTCTGTGCAGATGTGTGGTATGTGGCTGGGGGGGGCACGTACCATTAGACAGGCACACTTGTGTTGGGGTATTCCCAACACTGGCCCATGTGCACTGCATGGCTTATCCCAGCCTTGTGACCACACCCAGTCTGTGGTGCAGCCTGGCTACTCGTACACCCTCCCCCTCAACACCCTCCATGTCCACAGTGCTGCATGTGTGTGCTGGTTTCTGTTGGTGTCCACAGAAGGTGGTTTGCAGGTGTGTGCTGTATGGCTGCACTGCCATGGTATCCACTGGGAGCTGGGTCACCACTTACTGCCTGGCATGGCTGGGACTGGTGGCAGATGATGGCATCATAGGGATGCCATCAGTAAGCAGCATGTGTCCTCTATGTCTAGCTTACTGTATTTCTATGTGTTGTACTTACTGGTTAGAGCTGCACAAAGCCGCGTAAAAGTCATGCAGAGCTGGGCAAAGCCACAAAATTGCACAAAGCTGGTTTGCCCAGAGTTAAGACTACCTTTTCCTATCCTATTGGTTACAATCACTCAGAATCAATACCTATATTCCACAGTGGGTAGACACAGAGTACTCGCTGTGTTCACTTTACTGCATAGATCTCAGGGCACTTCCCTTTTTATCCAGGAAGAAGCTACCTCACCCATTGCGAGATACTCCCCTTGGGGCATCTCTTCAGACCCATTCATAATTCTTCTCCCTTCTGAAACTTTGCCCAGAGAAAGATACCTTACAGCCCTTAATTAGAAATCCCAACCTGCCTATACCAGGTCAGACTATTTCCACACATTTCCTGACAGACATGGGAATTGATAAAGTGGAAGATTTAACATTGAATGGCAAATTACTTTCTTTTCAGGAAGCCCGTGCAAAGTATCACTGGCCTACTACTTTGTGTTTCAAATATTTCCAGATAACTGACATGCCCTTGCAGTTCTTTGGTGCAGGTCCATGGTCAAGTCCTTTCGGCTTTGTAGTACTTCCCCTTACTTTCTTTAGCTCCCTCCTCCCATCTGGTATCATACTATTATCATTCAGTACAAACACTTCTGGTTGCCGGTGAGGGCCCCAGGGTATATTGCTGGGATCAGATTCTCCCCCTCCTCACACTGCATCTGCCAGGAACTGGACTCTCATCTGGAAGCAGTTGTATCAGCTTATTAAATGTAATCGATATCGTTTTATGCAATTTCAGATTATTCACAACCTCTATTACACCCCAGTATGGTTGCATAGAATAGGTCACCTCCCTAATGACTTTTGCTCCAGGTGCAGACAGGAACCTGGTCCTCTATATTATATTCTTTGGACTTGCTGGAAGATTATCCCCTTTCAGGATTCAATCCACTCCCATCTGGATCCAATGTTGGGATTAGCAGAGGTCTTTCTCCCTGATATTTGTGTAGTGGGTGATTTTTTGGGACATCTCATTGGCAAATAGAAGGCTCACATGGCCCTGATCTCGGCATGTGCAAAGAAAGTCATTCTTCGTCACTGTTTAGATCAGAATACTCCTCATTTTTTAGAATGGTATAAAGAAATGTTATTCACTGTAGAGTGAATCATGTAGATGTCGAATGACTAGTGGCAAGCCTTTCAGGCAATTTATCTAGATACAAGCATATCTGGGAACCATTGCAAACACTGCTGACCTTTTAATGGCCAGGGACTCCCTTCCCTTTGTTGCTTTTACTTATATGGTCTTTGTGCTATCTTCTTGAGCCTAGCTAATGTGAGCACAAACAAAGCTGTTTTAACCCTTTGGAATTTGATATAATCTCCAGGGGTTGGGAGGATCGGGATTGGGTGTGGTGAGGGTGGATACTCTATTATGGAAATTATGGTCAGCAACTACTATAACTGCAGAAGTCTTTCTTTTGGTTTCTCTATATGCTTGGCTTCTCTAGTAATCCTATTATGGTAATCTACGGATATTTGGTGTTAACATCTGTTGTTAGTAATATTCAGAATTGTTCTACTTAGAAACATAGAAACATAGACTTTGACAGCAGATAAGGACCACTTGGCCCACCCAGTCTGCCCATTTCCCTACCTACTGGATAAGCTGCAGATTTTAGTTAACCAACAGCCTACTTCCTGCCACCCCCCACTATAATTGCCTTATGTCTGTCCCATGCATGTTTGAATTCCTCCACTGTTTTAGACCCCACAACCTCTCCAGGAAGGCGGTTCCATGTGTCCACCACTCTGTCCATGAAAAAAATTTCCTCACGTTACCCCTGAACCGTCCCCCCTCCATCTTTAAATTTTGCCCCCTTGTTCTTACACATCTCTTTTTCTGAAAGATGCTACCCTCCTGGACTTTGTCGATTCCCTTGAGGTACTTGAACGTTTCTAGCATGTCCCCCCTGTCCCTCCTTTCATCAAGGGTATACATATTAAGCTCTCTCAGTCTCTCTTCATATGGTTTCTGATGCAGAGCCTGCACCATTTTAGTTGCCCTCCTCTGGACTGCTTCCATCCTGTCTATGTCCTTGCGTAGATGAGGTCTCCAAAACTGCACACAGTACTCCAGATGGGGTCTCACCAGTTGTCTGTACAGAGGGATAACCACTTCCCTTTTTCTACTTGATGCCCCTTCCTGCATCCCAGTATCCCCTGGCTCTCCTTACTGACTTCTCACATTGCTTACCCACCTTTAGATCATCTGATATGACTACCCCAGGACCTTTTCCATTTTGTTGTTGTTAGTACCTCCCGGCTATTGTGTACTCTTCTCCTGGGTTTTTGTTTCCCAGGTGCATTACTTTGCACTTCTTTGCATTGAATCTAAGTTGCCAAATGTCTGACCATTCCTCCAACCTTGCCAAGTCCCTTCTCATCCTTTCTACCCCCTCTTGTGTATCAACTCTGTTACAGATCTTTGTGTCATCTGCAAAGAGTCATAGCTTTCCCTTCAGACCCTCTGCAATTTCACCTATTGCCTATCCCTAGTACTGAGCCCTGAGGTACTCCACTAGTGACCTCACTTTCTTCGGAATGTGTTCCATTCACTATTACCTTTTGTGTCCTGTTGTACAGCCAGTTTGCTACCCAGGCTACCACCCTGGGACCCACTCCCAGGCTGGCTAACTTGATTATCAATCTTTTGTGCGGGACTGTGTCAAATGCCTTGCTAAAGTCTAGGTAGTCCATATCCACAGCCCCTCCCTGGTCTATTACTTTGGTCACCCAGTCAAAGAAATCTATTAGATTCGTCTGACATGACCTTCCTGCTGTAAATCCATGCTGCTTTTGGTCCTGTGCCCCGCTGGCCTCTAGGTACTCAACAATTCTTTCTTTCAGAAGTGATTCTATCATTTTCCCTACCACTGAGGTCAAATTTACAGGTCTGTAGTTTCCTGCTTCTGCCTTGCTCCCACTTTAGTGAAGCGAATCACATCTGCCCTCCTCCAGTCCTCAGGTACCACCCCATCCTCCTACGATTTGTTAAAAAGTGTGGTCAGTGGTGTCACTAGGTCCTCCCTTAGTTCTTTTAGGATTCTGGGGTGAATCCTGTCAGGCCCCATTGCTTTGTCCACCTTGAGTTTTAGGAGTTCTTTCAGGACTCTTTCTTCTGTAAATGGGCTGGTGTCAACCGCCCTACCCAGAGTGCTTCTATTGTCTGGTTTAGGTAACTCCTCCTCATCTTCTTTTGTGAATACTGAGCAAAAGTTTTCATTCAGTAACTCTGCCTTTTCACTGTCTCCCTCTGCCCACCTCCACTCTCCCTTATTAATCTTCACTATTCCTCCCTTAACCTTTCTATGCTCCCTAATGTACCTATAAAAGGTTTTATCCCCCTTCTTAACTGAATTGGCTATTTTTTCCTCAGTTTGGGCTTTTGCTATTCTGACTGCCTTCCCCACTTCTTTCTGCTTTAATTGATACAGTTTCCTGTCATGCTCCTTCTGTGATTCCTTATACTTTTTGAATGCAACCTTTTTCTCCTCAACCTTCCCAGCCACCTCTTTTGAGAACCATGGTGGTTTTTTACTCCGCTTTGTTTTCTTTATCTGTTTCACACAAAGGCTTGTTGCCTCTATAATGGCAGTTTTAATTTTTCTCCATTGTTCTTCCACCCTTCCTTTTTGGCCATTTGCTAGTGTATTCCTCAGGTATTCACCCATTTTGCCAAAGTCAGCCCTTCTAAAGTCCAGTATGTTTGTTTTTGTATGGCTCGTCTCCATGGTTGTGCTTATTGTGACGCACACTGTGCAGTGGTCACTTGTTCCCAGATGTCTACTGACTTCTAAATTTGTGATCCTCTCTCCATTTGAGAGTACCAGGTCTAGTATTGCTCCCTCCCTCCTGAGTCGGTTTCAACACTAGCTGTCTAAGGCCTGCCCCCTGCAGGGCATCGAGAATGACCCTGCTCTTGGATGTGGCTGCAGTACATGTCATCCAGTTAACATCTGGCATATTCAGGTCCCCCATCAACAGTATCTCCCCTTTTTCAGCCATTTTGAGAATGTCCTCTATCATTTTCTTGTCCATTTCCTCCCCTTGAGATGGGGGTCTGTATACAACCCCTGTGCGGATTGTGATGCCATTCCCTGTCTCCCAGGTGACCCAGAGTGCCTCTTGTCCTCCCCCTTTACTTTTTAGTTCTGTAGCTTTGATTCTTTCCCTTATGTATAGAGCTACTTCACCTTCTCTTTTCCCCTCACTGTCCCTTCTGTAGATTGTGTACCCCAGTATGTTGACATCCCAGTCCTGGTTCTCCATGTACCATGTTTCCATGACTGCCACAATATCCAATTGTTCATCTTCCATCAAAGCTACTAGCTCAGGAAGCTTGTTTCCCAGACTACGGGCATTGGTACTCATTGCCCTCCATTTAATGTTAGCTTTATCCTTTTTTCCCCCCATTCCTGCTCTTTTTGCCCTTGTCTATTTTTCCATTTACCCCTGTCCTGCCCTCTGCTGAGCACTGTACCTCAGTGTTTACCTTACTACCTGTCATGTTTTGTGGGGGGAGGCTTGAAATTTCCTGCCTCTTATTAGCACCTCCCCCCAAGGCTAGTTTAAAAGACTGCCAAGGAAGCAAGGATTGTAACTCTGCGATACTAACTCTGGATTGTAACTCTGCGATACTACCTTTTTTGAATGAAGCATATTAAATCTGAAAAAAAACCTACCTTTTCCTGGGCAGTAGTTTGCACTGCGAAAAGTGTTGCACTAAGTTGCGCAAAAACCCTTTGCACAGCGCTATTCGTTGAATATAGCATTGAGCCTGTATTCATGTACAAGCCTCCTTAGTTCGCCACTTGCATACATTATAATTTTGCCCAGCACTAATGCAGTTTGTGCATGCTAGTTGATCTTTTGAATATAGCGGACCAGCGTTAACCTACCACTAACTCTGCACAAATGGTTTGCGCCCAGCGCAAAGTTTTGAATATCTGGCCCCAAGGCTGTTTCTGGACAAGACCACATGCAGTGGGTTAATGTACCTTTTTTGAAGGCATCCATGCCAATATAGTTCCGAGTATTGTGAATTTATTTAATGAATTTGTGCAGGTGTAAAGTAGGCTCTTTCAATTATCTTTCTTTGTATAGATTTATTTTTTGCTGAAACATATAGTTTATTGCCATGTAATTTTATTTGAGCCCATTGGTTATGACTCAACTCTACGGAAGCTGCTTTCTTCCATTTATAATGTTTGCTTGCACGCATGTGCAAGAAACATAGTGCCATCATCCGAGTTTTCAGGGGTGTGGCAGCTGTCTTCCAATTCAGTCAGTGTATTTGCAGGCGTGGCCGCAGTTCTCCAATGGCTGCTGGAGCTGTCTATGATAGCAGCCAAAAATGCAGTGGAGTACAGTTGAAAAGGGGAGCTACGCTTCAGTGAGCAGCGATAAGATATCGCCTGCTCATGTGCTCTCCCCCTACACACACACACATGCACGCATACTGCATGCTTGCCCCCCCCACGCATGCACTGTATAGCCGATGGGGTGCCCAATCCCCATCAGCTGCTGCTGCCTCCCACCAAACAGAGGTTCCACATGCCACACTAAGGTGCCCACCCATGTGGCTACACATTGTATAGCTGATGGGGTGCCCAATCCTCCGTCGGCTCACTGTTCTCCCCAGAGGTACAGGGTGCCCGCAGAGCCCACCCCAGCATGGCAACAGATGCTATCGCGGCAGGGGTGCCGAAATCCCCATGACTCCGCCCAAACAGCCTTTTGTGTCATGCTGGGGGCCACCCCAGTGAGGCAAAATGTCGCATTGTTGTCCTTTGTTTTTAAAAACCCTGAAACACAAGAGCTTCCTCGCTGTCTCTGCCCCACCCACATCTACCCACTGCACCCTGTCTCCCCACACACCCCTCACCCCATACTTACCTCTGGACTCCGGCGACAATCTTCAGTGGACCAGGAACACATCTGCACTCTTCAAAGCCAACTGCGAACTGAGGAAATGCCGGTAAGCTGTATAATGGGATAGATAGGGTTTTTTCAACTTTGCTGCATATCTCTGGAATTTTTTGGAATTTTTGCACCAAATTTTCAACATGGGGTGTTTGGGACCCTTTTCATGAATGCTCTCACTGTCATGGCATTAATCAGGCCCAAAGGGTGATTTCACAGTCACTGCTCAAAATCATCTTTCGGGACTGAGTAACGAAATGACACTGCCACTGTTCATAAGGTGGGCTCTCAAAAAGCCTATGTTGAAAATTTGGTGGAAAAATTCCTAAAAATGACTGTTTTACGAGCATGCATTGCGCAGTTCCTACACACGCTCGTAGGTTTGCGAATTTTCAATATTTTCACTCCAGATTTTCAACGTTGCCATTTTATTACACTTCCTTATGAACAGTACAGCTGCCATTTTCACATGTCACCCAAAATGTGTTTCCGTGCATGGCACACAATGGTTCAGTGGAGTTGTCACCCGAAACAATGTTTGGGACAGATTAAGAAAATCACAGTTACACTGTTAGTGAGCAGAGGTCTTAAAATGGCTATGTTGAAAATTTGGTGATAAAGTCCATAAAATGACTGTGTTACGAGTGAGCATTGCGCAGTTTCCACACACCCTCGTAAGTTCATGACTTTGTAATATTTTCAGTCCAGATTTTCACCAGTGGCATTTTTCCATACTTCCTTATGAACAGTACAGCTGTCATTTTTCACAACATGGCGAAATGTGTTTCCACACTTTCAGCACAGAGTGTGGTCACTGTGGGAAATCATTGTTCGGGACAGATAAAGAAAATCACAGTGACACTGTTCATGATCGGAGGTCCTAAAATGCCTGTGTTGACAATATGCTGTAAAAAATCCCCAAACTAATTACATTACGGGTGTGCGTTGCACAGTTTCTATGCATGCTCGTGACTTCACCAGTTTTTTTAATATTTTTACTGCAGATTTGCAACATTGCCATTTTTTACACCTCCCCATGAACAGTACTGCTGTAATTTTTCACATCCTGTTCAGAATGTGTTTTTGCACCTGTGGTGCTAAATGCCGTAGTCACTGTGCATAAGCAGCTTTCGGCTAACAAACTGATACTGCCACTGTTCATGAGGTGGGGGTCACAGAAAAAAACATGTTGGAAATTTGGAGTGGAAATACCAACGAATGCCTGAGATGTTAGGGTTTCCAATCATAATGCCCCACCCTGTAGAGAATGACAGGCATCAGGGGTGTGACTTGGGATTCTTGCCTGTAATGCTCATACCATTCCACACCCTGCAGCCAGTGAGAGGCACTGAGGTATGCCTTGGACTCTTCAGCCCCAAAGTTCACCCCATTCTCCTATACCGCACCCATCTCACCATATTTCCTTATGGAATGGGGTGCGCATAAGGGTCAAAGACCCCAAGGCACATTGTGACACTTGTCAGTGTCTGCAGGGTAGGGTGTGGTGAAATGGCATGGCCGTTATGCCTGATGACCCAAAGGCACACCCCAATGCCTGTCACTCTCTGCAGGGTGGTGGTGGGGTTGGCTTCAGTTCAATACTTCACTGCCATTCCTATTATGCAGCTCTGTAACTTCTACACTACCAATGCCAATGCCAGCAAGCAAACATTCAGCATTGACAAATACTTGTTATTAAGCTTATTATAAAAAGACTGCTTAAGTTTTATCATTTTAAAATAAAAGTAGGCTAGCATACTCTTTAGTTTTTGGGTTATAACTTATAAGATGAGTTTGCTGTGTACCTTAATGGTAAATGGGAATCGCTAAAAGTAGACTAATTTTTGAAATTTATTTTTTAATGTAAAATAATGAAGTATATTTCAATTAGGTAGTCTAAGTAAACACAAAAGCTGATGGTAAGAAGGGAAGTCATGTTCTATTAACAAGTCTTTACAGTATATTATGTTATTATTTATGAAAGGATCAGAGTCTTTCTTTTTCTCCCATATTCGTTTCCCCTAATTTTTTTTTAAATACAGCCAAGGGAAGTCTGAATCAACTGGGTTCTTAACAACTTTAGATATTAGTTGAAACTAGGAACATGGGAAACTTATTTTACCCTTATATTTTTCAGGGTTGAGAAAAAAATCAGAAGGGAAGGAGAAAGAACATGAAGACTTACTATGAAATACTTTTTAATATAAGGTATGATCATCTAAGGATTCAAATGTCCAATAACAGATCATAGAGAGAATATTGGCTTTAACATAGTTGAAAGGATTGGGGCATCCAAGATTACTCAGTTTCCTGGGCTACTGATTGCCAGGCAATTCTGGGACAGCCATTCCTCCAACTAAACTTCTTAAATATTCTTTTAAGCTCTGCAAACCATTTTTCTGAAGGAGCACCTAAAACATTCAGTATTACAAATGTCATATGTGGCATTGCCATCATTTTAGAGGTGTCCACTCTTCCCCAAATAGATAATGAAAGACTTTTTTCAATTATCTAACATATGAAGCAGTATAGGAGAATGGGGTGAACTTTGGGGCTGAAGAGTCCCCTCAGTGGCAAGATTTCTACCTGGCCAAAACGATTACGTCAGCTTACAATATCTTCCACAACATTCTATCAAGGGCCCTTAATAAGTATGCTCCCCTGATTAAAGTTCAAACTGGTACCAAAACCTGTAAATGGTTCACCCCTCAGATCAAGTCCTTGCTTCTAGAAAGAGATAAGCTCTGGAAAAAAGCATGCAGACTGAACTCTGCAGAGGACTGGAACCAGTTCAGGAGACTACGAAATTTATGTACCAAAACAATCAAAGAATCGAAGGCCACCTTCTTCAAATCCGGACTCGACTCTGCCACAAAGAGTCCAATCAAGCTCTGGAACACAGTCAATGATCTGCTAGGCTACTCCCCAGGAAATTCACTCCCGACCAAGATTACCTCTGGCAACTTGACTATAACCGAAAAGATGGATATACTTGACGCATTCAATAACCACTTTGCTACTGCAGGCATGGCATTTGATAACTCCCCTGCAAACATACTTTGCTCCCAGACTGCCAGCCAACTGCTGAAACTCCGATAGTTTCACCGCCTTTCTCACTTCAGCCTGCTCCACTGAAAGAGGTAGAGGACCTCTTGCTTCAGTTGGATACTAGAAAAAGTGCTGGGGCCAACACCCTTGACCCTTACTTCCTAAAAATTGCCTACCACGTACTAGCAATACCCATCACCCACCTTTTTAACTTATCCCTGTCTCTGGGCACCTTGCCACCTATATGGAAGATAGCACATGTCATACCCCTGTTCAAATCAGGTGACCCTGGCGATCTCAATAACTACAGGCCAATTTCTCTCCTTCTGGTCCTGTCCAAGCTCCTAGAGAAAATTGTAAATGCACAGCAGAGGACTCACCTTGAGTCTAGGGAACTGCTAATCCTATGCAGTCCGGATTCAGAGCTAAACATAGCACTATCTCAGCCCTCACCAAAGTTACTAACGACTGGCAGTGTAATCTTGAGAGCAAAAACTTTATTTGTGCTGTTTTCCTTGATCTAAGCAAGGCTTTTGACACCGTCGACCATAGTCTGCTCCTCTCCTCCCTTCAAACAATAGGTGTGGACCCCTCCTCTCTGAGTTGGTTTACTGACTATCTTACAGGGCGCCTTCAACAAGTTAAAGCTGAAGGAGGCCTGTCCCCCTTAAAAACTCTGCAAAGAGGGGTACCTCAAGGTTCTATATTAGGGCCCTTACTTTTTGCAATCTACATTAATAACATTGACTACTGTATAAAAGAAGCCAACATCCATCTGTTTGCAGATGATACAGTTCTCTACGTGAGTCGCCCAACACCTGAAGCTGCCTGCAATGACCTACAGTCAGAATTCAACCTTTTGCAAAGCCAACTCCTCCAAAAAAAAGCTACTCCTTAATGCCAAAAAAACTAAAGCAATGGTCCTCTCCCCTTTTATCCGTACAGCTAACCCTGTGTCCAGTGGGACAGTTCCCCAAATTACCACAGTTCTAGGTGAAAAACTAGAATTTGTTACAAAATTCAAGTATCTGGGAGTTTGGATAGACCAAAGACTCTCCTTCATTGAACATGTCGAAGACTTGCTAAAACGACTTCGGCAAAGGCTTGAAATGTTTTTTAGAATCAACCAATTTCTCACCAGAGATGCCAAGAAACAGCTGGTCCAATCCATTTTCCTATCATTGGTTGATTATGCTGATTTCCTCTACAGCCAATGCCCCAACTCTTACATGGCTAAACTGGATATACTCTACCATCGAGCACTGAGGTTTATAACAGGACTCCCCTTCGACACGCATCACTGCACCCTATATGTGGCAGTGGGGTGGACATCACTAAAGTTCAGGCGCCACAGAAAACGCCACTCTCTGGACCTATAGAGCCATCTCTAATAAGCTGCCTTACTATATCTCCTGCTGTCTTCCCATGAGTATAATTGGGAAATACGCGTTAAGAAGTTACTGAGCTATTACACTTAAAGTACCCAAAGCAAAATCCTGCTTCGGCAGGGCAGCCATAAGCTTCGTGCTACCTACCTTATAGAACTATCTACAAAAAACCCTCAAATTAAGCACTCTAGTCGGTATAAATGTCTTCAAGATGCTTTATTTCCATACAGTCAGAGAAGTATGTAACCGCTTCACCCACTCAGACCCAGTACTGGTGTCTGCACTGGTATATAGCCACGCCTAGACCCAATTTTAAGTACTGACCCCCCCCAGCTTGCTCCTCACCAGCCTAATTGTTCTCTCTTTTATCCTCCTGTCTTATCAACACTAGGCCCGTCCATCACCTTATTCTTCCTTTCCCAACCACGGATAGAAGCTCACTACCCTGGGTTGTGACATCCTACCATGCCCCGTACTTTATAGCATTCAATCCCGGGGCTCACACATACTCCTTTTCTCCATCCACCTTCTCTACATCCCGGTTTACCAACTCCTCTCTGTGCACCGTGCCCTCCTAGCCTTTCTTCCCCTACCTCCCTCCCTTCCCCCTACCTTCACCTCTACCTGGTGTATATTTTTATTTTTATTTTTTTTCTTCCGTTACTTCCTACTGCAACCTTAGATAACCTGCTTTATCATCCTATAGACACTTCTATGTATGTAAATACCATGTAATCTATACAATATCTGTATAATTCTATGTACATATGAACTTCTTTTTCTTCCTCTCTGTAAAGAGTATTATCTGTATTGTCTTGTAAATACCTGTGTTGACCTGTATATACAATTGTTCATGCTCCACCCAGGTCCATCTTGCAAATGAGCTTCTGCTCAACGATGAACGCCTGGTTAAATAAAGACTTGATTGATTGATTGATGAACAATTTTGTCTTTCGCTTTATTGTAGTTCATACTAATATTTTTCCCATGTTAGGTGTTAAAATTATTCCCAAATATTTAATGTGATCTTGTATTTTGAATTCTTGAAAACCTGAGAGTGATGATGAGGAAATATTATTTGGAAATTTTCATTATAATGGATTTGCTTTTATTTTTTCATAACCAGACACTCAAGAATACTCCTCAGCAGTGCTTAGGAAAGCCTCTAGAGACTGTTATATGTTTTTAATTATAATTATGAAATGGCTTGTCAATTTCAAGACATCTCATTGGATGTCAGGTGTGTGTTAAAGTTTCTAACACACACAAGCTAGATCAGGTCATGCCAGCTGGGCACTGATCCCAGTAGAATGCCAAAATAGAACGTTAACAAAAGTAAAGTCAGCCATCTTGTTTAATGCCATCAGTAAATAGTCAGAATAGTCAGAAATAATAAAATTACTGGCCAGCATGTCTGAGACAAATTTTGAAATCAGTTTTACTGAGGAAGACCTACTTCTGTTCCTCGATCCTCAGTACGAGCCAATAGAGCCAGAAATAGTAAAACAAGACATCCAGTGCTGCCAACTGCCGACTAGCGAGGAGACTGTGAGTAAACGTTTTGAAACGTTAAGCAATGATCAATTAGACAGCCTAGAGCTTCAAAAAAATGAAAAAAATACATTAAGAGCTACTGCTTGGGCACTTTAAAGTAATAGGCGAGTGGTCAGTGGCAACAAATACTGAAATAAAGTGGAAAACAGCATCTAAAACTGAGTTAAACAGCATATTCAGAAAGTTTTATGCAGAGGCAAGAACCACCGCTGGCCAAGTATTCAATATCCAGCTTTGTGGTCGTGCAGCGTTGAATGAAGCACCTGGGTTCGCTGCTGTGGGCACTTCGATGAACATCATAACTGACAGTGACTTTAAAACTAGTAACGCCATGTTTACAGCAAAAATGAAAAATTACAGGCGTGCACAAAAAGACACTTCACAGCACCACGAACCCCTCACAGATGCTGATTTATTCAAATTTAGAAACTCCCCAGCACTTTCCCCCTTAACCGCGCCTGACTTAGTCCGAAAAGTGTGGACTGACATTCAGATTCACATGGCAAGGCGCGGTAGAGAAGGACTCCGACAACTAAAGCCTGAACACTTCACCCTGCTAAATGACGAAAATGGCCAAGAATACATAATGCTGAATTTCAACGAACACACAAAAAACCATGGGAACCCGCTAGAGAGTGACAAACAGGGACACAGGGGGTACATGTACTCACAGCCTGGCAATCCCCTGTGCCCTGTTCACAGCTTCAAACTATACATCTCAAAGCTCCCTTCTGAACCCAAGGCTCTATACATGCACCCTCGCAGACTATCACAAGAAAAGTTAAGTGAGCAAAAAACATGGTACAGTTCAGAGCCAATGGGAGTTAATTACCTCGCCACCATGATGCCCCGACTCAGTAAAGAAGCATCCCTCAGCCGCCGGTATACCAATCATTGCCTCCGTGCCACTGCAGTCCAGCTCCTCTCAAATGCTGGTTTGGAGACTCGGGAAATAATGACAATCACAGGCCACCAAAATGAATCAAGTCTACACAGTTACTGGAGACCTACAGCAGACGAAAGAAAGAACTGGTCCGATATCCTGGCACCGAAAGAAAAGTTCAGCCCATATCAAAAGAAGAGTAAATTTTGTCCCCTGGCTCCAAAAACCGAAGTGTGCTCTCCGTATAAAGAAAACAGGAAATTAGGTAATTTCCTGAACATCAGTGCCCCACCAACAGCGCAATCTGCAGAACCGGAAAACCCTCCCACCTGCATTGAATATGGGAAGCAATATCCAATTGTAAGAGAACCAAATCTGAGCAGTCTCGCAGCAGCAGAAGGCAGTCCAAGCGTGCAGCTGGATAGAATCAACATGCAGCATTGCCAGCTAACTTTCAATGGCCCTGTCTACTTTGGCAAATGAATCCGAAAAAAACGGTAAAAAAAAAACTAAATGAGACTTTTAAAATGTTATGATAAAAACGTTACTCTGTGTTGCAACTTTGACAGTGTTGTTGTAGTTTTTAGCCCTGTTGCACGTAATTAACAGTATTTTATATTAATTCATTTGGTTGCTAGTGGACGTCATTACACTATTCTGATACTTAACTTGCTTGCTAGTCGGTGTGTTTCTACTTTGTGCTGAATGTAATAACACATTGAAATGAATAAAATGTACTGTTGAATTCATTTAATGTAAGCAAATGGAACTATTTTTCACAGCGCAGTGTTATCTGATAGAATAAATTAAATTTTATGCAAAAGAAACCAATCTGTATTTTTTAATTTCATGCCACTAATTGACAAGCCATTTCATAAGTGCAATAAGCCACAGAAGGGTGTGTGTTTAGACACTTTAACACACGGCTAGGAGGCTAGAGACACTCGGCCGTTGGCCTCGTGCCTCATTACGCCTCCTAGCCGTGTGTTAAAGTGTCTAACACACACCCTTCTGTGTCTTATTGCTTACATAACATGTCATCTGGGTATACATTTAATTTTACCTGTTCAGTGGAAATTTGGATTCCTTCGATTAATGGATTGATTCTGATATGGTTTAAAAGAGGTTCAAGTGTACTATACTTGGTACTATACTTGGTGAGTATAGATGAACAGGAGGTGTGAGCCCATATAGTTCATCTCCTGCACTACCAGGTCATCTCATCCCTAATTCTAGGAGCAGATGTTTATCTAGTCTATGTTTAAAGGACAGGAAGGTATTAGTTTTCATTACGTCCCTTGGAAGATTATTCCATATGAGGATTATTCATTGTGTGAAGTACTTCCTTCTTAGGTTCCTCTTTGGGTAGGTTAACTTAAGCTGGAAACTATGGCTCCTTAGCAAGCTATCCCTGCTATCAAACTGCATAGCAAGATTTTCCATACGCACTCTATCTCTTGAAATTGTATACATCAGTAATATGTCTCCCCTAATCTGTTTTAGCTCCAGGGGATATAGGGTCAAACTCCCTAGTCTATCCTCATAACTCATAACTCATACCCTGCATACCATCAATTAGATGTGTAATCCTCCTCTGTATGCTCTCCACACCATCAACATCCCTCCTTACATACGAGCTCCACAGTGGGGCACCATAGTCCAAGTGAGGCCTGACCATGGCTCTGTACAATGGCAAGATACAGGCTCAGTTTCTGCTCGTGAAAGCCCTAGTTATATATCCAATGATTTTATTTGTTTTCTTGATGAATTCTACATAATGTTCATTAAAGGTCAGATCGGCTGAGACCAACACACCAAGATCTTTCTCATTATTAACTGATCTCAGAATAGCGCCATTCAGTGAGTATGCATATTTTTTCATTATTATTATTGGAATGCATAACCACACATTTATACAGGTTGAAGAGCATGTCATTGGTATTTGCCCATTCCTCTATCTTTTTCAGGTCTTTCCTTAGTATTGCGACTTTGTTATTGTTCTCGACATATCCTTCCAATTTAGTGTCATCTGTGAACTTGGTGCAAAAGCTAATTATATTAGTTTTCATATTGGATATGAAAATATTGAATAAGATGGGTCCCAGCACAGATCCCTGAGGCACACCGCTAGTAACTCATCCCATCCTGGACAAATGACCCCTGACCCGTACCCACTGGGCCCCATCTCCCAGCCATGACTGTACCCATCTTACCAATGTTCCATTCATCCCCATATCCAACATTTTCCATACCAATGGTTCATGTGGGACGTTATCAAAAGCCTTCTTAAGATCTAAATATATGACATTGATAGGTGTCTGTTGGTCCAGGAACCTACTAACTCTCTCATAGAAAACCAACTTATTTGTTAAGCAGGATATATTTGATGTAAAACCATGTTGGGTAGTATCCATTATATTAAGTGTTGTAATCTCCTCCTGTAATCTATCCTTGATTAGTAATTCTAACAGTTTTTCAAGAATGGACGTCAGGCTTATTGGCCTATAGTTGCCAACATCTTCCTTCTCCCCCCCCCTTTTTTGTAAATAGGCACAACTGTTGCCGTTCTCCAATAATTCGGGACCTCTCCTATTTCAAGGGACCTGTTGTATATCCTATTCAGTGGTTCAGCCAACTATTCACAAACTTCTTTAATTAACCTTGGAGGAAGTCGGTCTGGCCCTGCAGATTTGGATGTATATTATATCCTCCTTAGATATTATTATTTCTGCATAAGTACCTATAGGCAATTTATTAGTGTAGGTTTTAATGCAAAGGTTACTAGGAGAATAAACCAAACAGAAATAGTTATTAAACATATTAGCTTGTTCAGCTGGGTCAGTAATATCTTGTTCTCCCTCCATTAGGGGGTTTATGGTCCTTTCTTTTTTTTTTTGGACTTTGTTTTTTTGCATCTTACTACCCCTTCCCTCCACTCTTTCAGACTTCCCCGTGTACACACACCTCGTTGTCGGAGTCTGCCCCAGAGTACCTGGTCACACTGCCCTTAACCCTTGATGCCTGGTTAACGCCTCAGTGTGGGTGAGGAGGAGATCTCCCTTAATCTTCCCCAATGACTGTTCTGCAGTGGACCCTGCCCAGTGGACTCTGCCCCAACAAACTGTGACTGAGTAGTGAGGAGTCATCACCTAGGAGTGACAGGGGGTTGTTTTCCTTTGTTCACCCCCAGACGTCGGCATGCAATGAGGGCCTAGGAGTGCAGAAACATGCTGAGATGTGCCTCCTGCTCTGCCCCTCTGCCGACGTCTGCCCATCCCCTTCTACTGCTATCTGCCCATACCGCACCTTCCACCTGAGCACCCCCAGGTGGCAGTATCACAGTGGGAGCTTGCAGGTGGTCCCACCCCGGAGAAGAAGAGCAGCCGTCGGGTGCTCTATCCCTCTCCTCCCCGGCCGACCCCCGGCGATCCGTGCTCGTTCCCGAACACAGATCACCGGCGTGGCATGAGGTAAGATGTCCAACACCTCAGCCCTCAGCGCCACCGGGCTTGCCTATGGTCCTTTCTGTTGTTTTATTATTGACATAAGCATAGAATGATTTCCCATTATCTTTCACATGCGCTAATTTGAGTTTGATTTTCTTTTTTTCTTTGATTGCCTTTTTACATCTTTTAAATGATTGCATTTATTTGTATTATAGCTACTATTATCCCTTTTTAGAGCTTTGTAGGCAGTCTTTTTTTTTGTTTAACAGGATTATAACCCCTGCTAGTGTACCATAGTGGTACTTTGCCATTTCTATTGTACAGGACCCTATCTGGTATAAATTTATCCTCTAGCTCCAAGAGTTTGTTTTTAATTTGTGTCCAGCATTGCTCCATTGTTGATGCATCCATGTCCCATTTTGATCCAGCTAGCTCATTCCTTATTCCATTAATGTCTTCCTGGCATAATCTTTAGCCACTGTTATCCCTGTAATCTTAGTAACCTTTGTCTCTATATTGAATGCTACTATGTTGTGGTCACAACTAAGTAGTGGTTGTCTGATGAGTGCTTTGCTGATGCTATCAAGGTTATTAGACTGTTCCAAACTACTGTAGGTCCAAGATGTTATTACCCCTCATAGGGTAGTTGACCATTTGTTGGAGCCCATACTCCATGTACACATTTACTAGTGCCTGTTCTTGCTTATTATTAGTGGTACCGTCCTGCCAATTTATGCCTAGTGCATTAAAATTGCCTAGGAGCAGAACCTCCTGATCAATTAGGCAATCTGTGATGTTTTTAACAAATAGTGTATGATCTTCTTTACTTAACTTGGGGGCTTTATAGCATACACCAACCCTTTATTTATTTTTATTTCCCTGTATGATCTCGACCCACATTATTTCACTAGCTGCTTCTTCGTTTGTTCTGTCCCTGCACTGAATATTGTCCCTACCATACAGGGCTATGCCTCCACCTCTTTTCCCCACCCTATCTTTATGGAAAACCTGATAGCCCTGTATGGTCCTATTCCATGTGTCACTGTCAGTCCACCATGTTTAAGTGATTGTGGCAAGCTTTATATTGTTCTTCTGTAGTACCTGTAAGTCATATTTTTTGACATCACTAAGACTTCTTGCATTAATCAACAATACTCCAGCCCCCTTCTTCTGTGTTCCCTCTCTCTTTTTACTCCTCCCATTTACTCTGATGGGGTTGTGGATACTTATGGTCCCTGAATGCCCCTTAAAAACTATTTTTTTGTGAAATAAGTCTTATTGTTAATTGCATTATAAAACATGTTCCCCAGGCATCTTGAACCCCTTTTATCCAGGTGTAACCTGTCATTACCAAATAACTAATTTTTATCAATGAAGTGCGCCCATGATCTTATGCAGGGTATGTCATTCTCTAAACTGAATCTTCTCAACCAGTTATTAAAGTTTCTAATGCATTGTGTTCTTATTTTTCTGGCACGGTGTACTGGCAGAATTTCTGAGAATATTATTTTGGCTCCTAGATTTGTAATCATGTGACAAATACTTTCCATTTCCTTAGTTGCATCTTCTAGATTTGTCATACACAAGTCATTAGTACCTGCACGCAGAAGTACCATCTTAGGCCCCTTATTGTTCAGTAGAATTTTTGGTATCATTTTAGCTAGATCAACGATTCTCACCCCACTGTAGCTGCAAGTTGTAATATTCTCCTAATTACTCCTAGTTGTAGCCCTATCAGCATATCTGGTCATGCAGCCACCCAAGATAAAGTACTGTTCCACCTCTTGTTCTGGTCATTGCCCCTGTTCTATAGCTTCTTTTTGACTTCTGTCCTGCCCTGCAGCTTCTTCAGCCTCTACAGTCCCCTATATATTTAAGTGCATCTCCTCGCCACTTCCCCATGTTTCGTTCCACTGCACTCTCACCCTCTCCTGATTTGGAACACTAGCTTCCAGGGTACCCTGATCCCCAGTAGCATTCAGATTTTCATTGACTACCTGGGGTAGGTTTAATGTCTCAAGTTCCCTAAGCTCTTCCTCTTCTGTTTGTCCTGTCATGGCTAAGTCTAAAATTTCCTGTGTTTGAACTTCAACAGACTCTGTAAGTACCATTAAGTGAGTGTACATATTTTAGGTAGTTATAGGGTTACTGATGCATCTTCTGCCCTTTTTAGTTTTATTATGGGTATTAATGAAACATTATTCCTCAGTGTCCTCCTCAGGTTCACTGTCCAATGCCCTGGGTTTTTCAGGCCTCCAGTTCCTCTTTTAACAGTATTATCCATCTTTTACTGGAGGCTAGTTTATTCTGCAATATTTTAATGCTTGTGCAGTTCTGACACACAAAGGCCTCTAGGATAAGTGTTTCATGATTTAAGCTCAGCATTTTATATTCCTGACATTGGAACCCCAGTTCCCTTGTGGTTAAACTAAGCAATTTCAATTCCATATTACTTCCTGTTGCCATGTTTACTAAACTTAATGTACTCCAATAACTCTCATGGCTCATTGCCCCATCTTAGCCAGCTGACACAGCAGACATGTGCAGTGATGCGCGTCTCTCTGTGCGTGTTTTCTGCGCACATCACCACTTGCCTGCCCCAGTTGAGCTCACCCTGCTCGCTCAGGGTGCTGACAGTTATACTGGAGGAGTGGAAGTGCTGACACTCACCTAACAGTACCTTGCAGCTCAGAGCAGACTTTCAAGTTTTAAAAATATGGGGTGTCCCTGTTTACAAATCCCTGCCACCTCACGCAGGGAACTACTAGGGTGAGAAATTAGGTGCTTCTAGAGCAGCTGCATGTAAAAACCGGCTGGGCTAGTCTTTCCCACAAGCCCATGCACTTGTTTACTGTTGCCAGGCAACTACTGTCACAACAGCCCTCTCACCTGAGGGACACTTCTGTGCTACTTAAAAACAATTAAACAGCAAATACACCGCTCTCAGTCGAGACACTCTCACCAGAGTGTCTCCAATATTTAAGATGTTTCCCCATTTGCTTAGGGTGCTGGCAGATATACTGGAGTACTAGAAGTGTTGATACTCACCTTCTGGTACCTCACAGCTCAGAGTAGACTTTAAAGTTTTAAAAATATGGGGTTTCCCTGTTTACCAATCCCTGCCACCTCATGTGGTAGACTTCTAGGGTGAGAAAGTAGGTGCTGCTGAAGCAGCTGCATGTAAAAACTGGCTGGACTAGTCTTCCCCACAAGCCCACGCACTTTGTTTACTGTTGCCAGGCAACTACTGTCTCAACAGCCCTCTCACCAGAGGGATGCTTATGTGCTACTTAAAAACAGTTAAACAGCAAATACACTGGTCTCAGTCGAGACACTCTCACCAGAGTGTCTCCAATATGAAAGATGTATCAAAATAAAAAGTGCTGGGGAGAGAGAACATCCTTGTCTAAATCCATTATAAATTGAAAATTCTTCGGACAAATAACTGTTAATTTGGAAATTCGCTTTCATTTTAGAATAAAATGTACTAATAATAGAAATTATTTCAGGGGTATACCCCATGCGGTTAAAAACTGAAACATAAATTTCTTGTTTAATACATTGAAAGCCTTTATTGCGTCTATAGCAACCATGTACAGTAATAAGTATCCTGTTTGAGTTCATGCATGCGCTGTGAACGCCTTGGAATAGTGACTTAGAGGGGTGTGAAACTGTCCATCCAATACAGAGTACTTTGCAAGGGGCTCAACAGTATCACACCAATCATCAGCCAGGCTGGTCCTGATGCTGTTTTGCCTGAAGTGGTCTGCATTTGAAAAGAAAAAAGTAAACCAATCATGTGGCTCCTTTTTCCTTTCTTCTGCAGGTCACTGCAGAGCAAGCAGCTGTTTGCGTTGTGACGTCTCTGCCCCCCCCACCACCCCACCGGTCCCTGCCTGAAAGGTGGGGGGAGGCGCTTTCCTTGCCTGCCTCCTCCACATCCTGCAGTCTCCATTGCTGTATTTTCTCCCACCCATGTGGAGCAGGCCACAGCCTAAGCTCTGTACAGGCTGGGAGTATTCGGTGCCCGAAGGCACTTTTACTCTAAGCATGATCAATTAAGCTAATGGACCCCCCTTGCCTGTTGACATTGGGGTGCTCAATCCCAGTGTCAGATGCGCCCCTCCCCCAAGTCCCTATATGCTCTGACATCGGGGTGCCCAATCCCCTGGTCGACCTTGATCCCTTCAGTACTCTGGCACACTGGGAGCCACCCAAATATGTTGAAATCCACATAGTTTACTTGTAAAAAAGAAAACAGACCCACAACATCTTTTTTTTTTAAACCTGGAAAAAACATCCCTCATTGTTCCTGGGCAGCCCTCCCCAACCCGCACCCTCCTTCTGCGCACCCCACCTCTCCCACTCCACCTCACCCATATAGTTACCTGCAGAGGTCGGAGCAGTGATCTTTGTGGACCAGGAACACATCTGCACTCTTAAAAGCCAACTTCAAACTGAAGAAATGTCAGTAAGCTACAGTATATAATGGCAGGCAATAGGGGGGTTCAATTTAGGTTGATCTCTCAGCCATTTTGGAGAGTTTTGGTCCCTCATTTTCAACATGGGGTTCTTGGGACCCCACCTCATGAACACACTCACTGCCATTTCGTTTCTTGATCCCAAAAGGTGATTTAGTGACCACTGCACGGAATCACCTTTCGGGATCAATTAATGAAATGACAGTGCCACTGTTCATGAGGTGGAGTCCCAAAAAGACATCATTGCAAATTTGGTGAAAAAACTCCCAAAAATGACTGTGTTATGAGCATTCATATCGCAGTTTCTATGCACACTCGTAACATCATGTATATAGATATATATATATATATATATATATATATATACATATATATATATATATACTGTATATAAGACAAAGAACCTCTGTGCGCAAACACTGAGGCAAGGGTTACCCCAAAGGGCATTTGGCTGGGAAGCCAAGTTTCAAGAAAATACAAAATCACACATGCCCCCACAATGCAAAGCATCATGGGCTGCATCTGCAAATCACCACAGAATGTTATGCTGGTTCAACTTTAAGCAGAATTGCATGGTGCTGAAAGGCCTCTCACACAGTTTGCAAAGGGTGCTAACAGATGACATATATATATATACATGCATATGTACAGTATATATATAATATATATATATATATATATATATATATATATATATATATACACACACATACACACTCACACACACACACACATATATATATATATCAATCTAGATAGATAGATGGATAGATATAGAGTTATGTACTGCTTACAGTGCTGCATGGGTGAATTGTATGCACTGCTTGTGCCTGCTCCTTCCTACCTCAGTCGGCAGCTGGCCATGGTGGTGAGAGGAGGGCTGAGCTGGTCGCCGTCTCCATTCTGGGATGTGATTGAACTGAGTGGGGTTTCACTGTCGGGTGGGGGGACCACCGGACTACCAGGTAAACAAATTAATATTTATGCGACTAGGGGGTCGGAATATGTGCTGGGGGGTGGGGGGACTACCAGGGAAATGAGTTAATATTTATTTGAAATGTTGGTCGGGATATGTGCTGAGGTGTGGGGGATCACTAGACTACCAGGGAAATGAGTTAATATTTTTTTCCAAATGTGGGTTGGGATATGTGCTAGGGGGAACCACTAGACTACCAGGGAAACGAGTTTATATTTCTTTGAATCAGGGGTCGGGATACATGCTGGGGGGTGGGGGACCACTAGACTTCCAGGAAACAAGTTTATATTTTATTCAAATCTGGGGTCAGAATACATGCTGGGGTGTGGGGGACCACTAAACTACCAGGGAAATGAATTTATATTTATGCAACTCGGGGTCGGATACATGCTGGGGGTGGGGACTACTAGGGAAATGAGTTAATATTTATTCGAAACATGGGTCGGAATACGTGTTGGGGTGTGGGGTTATATATATATATATATATATATGTATACACACACACAAGTGTACAGCTCATGGTTGCACAGGTGCATGGGTGTGTTGTATGCACTGACTGTGTCTGCCAGCACACATTTCCTGCTGCTTCTAGCCTATGCTTCTATTCCGACTAACAGGGGATGCTTTGGGCATACCTTGGTCTGCAGCATCCAGCCTGTACTTCCATTCCAACCAAAAGGGGGAGCTTTGTTTTCCATGCAGTAGCACTGGGCAAACTGCATGGTAATGTATGCTAAGCAGCAGTTAATGAGATGCAAATGTACCTGTTTGCCCACAGATTACCTAAGTAAGCTCATTTGCATGGGAGCTTTGAAAATAGCTCCCTTTTGTGTCGGGCTAACCAGTTTGCCCTGGGCTAATGTTGTAACACTGTGCAAGCATTTTAGCCGGAGACATCTCATAGCAACAGGGAAGCGCAAACTGCAACTGCAGCTCATTAGACTCTGTAGCAAGCCAGTGTTGCAGGTGGAAAATATTGTGTGTGATTGCACAGAGATGTCTCCGGTCAAACCTCACGTTAGCATAGCACAGCTCTGCAGTGTGTGGCTTACATCATACTTCTCAACTGTCCCTGATTTTGCCTCACAATTTTCCTGTGTCCCTCATAAACTTTAAGTTCTGTGACAGAACAGTGGAGATTAAAATCACAAATTAATGTCAAATATTAAAGTTATAGACTTGTTCTTCACCAGAAAATGCATCTTAATATACATCTCTTTTTCCTATCAGCTTTCTGTGTGAGTAGTGTCAATTTTTCAGATGTGTCCCTGACATAACTCTCAACTGTCCCTGATTTTCAGGGGTGTCCTTGTGTAACCCCTAGATGGCGCTATCCCAGGGGCTACTACCCCTGCCTGATTTGCCACTAACAGGTTGAGGGGCCTGGATCCAATGGCGGGTGCCTCCACCCAGAGGTCAGGGTTTGCAATAGTTAAACTAACTTGGTCACAGCCCTCTGGGACACTGCAACCCCCTTTCTTCCCACTAGTGGCCCACACAATATATCAGAATTACCTTCACAGTATACACTTACCCCCAGGTCTGGTTCCGCACTGGGACCTCCTGTGAAATGAGATACAGTGCAACAATCACAGTACAGTACTTTAACATAGACAAATACCTCAGGCAGTATAACTTTGCTGAAACAAGCAGCTCTGATTTATTTAGGGGATATAACAAGGACAGGGGAAATCAGGTTAATTAGCTTATCAGTCTAATAATCTATTTATGGCTCTGTGCACAGGCCTATCCCTATCAGTTACTGTCCCTGGGTACCCAAGCCCTAGTGGCTAGTCCAAACCGTGGCAGCTGGTAGGGGCCTTCACACAGAGAAAGGAGAATTAAACAGTCAGCAGTACAGTAATTCCATTTGGATTTAATGTGGCAATTCAACAGGGAGCAACCCTGAATTAGTACTCACGACCTCCAAATAAGATAGGGTCCTTCAATGTCAGCAGGGCTCACTTGAGGTACACAAACTCTTCACACATCCATATAAAAGAAAGCACTATACCAGGCAGGCTGCATCTGTATCCCGATCGCAATTACTGCACAATACCCGGAGAACACACGCAGATTCAGTTCCTGACAGACCGAGTGCAATTTTCAGCAATTCTTCCAGTCTTCTACAGGTGAGCCTGGTTTCTACTCTTCTAGAGATCCTTTGATTCTTTCACAGGACGGATTCAGTCCTAATAAGCTGTTACACAAGCTGCAGACCGAACTCTGGCCTTACACACGTTTTTGACTAAACTGCACACTGAAAAGCACAGGGCTCTTCCTTCTTCACTGCCAAAGCTCAACTGAAGCTCCAACCGACAAAACTGGGCACTTCCTTTGAGTTCCTCCCAGTTCTTGACTGGATTGGCTGTCACTCACAATAGACTGCTGCTGTTGGTCCAAAAGGCACTGAAGTCTAAACTACATCTCCCAGAGTCACTGCCCATACAATCCTCTTGTGGCTGGCTCAGATTATGAGTCCAAGTTCTGATTCGTCCAAGGCACCATTTTAGAGCTAGCTTACCCCACACTGATTGGTCCAGTTCAGCAGTTCAAAACTAGAATGGGAACTAGCAGACACAGTTCTGACTGCAAAGAAAGCAGGTTAGACAAACTGTAATTTCATTATTACTCTAAATAATTTCTGCAAACAGTTACATCTTTCAGATAGGTTCCTTTGCACTCTAGTGACTGCAAAAATGAAGTGAATTGGCAGCAGCTCAAGTGGTACTCAGAGAAGCACACAGTCCCCATACAAACTAATTATGTCTGCAAGCAGACAGCTCTTAAAGAGACAGTACCAGAGGCTCTAAAAACACTCACTGATAAATGGCTTAAATGCCAAACACCATTCAGGCTTGGAGCATTCAAGCAAGCTCCTGGAAGTCTTTTGGGAACCCCCATTTGCAGGGGGGTTACACTTGATTTTACCTCCAGCTTATACTGTGTGGGTCAGATATTCAAAACTTTGTCCCGGGGCTAAATTAGCACTGCCCAGTGGGCAAACTTAGCCTGGAGCACAAAGCAAGCAATATTCAAAAGGAAATAGCCCAGTGCTAATCCTGCTGAATATAGCAGTTTAAGGAAGCTGGGCAAACTGGTCTGGGAGTGCAGGGAAAAAATACCCCGGGAATAAAACAGCACTGAATATAGCAACAGGGAAGTGCAAACTGCAACTGCAGCTCATTAGACTCTGTAGCAAGCCAGTGTTGCAGGTGGAAAATATTGTGTGTGATTGCACAGAGATGTCTCATATCTACTGTAAACACACCTCTCAACATCTTGCCTCATAAATTAGGAACAAGGCTTAAAAAATCAGGGACAAAGGTTTAAAATCAGGGACATCTTATAAACTGGTGATATCCACCCAGGAAGCTGGTAGAATAAGTAATGTAGTGTACAATGCATTCTCTAAGGAAGAACACGTCTGTAACATTATTGTCTAACATTATGTTATGCTTTCAACCCCCACTGTTTGGTCATGGAAACACAATTTGTAGGAGGGACAGAGTAAAAGTCTGATGTAAAATCAGGGATGGTTGAGAGGTATGACTGCAAATAACATTGTAAGCCACACACTGCAGAACTGTGCTTAGTGTGCTATGCTGAATTGAGGTTTGCCCGGGGCTAACCTGAATGCACAGTGCTAACACATTAGCTCAGTGCAAACTGGTTAGCCTGGGGCAAATGGGAGCTATATTCAAAGCTCCCATGCAAATGAGCCTACTTAGGTAATCCGTGGGCAAACAAGTACATTTGCATCTCATTAAGTGCTGTTTAGCATACATTACCATGCAGTTTGCCCAGTGCTACTGCATGGAGCACAAAGCTCTCCCTTTTGGTCAGAATGGAAGTACAGGCTGGATGCTGCAGGCCAAGGCATGCCCACAGCATCCCCTGTTGGTCGGAATGAAAGTACAAGCTGGAAGCAGCAGGAACTGTGTGCTGGCAGGCATAGTCAGTGCATACAATACACCCATGCAGCTGTGCAAGCAGGACCTGTATATATATGTATGTGTGTATATATATTATATAAACATACATATATATATATATATATATATATGTAATAGATAAACTACTCTGAGGTGTCCAGTCGCACTCTGGTGTGCATTATGTCGCACAAGGCGGAGCTACGACTGCACACCTCAGAGTGGTTTATCAGTCTCTTAAAATGTCAAAATTGCTTTTTGGGGGGGTAAAAGTGCAGGTGTGCGGTCACACTCTGATATACGTGTGATGTGTTTTATACAATCAGAACACTAGATTTGGATTTGGATGAGCTATCCATTTTATATATATATATATATATATATATATATGTACACATATACAGATCGATAGCTAAATAGACATACCGCGCATGGCCATAAATGCCCTGGATGATGCCTCCCCCAACAACATAGGTACCCCACTGCAGTAGTGGGTGAAACACTGAGGGGACGCAATGCATGGGACAGGCATAAGGCAAACCTGGTGGGGGCCGGAGGCCATAGGCTGTAGGGTCACTAGGATATGCAGCATATCCAGTAGATAGGGAACAGGGCAGACTGGCTGGGCCAGGCAGTCCTTTTCTGCCATCATGGTCCCTGTTCCAGTGAGTGCCTGTTGCACCATGGTAGGCTAGTGTCTCCCCCCAGCATGATCCCCAACCCTCGGTAGCCCGAAAACACACTTAAACCCCTCATGTTCCAGTGGTCCCCCCAACCCCAAGCACTGCTCCCGACCCCTGCTGAACATTAAATAAAAGTATTTTCCCCAGTAGTCTAGTGGTCCCCTCCTCAATACCACTCAACCACTCAGCATCAAAAATCATAGCACTGGCCTTCAGAAATCATAGCAAAGGGTCAGAATGTGGAGCACTTTCTTATTTTAAACAATATTATGTTTACAGATAGTGGACCCCATATAATATGTGATAAGGAATGTTTCTATTATTTTACTTCAATGATTTAATAGTTTGTATGTCCAGAAATAGCTCTAACATTATGAGGAACATTGGTAAACTTGTGAGGAGCTAGGGTAAAATTAACTGTGAAAATCATAGCGCTAAATTGGAATCCATAGCAGTTGAAGGTACATGGTCCCCCCACCCCCAAGCAGACACCACACCCGTTGCACATTAAGCATGACGTATTTTTCCCTGGTAGTCTAGTGGTCCCCCACCCCCAAGCATGGCTCCCAACCCCCATTGAACATAAAATAAAAGATATTTTCCCTGGTAGTCTAGTGGTCCCCACCCCAGTTATCGCCCTGACCCACGCTGAACACTAAATAAAGAATTTTTCTGGTAGTCTAGTGATCCTTCCATCCAAAAGCACGGCTTCGATCCCATTAGACATAAGATAAAGAATTTTCCCAGGTAGTCTAGTTGTTCCCCCACCACGTGGTAGGGCCCGGTCATCCCGACTAGACTGCACGAACGCCGGTGGTTTTCCGCCTCTCCACCACCATAGTCCTGCCGCCGACTGGTACAAATGTGCATCAGTCAGCGGCCGCCGCGGTGGTGAGAAGGAGGGCTGTGCCTGTGCAACTGCTTCGTGCAGTCTAGTCGGATGAGCAGGGGCCCTCACTGTGGGTGGGGGAATAACTAGACTACCAAGGAAATCTTTATCTTATGTTCAACGGGGTCGGAAGCCATGCTTGGGGTGGGGTACCACTAGACTCACCAGGGAAAACATCTTTTTATTTGATGTTCAAGGGGTCAGGAGCTATGCTTGGGGTGGAGGGGACCACCAGACTACCAGGGAGAATATCTTTATTTAATGTTCAGCGGGGTTGGGAGCCATGCTTGCAGGTGGGGGACACTAGACTACCAGGGTAACTTCTTATCCTTTATGGTCAACGGGGGTTGGGATTCTTTGTGTGTGCATGGGGGCACCACTGCATTACTGGGCTGGCTTTTTGTTGGCGGTATTTAGCGCCGGTGGTTACAGGTCGCACATGCCTGTAGAGTGGCGCTATACTTTTGAATATGCGGGTGCGCTGCCATTCAGGGCTCCTCCTCTCAGTCCCTCCCCTGCATACATTATTATTTAGCGTTGGTGCTAACACCTAGCGCCGGCGCTAAATATACATTTGAATATTGCAGTCAGGCACAAATTCAATGCTAATCCAGTACAAGGGATTTGCGCCAGGCGCTCCGCTTTGAATATCAGGCCCTGTCCCTCCTAAAAATTGGTTTTCCATGACCAAACAGTGGGGGTTGTATGCACAAAATAATATCAAACATTACAGTTAAAGACTTGTTTTTCATTAGAATATGCATTTTACACCAAGTCCCTTATTCTACCAACTTCCTGAGTGGATTTCACCAATTTTGAAGATGTGTCCCTGGTTTTGGTCTTTTGCCCCTGATTTTTTTAAGCTTTGCCCCTGATTTATGAGGCAGGAGGTTGAGTGGTGTGGTCCATGATTTGGGGTGTTTGTCCCTGATTATTTTACGCCTTGTGCCTGATTCATGAGGCAAGAGGTTGAGAAGTATGGCTCACACTGTTGTTTGCAGTAGATGTGAGACATCTCTGTGCAATCACACACAATGATCTCCACCTGCAACACTGGCTTGCTCCAGAGTCTAATGAGCTGTAGTTGCAGTGTGCACTTCCCTGTTGCTATATTCAGTGCTGTCTTGTTCACAGGCAATTTTTGCCCTGCACTTCTGGCCCTGTTCTTCCCTGGCTTCCTTTGCTTGCTATAGTCAGCTTGTTTTGCACCAGGCTATTTCCTTTTGAATATAGCTTGCTTTGTGCTAAATTTGCCCGCCGGGCAGTGCTAATTTAGCCCAGGGGCAAAGTTTTGAATATCTGGCCCTTTGTCTGTTAGGATTGGTTAAAGTTAAATCAATACTGATCAACGCATAATCTGATAAACAAATCGACTTAATTTCTGAGTTCACTACATATTTAACTAATTTATTTGATATTAGAATATAATCAATTGATGAAAAGGTCAAGGTTTTTTTGTCAAAGTGTGTGTATTCCCTTTCTTTTAGAAAAAGTAGTCTCCAGATATCGATAAAGGATTCATTGTGAAGCAATTCAATTAGTTTGTTTAGAAACATAGAAACATAGAAGTTGATGGCAGATAAGGACCACAAGGCCCATCCAGTCTGCCCATTTCTTTTTTCTACCTTTAAAATGTGCCATTGGCCTTTGCTCTGTCACTGGCCTATCTATTCATACTAATCTGTATTGCACCCTTATGCCTATCCCATGCCTGTTTGAAGCCCTGCACTGTATTCACACCCACCACTTCCTGAGGTAGGCCATTTCATGCATCCACCAACCTTTCTGTGAAAAAACATTTCCTCACATTCCCCCTTAATCGGCCTCCCTCTAATGTCATGCTGTGTCCTCTTGTCCTGCTATTTTTCTTATATTTAAACATGTTAGACTCTTTCTCCTTGTTAATGCCCTTACGGTGTTTGAATGCCTCGATCATATCACCTCTCTCCCTCCTTTGCTCAAGGGTATACATATTGAGCTCCATTAATCTGTCCTCATATATCTTCTGATGCAGTCCCTGCACCATTTTGGTTGCCCTTCTGACTGCCTCAATTTGTTAATGTCTTTGTGAAGGTGTGGCCTCCAGTACTGCATGCAGTACTCCAGATGGGGCCTAACTAGTGTCTTGTAAAGAGGGATTATTACCTCCCTCTTACAACTTGTAATACCCCTACTAATACACCCTAACATCCCCCTAGCCTTACCTACTGCTTTAGGGGTCCGCTTGGATGATTTCAGGTCATCGGTGATGATGATGCCCAAATCTCTTTTTTCCATTGTGACTGCCAGCAACTCCCCTCCCAACCTATAGGTGGTTTCAGGATTTCTCTTCCCTATGTGCATAATCCTGCAGTTCTTTGCATTAAATCCCAGTTGCCACTCTTCTGACCATTTTGCTAGTTTATCCAGATCTCTTCTCATTCTGCCCATCCCATCTGATCATCTACTCTGTTGCAGATCTTGGTGTCATCTGCAAACAGACAAGCCTTACCCTCTAGTCCATCTGCAATGTCACTAATGAAGATATTGAAGAGGACTGGCCCCAGGACTGATCCCTGAGGTACCCCACTTGTGACTTGCATCTCTTCTGACTGTATACCATTTACCACCACTCTTGTTTTCTGCCTCTCAACCAGTTTGCCACCCAGTTGACCAACTTCTGACCCACCCTGAGCCTACCCAGCTTATTTATCAATCTTCTATGTGGAACAGTGTCAAGAGCTTTGCTGAAGTCAAGGTAGGTGACATCAACTGTTCCACCTTGGTCCACCACTCTGATTACCCAGTCAAAGAAATGTATGAGATTAGTTTGACAGGACCTTCCTTTCGTAAACCCATGCTGTCTTGGATCCTGTGCCCCTATGGATTCCAGGTGTTGCACTATCCTTTCCTTAAGGAGTGCCTCCATAATCTTGCCCACTACTGAAGTAAGGCTGACTGGTTTGTAGTTCCCTGCCTCCTCCCTGCTACCACTCTTATGGAGCGGGATCACATGAGCCCTTCTCCAGTCTTCTGGGATCTCTCCGGTGCTCAGAGACTCACTAAACAGTTCCGCTAATGGCTCTGCTAGTTCCACCCTTAGCTCCTTAAGTACCCTGGGATGTATGCCATCAGGTCCCATTGCCTTGTTCACCCTGACCTTATCGAGCTTTTATAGGACCCTTTCTTTTGTGAAGGGAGTAGTGCTCACCTCCCTCCCCCCCCATGTCCATGGTGCTGAGCTGTGGGCCCTGCCCTACCTTCTCTTCAGTAAATACTAAGCAAAAGTATCTATTTAGGATAGATGCTTTTACAGGGTCCTCCTCCTCACATGCCCCCTTTTCTCCTTTGAGCTTAGCAATACCCCCTCTGGACTTTATCCTTTCACTAATGTATCTATAGAAAGTCTTGTCACCTTCCTTTTACTGTTCGTGCTAGTGTTTCCTCAGTTTGGGACTTTGCCTGCCTTACTGCCTTCCCTGCTTCCCTTAGGGCAATTTGATATGCCTCCCTATCTTCATCCCACTGTGTTCCCTTTTATTTCCTGAAGGCCAGCCTTTCGGCTCTGACCTTTTCTGCTACTGTATTTGAAAATCAAAGTGGTTTCCTTCTTCTTTTGCATTTCCTTTTCTATCTAACACAATGGGATGTTGCTTCAAGTATTGCATCCTTAATGCTTGTCCACTTTGCCTGTACGCCCTCACCTGTTTCTTTTTGCAAGGGCTAGCTTAACTCTGTTGGCCATCTTCTCAAAGTCAGCTCCTCTGAAGTCCCATATTTTTGCCTTGGAATGGGATGATTTAAATGTAGTGGCCAAATTAAACCATACCATGTGATGGCCACTGGCCCCCAGGTGACCTTCTGCCTGGAGATCTGTGATCTCTTCCATGTTAGTCAGTACTAGATCTAGGATAGCCCTGTCTCTTGTGGGTTGTTGTACCAGTTGTTTGAGGTCCTCCCCCTGCAGGAAATCCACCATGTGTCTAGTTCTGGCAGATGTTCCTGCTGCTTGACCAATCTGTATCCGGCATGTTGAAGTCTCCCATTATCAGAACCTCCGCTTTAGCTGTCATGTATTGTATATCTTCTAACAGTAACATGTCTATGTCATCCCTCTGGTCTGGGGGCCTGTAGACAACCCCAGTTCTTATGGCTGTCCCACTTCCTCTTTCCAGGGTGACCCACAGTTCTTCTGGCTCCTTATGTGTATTCTGAACTTCTGCAGCTTTGATATTTTCATTGACATACAGGGCCACTCTACCCCCCCACATTTTTGTACCTCAATCTCTTCTGAACAGTACATAGCCAGGTACTGAAGTCTCCCAAGTGTGGTTACTGGTAAACCACATCTCACTAATTGCTACTATGTCCAGTTTGGCCTCTGACATTATTGCCTGCAGGTCTGGGATCTTATTTCCCAGGCTGTGAGCATTTGTGTACATGATTTTCCATTGGCCAGATTTCGTGTGTTAGTTGTTGGATGAGGTTTGGCATTTCCCCTGTGCGTCATATGGGAGATGGACCTTTTTTCTTACCTGGTGATGCAAATGAACTGCAAACATGCTGAATCCCTGTTTGACTGCTAGGTGAGGGGGGAGGGGTGTTCTTCCCATTTAACATATGGGGTGCTGCACCCCTCTCCCCATTTGCTAGTTTAAATATTCTGCAAAGACGTCAAACTTCTGCCCCAATGCACTGACTCCCTCCTTAGTCAGATGCAGTGCATCAAATTTAAAGAACTTTCACTCCCAGAACTGTTGCCAGTTCCCTATAAATCTGTGTCCTTTTTCCTGACACCAGCCCTTGAACCACATGTTTAGCTCCCCTATCTCCCCTTCTCTGACCTTCCATCCATCTGCCCCCTCTCCCAGACTGGCAGGATCTCAGAGAATGAGATGCCAGACAAAATGGATGATAGTTTGTCACCCAGCCTGGTCAGGTGTTCCTTGATCTCCACAACTGACCAGCTGTTGAGATCATTAATCCCTATGTGTACCAGGACATCAATGTTTTCTCCTGCTTTGTGAACAATTTTAGCAATGCGGTCAGTGTCGCTCCATGCTGATGTACCTGGGAGACATCTGACCATTACCCCTGGCTGGAGATGGGTATCAACTCCCCGAATCATGGAGTCTCCTATGATCATAAGTGTTTTTTGATTTCCTTTTTGCTTTTTTGTTTTAGTTCCTGATTTGGGCGAGTTTTGTTGTGCTAGCTCCTGTGCTGCAGTGTCCTCTGTCTCTTTGTTTGATTTCAGAGATAGAGGCAGATACCTGTTTGTAGTGTTTATATGGTTTTTGGAAGTAATATGTTGGAGAACACAGAGTGATGGGGCACCCGATTTGCCCCTCCTAACCACCTGCCAACCTCCTGGACCAACTACCCTCTGTGGTTGAGGTTCTTTTGTTCGACATTGGGTAAATGGTGGGTGGTTCTTAAAATGTATTTCCTCTTGAATATGAAATTTGAGGTGCGCAATCTCTGCCCATGCTGCCCGGAGCTGAGCCCTAAGATCTCCAATGGCCCAGCATATAGGACAGTGTCCTAAATCCTGTAAGACTGTCCTTCTGAAAAGAGTTCCACAGTACCTGCAGTTAATGATATCCATTCCAGATAAGTTGCTGGGTTTATAACCTGGTCAGAGTAATTAGAAGGAAGAAAATGCAAGTAATGGTTTGATTTTGTGTTTTGTTTTCATATAACTTGTTATAACAAGTTAAATTACTAGTGCCTCTGTAAATGAGCTCACCTTGTGGATGTCTCACTGATCCACCCCTTCCTGCTTTGCCACAGGAAATGTCACAACTGTGGTACCCTATAAAAGGAGTGTAGTGTGGGGTGGTTGGGGATGGGGGTGGGTGACTGGGCCCTTCCCCTACTGAAAAAAAAAAAACACAGACGAATGAACAAGGAGGTAAGAGCAGAAACAATCAGTCAACAACAAATGCAGTAACCCTGAAAGCTTATCCTAATGTTAGATAAAACTGTAAAACCTGTAAAGCACCACCTGTAATAATTTCAGAGAAGATATACCCTGTAAGAAACACTTTGCTACAGAGAAAAATAAAGCAGTAACAGAAGATATACCTTGCAAAAGACAATTTGAATCAGAAGATTACAGCAGTAATCTGTTAGCACACACCTGTAGGCACACCTTGTAATAATGCAGAAGAAGGTATACCAGCAACAACTATTTGAATCAGAGAAAAATAAAGCAATGAAATGTTAGCAAACAAACAGTAGCAATCCCTGTGAGTACATAATAAAACAACAACACACAGTAAATCTGCTTAGCCAAAAGAAGTCTTAATCTTTTCCTTGCTCTGTAAGGTTCTCGCTCTGTCTTTTCAAGCAATCTTAGAAGGAAAGAGCTCAGGTGAAGCTAGGTGCCTTGGCCAGCAAACCAAGTCTTCTTCCTCCTTTTGCCAAAGATATATTTCCATCAGAAGGTTTAGAGCATTTGTCCACGTGCGAGTTAATCATGGCCTTTAAATCTCCTGCTATTATAACATCCTCTGCTTGGAAATATTGCAGTTCTTCCACTATTTTGGCCAGGAAGGCAGAATAGTTGGTGAAAGGAGCATAAACAGACAGATCCCACCATCATATTGTATGAATTAATTTCTAACTTTACCAGGCAGATTCGTCCCTCCTTGTCTTCAAGAGTCCAGAATTGTAACATATAGGCCCTTCTTAATAAGTAAAGCAATGCCTCTATTCATTTTAGTCCTTGGACTTGAGAAACAGTGGCTGCACCAGTTTTTTTTAAGTTTACTGGTTGGATTGTTTAACCCATTTACATTAAAATAAGTCATTTTAATTAGATTTTGCTGTCTCTTTTAGCTACATCTATTTAATTTATTTCTATTTATCTGGCTAAAATCATACAAGTTCACTGTATTTAAAGTCTTGCTTCTGTTTCCAAAATACAAATGTTTTGTTTCCTTGAAAGGCATTAGAACCCACCCACTCCAACCCACATCAAAAAATAATTAAAGAAAACCTGGAAAAAACATTTCAGGAAGGATGCCTCTAAACTTCCGTCTGCTGGGTTTATTCCCCCAACACACAACCAATAGAGAATATTAAAGGAGAACTAAAGTCAACATTTACAAAAAAATAAGTTGTGCAGAGTGTTTTGATTTGTAAGTATACTCCTAGTAAGTCCTTCCTTTACTTGCTGAAAGACGTTTTTTTTTTAAATTTGTTTGCTGCGTTTATGGCCCCTGTGGATCTCCCTCCATATTAGCATTTCTAATGGCTCATCTTGTTTGTATAATGCCTTCTGTCCAATGTGACTGTGATGTGTCATAGACCATTACTTCAACAAGAGCTGTGTTTTCCCAAGTTTATAGTAGTAGATCTGTTATGTTAATTAACCTTTCCTTCTCCATGGAGTTCTAAGCACATGGTAAATGCCTGAGGGATAATTAAGCAGACTATTCTGTAAGGAAATAGCTAGAGTATTCACTAATTGTTGCATCTCTGGTATTTGTGACCTGGTGTGCATTGCTGATGGTTGTGTGTAGTTTGATAAAATGAAAGGCTTTAAAAACAAAACATTCACTTCTGCTGACTAGACCTAGACACATACATAAAAACAGAAGTCTGGATTAGATAGTTATTTAGTTGAAGACAGAATAGCAGGCCCATACCAATAGATGGTGCAGCAGCAGTTATTACTTTCTGAATCAATGGTCCTGGATACATCACAGTCACATGGGACAGGAGGCATTGTAGGAACAAGAAGGCCATTAGAAATGCTAATATGAAGATCCCTAGGGCCATAAAAGCATCAAGAAAACTTAGAAAAACTTCTTTCAGCAAATAAAGGGGGAAGGCCTTATTAGGCGTATACGTACAAATCAAAACACTCTACACAACATATTTTTTTGAAAAGTTTGACTTTAGTTCTTCTTTAAGAAAGTTACCTATTTCAGATATACAGACCCAGAGAAGTCCCCCCCTTCCCCAGACAGCCTCTTGACAGCAAACATAGTCATTTTGTGTTTCAGGCATCAAGATCTGGTATTTTATGGTTTAAATCAGAAACAGTATCTTCTACTGATTCATAAACATTTCTCATGTTACTCCAAACCACCTTTAGTTTAGCTGGCATTGACATAGTAAGTGTCACCCCCTTTGCCCATAATTTGGATCTTATATTATCAAACTTCTTCTGTTGTTGAAAAATTTCAAAAGGCAGGTCATTATAAATTGCAACATGAGCGCCCAGGATATTCAAATGTTTTTTCCTCTATAGTGCTTCCATTAATCACTCCTTATCCCTGGAGCACAAAAATTTAACTACAATTGGCCTGGGGGGGCACTGAGCCTTCTGGTGTTGTTTTAGGCTCCTGAGTATCCTATCTACCTCAAAGTTCACTTCTTCAAGTGTACAGTCCAAAATATTTTCCACAATTTGCTTAAAGGAGACCTCTAAGGGTTTTGAATTGTCCCAAGATTCAGGTATTCCCAAAGGATGATTCCCAGTTCCTATGCACGAATGTGCTAAAAAGGTGTGCAAATGGGAGACATATGCGGCGCGTGGCTGTGCAGCACACAGGGCCAGGCAATATGTGGTATGCACCAATCGACATGCGATGTGCTCAGGCCCCATGTGTGGTTCCACAGATGGAGTGGTGCACACTGCACAGGCCACACAGATTACCCCCAGCAACCTGGCCCCACCCCAACCCCACCATATAAGGACAAACACCCACCCACTGTGAAGATGTGGAAGTGAATGTGGACCGCAGGGTCAACAGAGTAATGATGGCGGAGCAAGAGAGGGATGCAGAGATGGGTATGCAGGCACATGCAGCACCAGGAAACACCAGCCAGCCAGTGGGGCAGGTGACCAGAGGTGTATGTGGTGGTGGTGCAGCAAGAACTAGGGCCTCAAACTTCACAGGGGCACAGGTGGCAGCCATGGTGATTAAGATTAGTGCCAACTATGTCCATCTATATGATGCGCTGGCCCTATCCACCCCCACAGATGTGAAAGCACACAGGTGACAGTGAACGTTGCAGGACCAGATGCATGTACCATCACTGCCATCAAACACAAATGGCGGGACATGCACATGTCCATGAAGTACAAGGTGGCAGAATGCACATGGGCACAAAGGGGGACTGGTGGTGACTCACTCATACTGGACAGCCAGCTGACACCCATGGAGAGGATGGTGGCAGACACCCTCGTGGCTGTCGGCATCCACAGTGTGGCCAAGGGCATTGACACACAGGCCGGTGAGAATTGCATGAAATGGCACACCATGAAAAGCGACACAGGCACTGGCTGCGTGCTCACTAACGGCAATGTGCTGTGCCAACAGAGTATGCCAGAGAGAGGGACATGCTGGAAGCATGCCAGCAGGGAGCCAGCACACTGCAGGACCCGACAGATGGCATGGGCAGGCAATGGAGGATGAAGATGCAGGTGAGTATGAGGAGACACAGCACATACACAGGCAGAACCAAGGTGCAGCACAATAAACACCCCCATATGTTTCCCCCACAGGGCTGGCACAGCCAATGGAGGAAGGCTGGCATGTGTCCAAGGACGACACCACCCAGGTTGGGGAGACCGATGAGGGGGACACACTGGCGGAAGAGGCAGCCGACGATGTCCCCGGTGATGCATGGCTCCACACACACACAGAAGGCAATGGGTGCCTGAAGATGAGGTCTGCTGCAGTGTTGCAGTGCACATTGGCAATGTCCCACATTTGAGTGGAACAGTGCAGTATGCCTCACATGCAGGGATGGACAGTGGAGATGAGGGACCATCCAGCAGACCCACTGGATGGAATCAACCAACACGGGCAAGCATCATACCTGATGTGCAGTACACAGAGCTGAGGCAGCTGGATCATGACATGCTGGAGACACAGCACAGGCTCACAAAGGCCATTGTGGAGTTGACCATCACAGTCTGTGCCATGGGACTCAATGTAACGAAGATGGCACACGCACAGGAGCACAAAGTGGAGCTGCTAATGGAACGGGGTCCCCTGACATGGCCACACAGCATGGCATCCATGCACACTCAGAGCTAGGGTATGTAGTGCCAGAACACTGGCACAGCACCATATGCTGCCACATATGCAGATGACAGGGACCCTTTGGAGGACACTGCTGTGCAAGGTAGCCAGGAGACCATCGTGGAGGATGCCACAGCCCCCCCAGAAAGAGCAGAGTGACACTGAAATGGCCAGTGAAGGGCCTGTGAACACAATGGCAGGGGTGAGCTAAATGCAGGCCCCACTGCAGCACAGGGGCAGTAGGGCACTAGGCCCAGCACACATGCGGGACACATGATCCTGGCTATGCACTCAGGCTGCTCTCTACATGTCACCATGGCAGTATGGGATTCCAGGGTGGTGCACAGTAGGAGTGTGCTGCACCAGGACATGTGTGGGCCCCCCTGGTGCACACACACACACACACACACACACACGTCATGGTGCAGACACAGGGACACATTGTGCCACACATGTGGGCACACTTTGGTGGTGGGTACACTCCATGGGCAGGATTGCACACACAGTGGTGAGGGGGTCCCCTATTTGGCTAGCTACCTTGCCATAGTACAGGGGTTAACACAGCAGCACAGTTGCCCTGTCACCAAATGCCAGCCAGGTTCAGTGGAACAGCACGGCACTGCAACCGCTGACCTACACCCTCAGTCACATGTTATCATGGGGCACAATGCCAGCTGTGCCTGAACACACCATGCCATGGCATGGAATGGTCAATGGTCAATGTCCCATGCATACTCCTCAATCATGTATGCTGACCAACAGTGTGCAGGAACCCCGATGCTACTGTCTGAAGATGCAGACCCTTGCAGATGGTACATGACCCGCAGCCGTCTTCAGCCCGCAACAGAGGTCATCCCCCTGTTGTCCTGGCTGCCCATCTGGAGGGTCAAACTGTGGCATGGGAATGCCCCATCACACTGCCATGTTGAGAAGCATCACGCACATGGTGAACACTTGGCAGGCACATGGTGGCACAAGCATGATGGTGCCCCCATGTGGTCCAGGCATCAGTACCGCATCTTCAGTAGCTCAATACTCCTCTTGATGATGGACCACATATGGTGGTGTGCTGAGTTGTTGGACTCCTCTGCCACATCCTTGGGTGCCAGGAATGGTGTCAACAGGTATGACCATAGTATGCATCTGCTGTCACCTGTGGGGAGAAGAGAACAGGTCAGTGTGCAGTTGGCAGGGGGAGTGTACTACCCATCCATGTGTACACAGTACATACCCAATAGCCATCCATCCATGCATCTGGAATGGAGCAGTGTACTGAGCCCTGAGGCATCCAGGATGTAGGCATCATGGTACAACCCAGGGAACCAGGCACAAACATCTGTGAAGATGTCTGTCAGACTGCATACCATCTGGCAATTGAGGTTGTGAAATCACTTTCTGTTCTGATACACCTCCTCATACACAGATGGTGTTAGGATGGCGATATGGGTGACTTTTGACAGCACCGAGCACATTCCACATCCCATGCATGGCATAGAAGGCCTGCTTCAAGGCCTGTATCTAACCATCCATCATGGGGAGGCATATGTGGGTGCACGTGTGGTCAAGCAGGGTGTCTGTGACCTGTGCCAGGGCATGGGACATGGATGACTGGCTGACCCCAATGCCGTTACCCACCACATGCTGGAATGATCCCATGGTGTAGTAGGGCAGGGCACACATAACCTTCATGTCTACGGATATGGCAAGGGAGCACTTCATCCTTGGGGACACCCTATCAAGGACAAGGTTGCACAACTGTGCTACCATGTGCCATGGCATTCAGAAGTGCTTGATGCAGTGGGTGTCTCAGAGCTCATCGCCAGCCATGCGGGGCTGGAACACGCACTCCCATGGTCACCGCCTTGCCCCATCTGCACGGCCACCATGTTGTAGGTACACATTCAGGAGCAGTCCAGGACATATCACTGTGATGTACTGTATACAGTGTCCCCATTGGATGGCACCACAGCACAGCAGCATCTCTCTCTTGCGTCATGTGTGCCTCCCACTTTGTGCATTGCTATGTGTAGGGCACTGGCCAAGCAGGTGGCACACGCCTATGTGACATGCATTAGTCTGGACTGCAGGTGGGACTCACACCTGAGCTCCCTGCCTGTCCATGGCTCTGGGGCACATCTGTGTCTGTGGGTGTATCATGTGCAGCGTGCACTACATGGCCGTGAGGGTGCACATGCCACACAGGTATGGCTGCACACATGTCTGCCATTCAGCCTCCACCCCCCTCCATAGTTTGCACAGATGGTGTCCACGGCTGTGCTGCATGACTCAGCCAGGCACAAATGCATGTGGGCTGCCCCTGCTGTCATTCAGCAGTGACAACACAGGTGGCTAGCTACATGTTACTAGTGTGTTTGTAGAGGAGCTAAGCGAATAAGAATGGAGCAAGATTTGAATATTTAAAAGAATGGGTTTATAAAATTAAATGAAAAAAAATGCATGCCATGGAGCTTTTAAAGCAAGCCATTTAATTATTCAAAGATTTAAAAGCTGATGTGATTTAACATTGCCTGTATATCTATGGGGGGCTATGCTTAAAAGAACAGAGTAAATATGAATATTTAAAGGACTGGGTTTACAACATGAAAAGCGATGTACTTATACAGTGAATTATTTTTAAGCAAATGAAGCAATGTATTCATTTAGTAGAAATAGTTTAATTATAAACCTTGTTGGCCTACAGGAGAAGCACCCACTGCAGTACTTGCTTGACTAAATAATTGAAGAAGGTAATTGAATTAGAATTAAAATACAGGTAAATTAAATAAATATAAGAACTTTTCAGTGTTTGGGAAAATTTGGAATATGATTACAAGTATTGAAACAGGATTTTTTTCTACCCTTTCATTAAGTATCACCATGAAGATATGTACAGGAGAAGTGCTATTCTGGTAATAAGCTGTGTCTCTGAATGCTTGGTTATAAAGTAAGGCAATGTTTTTATACAAGCAGCATAATTTGTTAGCTGGTGTAGGGTGATATAAATGCTATGGAAAAGGAATGTTTGTAACAATTATGTGTTTACAAATATTCTTTGAAAAATTGCTTAATTTGTTTTGTAGCAGAGAGAGTAAATTGAAACTGTTTAGACCATAATAATGGTTGAGCATTTAGAAATAAAATTTTGATCTATGAATTGAAAGACTAAAAATGGTCAAATTTCAGGAATTGAAATTAATATATTACTTATATATATTTATAGTTCCCCAGAAGAAGCCTGATTGCCAGGCGAAACGTTGGGACTAGTGAATAAAGAAAATAAATATTTTGAACAAACAAGGTGTTGGCAATATTTTATTGTTAGAGCTAGCCAAATCTATAATTTGGCTATGGTGGGCAGGGCCATGTGTGATGACTGGAGTCAGAATGGAGCTTCTAGCACAGCAGCTTTGGAGGGTGGCTGAGCGGGCCTACAGTGATAGCAGTGGAAATGGAACCCTGTGGGAGGCACAGGGCCACTGGGAGGAGAATATGACAGTACACTGCTTGTGTGTGTGTGTGTGTGCATATGTGTGTGTGTGTGTGTGTGTGTGTGTGTGTGTGTGTGTGTGTAGTATTGAGATGTGGGTCATTTTGTCACTGTGCACTGACATCTCTTTCCCCTCTTGTGCTCCCTTACCCCACCCCCATACAGGATGTCTCAGGTATGCCCCGTGTGTTGGAGCTGGTGTGGCAGGTGAAGGTTGACAGTGCAGACATGGTGGTGGTGCATCCTTGGGGGCTTTATCACTGGCACTGGCAGAGGAGGTGGCCATGTTACCTGTGGTGGACTGACGTTGGGGGCCAGATGTAGTAGGAGGGTGAGCCAGAGCCAGTGAAGGAGGTGATGCTGTGGCAGGTCATGGTGCCTGTGAGGGTAAGTGACTTGCCTGTGTTGCACATAGCATGTTATTTGACATGGGGAGGGTGGAGGACCTGGGAATTGCCAGTGTGCTGGGGTCTGCCAGCGTGCTGTGGTGGGTACAGCTACAGCTGCAGCCCTGGCATTGCCCCCTCGCCACACATTCAGTCCCAGCAGCTCCTTAGTTCACACTGGCATGGGGTTGGGCCACCGCAGTGTCACTGGTGTGCGTGCGCTGGGTGGTGATGGCCCCAGGATGGGGGGCCTTGCACACTGTACTGCATGTCCAGTGCAGGCTGGGGGTGGTGGCCTGACAGTCTCTCTGTGCTAACAGTCTCCTTTGTCTCCACAGTGCTACAGAGGTCCACTGCAGTGGATGTTACTGCTCCGTGTGACATGGCCCAGGACAGTGGAGGATGCGGGGAGCACCAGCAGTGAGAAGTCAGTAGATGGTGGACTGTGCTGGAGGTGTCCAGGGACTGGTGCGGAGTCAGTGGTTGTCCTGCCCCACAGGTGGAGGCCCTTGTGGGGGCTCCTGTGGACTGAGGGAGGGTGGTGGACCCTGCTGTTATTGGAGGTGTGGGGGCACTGTTGGGGGGTTGTAGTGGACAATTTGCTGCTCTTTTCATTGCTTGGCTTTGTAAATCATCTTGCTGTGCTCTGCAATGGTTCAGTACACATTCTTGTAACTTATACCCATGTGTGGTTATTGTCTCGCATGAGTGGTCCTGTGTGTGCAGCCTAGTGTCTGAGTGTGGTGATATGTAAGGGTATACATATTGAGCTCTGTTAATCTGTCCTCATTGCTGGTGACTACTGGCAGTGGGGGCATTGCTGTCTGTCCATTCCACCACTGCGGTGGGCATGGCCGGGGGGGCTATGCTTGTGTCTGCCTGTGTGCATCGGGATGTTGGCCATCTGTGTCAGTACAGGGAGGGCGCCCACTGTCAACAGGTGATGCATGTCAACAGGTGATGGCATGTGTCCCCTTGTCATGCCACCGTGGCTCTCCTGCCAAGCACATCTGCAGCAGTGACACATCGGGGCTCTGCGTGCAGGTGCACCACAAGGCCCACAGTGGCAGCCTTTGTGCAGCAGGATGTCCATGATTTCCCTGTATTGGCATGCCTGAATGGACCTTGGGGTTGTGTGCCTGCCATGTCACATGGTGGATGGGTGCCAGTTTTGTCTCACAAAGCCACTGCGTGACCCTCACATGCTGCCGTGTGTCTGCCATATTGATGTGGTGTTGTACTACAGCTGGTATCTCCACCTATGTGGTGGCTTATAGCAACCCCTGGCCATCATCCTGTGCGGCCGGGAACATGTTATGTGTATACCTCCACGGTCATGCACCTGTGCTGCTCCTGTGCAGCCATGCCTATTACGTAGCCATGCTCTTGCAAACACGTTGTGCTACCACCCCATGTTGGTGCATGTTGCGACCCTGGATGGTGGCTTGCATGCATGTTGTGCATGCCATCACTGGGTTGCGGATGCATACATAGTGCATTTACAAGCCGGTTCACTACACACGCTCCCTACGCATGCCGCATAAGTTGTTGTGCATAGGGCCCATGAAGCATTTTTTTTTCTCCTGGTTCTTAGTTCAAAATCTTAAATCTTTTCCTGTAGAGCTGAATTTTTTTTTTTGCATATTTTTTATTTTCTCGGGAACCCCTTAAAACTCTTGCTGAAGTAGAGTTAAGGAATGTTTCATGTCTGAAATTTCAGATTTCAAATGTGTATTTTAGAAACATAGAAACATAGAAGATGAAGGCAGATAAGGACCGCAAGGCCCATCCAGTCTGCCCATTTGTTTTTCTACCTTATAAATGTGCCATCGGCCTTTGCTCTGTCAGTGGCCTATCTATTCATAGTCATTTGTACTGCTCCCTTATGCCTATCCCATGCCTGTTTGAAGCCCTGCACTGTATTCATAGCCACCACTTCTTATGGTAAGCCATTCCATGCATCCACCACCCTTTCTGTGAAAAGAATTTCTCACATTTCCCTTAATCGCCCCCTCTAATCTCATGCTGTGTCCTCTTGTCCTGCTATTTTTCTTATATTTAAACATGTTAGACTCTTTCACCTTGTTAATGCCCTTAAGGTGTCTGAATGCCTCGATCATATCACCTCTCTCCCTCCTTTGCTCAAGGGTATACATACTGAGCTTTGTTAATCTGTCCTCATATGTCTTCTGATGTAGTCCCTGCACCATTTTGGTTGCCCTTCTCTGGACTGCCTCAGTTTGGTTAATGTCCTTGTGAAGGTGTGGCCTCCAATACTGCATGCAGTACTCCAGATGGGGCCTAACCAGTGTCTTATAAAGAGGGATTATTACCCTCTTACGACTTGTGATACCCCTACTAATACATCCTAACACCCCACTAGCCTCACTTACTGCTTTAGGGGTCTGCTTGATGATTTCAGGTCATCAGTGATGATGATGCCCAAGTCTCTTTCTTCCTTTGTGACTGCCAGCAACTCCTCCCAGCCTATAGGTGGCTTCAGGTTTCTCTTCCTATGTGCATGATTTTGCACTTCTTTGCATTAAATCCCAGTTGCCACTCTTCTGACCATTTTGCTAGTTTATCCAGATCTCTTCTCATTCTGCCCACCCCATCTGGATCATCTACTCTGTTGCAGATCTTGGTGTCATCTGCAAACAGACAAGCCTTACCCTCTAGTCCATCTGCAAGGTCACTAATGAAGATGTTGAAGAGGACTGGCCCCAGGACTGATCCCTGAGGTACCCCACTTGTGACTTGCATCTCTTCTGACTATATACCATTTTACCACCACTCTCTGTTTTCTGCCCGTCAACCAGTTTGCCACCCAGTTGACCAACTTCTGACCCACCCCTGAGCCTACCCAGCTTATTTATCAATCTTCTATGTGGAACAGTGTCAAAAGCTTTTGCTGAAGTCAAGGTAGGCAACATCAACTGTCCCTCCTTGGTCCACCACTCTGGTTATCCAGTCAAAGAAATCTATGAGATTAGTTTGACAGGATCTTCCTTTTGTAAACCCATGCTGTCTTGGATCCTGTGCCCCTATGGATTCCAGGTGTTGCACTATCCTTTCCTTAAGGAGTGCCTCCATAATCTTGCCCACTACTGAGGTAAGACTGACTGGTCTGTAGTTTCCCACCTCCTCCCTGCTACCACTCTTATGGAGCGGGATCACATGAGCCCTTCTCCAGTCTTCTGGGACCTCTCCAGTGCTCAGAGACTCACTAAACAGTTCTGCTAATGGCTCTGCTAGTTCCACTTTTAGCTCCTTAAGTACCCTGGGATGTATGCCATCAGGTCCCATTGCCTTATCCACCCTGAGCTTAGCAAGCTCTTGTAGGACCCTTTCTCTTGTGAAGGGAGTAGTGCTCACCTCCCTCCCCCCTGTGTCCATGATGCTGAGCTGTGGGCCCTGCCCTACCTTCTCTTCAGTAAATACTGAGCAAAAGTATCTATTTAGGATAGATGCCTTTACAGGGTCCTCCTCCTCCTCACATGCTCCCTTTTCTCCATTAAGCTTAGCAATATCCCATCTGGACTTTCTCATTTCACTAATGTATCTATAGAAAGTCTTGTCACCTTCTTTTACTGTTCGTGCTAGTGTTTCCTCAGTTTGGGACTTTGCCTGCCTTACTGCCTTCCCTGCTTCCCTTAGGGCAGTTTGGTATGCCTCTATCTTCATCCCGCTGTGTTCCTTATATTTCTGAAGGCAAGCTTTTGGCTCTGACCTTTTCTGCTACTGTATTTGAGAACCAAAGTGGTTTCCTTCTTCTTTTGCACTTCCTTTTCTGTCTAACACAATGGGATGTTGCTTCAAGTATTGCATCCTTAATGCTTGCCACTTTGCCTGTACCCCTCACCTGTGTTTCTTTTACCAGGACTAGCTTAACTCTGTTGGCCATCTTATCAAAGTCAGCTCCTCTGAAGTCCCATATTTTGCCTTGGAATGGGATGATTTAAATGTAGTAGCCAAATTGACCGTACCATGTGATGGTCACTGGCCCCAGGTGACCTTCTGCCTGGAGATCTGTGATCCCTTCCTTGTTAGTCAGTACTAGATCTAGGATAGCCCTGTCTCTTGTGGGTTGCTGTACCAGTTGTTTGAGGCCCTCCCTGCAGGAATCCACTATGTGTCTAGTTCTGGCAGATGTTCCTGCTGGTATTGACCAATCTGTATCCGGCATGTTGAAGTCTCCCATTATCAGAAGTCCCCTTTAGCTGTCATGTTTTGTATATCTTCTAACATTAATGTGTCTATGTCCTCTCCCTGGTCTGGGGGCCTGTAGACAACCCCAGTTCTTATGGCTGTCCCATTTCCTGTTTCCAGGGTGACCCACAGTTCTTCTGGCTCCTTATGTGTATTCTGAATTTCTGTAGCTTTGATATTTTCATTGACATACAGGGCCTCCTCCCCCTTTTGCACCTCGGTCTCTTCTGAACAATACATAGCCAGGTACTGAAGTCTCCCAAGTGTGGTTACTGGTAAACCACGTCTCATTAATTGCTACTATGTCCAGTTTAGCTTCTGACATTATTGCCTGCAGGTCTGGGATCTTATTTCCCAGGCTATGAGCATTTGTGTACATGATTTTCCATTGGCCAGATTTTGGTGTGTTAGTTGCTGGGTGAGGTTTGGCACTACCCCTGTGCGTCGTATGGGGAGACAAACCTTTTTTCTTACCTGGTGATGCAAATGAACTGCAAACATGCTGAATCCCTGTTTGACCACTAGCTGAGGGGGAGGGTGTTCTTCCCATTCGACGTATGGGGTGCTGCACCCCTCTCCCCATTTGCTAGTTTAAATATTCTGCAAAGATGTCAAACTTCTGCCCCAATGCACTGACTCCCTCCTTAGTCAGATGCAGTCCATCAAATTTAAAGAACTTTCGCTCCCAGAACTGTTGTCAGTTCCTACAAATCTGTGTCCTTTTCCTGGCACCAGCCCTTGAGCCACGTGTTTAGCTCCCTATCTCCCTTCTCTGACCTTCTGTCCATCTGCTCCCCTCTCCCAGACTGGCAGGATCTCAGAGAAGGAGATGCCAGACGAAATAGATGATAGTTTGTCACCCAGCCTGGTCAGGTGTTCCTTGGTCTCCACAACTGACTGGCTGGCGAGATCATTAGTCCTTATGTGTACTAGGACATCAATGTTTTCTCCTGCTTTGTGAACAATTTTAGCAATGCAGTCAGTGTCATTTTCTTTAATAAAATTCTGTGTTAAGTTGAAATATGTTTTTAATTTTTCTTGAATTGTCAACAAACAGTCCATATTTTGTGAAATCTGATTAACTTTGTTTAGTAAAACACGGGCCCAGATTGGTATCTCTTCAATATCAGAATCTGTTTCCTCCGAATCAGACGAAGGCACATCATTACTAGATAACTTAACTATGCTTTCTGAGCTCTGTTGCATATTTATAGTTATGATATTGTTAAATAATAAAGAGGTTGAAAGGAACAGCTTTGGTGAGAAAGAGGGGCCCGACTTGGATGAAGCAACAGTTAAGGTAGAAGCGCAAGTTTTTCCTTATATTTTTGTTTCACTGCTTACCCCATTGTTTAAAAGGTTGTACTGTGATACAGCAGCATGTTTATCTTGATTTGTTTCTTGGTAATTTTGTTCCATGGGGAAAATGACAGGCAGCTGTAGTATCGAACTTTTTTCCTTTTCCATGGACTCTGGTTCAGCAGGCTGTAAGGTGAATGATATCAGGGGTACACCAGCACGCTCCTCTTGCTTTCCCTGTGTTGAAAGCTGCATTGTAGGCTGGCACCCCTCCACTATTTCAATGGACTGCATCTTGTTCTCCTTTCTGATGGCTTGTTCTTCCAAGTTAGACGAGGCCTGGAAAATTGAAAACATCTTGGCAGCAGGTAAAGTCCCTTCCTTAATGGAAAACAAGGGTTCCTTGGGTGGCAGTTTTTCCGACAGTGATTTCATTGAGGCTGTTAGCAATTTCCTTGTTACCAATGGAATGCACCTCTGTGTTTTATTTTTACCAGAACCAGTCTCTTAAATTCTTTTGTGGACATTATGCTGTAAGTAATCAATTCCTTGGATCTTTGTATCGCTGTTTATTCAGTTGACTCATCAGACAAAGACATTTATTAGAGGATCCAAAACCCGAACTTAAAAGTAACTCTGACCGCATGTGTTTTATCAGAAGTGAGAAGGCAAAGGCGGCTTAGCACTCAAAGTTTTCTATGCTGGACTCCATGCTGCACTCTCCCACTTACTGGGTGGAGCTTCCCCTCTCCCAGAAACTCTTATTCCTCCCTTGTCATTTATTACTGTGACAAAGCCACACTGCATGTCTCTGCAGCACAGTGAAGGTCATTTAGGCTGTATTACACTGTTTGTTAGGTGCCCCAAGCCCTGCCATTTATTACTGTGACAAAGCCACACTGTGTGTGTCTGCAGCACAGTGAAAGCCATTTAGGTTGTATTACACTGTTTGTTAGGTGCCCTGAGCGCTGTCATTTATTACTGTGACATAGCTACACTGTGTCAATGCAACACTTAGTGAAACAATATCCATTTCTTTTTACGGTTGTGTCTACTATGTCTCATATTTCATAGTCTAAGTAAAAGAAATCACAGTGCTGCTGCATGTGCAACTGTTAATGATGTGGGCAATATGAATCATACTTCTATTGAAGAACATAGTGACAAAAATAATCACATCACCAGGACTAGCATTAAATGTCCTGAACCAAAAAAGCATGTTAGCAATGAAATGATAGTAGAGTTTTGGAAAGAACTGACTGGAGTTACTCAGAGGTACTGAACATTTTGCCACATGTGCCAGGATACTTCCAGCTGCTGAAGCAGCATAAAAGGAGGCATCCTCCTCTAATATAAGTTCAGATGCTGAGGCAGCAAGTGCTGATAAAGATGGTGGTAATAGTGGGGACTGGGAATGGGATAGCCCAGACTATATCCCACATGATGATGATGGCACTGCCAATTCTTTTGAATCTTGTGGCAATGAGATCTGTAGTTTCGATGAAGGGGTAGGAGAGGATGCCACTGTAAGGCATGAGGGGCGAGTGCAGAAAAAAAATTAAATGTGAAATGTAAGAATAAGAAAATGAGCATGAATGAGAACAACTCATGTCAACAGAGGAAATGGCAATGTAGGTTTCCTCCAGGTCCCTTGACTGTACAGGAAATAGTGCCTGGCACCAAGGTACAAAGCAAAAAAGTTAAATCTTTAGTGTAGAACTTATTTTATATTGATCCTGCAGACAACTCTCCAGCTATATGCAGTCTGTATAAAAAGAGCATCAGTCGTGTTGGCAAACTGACAAATTTTGGAACATCAGTAATAATACGACATGCAACAACAAAACACCCAATTAAATGGAGCAGGGCAAGGGGCAGTAAGTAAGTAAGAGTTTATTTAATTGAGCACCCCATCCCAGAGGTTCCGAGTGCTGTCCAAGTAATTAGGAAACATATCACAGTAAATAAACATAAAATGAATAATGAGATAGTACAGTTAAAATTTAAATCAGATTTCTGCAGCAGGTTCATATCTTCACTCAAGATAATCTGGAAATGCTTTCCTTAAAGATGCACCTTCACGCCCCTCTTAAAAACCTCTACCGATGGGGCCTCCCTCAAAGATTTTGGTAGCAAGTTCCACAATACCGAGCCTGCCACCTCAAATGACTGCTCACCAGAGGATTTAAGGTGGGCCCTGGGAACCTCTAGGAGGCCTTCAATAGAGGAGCAAAGTGAGCACATCAGATGGGCAGGAGTCAGGGGGTCTTTCAGGTAGCCAGGGCCCAATCCATGTAGGGCCTTATAGGTGAGCAAACCCTCCTCAACGGCAGCTCTGACCACCCCCGAAGGCCACTGAGAGTCACTGTCATCACAGTCAGGAGCCCACCACAAGCCAGACCTGACCACCACAAAGGTCACTGGAAGTCACTGCCACTGCAGTCAGGAGCTCACCACAAGCCAGGTAACTACAGGAAACCTGAGTAGCTCTCAGTGTGAATCTGGTGCCTGGTTTTGAACTTGGCACCATTTTCTAACTCTGCTCACCCCAGCCTCTACACTCGAGGCCTCTCTCTTCTCCAGCAGCCAATTTGGACCGCATTTTTAAGTAGCCAGGCTGCTCGTAAATATACTGCATTTTTTTCTTTTATTACCCTGATGCAGGATTTCTGTTAATTTAATGAGCTATTTCAATTTGGGGAAGTTTCAGAGGAGCTGATTTAACTATGGGGAAGATTTCATTTTTAATTCTTGCCCTGCAGAGTTGCTAAGCTGGAAATTTCTTCCACCCCCCCACCTCTGCCCCCAACATTCTATTAAATGGGCTCTCTGCCCTCAGGCTCCACCCCATATTATCAACCCTGCCAATGGCAAAAGAATAAGAAGCAAGTCCCAGCTAAAGATACAGACTCAGTCTCTCTCTCTCAGGCTTAATGAAATCTAATCTGAGGCTGTCATAAGGAGCAGACTGTTGCCTGCTTAAATCATATGGGACAGCTAGAACACCAAGAGAATTTAAGTAATTACTGGGTGTTGTAAATTAAGAAAACAAAATATTGCTATATTACACAGCCAGACATTAATTTAATAATGGTCAGGGGAATACTCATTGCTACCTTATATGCCTTGATGGTCATAGGGACCCGAACAGCCTACCAGCCCCCTGCAACACAATTACCCTAATAACAGCACCCTAAGCGAGCCCAAAGTCTCAGTAATAAACCTACAGCATCTCAGACAAAGAGGGAACCTATATGAAATAATGTGCCATGTAACATATTGTAGACTAAAGATCCTTCTCCCTATGCCAGGGTTCATTATGAAAATTCTGGCATAACTAACACTACTACTTGGAGATGACATAGAGACAAACCATTGCCCCCCCATCAATGCTCACATTATCTCCCCTACAAAATCAGAATGGACTAATGCTAAGGGGTTAAGGATAACCCACATGAATATCAACAGCCAAAGGCTAAAAATACATGCAGTAGAAGCCTTGGCAAGTCTGTACTCCACGGATGTGATAGCTATCCCAGAAACCTGGCTCAAAACCCAAATACTTCATCTAGAGACAGAGATCCGTGGATTCAAAACCTTTAGACAGGACAGGATAGGAAAAAAGGGGGGAGGAGTCCTAATTTATGTCAGATCCTCTCTAAATGCCTCCCAGCTAACATGCCTGCTTTAAATAAAACCAGCTGTGAGGCTGTATTCATAAGCATACTGTTGGGTGGAATCAAACCCCTGACTATAGGATGTGTGTACAACCCTCCCAAAGTGGCCACAGCTGCCCTAAATTCTCTTATAACCTCACAACCAGATCTCCCAAGGGGGGATAAAATAATACTAACATACTAAAATGCCAGCAGAATAGGCCTAATGGTCTTTCATGTCTGCTCATTTGGTCAGCCCCCACCCTGGGAGCTGATCTTGCTGCCCGCCTCTCCCTCTCTGGCTTCTCCCTTCCCTGTCCTGGATATTCTCACTGCACTGCTTTTTGCTTCCAGAACCCTCCCCCTGTATCTGTCCCACCCCCTCTTGAACCCCTCCACCGTTTCTGCCTCCACCAGCCCCCTGAGAAGCTGATAGAAAACTTTTAATGAAAAACTCCAAGCGACTTCTGATGACGTCACAGAGTGGATGGGAACCTAACTCAGCAAGCTCTCTCCACCGTCCCATTAATCTATTGTAATCCTATCCTATTTTGTGAATTGAGCAAAATATTTTTGCATGGAAAGGCAAGGGGAGATGTCCATCAAAAACCATAGAGCCAGAAATATGAAAAATCTGAACTCACAAACTAAAATGCAGCAATTGACTATGGGAGAGGAGATGGAGGCCTTCTCGATGCGTTCCCGCCGGGACCCCGCTCTCTTGGACTCCTCAATTGACATGGAGGAGGAGGACTCAGGCTTTTCAAGGAAAGCTGAGCACACTCTACAGAAAATACTAATCTCTGTGCAAAAAATCAAGTCCTCCCTAGCGGACCTATGCCAAGACATCCGGAACATCAACTCGAAGGTGGCGGACCATACAGCTAAAATAACTGAAATATCCAAAGCTCAAGATACAGAAGAGAGAATTTTGCTTTACCTACTACAAAGAGACAAGGACACCTTTTTCCGGCTGGAGAATATTGAGAACCGGGTCCGACGCAACAACTTTCAGATTCACGGTGTCCCGGAGAGAGCTGAGGAGGGCTTAACTACACCAATAGACTTTATGCAACAGCTTTTAAGATCAACACTCTCTATCCCACCAGACATAAATATGGCAATCGACAGAGCAAGTAGATCATTGATCCCAAAACCCACTGCTCCTGCAGCGAGGCCTCACTCCTGGGTGATCATAATGGTGCATTTTCAATCAAAGGAGTGGATCCTGAGGGAGGCTTGGCGCCTCAGAGACCTTACATATAAAGGTGCCAATATTTTCTTTGAGCAAGACTTTTCCCCCGCCCTGCAAGCAGAGAGAATTAAAATGAGAGCAATCCTAAAGGAGATCAAGGAAAAGAGAAACAATATCACGGCCCAACTGGTTTTCCCAGCTAAATTGAGACTGCATCTGGCCCAGGGGATCAAAACATTCTCAAACTTAGTGGAGGCGGCTCCACTTTTAAAAGAGTGGGGAATCGAAGTCCTGGGCTTGGAGTTGTCAATTCTGGAGTCTAAGCTACTGAAAAATACCTAGCAAGTGGCAGAGCGAGGCACAAAGCGGCTCCATCGAGGAGTGTTTCTGTCAGTGGTGATTCAAGACCTCGCAAAGATAGTTAAACACGTAGATAGCAGGAAGGGTGCTCCAGCGACGAGAACCAAACAGGGCAACTCTTGAAGGATGCTATGCAGGGTAAAGTTAAGTCCCAATTACAGGTTGGGGTTTCGCCAGCCATTGCTGTGAAGGACTTGGGTGAATCCTTTAGTTTCCCTTGGACTTTGATTTTGACTTTTTTAGCCCTATGGTGGTCCCCCACCATCAGAGATGCAGCGACTTTGCAATCGTGAGGACAATCCACCTGCCCTGGTAAACTGTCATTCAGTCTCCTCCCTTAACTCGAGGGCACTGTGCTCTGCTGGAGCTTGACTGAGATGGCTTGCTTTCTTTACAGGGGGAAATGGTTTGCTTAGTTTAATCAGTAAGAAGTTTTTGTGGGGCTATCTCTTAATAATTGGAGGAGCGGGGGGGGCGAGGATTGCTCTCAAACATCAATTTACTATGACATCTTTAACCAGGAATCTATGACACATGCTGAATGTACGAGATACTTGTTTTCTTTTTCAGATTTACAATCGGATGGGAGGAGGGGTATACTTTGGAAATCTATGTGAATATGGGATGGTGGAGGGGGACCCTCGTCCGCTCGGAGGCAGCTTTCGGAAAGCCTAAAAAACATTGAGGCTCTTAGTCTCTTGAAAGAGACACGCAGTACCTTGTTAAGCATACTCCACTAATAGTGGTCCCAGGTTCTCCCTCTAGAAGGGGCGAAGAGTTACACCTAGGAAGTGACCCAAGCGAGATTCCTGTTAGGTCTCTTGCTTAAATGGAGGCTGGGTGCTACCCCTTCCCCTCGTGGCGGAGGTTTTATTGTTGTGAGGAGTGGGGGGGCACACACTGCGCTTTACAAATACAGTTCATCGTTGCATTGTTATTGTTCCAGGTTTGTTATAAACTAAGATGTTTATTAGTTATCAATGTTACTCATTGTTTGAGGTACAATGTTTACTGAGTGAGACCCTGTTGATAGAGTTGCAGAGATCAGGGAAGATGATCGGGCTGCTGGAGACACCTTTTTTAAGAGGGTTAAGAGAAGGTTCATTTAGAGACTCCTGTGGATGCTTCCTGGGGCCTAGATATTATTACAGCCATGCGAGACCATGTTTTCTTTTAGGGCTCTACTTATGGCCTCCTTAAAAATATGCTCTTATAATGTGAAGGGGGTTACTTTCCCCATCAAGTGCACCAGACTATTACAGGAGCTTAAAAGACTGCATAGTGATGTGGTCCTATTACAGGAGACACATCTCTCTGCAGCAGAGCACCTGAAGTTTAGGAGGGCCTGGGTGAAAGATGTTATGGCAGCCTCTCACCCTCATGCCAAGAAGGCAGGGGTTGCAATTTTATGGAAAAGAGGTTTAAATGTAAGAATTGATTCCTCAGAGGGGGGCCTGCAGGGCAGATATGTAAGACTGTCACTAACCTTGCATGGCAAACTATTCCATTTCATAAATGTCTATGCCCCAAATACCAATCAGGATGAATTTTTTAAACTGGTGTTCAAAAAAATAACAGACCTCCCACCTGGCATACTAGTTTTAGGGGGGGACTTTAACGCATTCCTTGCCTGCAAAGAGACAGATCTAGTTTGGCTCCCTCCTCTTCTCAGGCTGCATATAAATCCTTAAATGCCCTAACAAAAGAATTATGTTTAGTGGATATATGGCGAGCACAGCATCCCCGGGGTAGGGACTTTACTTTTTTTTCAGCGGCCCAACATTCATACTCTCGGATAGACCTATTTTTCACCCATACCACCTCACTACACCTAGTGGATGAATCTGATATACATAATATAACGTTGTCGGACCACTCACCAAGTTCTGTTCATCTATCCCTAAGGCCAAAGGAAAAACAGACATTGTGGAGGCTTAATGTATCACAACTCAATAACAAGCCTTTCTTGAACAAGCTAAAGCAAACGATAGCAGATTTCAACTCGGTCCATCGATCATCAGGACACCCCCCATCTCTTAGATGGGACACGCTTAAGGCAGTCCTGAGAGGAGAGGAGAGATAATTAGTTTTGCGGCATACCAAAATAAAACTATCTCAACTTACACACTCTAAACTATTGCAGCGGATAGCAGAGTTAGAAGGGTTACACAAACAAGATCCAGGTAACACGAAGGCCCAGACTGAGCTACAGAAAGCTAGAAAGGCATTACAGGGCTTCGAAGATAAGAAGGCGGAGGGCTGTGTAAGATTTACAAACCAAAAATATCACGAAGTGGGGGGTAGGGCTTCGAGGTTATTGGCCTTCAGACTGAGAAAGACGCAAGTGGAAAGGTACATCCCTTATATTTTAGAACAAGGACTGATGGGACATAAACTTGTTTCCCCCACGGAAATAGCCCAACAATTCCAAAAATACTACCAGAACCTATATTTAGAAAATAAAAACCCCAGGGATACACAGGAGATTACCCAAGCATTTCTGGCTACCCTCAGGCTGCCTAGGTTGTCCTTGAGGGTGATGACAGAATTAAATCTGCTCATTACCACTGAAGAAACCCTCAAAGTTATTAGTCAGCTACCCTCCGGGAAGTCTCCTGGCCCCGACGGACTTAGCGGGGAATTATACAAAGAACTGGTGGAATCTCTAGTGCCCCTCCTGATAGAGGTGTTTAACTCTTGTTTGGGTGAGGGCGGGAGTCCAGCTAGTTGGGAGCAATCTATAATTACAGTTATACTTAAGCAGGGGAAGGGGACTACCCAATGTGAAGGTTTTAGGCGTATAGCTTTACTTAATCAGGACCATAACATTTTCACTAAAATTCTGGCCACCCGCATACAAAGATATGTGGAACTGTTGGTTCATCCTGACCAGATGGGTTTTATCCCCCACCATCATATGTTTGATAATGTCAGGCGACTCCTGAATATCGTGAGCTCCGGAGGCAAGAGGAGCAAACCTGCCCTCGCTCTGTTTATCAACGCTGAAAAAGCCTTTGATAGGCTGAATTGGGCCTATCTTTTTGAGGTCCTGACAAAAATGGGGTTTCAAGGTAGCTTTCTTCAGGGGATAAGAGCCCACAGGCTAGAGTGAGGGTTAGCGGGACCATTTCGCCTCCGTTTGACATCACTGGGGGGACTTGGCAGGGATGCCCTCTGTCCCCCCTGCTCTTTGCACTTATTATGGAGCCACTAGCTCAGGAGGTCAGACATCATGCAGAGATCCAAGGCATAGACATCTAAAACTCCTCCCATAAGATTTCCCTATATGCCGAAGATACCTTAATATTTATAGGTAACCCTCAGTCGGCCATTCCACATCTTCTGAAACTCTTGTCATCCTTTGGGGACATATCGGGCTTTAAGGTCAACACGCAGAAGTCTGAGGTACTTCCGATTGGTCCAGCTCTGGACCCGGAATTAAGGGCTAAAATCCCTTTCAGATGGGTCAACCACAAAATACGATACCTTGGGATTCAAATACCCATAAACCTTAACCAAATATATAAACATAACTTCTGACGTCTTGGCGCAACAAGTCGGGCAGACCTCCACAGGTGGTCTCTGCTCCCCTAACATTTACCAATAGATTGGAGGCGATCAAAATGAACATCTTACCAGGTATCTTTTCTATTTTCAAATCTTCCTATTCAGGTAGCAAAAAAGGATTGGAAGGACCTTAGGAAAAAACTATCAGAGTTCACATGGCTCGGTAAAAGGCCAAGAATTAGACGGGAGGTATTACTAGAAGAGAAGGACAAGGGAGGAATGAGTCTTCCAAACTTTTCTAAATATTATTTGACCGCCCAAGTTCTCCCAGTTATTAAAATGTTGAAAACAGGTAGACATCATGGCTGGCTAGAAATAGAGGACAGGGAGAGTGACCCCACCCCTTTAAACATCCATCCGTGGAGGGTCCTGTTGAAGGATTTGAAAAATATTCATAATGTTTTCACCCGGCATACAATGTCCCAATGGTTGGAAGCTAGACAGAACTGGGAAATAATCTGCCCAGTTTGGGAGTATCTACCACTATCATTTCTTCCAGGATTCCTAGTCTCGGCTGGAGACCCCTGTTTCTTCAGATGGGTTACTTTAGGTTTGAAATACCCCAGGCAGTTTGTAGATGGGGATCAGCTGAAATCCTTTTCTCAAATGCAAGCTGAGTTCCATTTGGGTAGTACCGACCTTTTTAGATATTACCAGTGCACTCATTATATCTCCAACATAGTAGGTCTCACTGAGGTATCCCAAAGACACGCAGCTCTCATTATTCTGGTTTATCAGAAAAGTATTTCAGGAGACACCAGGTCATTCATATCACAAATTTACAGAATACTGATGGAAGACAGAGGGATGGCAGCTGTGCAGAGAGTGGAGGGGAGGTGGGACTCAGAGGCAAACCTCTCTTTGTCAGAGCGGGATTGGAGAAGCATCTGGCAAGGGGTACATAGAACCACCAACAATGGAAGGAATTCAGATGGAAAATTAATATCCATTTTTTTAGAACCCCAATAATTTCTGCTCATTATAATAAGCTCTTCTCTAACAAATGTTGGAGAAGGTGTGACTCATTAGAGTCGCACTACCACATTTTTTGGGATTGTCCAAAAATCACCCATTTCTGGAGCAATATCGTGGGAGAGGTGGCCTCAATCTTATCCCTCCTTACTCCACTGAAATTTGAAAATATGGTGCTGGGGCTTCCACCAGAGGAAATCAAGAGTTCTGCAGGAAAATACCTGATTTACATTTTGATTGGAGCAGCCCCCAAAGTTTTTACATGGAACTGGACTTTGGTACCCTCTCCTTCCTTGCAAGCTTGGCTCAGAAATATTGAGGCCATCCGGGCAGTGGAGGCTATCACAGCCCAATTGAGGTTATCCACAGATAAATTTAACACAATATGGCTACCCTTTTATGAATATAAAGAAAGAAAACACGGAATCCCAGTCCTGGATCCGCTCCTCCAGAGCTAACTTGGGGTGGCTGGAGATCCAGGTAGGACTGGTAGTCCTGAACTCGGAGGGTAGGGATATTGGCCTGGGCAGGTGCCATCTCTAGAAGGGTCAGAGTAGGCTGAATGATGGCAAGGTGAGGGACGGTCTCATCAGGGTGGAGTTGGGGGTCGTCACCTCGAGTTGGCAAGAGTGGAGGAATTGGGATAAGGAGGCTCTACTCATGAACTTCCTGGACAGCTGAAGTAAATGTAACAAGGTCTCACTCAATTTTTGTTTTTTTATTCCCTTTTTCTTTTACTTATTAATAGGCAAGAATCACGTATAGTTTTAAGAGATTTTATTTTTTATATATTTGTAATCTTTTTGAAGGGTCTACTAGACTTTAATTTTTTAGGGCATTAAGAACTTATCTGGGATCCCAATGGTAAAATATGAATTGGTATGATGTTCAGCAAGCATCTTTATTGTCGTTGAGCTTACCAGAATGATTTGGTGAGAAATGATGGAATTGTTTCTATACCCAGACAAAAATATCAAAGAATGGAAGAATTAGCTCATGATATGTATATCTGATTGTATGATCCTGGAGACCTCTGTATTAATTCTTGTATAAACTGTTGGCAAATACTTTTGAACTGAAATAAAATAAAAAAAAGTTCAAAAAAAAAAAGAAAAAGTCCCGGGCTATGTCCAATTTACCTCGGCTAGTTTCTTGAGAAAGAATTCATCATTGAAGTTTGAATAATTACTTGCCCAGAAAATTCTGGGTTATAAGAGAATTTAGGGCAGCTGTGGCCACTTTGGGAGGGTTGTACACACATCCTATAGTCAGAGGTTTGATTCCACACAATAGGTTCTTCACAGCTGGTATTGTTTAAGGCAGGCAATACTGGGGGACTTTAATATGCACTGGGGGCCCTGAATGAACAAGGAGCTTAAAAACATTCTATTGGAGACTAACACAATTAATCTGGAAATCACTCCACTTTAGAAGATTGGATCCTGGCCTCCAATTCCACTCCAAAAACACTCACAGATTCCCTAAGTGAGCACTCACCAACATTCGGTATATGGAAGAATAGCTACCATACCCCACCTCCCAGAATTTTCTGGGCAAGTAATTACTCAAACTTCAATGATGAATCCTTTCTCAAGAAACTAGCTGAGGTAAATTGGACACAGCCCTGGACTTTTTTATTAAAGGTTTTCTATCAGCTGCAAATAAACATACCCCAATGAGAAAACTTAAGAGTAAAAGGTCAGGAAGCAAGATGGATAACCAGGGACCTAAAAACATGCATGAGGGAAAGAGACAGGGCATGGGGGACATTAAAAACCACATGTCAACCTCAAGATTGGTAGACTTTTAGGGTACTATGAAATAAATGTAAAAATGAGCTAAGAGCAGCAAAATAACTTTAAGTGAAAAATCCCTCTGAACCCAAAAAAATGTGGTCACAAATCAATACCCTAATCAAAGGTCATCCAGCCCAGGGCTATTGTGATACAACAGCAAACTGCACTAGCCTGAAAAACTCAGCCAATGCCACCAGTGCATTCAACCATTTCTTTCTCTGACCAGAACAAATTTAAGGCACCACAGTCTGAGGTCACCCCCACCCATGCAAATTAAGTCTGATATAACCCCCATTACCCAAACTTCCATTTCAAGCTCACTTCAAAACGTGAAGTCCTTAATCTACTTCATAAAATTAAAACATCTGGATCAGCTGGGCATGATAAGTTACAACTAAACTGCTCAAAATTGCTGCCCCAATCATAGCGGCCCCAGTCACATGGTTGTTTAATAGATCCATTTTTGGAGGCCAAGTCACAGCACTCTGGAAAGTTGCCCTGGTAACACCAACACATTTTATTTATTTATTTCAGTTTGGGATAAATATCTTTGATTCAAGGACTAATTTTCAAAGGTTCCACATCAGTGTTGAACAAACATTACAAAAATACAAAGTTTACAGAGAAAAGCAAGAAAAACATTGAAGCATATACACAGGCATAATAGTAAAATTTTAACTTATACACAAATTAGTAAACCAAACAAACTACCATGGGGTGCAACCACCTACTAATACTCCTCACTACCTCTTTTGGCATTGCTAGTCCCATATACGAATTTGGACCCCTACCTCCCCACTCTGAATCCTCACTGGGTGCAAGCTGGAACAAAAGCATACACATGGCCATTACCACTTCCGGTAACGATAGGCTATTTATCCTCCCACACCTCCCATACACAGTCATCACCAAGCCAACCTTCTAAACCATAACCTTAATGATTAGCTTTCCCCCTAATTTAACACAGGCATATAGACACCTCCCCCACCTGAAGCACAGACGACGGAAGACACGAGGGAAGATAAACATCACCCTATCTGCCAGAAAGGTTATCTTTCTGCTACTGCTACTCTCTGGCAATGTTCACCTAAACCCTGGACCAACAACTATGAGGAGCAGGGGGGTCCATACAGTGAACAGTCTAAAGATAGCATCGCTAAACATCTGCAGCCTAACTGCCAAATTCGACCAGCTCCAGGCTTGGATGACCATCCACACCCCTGACATATTCTGCCTAACTGAAACCTGGCTGTCAGGTAGGATCAAAGATGGTGAGGTGGCCAATGAAGGATGCCAGAAACTCACTGAGTTGCTCTGTCCTCCCCATCTCCAAAGTTGTGGAGGATTATGAGCTACTAGTGGTAAAAATACAAGTCGGCCTAAAAGGCAAGACCCTTACCATCACCACAACCTACCTGCCCCCCAAGAAAGCCAAGGAAGGCCTTCCGCTTGTTATGGAAGAAATTAGCACACTCAGAAAAGGCTCAGAACTCATCTTGACTGGTGACTTTAATATTAACTGGTTATGTAAGGAGGCAACACCCTCCAGAGACCTAATCACCTCCCACAATCTCACGCAACTTGTAACTCAGCCCACTAGGCAAAACTACAAAGCTGGTACCAGCACCCTCATTGACTGGGTCTTAGCTAGCTCACTGACTCAATTCTCTGAACTCGGGGTTCTCCCAGACATGCTAAGTGACCACTCCCCAATCTCCTTTATATGGACCACTAAACTTGCCAAAAGCCCACCCCCCTCATCGAGAGCAGGGTTCTGCAGAAAGGCAAACTTGGATCCCTCAAATTGGCCCTGTCTGCCTACAACTGGTCCCCAATCAACAAGGCACCGATGCTGGACCAGGCCCTTAGTTTTTTCACTGAGGAGTTCAATTTCATCTGTGATATCTATGCACCATGCACAAAATGGAAAACTCGGAGGGAGGGTAATGGCTGGATTGATGGCAAGCTCCTCTTCCTCCTAAAGGAGAGGGACTATCTCTGGGAAAAAGCCTTAAACTCAGGCAACAAGCATGACCTACAGTGCTACAAAATGGCTAGAAATCGGTGCACCAAACTTATCAGGCTTGCAAAACCTAATTTCCATAAGATCCAGCTTAACAATGCATGGGGGAGATGGAAAGTGGTTTTGGGACAACATCAAGAACATCCTTGGTAAAGATCAAAAGCAGCACCCTAAGATGCTCAACATTAATAACTCATTCTCCTCAGATCCGCTAGCCATTGCTGATGCCTTTAACCAGGCCTTTACAGACCTGTCCTCAGTGCTCTCTCCAGACTACCTTATGCCTGTGGAGGACCAAGGTTGCGCCAACCCACTCATAACTAACCACCCAGCCTTCTATTTTAAGAAGGTGATGGTGAAGGAGGCCCTAATAATGATCAGGAAAGTCCTAGGCAAAACCAGATTGGGGAGTGACGGGCTAGACATGAAGTTACTATCTCTCACCCTTGATATTCTTATCATGGCCATAACAATGCTATTTAATAAATCCTTGGCCCTAGCTCAATTTCCAGAGGTATGGAAGCAAGCCCTGGTAACTCCAGTGCATAAGAATGGTGACAAGGTGCTGGTGTCAAACTACAGGCCAATATCTATCCTCTCCCCACTATCCAAAGCTCTGGGAAAAAATCGTGGCAAGTCAACTCACAGAATACCTCAATAAGTACAATCTGCTCTGCCCAAACCAACATGACTTCAGACAAAAACACAGTAACACCACGGCACTGCTGGAATACACTGACTATGCGCATAAGGTGCTGGATGAAGGCAAATTGGTGGGGTCCATCTTCACTGACTGCACCAAAGCCTTTGACACCGTCAACCACCCTCTACTAGTGCTCCAGCTCCAAAGATTGGGTGTGGCACCAAACGCCGTGAATTGGTTCAATGACTACCTAACACACAGGAATCAGTGAGTCAAAATCGGGCAGACGTTATCCAGCTCCAGAGATGTACTCCTAGGAGTTCCTCAAGGATCAATTCTAGGGCCACTGCTTTTCAGCCTCTTTGTAAATGACCTACCCACAGCCTGTGACACCAAACTTATTCTGTATGCAGACAATGCCGTGCTGCTGAGCAGCAGCACCTCTCAGGTTGCCCTACAAACAGAACTACAGAACTCTTTCAATAAACTCGAGGACTGGTTCAGTAAGCAAAAGCTGCTACTAAATTACAAGAAAACCAAGGCCATGCTACAATTCAGCCCCTACAACAAACACAAGCATGCTCTCCTCATAATCACCAACAAGGCTGGTGAGCAGATTGAGCAGGTTCACTTGTTCAAGTACCTTGGAGTCACCATTGACAACTCTCTCACTTATACATACCATGTAGACTCCCTTGTCAAAGTGGTAAACACAAAGATTGGGGTCCTCTAGAGGCATAAGAAATCCCTCACCCCGGAAGCACTCCGAATCTCAGTCTCCAGCTCCATACTCTTCACAATAGACTATGGGATGGTGGTCTATGGAGCTGCTACTGATACAGTGCTCAAAAGGGTCCAAATTGCACTCAGTAAGGCATGCCGCCTCACCCTGTGTGCAGATCACTACACTCATACTTGCACCCTGTATGAGCATACAAACTGGCTTAACCTAAAAGACAGGATCAAATATCAAACTTGCCTCCTGGAAAAGAAGGTACTCTTCAGAAAAAAAAACCCCAGTATAGGAATCCTGCTCAAGGCTTCTCTCTCAACACACATCACCAGATGGAGGAAGAATGGAGCACTGTCCATACCATTCCGCCAAACCTCATTAGGGCAGCGTGCTTTCTCCTATCGGGCCCCCCTCTGGATAAATGAACTCCAGATGAAATTACAAACAAACAACAGCCTGTCTCAATTCAAAGTAGGCCTCAAACAGCAGCTAATGTCTAACTTCAAAATGCACCTGCTTCTCAGGCCCCACTTGATAGACAGGCCTACCCCCAGGGTAACACCCAGAAGGGCTACCTAGAGAACCCTGCCTCCATTCCAGTCTAGCCAAGGGCTTCAGTAAGCTATCAGTCCTTTTTAAACGCACTTGGTACTACCCCTCCCAACCGCCCCCCCACACACACACCAGACTCAACAAAGCCCTCTGGAGCTGCTCCCACCATCACAGCCCCCGTTTCACTATCCCCCCACCTCTCGCTCTCTACGGTTGGTTTCAAACCCAATCCCACTTGTTTCACTGTCACCCAGCCTCTCACCATCTGGGATAGTGTTAAACCCTATGCAGTTACTCTGCCATAGTCTATCAACGGATTTGGAGGTTTCCAGGGGTGTGCTACCTAGGGCAACCGATTAGAAATAGCTTAGTATTCAATTACAACTGCTCAGTTTTTTTTCTCCTATTTGTCTAATTGTCATGTAATCGCTCTTTAATGCCTAATGATTAGGCCTCTGTAACCACTAAATATGTGTATTATCTTATTGTCCACCCTGACGTGGAACCTTTGTAAAAGAGCTCATGCTCAAAGATCTTTCCGAAATACTAATTAAACAATAGTACATATTATTTATTTATTTTATTTAGTTTTTGTTTATCAGGTAAGGTGTTGTAGCCACAAAATATGACTATTTTCTGACACGACCCGGGAGGTTACAATACAAAATTGGCAGACAAAACAAATAACAGGTATAGTTCAGAGGTAATCAACCATACAAGGAAAAATCTACACAATTAACAGATAGACTGATTAGATAAGAGGGGTGGGGGGTCAGCCAGAGGTGGCATCGTCTGAGGTGGGAGAGAGTTGGAGCTTTCAACCAAGTGAGGTCATTGTCAGGTAATTGAGGGTAGAGGATTGGGTTAAGAAAAAAGTGGTATATAACAGAAAGATGTAGAGGGGGGTAGGTAAATGAAAAACTGGGGGTGAAGTACTATCACATTAGCACAGGCAGGTACAATTCATTTTATAGCCAAGGAGAGATTTGAGCTCAGCTTTGAAGGTACTAATCTTGGTAGCATCAGTGAGGTCAGCAGGTAGTTCATTGTACCATTTTGGTCCTTGATACAGGATGGAGTTCTGGGCAAGTTTTGTCATTTTGAAGGGAATCATCATCTTGTCAGTGACCGTGCTACTGGTAGATTTCATTGGGATGGCCAGCTTAAAGTGTCTTCCCAGTGTGGGGGATGTCAGTCCAAGCAGTACTTTTTTGGAAGTAGGCGGGTTTGGCATTGCCCTCTGAGATGGAGTGGGAGCCACCTAGTTTCAGTGTACAGTGAACAGGTGTGGGTTTTGAGAGTAGCCCCCAAAGTAAGAAGACAGGCCTTATTGAGGAGTGTGTTGATCCTGTTAAGAGCAGTTTTCATGCCTGCCCAATATATAGGCAAGTCATAATCAGTGGTAGTCAGTACTGAGCTACTGGTGGCTAGTTTGAGTGCATCTGGTGTCATTGAATGTCTGTGATGATAAAGGACACCAAGTTTTATATTTGCAGTCTTGATAACAGAGTCAATGTGGTTTGAGAAGGTGAGCATGTCATCAAAGGTAATGCCGAGATATTTGAAGTTAGATACTTGGTCTAGGATCTTACCCTTTTGGTTATGAATACCCAGGGGCAGGTATTTATTTTTGCTTTGGGAGGTGAAGAGCATACTCTTTGTTTTTTTGATGTTTAATAGTAGCTTGTTTTCCATAAACCAAGATTCAAGTTTATGGAAGCTGCTTTGGAGTTCAGTTGTGATGGATTGTTGGTCTTTGCCAGTGACTAAGATCACTGCATCATCAGCATAGAGAACTGTGCTTGCTGAACAAGCCATTGGGGCAGAGTTGATGAAAAGGTTAAAGAGTTGAGTACCAAGGATTGACCCCTGCAGAACACCGAGGTGCACCGCCTAAGCTGCAGATAGGGTATCACCAATTTTGACTTGTTGTGATCTGTTAGAGAGGTAGCTGCCAAACCATAGTATCATATCTACAGATAGATCTGTAGACAGAAGGCAACTTAGTTATCAAGGTATTCAGTAAGCTGCTCTGAGACCATTCTTTTGAATACTTTCAAAAGGGGAGGAAGGATGGATATAGGTCTGTAGTTGGATGTTTGGGTTTTATTCCCCACTTTAAAGGCAGGCATTACGTTAGCTGACTTCCATGCATTTGGAAATACTCCTGATTTTAGAGAGGCATTAGACACCATGGTAAGAGGACCAGCAAGTTCATGAAGTAGTAGACCAATCAGCTTCATGTCAAGCAGATCCGCCCACATGCTGGTCTTGCCAAGCACACTTTTAATATGCTTGATGGTTTCGGCTTAGGTGACACGTCTAAAGTAAAAGGGTATATCTTTCCTGGGAGGATCTTGAAGGGCAGTTGGGTTTTGCTGACCATGCATATATTTGAAGTAGTCACTCAGGATTACATTTGAAAGCTCAGTGAACGCATTATTGAGCTCATTGGCAATTTTGATGGGTTCCTGTAAGGGCCCCTTCACAGTCAATAGTAGACCTGGGGAGGTCTTGGGGCTTTGGCCGCCTAAGGTTTAAGAGAGCACCAAATGTTTCTTCCAGAACCCCAGGTTTTGGTTAGTAGATCCTTATAGTAAGAGTCTTTAGCCTGTCAGATGAGTCTGGTGCAGGCATTTCTAGCTGCTTGTAAGTATTACATGCACCAGGTGTACCATCTGCTTTTGCTATATGCCAAAGAGTGTCTCTGTTCTTATGTCCAATAAGGGAGTTGGAGAGCCAGGGATTGGAGGTTCCCTTAATTGTTTTAATTTTGTATGGTGCAAAAATATCACAATAATATCACAAAAATATCACATAAAGGCAGTCCTCACGAAAAAATTGACAATTATTGGCCCATCTGACAACAAGGATATGGCTGATCATTTTAACAGTTTCTTCTTCTCTGTATTTAATGAAGGATCACAAGTTCCCAAAGTTAATACTGAACAACAAATGTTAGTTGATTCCCAAACTGAGTTACAGGATGTTGTGGAAAGGCTAAAAAAACTAAACTATAACTAGGCGCAAGGCCCGGATGGATTACATCCAAGAGTTCTTAAGGAGTTAGCTGAAAGCCTGGCAGGGCCCATTACTTTCCTTTTCCAGAAATCCTTGGGACAAGTCCTGCATGTGTGGAGACAAGCTACGGTTGTCCCCATTCACAAAAAAGGTTCCAGACAGGAGGTTAGCAATTATAAACCTATTAGTCTGACCTCTGTCCTTGGGCAGATACTGGAGGGCATAGTTAAGGATAAGATCATGTACTGCATAGATGCACTTAGGGCTGGGGATGAGTCACAACACAGATTCACAAGAGGCAGGTCATGCCAAACTAACCTGCTAGAATTCTATGGCAAGGTCAACAGAGCCATAGATGTAGGGGAATCAGTGTATGTCATGTTTTTAGACTTTGCCAAGGCCTTTGATAAAGTCCCTCATGAGGAACTGATTGAGATTCTTAAAGAACTTGATGTCCAGGCTGGAATATCAAGATAGATTGGGGCCTAGTTATCAGAAAGGAGACTAAGGGTTTGCATCAGGGGAGAACTCTCTGATTGGGTGGATGTGACTAGTGGGGTGCCTCAGGGATCCGTGTTGGGTCCTTGTATTTTTAATCTATATATTTCAATTATGAAGCCAAAAACTGAAATATGGATATCTAAATTCGCGGATGATACTCATCTGGGCTACCCAATAAATAGTCAAAGAGGATGCTGCAGTGATACAAGAAGCACTGGTGGAACTTTAAGCCTGGGCCCATGAAAAAAAATCCTTGTTTAATATTGAGAAGTGCACTGTGATGCACCTGGGTAAAAAACAACCCCCAACATGATTATACATTAGCTGGGAAGGTCCTAAGGACTGTTAAGGATGAGAGAGATTTTGGAGTACGGGTCAGTAATAACCTTAGATTTAAACAACATTGTACTCTGGTGATTAAAAAAACTAGCGGTATCTAGAGCTGCATTCACAAGCATATTAAGAGTAGGAGTAAGGTAGTGATGATTCCCCTCTATACCTCCCTGGTGCAGCAACATATTGAGTACTGTGCCCAGTTTTGGGCTCCTGGGCATAAGGGAGATATAAAAATCCTAGAAAAAGTTCAAAGAAGGGCTCCAAGAAGAATCAAAGAGGTTATGGATCAAGATTATGAAACACTGGAACTAGACCAAGCACCAGGATACTCAGTTATGGTGCTAGTAGTAAGTAAAGCATAATGTAGTAAAAGTCCAAAGCACCCGTAACATCGAACAAACACACTGACCAGGCAAAGTCCAATAAGGTCACATTTAATAAAGTGCTGAAAGTGCAATAACCAGCCAAAAAGTGTCTGTTAGCAAAAAAAAGAAACTGACGTTTCTCCCAGCATGCTGCCAGGCTTCTTCAGAGTAATGTAAAACAAAGACATTGGTGCTATATTTATGTGAATTCAAACAGTCATGTGATGTTAAAAAAACAATCAAAATATACCTGATTGGTGAATACACCCCACCTTTACATTTAAAGTGCTAAATACACATAATTCATGATTACTTAATACAAAACTTGGAACAAACATACAGGCACAGTGTTATACAAATGTTGTAAAAACATAAATTTACATTCAACCAATCTTAATAGGTCTAATGTCTAATGTGGAAAGGATTTAAACTAGCCAAGGGGGGAGGCACTGAAGAGGAGAAGGGAAATCCTAGTGCCCCCCCAAAAATCAGGGTAATTAGTGAGGTAAACACCAAAATAGAGCAGTCAATAGGGAGAAGGGCATGGGTAAATGGAGAAAAAGATGAAGGCAGTAGGGACAGGGATGGGGCAAAAAGAAATAAAGCCATACAAAATGGAGGGTAATGAGTACCAATGCCCGTAGTCTAGGTAAAAAGCTCCCTGAAATGGTGGCCTTGATGGAAGAGGGATGCCTGGATATTGTGGCAGTCATAGAAACATGGTACACAGAGAACCATGACTGGGATGTCAAAATACCAGGGCATACAACCTACAAGAGGGACAGGGAGGGAAGAAGAGGAGGAGGAGGAGGAGTAGCTCTGTATGTAAGGGAAGGGATAAAAGCAACAAAACTAAAGGGTAAACAGGGAGGAGAGGAGGCACTGTGGGTCACCTTGGAGACTGGAAATGGCTCCACAATCTGCACAGGGGTTGTATACAGACCCCCATCTCAGGGGGAGGAAATGGACAAGGAAATGATAGAAGGCATCCTTGAGATGGCAGGAAAGGGAGATATTGCTGATGGGGGACCTGAATATGCTAGATGTTGACTGGAGCACCTTTGCTGCAGCCACATCCAAGAGCAGGGCCATTCTTGATGCCCTACAGGAGGCATGCCTCAGACAGGTAGTTTTGGAGCCCACTTGGGAGAAAGCAATCTTAGACCTGGTACTCTCAAATGGGGGATGGAGAGAGGATCTCCTGTCTTGAAGTGGGTAGCCATCTGGGAACAAGCGACCACCAAACAGTGTGGTTCACGATAAACTTAGCTGTAGAGTCAAACCACACAAAAGTGAAGGTACTGGACTTCAGGAGGGCTGATTTTGTCAAAATGGGAGAGTGCCTCAGAAAAGAACTAGAAAACAGGCAAGGAGGTGGAGAGGAACAACAGTGGGGGAAACATCAAAACCACTATCACAGAGGCAACAAGTCTTTGTGTGAAGCAAATAAACAAATCAAAATGAAAGAAAAAAACACAATGGTTCTCAAAAGAAGTGGCAGGGAAGGTAAGGGAAAAAAAGATAGCATTCAGGAAGTATAAGGAAACACAGAAAGAGCAGGACAGAGAACTGTGCCAGTTAAAGCAGAAGGAAGCGGGTAAGGCAGTCAGAATAGCAAAGGCCGAAATCAAGGAAAAGATAGCCAACTCAGTTAAGAAGGGAGATGAAACCTTTTATAGGTACATTAGGGAGCAAAGAAGACTAAGGCATTGATACTGAGGCTGAACAAAGAGGAAGATGGTTGGGCAGAGAGCGACAGTGAAAAAGCAGGGATACTGAATGAATATTTCTGCTCAGTATTCACAATGGAAAAGCAGGGGGAAATACCTAATCCGGTCAATAGAAGCACTCTGGATAGGGGGGTTGATATTAGTCCTTTCACAGAAGTAAGGGTTCTGAAACAACTCTTAAAACTGAAGGTGGATAAAGCAATGGGACCTGATGGGATTCACAGATGAATCTAATTGATTTCTTTGACTGTGTGACTAAAGCAGTAGACTAGGGAGGGGCTGTGGACATGGCCTACCTTAACTTTAGCAAGGCATTTGACACAGTCCCGCACAAAAGATTAAAAAACAAATTAGCCAGCCTGGGAGTGGGTCCTAGGGTGGTAGCCTGGGTAAAACACTGGTTGGACAACAGGACACAGTGGGTAATAGTAAATGGAGTCCACAGTGAAGAAAGGAGGGTTACTAGTGGTGGACCGCAGGGTTCAGTACTGGGGCCGGTCCTTTTTAATGTCTTTATAAGTGACATTGCAGAGGGACTGGACGGGAGAGTATATCTCTTTGCAGATGACACAAAGATCTGCAACAGGATTGATACACAAGGTGGGGTGGAAAGGATGTAAAGGGACTTGGCAAGGTTGGAGGAATGGTCAAATGTATGGCAGCTTAGATTCAATACAAAAATGTGCAAAATAATGCACCTGGGAAACAAAATCCCAGGGGAAGAGTACACAATGGGGGGTGAGATATTGACAATAACAAAAATGGAAAGAGACCTGGGGGTAGTCATATCAGATGACCTAAAGGTGGGCCAGCAATGTGAGAAGGCAGTAAGGAGAGCTGGGGGATACTGGGATGCATAGGGAGAGGCATCGCCAGTAGAAAACAGGAAGTTGTTGACCCTCTATACTGACAGTTGGTAAGACCACATCTGGAGTACTGTGTACAGTTCTGGAGATCCCATCTCTGCAAAGACATAGACAGGGTGGAGGCTGTCCAGAGGAGGGCAACCAAAATGATGCAGGGTCTGCATCAGAAGACATATGAAGAAACACTAAAGGAACTAAAGATGTATAGCCTGGAGGAAAGGAGGGAGGGGGGATATGATAGAAACTTTCAAATACCTCAAGAGAATCAACAAAGTCCAAAAGGGTAGCATCTTTCAGAAAAAGAGATGTGCAAAAACAAGGGGGCACAATTTGAAGATAGAGGGAGGGATGGCTCAGAGGTAATGTGAGGAAGTATTTCTTCACAGAGAGGGTTATGGATACATGAAACAGCCTTCCTGAGGAGGTCGTACAGTAAAAAACAGTGGGTGAATTCAAGAATGCATGGGACAGACATAAGGCAATTCTAGTGGGGGGTAGGAGGAAGTAGGCTGTTGGTTAACTAGGATCTGCAGCTTATCCATTAGGTAGGGAAATGGGTAGACTAGGCAGGCCAAGCGGTCCTTATCTGCCGTCAAATTCTATGTTTCTATGTTTCTTGAGTCAATAAATGTACATATATATTGCACATTTTTTTTATTTTTAACTGTTATTATCAGTTTTTTTTTCATTTTTAATACCATAGGATTTTCATATTTTGGTATTACTAGTGCACGATTGTTGTATTGTAAATGTGCTTATTGTTCCAGGCACCAAAATTCTCTTTGTTATTCTATCATGGACTAGACTGTCTCCTTCCCCCAACTAAGGGAGTGGGGCCAAGAAATAATCATGTTCCTATTCCCAGTAGTGTCCACATTCAGCTGTCAACCAGGCTCAGTCACTAGCACCTCTGTCTTGTCGGGATTGTGTTTCAGCCAGGTAGAGGACATCCATTCCTGGATATTGGCCTGACATTTGCAGTAAGGTTGCAAAACATGGAGCTATATTCACTGGAATACTGCAAATTAAGGGGAGACGTGTTTGATTTTCAGAGCACTAACGGAGTCACATCCATAGTAACAGTTAGGGCTTACGTTGAGAGACCAGAAATATAACACTAGAGCCCACCCCTTACCGTTAATAAATGAGAGGTATAATACCCAGCTAAGGAAGCTCTGATTCTCAGTGAGAGTTGTGAAGATTTGGAACAAATTTCTCATGGAGGTGGTTGCGAGTAGTACCATGGAAACCTTTAAGCATTCCTTAGGCTCCTATCTGATAAGTAAGAACATTACTGGGTACCACTAGTGTGAGCTATAATGGACTTTGGTCTTTAAAAAGCTCTGAGAAAAACCTATGAAACCTATCTCGCTTCTCTCCATCCTGAGCGAGGTGCTATAGAGAGTTATCTACAACCAATTAATAGACTATATTGAGAGTCACAACATATTCACAGCTAGGCAACATGGTTTCAGAAAAAAACATGGAACTGACACTGCCTTAGTCAGCTTCACCTCGGACATGTTTTTCAGCTCTCGATGAAAGCCTCTTAACTGGTGCGGTCTTCATTGACCTCACCAAGAACTTCGACATGGTCGATCACAAACTACTCATTGAGAATCTCAAAGCAATAGGCCTAGATAAATTATCAGTGAAATGGTTCACTGACTACCTACAGAGAAGAACACAGCTTGTAAGATGGCAGGGCACCCACTCCACCACATGACCAGTACTTGACAATGTCCCTCAGAGCCCATCCTGGGACCCTTATCATGCTCCATATGTATTAATAACATGCCAAAAAATTGTGAAGATGCAAACATAACACTGTATGCTGATGACACAGTACTATACAGGTATTCCAAATATCCCATGACTTTAAACATTGGACTGACAACTGATCTACAACTCCTTGAGTGATGGTTGGTAAAAAAACAAACTTTGTGCTAAATGCCAAAACAACAAAGGCCGTGTTATTTGGACCAACAAGTCTAGTATCAGACAGATCACTGATACTGACACTTGCTCTCACCAATGGATTGACAGTTGAGGTGGTCGAATCCATCAAGTACTTAGGCATGACCATAGATCAAAACTGCACTCTCCAGGCACACATTGACCAGCTGACCAAGACTGTGAACCAGAAACTGGGTCTGCTCTATCATCTAAGCCCCTTCCTTACATGTGAATCCAGGTTAAAGGTGGTTATAGGCACCATACTACCCACCCTATTTTATTGCAATCCAGTTCTATTAAGTGTCAGGGGAGCAGAAATGCAAAAGCTCAGAACCTTTTATCACTGGGTTTGCAGATTCGCATCAGGAGCCCTGCCCCATGAGCATCACTGCACGATGCTACATGCCCTCTCATGGCCATCTCTAGAAGGGCAATTACAGTACCCATCACTACATCTAGCTTTCAAACTAAGACAGGAAAATGCTCCCCTAGTGTGGCCGGATTGCTGTCCAAAAAACCAAATAGAAGACCCCTCAGATCCTCAAGCCACAAACTCCTTAATGTACCCACCAAAGTCAGATCATTGCTAGGGCAAAGGTCATACCCAGCTAACATCCCACCCCTCTAGAATGCCCTCCTAGAGAAACTACAGGATTCCTCCTCACCCGGGGGATTTAAAAAGGGGCTCAAGGTGCACCTTCCAGAGCTGAACCAATGCAGCAGCTATCACTTATGCCCTATACTCAGTCAACATGCAGCACTTGTTGTAGACCATACGTATTAACTGTTCCATGGCTGTTTTACGTGGATTAAAAAATGTCAAAAGATGACTGTAATCACTGGTTTATGTACAATTACTGTTAGCTGAAAGATGTAAGAGAGAAGAAAACTCACAGAAATGTCTCTGTATATCATACTTCTGCTTGTAAATGCACAGATACTGTATGTAAAATAACTCTGTGTCACCCCTGAAAAAGGGACCATCATGGTCTCAGTGGGCTCACCTGGTTATCAAAATTAAATAAACCTTGAAGGTAATTCTCCACCTAACTGGCAGACAGTGCAGTTCACGCAGAAGTAGGGTCATATGACAGCACCTCGAAAGGCCCATCAGTAACCTGGCTTCCGTGTTTTGTACTAGCAGCGGTCACTACCAGTGACCTCGAGGTACACAGCATTGCAGTAATCGAGCCATGATGTCACAAATGCATGCACCAATAAGAGCAGACATCAGGCAGAATCAAGGCTTTAATCTGGGCAACATTCCTCAAGTGGTAAAAAACACTCCTGACAATGGATGACACCTGGGCCTCAAGTGTCAACCTGTCATCGAGGATGACACCCAAATTTTTCACCTTGGTGGACACCACCAAGGGAGTGGGGCCAAGAAATAATCATGTTCCTATCCCAGCAGCGTCCACATTCAGCACAACAACCAGGCTCAGGCAATAGTATCTCTGTAGGGATTGAGTCACAGCCAGGTGGAGAACATCCAGTCCTGGATCTTGGCCTGCCATTTGTTTAGCACCTCCACAGCACCATTTGTCCAAGGTTCAAATGACATATACAGCTGGGTGTCATCTGCATAGCAGTGAAAATCCATGCTGTACCATCTAATGACCCAGAACCCAGAAGAAGCATATTGACTGAGAACAACACAGGTGACAGGATAAAACCCTGGGGCACAACACAATGCAGGGGCTTTGAGCAAGATCAGAAATGTCCCATCTCCACCTTCTGTGTCCTGCCTGTGAAAAAGGACTCAAACCAGTTGATGACAGTACTGGTGAGTCCACATAGCTCCCCAAGGCAATCCAGCAGCACTGCGTGGTCCACAGTGTCAAATGCTGAGGAGAGATCAAGGAAGACAAGAATTGACCACTCCCCTCGATCCCTCACCCCGAGATCATTTTGCATTTTAATGTCATGTCAGTGATATGACTTGACCTAAACCCAAATTGGAATGGCTCATAGATGCCACAGGCTGTGAGGTGTGCCTTGAGCTGCAGAGCTAAGACTTTCTCTACAACCTTACCCAACAAAATGTGAGGCTAGAGATAAGTCTTCAATTCATCAAGATGTCGGCATCAAGAGATGGTTTCTTTAGGAAAGATCTCACTAGCACCTCTTTCAATGCATTGGGAAAACATCCCTCTAAAAGTGAGCACCAGACAATCTTGGCAAACACTGGACCAACAGACTCATCTCATCCCATTAGGACATGAGATCCAGTTCACAATAGGTAGGCCACAGCTTCGAAATCACCTCGCAAACCTCAGCCATCCCAAATGGCCTGAACTCACTCCAGACAATAGGAGTGCCTCTAGACACACACGACTCACTACCATGAGGCTGCAATTGCTCCACTGGGGAGATCTCAACCCTGGTGAAGGACAACCAGTCAGAGAAAAACTGAGTAAACTCCTCACACTGAGCTACTGAAGTTGCTTTTTTGACTGCAGACAGACAGGATGGAGAAGTCTGTCTACAACACAGAAAAGCAGAGCTGGTCTGTTTCTTCCTGCAGCAATCTCCCTGGAAAGGAACTCTGCCTTCTTACAGTTGATTGCCCTTTGATATTCACCATAGTGAATTCTCAAAGCCAATTTGTCCTCCTCAGACTGAGACTTCTGCCAACAACACTCCAACCTCCTACCCCTGGTCTTCATCTCCTTGAGAGCCCTATCAAACCACATGGCTCCCAGGCGAGAAGACCTGGGTCATACATGGACCAGTGCAATAAAGTTGAGCACCTTGGAAACAGCCCCATTATAGGCTGCAACCACCTAGTCCACACCAATCGCACATGCAGCAGTCACACCAGATGGATCCATAACTGCCATCAGTCTGTCTGGGGACAACCCCTTCAAAGGGTGGTAATGGACCATCTCCACAGAGGAAGGACTAGCAGGGATCTCCAAATGAAAACCTCACTGTACAATGATAGGACCAAATCACTGGAACAATCCTGAGGTCACAGACCTAAAGCCCCAGTGAGAATAGTGAGTGCAAGGCATGGTTGTGGCTATGGGTTGCAGAAGGAACAGTTTATAGAAGGTGCAGTGAAGTCATCAACTGGAGGAAGTTGTAATAGAAATGTGAATGTTCATCATCAATACAGGCATTGTAGTCTCCCAGAATCAACCATCTCAGCAACTCCAAAACCTTCTCGGTGATGAAGTCAGCAGCTTCCTGCAGAAATTTCCCCTTGTGCCACAGGGTCTGGTATACAAGGTGGATTCTGCACCCTGCTCTTGGACCCCCATGCACAGCCATGCATTCAAATGATGAAGTGGAACCCACTGGATGCATGGAAAAGTTAGGTCGGATGTAAAGCAGATGGCCACATCCCTACCCCCAGTGTTCCCTCCTCGGGCGGTGCACTACAGAAAATCGGTTCAGGACAGATACCTCCAGTACTGGCCCATGTCATCCCCCAATCAGATCTCCTTATTACAATCCAAATTGACTGAGGAAATCAAGTCCGCAATAATTGCGGTCTAGTTTCTAATCGATCTGGCATTAAAGAACTGCCTGAAGGGATTGGTGGAGGCTGCTGGTCCAATGGCTATTTGCCCATTCAGTCTGGTGGGAGCTCTGGGGTACCAAATATGTCTGGCCTCTCTCCAGGTCCCATTTAACCCCAGGGAACCTCCCGGTCCTGACCACCCTGATGCAACTTACTCCTGCAGTACCTCCAGCATCCCACTGTCTACCATCATGGCCTGTCACAATCCTGAACTCCCTACAGTGCCTTAAAGCCAAAGATGACAAAGCAATGCAAGTGAAAGGGTAGAAGTCATGCAGCAGTGACAACAGATAAGTAATCTGCAGGATTCTGGAGCCGAGACACATCTTAACTGCTGCATACACATTTTAAAACCACCTTAGATAAAATATTCAAATAAATACCCTCCAAATCAAATCAACAAATGATAATAAATATCCCTTTCCTACCCTGAACCCAACAAAATAATTTGAAATAAATAAAATTACACAAAAAATGAAATTAAACAAAATAACCAACAATGTCCAGGCTGGACATCCTTTTCAATGCTTCTTGTCGGTTCACCTTAAACTCCCCTCCCAGAAGTCATCACTGCACCATTTACTTATCTGTATCACTCCCCTTCCTTAGCTCCCACCGTAATCACCACACCTCCATCATCTCAGCCAAATATTGGTTCGGCCCACTTACCCCCTATCTAGCCTCCCTTATATCCCCCTCCTTCCACACTTCCTACCACCTCCACACATGTGACCCTCATTCCTTTGCCCTCCCATGCCTGTGCTCTACCTCTGGCCAAGCTACTTTCTCCTTCCACGTCCCCCTTTTATGGAACTCCTTCCCCTCCTTGCTTCGAATGCTGCCATTGCTAAACCTCTTTAATCATACCCTCTAGCACTCATCACCTCCGCCCTACTTGTACCACCAATCTGACTAATCCCCTTATCTTGGTTAAATCTTAAATCCTACTCTGATTCATGCACTAGCTTGTGCCCTCCTACAAATTGATATTCCTTGCTCTCTGCATTGTCTATTCACTGTTATGCCACTCTGTACCTACATATTGCCTTCTTACTCAGGCAATCACTGTAACCTACCTGACCCTACGTACTAATGTATTTGCTTCTGTAATATTATAACCTGCCCAACATTATGCACTTGTGTTTTTTGCCTCTGTACCTTTGCATTGCCTCCATATCCAGGCATTTACTGTAACCTGCCTAACCCTGTGTCTTTATTTATGTATTTGCTTCTGTACTATTGTAACCTGCCCAACATTATATACTTAAGAATGCCACCCCCCCCCCATCACACCTGGAAATGAGCCTCAGCTCAGTGTGCCTCTCCCAGTTACCAAACTTTAAATAAATAAATAAATAAAACAATCATCCCACTCTATTACCCAACCCTCCAGAGACAAGAGCATTTCCTTTCATGGCCCTAATCCTGAGGAACTCTCTACCTCATCGGGGGAGTGTGCCTGTCCACAGAGTCCTCTAATCTACATAGAAGACTTATTTATTTGAATTAGCATTCCCTGACATGATTTAATTTTAACATGAATTTGGAATTTTTATGATTTTAGAGCTTTTAACAGTGTATTGTACAGGCCCTTTGTTTTTTGTGAAAAGTGCCTTTTATAAATAAAATTTGACTTCACTTGACCCCCAACGTGCTATATTAGTAAACAATAAATTACAAAATAAAACAACCCAGTTTAAACTAATAGAAGAATCCAACAACAAGGTGCTGTGGAAGACTATAGTTTAAGAATTCAGCTCCTATTAAGGAGCAGTGTCCAGAATATTATTGTAGCTAAATATTTCTAAATGAATTTCAAAAGTTAGGCCTCAGCAGTCTGTAGCAGAACTTTACAATTTCTCAGTAATGCTGCCACCGATGCTGAAGAAATGATGAGTTAGTAAGGAGACAGTGCTCTCACTATCATACTCCAAGATGCAAGTACAGGTTATAAACTGCTAAAGCACGATGAACTATACAAACACAGGTATTTAGGAGCCGATTTTCCTTTTTTAACCCTCAGCACTGCTCTCACCAGTGCCAGGGTAACCAGTTAGACAGCAGTCTTAGAATTATTAGCATATAAAGGGTTCTTACCCTAAGGTCCAGGACACAGGTTATGGCTCAAAAACTCAGCATTGCTCTCACCAGTTTTGATCCATTTGCTGACAGAAACAGCAAACAGTCAAAAAAATATGGACAGCTTCCTTCGACCAAGTCCCGCCAAGTCCAGCTGACCACTTGGCTGACTGTGTAGCTGAAATACGGCCACCCTCAGCTGCCAGCCTCACACTCCCGCTGAATCAGCTCTAGCAGCGGGCTTCACAGACCGAAACCATTCCAGATGGTAGTGGTTCTTCCGAAGAGTCAGGGAACTCTATCTCATGGAACACCAATTTGCCATCTCCAATGGTTCCCCCCTCCAACAACTTCCCACAGTATCAGGAGATGTGTAGCAGCAAACACTAAGACTGCTGCAGGCAGTGTGGTTGGTATGGGTGGTAGTGCAGGTGGTGGTGGCGTTGACCATACTGACAATGAACTGGAAGCAAGAGCTGACCTTGAATCACTTGATGTGTAAAACATAGATTGTCTTCTTCAGACACCATCAAGTACTGCAAAATCCCAAAGAAGTACTTCACGTGAAAAAGGCATGAAAATACATTCCCCCAAAATTAAAAAATATCTTGTGATTCTCATTAACTTATTTTAAAAGAAAGTGTCACGAGGGCATGAAAATTTACTCATGTCAGCTGTTAAATAGAGCCATTGCAGAGTTGTTGGCCAATTGTCAACTACATTTTGTTTTTGTTGCCCAAAAAGGTTTTCTCAAGTTCATGGTTGAACCATGGTACACTATTCACTATCTAACATATTTCTCAAAAAAAAGGCTGTTCCGTAGTTGCATGACTTGGCGTGTACTGCAGTCATTAAGCAATCGAAACTCTCTGAGGTGAAGCAGGTTCACATACTGACAGATACTGTATATGGACCAGCAACCAAATAATTGACTACATGACTGTTACAGCTCACTGAACAAGTTTTCAGTCAAAAAGTAATAATACTTTTTAATTCTGGAACTGCCTATAATTAGTAGAAAAGTCATGTGGTATGCTATATAAGACCTTTACATATTGTATTGGAATATATTTATATGGATGGATAGATAGATAGATAGATAGATAGATAGATAGATAGATAGATAGATAGATAGATAGATAGATAGATAGATAGATACAGAAGATAGTTTAAAAAAAGTAATAATCCTTGCTCTGCCATAAGCAGTAGGAAACAGGCAGTATTATCTGTTACCACTTTCGAAGAAACCACACTGCTGTGAATATTTTCCAGGAGCTGGAATAACAATTCCAAAAATGGCTTACTCCGTGTTCTTTATCTTCAGGGTTCATAATGGCAGATAACGGTGCCAGCATAGTCAAACCTGTTAGAAATGCAACTACCAACACATATCTTGTTTTGCACATTGCTTTAATCTTCTCATCCATAGTTTCATAAATGGAAACAGAAATTATGACTATTAGGTCTTGATAGGAAAATATGTGAGAATTTCAGCTACTCTGAAAGCACAAAAATCCTGAAGAGGCTGCAGAGGTCAAACAACTTATCACTGCATACATTAAAGCAGGAAGTTCCAACCTGCTGGAATTCTACATTTTACATGTTGAAAAGGCTTCTTTTTTATTTATTCAAGTTTTGGATACACCATTGAGCAAAGAGGCTCTTTTACAAAGGTTCCATGTCATGGAAACGGAGACATGTTGTACAAAAACAGGCAAAGTGAAACAGGTAGGCATTACAATATATGAGGTGAGAACAGAATGGTAACTACACCAAGAATAAGCAGTGCATAGCAAGAAAATATAACAAATTGAAAAAGTACCTTAGTTTGCTGGCAGTTACTTAAAGGTCCTGAAGTTCCAAAAATGCACTTCCACTTTCTGCAGCACTGAATAATATTGCACAACCAAGGATCTTCTGCTCAGTATTCCTTCTTTATTAAGAAAATTGGAAAATCCACAGCAATAAACCTAAAAGACAAGTCCATAAGTACAAAAGTGGAATACAGTGGTGTCTCATACAGCTCCCTCAGACAACCTAGTATTGTTGGTTGCAGGCTTCCTGACATGTTTCACACGTGTGTGCTTTCTCAAAGGATGTCTGATACCCTACACCACTCCCCTTAAATAGGCCTAGTGCTTAAAGTAACAGTGTTAGAGTAAAATCATGTTCACATTAATATTCATGTGAACATTTGTAAAAAGACAACATCATATTAACATCATTCATTCTCAAATAGGTGCTTACCCAAAAATATATTTCATTTCAGCACATCTGTTGATTTAAAAAAAGAAATTTATATAACATACATTCATACAGGACAAAAGAAGATTGCACAGAGTTTGATCTGGGAAACAGACTTCTCAGCATTTTTCCTTGAATTGCTGGTACAAATCTGAAAAGGTAAAAAGAACAAAACATATATTAGCACATCACAACAATTACAGAAACACAATCCAACAATTTCAGTACTCAATTCCTCTTTTTAAGGAAGGGTCTGATTTCTATCCTGTCATTCAAACCAGGATGTTCCATTGCTCTAAAGGTATGATCTAGTACTTTTCCCACTTCAACAGAAAGTTATCATAATCACCCCCCTAAGAGACATCACAGGTTTTTCTATACCCGTGAATATAAATCCATGATCTTCCTTTTTTCTGGATTTAAAAATGTGCATGGTTAGGGTATTTTTTACATCCTTGTTTTCAATTGCCCAGATGTGCTCACCTATTCTGGTTTTGAAAGCTCATTTGGTTTTACCAATGTAGAAACTACCACATTTACACTTTGCCAGGTAAATAACACCACATGAAACACTTGTGATGAATCTCCTGACTTTAGTATCTCTTTCTGTTGCCACATTTCTTAAAGTCTTGGTATTTTTAACCTTACAACAGTATTAACAATTGCCACATTTGTGGCAACTGTTGTTCCTTTGTGGCAACCACATCCTATTCTGTACTGCTCCTGGCTGCATAGTCCTTCACTGTTCCCTCTTCTGAAAACAATCTTAGGACCAATTTCTCCAATGTTTCTTAGTCTCACATCAAGTCTAACCATGTACCAGTGTTTTCTTACAATATCAGTAATTTCTGGTGATTGTAAATTATAGGTACTGACAAATGTGACATGTGGATCTGTATGTGATTCTCTCTTTTTTTCTTTTATTAGGTTCTCTCGTGGTATGCCTTCTACCTGTCTTCTGGCTTCCAATACCAGGGTCTCATCATACCCCCATCCATCAATCTTTCTAACTACTCATCTGCTCTTTTATCAAATAGCTCTTTGGTGCCACAGTTTCTTTTTGCACAAATAAACTGTCCCTTAGGAATGGCCCTAATAACATGCTTGGGGTGACTACTAGCTGCCGACAATACAGTATTACGACCTGTTTCCTTCCTGCATAGATCTGTGATCACCCCCCCCATCTTTAATAATGATCAAATCCAAAAAGCTGATTGATTTGGAACTAAACAATACACTGAACCTCAAATTTGCGTTGCTATTTTCCAGGTATCTGACAAAATCCATTAACTCTTCTTCTGTCCCTTTCCACACTACCAGTATATCATCGCTAAAACATCTCCACAGATCAATCTTGGGGATAAATGGATTATCGATGTTCCTCACAATGTCTTGTTCCCATTTAACCATGTACAAAATCGCATACTTGGATGCAACACTTGCACCCAGAGCTGTACCTTTTTCTGGTGGAAGAAATCTTGTTAATAGAAGAAGGTATTGCAATTCAATATAAATTCTGCTAACCTGGTTAGCACTGTGGTGGGGGGTTCCAATACAGGTCTTAGATCCAAATAATACTTAAGTGCCCCCACCACCCCATCATTGGTATATTTGTATATAATGTGGTTAAATCTAGTGTAACCAGTAAGCTTTTTTCTTCTATTGCTAGATCTTCTAATATCCCAAGTATTTCTCCTGAATCTTTAATGTATGATGGAACCTGTTTAACCAGCTCTGACAAATGATGATCAATGTATTTAGCTAAAGGTTCTGTAGGGGAATCATTTCCTGACACAATAGGGTGGCCAGGGAGGTTCACCATATCTTTATGTATTTTGCGCAGATAGTAGAATGTTGCTCTAACTGGGTGATCAACCTGGAGATATTCTATCACCTGCAGTGGCAATACCTCCCTTCCTGTTTAACCTCCTGCAGAAAATTATTTATTTTTTTCTTGAATTTTGTGGTTGGATCTTTTTTATTTTTTTTTCATAAAATTCAACAATATTTAGTTGTCTCTACACCTTCTTTTCATAATCATCACTATCAAATACCACTACTGACCCATCCTTATCAGCAAGCTTTATAGTTACACCTTCATTTCTTACCAATGCCTGAAATGTCTGCCACTCATCCTTTGTTAAATTAAAGTGTTTATATGACTAGGTGTCTCACTTAATTTCTCAATATCTCACTCACAACTGTGTAGAAAAGTTAACAAAGTGGCAGACATAGGTGGGCAAAAGTCAGATTGTGGTTTAAAAGTTTTTACATTATCAGAGAGAGTTTGAGTTACCTCTGTGTTAACATCCAGTCCTTTTAGATTTTCAGTAGTCCTTCTATTGAAAACAGATTTCAGACTTAGATTCTGTCTGAGTTTGTTTAAATCCACAATGGTTTGCAATGTATCAAATCTTCTAGCTGGTGTGACAGATAATCCTTTGTTCAAAACATACATTTCCACCTCACTGAGTTGTACCCATGATGCATTTATCACATTTGTTGCAATCTTCTCCCATGACTACATCTCCTCCTCCATGTTTGGCCACTGTTCGCTCCTCCTCTTCCATTTTTGTTTCCTCACACCTCTTCTGCAGAAGGTTCTTCCATGCCTTCTGGTCACCATCTGTTCATGCACTAACTCCTCCAGGGTATTTGGGGCTGGGGTGGGATTGGGTCAGGGGGTCCTCGGCACATTCCTCCTCTTCTCCTAAAAAAAATGTCCCTTTCAAGACTTTCTTCTGCTGTATCTTTATATATGCTGTCTTGATTCAAATTGACACCTTGATTCCCTGGAATTTTCTGCTGGTGCTCTTTCTGGTTTACTTCCGTGTCACCTGGTTTGGTACTCCAATCGAACACTCTGCCTTTCTGAAAGTCTCTTTCGTCATGATGGAATTTATTCTTTTTTACTGTTTTAATCTTTTCCTTGTATCTTCATATATTACTAGTGAAATTTTCCAAAAGCTCATCATAATTGACCGCCAGAGAATTCTTTTAACACATCCTCATGGCTCGAGAGTTCGGACTTCGCCTCCTTCTGGATTACAACATTCTCTGAAAAAATGAATTCAGTATATTTGCAGCTTGTCTTGTGGCCTATATGTCGCCACTTTTCAACAAAGCCAGTTCTGTTAAGGCCACAGGTAGGTTTAAGAAGTACACATAGCCCTCTTGGGCTTCTATACACCTTCAGATAGGCATGCAGGGAGATTTTGTCCCACTACAATCTTTTAAGTTTCTGTGACATTCTTTCAAATTGTTTAAATGCTTGTTTTATATTAACAGGTCCCAATACTGGTGTAATATTACTGGGGAGAATATCTGTATAGCTCTCAGTACAACCAGTATTCCTTAAGACCAAATCTTTGAGGGAGTGTGTAGGTACATTGTCGCGCTGTGCTTGCTGTGAGTTAGCCATTCAATTGAAAAACACAGCAAGAGATGTTACTGAAGACAATGTTTTTCTCTCTTGAAAGATGCCTTTTTTTCTTAACATAACCTGTGCAGGTTACCCAAGTATAAGGCACAAAATGAGAGCAGAATGATAACCGCACCTAAGACAAGCAGTGCACAGCAAGAAAATATAACAAATTGAAAAAGTACCTTAGTTTGCTGGCACATACTTAAAGGCCCTGGAGTGCAAAAAATGCACTTTCACTTTCTGCAGCACTGAATAATAATCCACAACCAAGGATCTTCTGCTCAGTATTCCTTCTTTAATAAGAAAATTGGAAAATCCACAGCAATAAATCCAAAAGACAAGTCCATAAGTCCATAATACAAAAGTGGAATACACTGGTGCCTCATCCAGCTCCCTCAGACAATCGAGTATATAGACTGCAAACTTCCTGACATGTTTCACATGTGTGTGCTTTCCCAAAGGATGCCTGCTACCTTAAACCACTCCCCTTAAATAGGCCTAGTGCTTAAAGTGATAGTGTTAGATTAAAATCATGTTCACATTAATATTCATCTGAACATTTTTAAAGAGACAACATCATAGTAACCTTGTTCATTCTCAAACAGGTGCTTATCCAAAAATAGATTTCATTTTAGCACTTCTGTTGATTTAAAAAAAAAGAAATTTATATAACATACATACAGGACAAAAGAATATTGTACAGAGTTTGATCTGGGAAACAGACTTATCAGCATTTTGCCTTGAATTGCTGGTGCAAATCTGAAAAGGTAAAAAGAACAAAACATATATTAACACATCACAACAATTACAGAAACACAATCCAAAGATTTCAGTACTCAATTCCTCTTTTTAAGAAAGGATCCAATTTCTATCCTGTCATTCAAACCAGGATGTCCCATTGCTCGAAAGGCATTGATCCAGTACTGTGCCCTCTTCAACAGCATGGCTTGGGCATTTTTTACATCCTTGTTGTCAATGTAGAAACTACCACATTTACATTCTGCAGGTAAATAACACTACATGTAACACGTGATGAATCCCCTGACAATTTTAAATACTGTTGTAAGGTTAAAAATACCAAGACTTTCTGAAATGTGGCAACAGGAAGAGATACTGAAGTCAACCAGCAGCTGGCGAGCTACCCTTGTTATCAGTCAATTGCAATGCGGGCGCTTTTTCGAAGCAAGCCCCGATTGGCTCAGATGGAAGGCACTGCATATCTATGCTCTGGGTTCAGTCCCTGCTGGGCTTTTTCTTGCCACCATCCCACCCCACCCCTGGGCTTTTTCCTTCCACCCCTACCCCCTCCCAGGCCTCGATTAAATACTTAGTTAGCTCTGCCCCCTATAGAGCTGTTTCACTGTATTCGCTCATGTTAAGGGCATAGACCGTGCTGCAAACCACCCTCTCTCTAGGCATCCCACCCCTTTCCCCTGCACTAGCCTGCTCCGCTGAACCATGACTCACCTCCCCATTGTCATTTTATTTTTGCTCACTAACATCCTAACTTTATGCTATCACGATGAAGTCCCAGGTTCAAAACCTACCCTGGAACATCTCACTGCTATTTACGTCATCCCCTTTCACTGCACTAATGCTCATCCAAAGCCCACCCCTCCCTTTAATTACAACCCACTCCCCACTCACCTGCTTTTATTACCTTATTCTCCCACGTCACTCAGAGCATTATCCCTACTATCTATTAACTGCCACATTAGACTGTACCATAATAGCACTAAAATGGTATCCCCTACCAGTATTATTAGCCGGTCACAACTTAAAAAAGCATCCAGATCCATCACAACAGCTATAAAAAAAATCCTGCTTCTGCTCCTTCTCTGCTCAGGTAATGTAGAACTAAAACCAGGCCCTCTGTCAACGTTCTCCTCGCCTACCGAGTTTGCTGCCACTCCTGGCCTTCAATTCATGTTGGTCAACATCTTAAGTTTGCCCAAAAATATTGACCTTTTACAAGCCTGGACTGCACACACTGAGCCTGACCTCATCATTATCACCGAATCCTGGCTCAGAAATACTATTACGGACCAGCAAATAACTCTCCTCTACTATAATCTCTATAGGGCTGATAGGAATACCGGGGGGGTGGAGTAGTTATTTATGCCAAATCCAAATTCACTATTAGTGACATCTTCTGCAACTCTAAATCTGAGGAATACAAAATCATGATCTCTGAAGCTCCACCTTCCCTCCAATGAAATTAGTACAGTAATCAGCGGCTACAGACCTCCAATTGGTGGAACTGAAATCATCAACATCCTAAAATCCTTAGTTACAACAGCCAACACAGGAACACTGATACTCGGGGACCTCAACATGAATTGGCTCACACACAAATCGCATAGCCTGAAATCCCTTTGTGATGAACTAGGTCTTGCCCAGATAATTAGTGAGCCCACTAGGATTAACACCACCAACATTGCCAATAGTTCTCTCATCGATGTCATACTTACCACCCAACCCCACAAAATGCTACAATCAGCTGTTTTTTCCAATGATATGAGTGATCATAGAGTTGTGGTCTGTACAAGACATCAAACCAAAGCCCACAATCAGCCCAAGTTCATAATCAAGCATTTTGTTCATAAATTCAACACCCTGAGCTATCTGACCGACCTTAACAAGGTCAAATGGCAAGATCTGTACCTCTCTAAAATAGTCGATGAAGCTGTCTCTAACCTAAATGAAAATCTCACCACCCTGGCTAACAAGCATGCCCCATTTATTAAGGTGCATACGCACAAGGTGTTCCACCCCTGGTTTACACCAGAGCTCAAAACCACATTTATGAACTGAGATAAGCTCTGGGCTCTAGCGAGAACTAAAAATCCGACAGATTGGCAGACATTTAGAGCAGCTAGGAATGCCTGTGTAAAACATATTCGCTCTACCAAAGTGAATTACTACATTTCCACCCTGGAAAAAGCCAAAGGAAAGTCGTAGAAAATTTGGAGGACCATCAAGTCTATTGAAGGTCGACCAGCTGCTCCCTCCATCCCAGCTGAGATCAACATAAATGGCACAGTTATTGAGAACAATTACCCAATCCTCGAAGAACTGAATTCTCACTTTGCTGGTCTAGCTTTTGATGCATCACCGTACGCATCTCATACTAGTATCCATGCTAGCCCTATCACTGTCTCGAAAGCTACAGCCCATCCTTTCCAGCTGCTCCCCCTCGGCTTCAAAGAAGTTGAGGATTCATTCATCAATTTAGATACCACAAAAAGTGCTGGAGACGATGGCTTAGAACCATTTTTCTTAAAAGTGGGCTACCGCTATCTTACTGCTCCCATTCTCCATATATTCAACCTCTCTATCTCTTCTACCATAGTTCCATTATGCTGAAAATCTGCTCATATCATACCCTTATTTAAATCTGGCGACCTATGTGACTTAAACAATTACAGACCAATCTCAGTCTTGCCTATCCTTTCAAAAGTCCTCAAAAAATTGATTTATATACAATTGAAGAATCATCTGGAAACCTACTCTCTCCTCAATCCAGCCCAATCAGGCTTTTGCTCTAATCATCGCACTGTTACTGCACTAGCTAAAGTCACCGATGACTGGATCTCAGCCAAGGATGCTAAAAAAATTGCAGGTGCAGTATACTTAGATTTGAGTAAAGCATTCAACACCGTTGCCCATACTGTAATTGTGAACAGCTTCACCAATATTGGCACTACCCTAGCTACTACCAAATGGTTCTCCAGTTACCTATCAGGTAGGATGCAGAAAGTCAAAGCTGTTGGGCTGTTCTCTGCCTCCTTACCAGTTACTAGGGGAGTCCCGCAAGGTTCCATCTTAGGTCCTATACTCTTCTCCCTATATAACAACAACCTCGATTCTCAAATAACCAGGTCAACCTTGCATTTTTTTGCAGACGATACAGTTTTGTATACATCCGGCCATACAATATCGGAAGTCAGAGATATACTTCAAGTTGATTTCACACAGCCAGAAAAATATCTCATCAATAGCAAACTCCTCCTAAATGCTAAAACAACTAAGGCCATGATTTTCCCCCCAATACTTCCTCCATCACACTCACTGTCCCACCTAAAGACTTCATCGTTACATCCCTAGGTGAACTACTGGAAGTTGTCTCTAAATTTAAATACCTCGGCTTTTGGTTAGACAACAAGCTCTCCTTCATTGACGACCTGTCCAGAAGACTAAAAGCTAGACTAGGCTTCTTCTTCTGAAATAGGTCCCTCTTTCCCCTTGAAACCAGACTCAGGCTTGTTCAAACCATCTTCCTCTCTTTACTTGACTATGGGAGCATATTATACACTTCTGCAGCAATTACTAACCTAAACAAATTGAACATTCTCTAATACCGCACCCTGCACTTCATTACAAACTACCCATACCGAACCCATCATTGTGAACTGTATGCAGCTGTTGGTTGGACTTCACTTACCATTAGACGCACACTCCATGCTGGCATTTGGACCCTAAAACTTCTTCTGAATAAATTACCAAGCTATTTAGCAGCACTTATCCGTATTGACCACAGCACTTATTTCCTTAGGAAATCATATTTTAACCTACTCGACGCACCTAGGACTTGTACCTCCTTTGGCAGATGAGCATTCTCAAGTGCCCTACCAACTATTTGGAACCAGCTGCAATCCACTCTGAAACTATCCAATGTAGTCTCAGTAAATTTCTTCAAAAAACTGGTGGCTTCAAAAATAAAGGACACCTGTAACTGTTTCTAAACTCCTTCCCTAGCTTTCTCCTTACTTCCTTAGTTTGTTCTCACTACACCGCCTTCCTTAAACAACTTGTACTAAATATTTTTTTGGTTGTTTACTCATGTACCTTGTAGGACCTGGTCTGCTATTTATGTATTGTTATGTTATTGCTTGCATTGTATATTTGTTGTAACCATGCACCCAGAACCTCCTTGTGAATGAACTTGCTCAATGGAGCTTTCCTGCAATAAACTTGAACTTGAACAAGTGTTTCAAATGGTGTTATTTACCTGGTGGAGTGTAAATGTGGTAGTTGCTACATTGGTAAAAACAAACAAGCTTTTTTTTTTTTTTAAAGTGTCAATGGCCCAGCTGGTAGCACACTCACCTCTTAGGCCAGGAGATCAGAAGGCTGTGGGTTCAATCCCCACACCAGGCACTTGGGTTAATATCCCAATACTGACATTGTAGTGCAGCATGTGGTGGGTGCTGCACTACTGAGGTTCCGTCTCCTGGATGAGACGTTAAACCGAGGTCCCATCTGCCTGTTCTGGTGGTAGTTTCAGTGGATGTTAAAGATCCCATGGCACTTATTGAAAATAGTAAGGGAATTTCTCCAGTGCACTGGCCAAATCACTACTAAAAATACCACCAACAGCTTAATCTGGTTCAAGGTCAGTTGGCATTCATCTGTATACCCCTCCCTGGATCCTGCCTGAAAATAGACAGAGTTTGTCTAGTGCACTTACCTGGTCAACAAAAATAAAAATAAAAAAAACACAGAATAGGTGAGCACATCTGGACAATTGAAAACAAGGATGTAAAAAATGCCCTAACCATGCACATTTTTTAATCCAGAAAAAAGGATGATCATGGATTTATATTCACGGGTATAGAAAAACCTGTGATGTCTCTTGGGAGGGGGGGTGATTATGATAACTTGCTGTTGAAGAGGAAACAGTACTGGATCCATGCCTTTGAGCAATGGAACATCCTGGTTTGAATGACAGGATAGAAATCAGACCTTTCCTTAAAAAGAGGAATTGAGTACTGAAATCTTTGGATTGTGTTTCTGTAATTGTTGTGATGTGCTAATATATGTTTTGTTCTTTTTACATTTTTAGATTTGCACCAGCAATTCAAGGAAAAATGCTGAGAAGTTTGTTTCCCAGATCAAACTCTGTGCAATCTTCTTTTGTCCTGTATGTATGTATGTTATATACATTTTTTTTTTAAATCAATAGATGTGCTGAAATGAAAAATATTTTTGGGTAAGCACCTGTCTGAGAACAAATGATGCTACTATGATGTTGTCTTTTTAAAAATGTTCAGATGAATATTAATGCAAACATGATTTTAATCTAACACTGTCACTTTAAGCACTAGGCCTATTTAAGGGGAGTGGTTTAAGGTATCAGACATCCTTTGAGAAGGCACACATGTGCGAAACATGTCAGGAAGCCTGCAGTCAACATACTAGGTAGTCTGAGGGAGCTGTATGAAGCACCACTGCATTCCACTTTTGTACTTATGGACTTGTCTTTTGGATTTATTGCATTGAATTTTCCAATTTTCTTATTAAAGAAGGAATACTGAGCATAAGATCCTTGGTTGTGGATTATTATTCAGTGCTACAGAAAGTGGAAGTGCATTTTTTGGACTCCAGGGCCTTTAAGTAGGTGCCAGCAAACTAAGGTACTTTTTCAATTTGTTATATTTTCTTGCTGTGCACTGCTTGTCTTAGGTGCGGTTACCATTCTGCTCTCACCTTGTACCTTATACTTGGGTAACCTGCACAGGTTATGTTAAGAAAAAAGGCATCTTTCAAGAGAGAAAAACATTGTCTTCATTAGCGTCTCTTGCTGTGTTTTCAATTGAATGGCTAACTCACAGCAAACACAGAGTGACAATGTACCTACACGCTTCCTCAAAGATTTGGTCTTAAGGAATACTGGTGGTACAGAGAGCTACACAGATATTATCTCCAGTAATATTACACCAGTACTGGGACCTGTTAATATAAAACAAGCATTCAAACAATTTGAAAGAACAGCACAGAAACTTAAAAGCTTATAGTGCCAGGAAATCTCCCTCCATGCCTATCTGGAGGTGGCTAGAAGCCCAAGAGGATATGTATACTTCTTAAACCTACCTGTGGCCTTAACAGAACTGGCTTTGTTGAAAAGCTGCAACATACAGGCCATAAGGCGAGCCACAAATATATTGAATTATTTTTATCAGAGAATCTTCTAATCCAGAAGGAGGAGGAGTCCAAACACTTGCGCCGCGAGGATGTGTTAAAATAATTTTTTGGCGTGGTTAATTATGATGAGCTTTTAGAAAATTTCACTAGTAATACAGTACATGAAGGTATGAGGAGAAGATTAAAACAGTAAAAAAGAATAAATTTAACCATGACTAAAGAGATTTTCAGGAAGGCAGAGTGTTTTGATTTTGTACCAAATCAGGTGACATGGAAGTAAACCAGAAAGAGCACCAGCAGAAAATTACAGGGAATCAGGGTGCCAATTTGAATCAAGACAGCATATATAAAGATACAGAAGAAGAAAGTCTTGAAAGGGACATTTTTTTAGGAGAAAAAGAGGAATGTGTAGAGGATCCCCCCATCCCACCCCAGCTCCAAATACCCTGGAGGAGCCAGTGGATGAACAGATGGTGACCAGAAGGCATAGGAGAACCAGTAAAGGGATGAGGAAACAAAAATGGAAGAAGAGGAGTGAACAGGGGCCAAACGTGGAGGGGGAGATGCTGTTGCAGGAGAAGATCACGACCAATGTGATAAATATATCATGGGTACAATTCAGTGAGACAGAAATGTTCGATTTGAACAAAGGATTATCTTTCACACCAGCTAGAAGATTTGATACATTGCAAACCATTGTGGATTTAAACAAACTCCGATGGAACCTAAGTCTGAAATCCTGTTTCAATACAAGGACTACTGAAAACTTAGAAAGACTGGATGTTAACGCAGAGGTAACTCAAACTCTCTCTGATAATGTAAAAACTTTTAAACCACAATCTGACTTTTGCCCACCTATGTCTGCCACTTTGTTAACTTTTCTATACAGTTGTGAGCGAGATATTGAGAAATTAAGTGAGACACCTAGTCATATAAACACTTTAATTTAACAAACAATGAGTGGCAGGCATTGGGAAGAAATGAAGCTGTAACTATCAAGCCTGCTGATAAGGATGGGTCAGTAGTGGTACTGGATATTGATGATTATGAAAAGGAGGTGTAGAGACAACTAAATAATGCTGAATTTTATGAAAAAAATAAAAAAAAGATCCAACCACAGAATTCAAGAAAAAAATATAATTTTTTTTGTAGGAGGCTAAAGAGGAAGGTCTATTGCCACTGCAGGTGATAGAATATCTCCAGGTTGAGCACCCAGTTAGAGCAACATTCTACTATCTGCCCAAAATACATAAACATATGGTGATCCCCCCCCCCCCATGGCTGCCCTACTGTGTCAGGAAATGATTCCCTTACAGAACCTTTAGCTAAATACATTGATCATGATTTGTCAGAGCTGGTTAAACAGGTTCCATCATACATTAAAGCTACAGGAGAAGTACTTGGGATATTAGAAGATCTAGCAATATAAGAAAAAAGCTTACTGGTTACACTAGATGTAATCTCATTATATACAAATATACCACATGATGGGGTAGGGGCAGTTAAGTATTATTTGGATCAAAGACCTGTATTGGAACCCCCCACCACAGTGTTAACCAGGTTAGCAGAATTTGTATTGAACTGCAATACCTTCTTCTGTAAACAAGATTTCTTCCACCAGAAAAAAAGGTACAGCTCTGGGTGCAAGTTTTATACCAAATTATGTGAATTTGCACATGGTAAATAGGAACAAGACATTGTGAGGAACATCGATAATTCATTTATCCCCAAGAATGATCTGTGGAGTCATTTTATCGACGATATACTGGTAGTGTAGAAAGGAACAGAAAAAGAGTTATTTGATTTTGTCATATACCTGGAATATAGTAACCCAAATTTGAGGTTCAGTGTATCGTTTACTTTTAAACAAATCAGCTTTTTGGATTTTATCATTATTAAAGATGGGGGAGGGGGTGATCACAAATCTATACAGGAAGGAAACTGATCATAATACTATATTGTTGGCAGGTAGTAGTCACCCCAAGCATGTTATTAGGGCTGTTCCTAAGGGACAGTTTATTCATACAAAAAGAAACTGTGGCACCAAAGAGCTATTTGATAAAAGAGCGGATTAGGTGTTAGAAAGATTGATGGATACGGGGTATGATGAGACCCTGGTATTGGAAGCTGGAAGACAGGTAGAAGACATACCACACGAGAATCTTCTAAAAGAAAAAACAGAATCACATATAGATCCACAGGTCACATTTGTCAGTAACTGTATTTTACAATCACCAGAAATTACCGATATTGTGAGAAAACACTGGCACATGGTTAGACTTGATCCGGGGCAAAGAAACATTGGAGAAGTTGGTCCCTATATTGTTTTCAGAAGAGGAAAAACAGTGAAGGACTATTCAGTACACTCTATGCAGCCAGAAGCAGTACAGAATAGAATGTGGTTGCTACAAAGGAACAACAGTTGCCACAAATGTGGCAATTGTAAATACTGTTGTAAGGTTAAAAATACCAAGACTTTTAGAAATGTGGCAACAGGAAGGGATACTGAAGTCAGGGGATTCATCACATGTGTTACATGTGGTGTTATTTACCTGGTGGAGCGTAAATGTGGTAGTTTCTACATCGGTAAAACCAAATGAGCTTTCAAAACCAGAATAGGTGAGCACATCTGGGCAATTGAAAACAAGGATGTAAAAAATGTGCTAACCATGCACATTTTTAAATCCAGAAAAAAGGATGATCATGGATTTATATTCACGGGTATAGAAAAACCTGTGATGTCTCTTGGGAGGGGGGTGATTATGATAACTTGCTGTTGAAGAGGAAACAGTACTGGATCCATGCCTTTTGAGCAATGGAACATCCTGGTTTGAATGACAGGATAGAAATCAGACCCTTCCTTAAAAAGAGGAACTGAGTACTGAAATCTTTGGATTGTGTTTCTGTAATTGTTATAATGTGCCAAAATATGTTTTGGTTTTTTTACCTTTTCAGAGTTGCACCAGCAATTCAAGGAAAAATGCTGAGAAGTTTGTTTCCCAGATCAAACTCTGTGCAATCTTCTTTTGTCCTGTATGTATATATGTAAGTTATATAGATTTTTTTTTTAAATCAACAGATGCGCTGAAATGAAATATATTTTTGGGTAAGCACCTGTTTGAGAACGAATTATGTTAATATGATGTTGTCTTTTTAAAAATGTTCAAATGAATATTAATGTGAACATGATTTTAATCTAACACTGTTATTTTAAGCACTAGGCCTATTTAAGGGGAGTGGTTTTGGGTATCAGGCATCCTTTGATAAAGCACACATGTGTAAAACATGTCAGGAAGTTTGCAACCAACATACTAGATTGTCTAATGAAGCCGTATGAGGCACCACTGCATTCCACTTTTGTACTTATGGACTTGTCTTTTGGATTTATTGCAGTGAATTTTCCAATTTTCTTATTAAAGAAGGAATACTGAGTAGAAGATCCTTGGCTGTGGAATATTATTCAGTGCTGCAGAAAGTGGAAGTGCATTTTTGCAATCCATGGCCTTTAAGTAACTGCCAGCAAACTAAGGTACTTTTTCAATTACAATATATGGCAATGAATCGACAATGAAGAAGCAAATAAATATTACAGAATGGTACAGTACATGAGCTCCCAGAGGCTTTGTCAAACATCAGTTGGGACAAATTAAGTAATGGATGCAACCCAGAGCATTCCATTGAAAGCAAGAAGTCCTGTATAGAATTTAGAAGTGATGAGGGCATATAGGTGTAAAAAGAAATAAAAGGGAGGACCAGAGGTGCTTAACGATGAGGGTTAGAGGTAGGAGAAAGGGAGGGAGGGGGTTCAGAGAAAGGGGGAAGGAGAGGGGGTGAGTGTTATTATGGAGGGATGGGAGGAGGAGGAGGAAAGGTGGAGGGGAAAAAAAGAGAAGGAATTGGGGCGAGAGAGAGAATATGGAGTGGCTTGTGAGGAATGTGACATTGGGTATTAAGGAGAGTGAAAAAGTGAGATTTCAGGAAGGCCAAATAGCAGGCTGCATTATTTTAAGCAGTGCAGTCACAGCTGGCATTGGCCACCAAATGCTGACGAAGGTTGTGCTTCAAGAGGTGGAGATTTGAGGAGTTGACAATATCCATAGGAAGTGAGTTGTAGCAATTGGGGGCCCTTAAGTAGAAACAGCATTGCCCTTGCGAGGTCCTGCAGCAGGGAACAGAGAAGGGTTGGCAAACAGAGGTCCTGGTTAGGCGAGTAGGGCAGTGTGGGGACAGTATTGACTGAACACCTGGGGGCATGCCTTGTTAAGGGCAAGGGATAGGCACCAGAGGGCAGTGTTTGTAGCAGTTCCATAGACTATGAGACCATAGTCAATAAGTGAGGTAACCGAGCTCTGAATACCAAGCCTCAGTGCATCGGTTGTCAAACAGTGCCTGTGTCTATATAACAGTCCAATGCGGGTGATAAAAGTTTTAGCTATGTTATGAATATGTGTTGTGTACAATAAGGTGGAGTCAAGGGTCAACCTGTTCCAATTGGTGCCTACACTATTTTTGATAAGCAGTTGATGGAGTTTATTTTTGCTATAGGTGTCATGAAACAGCATAGATTTAGTTTTAGAGTAGTTTAGAATGAGCTTGTGCAACCTTAACCAGGATTCAAAATCTGCAAAGCTATGCTGCAGTTGTTGCTGAAGGAGATGGATGTTTGAGTGGCTAGTGAAAATGACTGCATCATCAGCATACAGTAGTCATGGCATGCGGCATGGAGCCCCTTCATGAAGATGCTAAACAGTAAGGGGCCAAGGATAGATTTTTGAGGAATGGGTGACAGGTCAAGCTGGTCTCTTTGATTTTAACTTGCTGGGAACGGTCATTAAGATAGCTCTGGAACCAGCTGGTGGCATCAGGTGAAAGTCCTAGGGACAATAGTTGACTAGTGAGTAGGGAGTGGTTGAAGATGTCAAACGCCTTTGTCAGTTCAATAAAGGTGGCGCCAAATGAGAGGTTTTGATCTAGAGCCTGGTGGATGTAAGATGTGAAATATAAGAGTGCTGTGGTTGTGCTATATCCTTTATGAAAACTGTGTTGCTGTGGACTAAGGAGGTCATATTTTTCCAGATAGTCAACACGTTGATAGAAACATAGAAACATAGACTTTGACGACAGATAAGGACCACTTGGCCCACCTAGTCTGCCCATTTTCCTACCTATAGGATAAGCTGTAGACCCCTATTTCTTCTTACCCCCCACAAAAGTTGCCTTGTGTCTGTCCCATGCATTCTTGAATTCTCCCACAGTTTTAGACCCCACAACCTCCTCAGGAAGGCTGTCCCATGCATCTACTACCCTCTCTGTGAAAAAAATACTTCCTGACATTGCACCTGAACTGCCTCCATCTTCAGATTGTGTCCCCTTGTGCTTGCACATCTCTTCTTCTGAAAGATGCTACCATCTTGTACTTTGTTGATTCCACTAAGGTACTTAAAAGTTTCTATCATGTCCCCCTCTCCCTCCTTTCCTCAAGGGTATACATATTAAGCTCCTTTAGTCTCTCCTCATATGGTTTCTCTTGTAGACCCTGCACCATTTTAGTTGCCCTCTTCTGGACTGCCTCTATCCTGTCTATGTCCTTGCGGAGATGGGGTTGCCAGAACTGAATGTAGTACTCCAGATGGAGTCTCACCAACTGTCTGTACAGAGGGATAACAACTTCCTGTTTTCTGCTGGTGATGCTTCTCCCTATATATTCCAGAATCCCCCCAGCACTCCTTACTGTCTTCTCACATTGCTTGCTAACCTTAAGGTCATCTGATATGATTACCCCGAGGTCCCTTTCCATTTTTGTTGTTGTTACTACCCTTCCCCATTGTGTAATCTTCCCTTGGTTTTTTTTTCCAGGCACATTATTTTGCACATCTTTGCACTGAATCCAAGCTGCCATACTTCTGACCATTCCTCCATCCTTGACAAGACCCTTCTCATCCTTTCCACACCTCCTTGTGTATCACCCCTATTGCAGATCTTTATTTCATCTGCAAAGTGGCATACTTTTCCTTCCAGTCCCTCTCCAATGTCACTTATAAAGACAATAAAAAGGACTGGACCCATTACTGAACCCTGTGGTAGCCCACTAGTAACCCCTCTTTCTTCAGAGTGGACTCCATTTACAATTACCTTCTGTGTCCTGTTGTCCAGCCAATGTTTTACCCAGGCTACCACACTGGGACCCACTACCAGGCTGGTCAATTCGACTATTAATCTTTTGTGCAGGATTGTGTCAAATGCCTTGAAAAATTCTAGGTAGACCATGTCCACAGCTCCTCCCTGGTCTACTACTTTGGTCACCCAGTCAAAGAAATCAATTAAATTCATCTGGCATGACCTTCCTGCTGCGAACCAATGCTGCCTTGGTCATGTGCCCCACTGGCTCCAGGTACTCAACAATTCTTTCCTTCAGAAGTGATTCCATCACTTTCCCTACCACAGAGGTCAAACTGACAGTTTCCTGCCTCTGTTTTGGACCTACTTTTGTGAAGGGGAATCACATCCACCTTCCTCTAGTCCTCAGGTACCACACCATCCTCCCATGATTTGTTAAAAAAGGTAGTCACTGGTTTCACTAGTTCTCCCCTTAATTATTTTAGAATTCTGGGGTGAATTGCATCAGGCCTCATTGCTTTGTCCACCTTCAGTTTTAGGAGTTCTTTCAGAACCCTTCTTCTGTGAAAGGACTGGGATTCCCCCCCCCCATCCAGAGTGCTTCTGTTAATTGGATTAGGCAACTCCCCATCTCCTCTTTTGTGAATTATGAGCTGAAATATTCATTCAGTGTTCCTGCTTTTTCACCTATAAAAGGTTTTACCCCCCTTCTTAACTGAGTTGCCTATCTTTTCCTCAGTTTGGGCCTTTGCTATTCTGACTTCCCTCCCTGCTTCCTTCTGCCTTAACTGGTACAGATCTCTGTCCTGCTCCTTCTCTGTTTCCTAATACTTCCTGATTGCTATCTTTTTCTCTCTGACCTTACCCGCTACCTATTTTGAGAACTATAGTGGCTTTTTCTTTTATTTTGATTTGTTTATTTGCTTCACACAAAGACTTGTTGCCTCTGTGATGGCAGTTTTGATATTTCCCCATTATTGCTCCACCCCTCCTTCTAGCCTGTTTGCTAGTGCTTTTCTAAGTTGATCAGTAGCTATCCTTTCCACTGTCTTGGAGAGAGAGGGGCTAATATGGAGATTGGTCTGTAGTTGCTTGGGAGAGTCACTTCCCCACTTTTGTGGATTGAAGTCACCATGGCTGACTTCCATTTATGAGGGAATTGTGACAGCATAAGAGATCAGTTAAGAATTTTGGTTAGGGGTGGCAGGATTTCACCAATGGTGAGGGCAATGAGTTTTAAATCTAGGGAGTCACCACTGCGCTGATCTTCCCAAGCACTTTGATCAGGTGCTTTTTGGTGAGCCCTTTTGAGATTGTCTTAAAATAAAATGGGGGTCATGGCCAAGTTACATGCAGCCAGACAGGATGAGTAGGAACTGGTGCTGGATCAAAGAAGTTGGGTGACAGTACATGTCTGAGGTCAGAAAAGGTGGAGTTAAAGGCATTGGGAATGGTTTCTTTGTCAAGAGTAATAGTGCCATTAATGTTGAGCTTTGTGGGATTTACTTTGGGGCATTTCCCAGTAACCTTGGACAGATTGTCCCAAAATTTCTTCCCATCTTTCCAGGTGCTAGCAAGCACTCCTATAGTAGTTGGCTTTTGCCTGGTGGATGACTCTTGTTCAGGCTTTCCATGCTGTTTTGAAGGCCTGATTGTCCGCTGGGGAGTTGGTAGCCTTTGCTTGACACCACAGCAAATCTCAAGATTTCATCTGTTCGAGGAGGTTGTGAGTCAGCCATGGGTTAACAGTACCCCTGATCTTACATTTTTTTGGGCAGGGCTTGAGCATCGCATGCTGAGTTTAAAGATGTAATAAAGTATTCAAGGGCATAGTCCATGTCCTGGGCTATATCAGTACTAGACCAGTCAAGTGCGCGAAGAAGCTCTTTAAGGGGACTTAGGCAAAATGGAAGACTCAGCTAACCGTGAATTTGGGAAGGCCTGTTAAATTTATTCATACAGAGGGATAAGATAGGGGAATGATCACTAATGGTGTCAGGGAGTACTTCAGTTTTAGAAATATGCTCAGGCCGATTGGTTAGTGTCCAATCCAGGAGGGTGAAGGTCCCCGTTCTGTAGTTGATTCTGGTAGGTGCCTTATACCATGAACAGGAAAAAGCTGCACAATGACTACACCATGCAGAATCATATGAGCATATATAAAATGGGCAAGGAAATTCCCATGTCTTGACTGGCAGAGATTTCATAGTTTCATAGTTAAATACGTGTTCAGTAGATATTTCTACCTTTTACGAACACGCCATCCTTCATGGATGGAAACAGAATTTAAGGTCTCCTTTTTCTTTGTCAATATTTGATTTGAACATAGTTATAGTTTTGCTGTTGACTACACTGGATGTTAAGTTATTCCAGAGATCAACAATCCTTTGAGAGAACCAATTATTTCTTTTTACAGTATTATTGGGGGTTCCTTTAAGTTTTTGTGTATGAGATCTGGTATTTTTGTTACTTATATTTCTATCTAAACCAATAGTTTCAAACATTAAGTCGTTATGGAAGGCTTTATAGGTTAGACATAAATCACCACAGAGTCACCTGTAGTTAAGAGAATAGAGATTTAAATCTTTTAATCTACTTTCGTAATCTAAATTTTGCAATCCGTTTATTTTCTTAGTTGTTTTTCTTTGAATATTTTCTATAAGTTTTTTGTTTTTAATTAAGTAAGGTGATACTACGGAACTGCAGTATTCTAGATGGGGTCTTACTAAGCTTGAGTACAAAGGCAGTATAACTTTGGCCTCCCTGCTTTTAATATTTCTAAAAATGCAGTTTAGAATTCTGTTTCCTTTTTTGGCAGCTGAAATTGTATGTTTGTTAAAACTAAAGTCGTTGGAAATTATAACTCCTAAGTCTTTTTCATAAGTAATTTGCTCCAAGTAAGTCTTATTGATCTTGTAAGGATAACAAGGATTATTTTTCCCCAAGTGCATCACCTTGCATTTGGTCTCATTAAATAAAAGACTTTTTTCTATGGACCAATCTACTAGATGGTCCAGGTTTTTTTTGCATTTCATTATTATCGTTTTGATCTTTTATTATACAACCTATTTTGCAGTCATCAGCAAACTTTGCTAACCAGCAGGAATTATTAAGGGGACACATTGTAGAGATCAGAATGTTAAACAAGGTTGGGCCCAAAACAGACCCTTGGGGAGCTCCACTTGTGACCTGGCCTGGATTAGATAAATAACCCTTAACAGGCACTTGTTGGGTTCTATTTAGTAACCAATCTTGAATCCAGCCTATAATTTTAGAATCTAGTTTTAATTTGGCTAATTCGGATATTAATATCCCATGTGAGACTGAATCAAAAGCTTTGGAAAAGTCCAAAAAAATTACATCCACTGAGAATCCCTTATCCAATGCATTACTCACTGGTTCCAAAAAGTACAGTAAATTTGTTTGGCATGATCTGTTCTTTGTAAATCCATGTTGATGAATGTCAATATATTATTTTCCTCAAGATGATCAGTAATTCTACGCTTAAGTACTCTTTCTAGAAGTTTGCACATAACATCAGTTAAACTAATAGGTCTGTAATTTTGCTCAAGGTGTTTATTGCCATTTTTAAAAATAGGAATAACTATAGCTTTATTCCAATTTGTTACTGTTTTTTCTGTGTAGACTGACAAGTTAAATAACTAGGTTAATGGCCCAATTAGTTGATCTTTTAAATTTTTGATAAATAGTAGAGGGATACCATCAGGACCTGGGGAACTGCTGTTTTTTAGTTTATCAATAGCTTCCTTAACTTCATCTTCTGTTATAAATGGAAAAGATGATGTTATAGTATGCTCCATTACTGGATTAGATGTATTTTTTTGAAAAATGTTTACAAAGTAATCGTTCATTTTATTTGCTATTTCAACTTCATTAGTAATTAGTTGTTGGGATGCCTGTAATGGTCCTATGGTAGGACTGTTTTTTTTTAAAGAACCAATATAGTTGTAAAAGATGTTTTGTTGTCTTTGACATTAACAGCTAATTTTAATTCTAGATGTTTTTTTTCTTTTATAATCATATTTTTACTTTTGTTTGATATTAGCTTGTATTTATTCCAATTTTCACTTGTTTTTTTGTTTTTATATTTCTTGTATATACGGTGTTTCTTAGCTAAAATTTTCTTTATTTTATAATTCCACCATAAGGGGACTCTTTTGTTTTTGATATATTTCTTTCTACTGGGGACCCAAAGTTTTATACAAGTGTTTATTTTTAACATAAATTTGTTGTAAACTAAGTTGATATCCTTATCTTTCAGGTCGTAAGCCTAGTTCCATTTAGATAAGTCTTGCTTGATTTTGTTATAGTTTGCATTAATAAAATCTTTTACAGTAGTACAGCCAGATGTTGTTGTTGAATGAGGTAGATTCATTATTATATGGACCATGTTATGGTCACTGTTAACTAATGGTTGATCTATTGTGACTTTTTCTTTTGTATTGTCAATATTGGAAAATATCAGATCCAGAATGTTATTACCTCTAGTAGGAGAATTTACTAATTGCCTCATGTTGTTGATGTACATTAGATCTAAAAATGAGTTTTCCAAAATGGTATTTGCTTTTAAATTTATCCAATCAATATTGGGAAGGTTAAAGTCACCCATTAATAAACAGTTTTGATCTAATATATTGTTTTCAATATTGTTTATGAATTCTAAGTTTTCTTTTGAATTGAGATTTGGGGCCCTATAACCTAAGCCTACCAAGACAGTATGTTCATGTGTAAGATTGATTTTGGTCCATATTATTTCACTTAATGTAGTTTCATTGTATTTAGTTGCACTATAGCTTTTGAATCTATTATGTATATACAGTATAGCGCAACACCTCCACCTCTGGTGTTAGTACGATTTTCTCGTATTTTGTGTATCCCCTTATTTCAGTTCCCCAGTCCTCATTTCTAAACCAAGTCTCCGTCACTGCACATATGTCAATTTTTTTTTTTTTGGTTCTAGCCATGGCTGTAAGACAGTACCACCAATAGCTAAAAACATGTCCCTGCCATCCAGGGCAACTCACAGAATTCATAAGCCACTTACTTCCTGTTTTCCATCACAAACATGGCTGCAGCCTTCACTTATAAATAAAAAGCTTCAACTAGGCCTTAAAAATAAAAGTCCGTTAAATTAAATAAAGTAAGTAAATTATTTAATCTTATTTACACTCATGAGCCCCCCCGCATGCGCACACACACACAGTCCTATAAGTGAGTAGCTAGTGGAGACAGCAGGATCTGAAAAGCGTTTAACTACATAATGCTTTACACTACCAAGTGAGATTGTGGTGCTGCAGGGGACAGTGGGTAATGTAGTTCATGCTGTATGGAGGAATTACATTCCCGCCTAGTCTTGTACCTACTAAAGGCTGTATTTTTAGCATTGAGGCCCTTGTTTGGGGAGCTAATACTAAAATCTAACAACTTGCTCCTCTATAGGTGCTAAAACAGGGAAAAAGAGGTTGTGAGCTGGAATTTGAGGACCGAGGTCACGTGACTGCATCACTTCCTGGTCCGCAGAGATAAAATCTTACCCATGAGAAAGCAGGACACTAGAAAAGCACAGTCCTGTAAGTGAGGAATGAGTGGAGACAGCAGGATCTGAAAAGCGTTCAACTACATGCGCTTCATGCTACCAAGTGAGATTGTGGTGCTGCAGGGGACAGTGGGTAATGTAGTTCATGCTCTATTGAGGAACTGCATTCCCACATAGTTCTGCACCTACTAAAGGCTGTATTTGTAGCATTGAGGCACTTATTTGGGGAGATAATCATGTTGGCGCATGTCTGGCGTGTCTGGCGAGACTGGAGCGAGAGGATCAAAACGCAGATGCAGGTAAAAAAAAAAAAACCTACATTCACTATAAATAAAAGGCAAGTGACAAAGCAGAACGATGGGGTATGACAAGAGTGAACCATGTTGTTCGGTAAACAACATACAAAATACTGAAGGTTGGCAGTATTGCAAAAGCTGAGATATGTATGCAAGAGGCACACTATCAGAGGAGTATCTGTGTGACAAATGTGTACTAATAAGTACTTTCATTAGGGCCCACAATACGGGAGGAGATATTTGTGCTTGAACAGTATATAGACCAGGCAGCTGAGATCTTCTGTAATGCAAGCCCACCAGTTAATAATTGTACTGAGACAAGCACAACAGCTGCATGCAGTACAAAAGTGATGAAAGGCAATACCGATAATGGCTCATTGGTCTAGGGGTATGATTCTTGCTTTGGGTGTGAGAGATTCCCCGAGTTTAAATCCCAGACATGTCCCAAAATCATGTGGCTTAAATAATCTCTGTTTGATACACATTTTTAGGTGGTGGGGGTAGGAAGAAGTAGGCTGCTGGTTAACTAGGATCTGCAGCTTATCCATTAGGTAGGGAAATGGGCAGACAGGGTGGGAAAAGCGGTTCTTATCTGCTGTCAAATTCTATGTTTCTATGTTTCTATGATAAAACTGAAGAATGGTGCATGGTACAACCTTCAAAACATAAAAAACGAAGGGGGAAGGAAGTAAAATCATCTCATACAGAAAACCCCAAAACAGTACAAATCCTAGAAAAGTCAAGAATATAAGAACCAACCTACACAGGAGACACAGAAAGCAAATAATGATAATATGGACATAAATCCCATGGTGCAAATCCAAAACACACTTTCTCTTCTGTCAGAAAATGAGCTCGAACCAAGGGCAGAGGTGGCAAAAATGCAGGGACTGAAAAGGGACATATTATCGATAAGGGACTCATTAACCAGAGGGACAGACACTTTAATGTGTAAAGGAAGGAATGAGCACACTATGGTTTGCATGCTGCATGGAGTCAAAATGTGTGACATCAGGAAAATGATTAAGGGTCTGCTGTCAAATCTCATTGAGCCTCTAGTTATTATTCATGTGGGAATAAATGATATTGGGAATAGGCAGCTAAATGACATTTATGCAGACTATAATGCAGTTGCCAATGAAATCAAGAAAATAGGAGGTGATATTATTATAACTGGGATTTTGCCAACAAAGGGTGGATATTTCTATAAAAATAGTGATATCCTGAAAGTAAACAACTGGTTAAGGCACTGGTGCAAGGTAAGAAAATTTGACTTTATTGAAAACTGGGATAAATTCAGGGATGACATGCTTATGGCCTATGATGGGCTACACCTAAACAAAATAGGGACAAGGACACTAGCTAGAGCCTTCAAACAGCAGTTATACTCCCATTTAAACTACTAAATGGAGGGGGAGAGACAGGAGCGTCAACACAGACAGAATGAATGTAGTAAACCATTAAAATGATAACATAGAAGGATGGATATGTTTATTATTAAATGCTAGGAGCTTGCCGAAAAAAGTGGAAGAACTGAAACATGTAATGGAAACAAGAAAAATTCAGGTATGTGTTATTGCAGAGACATGGTGGGACCAGAAGCAAAATTGGGGTATGCATATAAAGGGTTATCAACTATTTTACAAATCTAGGGAATACAGAAAGGGAGAAGGGGTAGCCCTGTATATTCAGGATGATATACAGATAGAAGAGCTGGAGCTAAATAATTTGGAACATGTATGGGTAAAAATAACCCCTAAGTCACCAAACTTCCTTTCAGGGGTACTGTACAGGCCATCATCCATTAGTAGGGAAGACTATCAACAAATACATAGATACATCTTGAATTTAAAACCTGCTGATAGGATTATTCTATTGGGAGATTTTAATCTTGCAGGCATCTCCTGGGATTCCCTTCAAGGGACAAGCAGGATCCAAAGGAAGTACATAGATGCTTTTGATCAAGCAGGTTTGGAACAGTTGGTCCATAAACAGACAAGGGGGTTCAACTACTTTAGATCTTGCACTAACTAATATGTCAACCAGCATTAATAACTGTGACATTACTGCTCCCCTGGGAAACAGCGACCACTGTATGGACACATTTGACATACAAATAGAGAACCCAGCTATAACAGGGACACACATGTACTAGCATGGAATAAAGCAAATTTTAGTGCAATTAAAGACAAACTGGTGAAGTGGGATTGGAAAAAGATTTTACAAACAAAACACAGCAAATGTGGGAGCCCTAGAAACAATACTAAAAACGTGCATTAAAGATCATATGCCCATAAAAAAGAAATATCAGGGAGGAGCAAGATCTCCAAGTTGGATGAGTTATAAAATAAAACAGTTGATTAAAAGAAACAAAACTTTTAAAATCATAAAAACAGACAGAAATAGTGCTGCTTGGCTGGAATATAGACATCTACAAAACAGTATAAAAAAATAAATTAAAAAGGCAAGGAAAGCATATGAAGTCAAACTAGCGGTAAAACAAAGGATAATTACAAAGCTTTTTTTGCTTATATAAACGAAACTAAGAGCAAAGGTCAAAAAATTGGACCATTAGAAGGGCCAGATGGGGTGCTGGCAACAACAAATAAAGATATGGAGAACATATAGAACAACTGTTTGCCTCAGTCTTTAACAAAAATTTGGGATATGAAAAGCAAGAGGACATCAGGAAGTAGCAGCGCAAACTGCCCTATTACAATTGAGACTGGTGATATACTACAAATGTTCAGGAGCACTTAATCCTGTAAAATCTCCAGGACCAGATGGCTTACACCCAAGGTTATTAAAGGTGCTGGCCACGGTACTTGCACCATCACTAGGCCACCTCTTTTAGACATCCCTAAATAGAGGAAGGTAGAACCTCTGTGGAAGGAAGCAGTAGTAATCCCACTCTATAACAAGCATTTGTCAATGTCGAATGTTGTATTGCTGGTGTTGGCATTGGTGGTGCAGGAGTTAGAGATATGTAATAGGAACAGCAGTGAAGTAAAGAACCAACGTCAACCCACCCCTGCAGAGTGACAGGCATTGAGTGTGTGTGTTTGGGTCGCTGGCCATAATGCTCATGCTATTTCATCTCACCCTACCCTGCAGAGTCTGACAAGTGTTGCATTGTGCCTTGGGGTCATCAGGCCTTATGCTCACCCCATTTCACAAGGAAGTACATTGAGATGTGTGCAGCATAGGAGAATGGGTTGAACTTTGGGGCTGAAGAGTCCAAACCACACCTTGATGCCTGTCAGTGTCTGCAGGGTGGGGGTGGAGGACCAGTGACATAAGCACTACAGCAGAAAATCCAAAGATATACCCCTGATGCCAGTTAGTCTGTTCAGGGTGGGACGTAATGGTTAGAAACCATAACACCTTGGGCGTTTGTTTGTATTTGCACTCCAGATTTTAAAACATGGCCTTTTTGTGACCCCACCTCAATTTGGACCTCTGTTCATGAACAGTGTCCTGTGATTTTGTTAATCTATCTCGAACGTTGATTTCCCACAGTGACTGTGCCATTTTGCACCACATTGAAATGTCATCTGCACCATTGATAAGGAGGTGTAAAAAGATGGCAATGTTGAAAATCTGGAGTGAAAATACTAAACATTTTTGAAGTTACGAGCGTGTATGAAAACTGCACATTGCACATTCATAACACAGTCATTTAGTTGAATTATTTCACCAAATTTTAAACATAGGCATTTTCGGAGATCTGCTCATGAACAGTGGCACTATGATTATCTTAATCTGCCCCGAATGTTGATTTCCCACAGTGACCGAGCGATTGTGAGCCCGATGTGAGAAACTACATTTTGGTCAGGATGTGACAAATGACAGCTATACTGTTCATAAGAAGGTGTGCAAAAATGCCAATGTTGAAAATCTGGAGTGAAAATATTACAAATTCTCTAAGTCATGACTGTGCATGGACACTGCACTATGCACCGTTGTAACATAATCATTTTATGAACTTTTTCCACCAAATTTTCAACATAGGCATTTTGGGACCTCTGCTCATGAACAGTGTTACTGTGATTTTCTTACTCTTTTCTGAAACATAGAAACATAGACTTTGACGGCAGATAAGGACCACTTGGTCCATCTAGTCTGCCCATTTCCCTACCTACAGGATAGGCCGCAGATCCTAGTTAACCAACAGCCTATTTCTTCCAACCCCCCACAAGAATTGCCTTATGTCTGTCCCATGCATTCTTGAATTCTCCCACAGTTTTAGACCCCACAACCTCCTCAGGAAGGCTGTTCCATGCATCCACTACCCTCTCTGTGAAATAATACTTCCTCACATTGCTCCTGAACTGCCCCCCCTCTATCTTTAAATTGTGTCCCCTTGTGCTTGCACGTCTCTTCTTCTGAAAGATGCTACCCTCCTGTAGTTTGTTGATTCCACTAAGGTACTTAAAAGTTTCTATCATGTCCCCCTTTCCCTCCATTCCTCAAGGGTATACATATTAAGCTCCTTTAGTCTCTCCTCATATGGCTTCTCTTGCAGACCCTGCACCATTTTAGTTATCCTCCGCTGGACTTCCTCTATCCTGTCTATGTCCTTGTGGAGATGGGGTCACCAGAACTGAATGTAGTACTCCAGATGGAGTCTCACCAACTGTCTGTACAGAGTGATAACAACTTCTTGTTTTCTGCTGGTGATGCCTCTCCCTATACGTCCCAGTATCCTCCCAGCACTCCCTACTGCCTTCTCGCATTGCTTGCTAACCTTAAGGTCTTCTGATATGATTATCCCAAGGTCCCTTTCCATTTTTCTTGTTGTTACTACCTCCCCCCCCCCCCATTGTGTAATCTTCCCCTGGGATTTTGTTTCCCAGGTGCATTATTTTGCACTTCTTTGCACTGAATCCAAGCTGCCATACTTCTGACCATTCCTCCAACCTTGCCAAGTCCCTTCTCAACCTTTCCACGCATCCTTGTGTATCAACCCTGTTGCAGATCTTTATTTCATCTGCAAAGTGGTATACATTTCCTTCCAGTCCCTCTGCAATGTCACTTATAAGGACAATAAAAAGGACTGGACCCAGTACTGAGCCCTGTGGTACCCCACTAGTAACCCCTCTTTCTTCAGAGTGGACTCCATTTACAATTACCTTCTGTGTCCTGTTGTCCAGCCAATGTTTTACCCAGGCTACCTCACTGGGACCCACTACTAGGCTGGTTAATTCGACTACTAATCTTTTGCGTGGGGCTGTGTCAAATGCCTTGCAAAAGTCTAGGTAGACCATGTCCACAGCTCCTCCCTGGTCTACTACTTTGGTCACCCAGTCAAAGAAATCAATTAGATTCATCTGACTTGACCTTCCTGCTGTGAACCCATGCTGCATTGGTCCTGTGCCCCCACTAGCTCTAGGAACTCAACAATTCTTTCCTTCAGAAGTGATTCCATCACTTTCCCTACCACAGAGGTCAAACTGACAGGTCTGTAGTTTCCTGCCTCTGTCTTGGACACACTTTTGTGAAGGGGAATCACATCCACCTTCCTCTAGTCCTCAGGTACCACACCATCCTCCCATGATTTGTTAAAAAGGGTAGTCAGTGGTTTCACTAGTTCTCCCCTTAATTCTTTTAGAATTCTGGGGTGAATTGCATCAGGCCTAATTGCTTTGTCCACCTTCAGTTTTAGGAGTTCTTTCAGAACCCTTTATTCTGTGAAAGGACTGGGATTGACCACCCCGCATCCAGAGTGCTTTTGTTAATTGGATTAGACAACTCCCCATCTCCTCTTTTGTGAATACTGAGCTGAAATATTCGTTCAGTATCCCTGCTTTTTCACTGCCCCACTCTGCCCACCCACTGTCCATTCTATTCAGCCTCCCTATCCATCCCTTTGTCTTTCTAAGCTCCCTGATGTACCTATAAAAGGTTTTATCCCCCTTCTTAACTGAGTTGGCTATCTTTTCCTCAGTTTGGGCCTTTGCTATTCTGACTTCCCTTCCTGCTTCCTTCTGCCTTAACTGGAACAGCTCTCTGTCCTCCTCCTTCTCTGTTTCCTAATACTTCCTGAATGCTATCTTTTTCTCTCTGACCTTCCCCACCACCTATTTTGAGAACCATAGTGGCTTTTGCTTTTATTTTGATTTGTTTATTTACTTCACACAAAGACTTGTTGCCTCTGTGATGGCAGTTTTGATATTTCCCCATTGTTGCTCCACCCCACCTTCTAGCCTGTTTGCTAGTGCTTTTCTAAGTTGATCAGCAGCTATCCTTTCCACTGTCTTGAAGAGAGGGGCTAATATGGAGATTGGTCTGTAGTTACTTGGGAGAGTCATGTCCCCACTTTTGTGGATTGAGGTCACCATGGCTGACTTCCATTTATGAGGGAATTGTGACAGCATAAGAGATCAGTTAAGAATTTTGGTTAGGGGTGGCAGGATTTTATCAATGGTGAGGGCGATGAGTTTTAAATCCAGGGAGTCACCACTGCACTGATCTTCCCAAACACTTTGATCAGGTGCTTTTTTGTGAGCCCTTTTGAGATTGTCTTAAAATAAAATAGGGGTCATGGCCGAGTTACATGCAGCCAGACAGGATGAGTAGGAACTGGTGCTGAATCGAAGAAGTTGGGTGACAGTACATGTCTGAGGTCAGAAAAGGCGGAGTTAAAGGCATTGGGAATGGTTTCTTTGTCAAGAGTAATAGTGCCGTTAATGTTGAGCATTGTGGGAGTTACTTTGGGGCATTTCCCAGTAACCTTAGAGAGTTTGTCCCAAAATTTCTTCCCATCTTTCCAGGTGCTAGCAAGCACTCCTATAGTAGTTGGCTTTTGCTTCATGGATGGCTCTTGTTCAGGCTTTCCATGCTGCTTTGAAGGCCTGATTGCCTGCTGGGGAGTTAGTAGCCTTTGCTCAACACCAGAGCAAATCTCAAGATTTCATCTGTTCAAGGAGGTTGTGAGTCAGCCATGGGTTAATAGTACCACTGATCTTACATTTTTGGGGGCAGGGCATGAGCATCGCATGCTGAGTTGAAAGATGTGATAAAGTATTCAAAGGCATAGTCCATGTCCTGGGCTATATCAGTACTAGACCAGTCAAGTGCACGAAGAAACTCTTTAAGGGGACCTAGGAAAAATGGTAGCAAGACTCAGCTAACCGTGAATTTGGGAGGGCCTGTTAAATTTATTCATACACAGGGATGAGATAGGGGAATGATCACTAATGGTGTCAGGGAGTACTTCAGTTTTAGAGATATGCTCAGGCCGATTGGTTAGTGCCCAATCCAAGAGGATGAAGGTCCCCATTCTGTAGTTGATTCTGGTAGGTGCCTTTATACCATGAACAGGAAAAAGCTGCACAATGACTACACCATGCAGAATCATATGAACATATATAAAATGGGCAAGGAAATTCATATGTCTTGACTGGCAGAGATTTGGTTCTAGCCATGGCTGTAAGACAGTACCACCAATAGCTAAAAACAAGTCCCTGCCATCCAGGGCAACTCACAGAATGCATAAGCCACTTACTTCCTGTTTTCCATCACAAACATGGCTGCAGCCTTCACTTATAAATAAAAAGCTTCAACTAGGCCTTAAAAATAAAAGTCCGTTAAATTAAATAAAGTAAGTAAATTATTTAATCTTATTTACACTCATGAGCCCCCCCGCATGCACACACACACACACACACACACACACACAGTCCTATAAGTGAGTAGCTAGTGGAGATAGCAGGATCTGAAAAGCGTTTAACTACATAGCGCTTTATGCTACCAAGTGAGACTGTGGTGTTGCAGGATACTGTGGGTAATGTAGTTCATGCTCTGTGGCGGAACTACATTCCCACCTAGTCTTGTACCTACTAAAGGCTGTATTTTTAGCATTGAGGCCCTTGTTTGGGGAGATAATACTAAAATCTAACAACTTGTGTCTCCCGAAGAGTGGGAGTGCTGAGGGGCAGGAGGAGTTTAAAGAATAAGTTAAAAAAAAATCTAACAATTTGCACCTCTGTAGGTGCTAAAACAGGGAAAAAGAGGTTGTGAGCTGGAATTTGAGGACCTAGGTCACATGACTGCATCACTTCCTGGTCCGCAGAGATAAAATCTCACCCCTGAGCAAGCAGGGCACTAGAAAAGCACAGTTCTGTAAGTGAGGAATGAGTGGAGACAGCAGGATCTGAAAAGCGTTCAACTACATAGCACTTCACACTACCAAGTGAGATTGTGGTGATGCAGGGGACAGTGGGTAATGTAGTTCATGCTCTATGGAGGAACTACATTCCCACATAGTTCTGCACCTACTAAAGGCTGTATTTGTAGCATTGAGGCACTTATTTGGGGAGATAATCACATCGGCGCATGTCTGGCATGTCCGGCGAGACCGGAGCAAGAGGAGTAAAATGCAGGAGCAGGTAAAAAAACAAAAAAAACCTACGTTCACTATAAATAAAAGGCAAGTGATAAAGCAGAAAGATGGGGTACGACAAGAGTGAACCATGTTGTTTGGTAAACAACATACAAAATACTGAAGGTTGGCAGTATTGCAAAAGCTGAGATATGTACGCAAGAGGCACACTATCAGAGGAGTATCAGTGTGACAAATGTGTACTAATAAGTACTTTCTTTAGGGCCCACAATACAGGAGGAAATATTTGTGCTTGAACAGTATATAGACCAGGCAGCTGAGATCTTCTGTAATGCACGCCCACCTAGTCAAACGGGGCAAGTTAATAATTGTACTGAGACGAGCACAACAGCAGCATGCAGTACACAAGGGATGAAAGGCAGCACTGATAAAACTGAAGAATGGTGCATGGTACAACCTTCAAAACATAAAAAACGAAGGGGGAAGGAAGTAAAATCATCTCATACAGAAAACCCCAAAACAGTACAGATCCTAAAAAAGTCAAGAATATGAGAACCAACCTAAACAGGAAACACAGAAAGCAACTGGAAAGGGACAGGATCAGTTGTGTTCCAGGACAGTAGCTGCTGCTTGTTGTTTTCACAGGGTTCTTGTGGGTTTTACTTGGTAGAAAGTTAGTTCTTTTCTTTCTTACTTCTAAGGGGCTAGCAGGGTATTGTTTTGGGGGATGCTGGAAGTTTGAAAACTGGTTTGGTGGCTGTAAGTGGGCTCATTTTGTGGATGTTTCACTGTGTAACAGGCTGCGCTGGTGGAGGCCTATTTCTTCTGATTTAAAACCTATTTGGTGGGATTTGCTTGGAGATGATTATATGAATTGGAGACCTATATCTGTTAATTTCAAGCCTATTTTGATGTGTTGTTAGTGAAGCTGATTAAATTGGAGACCTGTTTCCTTTGGCAGCAAACATATTTTGGGGGCTTTGAGTTGAATTTTGATTCCTTTTTGCTGACTCCACTAGCTGCAAAGGTTAGTGCATAGTGGGGGAAGGGTGTTAATGGTCTGGCCAGGTCTCACTCAGCCAATTGACTGGAGGCAGAGCTGAATCAGGTTTGAGGTGTTAGCTGCTTTGTCTTCTCAGAAAGAACTGGAAGGGGACAGGATCAGTTGTGTTCCAGGACAGTAGCTGCTGCTTGTTGTTTTCAAAGGGTTCTTGTGGATTTTACTTGGTAGAAGGTTAGTTCTTTTCTTTCTTACTTCTAAGGGACTAGCAGGGTATTGTTTTGGGGGATGCTGGATGTTTGAAAACTGGTTTGGTGGCTGTAAGTGGGCTCATTTTGTGGATGTGTCACTGTGTAACAGGCTGCGCTGGTGGAGGCCTGTTTCTTCTGATTTATAACCTATTTGGTGGGATTTGCTTGGGCCTGGTTCTTTGGCTGCTGGGCTTGGAGGGAGACACAGGGCTGATACACTCTCTCTAGTCAGGTGTCTGCCCAAGACCTGCCCTCCCCACCCCTCCCTCCCAGAATTCTGCTAATTTATAGGGGAACACCTGCCCTGCAATTTGAGGAAAAGGCTGCAGGTGCAGCTCATGTAGTTCTAGCCACTGGGGGTTGGATTTAAAGGCTGGGAGAAAGGATCTTAGGGAGTTGTTCATTTCCCTTATAAGTTTAATGTGTTGTACTGCACCTAGCAACAGGGTTACTGGTGTACAGTGGGACTGTCTCTAAGATTAGTGGGTGACCTGATTAGGCAGTAGGGTGTATCTTGGACTAGGGGGAAACCTGGTGGCTCACCCAAGGAAACCTATTTGGAAGGGGATGGAACCACACGTCATTAGGGCCGGCATCTTTGGGAGGGTGGTGGGGTGCACAGGGTGTGGAGCAGCCATGATACTGGACTGGGCTTGGAAGTTCAGTGGTTGCCCAGTGTGCTACCAGCTGGCACAGCTTGGAGGAGGTTGCGGGATTAGGGGACAGCTGGGGAAGGGGGAGGTATGGTTGGGGAAGGGGCTGGGGATCTCCACGGGTTGCACCTAAGCACTGGGGGCAGGGGCATAGGGAAAGGAGTACAGGAGAATACTCAGGGGTCACATAGGGACCCTTGCAGAGGGGGTCCAAAAGGACACTACCAAGGAAGCAGGCAGGTAACTGGGGACCCTCACAAAGGAGGGACGGAGGGACAACATTCTCAGGGAAGTAGGCAGATGGCCAGGGCTGGACAGAAGGAAGCAAGGCGGGGAGGTGGATCAGACCTTACACTCAGTATCTGCTTCAAATCTCTTCTTCTGCTCGAGGATGAGGGGGGTGATGTAGCCACAACAGGGGTGGTTAGAGACGGAAAGGGAGTGGGGGGCAGGAGGCAGGGGCCAGATAGCAGGAAGAACAGGGGGGACCTGGAATGCAGGAAAATGGGGGAGCAGTGAATCAGAGCAGGAGGGGCATGGGGAAGAGGGAGGAAAGCGTAGGAGAAGGACCAGTTGGGAGGAAGGTAAGGAGAAGGACCAGAGTACAAGGAGGATTCAGTAAGGGAGCTGAGGGTTTAGGCCAGGGGCAGACGAGCAAGGAGGAACTAAATGGAGACAGGAAGGAAGGGTGGACAAGCCAGGTTGGTTTAGCAGATAGGGGAGAAGGACCAGTCACGAGCAGTGAGGGAATTAGCAAGGTACAGAAGGATACTCAGGAGGAGAGGCATAGGATTGGAGGAGAAGTGGCCATGGTAAATAGGAGGGTGGCATGTGGCACCCAGATGAGAGGGAGGAACAAGGAGCCGGCTGGGTGGATGGGCCAGTAGAAAGGATGAGGGACATGGAAGGGGGAATGGAGGTAAAGGAGGCGGTCAGAGTGCTCCTGTTGGGAGATTCTATGATCAGGGGTATCAAATGGGATAGGGAGGAGAAGCCTGGCCAGTTAGAACAAGATGGATCCCTGGACTAACGTGCACAGGCTGAAGCATTGAGGTATATCAGCTAGCAAAGGTTGTGGGGTTCCCGGACATACTGGTCCACCTGGGTACAAATGACATTGAGGGAAATAAGAGCTAGAGATACAGGCAAGATTCAGGGAGCTTGCCAGGGTCTGTCATGACATAGGATGCACAGTTTCCTTCTCAAGAAATCCTGCCAGTGCCAAGGGCTAGTGGGGAGCACAAAAGGAAGATTAGGGAGATAAACCAGTGGCTCAGGGATGGTGTGGGGCCAGAGGGTATGGGTTGATGGGGGATTGGGGAGACCTGGGAGGATAAGGAGCTATGCTAGAGATAGACTACATCTCAATTTGGGGGAGGGAATCCTTAAGTTGAAAATAGAGGGGTTCATTGGTGAAAAGTGGGGTTTAAACTTGTGAAGGGGAGGGATGGGAGAAAAGGCTGTCAAGGGGTGCCAATAAAGGAGGGACTCTGTCTCCACCCTGGAGAGCTGGAGGATTGCAGAAAGGCCGACTGGCAAAGTGCAGACCAGGGAAAACAGAATCCATGGGAACACGGCAGGAAATGGAACTATGAGAGGAAAGGTTGGAAGGTAGTCCCTGCTAAATGCCAGGAGCTTGGGCAATAAAATGCCTGAGCTCCAGGCGATGCTAACTGAGGAACAGTGGATGTGGCAGCAGTCACTGAGACTTGAGCCACTGCAGGACACGACTGGGACCTGAACCTGGAGGGTTACACTATGTTCAGGAAGGACAGGGGAGGGAAGGGAGAGAGGTAGCAATGATAGTCAAAACTGCATTGGCATAGGGGGAGTAGAGGAGGTGGAGGGAACCGTGGAGGCGATTTGGGTCACCTTGATAACAAGGAGGGGGCAAGTGAGTAAAAATAGAAGTGGTGTATAGACCCCCTGCCCTGGCGGAGGAGCTGGAGGAGAGTCTGGTGGCAGATGTTGGGAGACACTGCAGATTGGGCAGAGGAATGGTGGTGGTGTTGGGGGACTTGAACATGCCAGGAACAGACTGGGAGACTATGACATCCTCTGTGACCAGGGAACAGAGGTTGTTGGATGTCTTTCAAGACGTTCTTAACTCAGCAGGTGAGGGAACCGACCAGGGAGGCTGGTACTGGATGGTTCTGGCAGACGGTGACCAGATTGGGGAGCCTGGAGGTAAGGGACCCATTGGCAGGGAGTGACCATGCCATGGTCTGGTTCTGCCTGGATCTAGGAGGGGTAGAAGGCTGCACAAAGACGGAAGTAACCGACTTCAGGGGGGCGGATTTTAAGGACATGAGAAGGATCCTTAAGGAGCATTTGGATGGGATTGGGTCAGACATGGATGCTGATAGTAGGTGGGAAATCATCAGGAGAGGGGTACAGGATGCTACCAGCACCTGTGCAAGAGTAAGATGAAAATGCGGTAGGGCCCAAAAACCCTGCTGGTGGACCAGGGAGGTCCAGGAGGTGGTGCGGGGAAAGAAGGCAGCCTATAAGCAATTCAAGTGCTCAAGGAGTGAAAGGGATCGAAGGGAGTATGAGCTGATGGCTTGAAGGGCCACTAGGGTGGTGAGGGCGGCTAAGGCAAGGAAGAAGCAGAACCTGGCCAGGGAAATTAGGAGAGGGAACAAGGGGTTCTTTAGATACACTGGGGAAAAACGAAGGGTGAAGGGGCAGATTAGCAGGATTAAATCAGGGGAGAGATGGGCACAAGACCCGGGGGAGCAGGCTGAGGTACTAAATGAGTACTTCACCTCAGTTTTCACCAAGGAAAATGGGGGTGCTGCATCATACAAGGGAGGAGACAGAGATACTGAGGAGCAGGGGACCCTTACCGATCGGTGGGTCTGGGGAGAGGGAGAGGCATCACTGGCAGGAGGGGGGAGGGCTAAGCAGGAGAAGAGGTACGGAGGTGGAAATCACAGCAGAGAGTTGAGGGAAGCCCTCAGCTCCCTTAAGGCGGAGAAAGCACCAGCCAGATAAATTACATCCCAGAGTGCTGAGAGGAACTGCGGATGTCCTGGCGAAACCCTGGCGGAGCTTTCACCATCTCTCTGAGGACAGGGTGGGTGCCCCAGGACTGGAAGGTGGCGCATATAGTGCCTATCCACAAGGGGGATCAAGGGAGGTGGCAGGGAACTACAGGCCTGTCAGCCTGACATCAGTGGTGGGCAAGGTGATGGAGGGCATTGTCAAGGAGGAGGCTAGGGGGACCTGGATAAGTCAGGTGCCTGGACGATAGACAGCATGGATTCATCCCGAGGAAATCGTGTCAGACAAACCTCGTGGAGTTCTATGACTGGGTGACGAGTGCCTATGGACCTGGGTAGACCAGTGGATGTCCTTTTCTAGACTTCAGCAAAGCATTTGACTCTGTTCCTCACGTAGGCCTGTTGGATAAGCTGGTAGAAATGGGGTGGGGAACCAGGTGATCAGATGGATAGGCAATTGGCTCCAGGACCCGGACCCAGAGGTCGTGGTTGGAGGATAGTCTCATCCCCAAGGAGGGTCATTAGTGGGTCCCACAGGGATCGGTCCTTGGGCCCCTTCTGTTCCAGCCTACATCTCTGACATAAGGACAGGAATCAGGAGTGAGATGAGTCTCTTTACAGATGACTCAAACTGGGGGTGGTGGTGGATGGGGAGAGGGAGGGTGGCCCTAGGGGGACCTGGGCTCTGGAAAGATGGTCTAAGCGGAGCTGATGTTCAATGCAGGAAATGCAAGTTACTCCACCTGGGGGGCCAAGCGAGGCCAAGTGTACACCCTGGGGGATGCGCAAGTCTCGATGGCTGAAAGGGACCCCAGGGTGGTGGTGGATGTCAAGATGAACAACTCTGAGACTTGTAGGATGGAAGCAGCCAAGGCCAACAGGATGCTGGGATGCATCGCCAGGGGGATCACCTCCAGAAGGAGGGAAGTGATATTCCCTCTGTATAACTGCTTGGTGAGGCCGCACCTTGAGTACTGCGTGCAGTTTTGGAGGCCACACTTAAAGAGGGACATTAACCTCCTGGAGAGGGTCCAGGAGGGCAACCAAATGATTTGGGGCTTGGGAGACAGGACCTATGAGGAGAGGCTCAAGAGCTAAATATGTACACATTGGAAGAGAGAAGGGACTGGGGGACATGATAGAGGTCTACAGGTACATGAAGAGGGTAAATAGGTGAGGAACAGTCGGGTGCTTCTGAAGGAAGGAGGAGGGGGCCAGAGGGGCATGGGTGGAAGCTGGAGGGGGAAGATTCAGGGAGAAAGGAGGAGGTGCTACTTCACTGAGAGAGGGTGGTGGAGCTATGGAATGCACTGCCTAGGGGCTGGTGGAGGCAGAGACAGTGGAGGGGTTCAAGAAGGGGTGGAACAGGTACAGGGGAAGGGTTCTGGATGCAAAATCCAATGTAGCAAGAATATCCGGAACTGGGAAGGGAGAAGTCAGAGAATGCGAGGGGGGCAGCAAGGTCAGCACCCAGGGTGGGGGCTGACCAAACGAGCAGACACGAAAGACCGTTAGGCCTATTCTGCTGGCATTTTAGTATGTTAGTAAATAATGATAATATGGACATAATTCCCATGGTGCTAATCCAAAACACATTTTCTCTCCTGTCAGAAAATGAGCCCGAACCAAATGCAGGGACTGAAAAGGGACATATTATTGATAGAGGACTCATTAACCAGAGGGACAGACACTTTATTGTGTAAAGGAAGGAATGAGCACACTATGGTTTGCACGCTGCCTGGAGCCAAAATGTGTGACATCAGGAAAATGATTACGGGTCTGCTGTCAAATCTCATTGAGCCTCTAGTTATTATTCATGTGGGTAATAAATGATATTGGGAATAAGCAGCTAAATGATATTTATGCAGACTATCATGCAGTTGCCAATGAAATACAGAAAATAGGAGGCGATATTATTATATCTGGGATTTTGCCAACAAAGAGGGGATATTTCTATAAAAATAGCGATATCCTGAAAGTAAACAACTGGTTAAGGCACTGGTGCAAGGTAAGAAAATTTGACTTTATTGAAAACTGGGATAAATTCAGGGATGACATGCTTATGGCCTATGATGCGCTACACCTAAACAAAATAGGGACGAGGACACTAGCTAGAGCCTTCAAACAGCAGTTATACTCCCATTTAAACTACTAAATGGGGGGGGAGACAGGAGCGTCAACACAGACAGAATGGATGTAGTAAACCATTAAAGTGATAACACAGAAGGATGGATATGTTTATTATTAAACGCTAGGAGAGTGCCCAAAAAAGTGGAAGAACTGAAACATGTAATGGAAACAAGAAAAATTCAAGTATGTGCTATTACAGAGACATGGTGGGACTAGAAGCAGAACTGTGGTATGCACATAAAGGGTTATCAACTATTTTACAAATCTAGGGAATACAGAAAGGGAGAAGGGGTAGCCCTGTACATTCAGGATGATACACAGATAGAAGAGCTGGAGCTAAATAATTTGGAACATGTATGGGTTAAAATAACCCCTAAGTCACCAAACTTCCTTTCAGGGGTACTGTACAGGCCATCATCCATTAGTAGGGAAGACTATCAACAAATACATAGATACATCTTGAATTTAAAACCTGCTGATAGGATTATTCTATTGGGAGATTTTAATCTTGCAGGCATCTCCTGGGATTCCCTTCAAGGACAAGCAGGATCCAAAGGAAGTACATAGATGCTTTTGATCAAGCAGGTTTGGAACAGTTGGTCCATAAACAGACAAGGGGGTTCAACTACTTTAGATCTTGCACTAACTAATATGTCAACCAGCATTAATAACTGTGACATTACTGCTCCCCTGGGAAACAGCGACCACTGTATGGACACATTTGACATACAAATAGAGAACCCAGCTATAACAGGAGACACACATGTACTAGCATGGAATAAAGCAAATTTTAGTGCAATTAAAGACAAACTGGTGAAGTGGGATTGGAAAAAAGATTTTACAAACAAAACACAGCAAATGTGGGAGGCCCTAGAAACAATACTAAAAACGTGCATTAAAGATCATATGCCCATAAAAAAGAAATATCAGGGAGGAGCAAGATCTCCAAGTTGGATGAGTTATAAAATAAAACAGTTGATTAAAAGAAAACAAAACTTTTTAAAATCATAAAAACAGACAGAAATAGTGCTGCTTGGCTGGAATATAGACATCTACAAAACAGTATAAAAAAATAAATTAAAAAGGCAAGGAAAGCATATGAAGTCAAACTAGCGGTAAAACAAAGGATAATTACAAAGCTTTTTTTGCTTATATAAACGAAACTAAGAGCAAAGGTCAAAAAATTGGACCATTAGAAGGGCCAGATGGGGTGCTGGCAACAACAAATAAAGATATGGAGAACATATAGAACAACTGTTTGCCTCAGTCTTTAACAAAAATTTGGGTATGAAAAGCAGAGGACATCAGGGAAGTAGCAGCGCAAACTGCCCTATTACAATTGAGACTGGTGATATACTACAATGTCTAGGAGCACTTAATCCTGTAAAATCTCCAGGACCAGATGGCTTACACCCAAGGTTATTAAAGGAGCTGGCCACGGTACTTGCACCATCACTAGGCCACCTCTTTCAGACATTCCTAAATAGAGGAGAGGTAGGAACCTCATGGAAGGAAGCAGTAGTAATCCCACTCTAAAAGAAGCATTTGTCAATGTTGAATGTTGTATTGTTGGAGTTGGCCTTTGTAGTGCAGGAGTTAGAGAGACATATAATAGGAACAGCAGTGAAGTAAAGAACCAACATCAACCCCACCTCACCCTGCAGAGAGTGACAGGCATTGAGGTGTGCATTTGGGTCGCAGGCCATAATGCTCATGCTATTTCACCTCACCCTACCCTGCAGAGTCTGACAAGTGTTGCATTGTGCCTTGGGGTCGTCAGGCCTTATGCTCACCCCATTTCATAAGGAAGTACACTGAGATGTGTGCAGCATAGGAGAATGGGTTGAACTTTGGGGCTGAAGAGTCCAAAGCACACCTTGACGCCTGTCAGTGTCTGCAGGGTGGGGGTGGAGGACCAATGACATGAGCACTACAGCAGAAAATCCAAAGATACACCCCTGATGCCAGTTAGTCTGTACAGGGTGGGATGTAATGGTTAGAAACCCTAACACCTTGGGCTTTTTTTGGTATTTGCACTCCAGATTTTAAAACATGGCCTTTTTGTGACCCCACCTCAATTTGGACCTCTGCTCATGAACAGTGTCCTGTGATTTTGTTAATCTGTCTCGAACGTTGATTTCCCACAGTGACTGTGACATTTTGCACCACATTGAAATGTCATCTGCACCATTGATAAGGAGGTGTAAAAAGATAGCAATGTTGAAAATCTGGAGTGAAAATACTAAACATTTTTGAAGTTACGAGAGTGTGTGAAAACTGCACATAGCACACTCATAACACAGTCATTTAGTTGAATTATTTCACCAAATTTTAAACATAGGCATTTTGGGATCTCTGCTCATGAACAGTGGTACTATAATTATCTTAATCTGCCCCGAATGTTGATTTCCCACAGCGACCGCGCGATTGTGAGCCCGATGTGCAAAACTACATTTTGGTCAGGATGTGACAAATGACAGCTATACTGTTCATAAGAAGGTGTGCAAAATGACAATGTTGAAAATCAGGAGTGAAAATATTACAAATTCTCTAAGTTACGACTGTGCATGGACACTGTACAATGCACCCTTGTAACATAGTCATTTATGAACTTTTTCCACCAAATTTTCAACATAGGCATTTTGGGACCTCTGCTCATGAACAGTGTTACTGTGATTTTCTTACTATTTTCTGAACATTGTTTTCCTACAGCGACTGCGCCACTGCGCGCTGGATGTGCAAAAACACATTTTGGGTAGGATGTGGAAAATGACAGCCATATTTTTCATAAGGAGATGTGAAAAAATGGCAATGGTGAAAATCTGGAGTAAAAATATTAAAAATGATCAAAGTTATGACCCTGTGTGGGAATTGCACAATGCACGCTTGTAACACAGTCATTTTATAGATGTTTGTCACCTAATTTTCAACATAGGCATTTTAAGACCTCTACTCATGAACAGTGTCACTGTGATTTTCTTAATCTGTCCCAAACACTGATTTCCCACAGCAACTGCACTATTCTGTGCCAGAAGTGCTAAAACACATTTCAGCCAGGATGTGAAAAATGACAGCTGCACTGTTCATAAGGAGGTGTAGAAAAATGCCAATGTTGAAAATCTGAAGTGAAAATATTACAGATTCTCAAAGTTACGAGTGTGCATATAAACTGTGCAATGCACGCTCATAAAACAGTAATTTTTTTTGTTTCACCAAATTTGCATCATAGACTTTTTGAGAGCCCACCTCTTGAACAGTGGCACTGTCGTTTCTTTAATCGATCCTGAAAGGTGACAGTGAAATCACCTTTCACGACCTAATAACTCCATGACAGTGACTGAATTCATGAGGAGGGGTCCCAATAACCCCATGTTGAAAATTTGGTGACAAAATTCCCCAAAAATGCCTGACATATGCACCAAAGTTGAAAAAAAAAATGATTTACGCTATTATACAGCTTACTGGTATTTCTTCAGTTCACGGTCAGATTTGGAGAGTGGAGACATCGTGCCAGGCTTTGGAGGCAAGTATGAGGTGAGGGTGTGTGTGTGTGGGGAGGTGGGGTACACAGAGGGTGGGTGTGGGTTTGGGTAGGGGGCTGCAGACAGTGAGGGACCATTTTCTACTTAAAGGTTAAAAAAAAATTAAACATCATGGGAAGGTTTTTTCTTTTGAAAGGTACATTTGGCATGCTGGGGTGGGCTCCCAGAGTGCCACCTGCATGATTTGGGGTGGGACTGACTGAAGCCAATGGTGATTGTGCTTGCCCATCGGCAAATAAAAAAGGGTGTTTGGCGGAGGGGAGATGATGCCAAGGGGGACTGGGAACCCTCCTCAGCAAACAACTGGCATGGGACATGATGCCAATGGGGATTGGGCTCCACCATTAGCAAATGAACTGGTGAGGGGGGCATAATGATGCCAACAGGGGGATTGGGCACCCCTGATGTCAGTTTTTCTGGGGACTGTGAGAGGCGGACAGCACAGCCACCATATCTCATTGAAATGTGACACCAGGAAAGGCACGCTGTGCAAAGAGGGGGTGCCCCCTAATTGCAGCAGCTAAAATGTTTCAAGTTGGTGGCACACTTTGCACCAGCTGTCATAGACAGCATGCAATCTCATTCGTGCCACACAGCCAAGCCCGAAAAAGCAGTAGCACCACTGACCAGAACACGACTATGCCTCCAAAACCTAGTCTTCTACTTCAAGCAACCCCAATATGTTGTCTGCACGCCCAAAACAGCATAAAAAGGGGATAAAAAAGCTCTTCCAACTGTAGACCAGTGAACTTGACAAGTGTAGTATGTAAAATACAGGAAGGAATCATAAAGGATTTATCACTGCTTTTTTGCAGGAAAACAAACTTGAATATAGTACACAGCATGGTTTTAGGAAAGGAAGATTGTGTCAAACTAGTATGTTGGACTTTTACAATGGAATGAGCAGATGGCTGGATCGGAGGGGCCCTGTGGATGTGGTGTATTTGGAATTTACAGAGGCATTTGATAAGCTCCCACATTCAGAGCTGATGAACAACTTCAAGCAATGGGGATACATAGCAACATCATACATCCTCATGGCTTTCAGAGAGGAAACAAGGGGTCAGCATAAGAGGGGCAGAGTGAGACTGGATGGGGGTGACTAGTGGAGTGCTGCAGGGATCAGTACTTGGACCTTGCTTGTTTAATATATTTGTGTCTTCTCTACAATTCCATCATGAGACTATATGGCTTACAAAGTTTGCAGATGATTGTCGCTTGGGGTGGACTTGCTGGGTCAAAATAATAATTTGAAACTTCAGATGGCGTTGGACCATGTTGATACATGATGCAATACTTACAAGCTGTACCTTAGTCCAGACAAGTGCTTAGTGATGCATTTGAGCATTTGAGCACAAAAAAACTCAGCAGCCAAGTATAAACTAGGCAATATATACTTAAAGTCAACAACAGTGGAACAAGATCTAGGGATTACCATTTCATATGATTTACAGTTTAGTACACATTGCACCAACATCACTAGGAAAGCAAATGGAGTCTTGAATTGCATTCTTAAACAAATATCAAGTAGGGAAAAGAGGGGTATTAGTGCCCTTGTATGGAGCCTTGGTGAGACCCCTGCTGGAATACGGGGCTTAGATCTGGTCCCCATGCCTAAAGGGTGACATTGCCAAATTAGAGAGTTTGCAAAGAAGGGCCCAGTGCAGTAATGGGGATGGAGGGCAAGGATTACACACATAGATTGGCTGATCTAAATATGTTCTCACTAGAGTATAGAAGGTTGAGGGGGGACATCTGTTTGTTATTCAAAGCATTTAAGGATCAGGATTTATCGATAAAGCTAGGACTTGCACGAAAATGTAGGCAGCATGATACCAGAATACATTCATTACAGCTGGTAGGAGACACTTGCAGAACAAGACGAAGGCAAATGTGGTATACCCAAAGGATTATACCTATATGGAACAATCTGACAACAGAAATAGTGGAGAGTTCTTCTATTTATGTTTTTAAACACAACTTGGATAAGCTGCATATAGCAGGTAAAATTTAAATAAGAGAGAAGGTCTCCAATAAAACAAAACAAAACTCAGAAAGCGAGCTCTATGGACATGCATCCCTTCAGTTCTGTACCTACCTATGTAACCTATGTAACACACACACATATAATGTATGGTAGAATGTTGTTATCTAGCAAAATCTATCTTTTCCCATGGTTGTTATGCCATCGATGTGATGTCACTTTGTTGTTAACCCATCGAAGGTACGTCACATCGCTGGTATAACAACCAGGATCGATCTGCGCATGCTTGGTAGAGGAAGCCAGTGGCTCCCCGAAAGGGCTGCGGCGGCGAGAACTTGACCTGCAGGGGCATAAATTAATTTCAGTTAAGGTACCGGCTTCTTTTCTTCTTCTTTATGGCAACCATACACTATAAAATATAAAGTATGGGGTCCCAATTGGTGACCAACTTGTTAAAGTGTACCTAAACAAGCATTTTTTTAAAACTGCAAACTCCAAAATCTGGCTTCAAAACAAGGGAAAGTAGAGGCTGCTGTTTACATTTATGCTAAAACTGCATTTATGTAAATAATATAAATGCAGTTTCATGGATGTTGAAAAATGTAAACATCAGCCTTTCACTTTCAAAAAACAGCCTTGGTTTCTCCCTAAGATGTCTGCCAAGTCTGTTAAGTGATAAGTCATGATGACATCATCTGCGCCAAAGACATAGACCCACATATATTTCTATAGTGCTTACTAGTTCTTCTTTCCCTCTTTGTTTTGAATTGTTGTACCAGAATGATCAATACCATGTATTAACTCGTGGACTATTTTGATCAGTACACGTTAGGCTATGATTTTGTTCATTTTGTTTACTTTAACTTGCGGAAAACGTTTTGCAATCCTGCTGACTTTTTCCTTGGCAAACTGCATTACAGTATAACACTTCAATTACCTGATGATTTAGTGGTGATGTGATACACTGAATTTTGTTTTTTGTTAACCAGGAGAGACACACTAAGCTGAAAGCTTGTTTACAGGTGTGGCCTGGGAGCACAAGAAAGTGCAATGACTTGATTAGGGTCACAGAGCAAAGTACTGGTCTGGTTCAGTTCCAAAGCCCATGCTCTCTTGTTAATCCACAAATAAGGCTTTCTTTTTTCCATGTGAACCTCCTGCATCTAGCCTGCCTTCTGTTGAACACCTCACCATCCATACCCTGTCCTTAGTACTGCCTGGTGCCGCATATGTGCTTATGGTCTCATGAAGAGAATTATCATACCTCAGATTGTAATCTTGTACCTCAGAGAGTTGCACACACCTATACCATTATTCATCATCTGCTGGCACTGTTGAAAAATGCCTCCCAAATTACTGTCCAGTCCACATTCTCAGTGTTTGACTTTTGCTCCCAGAGTAAACATTGAGTGGATCACCACCCTTCTGCACAGTGATGGCAGTATGTACAGTTCCCCTGTTGTGTTTTTTCCCACCTCATTAACCAACAACTAGGTCTTCCTGGAGGGCCAAGCAATAAGCATCATGACCCATGAGAAAAATTGCTGTTCATGCACTCATACAGGCTGCACTTACAATGGATAACGATATTATTAGCAGGAGAGGCATACTAATACCTTGAGCAAATCCACTTGACTTCCAGTGTCAGTCTACTCCTTTACCTGTGATCTGCAGAACCCCACAGGACAGTTCCCAGCAATTCTTCTCCAGTACTTTTCTGAGCTGTACTCCACAATTCAAGTTGTCTGTCTACCACCCTTCCAAATCTTGAATGAGCTATACACAACTCCCTCAATACTGTCCTAGCAAACGTCAACCCCCCCGCACCCAATGGTAATCTCCTTACACTGAATTCAAGTAATAGTTTAGGTGCAGCCCTGCCACTCTGAGTATTTGTCATCACTGGCTACTCTCATCCACAGTCAGGTAGTGATCACGATGTTGGCAGCCCCACATTTCAGATCTCACAGTGATCTGCTCAATGTCCTCCTTCATTTCTTCAACTAACCTGAATATAGCTATACCCTGCTGGAATGGTCTCTTCAGTCCCTCTCTGGCATTCATTCTTCTCACCTGCTTCCCACACCAAAAACTGGTGAGTTCACTACCCTACTGCATCATGAATGTGGTTAGTACAGTCTCCCATGTTATTTTTACATATTAATAATAAACATGATCTTCTGGTAAGCCAGGCTGATAGCTGCATTACACAAGTGGAAAAAATAGGCTTTCCTATCCATGTAAGATCTAAGCCACCTATGATCAGGCACTATTAAATGACGTGCATAATGATGTGCACACCCATCATTAAACAGTGCCTAATCAAAGGTAGCCTAGATCTTTTAAGGATAGGAAAGCCCATCATTCCCCTTGTTCCCTGTTGCTATCAGCCTGACTTACTGGAAAGATATGTGTATATTTGATATGTCAAAATAAAACGGGGACTGTACTACTTGCATTCTTGATACAGAAGGGTGATGAGCTCACCAGTTTTCGGTGTGAGGAGGAATAGTGAAGTATGAATACCAGAGGGGGAGTGAGAAGGCCATTCTTGCAAGGTACTGCTATATTCAGGGAAGGGGGAAGACAGAAAGAAATACGAGCAGACTACTGTGAGAAATAAGATGTGGGGCTGCCAGCACCTTGATCACTACCTGACTTTGTTGTCCTGGCCAACAATCCCCTTCCCATAAAACCAGTTCATGCAATTGTCCAAGGCTGTGTGTGGATATTAATGTATGAAATGGCTGCCACTACATGTTCAATCACTTCACTACCAATCTAGCATTGCTTGTAAAGCACTTTGGGATACAATGTGTATGAAAACCACTATATAAATGCTGATTCTTCTTATTTCCCATGGAAAAAGAAGACAAGACAAGCATATATTTGAGTTTCGAGAAAGTATGAACTCTAACATTGGACTGAACAAGAACTTTGATACAAAAAAGTGGTGGCTGTAGGGGGAGGTGAAGGGTGTGGCTGCACCCCCCCACTCACACATAGTAAGGTACTTGCATGCTGCTGCTGCATTTCACTTTGTTGAAGAAGTCTGATTTATTGATTGTTCAAATGTTTACATTCAAACTATGGATTAAATTTGTAGGTTCTGTCAAAAACGTACTAGAAAAGAATAGCAGAAAATAAAAAGGTTTAATAAAAATCTTAAGAAGTGCATATTAAGCACGCACACTACCCCAGCACCCCCACTGCAGCATCTTGGATCCACCAGAACCACTAGACCATCAGGTTATTCAAGATTTGTACTGCACTGTGGTTTGCCACAGAGAAAGTCAGTTGGATTAAAACACAATCTCAGCATGTTAAAATAAACAAAATGAACAGAACCATAGCCTAACATGTGTATTATACAAAATAATGCATATGGTTTTGACCATTTGGGTGAAACAATTCTATACAAAGGGAAAAAATAACTAGTTAGCACTATAGAGAGACATATATCTTTCTGACTTTGGCTCCAATGATGTCATCACATAACACATTTGGCGGCCACTTTAAGAAGCAGGTAAGACCATTTTGCTTTAAATTAGAAGGCTGATTTTACAATATTCAAATGCTCTGGAACCACATTTAGGTAAATGATATAAATGTAGTTTTAGCATTAATGAATACAGCAGCCTATGGAGTCAGATTTTTGAATAGTTTGTTGTCAAAATGTTGTTTAGGTATCCTTTAACGGTCTCGAGGCTGCGATAGTGAAATAAACCTCTCAAGCTTCGCTCTTGAGGTTTACACATTAGCCATGGCAACCTCTTGACAGTTAAGTAGTTTACCGATTGGGACCCATACATTATCCTCTATATTAAAAATCCAGTACTATTCAGAGTTTCAATTACTGGTGCTACTTTGATAACCATGAAAAGTTCCCCTCCTAGACCTACCAATTTGCCAGAGAACTCCCTGCTCCTTACCTGGCAACAGATAAAACTGAGGTTCTGGCTCCACTTGAAGCCTATGTGTGTCTTTGTGTGTATGTATGCCAGTGGAACTCTGAAGAATTTTGAAATCTTGTATCCCATGTTACCATTCTGTGTGTGTGGGGTTGGGGGTGCCATTTTACTACTGGAATAATGCAGGGCTTTGAAGTCTTCTATTCCATGGTAAACAATCACACAATGTATTGAGTATGAAGGAGGACTGATGACTGACAGGTAACATCTGTGGTGGGACTATTTTATATTATTTAGCAACATTGTAGTACATTTATTGTGGCTTTGAAAACTTTTAGAATAGTCTTTTTTTAAAAGTTGCCTATGGGCTCATTTTATATAAGCAATAAGACATGGCTGGGTGTTGCTAGTACTGAGATGCCAACACACCCAGAGGCTGAAGGCACTCAGCCTGTGGCCTTGTGCCTCACAACTCCTCTGGGTGTGCGGTTATCTCAGTACTACAAATACACAGCCGTATCTTATTGCTTACATGAACACATGAACATATGAAAAGAACCATCAGAAGATGACCATCTGGTCTATCATGTCTGCTCATAATGATGTAGGGTCTGGTAATACACTTATGCCACTGACCCTGCCCCCCCCCCCAACTCAAATAGGTAAAGTAGATATTATGCTAATTTCCAGCAGCTGGATTCTACTTGAATCTTGGTCACCTTACTGGTGTCATTTGAGGCTGCTACATATGGTGTCAGTGTAGACAGTGCAACTCTGAGTCAAATTCTTCCTCAAATAAGATTTCTTCACAGTTCCCTTGGTGACATAAAGAAAGACTTTCAGTCAAAAGAAGACACCACTGCTGTTATGCTGACAGATAACTTGAGTCTCAGACTCTCGACTGATCAGAGAATAAATTCCATGTTTAAGAATGACACATATGTGTTGGCTATGTTGCTAGATCTCTGTTTTAAGTGGAACTTTGAAGCCATCCTTTCTGCAACGGAAGACATTGAGCATTGGAGAGATTTTCTGATAACCAAATGTGACATTGCCCTACCACCATCACCACCATCATCAACTGATGTACAACAGTCAAACCCTGCTGAACCATCAGAGTGTGCTTCTGGCTCACACAATAGCACATCTGTACATTCTTCACAATCACCTGTGTCATCAGCAAGGAAAGGACATCTAGAGCTACTTCTCGGGCAACCTGTGTTCAGGGTCAGAAAGGCAAATCACTTCTGAGTCACCTGCAACAACATGGACTAGCATCCTGTAAAGAAAGTGCAGCAGGTTCATCTGCCAGACCGGTAACCATCTCACACAGCACAAAGATCCTGGAGTATTTTGCAGACCACACTGTGATTGGTCTCAACAAAAGTCTATTACTGTACTGGGCCAGATTTAGTAAATCTTGCAATAATATACCTCAGTTGTTCCTCTTCAAGTGCATTTTCAGAATGAATATTTAGTGCAGCTGGAGGAATAGTCACTGACCAAAGAGTACTGCTAAATTCTGTAAATGTGGAACGGCTTTCATTTTTCAGAATGAATGCTAACAATTTCCCAACTGTCCCAAACACTGAACTATACTAGTCTGACCCTGAACATGAACAGCAGCCTGCAAACAGTGATACTGAATATGACTAGGCTGTGTATGAAATGAGTAGAACCATCACCACTGCCACAATGCCAGCCACATGTACCACACTACTCTTAGTTTTCTTTTGTCAGTCATCCATTTTATATTACGTAACTTTGATGCCCGACGGGGGTATAATTTTTGGAAACAGCAGCAGCCTTACTCAGAGCAGCTGCACCTCTCATACCTACCTCATCAATGTCCACCATGGATATAATTTCTGGAAACAGTAGCAGTCTCAATCAGAACAGCTGCGCCTCTCGTACCTACCTCAGCAATGCCTATCATGGGTATAATTTTTGGAAACAGCAGTAGGATCACTCATAACAGCTGTGCTTCTTGTACCTGCCTCAGCAATGTCTGCCATGGGTATAATTTTTGGAAACAGCAGCAGGCTCACCCACAGCAGCTGTGCCTGTCCTCCCTGCCTCAGCAATGCCCAACATGGGTATAATTTTTGGAAACAGCAGTAGGCTCACTCATAACAGCTGTGCTTCTTGTACCTGTCTCAGCAATGTCTGCCATGGGTATAATTTTTGGGAGCAGCAGCAGGCTCACTCACAGCAACTGCACCTCTTGTACCTGCCTTAGCAATGCCTGATATGGGTATAACAGCTTGGGGCACCTAACAAACACTGTAATAGACAAAAACAGTCTTTCACATGATTTTTGTTATGGTCAGGCTTGAGTAATAGGGTAGAAGAATAAATCAGGTAGTAACTACCCAATTTGAATCAACTACTTATTTTTCATCTGGGTATTTTTAGGGCAATTTTGGTTAATTTAGAGGTACCCACAGATAGTCTTGAGGGTCAGGTATTTTAGTACTTGCCTATGACTATCTGCAAGTCATGTAGGGAACATCTTTAACAGTAATAGAGCAGGATATGTCATATAACTGTTTTCACTGCATTTTTCTTGAGACTGTAACAGCAGTGGCCCCACAAGCAGTTTAGTGAGATGGGTTCAGCTATGCAACCAAGCATGTGAGTCAATCCCATCCCAAGCTTTGAGAATCAAATAAAATGTTAGGTACAGGCCAAATATCCACAGACTATTAGTAGGCATGCTGGTATAGCACAAAAGTAAGTGGAAAATGAATAAAATTTACCACATAGTCAGCTGATTGCAATGTTACACTGCACAGCTGTTTAAGCTAGGGCAAGCCTTTGTCACAGTCTCGGGAGACTTGTTGCATCCTGGAAAAAAGGATCAGAGAGCAGCAACAGAAAAAATAAGAATAAACATTTGTCAATGTCAAACATGTTTGCTTTCATGCTGTTACAACTGCAGAAATATCTCATTTTCAATGGAGTCCTGCTTTTTACACTTTTTGGCATTGTATTTACCCAGGATAGAACATGTACAGTTTATTTTCAGTTCAGTTTATTTATTATTATAGTACTGGAAAAGTCATTGTGAGCAAAAACTGCCCATCTTCACAATCATCCATTAACAGAACCAAAGCAACAGTTGAAAAGCTAAGAACAAAACACATAAAAGGTAACAAAGGTAACTTGACAAGCATATAAAATGCAATGCCTTGCTTTCAGTGGGTCCTGCATTTCTGTATTTTCCACAGAGCTGTTTCTTGTTCCGGACTCGTCTGATGGCACCCCCCAACCCGTCACTGACTTTCTCACAAACACACCGGTTATCCACCACTTATCCAGGGCTACAATGTGGTTGTGCAAGAGCCTGCTAAGAATGCTTGCTTGGATGGTGCTCATTGTTTTCCTCCCACCTGATATTTTCCCCTGAGGTGGTGGGGTGCAATTGGGTGGTCACCCATACGTGAGGTGACACACATATGTTACAGGTATCTGGCAGTAAACCCTCTCCTCCTGGTGCTGTCTACTGTGCTGCCGACTGGTCTCCACCAGTAAGCAATCACACAGTGGAAACAGTGTCCACCCCTTCTCTAGCAAAGGACAGCAGTCCCTGGGATGCTCAATTTTTCCTCCCCCTGCAAGCCCCTGATGGCACACACCCATTCTTGAACACACTATCCCAGCACAGCAAGCAAAATCACTACCTCTGTGCTACTGATCCAGCTTGGAGTCCTGCTTTTATCCATCTTTGAAATATATTTTCCCCAGGAAAGGCCAGCTGAGAGCCAATCTCTAATTGTCAATGGGGTCCTGCTTGTACCTATGTTAACACTGTATTTACCCAGGATAGTATAGCAGACATGCAATATCTCATTTTCAATGGGCTCCTGCTTGCACTCATGCTTACACAGTATTTACCCAGAGTATAACAGAGAGGCACTATCTCATTTTCAGTGGAAGACCATCTTTTACCTATTTTTACACTATATTTACCCAGGACGGGTCAGCTAAGAGTCAGTGAGCTTGATTCACAAAGCAGTTTGGATCAGCGCAAGGGACTTGCAGCAGAGGGTTTACTGCAAGGGGTGACTTGCTTCAAACTTTGCTGCAAGTGCAATTTAGCAAGGATGCATGCTGCAACACCCTAGCCGTATATCCCTTGCGCCGAACACAAAAGTTAGACTAGCTTCCCCAGTCTAACTTTGCACCATTGGGAGATCCATATCACGGGGCTTGGGTTTCTTGCAAGCTGCCGTGAAGTGGGGAAGCTGTTGCAACTGCACCAGCCCTTCATGAATCAGACTGCATTGTGCAAAAGGGTTTTGGTGCAGCTGCTCCAAATACTGCAGATGGTGCAGGGCTTGAGCAAGTTGTGCATCATCCTTTGTGTATTGGGCCCAATAGTCAATATCTCATTTTCAGTGGGGTCCTGCTTGTACCCATTTTCACACTGTATTTACCCAGGATAGTACAGTGGAGATGCAATATCTCATTTTCAATGGGCTTCTGCTTGTACCAATGGAAATGTGAGATTTCATTGTCAATGGGCTTCTGCTTGTACCCCGGTTTGCACTGTATTTACCCAGGATAGTGCAGTGGCGATGCAATATCTTGTTTTCCATGGGGGCCCATTTTTTTCCCATTTTTACAATGCATTTACCCAGGACAGGACAGCTGAGAAGCAATATTTCATTTTTACTGGGCTCCAACATTTTGACCCCATATTTCCAACATATATAGAATAGTGTATGGTTGTCCGTACACAACAAGGCTAGGTTGCGATCGAGGGGATGTGAGAATGTCATACAGACCTGGAGAGCAAAGTTTGAGAGGTCCGTATGATGGCATCATATCCACAAGATGGCAACATAGCCTTGTTGTGTATGAACAACCATACGTTGTTTTATATTGTATATGGTCCCTCAAAATGTAAAAACTTTATAATTTCACAAGGTTTCATACATTGTGTTCATGCTACTGCTCCTCAATGCAGTCCCACTCTGCTCTTGAATCCGGTCCTCGCTGCAACCATGCTTTGCTCCTAACCCCAATGATTTACAGCTGCTGGTGATTAAAAAGCAAAAAAAAAAAAAGAAAATTGCCAAACTGGTAGTTTGGACACTTGGAGCTGACCATGAATGTCTGTGTCCATCCATACTATCTTAATTAACCACTCAGTCATCCACTTGCTAACCAGTGCAACCATTTTAATCTGCTTTTTTTTTTAATCAGTGCTCTTTCCACCAATCAGGTAACAGATCAAGGGGAGAAAGTTGTTGTACTATTGATGTGATGTCAAAATGATAGTACAACTTTTTTGACATTTGAACTGCCCTACAACAGGAGTTTGAAAGCCAACATTTTTAATTGACAATAACCCCTAACCACATACTTATGGTTGCCATGATTCAATTTTTATTTTTTTTCCATTTTTGATGGCTAAAATTAAGTTTTATTTTCAGTATCGGTTTCCGATTTTCATCTACTCAAATTAACACAGTTATATGAAATCTTAGGTTTTTACACTTTTATTTCAAGAAGTATCGACTTGTGGCTAGCAAATATTTACTAGGGTTGTCTTTAACTGCCTGAGTTATGGTGGGCAGAAGGTGACAACTGAAAGCTGATAAGATGCTGGATTGAGAGTGAAGCTTTGATTGCCTGAGTTGTGTTGGGAGGGGCTTTAATTTCCCAAGTCAAAGCAAAGTAAGAAGGGAATACAACAATTCACAACTGACCAGGTCGATAGCCCCAGTGAGATGCCAGAGGTGGGGACACAGCTCTAATTGCCATCCTTGTGGTCAGAAGAAGGGACAGGAAAGGTGCAGCATCCAATACTGCTGCTGTTTCACTGCAGTTTAAAAATAAAAAAAAATTACCTGACTGGGACCCCCACCCTCCCCCCGGTGACATGGCAAAGTTAGGCTTTAATTGCCTGAGTCATGGTGGACGGATGGGTCTGTGAGGTTGCAACATCCAATACTGTTGCCAGTTTGTTGCAATCTATATTTTTAAATTACCTGACTAGGAAACTTGATAAGATGCCAGAGTTGGAGGTGAAGCTTTGAAAGAAAATCAATCAGTGTCGATGTAATTTTTTCCCATCAGTTTCATGAATTCTTCTGAAATCGATATTTACCGATTTTTACCAATTTCAATCTAATCCTGACAAGTCTACATATACTATGGCCTTTTTATAACCTCAGGTTAAAATCAAGACAGGTGGTAATTTTTACATTTCATCCAAAAAGATAATTTATGCAGCAACTGCAAAAACATGTTTTGGAGGAGATTCAAAAAATGACACCTGTCATGTTCATTGGTTGGGGTAACACAAGGGAGATGTTGAAAACTTGGGACCCAAAATCTGTAACAATACAGTCACAAGTAAATGCTGGAGAAAGACAATGTTTCTTCACAACTTAGTCTTTTTGCCACATTTTGACCCAAAATTTTCAGCATGTCTTTTTTGTGACCCCATATTATCGTAAAAACAAGTGAAATGTTCAAAATCTCATCTGAAACGTGATTTCCCACAGTGACTGCAAAAACATGTTTTGGAGGGGATATATGCAAAATTACACCTGTCTTGTTCATCAGAAGGGGTAACAAAAGGTCTATGCTGCAGACTTGGGGCCATAAATCTGCACAAATCAGACAGTGATGAGTAAATACTACAAAATCCAACATTTCCTCATAACTTTGTTGATTTTTGACATTTTGACCCCCAAATTAAATATATATTTTTTTTAATTTAAAGTTTATTAGAATTTTTCCATACACCAAAAGGACAGAACATAGGAAATTAGCATATTATACAAAATACCAGATATGTTAAGTCTGTCCCTCCCACCTCCCCAACCACCCATTCCACCTACCACCCTCCCCCCCAGCAAACCTCTTTATTTACAACAGCAGTCATTGTTAACCTTCCATACTACCAATGATTCTCAGACTACTTAAATTAAATCGAATACAAAGTGTGTAAAGGACCCCAAATCTTATTGTATTTGGGCAATCTATTCTGGAGATTAGCACAGGCTTTTTCTGTCCTTAAATTCCCCAGTAATTCACTAAACCATTCCGCATAGGAAAGAGCTTCAGCATTTTTCCAGTTCCTGAGTACCAATTTTTTGACCGACATCGCAATTATAGACATATAATATTTCCATTTAATAAACTTAATCGAGGAATAATCACCCAGTATACAAATTTCAGGTGTAAAGCAATCAGAAATTCCTAACATAGGATCAGCCTTTGCTGATATTGTCTCCCAAAGAGATGCCACCTTCGGACAGGACCAGAAAATATGCAAGAGTGTACCTTCCTCCAGGGAACAGCGAGTGCATAAGTTGGATTCGATAAGGCCCCACTTGGCTAACTTCTGAGGAGAATAATACAGGTTATGCAATATATAAAATGGAGTAAGATGGAGTCTGTCCTGTGTTATGAAACAGTGACAATTATACCATAGAGAGGCCCAATCCAATGTTAAACGGGGAAAGAGTCTTGTCCAGTATTCTGTAGGGCCAAGAAACTGTGGAAAACAAAGATCAAAAAGCATGGCATATAACTTAGATATGGACTTGGGAGGCGACTTAAAATTTGGAGATCCTGATACAGTGATTTATTACCTTACCCTGATGGAGACTGCCCTAGCATTTTTACTAGAAGATGCTTGAGCTGATACACTTCAAAGTAACCGGAAGATGGAATGTTAAATTTAGACATAATTTCCGAAGTAGAGAGCCAAGTATTTTCATCTTTTTGAAGCGAGAGGGGAGATCCTGCCCCCAGCTGCGGTAACCATGTGGAAGGTATAGGTTTACCCCCCAACATGAAGAAAAGAGAGTTCCAGAAAGACAGAGAAAGATCCTGTAAAGGATTGTAATGCAAGAAGTCGCACGGTTGTCGATGAACCTTACCAAATTACATTTTTTACATTGTCGTTTTATGACTCCACCTTATGACCAAGACAGCTGGAAGTTTCTAAATCATGCCCAAGAGGTGATTTTGCAGAGCTACTGCGAAAACATGTTTTGGAGGAGATTTGAAAAATGACACCTGTCATATTCATGTGTTGGTGGTAATAAGAGCACTATATTTGAAATTAGTCATGTACTCTTACTAAAACAGAGGCTTGGTATATTCTACCAGATCAAACATCTACTCTTGCAGGAAGCTAAAACTCACTTAGTGCAAACCACCTTCATGCTGCTATTGGACTATGCTGACTATGGGAAAACATTTTGGACTTTCTTATTTTTCTAGTATGAACTTCTTGTATGGGCAAGGCCCAAGTATGGCACTAGTAAAACTTGACACTCTTTACCATCGGGCAATAAGATTCAGAACTGGTGCATAGTACTCCACCAACCACTGCACTCTTTATACCATGACTGGATGGAATACTCTTAGTTTTTAATTCCCCCAAAAATGCAGTCCTCTGGACTTACAGAGCCATCTCTAATATGCTCCCACAACATATCTCTGACTGCCTTCCTGTCTGCCCTGTAGGGAACTACCTCCTTAGAAGGGTCTCATATACCACACTTCTTATTCCCAAGATTAGAACTCATTTTGGTAGAGTGTCTATAAGTCACTCCCTCCCTGTTCTTTGGAGTAAGGTGCAAAAAAACACTGAAACTCGTGCTTCCTGTGAAATTGACCTTCTACAAAAATCTTTTTGTGCAGACTTTCAAGGAGACTTGCAACTGTCTCTGCTAATAACCTTCTACTCTTGTACCTTGCTGTCTTCTCCTGTAACTTGTTCGTTGGGTGGTCAGTCACTCTTGGGTCGGCTGTCGGTCTTGTTCTCAGAGTGGAGATTGACTTAAGTAGTACCTCACAAACTGCCAGACTCCTGTAGTCTATCTTATATGGGTTTGGAACATACATTTAATACCAGAAAGAGGGGAGAGGAGAGTTGTGTACAGGCCCAGGGCAAGGGTAGGTTGGCAAAATAAATTGTTGACTTGTGCCAGAGGAGAAAGTGAGAGAGAGAGACAGACTGTATTGGGGGCCAAAGAGAAATGTTATAGTTACAGGAATCACAAATAAAGTTTATTCTTGGCCACAGTGTGGCTGTGTGTGTACACAGGGCAAGATCAGGCTCACAAAGTAAATCTTTGACTTGTGCCATCATGCAGAGGAGAAACAGAGAGACTGCCGGGGGCCAAAGAGAAATTCTACAGTCACTGAAACCACAAATAAAGAATTTAATCTTGGCCTCACTGTGTGTACATTGTACAGGGCAGGCAGGCAAAATAATGCTTGCATTTCTCTCTCTCTCTCTCTCTCTCTCTCTCTCTCTCTCTCATCATGTCATATTTCACCATTATAAACCAGTCATGAAGCAGCTAGCAGTCATACTGTTACTGTAGTTTTTATACAAATCATGCATTAAATTATTTGATTTTGGACTGTGTTGAATATGACAGACTTCAGACACTTGTATGCATTTTATCGCATTTTTAAAGAAAAATATTTATAAATAATCAGAACATAAAGGTGATTCCACAGAGTGACTTTGAAGACATGTTATGGGGTGATTTGAAAAATGTTCCCACCTTGTTCATGTGCTGGGATCCCAAAAAGTCTATGTTGAACATTTGATGCAAAAATGTAAAAAAAAATAAATAAAATTACCCAAGTTATGAGTAACAGTTCAAAATGTATTAAAAAGCCATTAATCAAATGGTCAAGGGGCATGGATATGGTGTACTATCCACACTATTGGCAGACTTCCTTTCCCCTTTAAGACTTGCCTGAAGATCTTCAAGCTGGCTCCTCCTACTCACCCGGGTGGTATCTTCCTTGGCACCACCCGGTGATGTCAGATCTTCCTTTCCACTGGAAGAAGAAAGTTCCCTCCTCTGTTTTTGTAGGTCCTTTAGTTCAAAATCTTGATCTTCAAGTTACTTTGTGGTTTTCAACATTGTAGCATGATGGATTCAACTGATTCCAACTTGGCACTTGGTTTCAAACATTGTCCATACAGGCATAAATGTCGTGCATGGACTTTCACACCACGTGTGTATACTGACTGGGCCAGGAACACAACTCACAGGCTTGTGGCCTTTACACCACTCCACTTTGTAGGACTAGTACATGCGACTTTGCTTGGATGTCTGAATGAGCAGGATCCTCCCGTTTGGTCCAAGGATACTTGTAGGGTGGTCTCTGCAGCTGCAAGGTCTGCTGAATAGTTAGCGACCTTCAAAGAAGCTGCAGCCCAAGCCATGGTGGGCGCTTGCAATGGTCCTACTGGGCTTTGGCACCTCTTATGCATGTCCCTTTCTACCTCTAGGGAGGGCCCTTTCCGAGGGTACAGATCTGCAAAGAAGGCCTCCAAGGTGAAAGCTAAGGAGTACCGCTGCAGTTCGTAGGACTGTGAGCACTCTCGTGCCTCAGATTCCCACACTTATGCTTCGTTGACCATGATTGATGAGTCCGGTTCAGACGATGCTTCAGTTCAGGATGCTGGCCTCAAGGTGTCCCTATCGGGCCTGTCAGCCAAGATGCAGGCTGACCAGGCTGTCAAGATTTTCCTCGACCCCGTTGTCACAGAACAAGGGGAATACTTCCTTCTGCAGGACTCCAGTACTGTCTCCCCAGTCCCAGGGTGGGTCAGATCAGCTTCCTGAGCTGGTCCCTAACCCTCGGGATCCTAAGCTTAGGGGGAACCTAAGCGTGCCTCATGGTTTCTGTCTCCCTTCATTGTCTGGTCCACAGGCATTGATTCAAACAAACTCTGCAGCCATGTTCCATTCTAGTAAATCTAGCTAAGAGGCTAGCAAGATAATGCAAATTTCAAAATTTTTGAAACCTCAATCAAATTGAAGCAGACATGGAAATGCAAAACTACATAGAAATGTTAGTACAAACCAAACTTTGCAATTGTAGAGAAATTGCAATAGTAATGCTCAACCTCAAGCAACCTTAATGAAAGGAACTGATTATTGTGAGAACCTATTTTCAGGTTCTGGAAGGGGAGGCAGGGTGGGGAGTGTAACCATAGTGAGGGATGCCCAAGAAGAACAATATTACTACAGTATTATTTTTTATTTTTCTAACCCCAGTAATCCCTCACTTAATGATTACTGTCTAAGCAGACTCTATAGGAGTACCTTGGGAAGCTGAAACCTGAATCTACAGCTAAAGAAGGTTCTACAAGACAACAGTTCCAAAGCTTACATCCCTCCTGGATTGTATGTCCTGGCAGTGGTGCTTTGTAAAGGTGTGCACTGTTTCCCAGGTAGCTGCTTTGCAAATATCTAATAAGGGAATGCCCCTTGTGGATGCCACAGAGGCAGAGGTGCCCCTTGTGGAGTGGGCTCTTAAGCCTCTGAGAGGCATTTCATAGTTTTCTCATAACAGACCTGGATGCAAAACACTGTCCATTGAGAGATATACCTCTTAGTTGCTGGTTAGGGAGCAGTATAATTCAACTGCAATTAAGTAATTTTTTTCATGGAATATTTTGTGACATGTCGTTTACTGCAAGGTACTGGGTTGCATCTTGTCTGGCTCTGCTGTATTTAACAAAAAGTTGAGTGTATTTGGATCTGGCCTTTTTTTCTGGTCCATGAAAATACCAAGAACTCTTTCAGGTCAAGACTTTGCAGTTTTTGCTCACCTGGGGTAGAATGTTCTGCAAAAAGCACACAAAGAATCACTGACTAGTTCAGGTGGAATTCAGACACCACCTCAGGTAGGAATTTCTAACTGGTTCTAATAACTACCTTTTCAGTGTGGAAGATTATGTACTTTGGCTCTGTGCAGAGGGCTTGTATTTGACTCTTCCTCCTAGCAGAGGACATGACAATCAGGAATATGGTCTTCAAATGTAGCATTCTCCATGTCAGCAGTTTCCCTAAGCTTGAATGGTAAGCAAGGTAGACACTGAGATTCCATGGAGGGACTAGGTTCCTTACAGGTGGGTCAAAGTGGCTGAGGCCTTTAAAAAACCTTTTGAAAATGGATTGTGAGGCCAGTGACTTTCCTTTGCCTGCTGACACTGCTGCTAAATGCACCTTTACTGTTGAAGGCCTTAGGTTTAGTGATTGCAGGTATACCTGGTACTATAGGACTATAGACAACCTTGCTTCTGTTGGGTTTATTCTTCTGGGGGGTATACCTGTAAGAAAATCTCTTCCATTTAAAGGAGCATGTTTTTCTGGTTGCTGGTTTCCTGGAAACCCTAACCACCTTCAAGACTTAATCTGAGAGGTTTAGTTCAGAGTATTCTTACTCTTTAAGAACCATGCCCTCGGGCATTGTGTTTTGGGATTTAGGAATGCCATCCTGCTTGGGATAAGGTAGGCAGATTGTGACTCAGTGGCAGGCTTATTGGAGACTTGCTGGACAGGGCCAGAAGAACTGAATTCCAGATCTGTCCAGTTCAGTCTGAAGCTCTTAGGATCACTGTTGTGGATTCCCTCCAGAGTTTTAGGAGGACTTTCTGGATGAGTGGAAATGGTGGGAAGACATATAGGAACCTCCATGTCCAATCAAAGACCAGTGCATCATTTGGGACTGCTCCTTTGATTGCTGATCTGCAACAAAACTGTGGGAGCTGATTGTTTTCCCAAGAAGTGAACAGATCTATTTTGGGAGTTCCCCACTTTCTGGACACTATGGCCAGAACTTGACTGTTCAAGTCCTATTCATGATTTCCCTGGCTGATTCTGCTTATGGAATCTGCCAGGACATTGTCTTTGCTGGCAGATGAACTGCAAGCAAGTAAATCTTTATTAATATAGCGCCTTTCAATATCAAGGCGCTGTACAAAATATCAACCATAAATATACAGGCAAACAACAATATAATTTAAAATCAGTCTTGGAAAGCCAGTGAAAATAAATAAGTTTTTAACAAAGATTTAAAACTACTGAGGGTCAGGCATTCTCTTAACCGACGAGGTAGAGAATTCCACAGGGTTGGTGCTACAAATGAAAAGGCACGAGCACCAGATGTTTTAAGATGAACCCTGGGAATCTCTAGCAATCCCTCATTGGTGGATCGGAGGGGGTGATTGGGGGAGTAGGGAGTCAGGAGATCTTTCAGGTAGTCGGGTCCCTGTTCATGTAGGGCTTTAAAAGTAAGCAATCTGACCTTATAGGTGATCCACTACTGAACTGGCAGCTAGTGCAATCTGCACAGCACAGACGTTATGTGACTGGACCTAGAGGTACCAGTCAACAGCCCGGCCGCAGCATTCTGCACCAGCTGCAAGTGGCTGATATCAATCCCAGACAGCCCTAGGTAGAGGGCATTGCAGTAGTCAAGATGGGTAGTAATGAAGGCATGGACCAGTGTTGGAAGGTTGCCTGGTGGAACCATGTGTTTCACCTTGGTGATATTCCTCAGATGGTAACATAAGGATTTAACCACAGCTGACACCTTAGATTTCATGATCAAGCCATTGTCAAATGTAATGCCCAGGTTCTGCACCTGATCTGAGGTAGTGAGCTGGACACCATCAAGCCACAGGCCTGACACATGCCCAGCCCCCAAACCCTCTCCCCCCCGGGTGATCTGGGTCCACAACCAAAACCTCAGTCTTATCCAGATTCAGTCTCAGCCAACAGGAGCTCATCCAGTCTTTGATTTTGGAGAGGCAATTATTTAGCACAGAGATTGCATCTACCTGTCCAGGCACAAAGGACATATACAGCTGAGTGTCATCTGCATAGCAGTGAAAACTCAAGCCATATCACCTGATGATATCTCCCAATGGCAGCATATACACTGCGAACAACAAGAGTGCTAATATGGAGCCCTGCTGCACCCCACAGGACAAGGGTAGGGCAACAGAGGAATAAATTCTAGTGACCACCCTCTGAACCCTGCCTACGAGGAACGATCAAAGCCATTCGAGGACTGTACCCGACAGTCCATAGAGAAACCGCAGGGTCTCCAAAAGCACCCCATGGTCCACAGTGTCAAAGGCTGCTAAGAGATCAAGAAGAACCAAGATGGTGTGAGCCTTTCAATCTCTTGCCATTAGGAGATCATTTAGTACCTGAACAAGGGCAGTCTCTGTGCTATGCTTCTTCCTGAAACCAGACTGAAGGGCTTCATAGACATTGTGAGTTAAAAGGTGATCATCCAGTTGCAGCGCAAACACCTTCTCAATAACCTTCCCCACAAAGGGAAGGTTAGAGACAGGTTGGTAGTTAGCTGGATCATCAGGATCCAAGGAGGGTTTTTTAAGGAGTGGTCAAATGACTGCCTCCTTGAAGGGGTCTGGAAAGACCCCCTCTCCAAGGATCTCCATACGATTTCAGTTAGGATTGGGCAGATAACATCTACGCACCCCACTAAAAATGAGGTAGGGCCTGGATCCAAACTACAACAGGTTGGGCACAGAGTCTGGAGAATCTTCACAATGTCCATGAATTCCAGTCAGCTGAAATACGTCCAGACAGACCAGGGCTCACCACCTCCCAACGACCTCCAAAACCCCTCATAGAGAGAGCCAGGCCGATTCCGGATCTGATGCTGGCAACCTTATCTATAAAGAACTGAGCTAGCTCATCACACTTAATTTGTGAAAAAGCTTTTCTGGACTGGAGACAGATTGGATTGCATTGCACAATCTGTCTACAGTTCAGAAAAGCTAAGTCGATCGATTCTTTGCAGCAGAAATCTCCCCAGACAGGAACTCTGCCTTCTTTACGGGTGATTTCTGATTGATAGTCCTTATAATGTTCTATCAATCTAAGCCTGTCAGCATCCAGGCCAGACTTCCGCCATGCTCTTTCCAGCCTTCAAACAACATGCCTCAACTCCTTCAAGGACCCATCATACCAAGAGTGAGTGGGCAAAGAGTGAGTGGTCGAACTCAAACAGGAGCAATCAAATCCAAGGCATCTCCCACTGCCTTACTATAGACTAATATGAGATCCCCTGGATTTGTGCTTTCACCCAGAAATCCCGATAGGTCCAGGACCGCCAATAGACCATCTGGGGTAACTCTCCTTAAAGGGTTGTACTGGACCATCTCCGAAGGGGCAGGTCTATTTGCAGAAGCCCCATAACTGAACCCTATGGTGTGATGGTCAGACCAACTGACTGGTTCCACCCCCAAGTCAGAGATCTCCATCTCCAGGAGGAAGAGCAGATCCAATGAGTGACCCCCTATATGGATAGAGGAGGTAATCACCTGTGTAAGGCCCAGCATTGCTATTAGCTGGAGGAGATTTTGACCAAATGGCAAGAGTTCATCGTCGACCCAAGCATTGAAATCCCCCAAAATTATCCATCTGGGAGACTCCAATACCGTGTCGACGATGAAGTCCGCAATCTCCTGCAGAAATAAACCCCCATCACATGGTGGACAGTAAATGAGGAGTATCCTGCATCCTACACCCTCTCCTATGATACACTCAAAGGATCTGGTGATCCCCACTGGAACATCCACAAGGCCCAGTTCGGTCTTAAAAAAAAGATGGCTACACCCCCCCTACACAATCCAACCTTGGGTGGTGAATCACTGAGAACCCAGCTGGAATGGCAGAAGCCAAAACTGTGCCTGCATTTTTGTCCAGCCAGGTCTCGGTGATGCATGCCAGATCCACCATTTCAACAAGATCGGCTATAATAGCAGTCTTGTTTTTGATGGACCTGGCATTACATAACACCACACGGGTTGCATGCGATGCTGAGGAAGACCTTGACTCCTGACCAGTATTAATTGTTAGGCCCTTGGGTATGGGAACAAGACAGGGATTACCCCTGTCCTGGCACCATTTCACCCCAGGGCGTCGCCTGGTCCCCACCACCCCAGTACATCCTCCCCTTTCCCTTCCCCCACCAGGCCCAGTTCTCGACCCTTTCCTGTGCCTTCAAGCAATCCTGAAGGATTGACAATGTTTGTAAACCTCCACTGACAAATAAGGACACTCAAAAGGGTGCAATTCCCTGAGCCTGGTGGGGGAATACTGCCTGACCATCTTTTGGCCTCCCCCAGCACATTCTTGAAATAATAACTAAACACTCGACAACTTAATCCCAACCAAATCAAATAAGAATCAATTCCAAACTATAATTAAAATAACAAACCAGAAATGTTAGCTTCTGAGGAGTGTACCGGATCCCAGATCTTCATTACTCCTGTATTGTTTTAAGGATCTTATCTCTCCCTGCTTTTATGTAGTGCATTGTTGTGGGGTTGGTCTGTACTGATTTGGACAGACTGACCCTGTAGTTGAGAGGAGAAAGACTGCATTGCTAGTAGCACTGCTCTGAGTTCCAGGAGGCTGATGTGTTCCATTGACTCATGTACACTGCATGTGTCACTCAGGAGTGAGGCATGTGTAGTAAGAATACTTGTTGGTAATTGCTGAAAGAAGATATCACCTGTCTAAATTTGCTTTCTTCCCTAAACCATTCTGGTGACTTTACCAGTACTTTTGTCACTGGCACTAGCTGTGAGAGCTGATCCCATCTTTGATACCAGTTGTCTCTTAAGTGACACTGGATATCTCTTATTTTGAACCTGGCCATGGAACCACAGCTCTGGATGTGGCCATGTGGCCCAGTAATTGCAGGAAGTCCCTTGCAGGTCTTGAGTGACCTGTTGTGAAGGAATCTACTGTTGCTTTCAAAGCAACAACTCTGGTCTGTGGTAGGAAGGCTTTCCCCAGCAGGGTGTTTAGCTCTGCTGCTATGAAGCCCAGTACTTGAATTGAATCTAGTTGAGACTCTTCTAGGCTTATCAAGAATCCCAGAGACTGCATAGTGCTTGTTATGAACATACAAAAATTGCCAGCAGAAGGAGGCCACCTGGCCTATCGAGTCTGCTCGAGTTCGCAGCTAGCAGCCTTATTTTGCAGTTGCCAGTTCCCATACCCCTCCCCTTTGTCCTGTCCCACACTCTTTTGAATCCCTTCACTGATTTACATCCCACCAGCTCTGCTGAAGTGAGCAACTTGTCACCTGTTCTGTTTTCCCTAGACTAGCTACTTGCCTAGATAGGGGAAAACCACCACACCTTGTCTTCTGAAGTGTACTGCCACAACCAAGCACTTTGCAACTAACCTTGGTGCTAATGTGAGGCTGAATGGAAGAACTGTGAACTGATATTGGCAATTCCCTAGCTTGAACCTGAGATATAGCCTGTGTGATGCCCTGACCTGCATAAGAAAACAAGCATCTTTCAGATCCAGTGATCCTAGACAGTGTTCTAACTTCAAAGATGGTATCACTGTTCTCAGTGTGACCATCTTGAATTTATCTTTCTTGATATGCTTATTCAGATACCTGATATCTAAAATGGATCACCGCTCCCCATTTTTCTTGTGAGTCAAGAAATACTGTATCATGAGACTAGACCCTTGCAATACTGAGAAACGAGGACATTTTCTGTGGATTTTGCTCTCAGCAATTTCTTTACTTCCAGTTCCAGCAAAATTCTTTCCTTGGGAGAGAGTGCTGGAAAGATGTGTTTCTGCAGCCTTGGGAATTTGCTGAACTGCAGCAACAATCTCTCACCCAGTACCTCCAGAATTCACTTGTGTGAAGCATAGTACATAAAATGGACGAATCAGTCCAGTTAATAATACAAGAAAAAGTCCAGATTTGTGCAATGGTGGGACTCAAATGATCCCTGGGATAGACAGATTAATGGCTTCCAGTTATTCCATTGTGACAGAATGGGTTGTAAGGGAGGTGGAGTAGCAATCGATGTATCTAACAACATCACATGTGAGGAATTGGAGGTACAGGTAATGGAGGGTATTGAACAAATCTGGGTCAGGGTCTCCTCAGATGGAAGCGAGAAAATTACCTTAGGTGTATTGTACAGACCCCCCCCAACTCCTCCTTAGAAAAAGACAACTCTCTAATAGATAAATTAGACAATATGGAGGTGCCAGACAGGTTAATTATATTAGGTGACTTAAATCTACCTGGTATAAATTGGAAAAATCATACAGCACTTAAGGCAGTAGAGTCCAGATTTCTGGACACTTTTAGTCTAATGGGTTTGGATCAATATGTGGAGGGTTCAACCAGGCAAACCAATTTACTAGACTTGGTGCTTAATAACACGGGTGATAGTATCCAGCATTACAGGATCACTTCTCTTGGTTCCACGATAAAGTGGAATTTACCATAATAAAACAATACACTTTGGTAAAGGGTGAAACTATGATAAGAAACTATGATAGAGCCAACTTTAACCACATTAGAGATGATTTTAATAAATAGAACTGGAAATATGATACTAATATACTAAAATGCCAGCAGAATAGGCCTAATGGTCTTTCGTGTCTGCTTGTTTGGTCATCCCCCACCCTGGAAGCTGACCTTGCTGCCCCCCTCACTTTTTCTGGCTTCTCCCTTCCCAGTTCTGGATATTCTTGCTGCACTGGATTTTGCTTCCAGAACCCTTCCCCTGTACCTGTCCCAACCCCTCTTGAACCCCTCCACCGTCTCTGCCTCCACCAGCCTCCTGGGCAGTGCATTCCACGGCTCCACAACCCTCTCAGTGAAGTAGCACCTCCTCCTTTCTCCCCTGAATCTTCCCCCTCCAGCTTCCACCATGCCTCTAGTTGCCCCCTCCTTCCTTCAAAGCACCCTGACTGCTCCTCCCTATTTATCCCTTCATGTCCCCGGTCCCTTCTCTCTTCCAATGTGTACATATTTAGCTCTTGAGCCTCTCCCATAGGTCCTGTCCCCAAGCCCCAAATCATTTTGGTTGCCCTCCTCTGGACCCTCTGCAGGAGTTTAATGTCCCTCTTTAAGTGTGGCCTCAAAACTGCATGCAGTACTCGAGGTGTGGCCTCACCAAGCAGTTATACAGAGGGAGTATCACTTCCCTCCTTCTGGAGGTGATCCCCCTAGCGATGCATCCCAGCATCCTGTTGGCCTTGGCTGCTGCCCTCCTACAAGTCTCTGAGTTGTTCATCTTGACATCCACCACCACCCCCAGGTCCCTCTCAGCCATCGAGACTTGTAGCATTCCCCCCCAGGGTGTACACTTGGCCCAGGTTTCTGGCCCCCAGGTGCAGTACCTTGCATTTCCCTGCATTGAACCTCAGCTTCCACTTTCTAGACCATCTTTCCAGAGCCTCCAGGTCCTCCTGTAGGGCCACCCTCCCCTCCTTCCCATCCACCACCACCCCAGTTTTGAGTCATCTGCAAAGAGACTCATCTCATTCCTGATACCTGTCCTTATGTCAGAGACATAGGCGTTGAACAGCAGGAGCCCAAGGACTGATCCCTGTGGGACCCCACTAATGACCCTCCTTGGGGATGAGACTATCCCGCCAACTATGACCCTCTGGGTCTGGTCCTGGAACCAATTGTCTATCCATCTAATCATCTGGTTCCCCACCCCTATTTCTCCCAGCTAATCCAACAGGCCCTTGTGAGGAACAGAGTCAAATGCCTTGCTGAAGTCTAGAAAGAGGACGTCCACTGGTCTACCCAGTTCCAAGGCACTCATCACCCAGTCATAGAACTCAACAAGGTTTGTCTGACATGATTTCCCTGGGATGAATGCAAGGTAAATCAGTTCCACATATGTGGGATGCCCTGGCAGACAAATTAAACCATTTAATAGATAAGCATCCACATCTGGCACTTGGGTTAATATCCCAGTACTAACACTGTAGTGTAACATGAGAGGGGTGCTCCACTTCTGAGGTGCTGTTTTTCAGATGAGATGTTAAACCGTGGTCCCATCTGCCTGGATTGTTGGTAGTTCAGGTGGATGTTAAAGATCCCATGGCACTTATTGAAAAGAGTAGGGGAACATTTTATTATAGAGAAACTGTTCAAACGTAAACAAATTACATAATTAACATAACGCAAAAATAATATACAAAGGAAAATTACATCAAGAAATTTAACCAATTTTGTCTTTCATAAAAGGGACATTCAACCAACGGATTTTCCATATAGTTAAGGACATGTGTTGATGCTCATACATGTATTGCTTATACAATTCTTGTTCAATCATTTCAATAACAAACATGGGATCATGAAATACCTGTTGCAGTACTAATTTACAATGTATTTGCCATAAAATAAATTTAATAAAAGCAAATATCAAACATAGCAAACTCTTATCAATCCCCAAATTTTGCAGACTAAAACCCCCAACAACCTCATCATACGTTACTGACCTCCAATACTCATTTCCCCATAACCGTGCCAATGTTACCCACATCTCATTTACATAAGGACACTCTATAAGAAAGTGTCTCACAGTTTCTTCCTGGTCCACACAACATAATCTGGGACATTTTCACTCATCTTTAGTTTTATGTTTAGCATTTCCCTTGACAAACAGCTTGCCATGAGAACAAAGCCATACTGTATTCCAAAGTCGGGGAGGAATGCATTTATCCATCAAAGAGTCTATGATATGTTTCTGGTATAAGGAATCAATATCTTTAAAATCAACAGTAGTGATCCCATTCTGTGGAATTATACTACCATAAATCAATTTGCTAGATGAAAACTGTACAATTTGTGTAGCTAATTTCCATAGTTTTACTTTAAGTAATTCAGGTCTGAAAAATGCATATTTTATCTTAAATTGTGCTGGTAGCACCCCATAACAGTCCCACATTTGATAAAATGGCCTGATCCAATGACTTGCATACACAGACCAAAGTGCTTGACTAGGTCTATTTAAGTCTAATAAATTCACATGAAAGAATATACTGTACACAAAAACCCCAGGACTGACTAAATTCAACCCCCTTTTTTCATAGGCAGGTATAATATTTCCCTTTTAATTGGGTTTAAACAATTTCCCCAGATTAACTGAAAAGCCAGTCCAAGAAGGGTTACTTCATAAGCTCATGGCAAAGGATATATAGCACTTATAAACACAAACATAGGTAAAAGAAAGGTCTTAACTACTGCCACCTTCTTTTTTTTTAATTGTTGCCAATGTCTCCAAATTGCTACTTTTGATTGGGCTATGTTCAATTTTTTACCCCAATTCAATTCCCCATTATCCCCCCTCCCAAACCAAACCCCCAAGAATTTAAAGGGGTCCATGGATACCTTTGTACCTTGCCAGATCTCGTTCTGGTCCACAGTTCCACTAAGAGCATAGATAATGCTCTTCCCTCTATTTATTTTAGCCCCTGTCGGCCTAGAATATCCATCTATTACTTCCAGAGCTCAGTTTGCAGAAGCATGATCTGCTACCAATACACAGATATCATCTGCATATGCAATAACATATGTCTCCATATCCCCCTCAACTGGCCTAATTCCTCAAATACATGTATCTTGCTGAAGAAGCCTCAATACAGTAATGGGTCTAAGCAGAATACATATAATAATGGACTGAGGGGGCATCCCTGCCTAACCCCTTGTGTAATATTTATGTTTGTACCCAGAGTTCCATTAACTAATGGAATAGCCTGAGCATTTGCATACAATAAGTTTATCCATGCAACAAATACCTGAGGGATCCCGTAAGACAACATTTATGAAATAAACTGATGAGGGACCTTATCAAAGGCATTTTCCTGATCTAATGACATAATATAACCTTGTATTTTACCCTCTTTACCCTGTTCCACTAATTCTCTGATTAATAATAGATTATGATGTATATGATGATTTGGTACTGAATAAGTCTGAACCAGAGCAATAAGTGTTGAAGCAGTCGTAACTAATCTATTACGCAAAATTTTTAACAGTATTTTATAATTTGTGTTCAGAAGGCTAAGTGATCTCCAGTTATTCAGATCATATCTTTCTCCTATCTTGAAAATTAGAATTTGGACAGCAAGACAAACATGAAAATCAACACTTAAATTATCCAGAACCCAATTCTAGACTACCACCAAAATATATTTTAATAAAGTTTCAAATGTTTTATAAAATTCAGATGGTAAACCATCAATACCTGGAGCAGTATGATTTTTTAAATGCCCAGTTGCCATTTCTATTTCCAATTTTGATATAGGCTTTCTTAGATCTTTTATTAATTCAGAAGGTAGATGAGGTACTGAGATAGTGGAAAATAAGTTCTCCATTTCCTTATCCTCAATCAGTGGGGCCATATACATATTAGTCAAATATTTTGTTACTTATCTGAGAATCTCAGGACCGTTGGTTACTAGTTTACCCTCAGAACCTTGAACAGCAGTCATGAATCTATTGGTTGAATGCTGTGAGCAACTCTGAAATGTGTCTCCGAACCCTGTTTTACCAGATGAACAAATTCTATGTTCATTCAACATAGCCTTTTCTCTCGAGTACTGTAAAGACACCATAGCTATTTTTAAGTTAAGAATCTGTGAAGTTAATGCTATATGATGAGTATCAATAATAGAATATGCCTTAAAAAGTTGTTGACGAAGTTTAAGATATGTCTGATATTCTGATTTATGATGACGTATAGAAAAAGTCTGAAACAGGGATCTAATTTTCTGTTTAGATTCTTCCCACCATAAACTAATGTTATCCAGTAAAACAGCCACAGACATCCTTGCCTTTAAGAGGTCTGTGACCAGGAAACCCACTGTCTCATCTTTTAATAATTCTGTATTTAATTTCCAGTAATGCTGACCATACTGTGGCCCAATTATGCCTCCTAGTACTACTGAAAGAATTGCGTGATCAGTGGTTTCTAATGGTATAACATCCGCTATATGAATATAAATTCTTTTCTGTGAAAACAGAAAATCTATCCTTGTGGATAGGGCCCCTCTGTAATAAGTATGCCCACCATGTGGGTGTAAAGATCTAAAAGAATCCTGTAAATTACACTGCTCAATTAGACCTTTTAAACAGTTAGTCACAGTAGAGCTTATTTGTGACTGCACCCCTATATTTTTTATCCAAAACACAATTAAAATCTCCAACCCAAATAATATGTTTAGTTGTAAGTAAATATGGTTTAATTTTCATAAAGAGAACAACCCTGTCTTTTTTATTTTTTTGTGGAGCATAAATATTAATCAATCTCCAACCTTCTCCCCTATATGTGAAATCTAATACCAAAACCCTCCCCAGTGATAAATCAACTAAACGTGAAATTTTAAATCCATCCCCTCTAAATAAAATTCCAAGACCATCACAAACATCTGTTCCAAATGAAAAAAAAGAAGGACCCCAATACCAAAGCCTCTGTGCTGCTCTAACTAAAAAAATTAGTATTTAATCGAGTATCCTGTAACAAATAAATGTCACAGTTAATATTTTTAAGAGCTGTCATGGTGATAACTCTTCGTTTAGCATTCTTAAGACTATTAACATTCACTGAAGCAGTGCTAAGCAGTGAATGAGGTACTAAGGGAGAAGACAGCGAAATAGTTTAAGGCGTTTTTTTCAACCGTGAACTCCTTCAAATTCTAGTACCCCTTTTCTTTGTCCTATTAATATCTGGTCCCTGTACATGTGATTCTCTTTCAGAATCAGAAGAATGTGGGGCAAATGAGGATGCTTCTGAGTCTCCTCCCTGTTCTGAATCTATCACCCCTTTTGCTAAGATGTCAAAACTATTTTTCAAGATAATATATTCCTCTCCAGGTATATTTTCTTTAGCAGCCTTGGATCTGGGCCTTGTTTGTTTAATACCCCATTTTTTTTGCTGTACTTTTAACAGTTAAAGGAGGAGGCATAACATCAGTTAAAACTTCACTTCCCAATGTAGTGTCACAAACTTTAGTGATAATCTCATAACCAAAGGAGCTACTGTTGCTTCACTCATAGGTTGCTCAGCCACAATTTCCACCACAGCTTCAGCAGGAGGAGGGGGAGAGGTAGTGAGCCTAGTCGTCCGTGGTTGGAGTTTATTTGCAGGGACACCTTGTCTAGCCATGCTCTTTTTCTGAGCTTCTTTAATAATACTGTCTTGGCTCACATGGTCAGTGCGATTGTGAGTGGCCCATGGATAAGATCTATAAGTATGGCCAAGGTCCATACACAAATTGTATCTCATTTCTTCTGTACAATCTACGCTATGGTGTCCAAAAGCTAAACATAGATTACACTTTAGCCTATCACAGGCAGAACCCAAATGAGTAGAGGCCCCACACTTAAAACATGTTCTGGGCTGCCCAGGGTAAAAACAATGCCCCCTTTCATTCCCCAAAAACAGACTATTCAGTAAATGTATAGACCCTAAACTATTATTCCTTAAGCGAACTTTATACTTCCAACCCCCATTCCATAAATGCTCCTCATCAAAAATAGGCTGTGGAGACTCAATTACATCACATTTTTTTCCTATCCAGTAGGTAATATCGTGAACTGACACAGACTCATTCCTGAAAAGAACAGTAACAGTCTTAATTGAGGGCTTTGTTAACGGAAGAACATGAAATGGGATCCAGATTTCAGACTACTTTAAAGCATCATATTTAGTCCAGAAGAGATCTAATCCCTGTGGGGTATTAAAACTAACATCAAAAGTCTTAGAGCCTGAAACATGAATCACGGCATGTATTTCATTCGAGAAAAAACCTAGAGAAGATTTTAACAATGTTCTGCCAACATACAAGCGATCTGAGTCTATATCCAAACCCCCTACATACTCCACACATACTGCATTCTGCCGTTGCAAGGGGGCCAGAAAAAGGATCTTTCTGATGAAATTGTTCCCATGCAGTTTTTGACTGTTCAAAAAAAAAAGGACTCTGTAACTTGTGAAGTATGTATATCCTTATCAGGTTGATTCTCCCTCCCTGTTTGAAGTAGTTCAGGCTCTTCAAAATCTGATGAATTTGTGTTGGACAAAGACGGTATTACCGCCTCATTATTATCAAAGTTATTAGCAACACTACCCAAGGGAGGTATAGGCAAGGTAGTTTGCTCTGGTAATTGCATATGTTCTTTTTCCGCTTCTAATTCTTCCTGCATGGGGTTTTGTCCAGGAATAGGGCTATGCGAGGGGTCAGGAACCCAGACGCCTGACTCATCTCTTTTCCACCCAGCTGACAAGAGCGAGCATTCAAGAGAGGTTGGAGAACGCCCTTGTTGAACCGGAGAAAAACTGTCAGCACTTCTACTCTTCCGTAAGCCCAAATTATGTACATCAGTACCAACAGACTTTTGTAGCATAGAAGGAGAAGTACTCACTGCATCCTTATGGTCTCCGAAATCTTCTTGTTTTTCATATATCAGCACAGGCTGCACTGCATCTGTCAGCTGCTCCTCTTCTCTCTCTGACTCATGTGGTGAGAATGCCTTTGATGATCCTATGTCACCTGGTGGATTAGCAGGGTGTTCAGCTGAAGCAGAAGTTGAAATGTCAGGCAGTTCCTTCAGAAGTAATGCAGCAGCTTGCAATTCGGTAGGCATTATCTGGTCACACTGCATTTCAGTAACCTCTTCCATAGGAAAGTGTGCATTTACTAGGTTTGCACCATCAATAAATCATAATGCTTTAATTTGTTTAAGAATGTTATTTAACCAAGCATCATCCAAAGAAAACAGACTTGAAGATGGGCTTGCAGAATTGGTCAAACAACCAGGCACTTCCATATCCATTACACTGGCAAAATCAACAACATTACTGGTCTCCTGGGCTGGACCCGAGGGTTGGGAGACCTGCACACCCTCAGGTACACCAACAGAATGAACAGCTGCAACACCATCCTCCATAGCAGCAGCTCCCCCTACTGACGAAGAGTAGGGGAGTTTCCCCGGTGTCCTGGCCAAATTTCCTTCATTCAATAAAAATACCTCCAACAGCTTAATCTGGTTCAAGGTCAGTTGGCATTCATTTGTATCCCCCTCCCCCGGGTCGTGCCTGAAAATAGGCAGAATTTTTCTAGTGCACTTACCCGGTCAACAAAAACTAAATAAATAAATAAATATGCCACTTAAAAAGAAATATAATAGCTCTGGGACTATTCCTGTTTGGATGAACATTAAGATCAAGAAGCTGTTAAATAGAAGAAACAGGGCCTATGTTAAAGCTAAAAAAAGTGGCCACGTTAGGAATTGGGATTTATATAGATATCTCTTTAGGAAATGTAAAAAAAGTATCTCAGTAGCTAAAAGAGATTACGAATTTAAACTGGCACACAAAGTTAAGAACAATTATAAAACCTTTTATAAGTATATTAATCATTATACAATGGCAAGAAAAAATCCTGGACTCTGATTGGTCAGTCTTGGACTGGACCCGTGATGTTATCCCAGCATAACATCACGGGTCTAGTCTCAGCCTCACTGTGAACCTGCTGATCAGCATGCTCAGCATTTGCTTGATTGTTTCATCTGCTCTTAAAAAACAAAAATATTTTTCCACACAAAAACATCTTTAAAATTATTTTTTTATTCTGTATAACAATGAGCCATTGTATAATAGGAATAATGCACTCCAGGGTGTGTGTCGTGCTGGGATAACGGCACTTCTGGGGTGATTAGTCGCACTCGGCCTGCGGCCTCGTGCCTAATCACCCCAGGCGTGACGTTATCCCAGCACGACACACACCCTGGAGTGCATTATTCCTTTATTAAAAAGGGGGGCCTCAGGGAATTGGACCGCTTAAGCAACAGGACGGTAGTTTTCTACAGGACAACAAACTGATGGCCGAGCAATATAATAGTTACTTTTCATCTGTTTATAATAAAAAAACTAAGGGTGTAAAACAGCATCTTGAAACCCACAGCACTTTTAAATTAAATAAGGAAGATATTCGTAAGAGATTGCTTGGTCTAAATCTGGGGAAATCTATGGGTCCTGATGGAATTCATCCTAGGGTAATATACTAGCAGACCAATTGGCTGAACCACTCACACACCCATTTCAGGCTTCCATTGACCAGGGAATTGTGGTAGGTGCTTGGAAGCATGCAGATGTTATCCCAATTTTTAAGAAGGGATCTAGGCAGGATTTCAGCAATTACCATCCGATTAGTCTGACTTCACTATTAGGAAAGATTTTGGAAGGGATAATTAAGTAATATATAGTTTTGGATATGCAGCAGAGAGGAGCTATAGATGACACTCAGCATGGTTTTATACAGCGAAGGTCTTGCCAGACAAACCTTCTGGGATTTTATGAAAGAGTCAGTAGGGCCCTGGATGAAGGAAGTGCAATGGATGTTGTCTACCTGGACTTCTCTAAGGCCTTTGACAGAGTGCCACATGGAGAACTTGTTGATTCCTTGATATGCCATGGCATCCACGGTAACATTACAAAATGGATTAGTTCCTGGCTCTTAGACAGAAAACAAAGGGCGACTATCAGGGGAAGCAGTTCTGGATGGTCAGAGATTACGAGTGGTGTGCCACAGGGACCCATCCTGGGCCCCTGTCTTTTTAATATTTATATACTCTCTATGACAGCAGGTGGGGAAGTTTGGGAAACTAAATTTTATGACGACACAAGGATTGGCTACAAGGTAAATAATAACATGGATGCTGACAAACTACAAGATACCCTATTAAAAATACAGGACTGGGCACATAACTCAAGACTAACCTTTAATGTAGATAAGTGCACAGTTATGCACTTTGATAGAAATAACCCAGGGGCAAATTATATCTTAAACGGGCAATTGATTAGAAAAGTAAAAGATGAAAGAGATCTGGGAATTAGGGTCACAAACAACCTAAAATTTAAGCAACACTGTAGTCTAATAGTTCAAAAGGCAGGAAACATTCTGAATTGTATACTCAGGCACATAAAACGCAGAGCTAGGGAAGTTCTGTTGCCACTTTATAGATCACTGTTGCTGCCGCACATGGAATACTGTGCACAGTTTTGGTCTCTTGGCTTTAAAGGGGAGATTGCTGCATTAGAGAGGGTACAGAAAAGAACCACAAGAATGATTGAAGTTGCTCAGGGGAATGAAAATCTGGACAGGTTGTCTATATTGGGGTTGTATACATTGGAATACTGCAGGCTAAGGGGGAGACATGTGCATGGTATTCAAGACTCTCACCAATCCTAATCTGAGAGAGTAACTGGGTCTAAAGCTATGCGAACAGAAATATCAGCTAAGAAGGCACAAGTGGCAGTTCATTAGGGAAAGGTATTGAACCACATAAAGAAATCATTGGTTCAGTATCAGAGCAGTAACAGTCTAGAAAGGATTACCACATGAGGTGGTATTAAGTAGTTCCATGCAAGCATTTAAAACAAATTTGGACAGATTCCTGAGAGGAAAGAACATCATGGGATATCAGTAATTATGCTAAGTGAGCTATATGGACTTCTAAGTCTTCTGCGCTCTGAGTAAACCTATGAACCTATGAAGTAATGTTTACCCATTCCTGAAGGTAGAGAGTGCCAGTCCCCCCCCCACCACTAACAGTGGCTGGGTGACCTGGGCAGAATTATCAGGGGCTTTGCTTTGGCTAGGGCTTGTATGCTGCAGCAACAGTACACTTTGTGCCCTTTCTGCCCCTGTCTCTGTAGTAGCCTGTTTGTGACTGATACACATGAGAAGCATAGACTCTTGGAAAGTAACCCCTGCCTCTGCCTCCTGTCCCCCTTTCCATAGGGCATCTACGAGATAGAAAGCCCTTTTCTTCTCATTGTTGCATTTGTTTTCTTTATTTGGTTTTTATCTCTCCAGGGCATACTGGGCGGCTACTCAGCCTCATTCCTGAGTACCGTTGACCATCCCATGCCTCTCTCCTAGTCATAAGAGTAGTCTCCCCTGTGGATTATCCCCATGCACTCCTGGAAAGATGAAAAAGCAATGTCCAGACTGATTTAAGGTTTATAATGATCCATTGCCCCCTGATCAAGCCTTATGTTGAAACACTGGAGTAAGCCAGTCCTGCTGTGTGCACCTGTGTGGCAGCAATTGTCTTTTTCAAATAAAAGCAATGGAGCATCATACACCTTAAAGAGCAAGTTCTTAGTAATGACATACATCTTACAGAATGAATATTTGGGGCCTTTAGATGCCTCTGCAATCATTTTGCTCATTTTTTCCTTTTTATTTTAGTTATATTTTCATCATTATATTTATATTTTGTGAACTACTAGTAGAAAAAGAACCCAATGAAATTATTGTATTATTATGATGTCAGAAAAGCTTTACTGGCAAGGCCAGCAGTATATTTCAATGGGAAACTGCAAACCTGTTTTCAGGCTTTTATAGCGAAAGAACACTTTTTACCACCAACATTTTATTTTTATTTATTTATTTCATCATCATCATCATAAATTTTATTGATTAGCATAAGCTTTTACAAAATAAGTTACAGAATCATAAAACACACATTTCCAAGACAATTAAAACATTCACAGAGCCAGTGAGAACACTATAAATAATAAATAGTTCCATATACTGTATTGTGTCATGGTCTATATTAAATCTATTATCGATTCCAGTATCAGTAAACCAAGGCTAGTAGCAAAGTGCTATGTAAAGCAGATAAAAATGTCAACAATTTTTCCAAGACCAGCATGTTTGTATTGTTAAACAAATAAGGAATAAGCAGTGAGGGAGGTCAGTGCTATCCAGGATTTTTCTTAACCATCTCCTTCTTTGGGTTTCATACAGTGGGCAGAGTAACACTATGTGTTTCAAGTCATCTTCCACTTGGTTCCCACATTGACAAAAGGGAGTTTTCGCATCTTCCCTTTTCTGCCTATGGTATATATAATTATCCTTGTATAACTCCATCCTATATCTTGAAAGAATACCCCAGTTTTGTGGGTTGGTGAATTTAACTAAATGATAATCCAAACTGTCTATATGTTTTGTTACTTTGAACCTTCTAGAATTTTCAAGTGTGGAGATTCTCTCCAGATCTTTTGCTCTGGCAGTGTCTCTAACCCTTGTTTTGATCTGTAATATGACTTCCTTCATTAGTCTGATGAATATTTCTGTTAAAATGTATCCTAATCCCCTGGGAAAAAGTTCCCCTTGTATTAGTCGGATACTTGGTGAAACAAAACCCAGAGAGGAGTAATAAATTTCATCTTCCATACACCATTTTGGAATTCTTGACTCTGGTACAGTAGTTAGAAGAGATTTAATAGGACAAGAATACGCCTCTCCAGGACTAAGGTATCCAATGAGTATTGACCTAGCTCGAGTCTTAATATTTCTGTAGGTACTGTTTGCGGTACTATTAAAATATGTTGATAAAGTTTATTGATAATATTTTCAATATCATCTAACTTTGTTTCTCCCCAGACTTCAGATGCATAAGTTATGTTGGTTTTTACTTTTGCATTTAGAACTTTCAAAATACCTAGGACAGTTGCTTTGCCCATTTTTGAGTTGAATAATCTAAAGGCATTAGATGTTGTTTTAATTTTAGCTGTTATCAAGGCACAGTGTTCTCTCCTGCTAGTGTTCTTGGAGAAATGGATCCCTAAATAATCATAGCTTTTTTCTGTCTTAATTTTAACATTGTTTATAAATACTTTTATCAAAATTTTACTTCTATTTCCAAAGATTACTGCATTTGTTTTATCCTTATTGATCAACAGTTCATTTTCTTTACAAAGTGCAGTAAATTTATACAGCTTCCTCTGAAGCCCCAGTAAAGAAGTTGAGAGGAGAACTATGTCATCCATGTATGCTAGTAAGGAAACCCTGTTGCTGCCAGTTTTTGGAGAGTGAAATTCAGGATCTTCTAAATCTTGTAAGATAGAATTAATATAAAAATTAAACAAAGTTGGAGCTATAATACACCTGTTTATTTATTTATTTATTGAAATGTTTCACCAGGAAAGGCACACTGAGCAACAAGTTACTCATCTTACAGTGCTTCCGGGGGCAAGTGGGATAAGCATTATACATAGTAACAAATATCAAACAACATTAGACAGTAGGTTTGCATATCGGCCTTGGGCCCTACTGAGGAGTGAAGATAAATATTCAGGTACAGAGTTTACTTAGGGCTTTGAAGGGCCAAATACTTAGGTGTCTTGTTCTTCTGGTACCTAGTGATAGGCACTCCCCCAAACAGGACAGCTGCCAATGATGCAACAGTCTCCTCTCCTCCTACTGCATCATAAATGGCTAGACTGTTGGGGGTTTTCCCAATTCCAGGGAAGATGCAGTGGATGTTGATCAAGGAATGTAAATAAACATGTGTTTGTGTGGTAACACCGGTATACTGGGCAGCCTTTTTTTCAGTTTTAAAAAGAAAAAAGGAATCAAGCTACCAGCTACATCAGCAATATCTGCAGAATGTGGCCAATCATTAAATGTATTTTTTAAACTAAAGACACTTTGAGGCCCAAAGGGGGTTGACTGCATCTCTTTAAGTCATTTTTCTTATATATGTAGTATTCTAACTCCAAGCTGCCATGAATCACCACTCAAGTGAAATTCTGACAAAAGAAAACTGAGGGGATCTTGTCTGAATTCATACTCCCAGTCTCATGTTTATTGGATTGTAGACCTTTCCACTAAGCTGGCACAGCAATGAAGCTCAGCTGTTTAGCTCTAGAGGTTAAGGCCCTGACTAGGAGACAGCTCTGTCCATTTCTGTCTTCAAGGCAGTGCTGCCTCAGAGACAAGGCTGCCCTGGAGGCAACTTACATTGAAAGAATCTGTCCCATGCAACTGGGCATCACCCTCACTGGCCATCCCAAGTTGCAGCTGACCTCACCTCTCATTCCATTCTTCAGAGGGGGTGCTGATCTTGTGTGCTTATTCAGAATGTCAGACCTTCTCCAGACCACCACCATGGGCTGCCATGCAGCAAATGTATTCGATAGCCCCCCACCCACTCACTCCCGATTTGGAGTGTGCTACCTCTGTAGTACTGGAGTTGCATCAAAAGCCCTACAAAGAGACTGAGGAATCTCAGCATGTACACCCTGGAAGAGAGGAGAGCAAAAGGGGACATGACAGAGACCTACACATATCTCACAAGGGTGAACAGGGTGCAGGAGGGGAATCTATTTCAAATGACAAAAAGCACCAGGACCAGGAAGCTTATGAAGAAGCTGGGAGGGAGTAAGTTAAAAAGGGAAGTGGGGAGTACTATTTCACTGAAAGAGTGATGGATGCCTGGAACAGACTGCAAACTGCTAGCAGAATTGGTGGAGATGAAAACAGTAAGTGGCTTCTAGCACTGCACTGAATAGAAAAAGGGGAATATTACTAAATTGGCAGGAAGGAGGGAGGGTCACCAGAGACCAGTTAGGGTCTGCAGAGACAGACTAGGCAGGGATCATCTAGGCAGTCTAGGTGGGCTAAGCAGCCCTTTTCTTCCGAAAAATTCTGTTTCTACATTTCACAGTACACTCCCCTGGCCTGTTGTAGGAGGCAGACTCCAAACATGAATCTGGGTCTCCTACATGGTACTACTCTGTGCCATACCTCTCAACCTCCTCCCCCCCAAATGTGGAACACTGCCTCTCAAAATGTGGAACAAATAGGCAAAATGAGGAACACTTAATTAGATCTTTACCCAAGAAGCTCAGAACACTGTTAAAATGTTTGCATTTATGTTCAGAAAGTCTGTTATTAATTCAATAATATATTTTTGACATTATTTACTATAGATTTTTGCTTTAAAATGTTAAGATTGAATGTGGGACAGGTCCTCACAATGTGGAACAGGGAGGTTTTGTGAAGTAAAATGAGGAACTGTTCCTCATAATGTGGGACAGTTGAGAGGTATGCTCTGTGCTACTGCCACTGGTCTATGGTAGCAAGGAGCTCAAGGTCCATAATGTCAGACCTCTGCCATTCTCATTTTCGGCAGCACACTGACTTGACATCAGCAGGGCTCAAGTCTGACAACATTCCAAAACACTGAACTTCAGGACATTTTACTCTTTAGTATTAAAGACATCTGTAGGCAGTCAGGCTCTGTGTCCCTCAGACTTTATCTATTGTTGCTGTGTTTCCTGCTTTGAAGTCATAATAATCTGCTGTAACATCACAACCAGCTGCCACAAAAATCATTTTGTCATAAGCATAGCACTGTGGCTTCAAGGCAGGCAAAACAAGAAGCAGGCACAAACAAAATCTAAAGGACTAAGAGCCTGTTTACAAAGTGTTCAGGGAAAAAACATCCATCCAATAATTAACATTTTGAGACAATTTTGCGTAACAAAGTTCTGCTGACAACAGCTGTGAAATTTCTGCTGAAAATGAGAAAAATCACTTCAAGTTAAAATGCCTGCCCTGGAGTAGTTTCCTCTGCAGATAATCAAGGAACTAAGATGATTACCATTGTTGGCTAGCAGTATAGTCTAGAGGTTACAGTAATAAGGTGTCAACAAGCTCCATATATCCATCAGACTGGAATTTGAGCCCCACAACAGCCACTTGCATACTATGCAAACCTGAGCCAGTCTCTTAACCTCGCTTTTTTCCCCCAGCATGAATCTGGAAACAAGTTTTGGTTCAGCGTGCCTTTCCCAGTCATAAAAAAATTTATGTAACCCCCCTGTTACCCGGGGTTACTAGAATCCCAGTAAGACCTAGTGGTAGGCAGGGAAGGCAGCGTGTGAAACTCCAGTTAAATGGATTTCTCACTGTCTCACTCTGTTCTCAGTCTCAGCTGAGACTGAGGGATGACATCACCATAGAACTCTCGCAGCCGCATGAGCCACACTGCAGTGCTGCAGTTGGAAGTTAGGATAGAATGTTGGGGATTTTTTAACAGAGTCTGTGTGCAGTCTTGAAGAGGGGAGCAGCACAGCAGTCTGGTTGCAGGCTCTCAGAGCCTTAAGCTCTGTTTCAGAGCAACTGTAAGGGAGGTGTGTGCTTCCACTGAAAGAGGAACACAGTAAGCTGATTGTGAAGTGGTGGAGACCACTGTTACTGGTCCATGTGTCCCATCCCTGAGGGGATGGGGGTTGAAAGGTTTGCCTGTCTTCCAGGGGCAACCCTCCTGGTTCCGGCTAAGGAAGAAGCTGCCTTATTTCAAGTTGTGCTGCGGCACCAGAAGCTGTGGGAGAGAAATTCCTGTGAGGAATTGCCTGTGGGGCACCTGCAACCAAAGGGTGAGTTCGCTCTGACAGAGGGCCTATGTTTTCACCTGAACTGTTGGAACGTGGGTATTGGATTACTTAATTTGTAGGAGGTCTAGTGTAGTAGACATTGCTGGTTAATTCAAGTAGGTTCAAGTCCAGCACAAAGAGTAAAGTAAAGTGGGGTTTGGACTGCTTAATTAGTGGGAGGCCTAGAGCAATGGGCTAAGCCAAGCAACAGTATATTCAAGTCCAGCACAGTGTGAAAGCAAGACAAGTAGAGGAAATGTGCCATACATTTAGCCTTAATCTACATTGCCAAGCTTTACAGAATGAGATTTTTAATGTACAGAGAAATGGCCGGGTATGAATTGAGGAAGTGAGAGGTGGGAGAGCCCCCATCAGTAGTAACCAAACTCACCTCTACGGATTTGCTCTGCGGCACCTTTACTTTTTCTCTGGTACTTGGCCAGTACCTGAGGAAAGTACGAAGATGTGGGATTAAAAGGAGAACTCCCTGATGGAGCTGAGGTGCTCTTAGGTGGTTTAGGGAGCCACCAGAAAAGGTTTCCATGACATATGGAAGGTATCCAAGTGGCCAGCAAGGGAGCTGAGCCAGGGAAATCCCAGATAGTGTACAAGTTCGGGCTGTGTACCCAGTGGGTTCAGAGCCTGAGGGCTGGAGTGTTGAAGAAGTGTTTCTGATTCTTTTTATCTGCATTACCAGAAGTTGAGCCCCGTGGGGGTCCGTCTATGCTTTGTTTGTTCAGTTTGGATGTGAATAAAAGCCACACTTTAGAATCCCATTCCTGGTATTGGACATTATAGTTATTGCTTCCTGTGTTCAGAATTACTTGGGTGCCCTGGTGCAGAGTAGCCAAACCTAGCCCTTGTGCTGAGTAACCTAGTCCTCCCCGAACCCAGTCCCCACCTGGTACTGCTGTCAGATTCAAACAGCATACCACCTGTCATTTGCAAAAAGGCAGGGGGTGGGGGTTACATTAAGAAATACAAAATAAAATTATTAAAGCAAAAACCCCACAAAGCCCAGTGCCACTGAGTTCCCATATGTTCAGCCAGTTCCAGCTGGGAGCCTGTCCCACTCCTCTTGGCAGATGGAAGTCTTCAGAGTGCTGTAGAGACAGTGCTCCCAGACTCTGGAAGACAGAGAGGCAGGAAATGTACAAGCCACTCAGTGCCTCCCATGAAGGGCTACAGTGGCAATGGACATCACTGATGACCATGTAATGTCCTTCCCCCCAGGTCAGTGTAAGCACAAATAGGCATCTGAGAATAGGAGAGGTGAGAGGGCTGAAGAGAGAAACACCAGTCCAATGAGCCTTCCCCAGGCCACCCACCACAGTGGGTTGACAACTAGTGTTGAGCCAAGGCATTCTGTCATCAGGGCACTTTCCTCAAAGGGAGTGACCCATCTGGAAATCTGGACCACAGCCAGTGGTGGAGCTAGGGGGAGGCTAGTGGGTGGTCACCCCTCCTGATTGCCTCAGTGTGAGTAGTGATACCCTACCATGATCTTTATTCACTGCACTAGCCCATTGTGGAGCCCACAATTGACTGAATGCCCTCCCACCCAGCTCCCAAATGCTCCCAAACCTGGCTCTGCCACTGACCAGAGCCAGAAGCAGCACTTTAAGGCTGGTGGGATTGGCAGTAGACAGCTGACGAGGTAGAAGAGGAGGACAATCTTGAGCTGGGGCAAACACAATTAAACAAAAAAAAGGAAAACAAACAGTGTGGCAGGTAGCCTCCAGTCTCTATCTCTCTCTTGGCATGTTTCTCCTCAGTCTCTCAGAATGAGGCTTTTTATGAGTCCTGGGCATAATTACCTAGTTAATATTCTTCCCTGTGCCCAGTGTAGTGTAGCACCTATGTGTCCATTTTTGTTACATGGATTTACATAGGTGTCTACGGGTTCGGGGAAGGATGAGGTTACCTGGCACAAGAGACCTAGGTTTGACTACTCTGCACAGGGGCACCCAAGTAACTCCAACTACAGGAAGCAATAACTGTAATGTCCAGAACCAGAATTGGGATTTTTCAGTATGGCTTTATTTATTAACTCACTGAACATAAACAAAGCTCTGTATGGTCCCCCAAAGGGCTATGTAACTGTAAGCAGATTAGAGGTTAAACACAGCGGTCCATTTGAGGAATGAACACTACAACAGTTGTCTGGCTTTGGACCCACCAGGCACTCAGACAGGACTTTGCATGCGCATTGGATACACAGCCCGAGTGGCCCGGCTCTCCTGCCGGCCACTCGACTGATGGTCCAGTTGACGAATGAACCCAAACTCTACTTGGAAAGACATCCCATCAAACAAGGAGGCTCCCAAACTGTGGCTCCCCACACCACTTGAAGTCTGCGACTCCTAGAGAGATTTTGTTTTTGTACTTCCAAATTGAAACTCCCATCCAACAGGGAGATTCCCATCCAACAAGGAGTAATGTTCTCATCCTGTGGCTCCCCACACCACTTAGAGTCTGCGACTCCTAGAGAGATTTTCAAGTTGCGACCCATGTCTGGGTACCCACCCCATCACTGGCCAAGCGCATGAGGCAAGTAGCAAAAACACAGAAGAAATCCGTAGAGGTGGACCTGGTGACTAAAGATGGGGGGTTTTCCCACCTCCAGCTCCCACAGCCCATACCCGGCCATTTCTCTGGACACACAGAACTTTAGACTTTAAACTGTAGATTGACGGTGGATGACCTGAAGCACCCCCTCTACAATGAACTTTAACACTTCAAACAGATGACTGCTCTATTTGTTTGTCCTAGTTGACATAGTTCTCCCAAATAGCAGTCCCCAATACTTGAAATCCAACTGAAGAAAAGAAGTTGTTTGCCCCTTCCAATGGGGCCAAACACTCACCCATTCGTTGCAGGTGCCCCACAGGTGAAGAACTGTAACCTTTGCTGTTATACATGAACAGACTGAACTTAAATTAAAACAGGCAGCTTTCTTCCCAAGGTGGGAGAAGGGGATTGCCCCTGGAACCCACAAAGAACTTTCCTCACCCCCAGAGGGAGGGGTAAACGAACAACTACTGTTGTCCTTCTTGTTTTAAGGACAAACTCAAGACTGACTTTGAATTCCCAAGATTCTAAACTTACACTGAGCTGAAGATTCCAAATGTGGCTCATGCAGCTGTGACAATTCTATTATGATGTCATCCCTCTAGTCTCAGCTGTGACTGAGGACAGAGTGAGACAGTGTGAAACCCATTTAACTGGAGTTTCACAAGCTGCCTTCCCTGCCTACCACTAGGTCTTACTGGGGTTCTAGTAACCCTGGGTAACAAAGGGGTTACAGTAGAATGCAGATTATCAAATTTTTATTTTCAACTAACTAATTCACACTTGAACCCCCTTAGGTCTTTGCACCAACAGTCTAACACTTTGTAGACAACTTAATCCTTTAATGCCTGGTTCTGCATGTACCTATAGCTTGCAAAGGTGATATGGGCTCCCCCCAGCATGAGCCACGAAAGTGTCAGTGGCCCAGAGAGGCTCCCCATCCCCATATGGACACTAAAGGGGTTTGTACACCCCACTATAAGGACCCTTTGTTGTTTTTTTTGTTTAATTGCATGTTTCTGATTGAAGATGGAGGGTCCATGGGACTGCTGTCATCTTCTGAGGGGTGATGACTGCTGTTTCTGAAGGACTGCCTCCAGGTGGGGGCCTGGTGGCAGTGTGGGTCTGAAAGGGTGAGAAGGGTGGGTGCTGCAGTCCTCCATGTGCCACCACACACATATGCAGATGTGCATGCCCCAGCATAGAGGTTCAGGGGAGAAAACAATGGAAAATGATGGCTAAGCAGGCATATGTAATGCTCTGTGCTCGAATCCCCTACCCACCCCACCACATGGGACCCTGTCAGACAGAACTGGATCTGTGTCTTGGGGGGAGGGCTGCCCTCCCTAAAGGGGATGGTAATCCATGGAGGTACTCGAGACAAGCAGGGTAAGCCTGGAGAGGCGGTGATCATGGGGACAGGACTGAAGGGAGCCCAAGCCTGCCTCAGCGAAGGTGGCATAAAGTGTAAATAGATGAGGAAAAGAATAACCACCCACTTTGAAAGTGGTTCATTTTGCAGTTTACTATATAAAGATATTCTAGCCCATTGTTTTCATTAACTTCATTTAGGCAATCAGCAAATATCGGACACTAAAACCACAAATGAAGATATTGTTTATCTTTATTTACATGTCGTGAAGGTGTATAAAACTGTACATGGTGCGATTTCTTTCAATTTAGTACTCCTTTTTTGTAGACAATCACAACACGCTAATGATGGTCCAGTTGCAGAGCTGCTGCACGTACTCTCGTGCCTGGTCCAGTCCTGTCTTCTCTACCTGCACAGGAGGGTTCCTTCCACCAGCTTCACAAAGTAGTGACAGTGATGCTTGTCTGTGATACCAAACATACCTCTGCCATGGTACCGGATCCGTTTCAGATATTGGCCCTTACCAGTAAAGGACTCGGCTATATAAAGGTTGCTTCTATAGTCCACATTGTGATTTCTCACTGCCATGTCTTGAGCTTCAAGCAGAACCTCTTTTATGATCTTTGCCCCCTTTTTATCATTGAATTCAAGCTGTGCAAGGGCCTGGTCAGTCGTCATGCCATGAATCATTTTAGCCAAGTACCATATCTTGTCCTTGCTGTATTTAATTTGCCTTCTACAGTAGAAGATTTCTGCTGGTCTGTGAGGCTCACCAGACAGCTGTGGAGGGTAAACAATAAAATTCTTCCTGTTCCAGTTTCAGTTTCCCTCTAAAGTAGCACTCGTGTGGAGACAGGATTGCAAGAGGATACCGCATGTTGATAGGAACCTTGATCACATCTGGCACAGTAGATTCTGTATTAATGAAAACCCCAGACCCAACGCACCAGGAATGCCATCTTGTTTTATTCAGACCTTACCAATCCTGCTATGGGAACCTCAATCCATCCACAGATTCAAATCTACTATATAGGCTGGCAATAAGCCAACCATTCTAGTTCTTACCCCACGCTCAGGCTCATGCCCATGAGAGAATCTTCAGGGAGCCAGAGCAGGGCATCTTTGACTTGACACAGCCAAACCAGGACATCAAGTCAGGTGTCAATATATATATATTTATTAGAAATATTTGATTTTGAAAACATGTGATATTTTGTTGTAACTTAGCTGGTGATGTTTTCTTCATAAGCAGATTTTACATGGGAAGAAGAAAAGAGAAGCCAGTTACTGTTTTAAAAACTGTAAAATCATACAGATGGACCAAAACAGTGCAAACATAAAAAAGGCAAAGTCTGTTACTGAAAAAAAAAAGAATGTATTTCTTCTGAGAAAGATAAAAAAAATATGTTTAGTTTCTACTGAATTCTTTTTACTAGCGCTGTGAAAAGCAAAGGCTAAAACAATCTTGTTTCACTGCACAAACACAATATTTTATTATAAAAGCAGGAAGCAATTACTACCACATCAGTATATAGTACATACAATAGTCAGTTGCCTATTCATTAGAAATAAATACCTGCTCTGTAAATCAGTCTGCACATCGCTTTTTCATCTTGCCAGGAGTGCATCAGCAATCAGGAACTTGTACCCAGCCACCTCATGTCTGTTTGCACCCCTCCAGCTTTTACTGAAGTGCCGCTGGACCTTTGAGTTGGACTCTCAGTAATTACCCATGTGGCAGGGCCAGGGGGGATGGCCATCCTTCCCACCAGTGCCTCTCATTCAGACGTCCCCCCAAATGAAGTGGCGAGGTTTGTCGTGGTACCACAGGCAAATATGCACTAAGCCCATCTCCCCCTATTTTTCACAATGGATTTTCCTCACAAAGTGCAGCACCATGGCCCCATGGTGGACACATGTGCATGGTAGCGCAGATGTGTTCCCAGAACTGTGGTTGCTTCCAGTTTTCTCTGACCTAGGTCTGTACCCTATGCATCAGTGCTACCACTAGGCCTCTGAGTGGTGGCAGCCAAGAACCGGTAAGACACATCACCCAGTCCGGGAGAGCAGAGCTTCCTGGTGGCCACATGATCCTCTCCCAGCCCTCCTCCCTACTGACCCCCAATATTCCAAGCTCATTCCTGAACCTCTGTTGCAGGCAGCTCTCATTGTTACTCTTGTAAGTGGGTTTGCATTCAGCCACTTCATGTATGCCTCGGTTTTGTCACCAAAAAGTGAATTTCCTTCAAAGAAGAAATCCATAGCTTTGTTTTGGGTATCCTTGGAAAGGTTGGCGGTCCTTAACCAGGGAAATCTTCTTAAGGACATTGCATGAGCCGAAACTTTTGCTGCAGTGTCATTAGAGTTCACAGCAGTGTGGAAATGGTACTTTGTGGCATCTAGGGCCAGTCTTGCTGTGGCAATCAAGTCCTGTGTTTGCACACTATCTGCTTTATCAACAAGTGCCAGAATTGTGTTCTACAATGCTTTCTTCTACTGTGCTATATGTCCTGAATAAGCTGCCTGCCTACTGAGCAGAGAAACTGAGGTATAAACATTGTTGGCCATAGCATCCAATTTTTGAGTCCTTTTTAGGGGCTGTGTAGAGAGTGTGACTTTTGTTCTCTGGCAAGCAGCAGCCTGGGCTGCACCTTGATGATCAGGGTGGGCACAGAGGTATTCCACCTCTTGTCTGTCCATTTAATATTTTCTTTCATTTTTTTATCAATGGCTGCAGCTGAAGTAGATGCAGACATGATTTTTGACATGACTTTCATAAGAGATTTATGTATAGGGACTAGCAGCTTCCTTGAAGGGGCTATCCCCATCATATCCATAAATTCAGCAAATCTTCATCCTCCTCAGTTTCCTGAGGGTGGGGGGTGTTGAGGGTATGAAGTATTTTTTGACATATGAGGAAAAATAAGTAAACTCCTCATTATGCCTAGGAGGAGAGCCAAAGTCTGGCTCAGGTGCACCCTCCGAGTCCATGGGATCAACTTTCTTCTCTTGTACATATTATTCCTCTTCCTCTTCCTCCTCTGAAGGCAGATAGGATGGAACCTGAGCTTGGGGAAGGAGAGATCGCAGTCACATTATTAAAATGTTTCATAGCCTGAATGGTCTGGAAACACTGCCACATCTTTGGTATATCCTCAGATGTCATCTGCCTGCTCTTTCCTCTGTTCTAGAGGAATGGACATTTTTTCTCTTATTTTCTCTTTGGCAAGCATCATTTCCAGTGTCTACTCAGAGGCTCTTTTATGTTTATGTTTGCCACCAACAGATTCTGGGTTCCCCCTTTCAGACACCCTGGTAACTCATTTGATCCCGGTGGCCATTTTGGGTCAGATCTAACAATGGATGGTTCTGACACCATATGGTGTCTGTGGTAACAAATGAGGTATCTGATCCATCTTTACCATGCCTTTCAGATGGTAGAGAAGCGTTATCTTTTTCCTTGTTATCCTTTACAGTATTTAATGCTGCTGTTCAACATGAGGAGGCAGACCCTTCTGATACATACTTGCCACCATTACTGGGAACTCCCTCATAGCCTTTTTTTATTATTTCAGTGCTTGGCAAACAGAGTATAGTGCTTGTGCAAACTTTTAACTTTTGAGCCTTTCTCTAGTCCCACCCTCAGTAGAGAAGCTGGGTGGCATTTTAGGGAAGAGAAGTGCCAGTACTGAAGGTGAGTAGACTGCCAGAGAAGGAGGAGGCTGGTGGGAAACAAAAAATGCTAAGCATGGATTGTTAACAGAGGCTGGCATATATTTGGAATGTGGGAGGGACTACTCACCTGCATTGAAACACATGCTTCATCTTTCCCATTGTGGGTTACAAGAAGGCAGATTGCGACACCATCATTTCTTTTTTTTCTTTTTTTTGTTACCCTTTTATTTAAGGATTACGAGGGGGAGAAAACAGTAAAGGGCTCACAGTTAAAGTTGTGGTCTGAACCCAAGCACTTTCAACAGAGCTCATGGCAGTCTGCCTTTGACAAGAATTGGAAACAATGTAATACGTGTTTTAAGCCATAGATCCCTTAGGTCTTTCTGACATACTAAATCAGAGAGATCCTAGTAAAGAAAAACTCAAAACTATTCCACCCCCCCAAAAAAGTAGTAAGAGCCCAGAAGTAAAAAAAAAAAAATATCACCTCCAAAAACTGTTCCAAAGGTAAAACTGCAGTTTATTTATTTATTTCAATCTAGGATTACAATACCTTTGAGCCGAAGCTCTTTTACAAAGGTTCCATGTCAGCGTACAGCATTTCCTGTACAGGAACTGATTAATTAGGGTGCAAGGCCACAGACAGAAATGATAAATGAAAGTACTTCTGTTTTCTGTACTGAGTGTATATGAAAAATGGAACTGCTTACTAAAAAAGAAAAGTAAGTAATTAATTTAGAAAAAACTAGTCAGTTAGCAAAAGGTAACCAATCAGGGTGGTCTCCAGTTCCAGAGAATCAAAATGGAAGCCAGAAGGACCACAGAACAAGTGAAATATCCTAACACAGAGTAATAAAAGATTTAACTTAAGCACTTTAAATAGCTAACTATATATATTTTTTAATAAATGAACAGCAGGACAGGAGACCCAACAATAATGGAGCTTAAATCAAGGCAACTGCTCTTCTCAAGGCAGAGAAACAAATCTTTCAAGTGCCAGAGTGGAGCGTGGCAGCAGAGTTTTTTAACCAGTATTCTAAATTCTGCTAACTAGAATGAGGTTCTGTCTCCAGGGCATCTGTTTCCTAGAAGATGATGCTCAAAGTGTGACTATTGAATGAGGGTTATAAAATGGTCAGGGACAGTCCTGCATACTGACTGGTAAATCACTGTCCAGAGCTGTGCAGTAATTGACTGATAACTGCACGGGTCTGTAATGTCCTGACACAGAGATCTAGTGATGTAAAAGTTGAGAAATGTGAAATAAAATGTAAAGCTCAGCTGCCCTTTCCACTTTGTCTGGACCCCCTCTGCTGAAGCTTGCACACTGAAACATTCATCTCCTCTGCCTTCCTGCTCATAACCTGCTCACACCAACTGAGAGCCAAGACCTCAAGTATGTGTTATATTACAATGCTGCATTATATTCCAATGCTGAAAGTAAAATCTGTTTGCCTGTGACTTTTCTTAACATCAAATGCCAAATTTGATTGATTTCTATTACATCTAATGCCAAATTTGATTGATTTTTATTATATCTAATGCCAAATTTGATTGGTTTTGATACATAAATCTGAGTTTTCCATTTACTTTTCAAGATTACTTTGCTAAAGTGATCTTGAAAACTAAGAGCCTGGTCAAGCGCAATGCCCAGATAATTAAATGTTTCACAATTTCTAATGATGTGTCATCAACCCCAAGAATTTTTAAGCCATTTCCTGACACATCTAACCTTTGTCTGGAACCAAAGACCAAGTAGTGGATGAACATATGAATGCATTTCTCTCAAGGTCCACAGTATATGCTGAAACATATATTACTCTCTCCCTACCCAGTGCAGATATGAAGTGCCCAAAAAACCTGGGGCAGAAAACAGCTGGGCAATAAACTGAGAATTGAAGGTCCTGTTCTGGTCACAGCAAATCCCAATAGCTCACTGTAGGAATGCCCTGTGCAGTTACTAGATGCCACCTTTATGCTCTTTTTCAACTTTTTATTGTTCAGCATATTTTTTTTGTCCTTAACGCCCAGCTGATCAGACTCTTCTTCTTCTTCTTCTCTGCCATATACTGTAATTTGTTCCCAGCCATGGTACACTGGCCTCAGTCATACTCCAGTTGACTCCCAGCTCACCTTAATCCTTATACTTCTCCTGGGGTGGAACCCTTCTATTTACAGCTTCTTATCAAGTATTACACTTGATACGAGGCCAGCTATTGTGCACACCTACTGCATAATTAAACATCAGCTTGGCAGAAGACATGAGGAGAAAGGACTGCTGTGTGACTGGACTGCTCTGCTGGGACTATATTGCCCTCCTTCCCACCCAAAGCTAGTTCTACTTTTATAGGCACAGAATTTGACTGAAAACAGGAACTTCCTGTTTGTGATCAGGAAGTGAGTGATCACAGAGCCACCAAAGACCCACCATCCAAGAAGGGCAAGAGTAGCTCTCTGGTCCCCTCTAGCTGCTGGAGGTCTGCCTCTGAGCAAGTAAGGGGTCTGCTGAGAAATATAGGATATTCTTGTCTCAGAACTGGACAATCAGGAGCTTAAAGGGCACACAGGCAGAAAGTAAGGAGAGAGAAAAAAACAGAGGAAAGAGTAAGGATTGCAAACAGTTAAGGGCCAGAAATAAGACATGATGGGAGTGGTGCAGTGCAGTGGCTGTGGAGCAGCAGTCTTCCGGGAGACATTCTGGAGGATGCGGTGTTGTCTCATCTGCAGGCATCTCTCTGGGCTGAGGGAGGAGGTTGCTCATCTCCAGGCTGAGTTGGCCAGGATTTGTGGGACCTCCTCTTCCATCCAGGGACCACCAGTGCCACTGTCGTTGCCTCAGAGGTTGCCAAGAAAAAGGAGCAGTTAGACCACAGTGGGCTTAGGGAGGGTGAAGGTGGTGGAACAGAGGTGAATTCCTCCAGCTGTACCTCTCCACAATTCCTATGCCATTCTGGCAAAGTGTGGTTCCTCTATGGAGGCATCCGCAGTGGAGACCAAGGAGGATGCTGGGAACCTCCACAAAGGAGACCCACAGGAGGGTGGCAGGGGACCCTGCAGGGAAAGGAAACAACACCTGGTGGTGGACTTAATTGTTAGGAAGGTAGAACTAGGGGAGGAAGGGGAGAGGGAGGTAAGGTGCCTGCCTGGCACCATAGCTTGGAGGGACAGGGAGTGAATCCTCAGGATTGCTGGAGCAGCTGCACAGGGGAGGGAGCTGGATGTCATTGTCCACCTATGGACAAATGACCTGGCTAAGAAAGGGATTAGAGAAGTGCAGGAAGATTATGTGGAATTGGGGAAGGGTCTTAGACAAGTAGCACGCATGGTAACCTTCTCGGAGGTGCTGCCCATCTATGGTGTAGGAGAGGCTAGGATGTTCCACACCATGGGATTCAATCAGTGGTTGAAAAACTGGTATGGAGCTCAGGGATTTGGCTTCATTGGGGACTGGGGGTCCACCTGGAGTGATGCAAGCCTATACTGGCATGATGGATTGCATCTGTCCAGGAGGGGAGCCAGGATCCTAGGTGATAGGTTTAAATGCTTCATTGGCAAGCATTTAAACTAGCCAAGGGGGGGAGGCACTGGAAAGGAGCAGGGAAATCCTAGCCCCCCCAAACAAATCATGGTAGCAAGTGCGGGAAACACCAACAAAGAGGTGTCGATATGGAGAAGGGCAGGGGTAAATGGAGAAAGTGACAAAGGCAAGAAGGACAGGGATGTGGCAAAAGGGAGTAAAGCCATCAGGAAATGGAGGATAATGAGTACCAATGCCCATAGTCTGGGCAACTAGCTCCCTGAGCTGGTGGCCTTGATGGAAGAGGGATGCCTGGATATTGTAGCAGTCACAGAAACATGGTACACAGAGAACCATGACTGGGATGTTAACATACCAGGGTACATAACCTACAGGAGAGACAGGCAGGGGAGAAGAGGGAGGAGTAGCTCTCTATGTAAAGGAAGGGATAAAAGCAACTGAACAAAAGAGTAAACAGGGAGGAGAGGAGGCACTGTGGGTCACCTTGGAGACTGGAAAGGGCACCACAATCCACACAGGGGTTGTGTACAGACCCCCATGTCAGGGGGAGGAAATGGACAAGGATATGATAGAAGGCATTCATAGAATGGCAGAGAAAGGGGAGATACTGTTGATGGGAGACCTGAATATGCCAGATGTTAACTGGAGCTCATTTGCTGCAGCCACATCCAAGAGCAGGGCCATTCTTAATGCCCTACAGGTGGCAGGCCTCAGACAGCTAGTTTCGGAACCCACTCATGAGGGAGCAATCTTAGACCTCATACTCTCAAATGGGGGCAATGAAAGGATCTCAGATCTAGAAGTGGGTTGCCATCTGGGAACAAGTGACCTTCAAACAGTGTGGTTTACATTAAACTCAGCTACAGAGTCAAGCCATAAAAAAGTGAGGGTATTGGACTTCAGGAGGGCTGACTTTGGCAAGATGGGAGAGTGCCTTAGAAAAGCACTAGCAAACAGGCTAGAAGGAGATGTGGAGCAACAATGGGGAATCATCAAAACTGCCATCACAGAGGCAACAAGCCTTTGTGTGAAGCAAATAAACAAATCAAATGAAAGAAAAGCCACTATGGTTTCTCAAATGAGGTGGCTGTGAAAGTCAGGAAGAAAAGATAGCATTCCAGAAGTATAAGGAAACACAGAAGGAGCAGGACAGACAGCTGTACAGTTAAAGCAGAAGGAAGCAGGGAGGGAAGTCAGAATAGCAAAAGGCCAAACTGAGGGAAGATAGCCAGCTCAGTTAAGAAGGGGATAAAACACTTTATAGGTACATCAGCAAGTGTAGAAAGACAAAGGGAGGATAGTGAGGCTGGATAGAATGAGCGGTGGGTGGACAGAGGGGACAGTGAAAAGCAGGGATACTGAATGAATATTTCTGCTCAGTATTCACAAAGAGGAGGAAAGTGCCTAATCCAGTTAACAGAAGCACTCTTGATAGGGGTCGATCCCAGTCCTTTCACAGAAGAAAGGGTTCTGCAAGAACCTAAAATTGAAGATGGACAAAGCAATGGGGCCTGATGGAATTCACCCAGAATTCTAAGAGAATTAAGGGAAACTAGTTGAAACCACTGGCAACTCTTTTTAATAAATAATAATCAGGTAAAGCAAATAGGATGCTGGGATGCATAGGCAGGGGCATCACCAGCAGGAAAAGGGAGGTCATAATTCCAGTATACAAGACACTAGTGAGGCCACACCTGGAGTACACTGTGCAGTTCTGGAGACCTTACCTACGTAAGGACATAGACAGGGTAGAGAAGGTTCAGAGGAGGGCAACAAAGATGATGCATGGATTGCATCACAAGTCCTATGAGGACAGGTTGAAGGCACTGAACATGTACTCCTTGGAGGAGAGGAGGGAGAGAGGGGATATGATAGAGACATACAAGTATCTTAAAGGGAGGAACAGGGTGCAGGAATGCACTATTTTTAAGTGAAAAAGATGTTCCAGGACTAGAGGGTATGGGATGAAGTTGGAGGGAGGACGATTCAGAGAAACGTGAGGAAGAATTTCTTCACAGAACGGTGGTGGACAAGTGGAACACCCTGCCAGAGGAAGTGGTGGGGTCTGAAACAATCCGAGATTTAAGAATGCATAGGATAGACATAAAGGAATTCTGGAGGTCAGGGGTAAGGGGCAACAGACTTCTTGGAAAACATAAACTGAACTTACAGACTTAAATGGGCAGACTGGGTGGGCCATAGGCCCTTATCTGCTGACACTGTCTATGTATCTATGTATGTATCTATGTAAATCATGGGAGGATGGTGTGGTACCCAAGGACTGGAGGAAGGTGGATGTGATTCTCCTTCACAAAAGTGGGACCAAGACAGAGGCAGGAAACTACAGACCTGTCAGTCTGACCTCTGTGGTAGGGAAAGTGATAGAGTCACTTCTGAAGGAAAGAATAGTTGAGTAACTAGAGGCCAGTGGGGCACAGGACCCAAGGCAGCATGGGTTCACAGCGGGAAGGTCATGTCAGATGAATCTAATAGATTTCTTTGGCTGGGTGACCAAAGTAGTAGACCAGGGAGGGGCTGTGGACATGGCCTACCTAGACTTTAGCAAAGCATTTGACACAGTCCCACACAAGATTAATAGTCAAATTAACCAGCCTGGGAGTGGGTCCCAGGGTGGTAGCCTGGGTAAAACATTGGCTGGACAACAGGACACAGAAGGTAATTGTAAATGGAGTCCACTCTGAAGAAAGAGGGGTTACTAGTGGGGTATCGCAGGGTTCAGTATTGGGTCCAGTCCTTTTTAATGTCTTCATAAGTGACATTGCAGAGGGACTGGAAGGAAAAGTATGCCTCTTTGCAGATGACACAAAGATCTGCAACAGGGTTGATACACAAGGAGGCATGGAAAGGATGAGAAGGGACTTGGCAAGGTTGGAGGAATGGTCAGAAGTATGGCAGATAGGATTCAATGCAAAGAAGTGCAAAATAATGCACCTGGGAAACAAGAACCAGGGGAAGAATACACAATGGGGGTGGGTAGTAACAACAACAAAAAAGGAAAGGGATCTGGGGATAATCATATCAGATGACCTTAAAGTTAGCAAGCAATGTGAGAAGGCAGTAGGGAGGGCTTTGGGGTATACTGGGATGCATAGGGAGAGGCATCAGCAGCAGAAAACAGGAAGTGGTTATCCCTCTGTACAGACAGTTGGTGAGACCCCATCTGGAGTACTGTGTCCAGTTCTGGAGACCCCATCTCTGCAAGGACATAGACAGGATAGAGGCAGTCCAGAGGAGGGCAACTAAAATGGTGCAGGGTCTACAAGAGAAGCTGTATGAGGAGAGAGACTAAAGGAGCTTAATAGGTATACCCTTGAGGAAAGAAGGGGGGGGCATGATAGAAACTTTTAAGTACCTCAGTGGAATCAATAAAGTCCAAGAGGGTAGCATCTTTCAGAAAAAGAGACGTGCAAGAACAAGGGAGCACAATTTAAAGATAGAGGGGGGTGGTTCAGGGGCAATGTGAGGAAGTATTATTTCACAGAGAGGGTAGTGGATGCATGGAACAGCCTTCCTGAGGAGGTTGTGGGGTCTAAAACTGTGGGAGAATTCAAGAATGCATGGGACAGACATAAGGCAATTCTTGTGGGGGGTAGGAAGAAATAGGCTGTTGGTTAACTAGTATATGTGACCTATCCTGTAGGTAGGGAAATGGGCAGACTAGATGGGCCAAGCAGTCCTTATCTGTCATCAAAGTCTATGTTTCTATGTTATCCCTCCCAAAGTGAAAACCGTGCTGCACTGGCACCTGTGATCACCAAAGTAGCAGTATAGAAGTGGGCATTATTGCTCATCCTCCTCTGAGGAGCATCCTATGAGATGCTCAGCCTTCCTCTTGCTGGCCGTCCTACTTGCCTGAGCCATCCTAAGTATAGTTTGAACTGTGCAGTCACTCAGGACTTCCAAAGCAGAGGGGCCCCAGCAAGCTTTGGCTTGTCTGGTTTTCTGTGTCACTGTCTCTCCCTCTGCAGTTTGCTTCATAGCTTATTAATTATTCTCTTTATATATTAACAACTGTATTCTGATTCAAGAGGCATGAAAAACTAGTAAAACAAATTAAACCGAACTGGCAAACATAAGGAGGCAGTTGTAGGGATGTGGATGTTTCTTAGGCTCATCAGTCTTCTTCTGCACTCTTCTTCCAAAGCTCGGATACAACACTGACTAAACAGCTTTCTTGCTGTGTTATTACAGGGCTCTTGTGTCTACAGGGATTCCATCATATTTCAGGGGTTTTGAGTCTTTTACAGGGAAATTCATCCCATAGACTTGCATTGGTTATACAGGAAAACAGAGCAATTCGGCTTCCATAGGAAATAATGTTTCCTGCAGGAAAACACAAGAAAATCACCCTGAAGTTATAGGGAAAATGTCAAATCAATCTGGGAGCACTGTTATTAACCATTCATCATTAACATCGCTGCACCAATTTAACACCAATTTGCAATTATTATCACTTACCTGTTGTGGAATCTGAAACTTTTTCACAACCCCAAGCTCATAGTACATCTGAAGGCCACATTTCACTAGGTCTAGTTCACTGTAGTCAAAGTCGGAGAAATGGAATTCATAAATCTCAAATTTTGTAGGGCCTGAAAGCTCATTTTTCTGCAACAGGAAAGCATTGTACAGTAGTTACAAAATCAACTTTCTGTCACCATGAAAACAATTTTGTACTGACATGGGGCTAAAATGTATATTCTATGTATTGCTAGTTGAGGCTCTCAAAACCTTTTAAATATCACCTTCGTTACTGCTCTAACAGATGGAGAATAGTTTACTTGGTTTACTTGGTTTAAAAGGACAAAAGAAGGCTATTGCCCATAGAGATTGTTCCCCACCACCATGGTGGGAAAAGTTATACCCAGGAGTAATTAGACTCCATCCAAAAATCCAAACCTTTTCTAAATGGTAAAGTTGAACTACTTTCTACCAAATGTTGCAGAAGTATGTTCCAAACTCTGGGAGTTCTCACCGTGAAGAAATTTAATCTTTTGTTCAATAGGTATTTAGCCACATCAATTTGTTTATTATGGAAACGAGGGGATATCCTTCTGCTGGAAAATTTTAATCCACATTGAAACATTAAATCCTGGGAGTTGTGAATTTTATATAGTAGAAGTAGAGCACCTCTAGTACATCTTAATTCAAGTGAATGTAACCCAGTTTTCTGCAGTCTACTCCAATAGTCCATCTTGGACAAATATAGAACCATTTTAGTCGCTCTGTTCTGGATTTTTTCTAATCTATTAATATCTTGCCTCAAAAAAGGACTCCAGAACTGAGAACCATAATCAGAGTATGGCCTCACATATGCTCTAAACAAAGGAATAATACATTCCTGAATCCTTGACACAAAGGAACTTTGAATTCGGGTAAGCATCACATTAGATATATTAGCTATCGGTCTCGTTCAACTAATGATACCTGAAGGGGAGAATTATTTAAGAAATAAGTCTGTTTGGGACTATTCCTTCCAAAATGCAATACATGACACTTATCTGGGTTGAGTAACATCCTATTTGAATCTGCCCATTTTTCAATAATTTTCAGAATATTACTAATGGATTCCCTATTTAGTGATGTAAATACAGGCCCTCCTAATTTGGTGTCATCAGAAAATTTCGAGAGCCAATTGTCTGAGTTAACATGTAAATCGCTTATGAAGATATTGAACAGAGTAGGTCCAAGAACCGAGCCCTGTAGAACTCCACTAGTCACACTATGAGCTTCCAAAAGTGAGCCATTTATTCTAACCTGCTGTTCTCTGTTATGTAACCAACCAGATACCCAATTAATTATATACTGTGAAAATTATACTAGTGAGGCCCCACTTGGAGTACAGTGTACAGTTCTGGAGACCATACCTACGTAAGGACATAGACAGGGTAGAGAAGGCTCAGAGGAGGGCAACAAAGATGGTGCATGGATTGCATCACAAGTCCTATGAAGACAGGTTGAAGGAACTGAACATGTACTCCCTGGAGGAGAGGAGGGAGAGAGGGGATATGATAGAGACATACAAGTATCTTACAGGGAGGAACAGGGTGCAGGAAAACAATTATTTTTAAGCGAAAAAGATGTTCCAGAACTAGAGGGCATGGGATGAAGTTGAGGAGGACGATTCAGAGGAAACATGAGAAAGAATTTCTTCACAGAACGGGTGGTAGACAAGTGGAACACCCTGCCAGAAGAAGTGGTGGGGGCTGAAACAATCACGGGATTTAAGAATGCATGGGATAGACATAAAGGAATTCTGGAGGTCAGGGGTAAGGTGCAACAGACTTCTAGGAAAACAAACTGAACTTACAAGCTCAAATGGGCAGACTGGGTGGGCCATAGGCCCTTATCTGCTGACACTGTCTATGTATCTATGTATCTATGTAATTCCAGTTTAACCATTTTATCAAGCAGTAAATCATGGGGAACCTTGTCAAAAGCTCTACTATAGTCAAGGAGAACCACATCCATAGGGATACCATTGTCTAGTCCCATACTAATATAATTATAGAAGGTCACCAGATTGGTGGTACAAGAGTACCCTTGCCTAAATCCATGCTGAGTCTGGTCATTTAAGTTTTTTATGTTTGTTTCATTTTCTAACATTTTTTTGATAATTTTCTCCATTAATTTACTTATGACTGAGGTTAAACTTATTGGACGATAATTTTCAGGCTGAGAGTAATTACCTTTCTTGAATATTGCTATAACTATAGCCATTGCCCAATCATGAGGAATAACACCTTCACATAAAGATTTATTAAAAATAAGGGTCAAAGGCTTAGTTATAGCTTCAGCTGTTTCTAATAAAAAAGTGGGATTAATATTATCTGGTCCTGGGCTAGAAGTTCATTTGAGGGAACAAATTGCCTCGAGTGTATCATCTTTAGTAATAATATGAAGGGAAGAATTGTTAACTGTTTGCCTAAAAAATTTAGGGACTACTTTTTTAGTAAAAACTGAATAGAACTGATTATTAAATGTACTGCCGATATCCCTATCAGTAGAAATAATAGAATTATTTACACATAGAAGACCCATATATCTATTATTCATTTTCTTATAATTAAGATAGGAAAATAATGATTTGTAGCTATCTTTAGAGTGAGCCAAATGAAACTCCAATTTCTTCTTAGATTGTAAAATAGCCTGTTTTAAAAGTTTTAAAATTTTCCTATATTTAGTAAGTAGTTGTTCTCTAGTATGTCCCTCACTTTTTTTAACAAGAGAAAAAAGCTTTTGTTTGTTTTTAATTAAATTTTTAATAGTTTTATTAAACTATAAAGGAATTTTCCCATTCTTGTTATATTTTTTTTTAATTGGAACAAATAAATTCTCCAAATAGATTGATGATTTCAAATAATCCCAGGATTTCTCAAGAGATAGAGGGGATAACATTTCATCCCAGGAAATAGAATTTAAATGATCATTAATAATATTAAAGTTTGCTTTATTATAATTTTTAAATTCAGAGTGGTTCAATATTTGCTGAAAAAATAGTAATGAAAAAGAAATTGAGCTATGGTCACTGGTACGCAGAGGGGCACCAACTTGAATATTAGATATTGAGCTCCCTATATTAGTAATGACTAAGTCTAATATGTTCTCTCCACGTGTGGGTTCACTTATGAGTTGTTCAAGGCCCATATCCACTATAAGAGTGATTATGTCCTTTTCCACCAGCGTACTACCAGATAAGGAAGTCCAATTTATAGAGGGCATATTAAAATCACCCAGGACAAAAATATTGCATTTAGAGGCCATATCTAAAATTTCTTTATGTAAAAGTAGGGTGTAATCCAAGTTAGATGTTGGGGGCCTATAACATGTCTCCACCAAAAATTGGGGTCTTCCCTTAAACTGAATATTCACCCATATGGATTCAGTATTACTAAAAAGGGGATGTTGAAATGAGGCTATATTTTCCCTGCCATAGAGGCAAACTCACCCCCCCCAATCTGGCCTTGTCGATCCTTGTGAAATAGCTTATATCCTGGAAGGTTCGGAATCCACGTTGTATCAGGATCCCACCAGGTTTTGGTAACAGAAATAAGTCTATAATTAGCTGAGAGGCACTTAGCCTCAAGTTCTGCCATTTTAACCAAATTTAAAGATCTTGCATTGAGAGAAAGGACCTCACACACAGAGGAATCACTATTAACCCTTTTTAGAGGACAGGACAAATTCCCATCCTCCCCCCAAGTTCTTAGTTTAAAAGTTTGTTAATAGCTGAATTGACACTTCTACCCAATAAAGTGCTTCCCCTACAATTGAGATGGAGTCCATCCCAGCAGAAGAAAGAATTTTTCAAATAGAAGGTATCCCAGTGTGCTAGGCATAAGTTGCCCTGCTGGAGACACCAACATCTTAGCCAGTCATTAAAGGCTTTGATCTTAGTATTGATAGCATTAGTAGCTCTAGGTTCAGGGAGAATCTCAGAAAAGCATACAAGGCTGTCTTTCTCTGCCAGCATGTTATTAAGTGTGATGATGTCATGTTTAAACTCTTCAAGACTTGTTCTATTTACATCATTAGTCCCAGTGTGTATTACAAACGGGGTTTTCTACAATCCCTGCTAGTATTTCTTTAACTACAGAAGTAATGTCTGAAACTCTGGCCCCTCTTAAACTTGAGCAGGTATGATTAAATGTGTCCATGTTGCAAATAGGACGATCCAAATGCTTAATAATGGAGTCACCTATAACATATATTTGTCTCGGAGGAGAAAGGTGTTCTACCTTAGTAGGATGGGGTGGTGGTGTCCCAAGTTCTTCAGCTAAGTCCCCTGAATGAAACTGAGAATTTTTAGGCTTCGAGAATATCTTACTAGCATTAATTACTAAACTTTTAGGAGGAGAGCTAGAAACTGAAAGACTCTCCTGAGTGACAGGGGAAGAGTCTTCATAAGGAAAGACAACAGTTTCATGCTTGAGAACATCAAATTTGTTAAACACCGATAATGTTGGTTCATTGTTACATATTTGCCCTCCCCTATGTTTAGTTTTGCCTCTAGTAACTACTGTCCATTGTTCTAAATCTTCTGAGGGCAAAACGGATGTCAGAGAAATACTGGAAAAATTAATCTTAGAACTGGGCAAAACTACAGGGGATACTGAAGGACTCAAAGGTAGTGGTTGGTCTAACATAGAGTCAATGTAACTCTCTAATGCCTCAATCTCGGGGCTAACTACTGATGTTGCCAGTAATCAGCCAATTTCCTCATGCAATGTTTCTATCATTAAACATTTGCTGCAGATGAAATCAACAATCTGAAGGCCCATACCAAACATGAGGCAGGACGAACAGCAATTGCTAGGTTTATCCATTTTCCTTAAAACTTTTTTTTTAAAACTTTCCTTTAAGCTGTCTGCATACAATCAAACAAATGCAATACAGCAATTAAACTTACTGAGGATAGGAGTTAGCAAACAGTGCTCTTTATCCCCGCTATCACCGCGGACACAGCAGACACATGCAGACGTGTGTGTCTCTGCGCGCATCTCCACGAGCGCTCGCCCGCTCAGCTCGCCCCACTTGCTGCCAGGAGGACTTAAATAGGAGTCTGAGTCCCGGATGTTCACACAGTTCCCTTAGTGAGGCACAAACAAATTTTCCTTTAAACTGCCCAAAAGATGTTACAATGTGCATATATAGCCTTCAAGGGCTTTGCATTGAGCAAGCTCTGTTCCCCCGAATGTAACAATCCTAGCGTTATAGCTAGCGGCAAGTACAGAGCTCCCTTCACTATTTCAGAGCTCAGTGAACTACTTCTCACCCTCTACCTACTTTAAAAAGCAGGGCTCATGAATAAAATTGTACTGCTTCACAGTAAAGTTTCATACAAAATACAGAGTATTTGTTAGACAAAGGAATGTCCTTTAATGTAATATAAATCTTTTTAAATAGGAATTGTTTGTTTATAAGTAAGCATACCTCTAGAAAGGATAAGATTAGAAAGAAGATTCCACTACCACTTAGTGTCAGTTAGGCAACAAAGCTTGACAGGGTGTGTGATTATGGGACAATAACCACACTCCTCTCGAGGGTGTGGTTAGGCACAAAGTGCTTGCACTGACCACTTTTAAACACCCAAGAGAGAAGAATGATTATTGACCATAATCAGACACCCCTCATTCATGATGCCTTACAGGGGACATGCCTCAGAGAGCTAGTGATGGAATCTATTCGGGAGGGAGCAGTCTTAGACCTGGTACTCTCAAATGGGGATGGGGAGAGGAACTCAGATTTAGAAGTGGGTTGCCATCTGTGAGCAAGTGACCACCAAACAGTAGGGTTCATGATAAACACAGCCACAGAGTCAAGCCATACAAAAGTGATGGTATTGGACTTTAGGAGAGCTGACTTTGTCAAAATGGGAGAGTGCTTCAGAAAAGCACTAGCAAACAAGCAAGAAGGAGGGGTGAAGGAACAATGGGAAGACATCAAATCTGCCATCACAGAGGCAACAAGCCTCTGTGTGAAACAAATGAACAAATCAAAACAGAAAAAAACACTATGGTTCTCAAAAGAGGTGGTGGGGAAGGTTAGAGAGAAACAGATTGCATTCAGGAAGTATAAGGAAACACAGAAGGAGCAGGAGAGAGAACTGCACCAGTTAAAGCAGAAGGAAGTGGGGAAGGCAGTCAGAATAGCAAAGACCCAAACTGAGGAAAATATAGCCAACTCGGTTAAGAAGGGGGAATAAAACCTTTTATAGGTACATTAGGGAGCAACTAAAGACCAAGGGAGGGATAGTGAGGCTTAATAAAGTGGAGGGTGGGTGGGCAGAGAGTCACAGTGAAAAAGCAGGGATACTGAACAAATACTTCTGCTCAGTATTCACAGAAGAAGAGGAGGAGGAGGTACCTAATCCAATCAATAGAAGCACTCTGGATAGGGGGTCGATACCAGTCCTTTCACAGAAGAAAAGGTTCTGAAGGAACTCCTAAAACTGAAGGTGAAAAAAGCAATGGGGCCTAATGGGATTCACCCCAAAATTCTAAAAGAACTAAGGGGACAACTAATGACACCACTGACTACCCTTTTTAACAAATCATGGGAGGATGGTGTGGTACAGTACCTAAGGACTGGAGGAGGACAGATGTGATTCCCCTTCACAAATGTGGGAACAAGACAGAGGCGGGAAACTACAGACCTGTTAGCTTGACCTCAGTGGTAGGGAAAATGAAGTAATCACTTCTGAAAGAAAGAATTGTTGAATACCTAGTGGCCAGTGGGGCACAGGACCCAAGGCATCATGGATTCACAGTGGGAAAGTCATGTCAGAAGAATCTAATATATTTCTTTGACAGGGTGACCAAAGGAGTAGACCAGGGAGGGGCTGTGGATATGGCCTACCTAGACTTTAGCAAGGCATTTGACACAGTCCCATACAAAAGATTAATAAACAAAATTAGCCAGCCTGGGAGTGGATCCCAGGGTAGTAGCCTTGGTTAAAAGATTGGCTGGACAACAGGATACAAAGGGTAATAGTAAACGGAGTCCACTCTGAAGAAAGGGGGATTACCAGTGGGGCACCACAGGGTTCAGTACTGGATCTGGTCCTTTTTAATGTCTTTATAAGTGACATTGCAGAGGGACTGGATGGAAAAGTATACCTCTTTGCAGATGACACAAAGCTCTGCAACAGGGTTGATACACAAGGTGGGGGGGTGGAAAGGATGAGAAGAGACTTGGCAAGGCTGGAGGAATGGTCAAAAGTATGGCAGCTTAGATTCAGTGCAAAGAAGTGCAAAGTAATGCACCTGGGAAGCAAAAACCAAGGTGAAGAGCACATAATGGTGGGGTATTAACAATAACAAAAATGAAAAGGAACCTGGGGGGACTCACATCAGATAACTTAAAGGTAAGCAAGCAATGTGAGGAATCAGTAAGGATGGCTGGGGGGATACTGGGATGTATAGGGAGAGGCATCCCCAGAAGAAACAGAAAGTTAGAATCCCTCTGACCAGACAGTTAGTGAGACCCCATCTGGAGTACTGCATGCAGTTCTGGAGACCCCATCTCTGCAAGGACATAGACAGGATGGAGGCAGTCCAGAGGAGGGCAATTAAAATGGTACAGGGTCTGCAACAGAAGCCATATAAAGAGAGACTAAAGGAGCTTAATATATGTATACCCTTGAGGAAAGGGGGGGCATGATATAAACTCTCAAGTACCTCAAGGGAATCAACAAAGTCCAAGAGGGTAACATCTTTCAGAAAAAGAGATGTGCAAGAACAAGGGGACACAATTTGAAGATAGAAGAGGGGACAGGGGTAAAGTGAGGAAGTATTTGTTCACAGAGAGGGTGGTGGACACATGGAATGGCCTGTCTGAGGAGTTTGTGGGGTCAAAAACAGTGGAAGAAGTCAAGAATGCATGAGACAGACATAAGGCAATTCTGGTAGGGGTAGGAAGAAGTAGGCTGTTAGTTAACTAGGATCTGCAGCTTATCCAATAGGTGGGGAAATGGGCAGACTGGGTGGGCCAAGCAGTCCTTGTCTGCCATCAAAGTCTATGTTTCTACCCCTGGAGTGTTTTATTGCACTTATACTGGGCTGCACATACCAACCCTGACCTTATCATAATTACTGAGTCTTAGTTAAAAAAGACTAATACTGACCAACAAATCTCCCTACAGGGATACAAACAATTTATAGCGGACAGAGACTCTAGAGGTGGGGGTGTAGTCATCTATGCCAAATCCAAGTATTCAGTCACTAATATTAGCTGCAAATCTTTAACTAAGGAATTTGAGATTGTTTCATTGAAGCTTCATCTTCCCTCTTCAGAATGCATTACTATCATAGGTGGTTATAGGCCTCCGTCTGGTGGCGATGAAGTCCTTAATCTTCTGAAATCCTTGTTTGCAGATGCGAAAACAGAAACAATATTTTTAAGGGATCTAAATATGGATTGGCTAACCCCTAACTCACTTTGCCTTAAATCCTTTTGCGACGAGCTAGGTCTTGGGCAAATAGTTAATGAACCTACAAGGAACAACATCCTAAATACTGCCAAAAGCTCTATCCTAGATGTGGTATAAACCACTCACTCACATAAAATATCGCACTCAGCTGTGTTTCACACTGACATGAGTGACCACGGGATTGTTGCTTGCATAAGATCTCAAATTAAGGCCCAACCACAGCCCATCTTTATAACAAAATGGTCCTTTCGCAAGTTCAGTGCAGCAAACTTACTTTCTGACCTGGGCATGATCAGTTGGCAAGACCTTTACCTAGCCAAAGATGTCAATGAGGCAGCTTACATCCTTAATGCCAACCTCACTAGACTGGTAAATAAGCATGCCCCCTTTATCAAAGTTAGGATACGAAACAACTCTAACCCCTGGTTCATCCCAGATCTTAAAGCAGCCCTCACAGCCCGAGACAAGTTCTGGGTGAAAGCTAGGCATTCCAAGAAATCTTCGGATTGGCAGGCTTTTAGAACAGCCAGGAATACATGTGTGAAAAGTATCCATTCTGTTAAAGCAAACTACTACATCTCTACCCTTGAACAAGTGAAAGGTAGCCCTCATAAAATATGGAGGACAATTAAATCTATAGAAGGGCGTCCTACTGCCCCTTCCATTCCAACAAAGATAGTCGCAAGTGGCAAGATAGTGGAAAACAAGTCCTTAATCCTTGAAGAACTTAACTCTCACTTTGCCACAGCTGGACTAGCTTTCGACTCTTCACCTTATGCTGGTTCTGCGATGAGCCAACCTAATCCCCCCCCCCAATATCTAGCCCTGCACCTAGCCCTTTTCAACTGCGTGAGATAACTTTTAAAGAAATAGAAGATTCTCTCCTTAATCTAGATATCAAAAAAAGTGCAGGGGACGATGGCCTGGAACCCTTCTTCCTAAGGTTAGGATATGACCATCTCGCTGCCCCAATTCTTCATATCTTCAGTCTCTCCATTACATCTGCTACTGTGCTGTCCTGCTGGAAATCAGCACATATCCTCCCTCTGTTCAAATCTAGTGACCCGTGTGATTTAAATAACTACAGGCCTATCTCCATATTGCCTATCCTCTCTAAAGTTTTTGAAAAAACTGATCCACAATCAGTTAAAATCTCATTTAGAAACCTTCTCTCTCATTAACCCAGCTCAATCTGGCTTCCGGGCAAATCACAGCACAATCTCTGCTTTAGCAAAAGTAATCAATGACTGGATCTCTGCTATAGATGCAAAGAAGGTAACTGGAGCAGTCTTTTTGGATCTTAGCAAAGCTTACGATACTGTTGATCACAACCTATTAGTCAATTGCCTCACTAATTTGGGTGCCACATACCATACTACCCAGTGGTTCTCTGGTTACCTAACTGGGAGATCCCAGAAAGTAAAAACAGATGGCTTTTTCTCTGCTTCCTTGCCAGTTGTTAGAGGTGTCCCCAAGGATCCATCCTAGGCCCTATCTTGTTTTCATTATACATTAATGATCTTGATTCCAATATATCCGCGTCCAATCTGCATTTCTTCATGGATGACACCATGCTGTATACCTCTGGCTCAACGCTATCCGAAGTTAAGGGAGTGCTTCAAGCGGTCTTTGCCCAACTTGAACATAATTTAATAAAGGCAAAGCTCCTGCTTAATGCAAAGAAGACCAAAGCTATGATATTCTTTCGTAGTGCCTCCACAGGTACCTCCAATATCCCTCTCAAAGACTTTATTGTTACCACGTTAAATGAACCACTGGAAGTCGTCACCAAATTCAAATATCTGGGCATCTGGATCGAGAACAAACTCTCCTTCAATGACCATGTCGAGGATGTCTCCAGAAGGCTTAAAGCCAGATTAGGTTTCTTCTTTAGAAATAGGCCCCTCTTTCCCCTTGAAACTCGAAATAAGCTCGTCCAGGCCACTTTTCTCCCCCTTCTTGACTATGGCGATGTAATTTACTCCTCTGCTACTCTTGCAAACCTAAGTAAATTGGACATCCTTTATCACCATGCGTTATGGTTCATTACCAACACCCAGTACCATTTGCACCACTGTGACCTACATGCAGCTGTTGGATGGACATCTCTCACTACTAGACGCCTGCTCCATGCTGGTCTATGGACCCTTAAGCTGCTCCTGCACAAACTACTGAGCTATTTTTCATCTCTCATCAGTATTTCACATAGTGCATACTCTTTAAGGAAATCTGATTTCATTCTGCTTGACATACCTAGGACACGGACCTCCTTTGGTAAACGTGCTATTGCGCATGCCCTTCCCTGTATTTGGAACCAATTGCAAACCGTGCTGAAACTAACTAGCACAGTTTCAGCCAAGATAAAAGATATTTGCAACTGTCATTAAGCCCCTTCTTATCCCTATGTGTGCTATGTGCATTTTGTGTAAGACCTTAATTGCCTTGTGCATGTTAACTACTTATTGTCGCACTATCATTTACATCAAGACACTATTTCATTCTCCGGCTCCTGACTTATATCTGGTACCTTTGCTGCGGCAATCCCACTCCTGCTTTCCTTCCCCTTCCTACTCCTAGCTCTGTCTACGTATATACTACTCCACTCACCCTACCAAGCCATAAATATCTCCCTTACCCTATACTTTCTGTTGCTGATCAATTTGCTAAAATGTATGTATTGCAAATACCAGTTACCATGTTTTCAATTGTTAGTATACTATCTAGAAATGGTCATCTTGTGTTCCACTTGTTTGCTTACCACCTATAGTCATCCAATGTGGTGTCCTTGTATGTAACATCTTGCTTGTATTATATGACCACTTGCATTTATGTATATATTGTTTATCAATTATTTATTTATGTATGTTCGTTGTAAGTGTACATGTCACAGGACCTCTTGTGAATGAGCTTGCTCAATGGAGTTTTCCTGCAATAAACTTGAACTTGAACTTGAACATGTGCAGAACATTTTTTTTTTTAAATAGGACACTGTGGCAGTTAGTAAGTTACTCTAACATGTAAATGTATTGCAAATGTATTACTTTTTAACCATGGGATAATAAGTAGTCCATTATTTCATTTTTTTATACATTGTGAGGCTTTGACCCCCATTTTCTCCCACCCCCATCTCTTGCATGTAGAGGCACGTGCATGTCATTCATCGAGACACCCTCCCTTCATGTCACCCCATCTGCCTGCACCAACACCGGACCTCCAGCCAGTGGTGGAAGGACTACAGGAGGGAAACCACCTCCCACCAGGAGAGGCGAGCTACCATAAGGCTGCTCAATCCTGCTCCCTCCTCCCCCCATGCCGGTGCCCTGATGACTCGAGATCACTCCTGAACCCAGGTAGCTGGCATAGTGCGAGGTACGGCGTCCAGCGCTCCAGCACTCTGCGCTACCAGGCTGACCCATTATTGTAGTTTGCAGGTTACATGAATTGATTGTGTAAAGTCATTTTGTCTACCTTTTTTATTTTACATCTAGACTGGTCATCGAGGGAAAGCCGGTTGGGTATTCGAGTCAAGTGGAGTTTTATATTTTCAACTCTTTTGCAGCACCATTTTTTTTCCAGCCTTTTTATTTTAAATCTCATTGGGTCATCTAGGAAATCTGGTTGGGTAGTCAAGTGGAATTTTTGCATTTTCACCTCTTTTGCAGTGTCTGCTGTTTGCTTAGTTGAAATTTAGCGTCCAGTGTCAGCACCACTGCCAAGTTGCAGTCTTGGCTTAGCTATCACCACAGTGATGCTGTGGGGCATCTACAGTCTCAGGTTGCCTGATGTGACAATCATGCACTGGCCTGGGATACAATTTTGAGAGCAACCAGGACAGTGTGTGGGAGCATCATCAAGCATCTCCTCAGGACCAGTCCCTCAACATTTTGTTTGAGCCATTTTGCTAATGAAAACTCCCATTATTTATTTAGTTTTTCTTGACCGGGAAAGGAGGACTAAGCAATTCTGCCTATTTTCAGCCTTGTCCTGGGGAGGGGGAATACAGATGAATGCCAACTGACATTGAGCCAGGTTAAGCTATTAGTGGTATTTTTAGTGAATGGGAGAAATTTGGCCAGGGAACCGGGGAAATTCCCCTGCTTGTCTGTAGGGGGAATCTCAGCTGTCTTGGCAGATGGTGGAACGAGGTAATATGGACTCTTTGCAGGGATATGTGACTTCCCTGAACCAGAGGAAAGCTTCTGATTCCATAAACCATGACTTCCTCTGGGCCACAATGCATCACTGTAAAGTCCCTAATTCCCTGATTACATGGATACAATCTCTTTACAGAATGGCCACAGTCATTCCAGGTGGAGGGAACCCATGGCACCCATTAAAAGGGGAGTCAGAAAAGGCTGCCCCCTTAGTCCCCTCCTATACATGTTTTTTATAGACCACCTATAGCAACAAAGTGACCTGGGCATTATGATTACAAATGATTTTTCCTTTAAACTACCTTGCAATGCTGTCATCAAAAAGTCTAGCAATATCCTGCACTGTATTAAAAAGCATATTACGAGTAGGAATGGGGAGGTTTTGCTGGCCTTGTATACACCCTTGGTGAGGCCACACCTGGACTATTGTGCCCAATTTTGGTCACCTTACGGAAAAACTGAAATAGTGGCACTTAAAAGAGTCCAGAGGAAGGCTACTCATAGCATAAAAGAAGCACATGGGAAAGATTACCATACTAGATTGAGTATCTTGGGCCTCTATTCCCTGGAATATAGAAGCTTAAGGGGTGACATGTGTTTGATATTTAAATCACTAACGGATCCTGGTCTGTGGGAACTCCTGGGATTAAAATTTAGGGAATCAGTTTACACCACTAGGGCCCACTTCCTACAACTAATGGTAGATTGTTCTAGAACAGTAAAAAGGAAATCTTGGCTTACCTTAAGAATAACAAATATTTGGAATATACTTCCATTAGAGGTAGTGGCTAGTAAAAGCATGGGTATTTTGAAGAACAGACTAGATAGTTTCCTTACTGAGCATAATATTTTGGGTTACCAAGCAAGACCCTTTTAGGTGACCCTGGACATGGTGAGCAAAAAGTGTTCTGTCTATATATAGCTCTGTTCTTACCTATGAGACCTATTGTGAAAAATTAATGGAACACAATCCATAATCTCTGCACACAACAGAGAGAACAGAACACCTTATAAGATAATTGCCTATGTGGATGACATGTGCTTACTTATGGGAGATGACACATCTGTTTTAAACTCTCTTGGCTTCTGCATGGAATTCAGTTCCATATCCAGTGCAGCTCTTAATTTTGAGAAAGGTGTAGGATATCAGCTCGGACACCCTATACGGAGTAATCCTACAATAGGACCAATTAAAATACAACAAGGCTCTCTATCTATTTTGGGGATACAATATGGCTCCCCAGAAATAGATATTATAAATTGGAAAAGAAAAATAGCAATTGGGCAATAAAAAGTTGCCACGTGGAACAAATTGAAATTGGGGAAGAAAAAAAGTATTTATTTGATAAAAAACATTTTTAATTTTGATTTTCTTATATACAAGTTATGTCTTTCCAATACCAAGAAAATTAGAAACCACGATATTTAGTATATTTTTTCAAGCATTATGGGGTAGTCGACTTAACCCTCTCAAGAGAAATGTCACATACCTTCCTGTGAAGGAAGGTGGTTTGCTTATGATAAACCCAATCTTGTTTTGTAACTGCATTTTTTTTTTAAATACCAATTTGAAAATATTATTGGTTCGTAGACAGATAGGATGGGAACCCTGGCTGTATAACAGCTGCAAGACATGGTTTGTCCAATGAGAAACTAACACTCTGAAAACACCACGCCAAACAGTAATGACACCTGTGTACATTAGGGACTCCTTTAGGCTAAAACAGTGAAAAGTCACCACACAGATGATTATGGCTCTATCACATACAAATCTATACAAAAATCTACTTACTACCCTATGTGCAGTACCTGAACCATCTGAAAAATGTCCATCCCCATAAATACTGTACAGTCTTTGAGAAAGCTAGTACAGAATGACAGAATACCAGCGCATATGTGGGATGTGCACTGGCTAGCCTGTCATGAAAAATTCAACATCAAATCCAACCACAAACACAAACAATTACAAGATAGATTTTGCAGTCGTCCTCAGTGCATTCAAACCCTAGAAACAATAGAACATCTGTTCTTTCAGTGTTCTTTTATTAAAGACGTTTGGACACATCTGGCACTGATTTGTCAGGAATCCCTTTTTAAGTCAACCTCTTATCAGAATATCACGTATGGACATTTTTGACAAAAATGGAAACAAGCATTTGTCAATGCCGAATGTTTGCTTGCTGGCATTGGCAGTGGTAGTGTAGAAGTTACAGAGCTGCGTAATAGGAATGGCAGTGAAGTATTGAACTGAAGCCAACCCCACCACCACCCTGCACAGAGTGACAGGCATTGGGGTGTGCGTTTGGGTCGTCAGGCATAAAGCCCGCGCCATTTCACCACACCACTCTGCAGAGACTGACAAGTGTCCGTGTTCCTTGGAGTCTTTGGCCATATGCTTTACCCATTTCATTAGGAAATACGGTGAGATGGGTGCGATATAGGAGAATGGGGTGAAGTTTGGGGCCGAAAAGTCCAAGGCATACCTCGATGCCTCTCAGTGACTGCAGGGTGTGGAATGGTATGAGCATCACAGGCAAGAATCCCAAGTCACACCCCTGATTCCTGTCATTCTCTATAGGGTTGGGCGATTTAGTTGAAAACCCTAATACCTCAGGCATTCGTTGGTATGTTAACTCCAAATTTTCAACATGTTTGTTTTGTGACCCCACCTCATGAACAGGGGGAATATCAGTTTGGTAGCCAAAAGCTGCTTATGCACAGTGACTACGGCATTTAGCACCACAGGTGCAAAATATTCCGAACAGGATGTAAAAAATGACAGCTGTACTCTTTCATGGGGAGGTGTAAAAATGGCTATGTTGCAAATGTGTAGTAAAAATATTTAAAAAATGGTGAAGACACGGCGTACATAGAAACTGTGCAACGACACCCGTAATATAATTAGGTTGGGGATTTTTTATAGCAGATTGTCAACTCAGGCATTTTGGTGCCTCCGATCATGAACAGTGTCACTGTGATTTTCTTTATCTGTGCCGAACAATGATTTCCCACAGCGACCACGCATCTCTGCACTGAAAGTGTGAAAACACACTTCGACCATGTTGTGAAAAATGGCAGCTGTACTGTTCATAAGGAAGTGTTGAAAAATGCCACTAGTGAAAATCTGGACTGAATATTACAAAGTCATGAACTAACGAGGATGCGTGGAAACTGAACAATGCTCACTCATAACACAGTCATTTTATGGACTTTTGTCACCAAATTTTCAATATAGCCATTTTAAGACCTCTGCTCATGAACAGTGTAACTGTGATTTTCTTAATCTGTCCTAAACATTGCTTTCACACACCAACAGCACCATGTGCGCTACATGGGCGGAAACACGTTTTGGGCAGGATGTGAAAAATGACAGCTGTACTGCTCATAAGGAGGTGTGGAAAAATGGCAATGTTGGAAATCTGGAGTGGAAATATTGAAAATTCGCAAACCTACGAGCGTGCGTGGGAACTGTGCAACACACACTCGTAAAACAGTCATTTTTAGGAATTCTGTCACCAAATTTTCAACATTGCCATTTTAAGATCTCTGCTCATGAACAGTGACACTGTGATTTTCTTAATGTGTCCCATACACTGAGTTCGCACAACGACTGCGCCATTGTGCGCTACATGGGCGGAAACACGTTTTGGGTGAGATGTGAAAAATGACAGCTGTACTACTCATAAGAAGGTGTGGAAAAATGGCAATGTTGAAAATCTGGAGTGGAAATATTGAAAATTCGAAAACCTATGAGCGTGCGTAGGAACTGCGCAACGCACGCTTATAAAACAGTCATTTTTAGGAATTTTTTCACCAAATTTTCAACATAGCCATTTCAAGACCTCTGCTCATGAACAGTGTCACTGTGATTTTCTTAATTTGTCCTGTACATTGATTTCGCACACTGACTGCATCATTCTGCGCTACATGGGCGGAAACACATTTTGGGTGAGATGTGAAAAATGACAGCTATACTACTCATAAGAAGGTGTGGTGAAATGGCAATGTTGAAAATCTGGAGTGAAAATATTGAAATTTTGCGAACTTACGAGCCTGCGTAGGAACTGCGCAATACACACTCGTTAAATAGTCATTTTTTTGGAATTTTGGCACCAAATTTTCAACATGGGGGTTTTGGATCCTTCTCATGAATGATGTCACTGTCATGGTGGTATTCAGGCCTGAAGGGTGATTTCGCAGTCACTGCACAGTCATGAAATCACCTTTAGACAGATAACGCCATGACAATGTTCGCTCATGAAAGAGTCTAAAACCCATGTTGAAAATTTGGTAAAATTCCCAAAATGGCTGAGATATGTGATAAAGTTGAAACCCCCCCATCTAGCCCATTATACAGCTTACCGGCATTTCCTCAGTTCGCGGTCGGCTTTGAAGAGTGCAGACATGTTCCTGGTCCACCAAAGATCGTCACGCTGGAGTCTGGAGATAAGTATGGAGTGGGGGGTGTGGGGGGGCTGGGTGCGGAGTGGGTGGGTGCGGGTTGTGGGAGGGTCAGGAGACTCACCGCTGGACCGTTTTTCTTACAGGTAAAAAAAAAAATACGTTGTGGGACAGTTGCCACGCTGGTGGGCTCCCAGCATGTACAAGACTTTGGAGGGGCGTTCCAGCCGACGGGATTAGGCACCCCGTCAGCAAAATAACTGATTGCCATGCTGGGGTGGGCTCCCAGCGTGGCATCAACTACTGGGGGAGGAGACAGATGCAGCTCAGCCGACGGGGATTGGGCACCCCGTCGGCTATACACTGCGTGCAGGGGGCGTGCACGCCTGCGGCTGGGGGGGGAGTTGCGCGTGAGCAGCTTCTTATCGCTGCTCACTCAAGCGTAGCTCCCCCTTTCAACTGTATGCCACTGCATCTTGGAGCGTGTCATAGACAGCTCCAAAATGCATTGGCTTACAGGGGCCACGCCTGCCAGCACACTGCCTGAATTGGAGGAGGAGGTCACACACCTCTGAAATCTCCGATGATGGCACTATGTTTCTTGCACATGCGTGCAAGCAAACATAAAAATGGAATTTAAATACATTGTGCCTTATCTTTACAGTCATCAAATGGACAGATGTGTATTCACTTTGCAACAAAAGAAAAGTACTTATCCTGAGTTAGCAGGGGAAATAGTTAGACTTATGAACTATTTATGTTTTCACCCCCCCCCAATTGTTTAAGGAGGTGAGACACACTAAGCTGAAAGCTTGTTTACAGGTGCAACCTGGGAGCACAGGGAAGTTAATCAACTTGCTCAGGGTCACACAGTATGCAAGTGGGGGGTTGTGGGATTCAAACCCAGGTTTCCAAATTTGCAGTTCAGAGCCTTAAACCACTGTGCTATACTGCCTCTGTATCCAAATGTACACAGAAATCAAGACATGATATCTTGAAATTATGGAAAGGATTACCATGGATCATTGACTCTGATTTTGCAAATACTTAAAGGACCCAGACTATGACATGGGTTTTAATGTGAAGATGTACCTTTGTTAAGTTTTCTTTCTTTCTTTCCTTTTTTCTTTCTTTTTTTTGGGTCTATCATTTATTGTATTGTGATGTATACTGATTTTTGTTTTCAATAAACTTCCCCTGTTCACCTGTAGGGGAACCTCTGGCCAGCAGGATGGCCACTTCATCCAAAACACTGGAGAGTAAGGAAGTGTGGGGCACAGAGGAGCCAGCCCCCTCCTTTGACTCAGCCTTGCAAGAGGCTAAACACTTTTATGATGCTCCTGGAACATTGGAGCAGACAGTCCCTTTAATGGATACAACAGAAACAAAGCTGATGGAGAAAAATGATGCATTACCTCTAGAAATGAACATTCAACAGTCAGAGATGCAGTCTGTGCAGTACTACAGAAGATTTGAAAAAAATATTGATGGAGGAGCACACACACTCAGAATTGCAGCAGAAAGATTTGTGAGCCCAATACACTCATGATTAGAGCTGAAGCAGTCTGAGAAGGAGTCACACCCCACAGGAATACAGGCCCAGATGTAGCCTGCTGGTGCAGCAGACAGAAAATCAGAGGCCGCATAGCTGCAAGTTCAGACAGCATCAGCAGCAACAAAGGAGACCTAAAGAACCTCTGCAAAGGAGTGCTGCAGTGACAACAGCAGTGGGTAAGCAGCCTTTCATTTTCAAACATGGGACAAGTGGGGGAACCACTTTTTATATTCAAAGGCAATAAAAATAAAATGTTTGGAAGTGCCCTGCCTGGAATTGCATTTACAGGAAAGGAAACACCGAGCATAAGATGGGGCACTGTCACAAATACAAATGGCAATGTGGCTCAAACAGAAGGATGGTCTGTTGATGCAGCTCTTACTGCTGCAGGATCGGAAAAGCAAGCAAGAACAGATAAATGGGTTTCAGGGACTTCCCCTATTAGAACAATGACACCACCAATAAATCCTGTAGCTGAAACCCAGAGGGATACTGAGGAGGAAAGCATGGAAGGCATTAATGTAGCCCCAATAAATCTGAATACATCCCCTTTACATCTAACGCAAGCTCTGGAACTTACTGCTTTGCCTAGAAGGCAGTTCTCAGAAAATAGCACAAGTCAAAATGTGAAAAAAGTGGTCCCCACAACAGACTCAGCTACAGAACAAATCTTTCAAACAAATGCAGAAGGACAGTCATCCCATACGGAAGGCCAAAACAGTACTGGCACTGGAGGGGCATGCCCCTGATCTTACGCTTCCTATTTTAGAGCCCCAACATACCCAGCAAAAAGACACAACACAGTGAGACTGTTGTATAAAGGTGGTCTGGACTTGGTTCCAGGCAGAAAATTCATTGCAAGATCATTACTAAGGGGTACTATGAATTTCACTGTGCAGGAGGTCTATGCACTCATTCATGCTTCAGGAGAAACAACATTTGATATTAGCTTTAAACTGAATGCTGGGTTGCAAAACTTCTGGTCTAAATATCAGCTGATAAAGAAATCACCACTATGGCTTCCTTTTGAAGCAATACCGCTTTCCAAACCAGTCAACAAGCCCATTACAGTCTTATTCAGAAATGAAGGTGCAATGTGACTGACTTGCTATATTGGTTATGCCAAAGGTGTACAGTACAAGGCAACCCAGAGGCTATTTATGCTGAAGACAATTTTTGGACTGGAGGGTGGAATATTAGGGTGCTATTAAATAGCACTGATAAAGGATTGCAACATTTACCAGTTTTTGGTTTTAGAAAAAGATAGGTGTTTTGTTTTATGCAGGACAGCCTAAAGCCTGCTACTATTGTGGGGCTACAGGACACATTAGTAGCTCATGTGGTAAGCTCAAATGCACTATATGCAATCAAAATGAGCACACAAGTGGGTTCTGTAGGAATGATCAAAAGTGTAACTTGTGTGATATACCATACACGTCCATGGGTGACTCACAGTCAACCACAGAAGGTCAACAGTGAAGAGCAAAGATTATTAATAGCAATTGCCCAAAGAAATAAAGCTAGGCAGCAGTCTCAGTAGTCTTCCTCTAGAAACTCTACTACTAGACTGGAGCAAGATCATAGGGAGGAGAGACATAGGCCTTCTGCCTCCAGCATAGGTACAGAAGCCCCTATTACCCTAGAAACTGAAGCAGAAATCAGACAGGCAGAAACTGAAACTGAAACAACTAAACAGGAAGAGGCAGAAGAAAGTATGGAGAGCCAGGATTGTGGGAAAGGGACGAGTACAGCAGCCCAGATTTCAGTCATGCCTCTCCCTTCCTCCCCAGTACAAGGACATGTAGAGCAAAGGGGAACAAAAATGTTCACTTGATGCAGGCAAAACTGGGAGATGCCAGCTTCCAAAATTCCTAAAACTGCAGAAACACCTGTATCAAACAGATACAGTATTGTAACGGAGTAATAAAATTACTTTTCTCAGGTTCTTGTTGGAACTGCACAATAGTGAAGAGACAACAGAACTGGAGATATGATTTATTACTGGTATATAAAGCAGGCTTAAAATCAATGGTGTGACCACCAGGAGAATGCATCCTGTTTTCCTTACCTACATAGGCAGCAGTCTAGTCTCATCTCAGAGAAAATGTGTAATGCAAAGGGTCTTATAACCCTGATAATTGTCATAGCAACAGCTGAAAAGATATACAAAAAAATCTATAATTGGGCAAAAGCAAATAACCTGATTCATTAATAGCATGAGAAATTTTGTGTAGCTTACAAAAATAGAGAGCATAAGACAATGGGGTCTTGTGCTTCTTCCAAGGACACTTGCAGTTACAGTTCTGCATAGGCAATAAAGATGGCAGTATTGCCAAACTAATAATTATACAATAATGTATGTATATTTCTATAGCTAGAAGCCTCTCCCGGTGTTACAATGAAAATATAATAATGCATAATTATACTTTGCAAAAATACAATAGAACTCAGATTCTGACACTTACACTTGTACGATAAGTGCCTGTACCCTAAGATACTAATCTATATATCTATGTAAGCATTGTTGTCTGCGAGATGGGGACCCAATCAATGATACTGGTCCATGGGTTACAGAATACTTGTAGAAAACACAAGGAAGCATGGAAAGGATGAGAAGGGACTTGGCAAGGTTGGAGGAATGGTCAGAAGTATCGCAGCTAGGATTTAATGCAAAGAAGTGCAAAAATAATGCACCTGGGAAACAAGAACCCAGAGGAAGAATACACAATGGGGGAGAGGTAGTAACAACAACAAAAAAGGAAAGGGACCTGAAGGTAATCATATCAGATGGCCTTAAGGTTAGCAAGCAGTGTGAGAAGGCAGTAGGGAGGGCTGGGGATATACTGGGATGCATAGGGAGAGGCATCAGCAGCAGAAAACAGGAAGTTGTTATCCCTCTGTACAGGCAGTTGGTGAAACCACATCTGGAGTACTGCGTCCAGTTCTGGAGACCCCCATCTCCGCAAGGACATAGAAAGGATAGAGGCAGTCCAGAGGAGGGCAACTAAAATGGTGCAGGGTCTGCAAGAGAAGCTGTATGAGGAGAGACTAAAGGAGCTTAATATGTATGCCCTTGAGGAAAGAAGGGTGAGGGGACATGATATAAACTTTTAAGTACCTCACTGGAATCAACAAAGTCCAAGAGGGTAGCATCTTTCAGAAAAAGAGACGTGCAAGAACAAGGGGATACAATTTAAAGATGGGGGGGTGGTTCAGGGGCAATATGAGGAAGTATTATTTCACAGAGAGGGTAGTGGAGGCATGGAACAGCCTTCCTGAGGAGGTTGTGGGGTCTAAAACTGTAGGATAATTCAAGAATGCATGGGACAGACATAAGGCACTTCTTGTGGGAGGTAGGAAGAAATAGGCTGTTGGTTAACTAGGATCTGTGGCCTATCCTGTAGGTAGGAAAATGGGCAGACTAGATGGGCCAAGCATTCCTTATCTGCCATCAAAGTCTATGTTTCTATGGAATCAGATAATGTGTTGGATGACTCATCTTTATGGTCATCTGCCTGACCCAGGGTCTGAAATGGAGGACCCCACCCACCCCATCCAGGAAGCATTACATATGAATACTCAGCAACCTGAGAAACCCAAGCAGAAGTGTAAAGAAACCACCCTAGTTAGAGTGTATTAATGCAGTTTAAAAGTCAGTAAGCTGAACAATCAATAACTTAATGATCGAACACACACTACACTGCTATTCCATAAATACAAATAGTATGAAAAGCTACAGAAAATGAACATCAGTAGTAGCCCAGCTAAAAACATTAAGGGCAGGGATTTTTTTTCCATCAAGACACTGGATTACATACCACTATGGAAATAAAACAGGCAACAAGACAATGAGCTGTAGGACCAACTTACTGGTCTCTGGCCACTGATACATGTTATGGGGTAGCTGTTTTATTCCATCAGATTCAGTTTACTTTAATAAAACTTACAGATCTCATACCAGGAAGGGTCTTAACTTTGGACATAAAAATAGGAAATAAGTTATATAGATTAATTAATGTTTATGCTCCACAACTAAAGTTGCAATAATAGAACTGTTACAAGCTGTACAACCTTTATTACATTCATCACAAAACATAATTCTCAGGGGAGTCTTTAATTGTGGACTAAATATTTCTGATAGAGGGAAAAAGACAATAACTAAAAAAAAAATCTTCTTTGACATGGCCTTCTTAAAAACTGTTATACAAAATGTTAATTTAACAGATGCCTATTATAAACATACAGGACAATCAAATCTGACATTTCAAAAGGGATCTCTGACAACCAGGATACACTTCTTTTTTATTATACAGACATTGTCTATACCAGAAGGTAACTATACAAACAGCTGAATTCTCTGACCATAATATGCTGTGTCTACAAATTGGGGAAGACCAGGGTTTAAGTAATGGACCAGGAGGCTGGAAGTTTAATTCTTCATTATTATTGGAGGAAGATCTACAAACAAATCTAAAATACTTTATACAGGCACATAAATCTGTGTATGTTATATATTCAGATCACATAATATGGTGGGAAGATACACGTGGTGACCTTAAAACTACACTAAAACAGCACAGTAAAAATAAAAGGAACAGTAAACATACAGAATATCTACATAATAAAAAGAAATTACAACACTTATTGATAACTGAATATACTACTGATCAAAATCTGCAAGAACAACTACAGTTGATTAAAGAAGAGATGGAATAATAAGCTTTGTTCTTGTTGTATGCCATTTTATCAACAAAAATATGGTATACAAGGGAAGACTGTCACTATGAAAATAATAAAGATAAAATAAAACAAAAACATGTAGATATTTTAAAAAATACTAAAAATCAAGAATGTACCAATCAGAGAGATATAATGAATGTGGCGACAGAACATTCTGTGCAGCTATTTAGCCCAACAACATCTACAGGAGTCAGAATACTTTTTTCAGATATTTCAGGTTCCTGTGGTGACAAAGGTACAAAATGAAATGTTAGAATTAGACTTACAGCCATGAGAAATAGAAATGGCAAGTCCATATTTACAGAATAATACAGTAGGAGATGGACCCACAGCAGAAATATATAAATGAACAGAAAAGAAGTTGGTCAATGAATTGGCTGACGTCTTTACCCTTATCTTAAGCAATCAGAACCCTGCTCTGAGGATGCTAACTTTTTTTTTAATTTATTTTATTTTAATCTTTGGTAACTGGGTAAATAGCAGACTTACATACTTATACAAAAAAGGGGATACACTAGACATTAATAACTGGAGGCCAATCAGTTTATTAAATACTGATTTTAAAATATTAAGAAAAATATTAAATACTAAATACTAAAGAAAATCCAGATGGGCCTGGCTCCACCTGGAGTCTGTACCCTCCTTCAACTGAAAACCAATAGTTGAACCACTAGGGAACCAAAGCCACTGCTGTTTCAAATTCCTTGCTGCCGCACAACACAAGGCCAAAGATCCTTTGCTTATAGGGCCCCTACATGGCTAAATGGTCTTGCTAGTGACACTACCTCTACCACCTTGCTCAGTGCTTTCAAATCCAAGCTCTGAAATGCCCTCATTGCCTCCATCACCTGTGACTGCCCCGGCTGACAGAATCGGCAGTGCTCTTGATACCCATTGTGAGGGGCCTTGGCCCCACCCTCACACTTGCCCTCCTGGGCCCTTTTCTCATTCTCTTATCCCCCTGACAACACCACATTGGTCACTTGACCCACCACCCTGACCTCACCACACCTCCCCTGTCCCATCCCTTGTTTCTGTCTATTCTCTCCAGCTACTCCCCCATTTCTTTTTTCCCCTCCCATCCTCTTTCTTCAATTCCTTTGTTCCCCTTCCCAGCACATTATGGTTTGTCTCTTGTCTCTAAAGCAATCCCAATGTTTTTTTTCCTGTTGCAATTTATGTTGTCTACTGTAACATGTGATGTGGAACCTTTGTAAAAAAGCCTTGGCTCAAAGGTACTTGTAATCCTAGATTCAAATAAACAAACAATAAACAAACAAACTATGTTAAAAAAGGTGGTAAAATCAGTTATTACAGAGGCACAGACCTGTGCAGTCCCTGGCAAGTCTATCACAGAACATTTAATTCTATTAAGAGAGCTTCTGTCCAAAAAATACCAGGGTAACATTCAAGGTCGTATACTTTCACTTGACAAAAAAAAAAGATTTAGATTCTGTTAGTCACATTCCTTTGGAAGACTTTACAAGAATATAAAATTTCACCAAAATTTGTAGGTTGTATCAGATGTTTATATAAAAATGCTACTATAACACCAGTAGTAAACAGATGGCCAGGACCCATGATTTGAGTTCTCAGAGGGGTAAGGAAGGGGTGCCCTTTAAGTCCCCTGTTATATGCATTTTGTATTGACCCACTTCTAAGAGCAGTAAATGAATCACCAAGAATAATATCTATAGAAACAGTAGCAGGTAGACTACCGCACAGAGCTTTAGCATGTGCAGACGATTTGTGTAGTCTTACTCAGGATGTGCTATCGGCTGAAGAATGTATAAATATATGTAATGAGTATGGTAAGGTCTCAGGGACAAAATCAAATAAGGAAACATGTATAGGGTATCTTCTGCACACCCCAGAGCAAAATATAAGGGAGATTGCAGGTATTTTCAATATCGGAAGGACAGATTAATATATTGGGCATCACCTACGAAACTACAAAAGATGATATGGCAAACTGGGAGGACAAAATAAAACATGGACAATATTTGGTACAACAATAGAATAAATGGAAGTTTAGTGAGAAAAAAAGTTTATCTAATCAAAACTTATCTTATACCAGTTTTTCCATATATGAGTTATATCTTCCTTCCACCAAAAACGCTGGAAACCACAACTTTAAGTATTTTTTTTTCCAGGCAGTCTGGGGCAGCAGACTCAATCCCATAAAGAGAAACCTCCTTTACATACCTATAAAACAAGGAGGCTTAAATATGGTACATCCCCATAGCCTTCTTTCATAACATATTCATCTTTGCAAATCTACAACCTTTACTACAGAATAAAGGGCACAGGTGGACTAGAGATGCAAATTTCACTGGCAAAATTCCAGCAAAATAACCAGTTTCATACAGCAAAACATTTTGCATAATTATGGCCTTTTGGCAAAATTTTGCCACCCAATTTCACCTTGAATTTCATCTTGTACTTCTATAAGGCTACATTGGGCTTTTCTCTCTGCTGATGGTCATATGGTTAAGTCTAAACAGGCAGGAAGTGAGTGGTTCATTTCCTGTGCTACATGTCTCTAGAGGAAGTAGGCAGCATCTAGACTCTGAGTCAGATCCCACCTCACGGACCTCAAAATGAAGCTTCTGCCACCGTTTACCAAGGATTACAGGCCTAATCTTGGTGCTGCTACCACCAAACATGCCCCAGAAGAGAAGTCCAGAAATGTTTCCAAAAACTGTTCAAGTAAACTGAGACTGAAATCTGGTGTCAGTCATGCTGTTATAAGATTCACATCCACCACCAGGAACAAAAATCTGATGTTTTTTGCACCATTTACAATGGTTTCCACCCAGGCATAATCTTGGTGCTGCCATTGCTGAAATGCCCCAGAAGTCCAGAAATGTTTCCTAAAAAATGTTGAAGTAAATTGAAACAGAAATTTGGTGTCATTCATGCTGTTATATGGTGCCCCCCCCCCCCACCTTGTGGACCTCAATTCCAGGGAGTGGCAGCTTAAGAACGAAAAGGATTCCTCACACTCATCCTCCACCAACACACTCAGCCCTCCTTCCTCCTGCTCTGTTGCATTGCTATCACTAACATTAAGCTTTACAAGGGAAGTCTCACCAACAGCTATGATATCTTTCTGGTGTTGATGCCAGTGCAATGGGTGCTTCTTTTCAAGTGGGCATTCTGGCCACCATGCCTATGTGACTGAACTTTTTTCCATGACTGACACGTGCTTGACACAGCTGACATATTGCATATGGTGTCGTCAGCTGCATCAAACACAAAAAAATCCCAAACTAGAGACTTTGCACCTCTAGATTTGACATGGTGCTGGGACTTGGACAGTGGAGCCAAAAAGTGTGGAACTTTTTGCTTTTTGGGCCACCTGCATGACTTCCACCATGCTACATTTGGGGGGGTTACTGGACTGCTTGTTTTAGGCTTGCTGTTAGCCTCACCCTCAGGCTTGGCATATAAATGGGCTACATCATCACCCTTCAGCTTTTTCATTTCTGGCTCTCACAAGGGATCCAACACCTCGTCATCATCTGTACCAAAACATATTATATCCTCCTCCCTATCACTGTCTACTTCCAGAGAAATGTTTCCCTTCTCTGGCTGTTGGGGGAGGGGGCTGACTTTCCTTATCTCCTTCTCCAGGAGTAACAGACTGAATCCTGGACAGTATCACCCTCACCATCATCAGCTCCATCTTGAGCTGGAACAACAGTCATACCAGCAATTTTTTTCACCTCCTCTTGGACCTCTGGCCTCCACTCGTGTGTCTTCCTTATTCCCAGTATCATCCCCAACAAGCATGCTGGATACTGATTGGGCAGTAAAACATAAGTCACAGACTTCAAGCCACTTTTAACTTTGATTCTGCTGGCACTGACTGCCACAGCAGCACGGGAGCCCACAGAAGGCACCAATTCAGAAATAGGTTTGCTCACTGGAAGTGGTACTGTATTTCTACTTTTTCCAACAGACTTCTTTGAGCCACCTCCCACTCAGTCACCATTCTCTGAACTGGAAGGCTCTTGGCAGGCATATTAATATGCTTGTTCCATTTGCCTTCCTCCGTAAGTATACGATTATGTATTTCTATTGAATAAGCGTCATTTAACACCTGCAGAACTATCTGCAAAGGGCAAATATAAATCAGAACTGGTAGCAGCACTGTAGTCTGTACAACTCCCTACAATTGCTACTGTAGCCTATGCAAGTGTTAAAACATTATTTTATTTTTTCAATTACAAAAACACAAATTAAATAACATGGGGTAACAGGAGGACAGAAGTAAGAGAGACTTTAAATACCAAACCATCAGAGAACACCCCCACAACAAGGATGTGCGGTAACTCTGAACAAATACCTAAGTAGTTCTTAATAAAATGTCAGTTTTTAAATAGAATGGTAATTACACAATTTGACAATAACCAGGTAGGTTCAAGCAAACTAATTTGTAAAACAACCATACAGAACACATTGCAGTCACAATACGATCTATTGTCCGGATAAGTGGTGAGGTGGTGAAGGCAAGTGCTGCAATGTGTTAATACTTACTAAATGCAATTTTGTCTTTTAGATATAGTGGATGGAAGGGACAACAAGACTTGAAATGAACAAAGTCACCTCCAAAAACCATGTAGGGACCACCTATCTCTTGAAAACTATGTAGTTTTTTTTATATATAATAATACAGGTCAGGTAGTAAACACCAGTGGTGTAACAGGGAGGAAAGAGTTAATATGGTAAACAAATTACATGGCATAACAGGAACACTGCAATGCAGAGGCTGGATCACAATTTTAATTTCTGTGAGCAATTCAACAATGCAGTGTACCTGGATATGGACAAGTGGTCAATGTATATGAATACTTCCAATAAAAAAAAATAAATCACAAAAGTGATTAAGTAAATAGAAACAGGAACAAAACTACTCAGAATGAGTAACTATTCAGATAAGGTACCCAAACAAGGATCACTATGTAAGAAAAACAAATAAGTAGCACATTAACAAAAATACTTATGAGAAATCTATCAAATATTAGGAACTAGCCTGCTCTGCTTTCACACACAGACACACACACACACACACACGTGCACATGCAGTTGACCCTACACCAGTGGTAAAGTGAGCAGGAACACACAGGAACTCTGTTCCTGTACTTTTTTTGCAGCAGGAACAGAGTTCCTGTACTTCTTCTCATTGACACTGGAACTGAAATTCTGAAACCAGCAACATAATATTTACTCACCTGGTAAAGGTGATTATTTGAATACCCTTTATAGTAGTCCACAGTCAAAACCAGTGGGTATTCCTTGTCCATCCTATAGGCTGATGCATAATCCAATCAAATCAAAATGGGCAAGGATAGTTCCCTTGGCTCATCAGAATATCTCCATTGTGAAGCTTCCTTAGCAATAATGACAAGTTTTGGTCAGATCCACCATGGCTGCATAATGAAGTTAGTGAAGTTGTGTGGAATTGTTAAGGAGGTATGGAGAAACAACATGATGATTTGTAAGTAGTAAGATTTGTTTTAGTTTCTGTTCTAAGGAAGGCATACACATTATTAGGAAAATATATGGAGGTGTACATTTTAATGGAAGGAATAGGAAACTTACAAAAGAACCCCAGAGCAACTGCCACTGGTGTATGTGTTATCCTGGATGATATTGGCTAGACAGTCAAATTTTAAAGAAAACACAATTGCACATATCCCAATAATGCAGTCCATCGATGGAAACATATACAGATCCCCATGATGGTACAGAAGGTGCCAGTAGATGAAAAGGTAATGGCTGGCATATGTTCAGGCTTGGGATTATTTACACAGTTTTTTTTTGTTTTTGTTTTGAGAAACAGGTTTTCTGTCCATAAGGTGATGTAAGTTATATTTAAGCAGTGTGCTGATGTCAGGAAGTCAGGTGTAATGATGATGATGGACTGTTGAGAAAATGTGATATTAACTTTCAGAGGGGGTTGCTTTTGATAAGGGCAAAGTAGTTATGCTTGTGATAATGGGAATATTAGGTAAGTATGAGGTCTATGCAGAAGTACAGTACAAATATGCACAGTTTCATAAGTATGTGCTCAGAGTGCAGGCAAATGTGATATGCAGGTATGTTTTAGAAAATGCTAAAAACAGCTATGCATGCAACTGATAGAAAGATATATATATATATATATATATATATATATATAGAGAGAGAGAGACAGAGACACACAGACAAGCAGAATAGGAATGGCAGTGAAGTATTGAAATGATGCCAACCTGACCCCACAGACATGGACAGGCATTTGGGTGTGCCTTTGGGTCATTGCCCATAATGCTTATGCCATTTTACCTCACCCTACCCTGCAGACACAGATAAGAGTTGAGGTGTGCCTTGGGGTTTCCAAACTTTACACTCACCCCATTCCATAAGGAAATACACTGACATGGGTACACTATAAGAGAATGGAGTGAACTTTGGTGCTTAAGAGTCAAAAGCACACCTCGATACCTGTCACTGACTGCAGGGTAGGGATGGGGGTGGAATGGCATGAGCATTACTGTTGACAATTCCAAGTCACACCCCTGATGTCGGTCAGTCCCTACAGGGCAGGGGACAGGGTGTTATGGTCAGAAACCCTAATGCCCTGGGCATTTCTTGATATTTTCACTTCTAGTTTTCAGCTTGGGCTTTTTGTGACCCCACCGCATGAACAGTGACACTATCAGTTCATTAGCCGGAAGGTGATCTTGCACAGCGACTGTGCAATTTGGCACTACAGGTGCAAAAACACATTTTGAACAGGATGTAAAAAAATGACAGCTGTACATTTATTACTTCAGTAACTGCTCAACACATCTGTTGCATGACCCACTTATTGACATTTTACATCTGCTATGCAATGTACTGTTGCTATGGCTGTATGGCTGAGAGGGACCTGGGGTGGTGGTGGGTGTCAAGGTGAACAACTTAGAGACTTATAGGAGGGCACCAGCCAAGGTCAACAGGATGCTTGGATGCATTGCTAGGGGGATCACTCCAGAAGGAGGGAAATGATACTCCCTCTGTATAACTGCTTGTTGAGCCCACACCCTGAGTACTGCATGCAGTTTTGGAGGCCACACTTAAATAGGGAAATTGAATTCCTGGAGAGGGTCCAGAGGAGGGCAACCAAAATGATCTGGGTCTTGGGGGAAAGGACCTATGGGGACAGGCTTGAAGAGCTAAATATGAACACACTGGAAGAGAGAAGGGACATGGTGGATATGATAGAGGTCTTCAAGTACATGAAGGGGTTAAATAGGGGAGGCATGGTCACGGTGCTCCAAAGGGAGGAGGAGGAGGAGGAGGGCAAATAGAGGTCATGGGTGGAAGCTGGAGGGGGGGAGACTCAGGGAAGAAAGGAGGAGGTGCTACTTCACTGAGAGGGTGGTAGAACCAGAGAATGTGCTTCCAGGTGGGCTGGTGGAGGCAGAGACTGAGGAGGGGTTCAAAAGGAGGTGGGACAGGTACAGGGGAAGGGTTGTAGAAGCAAAGTCCAATGAAGTGGGAATACCCTGGACAAGGAAGGGAGAAGCCCAAGAGGGTGGGGGGCAGCAAGGTCAGCTGTCAGGATGGGGGCTGACCAAATGAGCAGACACAAAAAGACTGCTAGGCCTATTCTGCTGGCATTTTAGTATGTTAGTATGCTAACTACACCAACATTGTGAACCACAAAACAGATGACTGCCATAACTAGGGAGGCAGTATAGCACAGTGGTTTAAGTCTCTGAGCTGCAACGCTGGAGATCTAGATTTGAATCCCACAGCTCCCACTTACATACTGGGTGACCCTGAGTAAGTCACTTAACTTCCATGTGCTCCCAGGTTGCCCCTGTAAACAAGCTTTCAGCTAAATATGCCACTCCTGGTTAAACAATTAAAAAAAAACCAATATATTATTTTTCATGCTTTATTTTGCTACCACAAGCTTTGACTAATACATCCATCCTTACTTATAGCTTATGTGTCTGTGACCTAGGCAGAACTACACTTAAAATCTCACACATAAATAAATAATCAGAACAGCATTTATTTTAGGAGCAACTATTTTTTTTTTAACCAGGAGAGACACACTAAGCTTAAAGCTTGTTTACAGGTGTGACCTGGGAGTGACCTGCGAGCAAAAGAAAGTTAAGTGACTTGCTCAGAATCATACAGTATGCAAGTGGGGGCTGTGGGATTCAAACCAAGGTCTCGAGGTTCGTAGCTCAGAGCCTTAAACCACTGCGCTATATTTCCATTTCAGGTTCCATCTATATATATATATATATATATATATATATATATATATATATATATATATATATATATATATATATATATATATATATATATATATATATATATATATATATATATATATATATATATATATATATTTTTTTTTACTTCAAAGCACTAAACCTATTCAAGTGGAAAAAACACAAGACTTCATTCTCTTCATATATTACTGTTAAACTTTAGATCCCAGAATGGCCAAGAAACAATTTGGATGTCACTCTTGCATGCCACTGTCATGCCCACTTCTCATGCAAACAATCAATTACAGAAATCCTTTTGCTTCTATGCTATGCACTCTTATATCAGAGAGACATAAATCTTACAGAACTGCTAAAAAACTAATTTATCAAGACTGGATTTCTGAATTAACACCTATCATTTACAGTAGCTCTGTAAATAATAAATTACTGGCTACAAACAATGCTACAGACATGTCATGAACAAAATTTCCATTTTACATGGAAAACATCCATATAATGAACTTGTCAAAAATTATTTGTGACCTTCTGTCTGCATGTATCGGACAAAGGAAAAGGCACCTGCTTGATCATTTTTTTCTATTTTATTTTTATGCCTAACTTGCCCATACTGTTAGAGACAAATATTGACATGCTTAAAGTTAAAAAATAAATAAATCATGATGTCTATGTGTGTGTGTGGGGAAGGGGGTGGATTTGCCTAGATGCAGTTTCAGGCACTTCTTAATTACTTCCCCAGGCAGCTCTGATAGTCAGTTGTTCCAACATGATAGATCCACCTCATGCCCCTCCCACATGAACCAAAAAAAAGGTGGGGGTGGATCTTTAGAAGCTTCTAGAGTGAAGGTCAGGGTGGATCTTACTCCCCCCAAAAACTAATGCTGCCTCCCACTACTCAGGTTCCAGTTCTTGTACCTCCCATTTAAGAAAGAAAATAGTGCCCTGCAACCATTGACTAACAGAAAGCGTATTTATTTGAGGGTGGAAAACAATTCTTGGAGGAGGGTAAGGTGGAGGAGACCATTTACACCTTCAGTCAGTTCCATGGACAGAAAACATGACATCACTCCTTTTGTACATGCAAAATGTCTGCAGGCTCCACCCACTGCAGATGTAAAAACGGAGTAGACATACAAGCCAAAATAGGGAAAAAACAGAAGGAGGCAAAAAACAGTAAAAGCACCCTTTGTGCAATACTCCCTCTGATTAGTGAGTGGTAGCCCTTACTATGCTTGGAAATAGGTTACAGTTTTAGAAACATACAGAATGCTAGAGGGGAGGTTGACCAAATGGAAATGACTGCATTATTACAGCTGAGGGAACAATTATTTGAGGAAAATAACGCCTTGAATTTTGTGACCATATATTCTTGTGATGCAGGTGCAGTAAAGAACATTATTTAGAAATTTGGGATAGTATTACAACTGAAACTAAACTTAAAGAAGTATTTGAGACTCCCCCCTAGAATTACATACAGAAGGGCTCATAGCATTAGAGATCAAATTATGCATAGTACACAGTCAGTTGAGAGAAAATCTGGATTTTTGCCCCCACCAATTCTTGGATGTGTTAGATGTGGATATTGCAAGTATTGCAATGTTCTAGAAAGGACTTCTTTCTTTTTTGGCCAAAAGGATTACAATAAATATAAGATATGCAGCCTTATTACATGTGACACACAAAATGTTATTTATTTGGCTTCATGTAGTTGTGGGGTATTTTATATAGGGAGAACAAAACATAAGCTAAAAAGATTTGGGGAACATATGCGTGCAATTTTAAATAAAAATCAGAAGTATGCACTTGCAATGCACATTGATAATGCTAGAGAAGCATCATTACATGCACCTAAGTTTATAGGTATTGACAAAATAATGACAGGCAATAGGGGTGGTGATATAGATTCCAAATTGGCTAGAAGAGAGGCCTTCTGGATCTATAAACTTGGTGCAATGGAATGGAAGATATTAATGATCAGATAGAATTAGCAAGGCTCTTGTATTAATGATAGAAATGTTCTTTACTGTATTAGACTTTAAAATGCATACAGAGTTCACTGAATATTAGTTATTTATTGTACCAATGAATCGGGACACATCTTTTGGAGAGTTTTTCCACTAATGTTTTGCTTTATGAATTTTCACTATACTTTTTGTTACTCCCCCTCTCATTTCTTATTATATTGTGTCTCATAGCTTCATATAGTGTTCAGAATGTAGTTAGTACTAACATATTGAATATAGTTTCTAGGAATGTGTTGGAAAAATATGTATATTGCTGTAAACATGTCCAATCCTATTGGTGTATATATATATATATATATATATATATATAAGAGAGAGAGAGAGAGAGAGAGAGAGATAGAGAAGTATATATTTGGATTTAGGACTGCAAAATGAAGCACAGATGTGGTGGATTAAACTAAATTGTTTTGTGTGCATTCCTCATGCTTTTTGGTGCTGAAAGTTAATTAAACGTAATGTATAAATATGGTCAGAAGGGGGTGCGCCATACCTTGACAAAGCACTCAGTCTGAGTGTGAAATGTTGGTCTGTGGTAATCTCCTCAGGCTACACCAGAATATATTGCTCGTTTTCACCACAATAAATCTTTAAAAGAAGAAATCTGGTGGTATATGTATACTTTATGTTTGACAAGGAGTGTTGAGTCCTTTCTGCTTTGATTAAATCATTTTGGAAGATCCCACTGTCTTTGCCTCCAGCACCTCCTCTGGCAGTTCATGCCAGGCTGACACCACCCTTTTGGTAAAGAAATGTTCCCTCACATCTTTCCTGTACCCCCCCACTATGCCTTCTAGTGGTGGTGGTGTCTCTCCTATTGAAGAGAGCCCCCACTCTCTACTTTGTTTACTCTCTTCAAGTATTTGAAGGTCTGTATCATTCCCCCCCTTTGCCACCTCTCCTCCAGGGAGTACATCCTCAGGTCTTCTATCATCTCTTTGTATGACCTATCCTGCTATCCCCTGATCATTTTAATCAGTCACTTTCTTTTGAACCCCTTCCAGCATTTTAATGTCCTTTCTTAGATATGGGTTCCAGTACCTCACCCCATACTCCAAATGGGGTCTTACCAGTGACCTATATAATGACAAAATAACCTTGCTGTTCGTACTACTAAATCCCCTTGTTATACATCCCAGCATCCTGTTTGCCTTTGCCACTGCCTTTTTGCATTGCATGGACTGTTTCAGACCTCTAGTAATTACTACCCCTAGGTCCTTTTCCTCTTCAGTCTCAGCTACCTGAAAATTTCCTATGTAGTACTCTGCTTTTGGGTTTTTTGCTCCGATGTGCATCACTTTGCATTTCTTGGCATCGAACCCAAGTGGACATATCCCTGACCATCTCTCCAGTCTAGCTAGGTCCTCCCTCAACTCTTGTATCCCTTCTTGGGTATCCATGCTCTGACAGATCTTGGTGTCATCTGCGAATAGACACATTTTTCCCTGAATGCCATCCCCAATGTCATTTATAAATATATTAAACACTACTGGGCCCAACACTGAACCCTGTGGGACCCCACTGTGACCTTCTTTGTACTGCAGGATTCCCCCACCACCATCCTTTGTGCCCTGTCCCTCAACCAGTTTTCAACCCATCTTACTAGTTTCTCCTCTACCCTTAGCCTCCTCAGTTTTATTCTCAGTCTCCTCTGTGGCACAGAATCAAAGGCCTTGCTAAAGTCCAGATCAATGATGTCTATTGCCTGGCCCTTGTCCGCTGCCTTAGTGAACCAATCAAAGAACTCAACCAAATTCATTTGACACAATATGCCCACAATGAACCTGTGCTGCTTATTGTCCTGTAGACCATTTTCCTCCATGTACTTTACTAGCTCCTTCTTCAGTATGGTCTCCATAAATTTACATATTGTCAAGGTCAAGCTGACCAGCCTGTAGTTGCCCTGGTCTTCCTTGGGTCCACTCTTGTGGAGTGGCACTGAATGCACTGTTCTCCATTCCTTTGGTTCTACTCATGAGTCTAGGGATCTATTGAATTGAACTGTCAGTGGCCCTGCCAGTTCCTCCACCAGTTCCTCGAGTACCCTGGGGATTTATTCACCCTAAATGCCAACAGCCCCTCCCTCACCCTTTCAATCCCCCTGACCCCTACTGGATCTACCCCTGTTCCCTCCTTATTATAGGGGTGGTCTGGATACTTTTCTCAATTGGTTGTACATAGGAAGGAAATATCTGAAAGACAGTTTGGGATTTTTGGCTGCAGAAGTTTATGCATTAATTCATTCCTCTGGTGATTCAAATTTTGATGCAGGTTTCAAGACGGCTATGGGACTAGAGACTTTTTGGCAGAAATATCAAGATGTGAAATATTCTCCATTATGGGCAAGGGGCATGGATGCAGGGTGGTCCTGATTAATGCCAGGAGCATGGGAAAAAGGATGCCTGAGCTTCAGGTGATGCTAACTGAAGGGGATGTGGATATGGCAGCAGTCACTGAAACTTGGGCCACTCCTTAGCAAGACTGGGACCTAAACCTGGTAGGGTATACCATGTTCAGGAAGAACAGGGCCATTGGGGAGCAGAGGTGGTGCTCATCATTAGGAACAGCATTGATATATGCAGGGTGGAGGGGACAGAGGGAAATTTAGAGGCATTATGGGTTACCTTGCAGGCCCCTTGGGGTAAGATGGTCAGTCTGGGGGTGGTTTATAAGCCGTCCATGCAGGCTGAGGAACTGGAAGAGGGCCTGGTGGTGAATCTAAGTGATCACTGTGGGCAGGGGGAGGGTAAAACTGTGGTGCTGGGAGACCTTAAAATGCCATGGGTTGCTGGGGCACTATGGCATCTTCATCAGCTGGGGAGCAATGTTTGATAGACATCTTTCAGGGTGCCTTCCTATCCCAACTGGTGATGTACCTGACAAGGGATGGTAGCATCCTGGATGTAATCTTGTCAGACTGATCTGGTTAGAAACCTAGTGGTGGGAGACCCACTGGCAGGGAGAGATCATGCCATGGGTTGTTTTTTCCTGGAGGGGAAAAGTCACACTAAAACAATGGTGGTTGACTTTGGGGGGGTGGACTTTAGGGGTATGGAAGAGATCCTCAAGGGGCATTTGGAGGGGTTCAGACTGGATATGAATACAGAGAACATGTGGAAAATTATTAAAAGAGGGCTCCTGGAAGCTACCAAGGCCTACACAAAGGTTTGGCACAAGTTTAGCAGGGCCAGGAAGCCTAGCTGGTGGTCCAGGGAGGTCCAGAAGGTGGTGAGGGATAAAATAACTGCTTACAGAAGCACTCATGAGTGATATTGACAAGGGGGTGTACTACAGGTTAGCCAAAAAGGTAACCAGGATGATGAGAGTGGCCAAGGTGAGGACAGAGGAGAGGCTAGCACAGGGGATCAGTTCTTCAGGTACATCATGGAAAGGAGGAAAGTGAAGGGGCAGATTAGCAGACTGAGGTCAGGAAGGAGGGTGGGCCAAGGAGGCCAGGGGGCATACAGAAGTACTTAACGAATACTTTGCCTTGGTCTTCACAAGAGATGATGGGGGACATCACCAGAAGGATGAAGGAAGCAGGCAAGAAATGAGGAAGTGGGGAGCCATCCAACTTCGGAATTCCCATTGGTAGGGTGAGGGAGGCACTTAAGTCCCTGAGAACAGATAAGGTCTGGATGGCCTTCATCTCAGGGTGCTGAAGGAGATAGTGGACATCATTGCTGCACCTCTGGTTGACCTTTATAACTCCTCCCTACAGACGAACTGGGTGCCTCAGGATTGAGGGTAGTGCATGTTGAGCCTATCCACAAAAGTGGCTCATGGGAGGAACCGGGTAACTACAGGCCTGTCAGTCTGATGTCGGTTGTGGGCAAGATGATGGAGGCCATCTTGAAAGAGAGGCTGGAGGTGTTTCTGGAGACACGGGGCTATCTGGATTATCACCAACATGGCTTTGTTCAGGGCAGATCATGTCAGATGAACCTTGTGGAGTTCTATGATTGGGTAACAAAGGCACTGGACTAGGGAAGGCCAGTGGATGTGCTCTTTCTTGACTTCAGCAAGGCATTTGACTCTGTGCCACACCCAGATTGCTGGACAAGCTAGGGGATTTGGTGGTAGGGAAAGGAATGGTCAGGTGGATAGGGAACTGGCTAACTGGGCAGACCCAGAGGGTGATAGTCAGAGGGGAGGTATCATCTCCAAGGGTGGTCCTGCAGGGGTCAGTGTTGGGCCCACTCTTGTTTAATACTTATATCACGGACATTAGAAATGGTTTCAGGAGTGAGATGAGCCTCTTTGCAGATGACTCAAAGCTGGGGGCAGTGATTGATGGGAAGAAGCCCTACAGGGGGACCTGGAGAGACTGGAGAGGTGGTCCCACACTTGGAAATTGAGGTTCAATGCAGAGAAGTGTAGGGTTCTCCACTTGGGGCTTAGAAACCCAGCTCATGAGTATTTTTTTGGTGGGAAGAAACTGCAGATTTCGGGGGGGGATTGGATCTTGGGGTGGTAGTGGATGCCAAAATGAATAACTCTGAACAGTGTAGAAGGGCTGCGGCGAAAGTGAATAAAATGCTTGGGTGCATTGCCAGGGGAATAACCTCGGGGAGGTACTTCTCCCTCTGTATAACTGCCTGGTTAGACTGCACCTGGAGTACTGCATGCAGTTTTGGCACCCATACTTAAAAAAGGACATTACGCTTCTGGAAAGAGTCCAGAGGAGAGTGACCAGGATGATGTGATGCAGGGCCTGGGGGAGAGATCATATGAAGAGAGACTGGAGGAGCTAAACTTGTACTCCCTGAAGGAGAGGAGGGACAAAGGGGATATGATCAAGGTCTTTAACTATCTAAAGGGGATGAACAGGGTCAGCCTAAATATGGTGTTCCAGATGAGGGAGGAGGAGGGTCACCAGGGGGCATTCCATGAGACTTGTTGGCGGGAGGCTCAGAGGGAGACTAGGAGATGCTACTTTACCGAGAGGGTGGCGGCCCATAGAACACACTACCTGTAGAGTTGGTGGAGGTGGATACAGTGGAGGGCTGGGACAGATACAAGGAGAAGGTAAAACTGAGAAATGCAAAAATCTGGAGGTGCACTTCTCTTGGGGATGGGGCAGGGGGATTTATGGGGGAGGTAGGGAGGGCAGCAACTGTGTCCTGACCAGGTGCTGATTTTTGAGCAGACTTGATAGACCTGTAGGCCTACACTGGTGGCAACTTTGTATGTTAATATGGTCCCCTTTTATTGCTATCCAGCTCACAAAGCCAGCTTTTAAAATGACTATGGTGTTGTTCAAAAATGAAGGCGCCTCCATAACAGATGTTTTGAATTGGTTCATAGGTTCATAGGTTGTATCTGAGCATAGAAGACATATGTCCATATAGCTCGCCAATGTCTTAGGAGTAACCCAATATACCCTTATCTATTAAGTAAAAATCAAGCCTCTTTTTGAATTTATTCATAGTCAGACTCATCACTACCTCATTAGGAAGAGCATTCCGGATTCCTGTAACTCTTACATTAAACCAATATTGTCTCCTTTTAGTATCATACTTGTCCTTATACAACTAAAAAGGGTGAGCTCTAGTGTTATGTGACTGCTTCTTCAACTCCAGGCCTAACTGTTCCCTCAATTGGTCATCCTTAAGAGCCCTAAATATCAGGCACATATCTCCCCGTAGTCTGTGAAATTCCAGTTAGTACATTCCTAAGTTTTGTAGTCTCTATTCATAACTCAGACCCTGAATTTCTCTAATTCTTTTGGTGGCCCTCCTCTGGACCCTTTCCAAGGCCCCAATGTCTTTCTTATAACCTGGTGCCCAAAACGGGGCACAGTACTCCATATGTGGTCGTACCAAAGAAGTATACAGGGGCAATAAGACTGCCTTGTCTCTACTTTTGATATGTTTATATATACAGTATTGTGTGCTACTTGCTTTCTTTACCACCTGATTGCACTGCATTCCAAATTTATGTTCATTATTGACTCTTATATCCAAGTCTTACTCGTCAAGAATCACCTTAAGCTCTCTACCTCCCAACCTGTATTTAAACTGCATATTTTGATTTCCCATTGGTTAAGAACAAAATGTACAGTACTGGAACAGCTGGAGCTGATTATAGATTCTGAACAGCTATGGACTGGTGGCTGGCTCATTAGAGTACACCTCCCACAAATGAACAATTATATACACCATCTGCTCAGCTGCTGCTATCTTAGTCAGGACCGTGGTTTCATATTTTATGTTGGACAGCCTAAATCGTATTTTTGGTGTGGCGCGTATACCCACCTGAATAATGTCTATGATTGTTTGAAATGTTCTTTGTGTGCTGGCATTGGGCACATGTCCATCAATTGTCCAAATCCTACTGCTTGCAATCTATGTGGTGATACACACCACACCAATAAAAATTGTCCGTGGGCTGCCCATAATAATCCATCTCAGGGCCAGAAAGATCAAGAGGACAACATGACTAGGGCCCAACAATGGTCTGCCAATAGACCACTTCCTTCCTCAAGTGTACAGGAGCCAGCTAAAGCCCCTCTACCATCTGTTTCACCTGTGGCACAATGGGAGACTACTTCCTTGTCTGCTGTAGAAGACCTACCTATCGTTATGGGACTCTCCCAGGTACCATCAACAAATGGAGAACAGGAGCAGAAAGAACCTGATGTTATTAACCATTCGGGTACTGATTCCATTATACTGCCCAGCTCTTCTATCTACCATGCAAATACTGAGGTTGCTATCACAAGTGTGCCTCTGACCCAAGATCCGGATATGCCTGCCGCTTCACCATCTGTCTGGGAAAGACAAAGCTCCTGGAAAGTTTCCAGGAGCAGGATGAACAAGGGTAAAACATCAAAAATTGATGATGTACCAACTAGCAAGTGATATTCTGCTTTAGTTAAATGCAAACAGTAAGCTGACACTGAAGATGATTCTGATGCCTTCTCAGTGGCATCTTTTCAGCAGGGTCCGATGACTGACACAAAATTTACTTCTAGTGACTCCAGGAATGCTACAAAGAAAAGATCAAAAGTGAAATCTCAGGATAGTAATACATTATCTCTCCTTTCTTCTTGTAACTAGGCATGGAGGGGTCCTGTGGTTCCTTGAACATGAACAGCATTAAGAAATGGCTTATCACTTTCGTAACACTGTGAGACTTAAAATTGATGTGTTTTTCTTGCAGGACACTAGACTACTTACTTGGAAAGAAATTCATCAAGTCTCTAAGGACTGGTTTGGAGGTCCTTCTTTTTGGTCCTCTAGGGAGGATCCTTGTGCTGGGGTGGGTATACTGTTTGTTTTGTTGTTTGTTTTTTAACTTTCTTTCTTCAGTCCAGAGTCCAGGCATCTTTCAGGAGTGCCTACTCGGCTGTGTCTCTCACTCCCTACCTGAGTCCTTGCTTCTCCCAGGTTCTCCCCCGGATCAACATGACCAGGTCTAGCCCCCTGGATCACCCCCTGGGAGAGGGCCCACCCTCCCTTGGTGGCTCTTTATAAGACTGGAGGTACCTGCCAGTCGTCAGGTTGGCCGTGGAGAGTCTGGGTGTGTTGGACCAGTGTTGGGATGTGGGCATGCCCTCGAGGCCTCAGTCATCTCACCAGGCTCTAGAAGACTTTTTCACTCCTTGTTTTTCTCCCCACCCCCCACGATGGAGCTTTGATGTGCAATGATGTCCAGCATCCATCAAGCTCCACCCTTGCCATATGGCTATGTCACATTGTGGCTTCCCCCAGCCACTGCCAGAGGTCACACGAGGGCAATGCATGTCCCTACTCCCTCCCCGGGAAGGAAGAGCTGTCATCTGGATGCTTGATCCCTTCCCACCCCTGCTGATCCCTATTGCCCTGGGCTCGTTCCTGAACTTAGGTCACTGGCATAGCTCGAGGTAAGGTGACTAGTGCCTTAACCTTCATTGCCACCGGGCCAGCTGGGTTTACTGTTTAACATGGTAGGGATCACAGTGGCTTGGTTAATTGATTTGGTACCCAGGAGGGCTCTTACACTGGATACACTGGATACCATGTATAATTGAAAATAATTCCATTTTATAAATATTTACAATCCTCAAACTAAGTTCCAAAGGGTGGAATTGATTAAATTGCTTCAACTGTATATCTATACTACTACATCTGTGAACTAAGGGGGACATTTTAGTTGTTTAGTTCTTTGACAGACAAGACCAAGATGACTCAAAAATTATATAGTGACACCAATTTATATAGTGACACCAATTTTCTAAATACAATGTACAGTATATGTTGAAAGATAGTGCTATTGATGGCAAATATCATCGGGACCATACTTTTTATAAGGGTGTTCTATCATCCAGAATCAATCAATTATATTTTTTTGTCTGAACAGATGATGTATAGGTCATATCAGGCAGTTACAACTTCAGATCATTCCCTAATTATGGTACAACTTGGGTCTTCTCCCAACAAACCAGTTACTCATATCACATGGGAGCTTAACACCTCCGTGTTGGAGGATTCTGTTTGTTGGCAGGAGCTTCAGACATTTTAGAAACCAGAAAATTGGGTTTTTGAGTTACTGTATATGACAATTCCCTTTTTTTGGTGGCAGGAAACCAAATATGAGATCCAATGGTGGTGTAAAAAAATTGCCAAGACAACAGCACTACAAACCTATTTAAGTTATCTAAAACTTAGGAAGCAATTACAGAGGTTACTCTCCTTGACAGTGGGAACTGGTTTTGATTATTCTGCCCAAATTACTTAGATTAAGAAATTGAGATATGAAATGCAATATGGTAGGGTGCATACTCTACAGTATTTCTAGAACAAAAGTTTTGTTCCCAGGGGAGGGCAGAGAATGTGAACCCATATGATGGGTGTAAACACCAGGTAGAAATAAAAATATATATATTTTTTTGTTGTTCACCAGGCAAGTGCACTAGATAAATTCTGCCTATTTTTAGCCATGACCCAGGGGAGATGGATATAGATGAATGCAAACTGACTTTGAACCAGATTAAGTTGTTGGTGGTATTTTAGCGAATGGGCAGAAATTTGGCCAGGGCACTGGGGAAATTCCCCTACTCTTTTCAAGAACTGCCATGGGATCTTTAACATCCCCCTACCACCAGAACAGGCAGATGGGACCTCGGTTTAATGTCTCATCTGAAAAATGGCACCTCAGGAGTATGTCACTCCACCCTCATGCTGCACTGCAGTGTCAGTAACCCAAGTGCCTGGTGTGGGGATAGAACCCACAGCTTTCTGATCTCCCAGCCTCAGAGCAGCATGTGCTACCTGCTGAGCCACTGACACTGCTGATGACATATGTTAGCACTTCAAACAGTAAATGGAAACATCACAAATTGTAGCGGCCCACACAGAATCTTTATTTAGACAAACTGTTCCTGTGGCATCTATGTTAGGGGAATTTTTTAATGATTTAGACAGTCCCGACTTATCACATGATATTCAACTGCAATTGCTGAAACCTATTTCTTCATTTGAAATTAAGTAATATCTCATTTAGAGAATAATACTGCCCCAGAGCCAGATGGGATTTCAGGGGAGTTTTATAAAAAAAATCAAGTTGACAGTTTAATAGAGTACCTCATAATTGTTTTTAATGACATTCCTAATGGTTGTATTCCCATTCCACCAATGCTAGCAGATTATTAATATACTTACATAAAAAAGATAGTATGATTGATGTGAATAATTGGAGACCTATTAGTCTGATAAATTCAGTTTGAAAACTCTTTTGTAAACTTTTAAGTATCTAACTGACTCAAGCCACACAATGTTAGATAACACCTCTAGAAACATGTGCCATACCTCTTCGATCCATGTAAGATACTATATTAGCGAGGGAAGTTTTTGAATCCAATACCTCCATGGGATAGGTAATTGGCCTTGACCAGCATAAGGCATTTGATTTAGTACTTCATGATTATTTATTTCATGTTTTACAGCATTATGGAATTCCACCTCAATTTATATCCTGGATATGGCTTCTTTATGAGTGTTCATCAGATGGTCTGGCAGTCAGTGGTAGAATTAGTCGGCATATTTCAATCCATTAAGGGGGTACATCAGGGGTGCCCGTTAAGCCCCCCTGTTATATGTATTTGTTATTGATACTTTACTTTCAAACTTAAATACAGATTTGCACATTGGGCATCTGACAAGTCCTACTGTTTCCAATTGCTTGGGCATACACTGACAATGTATGCCTTCTGGTGGTGGATTCTAAGTTTGGAGATAGGGCATTATCTATAGTTCAGTTCTTTTCAGTTGTCTCAGGCTCTTCTCTGAATAAAGGGAAGAGTTCAAGGATGGTGGTTTCAGTACCAGTAAATGATCAGGTCCTTGTCATAGCAGAGATTCGGATTTGGGATACCCCACTAAAACTCCTGGGAATTACATGCAGGACCCCCAGTCCCAGTTGAACAGAATTGGATGGAAAAGATTGCTATAGCATAGGAGAAAACTACAGAGGTGGAAAACATACGCGATGTCATGAAAGAAAAAAAAAATGAGGATCTACAGTATATGCTGAAAACCTTTATACTTCCTCTTTTCCTGACTAGAAGTTATGTTTTTCCACTTCCTAGTAAGCTGGAAGTTTGGATTTATAGTCTGTTTTTTTTTTGGCCTCTTGTGGGGCAGCAGATTAAATCTAGTAAAGAGATGTGTTACTTATTGGCCACTAAAAGATGGAAGCCTTATCATGCTCAATCCTTTTTTACAATTTTTTTGTATTCTAATATTTTGCTTTTTGTTCAAGGCAGAAAAACGGTATGGTCAAACTTGTTTCGGACTAGAGCAGCTTATTTTTTTCCAAAAATGGGAAGCCCCCACTTGGAGAGCTTTTTGAGCTGTCCGTCCAGGCATGACACCTTATGTATTAGATTTTTTTTTAAGTTAAATCTTGGAAAGTATCGATTTCCAAACTGCAGTATAAAATAAGGAAGGATATGTATAAATATGTTTTGAATTCCCAATTTCTTATAATCCCTTGTTTTTTCTACCCTACAAGCATTGAGAGCAGGCATCTTACTGCACAGTTGATAGATTCTTGAATCAATTCGGAAAATGTGAGATACCTAATGGCTGTGTTACTATAATAGAGTGAACATGAGGGATATTCACCATCATAAAATGACACAGGATCAAATGTGTTTATGAGACCAGTTTGCTCAACAATTGGAGATGATGTCCCATTTCTTTTTTGAGTGTTTCTATATTTCTACATTTTGGTCGGATTTGGCTCGTATATGGGCATTCTCCCAGTTTTCTGCTATCACTTATGAGGTCCATGTTTACGGGGTTTTTGATGTAAATTGGCAACATTTTTATGTAGGTACTCTTTGGGTGATTTTGGCCATTATAAAACGGGTTATGTCATGTGGCAAGTTTGAAACCAGTATGTCCTAAAACAAAAATATACTTCTCCTACTGGCCTTATTGAAAGAAAATTTGCTTGAAGTACTTTGAGGAAAAACAAACTTACCCAAACAGAGACCCCAGACATTTATTTTACACACAATGGATCATTCCCTTATGGAATTCATTACCTAATCATAATACATAATACCTAATATAGTGAAAGCTAGCAATCACAAATCCTTTAAAAAACAATCTTGCTGTAGAAGGCGACAGCATGCATGGAAGCACTGTGCACTTTAAATAAAATGAAGCACTATTTGCACCTATAAATAAGGTTATGCTTCCTTTTTTTGATGTATTGAGGCATTGTGGCAATCTAAATTAAGGACTGTGAGTAGCCTGTGCTGGCATTTACTTTGTTTCCACATTACTTGATTGAGAGTTAAGCATGGCACCCAGGTGCAGGCCTACACTTCTGTTTTCTAGATTCTTATTTACTGGGTAAGTGGCGTTAATTCCCAGCATGCTGGAGATGTACTAACATGGGTCAAAACTTTCTGTACATTTATTTAATCCAAGTATGAAACTGCCACAACTGGTAATGGGAACATGGTGGAAATATTTGCCCATACACATTTATGATGAATCCTTGCATAAAATATAGTCTTTGGATAGGGGTATTGTTCTTGTATATATGGGGATTTAGATAAAATGTAGGCCCTTGTTCCTTTGATGTTTAATATGGTTCAGTGTGATTGACAGTTGCTTATATATCCAATTTGTGTCTTATGTTTGCTGTACCATACTTTCTATAAATAAAATTTCTCTCCTCTTTTCAAGAGCTGCCATGGGATCTTTAACATCCACCTGAAGTACCACCAGAACAGGCAGATGGAACCTTGGTTTAATGTCTCATCTGAAAGACAGCACATCAGGAGTGCAGTGCTGCCTTTATGCTGCACCATAGCGTCAGTATTGGGATTTAACCCAAGTGCCTTGTGTGGGGGATAGAACCCACAGCCTTCTGATTTTCTAGCCTCAAAGGTAAGTGTGCAAACTGCTGAGCCACAGACATGGACCCTTGCAAAGTAAAACTGACAGTGCAGTGATATTCCTATCTTTATGAGATGCATCTTGAATAGCTGTAAGTAGTTCAGGCATGTAAATATTGGTCAAGTAATTGCATAGTTTTGAGCTGCTTTCAGCCAATCAACTCAATAGAATTTTTCTACACGTTATGAATACAGAATAATGTATGGTGGCCCAAGTATAACAAAGTATTTTTACACACCTGAGAATTGTGATGCCCATTCGTAAGGGCATCGCAAAACCAAAGGTGTGTGTAAACAAAAATGAGTTGACATAGCTCCCATATATTTTACATAATAACTGTTTTTTCAAGTTTAACCCCCCCCCAAACAAAAGTGCTAAAAAAAAAAAAACAGATTTGCAGAACACTATGAGGTTGGAACCTTGGATCATTGACTATGTGATAGGAGGCAACAGAAGAGAGGGGAAGAAATAAACTATATTCTAGCAGACAATGATTTTGACATTCTAAAAATTATAAAATGTATAAGAGAAATCATGGAAGCTAACTGGTTGAAGTAGTCTTTGAACCATGATTGTTTCTCAATATATCATCAAGATTCAACACTGATTAAAATGATCAAACATTTCCCAACACCTGAAAGCCATTTTATAATTTCATTAACACACTCCAGGATGTGGTATATCATGGGATATTGTCACTTCTTGTATAACTGAAGGCACTCCATGCTACCTCATAGTTTGCAATGCACCAAAGGTGGACAGCATCTCCTGATATGCCACTCTCTGATGAGTATTATTGTCTAATTATACATAGGTATGACATGATAACTGCCTAATGAGAATTGTGGTGTCATACCTGTGTGTACTGGCAATCTACAGCCTCTAAAGACAGGTTAGAAACACATCTAACTAGTTATTATTTTTAGAGCACAAATGGTAGGATGCCAGAAGTTTGTAAGTAATATAACTGTATAGAAGAACCATCTGTTTGCAACAAATAAATCATGATTTGCCTCACAAAATTACTCATGCAGGTTTACTTTTGGGGACACAACCGTGTCAAACTTTCACAGGTGTAATAGAGCAGACTGATGTCTGATTTTGCAAATATGGATGGATGGATCAATGAAGCTGTGTGAAAATACAGCCTGAGGTGCTTATCTGCAGTCAGAATGTGGTTATTATTATCAATTAAAATGTCAAACCAAGTGCTTTAAATGACTTATAAAGTGGTGCTAGCCCACATCAGTACATACCCTGAAGTATCTTTTTGTGATCATATAATGAACCACAGTTTAGGATGTGTATAATAAAGGAGAAACATGTAATTTTATAAAAAAGCAACAACTTAATCATGTAGATTTAAAGAACAATGCCAAACTCTAAGCTGTGATTTTGTAATGGAAATATCCCCATGGGTTGGAATCCTAGTTGCCAGTCAAAATGCAGTATGCACAGTAAATGAGTCCTTCTGTGCTATAATTTGTATTTATAAAATGGGCAAGAACAATTCAGTAATCTGATTAATCAATAACTGTCCAGACTTTTGCAATAATTGACAAATAAACACAAGGGTTTGGAAAGTGCCCTCATCCCCATCAGACTCCTTTGCAAAGCACAAAACTGGTTCATGAAGCATAGTGGCTCCATGTAATAATGGCAAAGTTATAAGGGTAAAAGTCATTAGGGCAAAGTAATAACGGCGATCACAATAACTGCGCATACCAATCTGGCTGACGAACACAATGGCAACTCCCAATAGAATCAAACTAACCTCTTGCAGTTCTGTTTCCCCCAGTCTGTGTGTCCCCTCCCCATACTTCTGGCTCACACACCCATGCCTCTGTCTCTCATAACCCCTCCAACTCCTGCTCTCCCCCCCCCCACCTTTCCTTGGATTACATATACCGTATCTCCTTGTTTCTCTTCATTGTTTCTCCTGCAGCTGGTCCCACATCAGAGGTGCACCTGGTAACATGCAGGGGGCTATGCCCCCTGCCCCTCCCATTTCTAATATTTTAACTCCATGCCACAGTTGGATAGTGGGGATCGCTGTTTCAGTGCAGTCACTCTTATTGTCCATGCACCATTATTAAACAGTCACTGTGAATGCCATCACCCTTAATAAGTCACCCAAATGATTTCTCTCAAATAACTTCACCATTTTAACATGATGCCAGAATGGCTTATGCCTGCTTATGATAATACAGCACCATATTGTCTAATGTATAAACTCAATTACTTTACTGCTAGCCTTATTACACTCTTTTTTCAATGTTACTTATGTGTTTGTATAATTACTTATCTGTTTTATCCCTACATCTGTAAAAGGTTTTTTCCCTATTCCCAGGTCACACCTGGAAATGAGACTCCGGCTCAGTGTGCTTTTCCCAGTTGCCAAGATTTTAAATTAAAAATATAAATAAGTCTTGGAAGTAGTTTTCTAGGCTGAACCATGACCTAACTGTATAGAACTATCACTACACTGCTTTAGAATTCTTAGTAACTGACAGTTGGGCAAAACAAAAAAGGTTCAACTAACAACATGAGTGGCTTACCTACCAGCCTGTTTGACCTCTTTTAACTGCAAACCCAGCTGCCTGGTGTGAGAACTAATTTACTAGTGATAAAGATTTATTCTTAAAGATTTATTTAGTCTTCTGTGTTTCTTACTATTATTTCTCTGCTGCTGCTCATTGGTTCAAACAACACAGATTGGTTGTAAATGCTAAAAAGACTAAATTCATGCTGCTTGGCTAGAGAAAGAAAAAACCTACCAGGGCTATGCCCATTCCCTTACCCTGCCCAACATCCTGTGCCCTGATGGTAACACCCTTGAGCAGGTGGATAACTTCAAGTAGCTAGGGGTGATTCTTGATCCTTCTGTACCCACACAGGTCAAGTAAGCAAGAAGATTAACCAGTGGCTGGGTATCTGCTTCTTACTCCTGAAGCAAGATTAATAATATGGAGGGATACCCTCCTACCCATCCTCAAATGCTGCTCCCCATTATCTCCCTTGTATCATCACAGTTTCCTAATCACCTGAACAATGAATTCAACAATATCCACAGGTTTATTACACAAGCCTATTACAGCACACACCACTGTACTCTAAATCAGTCACTAGGTTGGCTCACTCCCTAGGTGCATAAAAACCTAATGCTAGGGTCCTTCATCTGCAAATCACTCCTTTGGGGGTACAAAGTCACCACTGGCAGGTCTGCTAGTCCTTAAACAGAACTCTCATACATTGAGATCCTCCTCAGTCAGGCACCTGGAATATGTCAGGATATCTGCTGACATTGGGGAAAAACAGTGTTCTCTTGGGTAGCACCTAAATTTTGGCATGCACTTTCAGATGAAATCCAAAATCTTGAGTTCTGCTTGACCTTCAAAAACCTCTTAAGGAATGCACTTCTACCAACATCAACCTGTAACTGCTAGCACATATGTTAGTTGTTGTATTCATAAAGCATTATATTGCTGTTTAACCATGTAATTATAAATGTGACATATATGGCCTGTACTCAGTACATATGGCCTGTACTCAGTACATCTGTAAAGTATTTGTTATTGTACTATATGTATGTCCCCTTCTTCAAGTTTTAGAAACCACTGTAGCCAAATAACATTGACACCACTGTAGATGTTCTGCTTTATCTCTGTAGTATGATATATCTATGTATTTTGATGCAATTCTCTGTATGTGCCATGTATATGGCCTGGGACTCGATTGTAAATGATCATTGGGACCAGTGTACTTTCCTGGTTACCAAATACATAAATAAATATTATTTTGGTACCAGTTTACAGCAGCAATAACACACTTAAGGCTTGCACTTACTGGTAATTACTGCACTTCCCCCCACCCTGTGGTCAAAGGGCACTTAGCTAATGCCTTGTGCCTGTAGCCCATGGAGTGGGAGGTGCAGTAATTACCCAATAACTTCATATGCTGTTCTATGTAACACAAGCGAGAGGCAGCACAAGGCCAGTGGTGCTACAGAGCAAAAAAGGTACATTGTGCAAAAAGCTTTAGCACTCACCACCTCTAAAAAATTAAATGAATGCTTGGCTAAAGACATAAAAAAACTTTATTAGAAGCAGTAAAATTGCACACCTGATGTATTTTGGATAGCAAGTCCTTTCTCAAAGGCTAGCGCAGAAATAAAACAAACACCATTAAATAGCCAACAGTTAGTGAAATAATTACATCACAGTCCACAGTTTAAATCCATTGGCTCAAGTACCTGAAAACAATTAAAAGACACCTACAGTGCACTCAAATACAAAACACAATTACTCTATACAATTTAAAAATAAGGGGACAACAAGGGTGATAAACCAAACCCAAAAGAGGGAGAAGTGGTTGGTAAAGGGGGGCAAAAAGGACAAAACAAAAGGGTGACGACAAAGGGGGAGGGGGACAGTAAATAATAATACAAAGCTATCCAGTCATATGATATACTGTAATATAGAAAAATATAGAGAAAGGACCGACCAGTGTTTTCTTATAATCATCTCAATTTCTTTTGCATTTGCTGAAAAAGAAGTAATGTAATATAATTAAACTTAGCCACATCATTTAAACCTTTTTCTCTCTGGCCCAAGAGTGATTCTCTGGTCTGTATGTCCACACAATTGTTTCCTTCCTGTATGTTTTTATCACTACATCCTCATTCTAAAAGTCTGTTACTAAGGTCAGAAGCCCACCTCTCATATTCATCCTCTCCAGTACAGTTCATTTTTGTTCTTACAAACTGGCCCTTTGGTATATTCCTATGTGATTTGGGTGACAACTGTCTGCTGTACTTTTCTAAAGAGGTTAGACTCTGTCCTGTTACTGGCATTCCTACTCAGTGAACATCTAAGAAGTCAATACAGTGAGAATTGAAGTTGTAACTAAACTTCAAATTTCCATTAGTGTTATGTAAATAACTAATAAAAAACTCAAATTCTGCCTTAGAGATCTTCCACAGCAGGATTATATCATCAATATAATGCTTTCAGCAAAGAATCCTGCTATGGAAGAAATTAGCGTTGGCGTCCACCACACATTTTTCTTTTTTTTTTTTTAATTCAAGTTTATTGAAGTAATGATGGCACAAAGACAATAACCACATTATACAAATGGTAATCTGTAACCTTGCGGTGCCACTTACAATAGACCATCACAGATTAAGCAAAACTTTTTAACAATATAAACCCCCCTCTGTTTGGATACCTTTGCCTGCCTCTTACTCCCCCCATCTAATCCTATGAGATTAAGATGGATCCATTCGTCAGTGTACATGTGCCAGGATCGACTAGTCTTACAATGGTTCGGCTAAGATTGGAGGAAGTAGAGCGCTTGAAGGACTCCATACCCGGCCAAATTTTCGCGGCTACCCTTCTCAAGGCCCCAAATTTTTTCCATATTTAAATTGAAAAGTAATTCTTGTAACCATTCTACATAATTGGGTGAAGTATTATCCAGCCAATGTTTTAACACTATTTCTTGACCAAGATGATATCAAGGCCATGTAATATCTTCAGGCTTTAACAGCGATACCAGTATAATCACCTATCAGGCAAATTTCCGGGGTAAAGTAATGTTCGATGCCCAGTAGGGATCCGCCTATGTTTAATTTCATCCCACAGCCCTCTTACCAGTGGGCAATCCCAGAAAATGTGAAACAGGTCTCCATCAGCCTGCAGACAACGGAAGCATGACTGGTCAGATCTCGTCCGACTTTGTGCAATTTGGAAGGAGTCCAGAACAAGTTGTTTAAAAAGTGGTATTGCATGATGCGTAATCTGTCCTGGGTGATATACTGGTACGTATGCTGCCATATAACATCCCAGTTCCTTCCTTGGTCCCCAAAACTACTCGCCCAGAATCTAGGTTTATTGTCGATGCCCGCATAAACTTGGTCAAACAATACCTTATAGACCTTGGAAACCGCGTGTGGCTCCTAGGCCGTATGGGCTAGGGATTCGAACCATTCCCCATTAACCTTCTTCTCCCTTAAATTGCTCTTGACTTTGTCTAAAAAGTGTTTGAGTTGGTATATTTTGAAGGTTTGGTTAGGGCCTACGTTATACTTTGCTGGAATTTCTGTCACTGTGAGACACCTGTCCCCTTGCATAATGTCCGCAATCTTCAATCCTTTCAAGAAGGGAAGCCAGGATTCACTTATCGTTTCCCCCCAATCCTCAGGTTGGGATTATGACATATTGTCTGGTATTTATCTGCACCCGGAGAATAGCGGAGGGAAGCACATAACTGTATGTGTGTGCGTAAGGAATCTTTAATTGGGGTGGCTGCTAGTCTAGAAGGGAGAGTCCTTAACGGGGAATAAAGGAGAGCTTTTGGGTCAACCCCCACCCGCTTTATCAACTCTTTTTCCAGTTCGATCCAGGATGTTACATACGGCAGCAGTTCCAAGTCCCTAGGGGGCAGGAGCCAACGTAAATACTTACAAAGACTACTTGCCCAGTGATATAACCCAAAGTGTGGCAACCTTAAACCAGCTCTCTCCCTTGGGGCAGCAAGTTTGTGATAATCTCTACGAGGAGGTTTCCTTTCCCAGATAAACTCCGAGATAGTTGAGTGTAGTGCTTTGTGCCATTTTAGAGGTAACCAAACGTTGAGCATATTTAAGGGATAAAAAATCCTCAGCAGAACATTCATCTTGATTATATTTATCCTTCCCCAGAGAGAGAGAGAGAGAGAGCGGAAGTCTGCCCCATCTGTCCAGGTCTTGTTTTATAGTTACCTTAAGGGCATCAAATTAAGTCTCACCATTTGGCCTCTGATCTTGCCAAAACAATACCGAGATATTTCAGGATGAGTGGGAACCACTGTATACCCATTTCGAGATATCAGACTTGAAAAGTTTCATATTAAGAATATTTGAGTTTTCCTATGTTAATTTTGTAGTTAGATAACTTGCCATAACTCGTAATGGTTTCTAGAACCGCCGGTGCTGAGTCTCGGGGGTGGCTAATATGGAGTAGGATGTCATCTGCAAATGCTGAGATCTTAAATTCCTGCGCCCCAATTTCTATCCCCATAATCATGGGATCCTGCCTAATCTTACATAACAGGGGTTCTAGGTATAAGTTGAACAACAGGGGGGATAAAGGACATCCCTGCTTAGTGCCCGATAATAATGGTAAGTTTGCTGAAAATACTCCATTGCAGTATATTTTTGCGGTTGGGGATCTATATAAAGCAAACACCCAGTTAATGAATAAAGGAGGGAAGCCAAATTCCTCCATAGTCAGGGACAGAAACCTCCAATCTACTCTGTCAAATGCTTTCTCAGCATCGACAGACATCAGTCCACATGGGGCTTTGCTATCCTTAGATGCTGAGAAAATATGAGATAGTTTACGGAAATGGTCTGATGCCAATCTACCGTTCATGAACTCCACCTGATCTCGGTGGATTAGACTAGGAAGGACCTTAGCTAAACGGGCTGCTAGTATTTTCGCTAATATCTTAACATCGTAATTAATTAAGGCTATGGGCCTATAGTTTGGGACCTTGTCAAGTTCTTTCCCTTCTTTAGGGATAAGCACAATCAAAGACTCAAAAAGGTGACTATCAACAATTTCAGAAGTAAGAATACTATGGAATAGCCTTTTTAACCCTGGGCATAGCTGGTGCCTAAAACATTTGTAAAAGTTCGGTGAGAAACCATCCGGCCCAGGGGCTTTGTCTGCTGGAAGCATCTTTATTGCATCTAATATTTCAGAATCTGATATAGGGGAGGAGAGCCTCTTCTTCTGGTCCTCATGCACTGGAGGCAAAACACACATAGAAAGATAGGCCCTCACTTCCTCACTACTTGGCCTATTGGGCATAGGGCTATACAAGACCCTATAATATTCCTCAAATTCTTTTACAATCTCATGGGGGGTGGTTTTGATGGACCCATCTGCAAGGGAGGATATACTTTGGATAATTCTGGATGATTCAGTTGCTTTGAGTCGCATAGCGAGAAGGTGACCTGCCTTCTCACCTTGATCTAGATATAGGGCTTTCGTTTTATTCATGGCATATTCTGCTTTTTCTCTCAGAGTCTCATTATATTGGCTCCAGAGCCTAACTAACTTCTCCCTAGTTTCTGCCAGAGTGTTTTTTGATAATTCATTCTCCAACTCTCTGATCTGGCTCAACAGTTGTCTGGCCCAACTCTCTCTCTTTTTCTTCCTTACTGCAGCGATCTTGATGAACTCACCCCTTAACACACATTTTAGAGCACTCCATTCTATGTCTCCCCTACCTGTCATGTTGTAGTTTTCCTTCTCGTATTGCGCGACTCTCTGACTTATACTATCTCTAGTCTCCCAGAGTGAGAAGTTGGTTGTTTAACTTCAGATGGTTTGCTTAGGTGTGTTAGGGGCAAGGTTAAGTGTACAATAACCATGGAGTGGTCGAGATGACCCCTGGAATAATTTTACAATCTATCAAACCAGGAAGCATGCCCTGACTCATCAAGAAGTAGTCTATCGAGACCTGGTTTGTGGACCTCTGATAGGAATGTGAATTCCTTTTAGAGGGGCACAAAACCCTCCACAGGTCACATAGGCCCAGATTGTCTGATAGATCTCTGATGGCTCTCTGGGCCGGGGAGAGAGACCCCTACCTCGCCTACCTTCTTTATCCATTTCTGAGTTAAAAACAAGGTTCCAATCACCACCTAACAACATAGGAAGGTGAAGAAAGGGGGACAGGACTTTTAGTAGTTCTGTGAAGAACCCAGGAGAATCCCTGTTTGGGCCATATATACTACCCATCACGATCCTTGTTTGATTTATGTGGCCTACTACTAATATGTACCGTCCCTCGGGATCTACCAGTTTCTCCTCACACACAAAGGGAATATTCCTAGTTATTAAAATAGCTACCCCCCTACTGGCAGTGCTATCACCTGCAGTGTATACCTGACCCATGAACTGACGCCTCAGTACATTAGATTCCCTCTCCAATAAATGTGTTTCCTGTAAACATATTATTTGGGCTTTTTGCAACTGCAGGTGTCTCAAGGCCTTATATCTCTTTAACTCCTTCCTCGTCCCTTTAATATTCCACGTGATGAATTTGTATGTACTACCCATTTTCCATACACTCCTTATGTAGTCCACGTATGTTTGATCGCACTCTAGTTCTCCCTTCCTCTCCTGGCACCCCCTGACGAGCAGATCCAACTGAACAGTTTCCCATTGACCCCCTAACAATCCGCCCACCCTCCTCCACTCTATCCCTTTTTCTGAGACCAGGAATACTCTTAACAACTCCCTTATCCCCTTCCGCTAGTATTACCTCACTCCTTAAATATGCCCGATAAAGAATCCACCCTCCTCCCACCAACAAAACCTTCTCTCAGCCCATGAATTCCCAGGTTCCAACCCTCCGAACCCCTCAGCCTCCCCCTTCCACTGACAGCATAACTACCTATTTATCTGATGAAAGCCTTTAGTGGCACGAGCCCCTTGACATACACCTCCCAAGCCTAAATACTTAGAGCAAAACCTGAAACAATGTACTCAACATCCCTAATTGCCACCCCCTAAGGCCAAGTTAAACTTAAGTCTGGTACCCTCCAATGCAAGCTATTAACATTTTTAACCATCCCAGATAGTACTAACCTGAAAAAAAAGAAAAAGGGTTCAGGGAGAAAAAATCACTACCTTAACCCATTATGAGAGGAGGCAGTATGGTGCAGTGGGTTAAGGCTCTGAGCTGCAAATCTGAAGACCTAGGTTTGAATCCCACAGCCCCCTAGGTGCATATTGTGTGACCCTGAGCAAGTCACTTAACTTCCTCGTGCTCCCAGGTTGCACCTGCAAACAAGCTTTCAGCTTAGTGTGTCTCACCTGGTAAAATAATTGGTAAATAAATAAATAAAATAAAAATGAACACAATCATGCTCTCCCTGAGATAAAGCCTCATTTATTTAACCCACTTATATCGTACCTATAAAGTTATAAACCTTGCCCCTTGTTGCACAACTCCCCCACCATTTAAACGAAAAGACCATGTGAAAACAGCCCAGAAGAACGAGCTCTCCAAAGCAAAAACGAGAGACCAAATGAAGGAAAATTAAACATAAATCCGATTACATGACTCTCGGAAAGTCTGGTCTCTCTAGGCGCAGTTGCTCCCCGAGCCCCTATTCGAGAAAACGCATTCTTAAAGGAGAAAAAGAAAAAAGGGGAAGCAGGAGCAGTAAGAGCTCGGGTTATATAATGGGAAGGGAGCGGGATCGATCCGACTTTCGACCCCACTGACAAAGGCTCCAGAAGGTCCAGGTGATACAAGAGCTCCCTCTAGTGGTTAATGTACAAAAAAATGGACTATTCGTTTAGGAAGGCGTCCAAAATGCTACAGTTGGTGACTTTCCAGGATAGGAGCCCTCTCCACTCTGGTTTCAGGCAGTCAGGCGATGCTGCTAGGGTCCACAGGGCGCGCCCCTTCCTCCTACTTCCAATGTTCCCGTGCGGTAAGTGAAGCAGCTCCCAAGGACTCCCTGGGAAACAGGAGCCATACCCAGATATAGGAACAAAACTTCCAGGGAGAGGCGCTAAAGACTGAGACAGGATACAGGGCTACTGGGAACAAGAAAGGACCAAGCCCAGGCTTCTATTTGGTGGGTGGTGCTAGGAACAAATCTCCACAAGTGCTTCATGCATTGATCCATTGAGCGTCAAGGCGTGGTGTTTTAAAGCTTGCCGAGCACCTCCTTTCCTCTTCCTTCCAGTATTACTCTGAAATCTCGATCGAGCCCTGACATCTACTTTCAGACTAGTTCACCAGGATCGTAACAATAAAAAAAAGAAAAGAAACCATTGCTGCCAGTGTAGCTTGGGCTTAATTTGAGAGAGCGACAGTCCCCTAGTTTTACAATTATTTGGCACCATACACCTGATGAGAGAGCTTCGTATCATATGGGGAGCCTAGGCTACAACATTCTGTACATTAGCTTGACTGGATTTTGTTCTTTAGTACTCTCCAGCTCGAGACTCTTTATGGGCTAAAAACCCTGTGTTCACTTTTGCTTGAACAGACCCGGAAGGGCTTCCTGCAACCCTTTAGCCGCTGACTGGGCATTCTCATAGCTGGACCACTGGCCAGACAGAGACACTTGTAGCCGCGCGGGGTACCCCATTCTAAAATGGATGCCGGCGGCTATTAATTTCATTACTATGTGATGGTACTCCGCTCTTCTTTGGCGCACCAATAGTGGGAGATTCTGGGTGATTCTCAGCGAGGTGCCCACCCATCTGACTTCTTTTAACTCTTTAACTTTTGCTGAAACAAACTGCCTCTCTTGAAAATTTAGAAAACGGAATATCAACGTACGAGGTGGAGAACCAGTGGGAGGCATAGCCCGCAGAGCCCGATGCGCTCTCTCAATTGTGTAGTTCTCACCAAAGGGCGTGGGGCCTGCTATCCGATGGAGAAATTTTTGGATGAAAGCGACTGCATCGGATCCTTCTTCCTTCTCAGGGAGGCCGATTATGATCATGTTGTTCCGCCTGCTTCGTCCCTCCAGATCTTCGATTTTCAATTCCATTTTGTTAATTTTCTGTTTCAGCTGGATTAAGTCTGGTTCTTGTTTAGCCATCCGTTTCTCCAGAGAGGTAACTTTTGCTTCTGTATCTCCCGTTCAGCGAGATAAATCCTCGACAGCCTGTGCCACTGCCTTCAGCTCTTCGGTCACCGAACACAATTCAGCATGAAAGGGCTTAAATTCTGCCAGAAATTGTGCCAGCGTCAGGGGCTCATCTTCTAGGTTGCAGCTTTCACTTTCTAGGCCTCCTGCGTGCGTGGAAGTTCTGGCTTTTTTCAGCAAGGCCTTGGCTGGGGATGCCGGAGGAGTATGTTTTGGCGTGGATTTTCTCATTTCTACTTCCATCTGCACCCGATCTCCTTCCAAGATGTTCTGGCAGCTTTCAGGTGTACAGATCAGAGACAGCACTTGATGTAACTCCTCTGTTGCAGTATAAAAAAGGCTTGTAATGGAGCAGGAGGCTGAAGTAGATCAATCAGGCAGCTTTCATGGAACCTGCATCACGTGACTCCCACCACACATTTTTCTTGCCACTCTCCAACATAAAGGTTTGCGATGGAAGGAGCACATGTGTCCCCCATCGCTGTGCCTTTGGTTTGTAAATACAGTTCCTTGTGAAAGGTAAAAACATTGTCTTTCTAAATAAATAAGTATTTTGACTAAAAAGTCTGTTGGTGGATTTTCAGTGGGGTCCCCTTTGTTCAGAAATGTTGCTGCTGTGTCAAGGGCACTGTCATGTGGAACATTGGTGAATAGCGCCTCTATGTCCATAGTCACAAAGGCAGTCTCTGTGTCTATTTCCAGATTCTCAAAAGTATTTAGGATAGATCTGGTATCCTGAAGAAAAGTTAGTAAAGTATCTACCCAGGGTCTCAGAAAGGCATCTAAATATTGTGAAAGTGGCTCTAACAGAGACCCAATACCACTAATAATAGCTCTGCCAGGAGGATGAGTGGATCTTAGGGAGCTTGTAAAAAGTAGCATGACCTGGGGCATCATTAATTAAAAAATCATGTATTTTGTTTGTTATATGGCCCTTAGAAAGTGCTTGGTTTACAGTTTCATCAATTGCAAATTTAAAATCGATGGAAAGATTGCTCTGTAATTTGAAGTAGAAGCGTGTGTCTGACAATTGCCTTTTGGCCTCGGCTGGGTAATATATTCTATTTTGTAAGACCACACACCCTCCTTTATCTTCTGCTTTTATAATAATGTCTGGCATGGTCCATAAATCCTCTAATGCTTCACATTCTTGTCTGGACAAATTGTTAAAAGAATGTTTTGGTAGATCATTAAATAGAATGTCCAAGTATTTTTTTATTAATTCTTTGTAGACATTTACAGCTGGACTACATGGAGGGCAGAAATCAGATTTAGCCCTGAATCTCACATCTGTTGTAATTGCTTGTGAGTCACTTGCTAAATTGTGGCATTTACCCCCCAAAAAATGACTTCAAGTTAAGATTTTGCAAACAATGTCTGATCTTTATTAGCAGCAGTAGTTGGTGAAAAACTTGAGCCTTTGTTTAAAACTTGGGTTTCCATTGCATTTAGAGCATAATCAGAGAGATTAATTACTTTGTCATGTGAATTCTCAATTAATTCCACCCTCTACTGATTCTGCAGAAGGGGCTCCTGCCTCGAGTGGTGATTCAAATCGTGTCTCCCGCTGTAACCACCAATCCTCCTCTTTCACCTCCTTGTCTTCTGCCTTCGTTTATTTGAAATTGATTTTGTTGGTGTGCGGACTGCGATGGGGCTGGACGATCCCTCTGAAAAGAATGCTGGTTGGTGGGAGTGTCAATATCAGAATAACTTGCATCCATGCTGAAATTAAGGCCCTGTCCACACTGCATACGTTTGAGCAGTAACGGTTTTAAAACCGGTACGGTATGTACCGTTACCATCCGTCCGCATTGACGCTGAACTGTTTCTTGAAATGGTCACCTCCCATCCACACTGCTGCTCTTTTTTGGAGCTCCATGCAAACTGAATCAAGGGGCTATCCCATAGTGCCTTGCAGGGCATCCTTGTACGCACATACATAAAGCATGGAAATCAGTACAGTCACGCGTCTGCACTGGTAAGAGAAATGTTATAGAAAATGAACTGTTTCAGATTTCGACCTAAAGACCACTTCTTGACAGGTCTAAAGAACGGTTTTAAAATCACATGGTAAACCATTACCATTGTGGACACGACTCGTTTTTGGAGTTCACGGTAATGGTTCAAAGCACCAGTAACAGTTTATCATGTGCAGTGTGGACAGGGCCTGAAAGAGATCTGCCTGGTATGTTTCAAAATCCCATTCTGTTGATTTTTCTTCCAACTGTAGTCATGATTCAGTTCATAATCACCCTAGCCTCTATTAAACTTAACTTGTTTGTGAAATTTCAAGTCCTGGTCAAGCTTTAAGATGGATCATTTTAGTCTATTAATTTTGGCATTGAAATTGGAATGATTTCTAAGAACCAGGAACTCCTTCTTTTTTATTTTCAATTTCTATCTGAGTTTTAATTCTCTTTCTTTGCTGTATCGTATGATAAGTTTCATCAATTTTAAACTTGCTTTTGACAGAATAATCTGTCAGGCTTTCATAAATTCAGCATCGTCTTGACCAAATGCTGGATCTTTTAAAAGACATAACCCTATAGGGATTAGCTAAACTGAAATATATACCTCTATATTCAGCACATTCCAATATTATACATCTCATTTGGTGAGGTGGTCTTTTCTGAATTTGTGTCAGCACTGTATGAGGATTGTGCTTCTGGAGGTAAATCACATGCTGTACCTGTATCTTGAAGAAATGGATTGGCAGTAGCTGGAGCTTATAAAAGTTGGTCTATGTATTGTAGAGGGTCTCCTGCATTCTCTTGTTCCAGTTTATGGCTATAGATAAGAGGTGGACATTTTGATGATCTAATAAAAAAAGGAGAGTTTTTTTTTGCTAATTAATTTGGGAGCCACAAACTATGCTGGTTTGAACTTCAGCTTTGATATAAAACCTTTTTTTTTAAGTGTTAATATTTTTCTATATTACAGTATATTATATGGATGGATAGCTCTGTATTATTGTTTACTGTTTTTTTACCTCCCCTCCCTTTTTTCCTCCTTTTTGTTTTCTCCCTTTTGTTTTGTCCTTTTTTGTCCCCCCCCCTTTTTCTTTTACCAACCCCTTCCCTTTTCCTCCCTCCCCTTTTGGGTTTGATTTATTGCCCTTGTTGTCACCTTATATTTAATTGTATATAGTAATTGCATTTTTGTATTTGAGTGCACTAGCCTTTGAGAAAGGACTCGCTGTCCAAAATGCATCAGGCGTGCAGTTTTACTGCTTCTAATAAAGTTTTTTATGTCTTCAGTCAAGTGTTCATTAAATTTTTGGAAGTGGCAAGTGCTAGAGCTTTTTGCACGTGTTGCATGATGTTGGTATATTATGGACTTCAATGGCTGGGCACTGAGATTGCCCTCCTACAGGAATCCCACCTACAGGAATCCCACTTACATATCCTAGAGCACCTTAAATTATGAAGACAGTGGATTGGGGAGGGTTCCATGTCATAGGAGTGAACACAGAAGAGTGATAGGTATTATGGCAAGTGTATATAGCCCAAAAGCAATTTGGCGATATACACATGTAACCCCACACCGGCCCCTTATTTAACTAGTAGGCACACCTCCATTACTTTTTCTGTCTAGGAGGAAAGAGAGGGGTGGGGGTACAAAGCAAATGATTAGAGAAACACAAACTGCGTACTAGACACAAACAGACCTAGACTGAGGGCTATGCTAGGTTTGCTACTTCTGAGAGGGGTACCCAGTAAATCCATACAGGAAACAATAACTAGATTGTCCATACCAGGTTGGGATTCTAGAGTGTGGCTTTATTCCGAAACACTGTTGGAACACAAAAGCAAAGATGGACCCCCAAGGGTTTACACTTCATGGCACAAGACAATGCAGAACACGTCTGTAGAAAACAGACACTCGAACTTCCCATATAGGGTAGGATTAGACATCTGGAAATGTGGTACTAGCCATGATGAAAATGCACAAAATTCTCCTGGAAGTGGCACTAGGCCATGACTTAGAACAGTTCCCATATGGCATAGGAATTACAGAAAAGAATGTGGCACACTGGCCAGGGTGGAGCACACTAGGGCTCAAGATTGGCAAAACCCACATGCAAGGGGTAAACTACATCTTCCGGCATTGGCCACATGCACTGAAAGAAACAGGCACCGTTACAGAATCTGAAGTGCTGAAATGGTCACTCCAGATGGGGAGGTTGCCCACTTTTTGTGTCCTCGTCCATACCCAACCTTTCTTACAGAGTTATACTTCAACAGATTACGAACAGTAGAAATGATGCTTTCTTCAAAAGTTTAGCACATTTTAGCATCAGAAAACACCACAACCACAACGGGTGTACAATTAAAGTTCTGAACAAAGTGCCTAGTCACATATGGGACATCTACTGTTGTCAGCAAACTTTAAAACAATCTTCTTGAAAAAAGTCTCACAGACATGGGTGAATGAGTCCCTTCATCAGAGTGTCACCCCACAGAAAACAAGGCAGGTACATATCCTGGGTAACAGACATAATCTATTCAGTTTGTACACCAAAAGCAGCTTCAAAATGTTCTAGGTTGGAACAGGGGGATTTCCCCTCAAATCCTCTGCAGTCCCCCTCATCCCACTGGGAATGAGGGCATCAGGAAATCCTAGAGACTGTTTCCACCACTTCACAAGTCAGACAAAAGATGTCCTCAGACTAGGGTGAGAAATACAGACTGTCCTTACTCCTCCAGCTGCTCACTCTCTGAGCTGCTACTGGAACTCACTCCAGCTACAGACTACTGGCACTGAACTGACTTTAGAATTCTGAACTCCCTACACTCACAGCAAGCTGTGGGTTATGTTGCTGTGAGAGTTCTAAATGACATCACCTCCCTGCTCTCAGCTGAGACCAAGTAAACAGAGAGGGAGCAGGTGAAAATCCATTTAACTGGATATTCACCAGCTGCCTTCCCTACCCTAACACTGACACTAATGGGATTCTAGTAACGCCAGGGAATGGGGGAGGGGTTACACACAAAACAGCGACACTACTTCTGGCCAGTAGTTTTCAGTGTTTATGTTGGGGGCTGTGGCCTCCCTCATGGGGGGCTTCACCCCCCACACCCCTCTACAGAAAGATTCTCAACTCCAGGGGTGTGCATGTCAGGAAGGGAGAAGGACTCCCAAAAAGAATTAAAAAAAAAAACAAGAGCCACAGGCAGTGGCACAATTTTTGTCCCCATCCAGTCCCTAAACCCAGGACCTCCTCTCCTGGAGCCAGCCATCCTCTCCACCACACCACATGGGCTGGCTCAGCAGCACCAGGAACACTGCCCCACAGAAACCCTCTCTCCTATCCCACCCCTTCCTCTCACTTTTTCTGCCTTCTGGTCGTCCTTTTCCATGGTCGTTGTAAACCAGGTCACTACCCTTGGAGGGTAGCCATTTCCCACTGTGCTCAATATGACTCACTCATTTGCGAGTCACTCACATTAGATTGCCCTTCTGATGTGATACCATTGGGGAGGTATATGACTCCTCCCACCCACACTCTAAGGTGACTGCAGTTGTGATTTTGATCAGTTGAAGCTTTGTAGTGGCTTCTAGCATGGTTGGTACTGTATGAAGGGCATTGTGGTTGCTGGTAGTTGCAGAAACAGGGTAGAGATTGGGAGGGATGATGAGGTCTAGGAGGACCAGTAGGTCCCATGGCTAAACAGGGAACTCAGGCACTCTGCATAGACCATGGGTCTTTTTGTGTTGTCTGTGTCTATGCTTCTATGTTTCTTTCTATCGCTTACATAATGAACAAGCAAGGGTCTTAAACCAGCATAGAGGGATGGGCCTTGATAGACTGATCTTCTGTTCTCCAGAATTTTGTACAGTATGTTCTTTAAAGATATGCTAATAGAATAATTTGTTTATTTGAAAATGGTGATCTGGGTTAAGGCTATGCCTATTGGGAAAGCAGAGACCTCAGCATATTTGCACAATTTGTTAGAGCTGGAGGCTGTGTGACATTTGTGCAGATAACAGAAACCTATAATTTAAGCAAGGAAGACCATTTTTGGTTTCTACAAATCAGACATTCCATTCTGTCCTCTAATGTACTCTTGTGACTTCAGTAAGAACAATCAAGTATGGAATTGTTCTTTTACAATGCCGTGGTCCTAAGTGTAAAAATCAGATATGTTTAGGACCTTTACAAAATCCTGTCCCCTAAGGATGACCCCCAACCGCCACTGGAATAATCTGTATGGGTTGGAAGCAGGAGGAAGAGGCGCCTATAGCACTACAACAGTGGGAAAAATGACTGCAATGATGATAGAGCATTACTGTCTATCCACTGTGGAGGTAGTATAATTGGAAAATTTAATTCTTTTTTTTTTAGGACCCCTACAGTCACAAAACACTTTGATGCCAGGTATTCGGAAAATTGTTGGTGGCAGTCTGAGGGAGGTAGGGGTACACACCACAAAATGTTTTAGGTCTGTCTGGTGTTGAAACCACTTTGGACAGCTGTACAAGAATTGAAAATGATCCTAGGTCGCAGATTCCCTATGTCCATCATAGGCCTTGTACTGGGATTTCCTGCCCTCCTAATACCTAATGTAAATCTTTTGTTACCATCTCTTAATATTTATTTATGCCTTCCTCTGTTACATGTTATTATTGTATGCTCTGTTATAAGCTATTATTAAATGTTTAAGATGTTATAGCACCTACGCAAGCAGTAATACCCAACAGGGTGGTATTAATACCGCCCACCCTGAGAAATATATTAAGCTAGAAAATGGGCACTGTAAAAACTTAGTTTAATAAAAAAACTTAATAAAAATACGTTTTAATAACTTTTGAAATAAAATAGTTCCTCCACCTGTATTATACTGATGTGTTTTTGTCCTATAGGAGCTTACATACTTATGACTGGAGCTGGTTGTCATGGTTATCCTCTCCCACACAGCGGTACACACACAGGAGGAAGTTGACTGGTCCAACCCCCCCAACACAACACACTTAAGATATACAGGCTGTAATCCTTTTTTAATTTTTTAATACTGGTATTGGTCTGTTTGTGCCCTTCGCCCCCCACACGAGTGGCTATGCATTCATTGCCAATAACCAAGGAAATTACTAGGACAAGATAGAGAAAGGTGAAGCCGGTATGTTTTTTCCCTTTGATTTTCTTTACAAGCAGGGAAAGCAGTAAGAGAAAGGCAATAATAGCAGGAGGCAAGGGCTGTGAGAAACGGCTGGGAAGCAAGAAAGAGAGAGACAGTGTGAGCATGGTTTAAAAAGCGCGGTCTGTAATGATGGAGGTGGCACTCTGTTAACTTCGGCTGCCAAGACATGGACACTCTGTTGTACCCCCCCCCCAAGTTTCTCCGCCTCCTCTAAATCATTTTGTACCTTCCATTACCTTTGTCTTGTTTCCCATATCTGAGCCGAAATTTAGTTTGTACAGTGCAGCATGTCTCCCTAGCTGACTGTCCATGTTTTTTTTTCCTAACCGCCACCAGAAAATCTGCACTCATCGTCCAGAAGAGCAAATGCGGAAGTAAGACGTGACAGCAGCAGAAAAACATAGAAGAAAAGTGAAGAATGAAAAAAAAATGTGGGTTCATTGCTCTAAGGTTTCTTTCTTTTTTTTAATTAAAAAGCAACTCATTTTGTGCCTGTTATTCTGCATTGTACCGTCACAGCATCTGCGAGGGTGAAGCGGGGAATACTGTGACAGCGCTCAAAGGAACAGGCACTTCTATTTTACAATATTAACTGTTGTGCCATTTGTGTGTGTTTTTTATGGAAATTTTAACTGTTTTTCCCCCCGCCCCTGCACAAGTGGCTATACATTCATTGCCAATAACCAAGGAAATTACTAGGATAAGATAGAGAAAGGTGAAGCCGGTATGTTTTTTCCCTTTGATTTTCTTTACAAGGAGGGAAAGCAGTAAGAGAAAGGCGATAATAGCAGGAGGCAAGGGCTGTGAGAAACGGTCGAGAAGCAAGAAAGAGAGAGACAGTGTGAGCATGGTTTAAAAAGCGCGGTCTGTAATGATGGAGGTGGCACTCTGTTAACTTTGGCTGCCAAGACATGGACACTCTGTTGTACCCCCCCAAGTTTCTCCGTCTCCTCTAAATCATTTTGTACCTTCCATTACCTTTGTCTTGTTTACCATATCTAAGCTAAAATTTAGTTTGTACAGTGCAGCATGTCTCCCTACCTGCTCTAAGGTTTCTTTCTTTTTTTAATTAAAAGGCAACTAATTTTGTGCCTGTTATTCTGCATTGTACTCTCACAGCATCTGCGAGGGTGAAGCGGGGAATACTGTGACAGTGCTCAGAGGAACAGGCGCTTCTAATTTATGATATTAACTGTTGTGCCACTTGTGTGTGTTTTTTATGGAAATTTTAACTGTTTTTTAGTTTAAAACATTTTTGGGGTCCACAAGAGCCGGCAGACAGTGAGCGAGCAGGCAGCTGGAAGAGATGGCACAACAGCGGGGTTAGCTCTCGGAGAATAGTACTGGCAGCAATCACGGCAGCAGCTGGGATGTGAATTTACAGCAAATAAGGAAAAAAAAAGTAAGGTAAAATTAGCCCAGGGAGGTTGATGTGTAGCTGATACTGAACAATGGAGCCTTTTGGGGTAGCAGTATCTGTGAATTGCTTCCTAGTGGTCAGATTTTGTGAGAGAAAAGGAGCGGGAGGTTTAAATGCGTTATTAGGATGGAGTCGCACTGCCCAGTACCGGTAGCTGTGAGAGCAGGACGACGATCAGCAGTAAGGAGTAACAGAGGTACCAGTCAGTTTGGGGAGAAAAAAACATTCATTACAGAAGGTCGACTGACTTGGGACAAGAGGGAAACTACTGCTGTGCATTTTTCCCTTTATACATTACTGGGTGGGTAAAGGATTGAATGGGAGGGGATCTTGGTAGCTCTCTCGCTAAGTGAGGGAATAAAATGGTGGCGAATTTGAAATGAAAAGTTTGAGTTGTAGCCAATTAGGAAGCAGAGTGGGTGCTAGGATAGTTCAGTGGGTGAAGGGGCACTGTAGCCTGGCTCTTACTTTTAGCTGGGCATCTATTGTCTGATAGATGCCCACCTAAAAAAGAGTCTCAGCCAGTCAGGAGAGAGAATTGTCTTTGCCCATTTTCTAATGTGTTATAATGTTCTCCTCCCTTCCCTTGCCCCGGGTCACACCTCGAAACGAGCCTTAGCTCTGTGTGCCTCTCCCAATTATCAAACTTAACGAACTAAATCAATAAATACATAAATAATGAGCATTTAGTATAGCCAACAACTGAGGCAGATCCTCAGAGTGGTGGCCTTAAAGTGTAGCACTATAAACTGGCTCTCCATGAACCCTCTGACTGTGAAGCAATGGAAGGTGAAAGTTAATGAAAATAGAAAGCATGGAAAGAATTACTAATGTGTTGTGGTTAGAAACTGAGAAATTCTTGGAGATGTGGCATCCCTGGCAAAACAAAAATTCACAGGGAGAGGGGGTGCCAGAGACTTGGAGGATGTGGGAGATGATGGATAGTGGGATCAACTCCTCGAATGCAGGTAGGATATGGGGACTTTGTTACTCTTCTGAACTAATGCCATGGAGACTGGGGAGAAGGACACATGCCAGTTATTCAGTCCAATAAAATTTTTATTTAACAAGGCTGTACACCATTGTGCACGCTCATTTACAGGATGGTTCTAGGAGAACAATCATACAAGTACAAAAAAAATATAATGAATGCAAACCATAGATGGGAGAAGCTGCCAGAGTGAGAGGCTGTGCTAGTGTTTTCTGTGTTGGGACTGTCACTATTTATTACAGCACTCAGTTAGTAGGGGGCTTGGGGTAGCTGACTGCTGAGGTCATGGGAGAAGCAGGGACTATCCTAGTTAAATTCCCATGCTGCTTGCAAGTGCAAGCATTGTGAGTAGCATGAGTGCCATTCCTAGAAGGAACTCACTTAAAAATTAACAGGATGAGTTTTGGGTTTGATGCTCATACTTTAGGGGACACTGATAATGTAAATGTGCAATAGAGCATACAAATTAGTTCAAATAAGGGTAGGTAAGTTATATGTATGTTCTTCACACTTGATAAAACTGTAAATTGAAATAACTGGGAAAAAGAAGTAGGCTTAAAGTGTGTTTAGGTTTAAAGTGAATTTTAACTATCTTGAATCAAGATCAAGATTTTAATGAAGTTAAACAGGTGTGACACTTAGGAAGTACTATTATTCCTACAAATAGGGTAAAGATAGTAAAAATGAACATTGTAAGATGATGGGTTTGTTGTTGTTTATTATGTTCGATTATTGGCTTTAGTAAAAACATGGTAGTCCCTAATAAATTAGGCCTATTGGCCTACCCAGCCATTAGCTAGAACACAGGTTGGATGCATGGGTCTTCCAAACTCACTCAGAAATAGGTTTACTAGAAACTGGAAGACGTATTGTTTAGCTGGACATATAAAGATTTTGGAGTCACAAGAAGTACATAGTAACGTGTTCAGCGAATTTTATGTATGTATTTCTACTGATGATGGGGGGGTATAGAACGGAACCCTGGGCCCATGAATTATATGTGAACAAATCTTAAAATTATACATGACAATGCAAGTGGCCTGGCCCCAAAAATGGATATGGTTGCATTATTGTTTGAAGAACAAAATCCAGATATAGCAGGTTTCTCTGAAACCTGGCTATCAAACAAGGTGGAAGATAAAGAAATAGGCCTGGCAGGATACCATTTGTACTATTCTAAAAGAAAAAACAAAAGGGGAAGGGGAGTTATTTTGTATTTGAAAAATACCTTGGGTTCTATTACAACTTTAACAAAAGGGAATACAGGTAATGTAGATTGCTTAGTTCTTTTTTGGCAACATTTTAAAGTGGCCATTGGGATCATATATTCCCCACCAAATGTTAAGATGATTGACTTGGAACAGACTATTAACATAATTCAGAATAGTGTGAAAGACAAGTTGCTGGTTCTGATGGGTGATTTAAATTCAGATTGGTATAACCTGAGTAGAAAAAAATTAAAGGAAATGTTGGCATCCCTTGATGTAATACAACAAATAGATGAACCTAGTAGATATTTTTAGTTAAGTCTTTGGTAACTGGGTAAGGCCTGCTAGGCACAAGTGCCTGTTTTCAGGCGTGACCTGGGAGCACTGGGCTGATTTGTTCAGAGTCACACAGTATGCAAGTGGAGGTTGTGAGAATCAACTCAGGTCTAGTCTGCTGGATGTATCAAGCTCATTCACACCTCGTTCTTCTAACCTCTAGGCTATACTGCCAGCCTAAATATACTGGCACTTTGTCAAAGGGAACTTTACTGGGCCTATTATTGGTTTCCCCTCAAATAAAAATCCAGTCTAAGAGAGTTAAGCCACCATATTTGGGGGATCATCATTTGATATGGGCATCTATTGAATGTACAGTGCAATCTCAAATACAGCCAAACATAGGCTGGGTTAGAGATATGAGACACTTTTCTGCTGATAAATTCAGCTTGGATGTATCGACAGAAAACTGGGAGAGATGTAAACAAATTCTAGACCTAGAACAAACGGTTCAATATTTTGTAGAAAGATTTTTGGAGATACATGATAAACATGCACCCAAGACAAAAGCAAACAAGAGAAAGGCTAATGTACCTTGGATAAATGAAAAAGCACTAAACAACATTAGGATAAAAAATAGATTGTGGAAATTGGCTAAAAAAATCTAAAGTAGTGACTGAGTTATATTTAAAAATAAAAGAAACTAGTGTAAACAACAGATTAGGAAAGTTAGGTCAAATTACTTTAGGGCAAAAATAGATGGGAATAATAATCCAAAAACATTCTAGCAGACTGTAAATGACATTATTAGTCCAGGTACCCAAGGTAAACAACACATAAATCAACTGAATTATGAGGGGAGGACACTGAAGGAGCCTAAGGAAATGGCAAATGTGTGCAATGTTTTTTTTATTAATTTACCAGGTTTAGACACAAAGACCTCATTTGACAAAGTGCTGGTGGGTTAGGTTCACTTTAAAGGATCACATTCACCTTTTTGTTTTAAAATATTAAATGTGCTGGGGGTAAGAAAATGTTCAAAACATATCAAAATTCACAAATCCCCTGGTATGGATGGGTTGGAAGGTAAATTTTTACAGATAGCTACAGACTATATTGCACCAGTAATAACATATGTCTAATTGGAGTTTGAGTTCTGGGTTTTTTCCATCAGTATGAAAGCAAAGAAACATTATTCCAGTGTATATAAAGGGGGGGAACATCAAGAATCGTGTGATTATCAGCCTATAGCTTTGCTCTCAATCACATCCAAATGTTTAGAAAAGCAAGTGCATACACAAATTATGAATTATTTACAAAAAATAATATTTTGACACCATATCAGGCAGGATTTAGAAGGGGTCTTTCTACTAGTTCAGCACTGACTGAATGTAATGATCTGGTGGCAACTTCTCTGGATATGGGTCTGGGAGACTGCTGTTTTGTTTGTGGATTTATCTAAGGCCTTTGTCCTGGGGGACCACACCCTGCTACTGAGGAAACTGGACTATGGGTATCACTGAGGGACCATGGGACTGGCTTAAATCTTACCTAACTGGATCACAGAGGGGGTATGCATGTCCCAGACACTGTCACATATGAAGCAAGTTGACAGAGATGTCCCTCAGGGATCCATAGTGGGGCTCTTATTATTTTTAGTATTTTGTAATGATCTCCCCCAGGTGGTGAAAACTTGTAATATCCGGTTGTATGCTGATGATACAGGCTTGATTATAACTGGGGCTGATATGTTGGATTTGAAAGATAGATTGCAGAGGGGCTTCAGTGGCATTTGGGAGTGGTTCACCCAGTCAAGGCTAGTGATGAACACTGGGAAGATCAGGGGGTCTTTATGTTGTGCATTATAACAAACCAGGTTTAGATATAACGTCATTAACAAATACCTTGATAGAACAAGTTACAGAGAATCGATATCTGGGTTTAACATTCGATGCAGAATTACATTTTCAAGAACACATTAGGGAGGTGTTAAAGAAAGCCAATAAAAAATTAAGGGTACTTAGATGAACATCCAGATGCTTGGATCAAAGAGCTAGGAAAGCCACTGTGGAGCAAATGGTATTGCCCTGTATCGATTATGGAAGAAATATATATAGGGTTGCACCAAAATTAATGCTGGATAAATTGGATAAAATGCGGTACAAACTTACAAGATTTGTATTGGGATGTCATTTTAGAATGCATCATTGCACATTATTAAATAAGTTGGGGTGGATAGCTTTAGAGCATAGAAATGGGGTGTCATGGTTAAAATTGTATCTTTTCTTTACAAAACAAACCAAATCAAAAAAAGTCCACTCCACTCTCAGTAGCCTGTGTTCTCGTGTAAAACCAAATCAGAAGCAGACAGAAAATGCAGGCACTAGGCTTCAGCTATGACAATTTATTCAAAAGTGCAAAATGCATAAAAGTAGCACACATACGTGTCCGTGGCCATGCAAAAAAAGGCAAATAGAACTCCTGATCAGGTTTCACCAATAGGCTTTCTCAAGGGATGCTGGTCAAGGGAGGTATCATGGTTTAAAAGTAGTAAAGAACCAGCATAACACCCACCCTGCCGGGCATTATTCCTTTAGTAGCTAATATTATCTAGACTTCCTTGACAGATATGTCATATTGTTCTGATGGACACTTTTGCATGGATTTTCATGTATTAATGAGTAAGAATAATGGAAATATACATGTGTATATCCATTGATAAATGTGTAAATCTATTCCAAATCATTGTCTATATTTGAAGGGAATGGGCCTCACCTTTTGTTTTCACTGTGTCCTTATGTTGTTAAGGACTGAGCATATCCAGCTGGATAAGTATTGTTTTTATGTCACACTAATAGCACTTTATTGTATAGCACTTTAACAGATGGTAGGATATAACTAGTCTCTGTGCATATAAATCTGCATTAACTTGTGATTGGTTCTTTACTACTTTTAAACCATGATACCTCCCTTGACCAGCATCCCTTGAGAAAGCCTAATGGTGAAACCTGATCTGGAGTTCTGTTTGCCTTTTTTGCATGGCCACGGCCACGTATGTATGCTATTTCTATGCATTTTACACTTTTGAATAAATTGTCATAGCTGAAGCCTAGTGCCTGTGTTTTTGTCTGTTTCGTTACAAAACAACCTACTCATTATATCTCAGTCACTGCTTTGACAAAAAATGTAGAACCTATTCAGATATTGTCTAGATCGGTATATGAAAATAAGATAAAGATAAGTGATAATAAAACAAGATTTGATATAAAAACCTTAAAATAACAAGCTGCAAAGTTTTGGAACATGCTTCCACACTCAATGAGAGTAATGGCAGCTCCTAAACAATTTAGTATGAGATTAAAGTAGAGTGTAACTCATTAATACGTGAAGATCCATGCAAAAGTGTCCATCAGAACAATATGACATATCTGTCAAGGCAGTCTAGATAATATTAGCTACTAAAGGAACATCTTGTATGCCCCCAGTTAATGTAACCATCTAAATAAGATTAAGCTAGAACTGCATAACCCTGTACTGTTACTTTAATACTGTATGTGTATGTTTTTCATTACTGTATGTGTATTTCTTTTTTACTTCGACCTGACGTGGAGCCTTTGCAAAAGAGTCTATGACTCAGAGGATTGTAATTCTGATTCTATTCAATAAACAAACAATAAACAACTGTTAAACTCAATTATTGGCATTGCTTTTTTCATTTCTCAGTGTTCTGTGTAATCACATAAATCTGTTTGTATATTGTACTTGAATAAGTGTAGCACCTAATTGTATATTTTGCACAGTCAGTCGTGTACTTGAATTGTCTTAAATTATTATTGTAAGCCTAGGTGTAAGGTATGTGTTTGAGTAATATGTATTTTTTATGTACAATTGATTCATGTAATTTTATAATTTGTTTCTTTATGTGACATCTTACAGGACTGTCTTGTAAATAGGGATTTTATCCCTAATGACATGAAATCTCTTGATTACCTGTATAAAAATAATATGTTACCTTACCTTACCATATAGTTCCCCTACATAGAGTTATACACACACTGTATTTGACAGAATAGGGTAGAATCGGGGATATGATACAATGGAACTACATAATTAAACTTTTACAGTAAAAGAGGAACAGTAAGGTTACACAGTACAACAATCTTATTAAAGATTGAGGTTATGTTTGTTAAAAATATTGTTAGGGAAGGTATAAATCTGTCTAGTAGAAATAACTGCTGTCCATATGAAGCCAATTGCTCATCCCTCAGATTAATGTTACCCAGCTAGATGGTTGATCATTAAGAACTATACTGTGTATTGCTTATTTCAACACAAAGGTGGAGGAGGGAGGAGGTGATTCTGCCACTGTATAGGTCATTAGTTAGACCACACCTGGAGTACTGCGTGCAGTACTGGCATCCGTATCTGAAGAGGGACATTAAGTTACTGGAGGGGGTGTAGCGCAGAGCAACAAAGATGATCAAGGGGCTGGGGGACTTATCATACGAGAGGAGGTTGAAGGAGTTGAACATGTACTCACTGGAGGAGAGGAGAGACAGGGGTGACATGATTGAAACCTTTAAATACATGAAAGGAATAAACAAGACGGGTACAGAGGGGCTGTTCAAACTAAGGTAGGGGAAGGGAGGGCCACCAGGGGGCCATGATATGAGACTGGAGTGAGGAAGATTCAGGAGGGAGATGAGGTGACACTTTTTTACAGAGAGGGTGGTGGCTGGGTGGAATGCGTTACCTGCTGAAGTGGTATACAGTAGAACAGTGGACTGCTTCAAACGAGGATAGGACAGGACAAGGGTGAGGGTTAATGAAGGGGAAGGGTGGAAGGGAGGGGCAGCTGCAGAATAAGGGGTGCTAGCTGCACATTCGAGCAGACTTGATAGACCTCTAGGCCTTTATCTGCTGGCAAATTTCGTATGTTCGTACAAGCAAATTATTATGAAATGAAAATGGTTACCAGGAAACGTGCACATAAGCTGCAGGGGGGGGGACAAATCCAAATAGAGTAAATTGAAATGGTTTATTAACAAGCAACTGTGTTAATAAGACATTTCAGTTTATCCTGTTTGTAACCGTTCTTACCTCCTGCTACCCCCTTCCTGGGTTGTGCCTGGAGACAAACCTTGGCCCAGTGCACCTCTACCAGTCACCAGTTTCCAAATAAACAAATTAATTAATGTAATACCCTCCCAAAAAAATGGAGGGGCTTACCTTAAATCATCTCCCTGGAAACTGCGTTTGCCCTATACCTGGGCATGATCCCTCAATTTATTAACCCCGTCTGAGCACATTACCTTGCCCTAATTTTATCTACTCATTTCTCCATTAGTTCGTTCTATTTAGTGGTCACTAGGAGTCACTGTTTCCCCTTCTTCCCACCTCAGTCTCACACTCTCTAGCCACAGTTTTTCCTGTCTCTTTCCCTTCTGTTCCTCTCTCCCTCCCTGCCTTGATTTCCAGCCCTGCATATACACTCCTGACAGTTTTCCAGCCCCAGCCTTGAACCCTGCACCGTTTGCACTATAGTCAGGGACACTAGTGGTGCACTATTTTAGTAGCCCTCTAGTTTGTGCTTTCTTATCTCTTCTTTAATCAATGACTCTCTCTCTGTCCTCCAGCCCATCCTTCTACTACTCTTCTTTCTCCACCCCCTGGCACCTACCCTCTCACTTGCACAACTCAACTCAAGTGGATCCTACCCTCCTCCTTGTCAATCCCACAATTCCAGTCCTCCACCACTACGCCCCCCCAAAATACGACACCCTCCTTCCAACAGCCCCCCACCCATCTCTCATGCCTGCACCCACTCCTCCTTGCTGCTCCTCTAATCCTCAGCCTCCCCATTCTGGTAGCCACTCTCAGTAGCAGTTGCAGATCCCCCTTTGGACCTCGTCTCCATAAGCAACACCTGCGTGTGTGCATGAGAACTTTTCTTCTCCTCCTTCTCCTGTTGTTAGCAGGTAATGTACACATGAACCTGGAACCTATCTCATCTCTTACCCTCTCCCATCCAGCTGCAGAGGGTCTATGCATTGGATCCATCAACTTCTGCAGCCTGCAGAAAAAATTTGTCTGCCTCCATGAATGGATAGTCCAGTACCAACCAGACATACTCTGCCTGGTGGAAACCTGGCTCTCCAGTTCCACGCCTACCTCCATTGTCTCTATCTCTGGGTACTTGCTCTACAATGTGGATAGAATTGGAAAGCGCAGTAGCAGCTGTGCCTTCTACATTCATGACACCCTTCAGGCTCAACCTCATCCCCCTGCCCAGCTGGACCACGGTGCCCAAGCTCTCACTCTGAAAATCTCTGTCAGAACTGCCACTACCCCATTCTTTGTAACCTCTGTTTACATTCCCTATCAGAATCAAAAACCTGCATTTCACTCCACTGTGAACTACCTCACCACTCTGCCCACTAAGGCAGAATGTATAATCCTTAGAGACTTCAATATTGATTGGCAAGCCAGCTCATCTGCCACTTATAAAGATGCTATCACTGCTATGGACTTCACACAGGTGGTCCCCACTCCCACCAGACACAACCCCAAGACCGGGTTTACCTCCCTTCTGGACTTGGTCCTTACCAATCACCTGAATAAATGTAAGAGCATCTCAGTATTCCCAATGCTCTGAACAACCACTCCCCCATTCTCTGTATTTGGTCCTGCAGGACCTGTAAACCCCCTCCCAAAGTCTCCTTCCAATGCAGGCTAAGACCGTGCAAGCTCAAATATTTAAAGTGCCTTCTACTCACCTGGGACTGGTACCCCATCCGCAATGCTCCTGACATTGTCGAGGCACTCAATTACTTTAACCACTTCTTTAATTATCCATCATGACTCTCTCTGGCAAACAGCCATTGATACAGGCAAGCCAGGTGACAGACAACATTACTGTGCTGCCAGGAATAAGTGCACATGGGAAATATGAAAAGCCAAGGCATAACACTATAAGTCATCACTTACCTCTTCCTGGAGCTCAGGTAGGAAGTGCTAGGACAATCTAAAGGAGCTCAGGGATAAGGAGGTATCCCCCCTCCCAAATTAACTTCAGTGGTAATATTACCACTGACACCAAACACATAGCCAACACTCTCAATACCTCCTTCTCGGATCTCAGCAGTGTACTCCCACCACACTTCTTTGATCCTCTAACTTCCCCCCTCTTCCTACTATCCCCTTTTCACTTCAAAACTATTTCCCCCAGGAAGCCTTGCCGTACCTTCAAAAAGTCCTAGGGAATGTCCGGTTTAGCAGTGACTCCCTGAACGTTAAATTCTGTGCCTCGCCCTCAATAAACTCATCTCCCTACTAACCACCCTTCTCAACCACTCCCTCTGCGTTAGGGGGTGACTGCACTGCTGCTGGTATTTACCACCCTATCTCCATCCTCCCCCCCTCCAAAGCCCTAGAGTGCATCATATCTGACCAGCTCACTGAACACCTCTTAAAATACAATCTACTTTGCCAGGAGTAACACGGTTTCTGCATAGCCCACAGCACCACAATGGTGCTCCTTGAATTTTTCATGGCCATGCACTCCGAGCTCGACAAGGGTCATCTAGCAGAAGCAGTCTTTGTGGACTTGCCAAAAGTCTTCGACACCATGAGCCAGCCCCTCCTCTTGCCTGTCCTCTCCCACATTGGTCTGTCTCAGGCTGTCATCAATTGGTTTTCTCACTACCTAACTGACAGGTCCCAAAAAATTAAGATTGGCATCACACTCTCCTCCAGCCTCTCAGTTAAATCAGGGGTGCCTCAGGGCTCCATACTCGGGTCCCTACTCTTTAGCTTATTTCTAAATACTCTTCCTGGTTCCTGATTTGGGAACGTGCTCCAATGCGCCAATGACATGGTCCTCTTCTCCTCCAAGTCCAAACCTCACCTGCTCCAACTATCCCTACAGAAGGCTTTCTCTGAAGCTGAATCCTGGTTTTCTGACCACCGATTAGTTTTCAATTATAAAAAGACTAAAATCATGGTGTTTACACAACCCCAGAACAAGCACAAAGACTACCCCATGAGTATCACCAACTTCCAGCTACAACCCCTCAACCAGGTAAAAATCTTTAAATTCCAAGGTATCACACTGGACTCTTCCCTTAACTACCACAAGCATATCTGTCTCCTATGCACAGCCACCAATACCAGAATTGGTCTTCTTGACCGGCACAAGCACTGTCTCACTCCAAATACCATCCGCCTAGCAGTCTCCTCCCTATCCTCTCCCTTATCAACTATGATATTCTGCTCTATGGTGCGGCTGACAATTCCTCCCTACACTGCATTCAAATAGCCCTTAACAAAGCCTGCCACCTAGTCCTAGGCTGTGACCACTCCAAGCACACCTGCTCCCTCTACAATATCTCCAATTGGCTCAACTTTAATAACAGGCTCAAGTTTCAAACCTGCCTCCTCGAAAAAAGGATTTCCGCAGGGCTATCCCCCCCAGGACTGTCCTCCTTGCTTCAACCTGCCATCACACTAAAGTCCACCCACAGCTCCAGTAAGTCCTCCTTCCTGATCCCCTGGGGATGACAATCCCTCTTCCAAAGAACCTTCAGCTACAGAGCCCCACTTTGGATGAACACCCTCCCCAGCACCATCAACTCTGAAAGTAAGCTTGGCAGGTTTGAATCCCTCCTCAGGGACCATCTCATTGCCTCTAGCACCTGCAACTGCTACTAGTCCTGTTCACTCCTTCCCCCTTCCCCTATCTCACTCCCCTGATAAATGATGTCTCATCCTGCATATCCTCCCAGACAAAGGATGACCCATCCTGCCACCTGTTCTATAGCTACTCCATGGCCTCATCGGCTTAGTTTGAGGAGTCTATTTTGACTACCTCTGGGTATTGTATATAACCTAACTTGCAATCTTCTATGTATAATTCACCTTGGTTGATGCTTATTGCTATGTAAATGCCTGTTTATGCCCTCCTCATCAACTTTTCATGCAGTTTTTTTATGTTCCTGTACCCCACTGTATCTCTGTCTTTGTCATTGTATACTCTGTTTCACTGTATGTTCCTCTGACGTGGAACCTTTGTAAATGAGTCCTTGACTCAAAGATCTTCTGATATGCTCAATAAATACATAAATTGCAGACAAAATCCTGCTGGCTCCCAAGCTAGAAGGGAGAGTGATTTTTTATTAAAGAACTGCAATTCTTGACTGAACTGCATCAGAGCCTGAGTAGAAAATAGCAACACTGAACTGTGATAAAGTAAGGGTATTACCACAGAAACTGTTGTGGTTGTGGAAGTCCTCTCCAGGTCTACTAGGGCTTATATTCCAACTCTCTGTGAGCAGGGCACACTTGTTGCCACACGTAGAGATGCATGCTGAGACATGTGCATCATGTGTCTGGTGCTTCTGGCGGAGACGGAGGATAGGAGGCCTCCCCCAATATTAATATTAGTAAGCGCACATGTTGATATTTATGCACAAAAGGATAAACATGGAGGAATGACTGGATAGCAGTGTCATATTAAAACAAATGTGGGGAGTAGGGGAGATATCCTAATGCAATAAATGTGACATATGTTTTCCTGTGTGCAAGCAACTTCAAAATACGCATGAATGTGATAAATGTACTCAATATGAGATAATGGAGTATAAGTTAAAGAATGCCCTAAGGGAAATACAAAATTTAAGAGATATTTTGAACTTAGAACAGGATTGCAGCATAACTCATAGAAGTACAAAAGAATGTCCAATAGAACCCCAATTACAACAGTCAAAAATAGATCAAGAAATTACTCATATGTACAAATACAGTATTAGATAATGATATACAGGAACAGGGACTGAACTATAATAAGAGACAACAGCAATCAGAATCAGTTTCAGCAAATGGCTGGTGTTAAATAAATAAAGGAAAGGGCAGAAAAAAGGGTAGAAGGGCTTTATCCACACAGGAAATAATGTTACAAAATTGATTTAGTAGTCTACCAGTTGAAAATGGGGATCCCATCGAACCAATGTTAAATAGTTCCACTAAGTTTGAAATTATTGTTATGGGTGATTCCATAATTAGGAAATGCGATTCAGAAATCTGTGGAGACAATAAAGAAAATATCATGGTGTTATGCTACCCAGGAGCACAAGTAGCAGACCTACAAAGTGAGTCTCAAAAGGTCCTTACTAAAAAGCCAATACCAAACACATTGTTACTATCCAGGTAGGAATCAAAGATGTAGGAAAAAATCATGAGAAAGACATCTGTGTTGAGCTTATAGAAACAGCAAAATAAATAAAAATCTTTGGGTCAGAGGTCATCATATTGAGGATCCTCCCAGTACCAAGAGCAGTAAGAGAAAAAAATAGAACCATTGCAAGAATTAACTCAAGATTGAAAAACTGGTGTAATCAAGAACAGAGAGGCTTCATTGATGCTTGGAGTGATTTTAATGGGTAAAGGAACCTTTATAGTACAGATTGTATTCATTTGAATAACTCAGGGACAAATTTATTAGGCACCTTAATAAAACATAAATTGGAAGAAAGTGTTTTAAACTGAGTACTAAGGGGAATGGGTTGAAAATAGTCTGTAACAAACTACCAGACAAAATAAAAGCGTCATGTAATAAAAACAACAGTACTAGATTTCTGCTTAGTAATAATACATTTGAAGAGTTCCAATCTGTATTATTTAATAAACAAATTGATATTGTTCTAGTGACTGAAACTTGGCTAGACAAAAAAGACAACTGGGGAAAAAACATTCAAAGATTCAGTATAATACATCTTGATAGGGAACATAAGAAGGGGGCTATTGCCATTTATTTGTCATCATTTGATATAAAATATGAGTATATATAACACAAGAAATAGAAAAACACTAAATATATGGAAACTTTATGGGTGCAAATCCTAAATAATAATAGAAAGGAATATATTTTGGGGTTATGCTATGGACCACCAGATACTAGCGCAGAAGATAATTTAAACATTATAGAGGAAGTACATTGAGCACTATAAAAGGGAAGAGTTATCTTAGCAGGGGACTTCAATTTTCCAGATATTAATTGGTCTACAGGGGGAGCATTGAATAAACAATGTAAAGACTTTCTGGAGTTTTGCACAGAAAATAACTTCGTGCAATATGTAAATACTCCTACAAGATTAGAAAATATACTAGATTTAGTAATCACTACTGAAGCACACATGTAAGCCTGTTGTATACTGTGTTTGACATATGCCTGTATTTTTGGCTGATTCCTAAATGTACTCTGATTTTTTTGTCTGCCTTGATGTTTGTTTCTTGCACTATTTTGTCCTCACTGTGACGAGGTACCTTTGTAAATGAGCCTCTGGCTCAAAGGTCGTTAAACTGATGTTCTAATAAATAAATAAAATAAAGACATTACACTGCTTACATGAAATACAGAACCACTGCTTGGCAACAGTGATCATAATACTGTGTATTTTGAAATAAAAAAATCAAACACAAAGGATTTAAGGTTGCACTGAGTTTTATTTATATAAAAAGAAAATATAAAAGGCATAAATAATAACCTTCTGAACATTAATTGGGAATTAAGTTTAAAAAAAATAAATCACCAGGCCCGGTAGTGCAGAGGGCTGAGGCACTGGACACCACACTTCGAACCACGCTGGTGACCCAGGTCCAGGAATGGACTTGGGTGCCGGGGGTCAGCAGGGGAAGGTGTAGGATTGAGCATCCATAGGACTGCTCTCCTCCCCTTGGGAGGGTTAGGGATGCATGATTGCTCTTCAGTGGCCCTCGGTGGAGACCGTGGGCACAATAGAGGGATCGCATGAAGGGGAACACCAGAAAAACAGAAATACTGCTCGCTGGCTGCCGGATGACGGCTCTCTGTCCCCGGTTGCCTCCAGTGCCTTCCTGGAGCCTCCTTCTCCACAGCAGCATACCCAGGCCCTAAGAAGAGTGTGCTGGGGTTATCTCTTTCCCCCCGGTGCCTTCCCCCTCAGAGGAGGGGGGCCTGCCCAGAGAAGGGATACGCCGGGATATCCCAGGGATCGGCTGCGATACGAGGAGTAAGAAGAAGGCCAGGTTAGGACAGGAACGGCTATTTGGAGACTTGCAGAGCCTGAAGGAGTGGGGGCCTGCAAGCATGAGGAGGGCGGAAAAAAGAACATACAAAAAAAAATTTAAAAAAAAATCAATTGAGTGCTGGAAAGATATAAGGTCCACAATCCATAATATTTTGCAGTGTCACTGTAAAGAAGTATACCATGAAGGGTAGAAAACCTAAGTGGTTACATAAAGGACTATGCAAAGTGATTGCACAAAAAATAAGTTATATGGAAACTATATGAAACTTAAAACAGAAGCAAACTGGTTAGCTTTTAAGAGGATTCAAAACAAATGTAAAAATAAAACAAACAAGGCAAAGGAGTCTGAAATTTATTTGGCAAAGACTGCAAACAAAACAAATAAGAAAAAGTTTTATAGTTATATAAATTCCTTGAAAAAAAGAAATGAGGAAGCACTAACAATAGAAAAAAATAAATGTGTTACAGACCCTAAAGAAATCGCCAATAGGTTTAATTCTTATTTCTGCTCGGTTTATTCTAACAACTTCAGTAATAAAACAACAAATCAAAATAATAATGATATAGGAAACTTTGAATTTACAAAAGAAGAAATTCTGCAGCAAATCAAACATTTAAGAGGAAACACTGCACCAGGCCTTGATAATATTACATAAAAAATGCTGAAAATAATGAAAGATCTTATTTGGAAACCTTTGAAAATATTATTTGAAAGATCTATAAATCAATGGAGTTATTCCATCAGATTGGAAAATATTCAAAGTAACTCCTATCTTTAAGAAAGGTATTAAGACTGACGTCTCTAATTATAGGCCTGTAAGTCTTACTTCTATACCTGGTAAACTTTTGGAGACTCTCATTAAAAACAAAATTATAGAACACCTTAATAAAAACCCAGTATTTGACATAAACCAACATGGTTTCAGGAAGGGTAGGTCATGTACCACCAACCTATTATGTTTTTATGATAAACTCAGTAAAGTATTAGATAAAGGAACACTGGTGGATGTGGCAATGTTTGATTTTAGCAGAGCATTTGATTTAGTTCCACATTCGGCAATTAGGGAAAAACATTCCAAATATAAAATAGATTCACACTTTATAAGATGGGTGGAAAATTGGTTACAAAACAGAAAACAAATAGTATCAGTACATGGTTGTCTTTCAGCTGAAGGGTCGGTGACTAATGGCAAGCCACAGGGATCAGTTATTGGACCTATTTTATTTCATATTTTTATGGCAGATCAAGATGATAATATAAGTAAAGAAATGATAAAATATGCTGATGACACTAAATTGTGTGCCCCCTGTCACTCATTTAGTGTTAGGGAGTCATAGGTTTCATAGGTTTCATAGGTATGTCGGAGCAATTTATTAGATCAAAGATCCACATACTCACCACAAAGTTATTCATATCCAAAGATTTTATTACTAATCAAATACCTGTCTAGCTTAACCTTAAATTCTTCTATTGTTTTATTGGCCACTATTTCAATTGGGAGTGCATTCCAGATCTTTGTGACCCTAACAGTTAGCCAATGTTTTCTCCTAACCGTATTTACCCTTTCCTTATGTATTTGTAATGAACGAGCTCTAGTATTGCATACCTGTTACCTCAGAACCAGATTTGATTGCTCCCATAATGCTGTGTCATTTAAGGCCCTGAAGATGAAACACATATCTCCTCTCAATCTTCTAAATTCTAGGAAATACAGTATAAACCCCAGGGACTGCAGCAGATCTTCATAGCGCAGGCCCCGTATCTCCTTTATCCTGCACGTGGCCCTTTTTTGTACCCTTACCAAGGATTTAATATCTCCCCTACCCCCAGGGGTTCACAGTTGAGCACAATACTCAAGATGAGGATGCACCAATGAGGTGTACAAAAGGAGCAGCACCTCTTTGCTTCTGCTATTAATGTGTTTGTGTATACAGTATTGGATGCTGCTAGCTTTTTTGATGAGTTGATTGTAATGAGGTCTGAAACTGAGAACGTTGGTGATTTTAATGTCTAGGTCACTTTCTTCATTTACTACCTTTAGAACTAAGTTTGTTTTGTTTATTTTTGTTTATTGGGAATATTCAGAAATACCTTTGAGTCAAAGACTCATTTACAAAGGTTCCAAATCATACATTAAGGTACAGAGCAACATTTGTTAACAGAGATGACTGTACAGTACAGTACATATTAAGATACATTACATTGCATGGCAGTCAATGATTGATCAGTAGGAGGCTTAAGTCAGGATAGTAACTGATTCACAGTTTAGCACAGCCATATAGTTGCAAAAGACTGTAACAGGCTGATGCTCAAATAGTGTTATAGGGGAGATTTTGAACCGGTATCGGAAACAGTTTGGTGCGGTAAAGGACGACATGCTGCAGGACAGTGTCAGGGGCAATCACATACATTAGAGTACTGAAGGAGCTCCCTTAGTCTAGATTTAAAAGGACCTAGCCTTGTTTTGTTGGCTATTTGGATAGGGAGAGAGTTAGTCCAGTAAGGGACTTGGTAGCTGAAGGATCTTTGAAATTGGGAGGACCTAGGACGTGGTACTCATAGTAACGGCTTGTTCAAGTTTCATGTGGATCTGACTGGTGATGCTGGGCAAATAATAGTGGAGAGAGTGGGAGGGGTGAGACCTACGAGTATCTTCTTTGTCATTAGGCAGGTATGATACCTGATTCTGCTATCTAGGTTTAGTCATTTTGTGGAGTTGTAGAGTGAACAGGTGTGTGTGAGACAATCACATCAGAGGATGAGACAGCAGGCTTTGTTGAGTACTAGGCAGAGTCTGTTTAGTGCGGAAGTGGGGGCTGCACTGTATATGGTAATACCGTAGTCTAGGAGGGAGAGGACAGAGGAATTGACGGTGAGCCATAGAGCCTCGGGAGTGAGGCAATGTTTGTATCGAAAAAGCACACCTAATCTAAAGTTTAGGACAGAGGCTAGGTGTAGAATATGTTGCTTATAGTTGAGGGCTGGGTATAGAGTGATCCCTAGGTATTTAAAGTTTCTAACTTGCTCAAGACGGGTGTGGTTGACAATGAGAAGTGGGGGACAGAGGTTCTTGCGGGGGTTCTGTGGGTGTGAGATCATGACTTTTTTTTTTGTAGTTGATTATTAGTCACTGGGTGGTGAACCAATGTTCTGCTTCATGAAAATTATGTTGGAGTGCTTGGTGGAGTTAAAGTGGGTCGGAATCGGAGATGTACAGGACGGCGTTGTCCACATAGAGGAGCAGGTTTCCAGAGATGGTCGATGGGAGGGAGTTTAGATATAGGCTGAAAAGTAGAGGGCCAAGAATCGACCCCTGTGGAACACCAGAGTGGACAGGGAGGCAAGGGCACAGGACAGTGCCTACCTTAACCTGATAGCTGGTGAACCAGCTTAAGGTATCGTTGGAGAAGCCACTGGAGGACAGTGTGTTAAGCAGGAGGGCGTGGTTGACAGTATCAAAAGCTTTAGAGAGGTCTACTAAGATTGCTCCTGTGAGGTGGCCATGATCCAAGGCGGAGTTGGGCATATGAGGTGAAAGTGAGGAGGGTTATGGTGGTGCTATGCCCCTCACAGAAACCATGTTGTTGGTTGCAGAGAAGATTGTATTTTGTGAGGTGGTCAGTGATTTGGTCGGTGACAAAAGGCTCTAAGGCTTTAGATGGGGGGAGAATGGATATACGGCAGTAGTTGTTGGTGAAGGTGTAGTTCCCACTCTTATAGATAGGGGTAATGGAGGCCAGTTTCCATTGGGAGGGGAATTTCCCTTGACAAAGGGAGCGATTGAGAATATGAGTGAGAGGGGAAAGGACTTCTGGGAAAGTAAGGTGAAGAAGTCTCAGCTCTAGGGAATTGCTGCAGTTAAGTTAGTGACTAAGGGCTTTGGCTAGATAGAGTTTGGTAGTCGCCAGGGAGAGAACGCGTAGGGGTAAGGAAGGAGCAAGGGGAGGGGGGTGGGCCCAGACCGGTGGGGGGTTGAAGAAGTTAGAGGGGAGGATATGGTTGAGATTTGTGAAAGCAGAGTTTAGGGCTGAGACTATAATAAGGGGATCTGTGGAGATATTACCGCCTGTTTCTAATTGGTCTGGGGGCTGGTTTGGGACTTTACTACAGAGTTCATTAATATTATTCCAGAATTTGCACCATCTCCCCAGGTGGATGTCAAGGACGCTTTGTAGTAGTCCACTTTGGCAGTGCAGAGGGACCATGTGCATTTGTTGCGAGACTCCCTATATCGTTTCCTGTCAGCTATCAGTTTGGTTTCTTTAGCAATATGCCAAAGGGAGTCGCTCTGTTACATTAGGCCCAGGAGGTGGTCAGAGAACCAGGGGACCTGGTTACCTTTGGAAACCCCAGACTATATTGGTATTTTTTGTTCTTTATTTTATTCTTTCTCCCCAAATGCATCACAGTGCATTTGTTAATATTAAATATCGAACCGTGTTCCTGGGCCCATGTTTCCAGGTTTGCTAGGGCAGATTGCAAGGGATCGGCAGCCTCCCTGTTTTCCACTACATGACCAATGCAGGTATCATCTGCAAATTTAGAGAGCCATATATCTAGTAATGAGCTCATAGATCCAATATACAAATTAAACAGAGATGGACCCAACACTGAGCCCTGCGAGACAACACTAGTCATATCCACCCAACTGGAATACTCCCTTTTTATATAGACCTGCTGCTTCCTGTTTATCAGCCATGACTCGATCCAAAGAGTAATATTTCCTGGTAAACCCAGCTTGATCAAAGCATCACTCAGTTTATCATGGGAAACTTTATCAAAAGCTTTGGCGAAATCCAGAAAGATGATATCCACTGGTTTCCCTTCGTCCAAAGCTTTATTTATCTTCCTATAGAACTCTAGGAGGTTGGTGTGACAAGAACTCCCCTTTATAAACCCATGCTGTGTTGGGTCCATATCACCTGACATGTGTTGGAAATTAGTCCTTAAGGATATTTTCCAATATTTTCCCCAGTATCGAGGTCAGATTGATCGGTCTATAGTTGCCAACCTCATGCTTTGAACACTTTTTAAAAATGGGGATGACTTTTGTCAGTTTCCATGCTTCAGGGACTATTCCTTCATTAACCGATTTTTGAAAGAGACATGATATAGGACCTGCCAATTGTTCTGCTAGCTCCTTAAGCACCCTAGGGTGTAATTCATCAGGGCCTTGTGCCTTATTTTGATCTAGCTGCTTAAGTTTTTTTTCCACATCCTCTTTTTCTCGGATGATGCTAAGATCAAAATCTTTATGTTTGATAGTGGTATTCGTTGTACCCTAGTAGAAAATGGAGGCAAACTAATTATTACATTCTTCTGCCATTTCTGTGTTATCAGTTAATAATCTCATGTTCTGATCTAATAGGGGCCAAGTGCTCTATTTGATCCCTTTTTATTGTTAATGTATGTATAGAAGGACTTGTACTGTAATTGTCCTTGACCTTCACTACTAGTTTGAGCTCGTAATTTCTTTTGATTTGCTCAATCTTCTTATTAGTGGCCCTAAGACAACATTTACAATTATCCCAGATTTGTTCATCCCCACTTAATTTGGCCATTCTAAACATCCTGTTCTTGTTTTTAATGGACTTCTTGACCGCTAAGGTCAGTCAAGGAGGAAGGGATTTTTTTGTCCTACTGTATTTATTAGTGGTGGGCACATACTTATGGACCAAGGTTTTTATTTTAGTGGTTAACATTTCCCACATACTAAGTACAGTTGCACCACTGAACTCATAATCCCATTTCCATTTAGATAGATCACTTTTCATGCCCTCGAAGTCTGCTAGAGCAAACCTATATGTTAAGGTTTTCCCAGTAATTTTGTTTATAGGTCCTGAATATTTAAATCTAACCATGTGGTGGTCACTTGCTCCCAATGGAGGCAGGACAGTACAGTTTTGGTCAAATAACCCATATTATTTAGGACTATATCCAGGATATGGCTATTCCTAGTATTATCTAGCACATACTGGTCCAGTCCTGCTAGTTATATATCTCAAAATATACCCTTTAGATAACAGTATTAGTTTTGAGACTTTCCCAGTTTATTCCAGGGAGGTTAAGATCTCCCAAAAGTATAACATTATTCCTTTGTGCTACTAATTTAATGAAGTCCAACAACATGGAGTCCTCCAATGGGGTAATAGCGGGTGGTCTATATACCAAGCCTATGTTAATCTTAGTATTTTATGATGAGGTCATTGAAGCCCACAGTACCTCACAGTTCTCCCACTTTGAGGTATCCATGTTTTCAATCATGATGTCATCATTAATGTAAAGTGCCACCCTCCTCCCCGGCCTACAACCTGTCCTTATTATGGAGGGTAAACCCTGGAATATTTTTATCCCACGTGACTTCCTGTCTCCACTAGGTTTCTGTTATAGCACAAATATGTATATCCTGATCATGCAGGACTAATTGAAGTTCATCCATTTTGTTTGTCAGGCTTCTAACATTTAGAGACAAGAAGTTAATATTAACCTGTTTGGGGTTTTTACTCTGTGTCCCCCTAATTGTGCTGTTGCCCCCTCTCCCCATATATTAGTTTAAATGGGAGTAAATTAATCGTTTTTAATTTAAGTGTAAAAATACGCTTACCCTGCCTATTTAGATGTAAACCATCATAAGAAAAGAAGTGATGCCCTTGAAAGTCTTTCCACTGATCTACATATTTGTACCCTTCCCTGAGACACCACCGAGTTAGCCAACCATTACATCTTTCAATCTCCCTGATTAGTCCAGAATTTGCCCTAGGTACTGGTAGAATTCCAGATATAATAAGGTCACATCCCTGGGATTTAAAAGCATGTCCAATGTATTCGAAGTCCCTCTGGATGTCAGTAAGATTTCTCTTGCCTACATCATTCACTCCAATATGTATGAGTGTAACAGGTTTAGTAGTGTTATCTGTCAGGCCTGGTAGTAGACTCTTTAAGTCCCCTATGCCAGCACCTGCAAGAGTACTGACTGTGGTGCATTCCTTCCTGTTGCTACACAAAACATTATCAGCATATTTTAGCAAGGAATCACCTATAACTCAAACATCCCGTGGGGTATTACGGTCTGACCCAATGTTTATGCTTGCGTGCTTCAGATTAACTGCAGTGTCTGGGCAAATTGCTTCAGATTCCAGACCTAGTTGGGGATTGAGTACTTCAGTTTGGTTTAATTGTACATCAGGTGTAAGAACACTATATCTGTTGGAAGTTAATAGGTTTGAAGAACCCTCTATTTTTCTTCTGCCTTTTTTATTGGTAGTTTTACATAGCAAACACCAATCATCTGCATTCTCAACCTCCCCTAAGACGTTCATCCCAGGCTGAGTAAGTGCCTGTGGCTCTATTAATGGTGCCTCGGTCAGACTCTCTGCCACAGTGTCAATGAAATGTTCCAATGTGGTAATGTCTGCTTTCACATGCAACCTTTGCTTAAGTAGCTCTATCTCTGTTATGACGGCATCAATCTTAGTACATTTAATGCATACATTGCCCCCCTGAGCCTCCCCTTCAGCGTATATATTACAATTCACACAGAGCTTGATAATTAGAACAGTACCTTTGCTGTGTTACAGGTAGTTTATCCCAGTCTCCCCAGCTGACGTGCCTATGCTTGTGTGTCTGTGTGTGTCTCCGCACGTGGTGATGCGCACCCTTTCACGCTTGCCCTGCTCACAGCAAAACCAAGCTATAAAGCTGAGAGTGACCTGAAAGTGAGTGTGGTATTGTGGGAATGCTTGCAACAAAGTTGTGATTTAAAACAACTTTTTCTATGCAGGACCCCCTGGCCCAGTGTATTTAAGGGCAGCAAGGTATAAATCCCAGCACAAATATAAAAAAATAGTCTTATTAGCAAGGTGGTAGTTTCATAGGTATCATAGGTATTTCAGAGCTATGAAGACTGTTGTCCATTTTGCTCGCCATAGGTTCACTCATAGCCCAGGATGTTATTAAAACACAAATAAGTATCCAAACATGTCTTAAAAATATTCATGTTACTACTGGCAACTACTTCAATTGGTAGTGCATTCCATATCTTGGATACTCTTACTGAGAACCATTGTCTTCTTTTCCTTGTTCTACAGTGTTCACTCATCAGCTGAAGTGGATGTGCCCTAGTATTGTATACTTGCTCACTAAATGCAAGGCCTAGTTGTTCCCATAGTAGTGTATCATCAAGTGCTCTATAAGTCATGCACAAGTCACCTCTCATCCTGTGATATTCCAGGGGGTACAGGCCTAGTTTTTTGAGCCTATTATCATAAGACAGACCTCTAACCTCATCTATCCTTCTAGTAGCTCTCCTCTGAATACCCTCCATTGCCTTAATGACACCCTTATCTCCCGGTTCCCAAAACTGAGCGCAGTACTCCATATGGGGTCTCACCAAAGATGTATAGAGGGGCACCGTAGGAAAACTACAGCTCCTCTCTTCCTCCTTCCTGTCTGGAAGGCAGGGCTCCAGATGAGTACAGCAACACAATCAAATGGTGTATGATTTATTAAAATATTGCAGTTTCCCCAAGACTCAATCCCACACAATATGTACAGTCTGTCCTTTTCAGTAAAGCATTTTAATTTTTTGCTATTTTATCACAATGATCAGTAGAAGTTAATTTGTTATTAATTATAATCCCACGGTCTTTTTCACTGTTAGAGACTTTTCTCGCATATAGGTCTCTGCCCCCTTGAATATCACAGGATGAGAGGTGACTTGTGCATGACTTATAGAGCACTTGATGATACACTACTATGGGAACAACTAGGCCTTGCATTTAGTGAGCAAGTATACAATACTAGGGCACATCCACTGCAATCTAGTATGCCCACCTACCTAGCCTGCCTGCTGACCCCTCAGCCCATCTCCTACAGTCTCCGATCTACTGACCGTTCCTTGATTAGCATTCCCAGATGTAGAACTACCAAAGGGAAATCAGGCTTCTCGCACATAGGTCCCTCCTACCGGAACTCGCTGCCCCTAGATGTACACCTTGCCCCTAATCATGCCACCTTTAAGAAAAGGCACCACTCCCTCCTTACTACTTGTGCTCAGTGTACCTGCTTCAACCCTCCATAGATATTGATTTACTCTGCCCTGACTGCCCTTGGTATCACCTTCTATGGTGTGAGATGGCACCCTGCTCCTTCAGCCTGCCTTAAACCCATCCCACTATTGCCTCTCTCCCTGCCTCCTTCCAATTAACATCCTGTCAGTTTCAGCATGATGTAATGACACCTCCGTTGGTATATTTCTTCTTTCTGTACCTTATATTTGTGATGTTACTACGATAATCCACACATGGGCACTTATCTCCACTTGTTTAATTTTATACCATTCATGCCTTGTACCTTTATTCATCTTAATTTTTGTCTCACTTTATGTTTGCAATGTATTGCATATCTCCTGACACTGTATTCTATGTAATTGTATCTCTCTGTGTTGTTGACCTCCCGGGTCATGCCTGAAAATAGTCACTTTCGTGTCTAGTGCACCTACCCGGTTATCAAAAAATAAATAAATATCAAAAAAATAAATAAATAAATGTTGTTCCTTTAAGTTCATAGGGATGCATTGGATTGTTTCTACCAAAGTGGAGTACTGTACATTTGTCTATGTTGAAATCCATATCATTTAAGGTAGCCCATGCATCAATACTTTCAAGATCATATACCAGTTGATGAATGACCACTTTGAAAATGAGCTTGCTCAATGGTGTTCATGCCTGGTTAAATAAAGCTGATTGACTGATTGAATGTAATTGCCCGAATCCACCCTACCACCCAAATTTGTGCCATCGGCACATTTAGAAAGGTTGTTGTTGGAGTTTATTTGCATATCAGAAATGCACAGATTGAACAGGGTTGGTCCAAGAACTGAGCCCTGAGGGACTCTACTTGACACTTTTCCACTGTCTGATAGTACACCATTAATTATGACATGCTGTGTCCTGTCAGACAACCAGCTATTGACCCATGTTTCAAGGTTGATAGGGAGTCCTAGGTGTAGTAGTTTACTAATCAGTTTATGTGGGATATGGTCAAAAGCTTTACTGTAATCCAGAAGGATTACATCCATAGGTGTCTTTGAGTCTAGCCCCTAATTAATATTATTATAGAAGGCTATAAGGTTAGATGTACAAAAGCGCCCCTGCTTAAATCCATGTTGTGTACTGTCATTAACGTTGAGTATGTGAAGTTCTGATTCTAATATGTTTTTAATTATTTTTTCTAGTAGTTTGCATGGTACTGAAGTTGGACTAATAGGATGGTAATTTGCTCGGTCGGCTCTACTCAATTTCTTGAAGATGGATATTACGTAAGCCTTTAACCAGTCAGAGGGGACAGTAGATTCTTCCAGGGATTTGTTAAATATAATGGTTAGTGGAGTTTTTATGATTTCCGATGTTTCAATTAGAAATCATGGACTAATACCATCAGGTCCTGAGCTACTATTTTTATTGAAGGATCTTAGTACCTCCTCTGTATGTTCGTTAGTTACCAGGAATGAATTTTGTTTAATACCTGGTATTGTTGGGTACGTTATAGGGTCTTTATTCAAAAATACTGAACAGAAATAGTAATATGTTGGCTGTATCCTTGTCATTAATAATTAATCTGTTATCAACTTTTAATGGTCCAACTTGCCTGGTGTGTCTCTTTTTTTTATTGTTCAGATATGCAAATAGATATTTGTATCCATTTTTGGTATGTGCAATTTTAAATTCCAAGTTGTGTTTGGCCAGTCCAATTGCTTTTTTTTAGTTTTTTTCACTGGTGACTGAAAACATGACAGGTATTCATTTTGCTTGGTGTGGGGGCATTTCTTTAATTTATGGAAAAGGTTGTTTTTTTTTGATGAATTTACTTTTTTATATGATTATTCAGCCAAGGTGGTATTTGTCATTTCCCGTTACATTTATATTTTGTAGGAACATATTTAGCCTCTAGACTTAAAATAGTATTTTTCAAATAATTCCAGGATTCCCCTAGTGTGAGGGGTAGCAATATTTTTTCACAGGGTATATTAGTTAGGTCTTTTTTATAGTTGTAAAGGCAGTTTTATCATAATTCGTTAATAAAGTATTATTTGGGATACTGTGTTGGTTATATGCTAGGTGGAAAAATACAGATTTATGATCACTGGTACCCAGTGGTTCAGACACAGAGAGGTCAGAGATATTATTGTCATGGGTAGTAAATAAGAAGTCCAGTATGTTATTACCTCTGGTGAGTTCACTGATTAGTTGGTCGAGTCCCAGGTCAATCATTGTGGACATGAAGTTTTTATCTATTATAGACTTGCCTGATAGAGTTTCCCAGTCTGCAGTCGCCCATAAATATGATGTTACCTTTGTCTGCTATACTTCTGATTTCTGCTAATAAGGTATCAGTGTAATGAGAATTTGCATTTGGTGACTGGTAGCAGGTGCCAAATGTTATCTGGTGTTGTCCTTTCAGTTGGATGTTAATCCATAAACTTTCCATATCAGTCTTGAAGGTTGCTTCATGTGAAGTAATGTTGTCTTTTACATACATACAGACCTTTTCCGGTCGGTACAGTCTTTTTGATAGAGTTTAAACCCGGGAATATTTTTTAACCATTCAGAGTCAGAGTTCTACCAGGTTTCTGTTATTGATATAATATCTAGTTTTAGCAGATGGCATTTGGCTTCTAATTCAGCAATTTTGAGAGTGTTAAGAGACCTTGCATTAAGGGACAGTACATTACAGTGATCCTACATACAAGAATTGGACACCAGAGACTTGGATCTAGATCCATTCTCCCCCTTTGTAGCTAGTTTAAAGATTTAGAAACAAAGAAAGCAATTCTTCTCCCTAGAATTGTACTCCCTCTTCTGCTGAGGTGTAGCCTGTCCCAGCAGTAGAGGGATGGTCTCTTATGGAAATCCTCCCTGTGTGTTAAGCATGGAATATGTTGTTTGAAACACCATTTCCTCAGTCACTCATTCAGTGCCTTGATTTCATTAGTTATATAGGATGTGGCTCTAGGCACTGGAAGGATCTCTGAAAAGCAGGCATCACATCCCTTTTCTGTGAGGATGTTGTTTAGTGACACAAAATCCTTTTTTAGCTCAGGTAGAGATGATTTGATTATATCGTTTGTGCCAGCATGAATAACCACTAGTGCACTGTTAGATTTCCCAAGGAATAGGTCATTTGGTATTCTTGTAATGTCAGATACTCGGGGCCCCCCTGTAACTGGAACAGGTACGATTGTACTTGTCAGGGTTACAAATTAATCAGTCCATGGAGTCACCCAGTACAAAGATGGGTCTTGGTTTGCTGTTTGTTTTACATATATTGTTAATGGTTTGAGATTGAGGGATGTTGTTAGAGGTACAGTGTGAGAGGCTTTGCTTAAATGTTGGAATACTTGGGTGTAATTTGGGCCTGGGTTTAAAATCAGCACTGATGTTTTATGCTTTAGGTGGTGCTTCACTGTCATCCATGCAAGTTATGGGGCCCTCATCAGTTCGTAGTACTTCAAAAGTATTGTGTAAAGGAAGGGGAGGTGCACTATGGATTTGTCCCCCCCCCTTTTTATTTTGTGTTTGGGCACTACTGCCCATGTATTATCAGATGTTATATTCTCTGGTGGCTCGTCATGAACAGTAACTGTTTCCACAGAGGAAGTTATGTTAAGATTCGCTACAGATGAGTCAATATATATTCTTCTAGTTCCCTTATGTCTGAATGAGCAGTTGACAGAACATTTGGGAGAAGTGCTTGGGCAAACTCCGTTATTCATGGTTCATTATTCACATGTGTGAATAACGGAGTTTGCCAGCCACTGCCAGCAGTTGATAAGCAACACTAACCAGTAAATATTCCCCAGTAACCTCATACACTGTTGTGGGTTATTACTTACATAAATGCTACCAGTGGAGGTACCCTAGAGACTGGAAGCTGCCAGCTTCATTAAGAAAATATAAACTACTAGTGCAGTGGGGGCAGCCTGTCTAGTGAAGCACAAACTAGTACTGTAAATGCTGTTTACAATAACAATAGACTGCTGCTCTTAAATTGGGCTTTAACACCCAAGATAGCAGTGGCCCTGGGGATTAAGTCTGGGGATTAAATTTACTTGCACTTATCGATACTAATAGATAGAGTAGCTTCACCTTTTTACAATAGGCATGTACAGTTCCATTTAGTGTATGGATTGTGCAGGGGGGTGCGTCCCGAAGATAGTCTTGGCATTGTAGCATCCCTCTGTTTGATGACTCATTGAGGACTCTAACTCCTGCTGGTCTATGCACACTGGGTCCATGCACATTGGACTGGTGTTGGAGAGGTGGCCCTTTAAATGTCCCAGGCTTCCTCTGTGTTGCGCCCAATTTGTGCACTGTAGTCCAATGGAAGCCCCGTGATCTGATAGGTGCCTCTTATGGAGTAGGGCCTGACTGGACTACTTGAGAAACTACAGTGAGCCATTTAGCCTCTACAGCATTTTTCTTTAATGGGATCAGTGTCTAAAGATAATATCACTGATGAGTGATCTAATAGCACCATGTTTTCTGTTTGCATGGATTCAAATCCCTCTACTGTATGTCTGTTTTATTACTTATGAAATAATTAAAGCAAGAATAGATTTTGAAATAGGAATAGTAACAAGTGTATTTTTTACTCGTAAGATACAGTTGGCAACAAAAATCAGCAAGGCCCAGTTTTCCCATAGCATAAGAACATTTCTTGCTTTTGATGGTCAGGTATTTTAAATGTCATGTTGCCTATTTAAGCAATAATGCATGACAGGGTGTGGTATATTATACAGAAGGATATTGTCACGCCTTGAGTGCATTGTGAGGCACCAGGTGAAGCCGAGTGCCTCATGCACCTGAGAAGTGACAATATCCCATGATAAACCACACCTGGAGTGCATTATTGCTATTATAAACTGGATCCATATTTCTATTACTGGAACAAAAAATGTAAATGTTTTACCCCTTAATTGTTAATTATTTTTAATGTGTAGCAATACATTTAAATAATATAGATCTTTCACATTTTGCTGTGAACAGCAGGTGACGTTGTTGTATACTAGTGTAGGTGGAAGTTCAGTGTACTGTAGCAGTTACTGGCTTTAAAAAAATCATTCTAGTGGCCTAATTTAGAAACAAGAAGAGAGAGGCAGTTGCTTTGTTGTTTGCTCTGTGACAGGACTCGGACGACTGCTGGTGGTGTTAGTGTTTTTTTTTTTTAAACAAGACCTTCTGCCAAGTATACCATGAGGCATGAGAGGACTGCTTTGAAAAATCCTTTCACAAGCTAGAAGAAGGTAGCATTACAGCATGGGAGTAGTGGGTAAATGACCAAACAGTTGCTGAAGAAATCCTAATTGAAGTTTAAATGTTGGTGGGCAGGCAGGATTCAGTAAGAGCAGTGGGGAGTCGAGGGTTGATGTCAGCTTAGCATAGCAGACGGCAACACTTGCTGTGTAACTTTTTTCTGCCAGTCAGCAGGAGACAGCTGGGTGTATGGGAGTTGGCAACTCGGCGTGGTGGTGTTGCACCACTTTTAGAGCAGGCACCATTTTGTATGCCACAGTCGGCGGCAGTTTAATTTATTTAACCATCTCATTCTTGTCAGGATTTGTTACTTAATTTAGATTTTTTTTTTAAATAGCAGCTGTCTCAAGATCATCATCTGAGCCACTCTGACCACAGCAGGCATTCTTGTGGGGTTGTGTGCATCGCAGTGAGGGATGTGGGGAATGCTGCAATCAGAGGAGTTCATTTGCAAGTGAGGAGGCTAGTGGCCGGGGGCTTTTTGAAACCGTGATGATGTAGCCCGATATCATCATGGCTTCAAAAATGTCTCAGCCAGATCCCCCTCTTGTTTCTAATTACCACACTATTTCCTTGATAAATGTAGACTTTAAAATATTAGCTAAAATTCTAGCCAATAGACTAGCCAAAGTATGGCAATGCCTGATAAGTCCAGAGCAAGTAGGTTTTGTGGCAGGCAGATATTCCTCAGATCACATGCATAAATTGGCACACCTTATCTCTGCATCCAGGGACTCCTTAATTCCAGCAGTCTTGGTTTCCCTGGATGCAGAGAAGGGTTTTAATAGAGTCACTTGGGACTACCTATTTTACCTCCTACCCGAACATCAATTTCCTCCACAATATATCCATTGGATAAAAGTCTTGTATGCACATCCTATAGCTCGTGTGCTTTGTAATGGTTTGCTATCACATACTTTTACTCTACAACAGGACACTAGGCAGGGCTGCCCTCTCTCTCCCTTTTTATTCGATCTCTATTTGGAACCACTTAACCGCTGTATTAATGTCTCTCCTTTAGCCTTCGGAATTGCTGTTGGGCCCCATCAATATAAAATATCAGTTTATGCTGATGATATACTTCTTCATATTTCTCACCCCTCTGCATCGATTAAAGCCACCTTATCTATTACTGAAGAATTTAACAGATTTTCTAATTATTAGCTTAATGTGTCCAAAATGGAGGTAATGCTCCTTAATATCTGTACATTTTCTTCTGAGATATCTCACCTCGACCTACAATGGATCAAGAATAACATGAAGTACCTAGCGATCTATCTCTCCACTTCTAGTTCACACATGAAACACTATAATCTTAATAAACCCTAACTCAAATTAAAACCGATCTAACCCACTGGACCTTACTTCCCCTATCACTTTGGGGGCGTATAAATGTAATAAAAATGAATGTTCTCCCTCGTTTATTATATCCCCTGCAAATGACCCATCTTTTTCTCCCGAAATCCTGGTTTACACATGTAAATCGAATAATACCCCATTTTATATGGGGCAACAAAAAGCCTACAAGAGCTATTTTTAAATTACAGCATAGTAAATCCAAAGGCAGTCTACAACTACCTGATCTTCTTCTCCATTATTATTTGGTCACATGTTCAGTTCTTCTTAAATGGATTAAAGAGGCGCCATCGATGACCTCCTCAACACACTCCCCTTTGTGACTACAACTTGAGAACACACTTTGCTCCCTTCAGGGTCTTGACCTTAGTACATGTATATATGTTCCCCTCAAGAATATTTCTAAAGACCTGCTTTATACACCTATTAAGGCTACTGTCTGGGTATACACTATGTTAAGTGCCACACTTCATGTATCTTTAGAGAAAGATGTATCGCAACATATCCTTAAAAATTCTAGTTTTAAAATTGGTGGTAAACCTCTCAATGAACAACTCTGGCCATTCTCTCCCAAACTCAAGGTAATTGATCTTCTGAAAGACCATAAGTTGCTGACATTCCAAGAAACCTGTATCAAATACAGTGTGTCTCCTAATTTACTGCTTTAAGTATTTTCAGCTATCACACATGCTTTGTCGCCATTTTGGAATGGGACCCTGAGAGCAGTACCTAGCAGGACCCATATTACCTGTCACCATATCTCCTCCTGTTCCACATTTCATTTCTTTCTTTTGCCATCTCCTGACAGACTTCCTGGAACAGCTCAGTTGCCAATCATATTATTCACGGGACAGGATACTACCTGCTGCTTCCCTGGGCATGAGGTCCTGGCCTAGTATATGGGCCTGTCTATACAAAGATGTGAAATGGGACAGGTACCGTTTACTACAATTCTTTGTGATTCATGATTTATGCTATACCCCGGTCAAATTATACAGAATGGGGCTGCTCTCCTCCAATTTGTGCTCCAGATGTGGGACACAACTTGGTACCTTGTTGCATGTACTATGAGAATGTGAAAAGATCTCACCATTTTGGAATGAAATTAAAACCAAATTAAATCCCCTATTGGATCACTCAGATGCTTTCACACTGGAAATTTGTATCCTGGGAGATTATGAAAAAATCCTAATAGGTAATCAGCGTAAACACATGGCCATTATTTCTCTATGTGCTAAGAAGATAATATTATGTCACTGGCTTGACCAGGAAGTTCCCTACAGAGCAGAATGGCTGCATGAGGTTTTTTTTGCCCTACAGGCAGAAAAGCTTATAGCCCAGATGTCTAATAGACCTCCTTACTACCAATCAGTATGGGCCCCTCTTCACACTTTGCTAACAGTCTAGCAAGATTAATATATTGGGTGATACTGGTAGCAATACCTTAAGTAGACCTTATCTCTCTGCTACTTTGTCATCTCATCTAAATTTCCGTGATTAACCCGTATGATCATGTGTACCAGGGAGGGAGGGTGGGAGGAGGGCTTACAGGGTTAGGGAAAGGAGGAAGGGAGGGGGTTTGTTTACATTGTAGTAATTCACATGTTGCCATTATCTTGTTTTTGTCTACTAGATTCATGAAGTCAGCTTCTATAATGCAGATGTTTCTAACAAAATGTGATGATCTTATAAGAACTTCTTTTTCTTCTATCTCCTTGTGCAACAACAATGCCTACATGTTTTTAATGGAAAAACTGAAAATCAAATAAAGCTTATTACATTTGAAAAAAAATGTCTCAGCCAATCAGATTCCTTGATTATCGGTCACCAGTTCCTAATGAAAATTTAATTCTGATCCCCTTCCAATATTAGCACCCTGTGCATCTTAAAGGTAACTGTTTATAAAGGTTTTTTTTAAATTGAAGTGAGATAACGTCAAGGCTAGAACTGTCTCTAGACCAATCAGCTTTTGAGATATTTTCTGCACATTTTATGATGTCATGTCTCAGGTGGTTGGGAACAAGGCCACAGGCCAAGTGCATCCAGTGCCCAAAAAGTGATGTTATCCAGCATGAAACACAACCTAGAGTGCATTATTGCTATAATAAATGGCTTATTTGTAAGGCTAAAAGATTAAAAAGATATAGAGCCAGATTTTCAAAGCTTTGTGCCTAGTGCAAATCTGTAGTGCTGAAATAGCACAGGATTTGTGCGAGGCTGCAATATTCAAAAGCCCTATTAGCACCAGTGCTGTGTGGTAGCGCTGACGCTAATAGATAATATTATGTAGGGGAAGGGATAGGGGAGTGCCCAGGAATGCCAGCAGCATGGCATATTCAAAAGTATAGCGCCACACTACAGACATTAGCGCGACCTGTAGCAGGGCACTAAACACCACTGAAAAAAAGCTGGCAGTTCTGCAGCAGTGCCCCTCCTCCCCATCCCGATACCGACCTCTGGCAGCCACATGAATAGGTACATTTCCATGGTGGTGTAGTGGTCCCCCCCACACCTCCAACATGATTTCCGTCCTCTGGTAGCTGCGAGAAAGAAGAAATTACATTAGTGGTGAAGTAGTCCCCCCACCTGGCAGTGCACCTCCTGTTCCCCCTGAATACATCCTATGGGAGCTGGCAACTGGCTCAGCCCTCCTCTCACCACCACTGCCGGCCACCGACTGCGGTATGCATGAGTGTTACTGAAATGAATGAGTCGTGGACTTCATCATTGACATAGTATTAGGATCCCCCAGATGGTTGATTCTGAGGGATTTCAATGCCTGGGTCAACAATGAAGTCTTGCAATTTGGTCAGGAGTTCCTCCAACTAATGATTTCATTGGGCCTTATGCAGGTGATTACCTCTGTGGCTCACGTTTATGGTCACTTACTGGATCTAGTGTTCCTCCTGGGGATGGAGATCTCTGACTTGGAGGCGTAACTGGTCAGGTGGTCTGACCATTACATCATAGGATTCAGTTTCAGGGCATCCCCAAAAGACCTGCCCTATGGAGATGGTCAAGTACTGCCGTTTAAGGGATGTGACCCCGGATGGTCTGATGACAGTACTGGATCTATTGGGTACACCGAGTGAATGCATAGATTCAGGGGACCTGGTACAAGCCTATAATAAGGCTGTGACAGAGGCCCTAGATTCCATAGCTCCTGTTCGCGTTTGCCCCCTAACTCTTCGCCCAAGGTCCTCATGGTTTGATGGGACCTTGAAGGAGAGTGGGTCAAAGGTTAGAGAGGTGCTGGTGGAAAACAGGTTGACAGGTTTAGATTGACAGACCATTATAAGGTCTATTAGTCAGCAATCACCCGTAAGAAGCCTGTCCAGGGAGATTGCCACTGTGCAGAATTGACCAGCTCACCTCTTCCGGACTGTTAACAGATTGTGCAATACAATCTGTCTTCAGCCTAGAGGAGCCTTTTCACAAAAGAAGAATAACAAGTTTGCCTGTTTTTTCACAGATAAAGTTGCCACCATCAGATCTGGGATCGGTTCAGCCCCCTGTACTAGGTGTAGTGGAGGTCAGCAGGAGGTTCTGAGCACCCAGTTTGCCTGGTCCGACTTCAGCCATCCAGAAATCACTGACATTGTGAGGATTATCTAGACTTTGCAGCCTACCTGTTGTATTTGGACCTGGGCCCAACACACCTCCTTGTGGGATGCATTGATGAAATTGTCCCGGTCCTGTCCAAGATAGTCTAGAGGTCACTGGAGAGGGGTGTCTTTCCTGACTCTCTAAAGGAGGTGGTTGTATGCCCGCTCCTTAAAAAGCCCTCCCTTGACCCGGACTCCTTGACTAACTACAAACCTGTCTCTAACCTGCCCTTTGTGGGTAAGATTATCGAGAAGGTGGTTGCACAGCAGCTGGATGATCACTTGTCCACCCATAATGTCTATAATTCTGTACAGTCCAGATTTAGGAAGAAGCATATCACCAAGACAGCCCATGTTCAGGTGTTTAATGATGTTCTAACAGCGAGGGATCAGAGGACTCATTCCATCTTGGTCCTCCTTGATCTCTCTGCAGCATTTGACACTATGGACCATGGTGTGATATTGGAGTGTCTGCAATGCATTTGTGGACTGTCTGGTACAGTCCTCAGTTGGTTTCGATCATTCCTCAAGGGTAGGACTCAGAGAGTGGTGTCTGGGATTTATTCCTCAGCCCCTCTCCCCCATCCTGTGGGGTATCTCAGGGTTCCATTCTGTCACCCATGTTGTTCACAAAGTATATGCTGCCATTGGGAAACATTATTAGGTGATATGGTCTGAGTTTTCACTGCTATGCAAATGATACTCAGCTGTACATGTCTTTTGTGCCAGAATAGGATTGAGCTCTCTTGGTCTTTAACAACTGCCTCTCTGAGATCCAGGACTGGATGAGTACCAGCTGGCTGTGGTTGAGTCCGACTAAAACTGAGATGTTGGTTGTAGACCCAGATCATCGGGAGGTGGGTTTGTTGGATGGACATCCCACCGGGCTTTGGCTCAGGAGTGTTCAGCTGACTACCTCAAATCGAGTGTGGAACCTAAGCATTATTTTCGATGATGGTCTGACTCTGAAATTTCAGGTATCGGTGGTTATCAAGACCTCATTTTACTATCTGAGGAATTTCACTCACGTAAAGCACCTGGTTCCACCTGATGATCTTCCAACTTTGGGCCACACCTTCCTGACTTTCTGCCTTGACTACTGCAATGCCCCCTACTTAGGGCTACCAGGGGTTGATGTCAGCTGCTTGCAGCTGGTGCAGAATGTGGCAGCCAGGCTTTTGAGTCAGTCATATTACACCTGTGCTCCACAGACTGCACTGGCTGCCAGTACAGTGGCAGATTACCTTCAAGGTTGGGTTACCGACCTATAAAGCCCTACACGAACAGGGATCCCTTTACTTGCAAGAGCTCAAGCACCCCTACTGCCCCTCTCGCTCACTGTGCTCTGCCAATAATGAATTGCTAGAGATTCCCAGGGTTCCACTGAAAACATTGGGGGCCCGCTCTTTTGCTTTTGCAGCCCCCACCTTGTGGAATTCTCTATCTAGTTGGGTGAGAGAGTGTCTGACCATCCAGAGTTTTAAAACAGCATTAAAAATGTATTTATTTAGCCTGGGCTTTTCAGATTGCTTGTAGTTAGAAGATTGCTGAAGATTTTACATGATAAAGATTTTAGAGATCTGTTGATGTGTTATTTGTAGATTTTAAATTATTGTTATGTCTGTTTATTTGATTAAGTACAAGCGCCTTGAACTTTTTGAAAAGGTGCTTTTTTATAAATAAATATGATTGATTGATTGATCTTTGATGCATTTCTCATAAAAACACAATGAAATATGATTAGAACAATAAGGTATGGCCTTATCTCACCACAGTCACGAGCTGGGTGCCACAGGGATCAGTCCTGGATCCTGTCCTCTTCTATATGTTCATCAGAGGCATTGGAAAAGAAATCAGGAGCAAATTGTTTCTCTTAACAGATGACACTAAGCTCTGGGGGAGGATAGATAGCAACAAGGAAATTAGGACGAGACAGACTGACCTTCAAGGTTTGGCATTTGAAGTTCAATGCCAAAAAGTACAAGGTAATGCACCTAGGGAACAAGAACCACAGGACAAAAGTACTGGATGGGTGGGTAAAGCTGAGCACTACAACTGAGAAAGGGACCTAGGAGTCATCATTAGTGACTTCATTACACAATCGAGACAGTGCAACAAGCCCCCTAAAAAATGGCAAATAGAATGCTGGGATGGGCTTGTACCCTGTATGGACAATAGGTCCTGGTGTTTGATAGGGAACTATGGGCAGACTGGATGGACCATTGGTCTTTTTTCTGCCTTCACTATCTGTGTTTCTATATATACATCAGCAGGTACAGTAGTCTTGCAATGTATCTAGCAGGGCCTGGCTGCTGGTGCTCCTAGCTGCTAGAATGTCTAAATCAGTATCTGGCAGGTTCATCCCCTACTCCTACTACCACTACCTTCCCCTTCGTCATCCGCTCTCTGTTTCTGACCCAGTTCACTATTTCTCTCTCTCTCTCTCTCTCTCTCTCTTCCCCCTTTCCAGGTGTGTTATAGACCACCCTCATCCATAGTTTCTTACCTGAGGCTGCCGTATGCTGAACCCACAGTGATTTTATTTCCACATTTCCCTCCCTGTTGGATCCATTCTCCACTGCCTCAGTGCTTTTCCTGACATAGATGGCTACTCCTCTTTTTGTACCTTTACCTCTATCCCACTTTAACATGATTTAGCCTGGGACTGTCGAGACCCAGTCATTATTTTCTGTGGCCCACGTTTCTGTAATGGATATGAGGTCCATCTCTGTGTCTGCCACTATTGCCTGGAGCTCACTAATTTAATTTTCCAGGCTCCTTGCATTAAGGCAGATCAATTTCCACCCCATTGTCCTCTGTTCCTTCTCACTCACTCCTTCCTCCCTCCCTCCCTCCCTCCCTCCTTCATTTCTCCCTTCTTATCTCCTCTTTTCCTTCCTTCCCTTCTCCTTCCCTCCTTCCTGCCCTTTCCTTTCTTCTTCTGTCCCTCCTTCCCTTCTCCCTTTTTCTCTCTTCTCCTTCCCTCCTCCCTCCCTCCTCCTCCTCCTCCCTTTCTTCTTCCTCCCTCTTTCCCTTTTCCTTAATTTGAAACAAATAGTTCAGATGACTGTAACAGAATGTTGCAGGACTTAGGGACCAGGAGAGGTGCAGCACTGAAAAAAAAGAACATCGGTATACCTCTGTAACTCCTAGGTGGCGCTATACTGAGGGCTACTGCCCCTGCCTTGCAGGCCCAAACAAGGTTGAGAAGTCTGGCTTCCCAAAACTTAATTTTAAACTGGTTCTTACTCAAGTTAGTAAACTTCACAGTGACTCCACCCAGAGTTTACCTTTAAGTGGGTCTAACTTGAGGAAATGCAGCCTTCTGGGAAGCTACATCCACCCCACACTACTACAATGCCACCCCAAGCATGACCCAATATTCAAAACTCCACTATTCAGACATTTTACATTTAATGACTCAACGCTAATAATATGCTCTCAAGACAGGATTTGCAAAAACATCAAATTACAAATGTATTTACTGTACATGGGATAGGGTATGGAAGGGTAATTGGAATAGAGGTTATGCTATTTACAGGTTAGATCAGTACTGGTGAAACCCTCCAGCTGGGAAGTTAAGTTGTATTTTAAATTTAAGGCATCAATGAAATCTCAGCTAAAATGCTTAAATTATTAGCTCCAGAAATAACTGTATCTTTAGTTATTCTACATGAGAAATCACTTTTAGAACATGCTGTACCTCTTGACTGGTTAAATGCAATTGTTTTACCAATTCACAAGAAGGGAAATAAAATCGATTGTACCAATTATAGACCTATTAGTTTAATGACTGTAGTTGATAATGGAATCAATTATTAAAGATACTTTATATAACCACATAAAAGACAGGGGTCTCCTTGATCAATCTCAGCACGGCTTCACCAAAGGAAGATCATGTGTCAGCAACCAACTCTGTTTCTATGAAAACATTTCCAGGGCACTAGATCAGGGACACTCAGTCTACTGCATTTTTTGGGATCTATCCAAAGCTTTTGATAAAGTACCACAAAAGGAGTTAATTACAACAACGATAAACCTGGGAATAGATCATAGACTGATTGGGTGGGTACAGTCCTGGCTTACAGGTAGGATGCAATGTGTAAGTATGAAAGGACATATATCTAGTACAATAAAAGTAACGAGTGGAGTCCCACAAGTTTCAGTATTGGGATCTCTGTTATTTCAATTATTTATATCGAAATTAGGATGAGGAACTGGTGTATGGATCAGCAAATATGCTGATGATACTAAACTTGTGTGGGTTGCTGATTCTAATTCTGACCAGAATAAATTACAAACAGTTCTTAATATGACAGCAGATTGTGTTATCAAAATGGGCATGTGCTTTAATACAGAAAAATGCTCTGTGATGCATTTTGGGAGACATAACATAGAAGCAAACTACCATCTGAAAAACATCTATCTTAAAAAAAACAACACAGGAAAGAGACCTAGGAGTCATCATATCTAATAAACTGACATAGCAAGCATTGTCAAACTCAGGCTATTAAAGCAAACAGAGTACTTTGGACAATTAAAAGAAACTTTGAAAGTAGGGAAGCAAAAGTGATCATGCTTCTGTACAAAGCCTACATAAGACCTTTACTTGATTATGGTAGCTTGTTATGGGGACCACTTAAGGGAAACAATAGAGATATAATTGAAAAAGTACTGAGAAAAACAACAAAATTAATGTATGATTGTAGGGAACAGAGTTATGAGAACAGGTTGTTAAAACTAAACTTAATGTCACTTTACATGAACATACGAACATACGAAATTTGCCAGCAGATAAAGGCCTAGAGGTCTATCAAGTCTGCTCGAATGTGCAGCTAGCACCCCTTATTCTGCAGCTGCCCCTCCCTTCCACCCTTCCCCTTCATTAACCCTCCCCCTTGTCCTGTCCCATCCTTGTTTGAAGAAGTCCACTGTTCTACTGCATACCACTTCAGCAGGTAACGCATTCCACCCAGCCACCACCCTCTCTGTAAAAAAGTGTCTCCTCATCTCCCTCCTGAACCTTCCTCACTCCAGTCTCATATCATGGCCCCTGGTGGCCCTCCCCTCCCTTACTTTGAACAGCCCCTCTGTACCCATCTTGTTTATTCATTTCATGTATTTAAAGGTTTCAATCATGTCACCCCTGTCTCTCCTCTCCTCCAGTGAGTACATGTTCAACTCCTTCAACCTCCTCTCGTATGATAAGTCCCCCAGCCCCTTGATCATCTTTGTCGCTCTGCGCTTCACCCCCTCCAGTAACTTAATGTCCCTCTTCAGATATGGACGCCAGTACTGCACGCAGTACTCCAGGTGTGGTCTAACTAATGACCTATACAGTGGCAGAATCACCTCCTCTTTCCTCAAGGATATACCCCTTGCAATACAACCCAGCATTTTGTTGGCCTTTGCAGCTGCCTTCCTACATTGTGCCGAGTTGTTCATTGACCCTGTAATGAGCACACCCAGACCCTTCTCCTCCTCTGTCTGGGCTAGCTGCACTCCCCCTAGCTGGTAACTACTATGAGAAGAATTAGGGGAGATATGATGTGTTATAATCTCTTGCAGGATTCTACTTTATATACAGAATCAGACTTAAGTTTCAAAACTCATGATAAAGGCACAAGGAGACATGACATGCAACTAAAACACAGTAGGTTCAGTACTGAAAAGAGGAGAGCTTTTTTTACGTAGAGAATGATAAGTCCCTGGAATGCATTACCATCAATGTTGTATCCAGTAAGAGTAAACACGAGTTTAAAATGAAACTGGATTGTCACATACAAAATGTACTTTATTTAACTTATTATAGCTAATTTATAGGAGCACATGTGGGCCCAAAAGCCTTTTTTAACTCCTCAGACCTTAGTATGAACCTGAGTATGAACCATATTTACCCCACCAACCTCTGAGGTAGTAAACGCCCTGCTACCTAGCCAGCTGCAATAAATCAGTTAACACAGTTACCATTAATACCCACACTGATACCAGTTCACAGATACAGACAGAACCCCTCAATCCCACATGCAATACCTGGATATCCAGTAAGAAACATAGAAACATAGAAGTTGACGGCAGATAAGGACCGCAAGGCCCATCCAGTCTGCCCATTTCTTTTTCTACCTTATAAATGTGCCATCGGCCTTTGCTCTGTCAGTGACCTATCTATTCATAGTCATTTGTATTGCTCCCTTATGCCTATCCCATGCCTGTTTGAAGCCCTGCACTGTATTCATAGCCACCACTTCTTGTGGTAAGCTATTCCATGCATCTACCTTTCTGTGAAAAAGATTTCCTCATTCCCCTTAATGGCCTCCTCTAATCTCATGCTGTGTCCTCTTGTCCTGCAATTTTTCTTATATTTAAACATGTTAGACTCTTTCACCTTGTTTATGCCCTTAAGGTGTTTAATGTCTCGATCATATCACCTCTCTCCTCCTTTGCTCAAGGTATACATATTGAGCTCCGCTAATCTGTCCTCATATGTCTTCTGATGCAGTCCCTGCACCATTTTGTTGCCCTTCTCTGGACTGCCTCAATTTGGTTGTGTCCTTGTGAAAGGTGTGGCCTCTCCAATACTGCACAGTACTCCAGATGGAGCCTAACCAATGTCTTGTACAGAGGGATTATTACCTCCCTCTACGACTTGTGATACCCTACTAATACACCCTAACACCCCCTAGCCTTACCTACTGCTTTAGAGGTCTGCTTGATGATTTTAGGTCATCAGTGATGATGATGCCCAAGTCTCTTTCTTCCTTTGTGACTGCTAGCAACTCCTCCAGCCTATAAGTGGCTTCAGGGTTTCTCTTCCCTATGTGCATGATTTTGCACTTCTTTGCATTAAATCCCAGTTGCCACTCTTCTGACCATTTTGCTAGTTTATCCAGATCTCTTCTCATTCTGCCCACCCCATCTGGATCATCTACTCTGTTGCAGATCTTGGTGTCATCTGCAAACAGACAAGCCTTACCCTCTAGTCCATCTGCGAGGTCACTAATGAAGATGTTGAATAGGACTGGCCCCAGGACTGATCCTAGAGGTACCCACTTGTGACTTGCATCTCTTCTGACTGTATACCATTTACCACCACTCTCTGTTTTCTGCCAGTCAACCAGTTTGCCACCCAGTTGACCAACTTCTGCCCACCCGAGCCTACCTAGCTTATTTATCAATCTTCTATGTGAACAGTGTCAAAAGCTTTGCTGAAGTCAAGGTAGGCGACATCAACTGCTCTCCTGGTCCACCACTCTGGTTACCCAGTCAAAGAAATCTATGAGATTAGTTTGACAGGACCTTCCTTTGTAAACCCATGCTGTCTTGGATCCTGTGCCCCCATGGATTCCAGGTGTTGCACTATCCTTTCCTTAAGGAGTGCCTCCATAATCTTGCCCACTACTGAGGTAAGACTGACTGGTCTGTAGTTCCCCGCCTCCTCCTGCTACCACTCTTGTGGAGCGGGATCACATGAACCCTTCTCCAGTCTTCTGGGACCTCTCCTGTGCTCAGAGACTCACTAAACAATTCTTGCTAATGGCTCTGCTAGTTCCTCCTTTAGCTCCTTAAGTACCCTGGGATGTATGCCATCAGGTCCCATTGCCTTATCCACCCTGAGCTTAGCAAGCTCTTGTAGGACCCTTTCTTTGTGAAGGAGTAGTGCTCACCTCCTCCCCCTGTGTCCATGATGCTGAGCTGTGGGCCCTGCCCTACCTTCTCTTCAGTAAATACTGAGCAAAAGTATCTATTTAGGATAGATGCCTTTACAGGGTCCTCCTCCTCACATGCTCCCTTTTCTCCATTAAGCTTAGCAATACCCCTCTGGACTTTCTCCTTTCACTAATGTATCTATAGAAAGTCTTGTCACCTTCTTTACTGTTCGTGCTAGTGTTTCCTCAGTTTGGGACTTTGCCTGCCTTACTGCCTTACCTGCTTCCCCTAGGGCAGTTTGGTAGCACACTCCCTATCTTCATCCGCTGTGTTCCTTATATTTTCTGAAGGCCAGCCTTTTGGCTCTGACCTTTTCTGCTACTGTATTTGAGAACCAAAGTGGTTTCCTTCTTCTTTGCACTTCCTTTTCTGTCTAACACAATGGGATGTTGCTTCAAGTATTGTATCCTTAATGCTTGCCCACTTTGCCTGTACCTCCTCACCTGTGTTTCTTTTTGCCAGGGCTAGCTTAACTCTGTTGGCCATCTTATCAAAGTCAGCTCCTCTGAAGTCCCATATTTTTGCCTTGGAATGGGATGATTTAGATGTAGTAGCCAAATTGAACCATACCATGTGATGGTCACTGGACCCCAGGTGACCTTCTACCTGAGATCTGTGATCCCTTCTTTGTTAGTCAGTACTAGATCTAGGATAGCCCTGTCTCTTGTGGGCTGCTGTACCAGTTGTTTGAGGCCCTCCCCCCTGCAGGGAATCCACTATGAGTCTAGTTCTGGCAGATGTTCCTGCTGGTATTGACCAATCTATATCTGGCATGTTGAAGTCTCCCATTATCAGAACCTCCCCTTTAGCTGTCACTAGTAACTAGAGTTCTTAAAGATGCAGGCCTGTTTGGTGCAGCAGCACGTTGACCGGCTAGTTGGGGCTCTTGAAGAAAACAAGCAGATTAAATAATGCAGAACACTCATCTAGACAAATAGCAACTGTATTTGTGGCAGGATAGTCTGGGTCTATTTAAACACTTTAACTATATATATTTCCTTTTGGCTTTATGGCAGGGCATTGGCCTGCATACTTGCAGATCAAAAGTCACATCCGGATAGTCACAAGCAGGTTGTAGCAGAAATTGTAGGTGATTACCGCAGACAGAAACTCTGACTTAGGAAACAAGGAGATGGGCAAAGACTTGCAGCCAGGAACCCCTAACCGGCTGCAGAATGGTGCAACATTTGCAGATGGAGAACAGCTTTTTATTTCTTTGAACAGTGTCCCATGTTGGGCTGGAATTTCTTTACTGGATAGACCAGGCTGGGACCTGGGCCAGTACATCTTAGGCCCCACATCTAGGCTATACCCCTTGGGGGAATTGCATATGGGAGTGCCAAGGTGGCACTCTCCCAGGCTTTGGCCCAAAACCCAATCTGATTGTTATGTTGCATTCAGCATACTTATCAGCTTAGCACATTTATATCTTTAACACTATCCTTCAACCAGAGGCCGGCGTAGCCCTCTTGGTCCTTTGCTTGCTCACAACAGACTTTAAATACAAGGGGAGTACTTGTTCCTTAGCTAGGGTGACCCAGATGCTTACACTCCTTGCTTACTGTCCTTGTAAGAGCTCAGATGCCTCCCTTGCACAACACCATGCACAGGAATCTTGTTTTTTACCATTTGAGACACTTTCTAGAAACTGAGTTTGAGGCACAGCTCACTACCACTGTGAACAACTTTAACATAGATTGAGCATAAAGCATGGCTTGCTACTTTAGCAGACTTTACTTGCTGGCAAAGCTGAAACTGTAGACCTATTCCAGACTCAGGCACTTTACTGATTTCTGTAGCACTCTAGGTTCAATCTTTACATGGCAGTAAGACAGTTCTTAGAAGCTCTCTCAGGCTCAAAGATACACAGGCATAATCCCTTGTGGTTCTTGCTGGTATTTGCAGCTCCCAACTGGTCACAGAAATGGTTACTGGCCCACCAGGCAGTGCCCAGAGAAATTCTGCATGATCAGAGAACTCCCCATCCAGTCCTGTGGCATTACTTAAATCAGACACATTTATATAACTCCACACTAGACCCTTCTCTGGTCTCTAAGCAGATGTCCACCCTTTTTGAGCTTGGGTTAAACTAGGGTGCAGACAGACAGTCACATATTAAACATGCTGGGCTTCTCTGCCCCTTGCAGATTCTTAAACTTGTACTTATTAGACACAAATTTACTCACTCTGGTAGCTCGCAGAAATTGCTTTTTCTTTCCTGAGGGTTCAGGCTTGTGTTAGTACTTTTACTGCTGAGTACAGAGATTTGTGCAACTCTCTCACAGCTGAAGAATTAGATTGCCCATGTTTTCACCAAAACCTAGAAAGGTGCTGGCCAGCCCTGGAGGACAAATCTGGCAACCCCAGGCTTGTGACTTCTGTTTGCTGCTTCCACTTTGTCTTTCTGGCAGAAGAAAGCCCCCTTCCCTGTGGAAGGGCTTGCACTGGCTCACTAAGCCCATTTTGGAGCAAAGGGCCTGGATCCCCCACCCCTGTGAGTGGCTCCTGCTTGAACTGCTTGCACATCCAAAAAACACTGTCTTTTACGAGGCTCCTCTGAGGCTCCCAATTGGCTGAAACTGTTTGCTGTTCCCACTATGATTGGCGGATTCTTCCTGTCAGTCCAGAAAATGAATATTCATTAGCTCCACTCGATGCACTATAGGCTGAAATTAGGTCCCTGCAGTTTCCCCATAAGCTCTTTGCAATGTCCCATGAGCTCTGGCAAAAGTCCCACAAGTCCTGGCTGAAAATCCTGCTTTCTGGTTGGCTGTTGCTACACTATCATGGCTGCTAGTTATACAGCCCCTTTGCAGATTAAACACAGTCACAAATAAAAGTCTTGGTGTAGCCAGAAAGTTTACTTTATATGCCCATTTGCCCCATAATCCAAGAGCTGCTTTAGTGGCCTTTATATCACTGCCCAGATAAAACATCTTTCCTTAGTCCATAGCCTGTTGCTGCTGCCGTGATTAAGTGCCCCCAGGCTTTATATTTGAGTCCCAACTTAAATGCAGTAGCTGGTGGAGGCAAAAGCATTTCTTTTTGTTCATTTTTCCCTTGGCCACCAGCCCCCTTAGTGTCCATAGCCCCACTGTCATTTCGGCTACTGCACTATTTATTTATTTACAATTTTGTCTCTGCAGCAGCCGATGAAACATACAGTTCCCCAGTGGCAGACCCGCTCATTAATATTTATGCAGGATTGGGCCTCTGCTCATTAATATTCATGAGCCTTGATCCTAATGCCTTGTGGTACTCTTTAATTAAATTGAGAAGAGGACTCTCTTGGCCTTTGCTAAGGTCACCAGTCCCCACACTGCTGACAGCAGGGACTGGGACCACCAAACTGTCTCCAGAATGGCTGCAAAGTTAGCAGTCAGAGATTAAAGGAGTACAATGTGCATGCGTGACCCCCGCTAGCACCAGAGTGCTGAAGCAGGCAGCAGCAGGTCGTGGTTTAGCTCCTGAGCCCAAGATGGTCCAAACTTACACTGGGGCTGCATCGGGGAAGCCATGGGGGCACACACAGATCCTGGGCCATGGTGGTGAGGTGGGGACAAGATAAGCGGAAGCAAAATGGGAGAACGAACATGAGGTAAGCCCCCATATTTTTGGAGGGGTTACATCTCAATGTTAAATCCATGCAACATTCTATTTTTTTTAAAACACGGATTACATGTGCTAGCAGTTTAAATGATACAACATATATTTTAAGTTCCTAAAGTTCGTCAACATAAAATATCAATGGTTACACCTTATAATACAAAAATAAACTGTAGTGTTGGCAACTGAATTATTGTAATGTCCTAAAGGATGCCATTATGAAACAATAGAAAAACAGATAGCAAACCATGATTACAATGGTTCTGATTGCATTGAAGGGGCTTGGGGGGGCGGAGCAGCAAGATGACTGCAGTGCTGCTCCGCTCCCTGCCGTTTCGTAAGTGCTGTGGTGTTTTTTAAGTTTTAATTTAAAGCCTTTGCTTTTAAAGTCATGTATTTACTGAAAGAAATAAATTTTTTTAACTTATAGCTTGTATTACTGAGTTTCTTTTGCTTCCTCGGCTTTTTGTTCACCTGGAGCTGTTGTTGGCTCGGGATATATGATGTCAGCGGTAAAGCTCTAAAGAAGATGTCTGCATCCGCTGCTCCTTTCCTTTTCTTCCTGCAGAAACTTACTTAGTTAGTTCTTATTTAGTAGCAATCTGCTTAATGTTTACTAATTTTATTCGCAAAGCTTTGTATATTTGTGTCACTAACTTTAAAGTTAAAATCAGGCCAGTGGTAAAACAGTTGAGCTGGCAGTCTTCAGTGTTCTTTTGCTGTAGCTGGACACATTGAAAAAGCATGGAGACTCTGGTTGAGAATGGGGAAGCTTTAGTCTAGAATTGTGAGTAATGAGCAGAAGAAACCGAGGATGAGATGAGATGAGATAGAGTTGATCCAAGTCGGCAGAGGATCTACCTATCTGTGAAAGGACATTATGTGCTGGTATGCATTTTACACATTTATAACAAGTATGCTATCATTTTCTGGGGTATAGCTTCTGAAATGACCCAAACATATTATTGGAGGCAGTATAGCACAGTGGGTTAGGATTATGAGCTATACACCTGCACTGTAAACCTGGAGACCTGGGTTTGAATCTCTTAACCTCCACCTGCATACTGTGTAACCCTAAGCAAGTCAGTTAACTTTCTTATGCTACCAGGTAACACCTGGAAACAAGTCTCGGCTTTGTGTGCCTTACCTGGTTAAACAATTTCCCTTTCCCTTTTTATGCCCAGATGGGCAATGTTCTTTATTCGTTTTCCCTGATTTTGGTTAATAATACAAATGAGGAACTCAGCATCATGGCTTAGAGCATGAGGTTAGCCATGATCCGAACCCTTAACAATGGCGATGTGGACTCCTTGATGACTCCTGAACTATGTAGAGGAAGGGATTCAGATTCAGATAAAGGAGGACAAAGGTACCAAACATTAACAGGGGTGCTATCATTTTTGACATGATTTAGTAGTGCCCTTAAGAGAGGTTTTACTTTAGTCTGCACCTTCGAGTGACGATATGCTAACTTTTGATTGTGCAGGGTTCGTGGCAGTTCCCTTTGTTTCTCCATAAGAACGCTATCAGCGGGTGTGGATACTGGATTTTAGGAGGTACTCCTTTTGTGCTTTAAATTTTTTTCCTTTTTATCCAACCAATTATTGAAGCAAGGAATTGGGTCGGACTGCTTTGGCACTGCTGTATATGATTTACTCACAGAGCCAGAACTCTTGTAAAGAAGTCTGAACATACAAAAACATAAGAGGATAATGTCTGGGGATCGGGTGATAACCACGCTGTAATCACCTCGAGTGGTTGCTAGGGCAACATGGTAAACCTCGAGAGCGCAGCTCGAGAGGTTTACTGTAGCCCTAGCAACCACAAGAGGTGATTTCAACATGGTTGTCACCTGATCCCCAGCCATCATCTTTTATAGTGTATGGTCAAAAAAACACTGTTTGCATTCTATGTGTGAGAATAATGGAACTCTGGTGCATTCTTTTTTGTTATGCCACTGTTTGGAAGTTCCGAAGTGTGGTTAACAACTTTTAAAATTCTAAACAGTTTATAACAAAGCTGTGTAACTGCTGATTATGGTGGTTAATAGGCACTTACCATACATTATAATATGCTTTAGTGCATTAAGGTTTTACAGCCGGTTTTCAGTGGCTCCTTCTATACAAATGCTGTGCAAAAAAATAACAATGGGAGCTGCTTGTGGGGAAGCTATTCACTACAGAGGATAATTTTGATGGAATATAAAATTGTATAATGAACCTACTGAACTAGATCTATAATTAAAAGTGGACTCAACTTCAAACTCTATATTCTTTGCGAATATTTCTGGGAAATTTCCCCTTTGGATGTTATATATAATTGAATGGGAGCACATTTATTGTTGTTTTATTCAATTTTTATTAATAATTCCTTATTTGTGGTGTTATAGGTACCTTAATGGTGAGTCACCCTAATTAGGGAAAAGTTATTTGATTATCTACTGCAGGTGGCGTGATGTCAGCAGGGAAGAATCTGTTGCATCATGCATATATGTAGCAGTTGTTAAATGTTTTGTACCAGCAAGAAAAATGTCAAGACTTTATTTTATATGGTGCCCTCTTTATTGGGCGGAATATTTTGATACTGAGGGTACATAGTACTTATAACAGTGGGAACAAACATTTACTTGTTAAAACAGTTTGTGTTATTAGCTATTGAGGCCAATGATGGTTACTGTCAGGATGAGATGCCTTACTAAGGAACTTTAAAGAGCCTATTGCAGTCAGTTCTGGTGGATCTTTTTTTTTTTAATTACTAGGATTACAAATACCCTTGAACCAAGAGTTATTTTCCAAAGGTTCTGCATCAGACTTGAAGAGTCTATTGGGGAGTCTTGCTTTTCTTAGTATTCACTTCTTTGATGATGGACATTAGCGGGCAGCGTGAGGATTATGGTAGGTTGTATCATCTCATTTTATGGTGGACAGTAGTTTGTGTAGGATAAAATAACCTCACAGTCACTGTAGGCACCATTCGTAGGATCCTATATTTAATGCCACATGGTTTGGGTGGAAGGGACTGGCTGCTGTGGAGTAAAAAAAAAAAAAGGGGGTACGGAGCAGCATGTGTTGCATGGTACCCGGGTGGTATTCCCTGTGCTTTTAGGTTCCACTGACCATACAGGTTGTCTTACTTTGGATCTAATGGACACCATCTGCTATTTTTGTCAGAGCCAGAGTAATTTTGTGTATTGACCTAATAGTCCAACCCTATGAACTTAAAGGTGTGGCATGGTTCCACCCTTTGGTGCCATACTGGTGACCTGGTATAGAGAATGAGATCTATTGGGAGGAAGGGCACCCACAAAGAATTCCCAAAGAGATATTCCTGGATTGAGGGCATAATGTGGCCATTTGGTCCTGAACATGCTTTCCTGTCTTGATGGCTAAGTATTTTGGCTGTAAAATGCTAGGTGGCTTTAAGCTCTCTTTTGGCTTCATAGAGTTGAACTGTGAAATATATTATCAGCAATGATAACTAATAGCTAATTAGTGGTTCTGGCTGAAACGTATGGTAGGTAATAACCTCTATTTTAAAATTTAAGAGAGTGTCAATATTACTATTTTTTTGATTTATCAAACATGAGTGAGACAGGAATAAGAGGACCAGGTTATAACCAGGTTCATCCTGGCTGGAAAAGGAATATGTGTATTTACAGCATGTTTAATTTATATTTAACGTTTATATTCTGTATTGTATGAAATTATTGTACTTGTTTTAATATATTGTATTGGCTTTTTAGCCAAAAAATACATTCTACTACTGCTACTACTACTATTGCATTGAAACCATGGGAGCTAAGGAAGAACATCATCCCAACATCAGAACAATGGTAAAGCAGCAAATGACTATTCATATACTAGAGATTGCACAACTATGCTAACAAACACAAAACACCTGGGGCCCGATATTCAAAACTTTTTTGAGTGTGCTAACTGGTGTTTGCCCACACAAACCAGGCTCAGTTGTGATGGCAAACAGGGTTAATGCCCACACAAACCAAAATGCAGGGATATGCAGATGGAGAGGTAGGGACAGGAATATCAATGCAAGCTGATATTCATCAGATTTGCATTGTGCAAAAGAGCTTGGCATGGTCCTTTTGTACCAAGCAAATACTGTTGAACAAAACCCCCTCTTACTCCATGCAACCCTGGTAGCTGCCGGAGGTAATGCAGTTAACTAGTCGGTTGGCCATTGGGAGAGCACACCCATCATCTGTGATCCATGGAACCATCCTCTGATCACAGCCCATACTTTAAAAAAATAGTCTCCTTGGTGCTAGTGGTCTCCTCCTCCTCCCCCCTCTGATTGCCAGGCCTTACTGAATAAAAATATCCCTGGTGCTAATGGTCCCCCTTCTCTTTGATCAGCAGTCCTTACTGAATAAAAATCTCCCTGGTGCCAGTGGTCCCCCTCCTCTGATCCGTAGTCTGTAGTATAACTTAAACCCTCCTGGCATCCAATAGTTCCCCCTGGCACTGATCCACAGTACCTTTGGTTGCAAGTTCATAATCCCTGGCATCTAACGGTGGCCCCCACTGCAGCATTGAGCACCCCCAGTCACCTTACCAGTATCCCAGGGGCCACAGGGTGTGTTCAGCAACTGGTGCCAGCTTTCTTCTCACATTATTGTTGGTCACATGTCCAGACAAGGAGCGCATGTCTTATTTATAGGACAGAGCATGTCAACCTGTCCTATAAATAAGATGTGTGCTCCATGTCTGGACATACAGCAGCCAGCTGAGGAAGTGTGAGGAGGGCTGCACCAGTTGCCGAAACCAATCCCGCGGCACCTGGGATACTGGTAAGGTGACTTGGAGGGTGGGTGCTCAGTGCCATGGTGGGGTGCTACTAGACACAGTGGATTATGAACTTGCGACTGGAGGTACCATGAATTGGTGCTGGGGGTATACTAGATGTAGGGAGGTTTAATTTAGCTATGGGCTGGTGATTGGAGGGAAGGGGGACGACTAGCACTAGGGAGGTATTACTTTTCACTACAAGCTGGCGATTGGAGGGAGGGATGACCACTAACACCAGGGAGGATGTCTTTTAACACAGACTAGTGATAAGAGGGAGGGGAACCACTAGCACCAGAGAGGTATTACTTTTCACTACAGACAGGTGATCGGGGGGCCACTAACACCAGAGGGGTATTCTTTGTTAAGATGGGTTGGTGATCAGTGGGGGGGGGACTAGCATCTGGAAAAGCTACATATGTCTTGGACTACAGAAGCAGGGGTGGCGCTGTGCTAACCTGCCTCCACTACCATGCAAATGGGCCCATAGTGGGCATGCAAATGGCCCCTTAGTGTCTTGCATGCCCAATGGGCTCATTTGCATGGGCCCCTCTGAAAATTGCAGATAGCGCTCTGGTGCTATCCACTCTTGTGGCACACTTTGAGAACCATGTCTGGGCAGGGCTACTTGACATAGCGCTCCACTGACATGGCCCTCTGTTCATTATGATAGTGACGGTGTGCTTTCCAACTGCATATAACATCCTCGGACCCTTGGACAATGGCAAGGCGCAATGCAAACCATTGTGCTCCACTTTGCACTTTTCTAAATGTCAGGCCCCTAAAATCTTATACAAGCACCACCACCAGTAACCTTACAGGTACGGTCCTTATTATACTGACATGCAGATCAGTAAGAAGAAAAAAGAAGAGGTCAGTCAGGTCTCAAGTAAACTGTTTTTGCATGTCTCTCGGGTGTCCCTGATTTTCAGGGATTCCTCTGGTTTTACCTGAAATATTTTCTTGGTCCCTCCTCACTTTGGCACTTCTGCTACTTAACAGTAGGGGTCTGAAGCTTGACACAATGCCATGCATAGAGAATAATGGATGTGTAGGTATGTGTTATGAGGATTTTTCACATACCTGTGGTGTGTGATAAACCATAAATGCTCTTGAGGTTTATAAGACTGTAGTTGCATGCAAAAAACATGTAACTGCAGTGCCATTACCCTACTGCATGTAATTAATGATTAGTTAAATTGAACCCAACACTTACAGTGTAACCAAATATATAGCAGGCTTTGAGGAGCTTACCAGTATTTCAGCGATTTCTTCATCATCACACTCTTCCAGTTCTTTTCCCAGGTATTCCCTTGTTGGCTAAGGAGGAATGGTTGCAGATTACTATGATTGTATTAGCAAATACACAATGTAGTGTCCCATCACAACACCTGATGCAGAAACTGAAGCATAGAGTAGGCATGAAGCTGGATTTTCAAATGGTCCTGAATGCCGCAGGCCCCGTGTGCACTGAACATATGGTGCATGGGGCTTGCAGTATTCTTTGAGTCACCAATCTGGATTTTCTATCCCACACACCAATTGCCACAAGTTAGACCACATTTTTGTGGTCTAGCTTGCAGCAATCCCGTAGACATTTCTACGGAGCTTGTGCCAGATATTTGGCATAAGCTGCCGAAAATCATCAAAACTGTCACAACTGCACCTGCGATTGTAAAATTGGGCACAGTTGCAACAAAGGGGTTTAGCGCACTGCCAGAACCTAAGTGTTTTGGTGCAGAGTTTGACACAAGCCCTTTGCCATGCTTTGCAAATCTGGCCCAAGGACTTCAGATGGTTTTGAAAGCAATAGCAGCAGCAAGGTAAACGATTCCTCATGGTGTGCCAGAAACAGATTAGTGTGATCCCTTTTAATAGACCAACATGTAGTATACATACAGTACTGCACATCATGTATTATGCAATGTTGTATACTGTTTATGTTGGTCTGTGTCTATAATGAGCTTCAGTCACATCTTTTACAAGTTAATGTAGAACTGATTTCACTTGGCTATGGCAAGTACAGTAAAACTGAAATCTTCTGGCCATCTGTTTGCTTTTTACACAGAAACAGAATTTGTTAGCAGAAAAGGACCACTAGGCATACTCAGTCTGCACAGCGTATCCCTGCCTTGTCTGTCTCTGCAGACCCTAACTGGTCTTCAGCTGCCCTCCAATCCCCGCCTCCTATTTTCCATAATATTCCCCTGTCTATTCCATGCATGCTGGAAGACCCTTACTGTTTTTGTCTCCACCAATTCCACTGCAGTCTGTGCCAGGCATCTGTTGCTCTTTCAGTGAAGTAGTACTTCCCTCACATCCCTCTTAACCCCCCCCCCAGCTTCATTGCATGTCCCCATGTCCTAGTGCTCTACGTCATTTGAAAGAGACCCCCCTTCTGCCTCTGTTTACCAAATGAGGTACTTGTAGGTCACTATCATGTCTTCTCTTGCTCTCCTCTCTTCCAGGTTGTACATGTGAGATCCTTAGTCTCTCTTCATAGGGCTTTTGGTGCAACCCCTGCACCATTTTAGTTGCCCCCCTCTGGGCTGCCTTCACCCTGCCTATGTCCTTTCTGAGGTGCAGCCTCCAGAACTGGACACAATACTTCAAGTGGGGTTGCACCAGAGAGCAAAACAGCAGCAACACCACCTCCCTCCTCTTTCTGGAGATAGCTCTCCCTATGCATTCCAGTGGCCCTACCCACTACGTTGTAACATTTCCCCTGCTACTTTGAGGATATCAATATAATAACAGCAAGGTCCCTGTCCTGATTAGTGACTGTCAGTGCCTCCCCCCAAACTGTTTTCACTTGCTGGGTTCCTATGCCTTAAATGTATGATTTTGCACTTGATGGCACAGAATCCCAACTGCCATCCTCTTGAATACTCATTGAGTTTCCAAGGATCCCTACTAACTTTTCCACCCCCTTGTAATTGGAAAGAATGTGTAGGGATCTTTGGAAACTGGAGGAGTGGTGAAGAGCATGGCAATTGAGGTTCAATGGCAAAAAGTGCAAAATCATACATTCCCCCGTAATGACCTAGTGATTCCTTACTAGTCAGATGAAGCAGGTTACTAGTATGAGAAACAATGTGATGTTTTCTGTCAATAAGCTTAAAGGAAAACTGTTGTAAACCCTATTTTCCTCCCAGCCTCTACTCACCTGCCAACTTACAGTGAGAGAGTTTCATTTCTGTTGTAGGACATGTCTTTTAGTTACAATTGCTATTTTTATGTTCCGGAGTGAGAGACGCCATGTCACAAACAGTGGAGGCCAGAACCGCAACATGTATGCAAATTAGACTCCTTATCGTTCTGGTGTGTGCCAGAATGCTTGTTCATGACAATTGGGGCATGTTTTCATGAAGCAAAAAGAAACATTGTGCCTTGCAGTATTCTTGGAGCTGCACCTTTAGAAGCAAACCCTGTTTGAAAAAGAAGCAGTCTAGCCTATTTAACTTTGCTATTCAAAGTTGCCGGTCGGAGTTTGGGCAAGCTCTACTGCTTCTAGGACAGCACTTGCAACCACCATCAAGGCAAGAAAAGATAAACATTAAATACCATGGCCCAGATATTCAAACTGCGCCGGGCAGTGGAGCAAGCCCAGGCACAGCGCAACTGGGCTGTGCTGGAGCCAGGACCAGGTAATATTCAATGGTGATGCACCATGGCACAGCACCATTGAATATGGCAAGGTCGGCACACATACTGCGCATGGCGCAGTGACACTGCACCAACGCAAGCCACAGATAGGGAGCACGAAGATGCACCAGCACAAATGTAGTTGCACTGGGTGCGTCACCCACAATATTCAGCAGAGGGTATGAAAATGAGGCCATAATATATGCAAGGCACAACTGGGGCCATTTGTATGACATTATGGCCCCATTTGCATGCCTTGCGCTAGGCTGCCCAGTGAAGTGTGCCTGGCGCCCTGCACAGAATGACCTGTGCACAGTGGGGGTCCCGGGGCATCCCTCACCCCTGTAGCCGTGATTGCAGTAAAACTGTAGTACAACAATGCCCTGGTAGTCTAGTGGAACCCCCTTCCTCCCGTGTCCCTGATCAGTGGTAAAAGAAGAGTTATTTAAACCCTGGTAGTCTAGTGGTACCCCCTTCCTCTCGTTGCCATGATTGCGATACGGCTCCGTAGAACACTTCCCTGGTGATCCAGTGGCATCCCCTACCCTTCCTACCCACACACAGAACCCCGTGCCCACCCCCTCATTGGCAGGCGACTGCAACCCGCCCGCATACCACCAGACTGCCCATCGGAATGACAGGTACAGTATGGGCTGTAAGCCCAAATGGGCTTGCAGGGCATACTGTACTAGACAGTCCCATTGGTCCACACTGTAGACTAATGAGCTTATAGTCCATACTGTACCTGTCATTCGGCAGGTAGTATGTGGTGGGTTGCAGCCACCCACCGATGATGGGGGGAGCGGGTGGGCAGTGGTGCAGTGTGGATGGGAGGGGTGAGGGGTGCCACTGATCACCAGGAGGTGTTTACAGAGCCGCACTCATGATCATGGCAACGGGAGGAGGAGGGAGGTACCACTAGACTACCAGGGCTTCAATGAATCTTCTTTTACCACTGATCGGGGACACAGGAGGGAGTGGGGTACCACTAGACTACCAGGGCTTACATAACTTGTCTTTTTACCACCAATCGGGGACACGGGAGGGAGAGGGGTACCACTAGACTACCAGGGTTATGTGGGTGCTTCATGACGGTGTTCTGGAGTGGTGGCCACCCACAACTGGCAGCTGCTGTGTTGCGCTCTGCAATACAGCAGCCCACCTGTGGGTGGCCGGGAGATGTTCCACTATTTCACGGGCTCAACGTTGAGCCCCCCTGTGTGGCGCACTGCAGGGGTGCACTGGCATAAGCGCCACACATCCCAGGCTGAATATTGGGATGTGTCGCTTATGCATGGGTACACCCCTTGCATCTGCGCAGCATACAATTACATTACGCCCCAGTGCATCGGGATTTGCGCTGCGCCAGGCAGTCTTCTCAATATCCTGCCAGGGCACAATGCGGGGTTGCACCAGCACAACTCTGTTGCACCAGGCGCAACCCATTTGAATATCCCGGCCCATATGTTAACTGCAAAAGTTTTAAAAAATAAAGGTTATGCTAATCGGGCATTTCTGCAGCCCTAGTAATTGGCAAAAGGGTTTATGACAGTTTTCCTTTGAATATACTATATGTTGTATGTTTGTTCAAAAGCAGGTATAATCCCAGCCCAGCTTAAAAGTTTGGATCCAGTCTGTTTATTCCATAAATATTTTGTATGATAAATAAGATGGTTAACTCCAGTTTCTGTCACCATAGATGACAGGTCACCATAGACCTATGTAGGTTCTCTTACTTTCCCTTAAAGAACCGCTCTCTACTTTGATAAATTGCTTACAAACATTAGATTCACAGGACTTTTCAGTTTTTTTTATACTTTTTCTTTTACTAAAGGTCCACTAAATATTACAGACAAAGTAGTTTTTATTTCACCAAGTCTTTTAAAATGTATCTGACATGTCCCTGCTGACTTCTCAGTTGCTGTTTGTGATATCACAGCCTGTCATCATGATGAGCACTATGATGTCGTAAACAAAGGCACTATGAGGTTAACTAGGGGAGGCAAATGCTTTCTTTACAGACTTTCTGGATGGACTACAAAGATATGTAATGAACTCTGGAAAGGAAAATTAAACTAAAACATATGGGACCTGATCTTCTATGGTGTTGCGGCTACCGCAAGGGACTTGCAGACGAAAGTTCGACACAAGTGGCGATGTGTGGCAAGCTGTGCCGCAAATGAGATTTTAGAAAAAGAATGCTGCAAATCCCATGCCAGAAGTCAATTGTGGCAACCACAGCAAAGTTAGACCAGCTCCCCCCATCTAACTTTGAGTCTAGCATGGACCATTTGTACCGGGCTTGTGCCAGAGGTTTGGCGTAAGCTGGCGTAAAATGAGGAAAATGTTGTAACTTGTGCCCCTGTTATAAAATAGGGCACAAGTTGTGGCAGCCTCTTGGACGCAGGTGTGTAGATGTTTGCTTTGGATGCAGGGCTGGATGAAAGCCTTGCACCCACCTTTGAAAATCAGGGCCATATTCTCTAGTAAACTGTAATAGCTGAAACATTATATTTGTGAGAGTATATGCTGAAGTGTAGAGCTGCTCTTTAGAGCAAGTCAGTCATGGAATACTCCTCTAAGTGAATATTTAGCTAGGAGTCACATTCAGAACTCTTAAAGTCAAACGGTAGTTATTTGGTTAGTGACAGTTTTGCAGGGCTGAAATAAACTGTACTGCAATGAAACCTTTAGAACATCATTTCTTCTTCTTTTTCTTCTTGGCTACCCACCTTGCTCATTGTTATACATAGATACATAGACAGTGTCGGCAGATAAGGGCCTGTGGCCCACCCAGTCTGCCCATTTAAGTTAAGTTCAGTTTATGTTTTCCTAGAAGTTCAGTTTATGTTTTCCTAGAAGTCTGTTGCCCCTTACCCCTGACCTCCAGAATTCCTTTATGTCTATCCCATGCATTCTTAAATCCCGTGATTGTTTCAGCCCCCACCACTTCCTCTAGCAGGGCGTTCCACTTGTCCACAACCCGTTCTGTGAAGAAATTCTTCCTCACGTTTCCTCTGAATCGTCCTCCCTCCAACCTCATCCCATGCCCTCTAGTCATGGAACATCCTTTTTGCTTAAAAATAGTGTATTCCTGCACCCTGTTCCTCCCTGTAAGATACTTGTATGTCTCTATCATATCCCCTCTCTCCCTCCTCTCCTCCAGGGAGTATATATTCAATTCATTCAACCTGTCCTCATAGGACTTGTGATGCAATCCATGTACCATCTTTGTTGCCCTCCTCTGAACCTTCTCTACCCTGTCTATGTCCTTATGTAGGTAAGGTCTCCAGAACTGTACACTGTACTCCAGGTGGGGCCTCACTAGTGTCTTGTATAGTGGAATTATGACCTCCCTTTTCCTGCTGATGATGCCGCTGCCTATGCATCCCAGCATCCTATTTGCTTTACCTGCTGCCTTGTCACACTGTCTCCCTGCCTTGAGGTCATCAGAGATGATAACCCCAAGATCCCTTTCCTGCTTGGTGCATGCTATATCCTCACCCCCCCAACTGATATATTGTGCCAGGGTTTTTGTGCCCCATATGCATTATCTTAGCTTCTTGCATTGAATTTCAGCTGCCAAACCCCTGACCATTCTTCAAGTTTCTGCAGGTCCCTTCTCATTCTGTTTACACCCTCTGGTGTGTCTACTCTGTTACAGAGCTTTGTGTCATAAGCGAACAGTGAAATTCTGCTTTCTAGGTCCTGCGCAATGTCACTGATGAAGATGTTGAATAGGACCAGTCCCAGCACTGATTCCTGTGGTACCCCACTGGTCACTCTTCCCTCTGTGGAGTGACAGCCATTTACCATCACCCTCTATGTCCTGCTACCCAGCCAGTTACCTATCCACCACACTACTGTCCTGCCCACACCCATATTCCCTAGTTTGTGTAATAGTCTTCTATGTGGCACAGTGTCAAAGGCCTTGCTGAAGTCCAGATAGGCCATGTCCACTGCCCTCCCCTGATCCACCTCCCTAGTCACCCAGTCAAAAAATTCAACAAGGTTGGTCTGACATGACCGCCCCTGGTGAAACCATGCTGCCTTGGGTCCTGTAGTCCATTGACAACCAGATGTTCCATCAGTCTCTCCTTCAGTAGTGCTTCCATGATCTTCCCCACTACCGAGGTGAGGCTGACTGGTCTGTAGTTTCCGCTTCCTCTTTGTTCCCACTTTTGTATAAGGGGACTACATCTGCTGTCCTCCAGTCTTTGGGTACCTCCCCTGTTTCCAGTGATCGGCTAAACAGGATAGCCAGAGGTTCAGCCACCACCTCTCTTAGTTCTTTCAGGACCCTGGGGTGCACCCCATCTGGCCCCATTGCTTTATCAACTCTTATTACTTCCAGTTCCTTCAGGACCCTTTCTAGAGTAAAGGGACTTGTGTCCATTTCTGCACCATTCTCACCCCTTGTACTCCCTTCAGACCCATTACCCTCCTCTTCCTCAGTAAAGACTAAGCAGAAATACCTGTTCAATATGTCAGCTTTACTGTTGTCATCCTTCACACGGCCCCCATCCTCCCCCTTCAGTCTCACTACCCCTTCCTTTGCCTTTCTTTTTTCACTTATGTACCTGTAAAAGGTTTTGTCCCCTCTACCCACTGATTTTGCAATGTGTTCTTCTGTCTGAGCTTTGGCTTCCCTTACTGACCTCCCTGCCTCCCTTTGCTTCTCCTGGTACTTCTCCCTATCCCCTTCTGCCTGTGTCTTTTTATACTGCCTGAATGCAATCTTTTTGGCTTTCACTTTCTCCGCTACCTCCTTGGAAAACCATAATGGTATCCTCTTCCTTTTCCTCTTGCTAACCTGCTTAATGCATAATTCTGTTGCTCTTGTAATCCCCATTTTAAATACTGCCCACTGTTCCTCAACCCCTGATTCCTTCCCCATTCCCCTTAATGTCTCTTTCAAGTATCTCCCCATTTTCCCAGAGTCTGCCCCCCCTAAAATCCAGGATACGTGTTTTTGTGTGGTTTGGTTCTGCTCTTTCTGTGATTTCAAACCATAATGACTGGTGGTCACTGTTGCCCAGGTGCTCCCCCACTGTTACCCCATCACACTGTCCCTTTTTGTGAGCACAAGGTCCAGTATTGCCTTCTACCGAGCTGGTTCCATGACCAGTTGCTTGAGGAAGGCACCCTGAAGGGAGTCCAGGATAAATCTGCTCCTAGTTGATGCTGCTGCTGGGATGCTCCAGTCCACCAGTACTACCTCACCCTTGTCTGCCATCCTTTTGATGGCTAGCATCAGCTCCCTAGTTTCTTCCTCCTGGGCTGGTGGTCTATAGACCACACCTGTGCGGATGCTCTCTGTAAATTAGGCCAAAGCCCCATATGCAGGCAACATTAACAAAACTTTTTTTTTCACTTTACTTTTGTATTGAATTTCATAGCAGTGCCCATGAATGATTGCAGAATGACTGGACTAGAAAGACCTCACACAGGAAAAAAATATGTTTTCATATCGGGCCAAACACAGTTTAAAGTACAACACAAAAATTACTCCTTTTTGGTACACTGAAAATATTTAAAATAGTAGGAAAATACTTTATAAGTTGTATATGTGCATATATAAGTAGTGTAGGTGGCAGGTGGCACACTCACCTCTGAGGCCGGGAGATCAGAAGGCTGTGGGTTCTAACCCCACACTAGGCAGCTGGGTTAAATACCAATACTGACACTATAGTGCAGCATGAGGGGGGTGCTGCACTACTGAGGTGCCGTCTTTCGAATGATTTAACCGAGGTACCATCTGCCTGTTCTGGTGGTAGTTCGGGTGGATGTTAAAGATCCCATGGCACTTCTCAGAAAGAGTAGGGGAATTTCCTCGGTGGCCTGGCCAAATTTCTCCCATTCACTAAAAATACCACCAACAGCTTAATCTGGTTCAAGGTCAGTTGTCATTCATCTGTATCCCCCTCCTCCAGGTTGTGTCTGAAAATAGCCAGAATTTCTCTAGTGCACTTACCCGGTCAATAATAAATATGTGACATATATATGTGTTGTACAATACCAGGTCGATGAGGAACAAGACTGCCATAATGGCGGATTTGATATACTCAATTGACTTAGGTTGCATCACAGAGACCTGGATGAGAAAATTGCTCCCATCTTGGAGGCAGCAGTACCAGCCAGGTACTCTGTGATACACACCCCAACCAGGACTGCAGCGGCGGAGGGATGGCCATTTGTTTTAAATCTAGTCTGAGCCTCACGGTGCTACTTGTAGGCCCTGTACAGTCCTTTGAGCGTGTGGCCGCCCAAGGGGGTTTTGGGTTGGGCTTCAGGGCTCTCCTGCTCTATCATCTCCCTGAAGTAGATGGGGACTTTTTACGAGAGATCGAGAAGCTCATCACTGGCCTGATGTTGGAGTCCCTCAGGTGGTTGATCCTTGGAGACTTCAATGCTTGGGCTGATGGCGGGCTCTTGGAATTTGGGAGCGATCTCCTTAGGAGTATGGGGGCTCTGGTCTTGACACAAAATGTCCTAACAGCAACACACTCAGGTGGGCACACACAGGACCTTGCTGTGTGGGATTATTGTTTGTTTGCTGATTTCCCTTCCCTACTCTGTGAGAAAGAGTGGAGGAGTGAACTATTTTGGATAGTATTTGGAATAGGCAGTTGAGCCAAGAAAAAGAACTACTCACTAGAATGATAAGTACTTTTTTGGATTATTCAAGTGTACTTTTTGTATAAAGGAAACCTGTGTGCAAGTAAAAGTTTGTAAACTTAAAAAACGCAAATAGCTGGTGGTGAAATAAAATATGGAAAGCAAAACTAAGACAAATGTGTCTAAGTCTGAATGCTTGTGAAAGTCTTACTAAAATATCCTTTAGTAAAACATCCATTTGATTTAAACACCCTGCACAAAGCACCAGTATCTCCACCCAGAGCAAAAGTATTAGGCTAAAGAGCATTGCAAAAGAAAAAGAAGGAGAATTAATCATATTTTGGATAGTGTTCGGGTGTGGCGTTATTGTTTTTTTCTTTTGATTTTTTCCATCACTCTGTGAGAGAGAGTGGAGGGCAGAATTTTATTGTATTATTTGTGTTGTGGGAGGGAATATTGATTTTTTTAAGAAACTGAATTGTTTATTTTTATTGTAATAAACTGTTGTATGAATTGTCTGGTAGGTTAGTGGTTTTTGAGTACTCTGGGTCTTTGGGTGTGTGATGTGATACACTGGCTGCCTGGATGTGTTGGCAGACTGCACTCCCGGTTGTACACTACTCCCCTTCAGAACTTTGGGACCTCCACCTTTTAATGCCCCCCTTTACAGCCTGCAGTATATCAACTTTGCAGAGCACTGAGAATTGCGCGTAGGGGGTGGAGCTGGGTCAGGGGTCATGAACGTCAGAGGGAGAGTGAGCAGAGTGCTCGTATTGGGGTAATGAAGCCCAAGAGATGCCTGGGGGCAAAATGGATTCTGGAACATGGTCCTCCATGTCTGGTCTCCATGCCTAGGTGCTCCAATGTTGGTGAGTTGATAGCTCTGGTGGCACTTGAATCTCGTCTGACTTGAGCAGTGTTATGTAATGCCAGGTCTATTAAGAATAAGAGTGCAGTAATTGCAGATCTTGTTGGAACAGCAGACCTGGCATGCATCACTGAGATCTGGCTGGGATGATAATGCTGGCCCCATATTGGAGGCTGCTATTCCGTCCGGGTTCTCGGTGATACACCACTCGAGATTGGACCGCAGGGGTGGGGGGGGGTAGCTATTTGTTTTAAGGCAGAACTGAACCTTACAGGTGTGCCAGTTGAAGAAGCCAGCTCTTTTTGAGTGTGCTGTGGTTACAGGTGTAGGTTATAGGATTGTTCTCATCTACAGTTCACCCAGGGGTAAGAAACAGTTCCTACAGGAAGTAGCATACTTCATGATCAACATGGCATTTGGGTCACCCAGGTTGATGGTCCTGGGTGACTTTAACACCTGGGTTGATGATGAACTCTCGTAATTAAGTCAGGACTTCCTCCAGCTGATGATATCGCTGGGCTTTACACAGATAGTTGCCACTGCAACTCATAAGTTCAGTCACTCACTTGACCTGGTCTTCCTCCTGGGCATTGAAATCTCCGACTTGGTGGTGGAACCAGTCAGATGGTCGGATCATCACACTGTGAGATTCAGTTTCCATGCCCTCCCTTATAGGTCTACCTCTGTGCAGCTGGTCAAATATCGCCCTTTGAGGGACATGAGCCCTGATGGTCTATCAGCGCTATTGGACCTATCAGGAATTCTGGAGGCCAGCGAGAGCCCAGAGATGCTGCTTCAGGCCTATAACAAGGTTGTAACTATGGCCCTGAACTCTATCGTTCCCATCCATGTTTGTCCTCTCTCACTTCACCCTCTGTCTCCATGGTTTGATGGGACCTTGAGGGAGTCGCAATGAGTTGGACGAAGGTTAGAGTGTAGCTGGTGGAAATCCACCCTGGAGGCCGACCACATTAGATTGATGGAACATTATCAAATCTATCAATCTGCAATCACCCGTCAGAAGGCAGACTTCCTGTCTGGGGAGATTGTTGCTTAGAATCAACCAGCTCAGCTCTTTCGAACTGTGGACAGATTGTGCAACCCAACCTGTCTCCAGGTTTGAAAAGCCTTTTCACAAATTGTGTGTGATGAGCTTGCTCACTTCTTTGCAGATAAAGTGGCTGGCATATGGGTGGAGATCCTTCCGGCTCACTCTATGGGAGCTGACAGTGGTCAGTGTCTGGTCATTCTCCCTCGGTTTGTCTGGAGTTCCTTCAACCTGCTGGAAATTGTTCATGTTGTGCAGATTGCCCAGGGTATGCGCCCAATGTGCTTCAGTTTGGATCTGGGCCCAACTCACCCGATGATGGGTTGTTCTGTTATCGGCCCTATCCTTGCAAAGATAGTTTGTTGCTCCTTAGAGTCTGGTGAGTTTCTTAGCTCCCTGAAGGAGGCGGTAGTGACACCACTCCTGAAGAAAGCTGCTCTGGACCCAAACTGCTTTGCAAACTACAGACCTGTCTCAAACTTTCCCTTTGTAGGGAAGGTTATCGAGAAAGTTGTGGCGCTACAACTGGAGAACCACCTTACTATCCACAACATTCATGAAACCCTCCAGTCCAATTTTCATAAGAGGCATAGTACTGAGACCGCTCTGATTCGGGTGCTCAATGATCTCCTGATGGTGAGGGATAAGAAGCGGCGTTCAATTTTGATACTTCTTTATCTCTCTTCAGCTTTTGACACCGTGGACCATGGGGTTCTCCTCGGGTGCCTGAAGTTCATCTGTGGCCTTTCTGGTACAGTTCTCAGATGGTTTTAATCTTTTCTCACTGGCAGATCTCAGAGGGTGGCATTTTTTTCTCTGACCCATTCTCTCTACCATGTGGGGTCCCTCAGGGTTTAGTGTTGTCCCCCACGTTGTTTGTGGTGTATATGCTGCCCCTCAGAGACATTGTAAGACGATATGGGCTGAGGTTTCACTGCTATGCTGATTATACCAAGCACTAACTGTCTTTAGCACCCTACCAGGATAGTGTGTGCTCTGTCTTTAATAACTGCCTCGCAGAATTCCAGGACCAGATGAGATCCAGCTGGCTGAAGTTGAACTCTGGAAAGACTGAGGTGTTGGTGGTGGATCCAGGTTGCCAGACAGAGGGGTCGATAGTGGGACAACCCTCTGGACTTTGTCTTGGGGACATCCAGCTTCCTTCCTCTGAACGGGTGTGAGACCTGGGGTGATTATTAATGACGGGCTGACACTGCGTTCACAGATGTCAGTAGTTAACAAGTCCTCATTTTACCATCTTAGGAACATCACCAGGATTAAGCACCTTGTTCCATCCAGAAACCTTCCAACACTGATCCACACCTTCGTGAACTCACTCCTTAACTACTGCAACTCCCTGTACCTAGGGCTACTGGGGGTTGATATCCGCCGCTTGCAGCTAGTGCAGAGCACTGCAGCACAGTTGTTGATGGGGACTCGCACTGGTGCTGTGTGAACTGCATCGGCTGCTGATCCAGTGGCGGATCACCTTCAAGGTCGGGCTTCTAACCTTTAAGTCCCTGCATGGACTGGGCCCAGACTATCTGCAAGAGCTCCTGCTTCCTTACTGCCCCGGACAACCACTACGCTCAGCTGATGAGGGGTTGTTAGAGATTCCCAGGGTAAATCTTAAAACATCAGGGGCCTGTGCTTTTATGTATGTGGCTCCCAACCCTGTGGAATTCTCTACCTCATCAGATATGTGAGTGCATGACTGTGGAGAGTTTTAAGAAGGCACTGAAGACCCATTTGTGACACATGGTCTACTCAGACTGATTTATTTTTAAGATATTTATTTACTTACTAACCGACTGTATGGAAATTTTGATGTTTTATTGGTTTTTAGATGCTTTAATGTTGTACAGCGCCTTGGTTTTGGAAAGACACTTTAAAAATAATGTTTTATTATTATTTTTCTGTAGGTTTAGATATCATTGACCTCAGGGTAGTGGTAGCGGTGGTTTGGTCAGATCACAGCACTGTTGGGGTTCATGTTTAGGGCCCCATTCCCAGCTGATTCTGCCTCTGTGGAGATGGTCCAGTACTGTAGTCCTATCGATTGTTAAGGTGGCTTGTGCAATTGGGACAGAAGAGGCAGTGGCAGCTTATAATAGGGCTGTTGCTGCGGCCTTTGACTCAATCACACCCATTCGTGTCCAGCCCCTGTCTACTCGCGGGGGACCTTCATGGTATGATGAGGATCTCTGGGGCTTAAAGACTAGGGACCTGAGGTTAGAAAGGTGCTGGAGGAGGTTTGGCCTGATGGGAGACAAATTGGATCTGAAATCACATTACGTCGACTATCACGGGGTCATCTCCTAAAAAAGGCAGAATTGTCTGTCTAGGGAGATTGTTGTGACAGGGAACAGACCAGCTCAGCTGTTCCACATGGTAGATGGGCTTTTACATCCTGCCTGCCTCTGTGTTGGTGGGGGTGGTTCTAGCACTAGGTGTGGGGAGCTTGCTCTGTTCTTTGCCAACAAGGTATCTTCCATCAGGGCTGGGGTCTCTTCAGGCATCCCTCGAAAAAGATGCAGGATTCAGCCTGAGTTGTGTTGGAACACTCCTCCTGTCTCCGATGAATTCAAGCTGGTTGGGGTGGAGGGGATGGTGGTGATAATCTTGAAGCTGTGGCCAACACAATGCAATCTGGACCCAGGTCCAACCTGCCTTTGGGTTGGATGTTTGGACCTGATTGGACCTGTGATTGCGGAGGTTGTCCGAAGTTCCTTGAGGAGTGGGGTCTTTCCATTGATCTTGAAAGAGGCCTTGGTGAGACCCCTTTTGAAGAAGCCCTCTTTGGACCCGGACTGTGTTGGCAACTACAGGCTGGTCCATTTTTAGGGAAGGTTATAGAAAAGTTGGTGGCCATTCAGCTTGAGAGACATCTTGCCTCATCTTCCATCTATAAATATTTCCAGTCTGAGTTCTGTGCAGGGGATAGTATGGAGACTGCCCTGATGAGGGTGCTAAATGATCTTCTGATGGCAAGGGACAGGAGAGACCTACCATGCTGGTCCTCCTGGACCTCTCTGCGGCATTTGACACCATGGATCATGAGGTGCTGCTTGACCACCTGCAGTTCTGGTGTGGCCTGTACAGTAATGTCATCAATTGGTTCAGGTCATACATTACAGGCACAGTGCAAAGGGTGATGATGGGGTTGGCCTCATGTAACCCAAAGTCCCTGCGCTGTGGGGTTCCACAGGGTTCAGTCTTGTCATCTTTATTGTTCATGGTGTAGATGCTGCCATTGGGAGATATTATCAGGTGGTATGGGCTGGGTTTTCACTGCTATGTAGATGATACCCAGCTATATATATCTTGTGTGCCCGGTACCCAGGTAGCAGCTTCTGTATTTAACAGCTGCCTTGAGGAAATCCAGACATGGATACTCAAAACTGGTTTAAGCATAACCCAGACTAGACTGAGGTATTGGTGGTGGATCCAGGTCACCAGGGAAGGGAGGGGGAGGGGTTACCCCCTTGCCCCCTCTAGACAGGTGAAGGATCTGGGCATGATCCTAGATGACAAACTGACACTGGCTGCTTAGGTGTCAGCCATGGTCAAAAATGGTTTCTACCATCTTAGGAACATTGCCCCGATCCAAGCCCTGATCCCACCTGAGGTCCTGACCATGATGGTACATACATTACAAACACACAAAATTGCCAGCAGATAAAGGTCCTATTGTCCATCGAGTCTGCTCGATTGTGCAGTTAACAGCCCTTATACTGGGTAAAAAAAAAGGGAGGCAGTATTGCGTAGTGGTTTAAGGCTCTGAGCTGCAAATCTAGTGACATCCAGCAGATCAGAACTGGGTTTGAATCCCATAGCTTCCACTTGCATACTGTGTGACCCTGAGCAAGTCACTTAATTTCCCTGTGCTCCCAGGTCACTCCTGTAAAAAAGCTTTCAGCTTAGTGTGTTACTCTTAGTTAAACAACTAAAAAATACTGCAGCTACCTTCCCCTGTCCCATCTCCTTTTGAAGCAGCCTACAGTTACAAAGGATACTACTTCTGCAGGCAATGTGTTTCACCCAGCCACCACCCTCTCTATAAAAAAGGGCATTCTCATTTCTATCCTGAACCTACCCCCATCCAGTCTCAGACCATGGTCTTGAGTGTCCCCCCCTCAACCTGAAAAGCCCCTCCGTTCCTGTCTTATTTATTCCTTTCATGTACTTGAAGGTTTCAATCATATCTCCCTTATCTCTCCTGTTCTCTCCGCTCCTCTCCTCTACTCTCCTCCAAGGAATACATATTCCATTCCCTCAGCTGGCTCTCATAGGGTAAGTCCCCCAGCCCCTGGATAATTTTTGTTGCCTTGCACTGCACCCCCTCCAGTAACCTAATGTCTGTCTTCAGGTACAGGTGCCAGCATTGCATGCAGTTCTCCAGGTGCGACCTAACCAGTGACCTATACAGTGGCAGGATCAACTACCCCCTCCTAGAGAATATATCCCTGGTAATACAACCCAGCATCCTCTCTGCCTTGGAAGCTGCCTTCCTGCACTGTACAGAGTTATTAATTGAGCCTGTTATAATCAGCCTCAGATCCTTCTCTTCCTCGGTCATGGTTAGCTGAACCCCCATCCAGCTGGTATCTCCTCTTTGGGTTTCTAGCTCCGAAATGAAGCACCTTGCACTTTTTGGCATTGAATCCCAGCTGCCAAGTGTCTGACCAGGTCTTCAATTTTGACAGATCCTCCTGCAACCCCTGCCACCTTCCTATGTCATCCACTACTGCTCCCATCTTGGTATCATCTGCAAACAGACTGATCTTGCTCTTGATGCCTATCGAGATGTCTGCTATGAATGTCCCAAACAACACCAGGCCCAGCACAGAGCCCTGTGGCACCCCGCTTGTCACTGCCTTCAGAAATTAGAGTTCCCCTCACACCACCACCCTCTGCTGTCTCCCATGCAGCCAGTTCACTACCCATCCACCCATCTTCACCCCACCCCTTTGCCCTCCAGTTTAGTTTCTAGACTCCCATGTGACACCTAATCGAATGCCTTACTGATGTCCAGGTAGAGGACATTCACTGCAAGGCCCATGACCAATTGCCTAATAATCCAGTCATAGTAATCCACCAGGTTGGTCTGACAGGATCTGCCCAAAACAAACCCATGCTGTCTACTGTCTTGCAATCCATTAGTCTCCATAATTGATACCAGCCTCTCCTTCAGGATCATCTCCATCAGCTTTCCCGGAAGGATGCGAGACTTACCAGTGTGTAATTCCCTGGTTCATCTTTGGGGTCACTCTTATGGAGGGGTACCATGTGTGCCACGCTCCAGTCCTGAGGTACAATCCCCAAGTCCAAAAAGGCATTGAACAGGCCTGCCAAGGTCTGCACCAGGACTTCCGACAGCTATCCCAGTACCCTGGGGTGAATGCTAGCTGGCCCTGGTGCCTTGTCCACCCTTAATGCTCTCAAGCCCTCCAGTACAATGCCCACTGTGATTTCTCCATCTGTCACCTCCTCACGACAATCTCCAACTGGTTGCACTCCAGAGACCATAGAAGCACTCTCTCCCATAAACTGATATAAGTATACAGCTTTATTGCTGAAATGTCCAAGTGTATTCAGGGCACACCACTTGCCACCTTGCCCTGGTGCTTTAGGTAGTAACCCTTCATCAGGGGGCATCACCTCCTCCCCATGTGCCAGCCCTCCCAGCCTCCCTTGGGTACACCCCCTTCCTTCTCTTTTGTAAATACAGAGCAGAAGTATTCACTTAGTGTTTATGCCTGCTCTGCAAACGTTTCCACAATCCCTCCCTCTTGAGCCTTACAATCTGGTTCTTACAACTCCTTTTCTCCCAGATGTACCTGAAAAAGTCCTTCTCTCCTTTCTTAATGCTCTGTGCCAACCTAAGCTCTCTAGACACCTTGGCTGCTCTGACTACTCTTGTCACCTCCTTCAACACCTTCAGGTAATCCTCTCTGTCCTCCCTCCCTCTCCCTGTTTTTTTGAACCTCCTAAAGGCAGCTATTTTCTTTCTTACTTTTACCTTTACTTATTTGCTCACCCAGCTAGGTTTCATGGCCCTTGCCCTCTTACTCTAGACCCTGGTGCAGGTTCTGGTTGCCTCCTCAATCCCCAGCTTGATGAACTCCAACCTCTGGTTAGTGTCCATATTTGGATGGATTGTAGCCAGATGCCACCTTATTATTTCCCCCATCCTCATGAAGTCAGCCATCCTGAAGTCTAACACCCTCATCCCTGTTCCTGCCCCCTTCTTGCCCATGTTTATCATGAACCACATAGAGTGGTGGTTGCTCCTCCCAGTGGTTCCTCCACCCCCAGTTCCCTCACAAACGGCCCAACTGTACACCTTTGTATTACTGGAATTGCTTTGTGTGTTCTTTTATTGTATGTCACCTGTAATGTTCTCCATTGTTGTACTCCACCACCAATTGTTGTCTACCCTCGCTGCAACGAGGTGCCTTTGTAAACGAGTCTTTGACTCAAAGGTTGTAAATCCGAATGATGAAATAAATTAATAAATAACTAAACAAAATAAAACTCTCCATTAGCTAGCATGAGGTACAGTGTGTTCCCAAGCCTAGTTGGCTCACTGACCATTTGTACTAGGAAGTTGTCCTGGAAGGCATCCAGAAGTACCAGCTCCCTTCTATTCGTGGTGGCTGGGGTACTCCAATCCACTCCCAGCAGGTTGAAGTCCCCCACAATCACCATGCTACCCTTCCTGCAGTTCTTTCTGACCTGCCCTGCTAGTTCCCTGTCTAACGCCTCTGTCTGAGAGGGTGGCCTGTATACCACACCCATCCTTAGACTCCTCCTGTTTGAATCTAGGATCTGTACCCATAATGACTCCATATTGCTCTCCTCCCCCTCATCCCAGACACACTTCACTCCCTCCCTCCCTCCCTGAAATACAGTGCCACACCTCCCCTTTTCCTTTAACCCTATCCCTGCCAAATATCCTATACCCTGATATCAACAGGTCCCAGTCATGGTATTAGGTAGACCATGTTTCAGTGTTATTAAATCCAAAAACAAAATGTATAAACATTTAAAACAAAAACAAAATTAGTCAACACATATATAGAGAACAACAAAAGAAAGTAAAAAAAGCTATAAAGGTGGCTAAGGCTGCTTTTGAGAAGAAACTAGCTATGAACAGTACAGAGAATTATAAGAGTTTTTATTTTTATATTAACAATAAAAAGGAAACAAAGTATTGGCCCATTTAGGGACAAAAATGGGGAAATTCTAAAAGAAAAGGATATGGCAAATGCACAAAAAAAATATTTTGGTTCCTTGATTAATCATAAAGACAAATCAAGCAAACGAAACAACTAAATAAAATCAATAAAAAAACAAATATTAATAAACATCAAGGATGTAACAACACGATTAATGAAAATAAATAAAAACAAATCTCCGGGACCAGATGACATCCACTCAAGAGTAATCTCTGAGACTGAAGCTGAAATAGCCCCATCTGTGACATATATCTTTCAGAAATTTTTGGATTGTGAGGAGGTGGCTTCTAAATGGAGAGAGGATCATGTCATGCCAATATACAAAGAAGGAAAGAAAGATTCCCCAGAAAATTATAGACCAGTGAGAATGAATTCGGTCCTGGGAAAAATATTGAAGGGAATAATTAAAGACCATATTCTCATAAATCTATCTGAGAAACAGAAATTGGATCCCAACTAACATGGTTTTACTAAAGCAAGGTATTGCCAAACAAATCTTCTCCAATTTTATGATAAAGTTAGTAAGGCTTTGGATGAGGGTAACTCGGTGGATGTGGTACAATTGGATTTTTCAAAAGGTTTTGATAAGCTTCCACACCCCAAGTAAATTGAATCGCTCTATGAACAAAATATCCAAAATAATATCAACTGGATAAGATCATGGTTGGAGGATAGAAGGCAGAGGGTCACAGTGAATGGTGTATTATTCGATTGGATGTCAGTGTCAAGTGGGGTACCACAGGTGTCTGTACTGGGGCCCTGTCTATTTAACTTGCATATATTCACTCTACAGTGTAAAAATGAAAATATTTGGGTCATAAAATTTGCTGATGAGTATCAAGTAGGTACTGTCATAAAATCAGTACAAATATACGAGGAATGTAGGACCCCCTTTGTTAGATATGCTACCCCTAAGACTGGTGTGGGTTGAACTGTGCAACTAGGATCTCAAATAAGGCAATAAGACTGGGGAAATGAACTGAAAACTTGGCTAACCAGGGTTGTATATATAGGTGGCAAGAAAATGCCCCCTTACTCATACGTAGGGTATCTAACTTTATAGAATAGTGATTCTTTGTGTTTGTTTGCTCTTTAACTAGGGTGCCAGAAGTCTGGACAGCACCTGAGATATAAAATCCCTTTTCTTTCTGTTCCCTGTTATGAGTTATGAATGAGGAGCATGGATGCCTTGCCTCTCCATTATTTCAAATAACAAATCGTATAAAGTGAGGTGAGTACAGGTCATGTAACATTACTCTTTTTGCTCCTGTGTTGAGTTGTATATGTAACCAGCAACTCACTAGTTAATCCTGTCTAGTATAAGGGCTATCATTATTGTAAAGAAACTGAAATAATAAAAAAATTAACAGCAAAAAAAAATAAAATCAGTACAAATAAGTTGCAAAATTTTCTTAATCACATCGAGCAATGGACTGAAAAATATAAGCTCAAACTAAATGGGGAAAAGTGTATAGTTCTTCACATGGGAAGAAATAATCCAGAGTTTGAATATAGTATAAGTAAGGAGTTGCTCAAAACATCCGTAGAAGAAAGAGATCTGGGTGTAGTTATAAAAAATGACCTTGCCTTTGGAACGCATTGCAATCAGATGATAAAAAAAGCAAATAAAACATTAAACTGTATTCTCAGGAATATTGAGAGTAGAGATAGGGAGGTGTTAATGCTGCTGTATGGGTCATTGGTGAGAACACAACTTGAATACTGTTCTCAAGTTTGGGCACCATATAAGAGGGGTGAAATTGAAAGAGTGGAGAAGGTGCAGAAAAGGGCTGCTAGAGCAGTGAAAGGTTTTGAACATAGACCATACCAGGAAAGGATGAGGAAAATGAATTTGTATTCACTTGCATATAGGAATTGGTGAGGTGATATGATCTTAGTGTATACGGCATTTCGGGACCACAAGCTTAGAACAGATCTGGGGGGCAGGAAACAAAGCAAAATAAGTATAGCACTAGAACACATAATTTGCAGTTAGACCAACAAAGATGGAGACTACTAAAACGGAAATACTGATTTAGCCAGAGGATAGTCCCCCACTGGAATTCACTTCCAGAAGTTGTTGTAAATAGTCTTTCTTTAGACATTTTTAAAAGCAGATTGGACAACTACAGTCAAAATAAAATCTATGAGTATTGATCTATAGGAATTGTATAAAATTTGGAAAAATAGCAAGGAAAATGGGTGAAAGTCCAGATGTTGCTTTGTAATGACTATGATACTATGATGGCCGCCATGTGCACCCCCCATCCACCATGACAGCCTGTAGCTCTGCTATTTTGTTTCCCATGCTCCTAGCATTCAAGGTTACCACCTTCCACCCTGTTTCCCTCCCCTTTTCCCTACCTGCCCTCCCCTACTATCCTCCCATCCTGAACTCTCCCTCAGTCTCTTTTTATTGTTAAGGAGGGTAAGCTTACCCAGCTTCCCTTCCTGTGGATCCTGCATGGTTCCTGTCCCCTTGCCCACCACCAGTTCCTAGTTTAGAACCCATGTTATCACATCTGGGCTGGACTACTGTAATGCCCTGTACCTAGAGTTATCTGGAGACAACCTCTGCAGGCTGCAGCTGGTATAGAATGTGGTGGCAAGCTTGTTAATGGGTGCCAAAAGTGTGATCGTATCACCCCAGTCCTCCGTGAACTGCACTGGCTGCCAGTCAGGTGGAGGAGTGTCTTCAAGATAGGGCTCCTGACCTATAAGACCCTGCATGAAAGGGAACCTATCTATCTACAAGATCTCCTTGTCCCCTACCAGCCACCCTGGGCACTTTGTTCTGCCAGGGGATGCCTCTTTAGAGTTACCAGGCCTAAGTTGCTGCTTTCAGGGGATTGGGCATTCTCAGTGGCCATGCCCACCTTGTGGAACTCACTGCTTGCTTATTTGTGGGAGGCTCCCTTGGTAGAAGTCTTTAAAAATGGTCTGAAGACATATCTGTTCCAACAAGCTTTTATTGATTGATTAAGTAATATATGTTAGGAACACAGAAACATAAGAAATGTCTACTAGCCAATCAGTCATAGGAGACTTGCCACATATCAGTGGAGGTAGTATTTTGACTGCTGTCCCATGTGTCTATCTAATAATTTGTTGAAGATTTGAAAATTTGGGGCTTCAACAATACTTGGAGTCAATGAATTCCATGTACTTACTACCCTTTGATTAACCCATCGTGCTCTTCTGGCACTCTTACACAAATCTAATTTGAGCTGCTTGTTATGTAATCTAGTTGCTATACCTGAGTTAGTTTTTAATTGTAGTACTGCTGATTCCCATAACACCCTGTTTTCAAAAGCTCTGTATGTAAAACACAGCTCTCCTCTGATACTGTGATAATGGAGTGAGTATGTACTCAGTTTATCTAACCTGTCTGCATAATGTTCTTGTTTCATTCCTTTTATTTTTTTTTAAACTTTATTTGAACTCCTTCTCTCAATTCAGTAGTCCCAACATTTTGTGGAGTTGTAAGTGGGGCCCCATATTCAAGTATGACTCTCACCAGTGTCCTGTAAAATGGAAACGTAACTTCACTACCTCTGTTTTTAATGTTTCTGAAAATATTCCACATTACTTGATTCACCTTTTTAATTGCCTTTCTGTTATGTGTATCAAAATCTTGATTATTTGTAAACTGCACCCCAGATCTTTTTCGTTTTCTGTACTTTGTATTAGTTTATTGTTTATGTAGTACGCAGACCGCATGTTTTTCACACCAAAATGCACTACTTTGCACTTTTCTTCACTTAAATCTGAGTCCATGTATTTTGGCCCAGTGTTCCAGATCACTAAACTGCTCATGATGTTTCTTTGCAGCATCATTATATATGTTTTTACTTTGGCTCCCTTTTTCCTCTTTCTGATCTTGTTGTAATGAGAGAAATGCTTTCCAGCCTGAGGTCGGCTGACTGCCCCCTATATTTTGTCCCCAGGTCTCAGCTTAGAATAAGTTCTAGAGCTTTTTCAATAGCAGCACCCTTGTATTGGAATTCACTTCCACTTGAAAAAGTTATTTATTACATAAATCTGCCTGTAACTGTAATTTGCAATTTGTATTTTTTGGTATTGTATTGTTGTTGATTGTATTTGTGTATTCTTGTATGTTTTTTTTTTGTCCGTGTCGGGCCAGAAAAGGGACCTTTGGTCCAGTGCCTTTACCCAGTTACCAAAGATTAAATGAAAATGGAATAAAAATAACTATTGCACCCACTTTATTGTCATCAGTGTACTTTCTGAACCATACACAGTCTGATACCTGCATACCCGAGAACAATTTTGATCCCAAGACTGACCCCTGGAGCACACCTCTAGTTGTAGCCCTCCAGTCTGATTTATATTCTCTTAAGTGGACCCTTTGTAGACATCCAGTTAACCATGATTTAATCCAGTTGGTCGAGGTATGGTTAATATTCATATATTGTAAAGTAATTATAATGGCCAAGTGTAAGACAGAGCCAAAGGCCATGGCATAGTCAAGGTATGTTAAAGTAACAATGCACAACAGAGTGTGGGTTGTGCTGGAATAACCTCATACCTGGGGTGGTTGGGCACAAGACCAGCAGACAAGTATATCCAACACCCCCAAAAGGGAGGTTATCCCAGCACAACCCACACTCTGGAGTGCATTATTGCTATTATATAATGGCTCTTATTTATTGATACTGTGGTGACCAAAATGAGCGCATATAAATGGATATTAGGCGGAGAACAAGTGTTGGAATCTCCTTTTTATGTGTAGGGACATCTATTTTATAGTATCAGTTGTACAGTTTTATTTTTACTTTTTTTTGAGGAAACACTCCTAATGTAAAAGCACAGCATAATGGTATGCATGTAATCAATTGTCTAGTATCACTGTAATGTGGTGTGTTACTTCATAAGAAATAAAACTATAAAACTGATACTATAAAAGAGATGTTCACACACTATAAAGGAGATGTTCTGACACTTGGTCTATGCCTAACTATGAAATGTTTTAGCCATAACAAAAATATTTGTCCCCCACCACAATATAAATAAATAAGATTTTTATATGAAACTAAGCTTTTACATAGAAACATAGAATTTGATGGTAGATAAGGACTGCTTGGCTGACCTAGTCTGCCCATTTCCCTACCTGATGGATAAGCTGCAGATTCTAGTTAATCAAGAGCTTACTTCCTCCTGTCCCTCACTAGAATTGCCTTATGTCTGTATCATGCATTCTTGAATTTTCCCACTGTTCCTAACTCCACAACCTCCTCAGGAAGGCTCTTTCTATGCATCCACAGCCCTTTCTGTGAAAAAATACTTTCTGACCTTACCTCTGAGCCATCCCCCCTATCTTCAAATTGTGCCCCCTTGTTCTTGCACATCTCTTTTTCTAGAAGATGCTACCCTCTTGTACTTTAATTCCCTTGAGATACTTGAAAGTTTCTATCATGTCTCCCCTCTCCCTCCTTTCCTCAATGGTATACATATTAAGGTGCTTTAGTCTCTCCTCGTATGTCTTCTGGTGCAGACCCTGCACCATTTTGGTTGCCCTCCTCTGAACAGCCTCCACTCTGTCTATGTCTTTGCAGAGATGGGGTCTCCAGAATTGCATGCAGTACTCCAGATGGGGTCTCACCAACTGTCTGTACAGTGGGATAACAACTTCCTGTTTTCTACTGTTGATGCCTTCCTATGCATCCTATTCTGCACTTTAAATTGCAAGGCATCCAACTCACTTGGTAAGAGAGGTTGTGGCTGGTTATTCAGTCTGCTCTGCAATCATCTGTATGTTTGGACTTGATGGTTCTGCTTAGCTAACATCACTGCAACAAGCACACACTGACCAATCAGAATCCAGGAAATTTGCTTGCTATTGTATAATATGTTTTTATTGTGGGATAGATAGTTCAATTGTTTACTTCCAGTCAACCTATGTTTGTGTGATTTTAAACATTGTATTGAATTTTATTATACAGTGCCTCAACTATCTGGAAGGAGGCACTTTGGAAATAAAGGCCCTGATATTCAGAGTTGCGCCCGGCAATGGTGCATGTGGTGGCACAGCACAATAGTGTTGTGCTGGTGAAACTCGTGGATATATTCAAAAGAGATGAGCAATGGCACATCTCCTCTGAATATATCAGGTAATGAGCACTGCGCAAATACGATGCACTGGAGCATCCCCCCAGACAGGGCTGAATACCAGGAATGGGAACTGCACTGGTGCAACAGAGTTACGCTATGCACAAATTCCTGATATTCAGCCGGCAGTATGCAAATGGGGCCATAATGTATGCAAGGTGCAAATGGGGTGATCTGCATGTCACTATGGCCCCATTTGCATGAGTTGTGCAGGGCAGGCCAGTGAAATGAGCATGGCACCCTGCACTGCATGTGGTGCTGCCAGAGGGGGTCTAGTGGCACACACCCCCGTAACCCTGATTGCCATATAATAATTTTTTAAATCTTCCCTGGTTAATATTAAATTCTCCTCCCTGGTGGTCCTTACTGTAATAGTCATTCACAACTATGTGAAGGAAGTCATTCATTCACACATTACAGTATGCACTGCACTATTACAGTATGCACTGCAAGTCCATTGGTCTACACTGTGGACCAATGGGATTACAATCCATACTGTAGCTGTCAGTGAGCAGACAGCTGCGGAGGTATGCGGGTGGGTATGCTGCTGCCTGCCAGTGATAGGGAGGGAGCTGGGTGGGGCAGGGGTCCAGTGTGGTGGGGTGCCACTGGACCACCAGGGAGGAGACTTTAATGTACAATCAGTGATTAGGGTTACTGGAGGGGTGGGGGGACCACTAGACTACCAGTGCATTACAGAGTTGTACTTTTACAGGAACTGGAGCATCGGGAGGGGTGGGGGTACAACTGGACTCACTAGGATATATTGTATTTTATTTTAGGCAATCGGGCTATGCAGCAGGAGGGGTGCCACTAGACTACCAGGGAAGATTTGAAAACATATTATGTGGTGATCGGGGTAACAGGGAGGGAGGGGGGTGCCACTAGACTACCAGGAAAGATTTGAAAACATATTATGCAGCAACTGGGGCTATGGGGAGGGGGGGTGCCACTAGACTACCAGGGAAGTTTGAAAAATTATTATTCAGTGATCAGGGCCATGGGGAGAGAGGTGGGTGCCACTAGACTACCAGGGAAGGTTGGAAAATTATTATACAGTGATTGGGGGTATGAAGGGGGGGTGCCACTAGACCATAAAGGATGATATGGGTGCTTCTGCACAGTGTACTGAGTGGGGGCAGCTGCTGTGTTGTACCTTGTAGTACAGCAGCTCACCTGTGGGTGGCCACCATTTGAGTCTTTTTTTCAGGCTCAACTTTGGGCATCGGTATCTGGTGCATCCCAGGGCTGTGCAGGCACATGAGCTGCACATCCTGGACTGAATATCGGGATGTACTGCATATGCATGGGCATGCCCCGGGGATGTGCCACATACATTATCTTTGCACCCCGTCGTATCAGGAATTGTGCTGCGCAAGTCCTTCTGTTGAATATTGCCCCAGGGCTCATTTCTGGGGTTGCACTGGAGTAACTCATTTGCTCCAGGCACAACCCCTTTGAATATCTAGCCCAAAGTATCTCTCTATCTATATTTATTTATTTATTTAGTTTTTGTTGACCAAGTAAGTGCACTAGACAAATTCTGCCTATTTTCAGGCACAACCTGGGGAGGTGGTTACAGATGAATGCCAACTGACTTTGAACCAGATTAAGCTGTTGGTGGTATTTTTAGTGACAGTATGAAGCAGATACAGTACATGGAACTAGTTACATACAAGGTGGATATACAATGCGTTAGGTACCCTTACAGTATGCCGAGACTCACTATCCTGACACTGACCTGCCCGGGCAGTATTGCCTGACAGGTTCAGTATCCAGATATTCAGCATCCCGGCATAAGAAATTCCGAGGGACATTGACAGGGGTAAGGTAGCAGATGTGATGATGGCTTGCTACCTTGCTCCTGTCCCTGGGATTGAAATCCTCAAGGAATCAGGAGGTTGGCTGAGCTGTCCCCATGGTGTTGAGGACTACACCACAGCGGTTCAGCTGGCATGCTGTAGAGACACAGGTTCCAGCTGCACTGCGGGCGATACCAGTTTTACCGCTCATACCCCCGTAACTAATTGTTTTTTAACTCCGAGGTCTGCTCCCCCTCGGAGTTAGATATTTTAGCTATGGGGGTGTGTGGGGGCAGAGCCCCCTACAAAAGGGGTTGGGAGGGCAAAGCCCCCCAATTTGCCTTGTGTTTTTCAATCAGATGCCCAAAATCATATTTTAGGGAATCTGATTGATTCGGCAGGTCAGATTTCGGGCTAGTGGAGTTGATATCCTGAGACTCGAGATACTGAATTTAGGGATGCCATAGTATATCCATGCATTATACACAAGGTGGCTGTACAACAGATTATAGACAAGGTGGTGCTACAACAAATTATACACAACATGGCAGTACAACCAATTATAGACAAGGTGGCAGAATAGCAAATTTTACACAACATGGCAATACAACAAATTACACACAATGTGGCAGTACAACAAGTTATACACAAGGTAGCAAGACAACAAATTATATAAAATTTGGCAGTACAACAAATTACACACACAAGGTGACAGTACAGCAAATACAAAATCACACATGCCCACACAATGCAAAGCATCATGGGCTGCATGTGCAAATCACCACATAATGTTCTGCTGGTTCAACTTTAAGCAGAATTACATGGTGTCAAAAGGCCTCTCACACCGTTTGCATAGGGTGCTAACAGATGACATAGACACGTGTTTCGTCCTACCAGGACTCATCAGTATGCTTCATCTGTTTGACACCCCAGTGGAATGGACCAGCTACCCTAAGACAGTGTGTCTTGGATATGTTGTGGTGAACCCATTAAAATAAAAAACTATTTAAAAGACAAAGAACCTCTGTGTGCAAACACTGAGGCAAGGGTTACCCCAAAGGGCATTTGGCTGGGAAGCCAAGTTTCAAGAAAATACAAAATCACACATGCCCACACAATGCAAAACATCATGGGCTGCATGTGCAAATCACCACAGAATGTTCTGCTGGTTCAACTTTAAGCAAGTGCATGGTGCCGAAGGCCTCTCACACAGTTTGCAAAGGGGTGCTAACATAGCACCCTTTGCAAACTTGAACACTCCACCATCTATAGAAAGAACAACTTATACAACAAAGTTTACACATGTGGGTGGTAAAACAAAGTATACACAAGGAGGGGCTACAGCTAATCATGCACAAGGTGGAAGCAGTTGTACAACTAATTATACACAAGACGACAATACAACAAATTACACACAAGGTGGCACCACAACAAAATTATACACAAGATTGTGGCGCAACAATTACACACAAGGTGGCACTACAACAAATTATACACAAGGTGGCGGTATAACTAATGATACATAAGATGATTGTACAGCAAATTATATACAACGTAGCAGTACAACATATTATACACAATGTGGCAGTATACCAAATATACACAAGGAGGCTACTGTATATGTTAAAATGATAAGCAGTTAAGCATAGCCAATTGAAAATAAGACAGGCAATAAACTAAGACCAGTGAACAGTGGTTAGAAGAAACAGTTGCATGGAATAAATAAGTGACTTTAAGTAAGCAATAAACCATGACATGATGTGCTTTATAGGCTTTTAATGCACATCAGGGAAAAAGTAAGTCACATGGCCAAAGGCCAAGTGTCCTTATACCACTGAAAAGTGCATTAAGATCCTGTAATGCACACCCTGAAGTGGCTTATAGTATATGGCAGAACATGATTGTGTGTGGAAATCCATACACAAGGAAAAGTGGCTCTGCTGCACTAGTGATGTACCTACTAACACAGAATGACTTTTTGTTCTGTGTTAGTAGGCACAGGCATGTCACAATGCAACCACCCCCAACAGTGCTGTTGATAGGACAAGGGGGCAGTTGACTTCTGGTATGCACATGCTGGTTGTTCAGCGGACATACTGGAAGTGCAGGTCCCCCACAGCAAACACTACAACTTAACAAAAAAACCAAAAACTAAGCAATCTTTTATTTTTGGGCACCATACACTATAAAGAAAAGTGTATGGGAGCCCAAATACATAACCTCGCTATTCTCTATGCCTCATGGTTTCCATGTGAAGGGCCTCTCAAGCTTCGCTCTTGAGGTCCTCATCATCATGGAAACCACTTGGTATGAGAATAGTGTGGTTGTGTATGGGCCTCTATATATTGTACTTATAAAATGGGTCATACCTATTTCTATTTTTTTTTGGGGGGGGATACCTGATAGTGCAGTGCTAGGAATTAAATGCACAGTCAGGGTATGTATCTCAGCCACTGAAGTTTCTAGTTATTTTCTTGCCATTTTCAAAAAGGTATCAATGATTTGATTTAGGTCATTGATGTTTTTTATTGTGTCATATAGTGAGTTGCAGTGGGAGGGGGGTTCTTTAAGCTAAGTCCTTTTCCCCAGCTGTTCTGTTAAAGAGACAGTTACATCTCCAGGAAAACTTGTACAATTCTATTATTGTGCAATACAGAATGATCATGAGGGCAAAAGAAGGAAATTATGACACCAGGTGCACACAAAAAACAAAAGCAGATGAAATCCAAAGGACAACAATCCTGTTTCCATACAAATTTACCTAGGAATAAAGAATAACATAATGCTAAGAAGAAGAAATATAGTATAGTAGCTGCAACTAGAATAATGTGTAAATCCCCAAGTTTTTAGACAGGTGTTATGGGCATGTTAACTTTAGGCTGTGAACAATCTCTCTGACTTGAGATCTTTGGTGATAGGCATTAAAAAATCTGAGGTCCAATTTTAAAAAAATGGAAACATTTTGCACATGTGAAAAAGGGCAAGGGAGGGTTTGCTTGTGAAACTGCAGCTTTCCACATGCGCTCAGTTTTTAAAAAGGTTACCTGTTTGCATCCTTTTCCACAATTTACAACAGCTTGCATATGTAACCCCCCTACAAATGGAGGGGGGTCCTGAAAAGTCTTCCATTAGCTTGCCGAAATGTTCACTGCTAGGCTGGTGTTTGGCGTTCTAGCCGTAGAACGGTTAAATGTGGAGAGTGCCTATAAAGCCTCTGGTTACTGTCTCTTTAAGGGCTGCCTGGTTGCAGTTTTAATTGAAGTGGGAAAGGTGCTGAGTGTTTTCATGCTCGAGTCCCCCTCGGGCTGCTGGATAATCACTCTGTTTCTGCCATCGCTAATTGTGCAGAGGGAGCTCTGTTAGAAGGTGTGCGTGCTTACTAATCATTCTTTAGGGTAATAATAATATTACTGTACTTTGTACTAATGTGCCTTCTTTGCAGCAAGGACTTTCTGCCTATTTCCACCATCTGGTCCCAAACTGCCGAATTGGACCAATCAGTACCTTGGGACTCTAAAATGGAGTCTTTTTTTTCCCCAATTGTTTAACCAGGAGTAGCACACTAAACTGAAAGCTTGTTTACAGGTGTGACCTGGGAACTTAAGTGACTTATTCAGGGTCACACAATATGCAAGTTGGGGGGGTTGTGGGATTCAAACCCAAGTCATCAGATTTGCAGCTCAGAGCCTTAGACCACTGCACTATACTGCCTCCTCTGCTTACAGGGGCTGTGTGGAGTAAAAACTGTGGGGATTGTAGTTTTGGGCTGTTGGCGCCTTTTGCACCTGGAGGGGGAGCCTTATTGTGACTGACAGCTGAGTCAGCCAACTGAACCGTTTGGATTGTGGGGATGTCACCACACTGCCTGCTGTCTGGAGGCAGATCTTAGTTGGAAGATGAAGAAGCAACAGCTTGAGTAACTTGAGCGGCCGTTGGAGTAGTTCATGTGGGAGAACAGTGGAGAGGCCTAAGTTTGGCCTGCTAGTATGCCTGCAGCCCTAAGAGAGAGGACGGAGTGGTATTTTCTGACAAAATCTGATTTGTGAGCCACTGACTTGTACCAGGCTCAGCACCTGAAGAAGACTGAAGCTTTTTTCTGAATGCGATTGGCCTGTCAGGAGTTCTAGTCCAATCAGAGAGGGATTACCTGGTACTGTAGGATTTCTTATATATAAATGTGCTGTGTATTGGTGGTGGGTCGTGATTTGGTTCCCCACTGAGTGAACTGTGTACTGCTTGCTGGAAGCTGTATCCAGCTCAATCGGACTAAATCCATGGTTATCTCCATGCAGCCGGCCTTGGCATGTGGACCCTGCCAGACTACCCTACTGCACAGATAAAGCCATCCACGTCAGACCTGCCTGGGAATCAGTGCCTTGCTCCACGTCTGAACAGGAATGACGCTTCCGTAAATCGTGTGGGCCCTGCTTCTCCTGGAACTCCAGATTCACCACCTGGTGTCTCTATTTTTGTCCCACCTGTGTCCAGTCTTGGGTATTGTGAGTAATTACCAGGGTAGCTCCCTGCAACAACATCTTAATCTAATGTGTCATCTGATTGTCTTGTTCTTTTTTTCTTTTTTTTCTTTCTCGAACTGAGCCCTCCGGCTCCTGATTACAAATAGTGTGTACTGTGCATGTTGTTTTATTCCATCACAGGGCCCCAATCAGCTGCGATGCTGGCATACGCCGGGCAATGGTCCTGGCTAGCTCATGTCTTCTCCACCTGGGTACCCAGAAGTTGTGACTGTTTAGGGATTCTGAATGCATGCATACTTGTTTATTTGATAGAGCATTTAAGCAAATCAACCTGATTATGCCCCTCCCTTGTTCAAGCCCCTTGAATAAATCAGATCTGATTTTTTTCTGCATTTAAGCTGACTGTGGTTCCAGTTTGTACCAAGAGTACCGTGCTGAGGCTATTTGCTGTGTCTAACCTTGCTTTACAGGGAGTTCCCAGGGCCGAGCCAGAGAAACCAGCCCTGGTGATAAGTGCAAACTGTGGGGGTACTTGTGAAGTGTATCAGGGGTATTGTGAAAGTGATTATTGGGTGTTGTTCTGGTCACTAGCAGGGAAACAGGGGAGTTACAGTGTCCTGGAGGGCTGTGCCCTGGTTAGCTTGACCACTACCAACCCTGACCGCTGGATGGACATACCTGTTACAGAACCTAGACTCCTTAACCTGCTGTTAGCCAAGCAGGCAGGGGTAGTAGCCCTTGGGATAGCACCACCTAAGGGTTACATCTTGGAGGCACTGCTGGGATTAGTGCCTCCTAGTGGCCAGAATTATGAATTATTGTCAAATCTAAATGGCTACCCCAACAGAAGTGGCTGTACACCAGTTGGTGGGGTGGTGTATAGAGCAGGAGATTGAACCCCACAATGCCCTGCTTTTATTGGGTTTTCCTCTGAGCATTGGTAAAGACACTGTAGAAGGATTACTTTCCAAAGTTGAATGTTTAACAAATGCTGTGGTGGTGGGGCAACAGGCTGACATGTCTGCCCAAACTTTCATGGTCTTAGTAGAGTGCAGTGATCCAGTGGACAGTTCCAAAGTGCCATGGACTGTTGCCTCAGAAGGGGCCCCAACCGTCTGGAGAGTGATAACAAAAGACAGTAATGACCCTGGAGAGGATAAGCTCCCACCATTATCTGAGACTTTTGAGGAGAAATTTGTTAAGTTGCTGCTGGAGGAAGGAAAAACTGTAGAGGGCTTTAAGAAACTGTTCCTGCCACCTGGGGGTGTTCCTTCCCCAGTACCCGCTCCCCCTCCAGCATAGAAACATAGAAACATAGACTTTGATGGCAGATAAGGACCGCTTGACCCACCTAGTCTGCCCATTTCCTTACCTACAGGATAGGCCACAGATCCTAGTTAACCAACAGCCTATTTCTTCCTACCCCCCACAAGAACTGCCTTATGTCTGTCCCATGCATTCTTGAATTCTCCCACAGTTTTAGACCCCACAACCTCCTCAGGAAGGCTGTTCCATGCATCCACTACCCTCTCTGTGAAAAAATACTTCCTCACATTGCCCCAGAACAGCTCCCCCTCTATCTTTAAATTATGTCCCCTTGTTCTTGCACATCTCTTTTTCTGAAAGATGCTACCCTCTTGGACTTTGTTGATTCCACTGAGGTACTTAAAAGTTTCTATCATGTCCCCCCTCTCCCTTCTTTCCTCAAGGGTATACATATTAAGCTTCTTTAGTCTCTCCTCGTACGGCTTTTCTTGCAGACCTTGCACCATTTTAGTTGCCCTCCTCTGGACTGCCTCTATCCTGTCTATGTCCTTGCTGAGATGGGGTCTCCAGAACTGGACACAGTACTCCAGATGGGGTCTCACCAACTGTCTGTACAGAGGGATAACAGCTTCCTGTTTTCTGCTGGTGATGCCTCACCCTATGCATCCCAGTATACCCCCAGCCCTCCCTACTGCCTTCTCACATTGCTTGCTAACCTTAAGGTCATCTGATATGATTACCCCCAGGTCCCTTTCCTTTTTTGTTGTTGTTACTACCCCCCCATTGTGTAATCTTCCCCTGAGTTCTTGTTTCCCAGGTGCATTATTTTGCACTTCTTTGCATTGAATCCTAGCTGCCATACTTCTGACCATTCCTCCAACCTTGCCAAGTCCCTTCTCATCCTTTCCACGCCTCCTTGTGTAGCAACCCTGTTGCAGATCTTTGTGTCTTCTGCAAGGAGGCATACTTTTCCTTCCAGTCCCTTTCCAATGTCACGTATACAGACATTAAAAAGGACTGGACCCAGTACTGAACCCTGCGGTAGCCCACTAGTAACCCCTCTTTCTTCAGAGTGGACTCCATTTACAATTACCTTCTGTGTCCTGTTGTTCAGAAAATGTTTTGCCCAGGCTACCACCCTGGGACCCACTCCCAGGCTGGTTAATTTGACTATTAATCTTTTGAGTGGGACTGTGTCAAATGCCTTGCTAAAGTCTAGGTAGGCCATGTCCACAGCCCCTCCCTGGTCTACTACTTTGGTCACCCAGTCAAAGAAATCAATTAGATTTGTCTAACATGACCTTCCCACTGTGAACCTATGCTGCCTTGGGTCCTGTACCCCACTGGCCTCAAGGTACTCAACAATTCTTTCCTTCAGAAGTGACTCCATCATTTTCCCTACCACAGAGGTCAAACTGACAGGTCTGTAGTTTCCTGTCTCTGTCTTGGTCCCACTTTTGTGAGAGGAATCACATCTGCCTTCCTCCAGTCCTCGGGTACCACACCATCCTCCCATGATTTATTAGAAAGAGTAGTCAGTGGTTTCACTAGTTCCCCCCTTAATTCTTTTAGAATTTGGGTGAATTCCATCAGGTCCCATTGCTTTGTCCATCTTCAGTTTTAGGAGTTCTTGCAGAACCCTTTCTTCTGTGAAAGGGCTGGGATCAACCCCCCTATCAAGAGTGCTTCTGTTAATTGGATTAGGCACTTCCCCCTCCTCTTTTGTGAATACTGAGCAGAAATATTCATTCAGTGTCCCTGCTTTTTCACTGCCCCCCTCTGTCCACCCACCGTTCATTCTATTCAGCCTCTCTATCCCTCCGTTTGTCTTTCTATGCTCTCTGATGTACCTATAAAATGTTTTATCCCCCTTCTTAACCGAGTTGGTTATCCTTTCCTCAGTTTGGGCCTTTGCTATTCTGACTTCCCTCCCTGCTTCCTTCTGCCTTAACTGGTACAGCTCTCTGTCCTGCTCCTTCTGTGTTTCATTATACTTCCTGAATGCTATCTTTTTCTCCCTGACTTTCCCAACCACCTCTTTTGAGAATCATAGTGGCTTTTTCTTTCATTTTGATTTGTTTATTTGCTTCACACAAAGGCTTATTGCCTCTGTGATAGCAGTTTTGATGATTCCCCATTGTTGCTCCACCCCTCCTTCTAGCCTGTTTGCTAGTGCTTTTCTGAGGCACTCTCCCATCTTGCCAAAGTCAGCCAACCTGAAGTCCAGTACTCTCACTTTTGTATGGCTTGACTTTGTAGCTGAGTTTAACGTGAACCACACTGTTTGATGGTCACTTGTTCCCAGATGGCAACCCACTTCTAGATCTGAGATCCTCTCACTGCCCCCATTTGAGAGTACAAGGTCTAAGATTGCTCCCTCATGAGTGGGTTCCGAAACTAGCTGTCTGAGGCCTGCCACCTGTAGGACATCGAGAATGGTCCTGCTCTTGGATGTGGCTGCAGCAAATGTGCTCCAGTTAACATCTGGCATATTCAGGTCTCCCATCAACAGTATCTTCCCTTTCTCTGCCATCCTAAGAATGCCTTCTATCATATCCTTGTCATTCCCTCCCCTGACAAGAGTCTGTACCAACCCTGTGCGGTTGTGGTGCCCTTTCCAGTCTTCAAGGTGACCCACAGTGCCTCCTCTCCTCCCTGTTTACTCTTTTGTTCAGTTGCTTTTATCCCTTCCTTTACATAGAGAGCTACTCCTCCCCATCTTCTCTCCTGCCTGTCTCTCCTGTAGGTTATGTACCCTGGTATGTTAACATCCCAGTCATGGTTCTCTGTGTACCATGTTTCTGTGACTGCTATGATATCCAGGCATCCCTCTTCCATCAAGGCCACCAGCTCAGGAAGCTTGTTGCCCAGACTACGGGCATTGGTACTCATTACTCTCCATTTCCTGATGGCCTTACTCCTTTTGCCCATCCTGTCCTTCTTGCCTTTGTCACTTTCCTCATTTATCCCTGCCCTTCCCCTATAAGCCACCTCTATGTTGTTGTTTCTGTGCTACTACCGTAATTTTTGGGCTAGGATTTCCCTAGTTCTTTCCAGTGCCTCCCCTTGGCTAGTTTAAATGCTTGCCAATGAAGCATTTAAACCTATCACCTAGGATCCTGGTTCCCCTCCTGGACAGATGCAATCCATCATGCCAGTATAGGCTTGCATCACTCCAGGTGGACCCCCAGTCCCCAATGAAGCCAAATTCCTGAGCTCTGCACCAGTTTTTCAACCACTGATTGAATTCCATGGTGCAGAACACCCTAGCCTCTCCTACGCCATAGATGGGCAGCACCTCCGAGAAGGTTACCGGGCATGCTACTTGTCTAAGGCCCCTCCCCAATTCCACAAACTCTTTCTGCACTGCTCTAATCCCTTTCTTAGCCAGGTCATTTGTCCCTAGGTGGACAATGACATCCAGCTCCCTCCTCTGTGCAGTTGCTCCGGCAATCCTGAGGATTCGCTCCCTGTCCCTCCAAGCCATGGCGCCAGGCAGACACCTTACCTCCCTCTTCCCTTCCTCCCCCAGTTCTACCTTCCTAACAATGGAGTCCCCCACCAGAAGTTGTTTCCTTCCCCTGTGGGGTCCCATGCCACCCTCCTGTCGGTCTCCTTTGTGGAGGTTCCTAGCATCTTCCTTGGTCTCCACTGCAGGTGCCTCCATAGAGGAACCACACTTTGCCAGAATGGCATAGGAATTGTGGCGAGGAACAACTGGAGGGATGTGCCTCTGTTCCACCACCCTCATCTTGCCTGAGCCCACTGTGGTCCAACCGCTCCTCTTTCTTGGCAACCTCTGAGGCAACGGCAGCGGCACTGGTGGTCCCTGGATGGAGGAGGAGGTCCCACAAATCCTGGCCAACTCAGCCTAGAGATAAGCAACCTCCTCCCTCAGCCCAGAGAGGTGCCTGCAGATGGGACAACACTGCATCCTCCAGAACGTCTCCCGGAATACTGCTGCTCCTATTACTGCCCCACCTTTTGTGTCTGTGCCAATGCTGACCCCTATATCTGTACCTGTCATTAGTCACCACTCATACTGGAGGCTGAGAATCCTCTCAGGCACCCTCCCCACTCCCCAAGGGGAGGATGACTGGGAAACCTGGATTGACTATGTTGCCCCCTTGGTACCCAAGTGGCAGTGTGTGGAGGCTGAGAAGTGGAAAAGAATCATAGAAAGTTTGAGGGGTCCTTCCCTTGAAGCCATTAAATTATTGAGGCCCACAAACCCTGATTCATCTGCTCAGAAGTACCTATCTGCACTCAAAGGCAATTTTGGGAGCATTGAGTCAGGGGAGAATTTGATGTGGAAGTTCCAAGGTACCAAACAATGGAAAGGGGAAAGTTTGTCAGCGTATGTTACTCATCTAGAAAGAGCTTTGCAGAAAGCTTACCGGAAAGGTGGGGCAGCCGCCAATGACTTGAACCATGTGAGATTGGGGCACATACTGCAACATGCAAAGCATTCTAAATTGCAGCTCCTCCAGTTAAGGCTCCAGGATAGGAGAGATAACCCACCTGACTACTGTGATTTGATAAAAGAACTCCAGGAGGTTGAAGGTGAAGAGGGAGATTGTAATTATGGGGTGAGTGCAGCCCAAGTGATCATGGCACCAGAAGGCCCTTCTGAAATGGAGACCACTAAGGGTGTCCTGCCATGGGCTAAACAGTGGGGAGAGGAGTTGCTGAAGGAAGTCTGAAAGGTAGAACTGGATATTCTCACTGAGGCATCCCCTGTTGACAAAGACCCTGGCCCTAGTCAGGACGTGACTACCATGAGGATGGGGTGCATCCTCAAGCATCCGCTACTGAGGGTGGTTTTTCAGCTGAGCTCAAGGAATTGACTGCCACCCTAAAGGAACTTTTGAAACATGGCACACTACCAGCAGGAGCCAGACCACAATCTCCCATCAGTGCTCCAGCATCCCATGCAATGTTCTCTCCAAGGATGCCCTGAGAGCCTGTCATTTGTCACAACTGTGGCAAGGATAGTCACATGAAGAGGGAATACTGTTCTCCAAAGGACTTAGAGAGAGTGGTGAACCAGCTTCAAGGAGAGCTTCAGAAACCAAATCAGTGGTCAAGGGGGTGCACAAAATGATCACGGTGAAGGCTTCGGACATCCTAACTCAAACCTCTTTGTGGCTAAATCATCTGTCCAGGCCTCTGCTGCGGTCTCTCCTGACTGGTCTGAAATAGTGGGCCCTTCACTGGAGACTACTGTGGCTGTGAATGGTATTCCTACTCAGGCTGTGCTTGACGGTGGGTCGCAAGTGACCATTGTATTTCTGGAATGGTATGACAAATACTTATCTGATATGCCGTTACAATCCCTGGAAGGCCTATATGTGTGGGGGCTGAGTGACAAGTCTTATCCCTACTTATCATATGTCTGCCTTTGGTTGTCTTTTCCTGAAACTGTAACTGGTGTGGAGGAGCAAGTAGAGACACTGGCCCTAGTGTGTTCCCCTGCTAACTGGAACAAACACACACATGTTTGGGAGGCTAGCACAACTCTGTCATGAGAAACAAGAGTGACAGACTGGAAGGGCCCTAAGAATTCTGACTCTGATCAAGAGGACCTATGATTTGCAACAGAAACCTGGGGAAGTAGACCAGGATGAACTGGTGGGGATTGTATGGAAGAAGGATCCTGACTCAATGATACTGGCCTCTAACGCCCAGTGTACCATTCAAGGGGGGAGGTCCACCTCTGGAAAGAGGTCAAGAACAAAATACTGATGTTGGATGTGCCAGGCGATGGAAAATTGTCAGAAGGATTATTGGTCAAGCCCAGCATCTTGCCTGCTCATGCTCATGCCTACACATGACGAGTGATGGTCCAGATTCACAATGTGTCAGATCAGGAGATCCGGGTGAGCAGAAGGTGCACCCTAGCTATGGTACACTGTGCAGACACTGTAGTGTTGCCCAGCAACAAGCACCCTGGCAAGACAGAGAGAGTGACTCCAGACTTGTTTGACTTTGGTGACTCCCCATTGCCAGCTGAATGGAAGACTAAAATTAGCAAGAAACTTGCCCAGAGAGACCAAGTGTTTTCATTGAAGGAATGGGACATGGGATGTGTCCAGGGTGTGGAGCATCACATATGCCTGCACGATGAATGGCCATTTTAAGAGAGGTCTATATGCCTAACCCCAGCAGACATAGATGATGTGAGAAGACACCTGCAGAAAATGCGCGTGGCTGATGTGATACAAAAATCCAGGAGCCCATATGCTTCTCCCATTGTGGTTGTGCATAAGAAGAATGGGTCTGTGAGAATGTGTGTTGATTATCGAACCCTGAACCAGTGGATCATCCCGAATCAGTACACCATGCCCCGTATACAAGATGCTCTGGATTGTTTGAAAACCGTGGCACAATATATCAGTTGGGGGATGAGGATATAGCATGCACCAAGCAGGAAAGAGATCTTGGGGTTATCATCTCTGATGACCTCAAGGTAGGGAAACAGTGTGACAAGGCAGCAGGTAAAGCAAATAGGATGCTGGGATGTATAGGCAGGGGCATTACCAGCAGGAAAGGAGGTCATAATTCCGCTGTACAAGACACTAGTGAGGCCTGACCTGGAGTACAGTGTACAGTTCTGGAGACCATACCTATGTAGGGACATAGACAGGGTGAGAAGGTTCAGAGGAGGGCAACAAAGATGGTGCATGCATTGCATCACAAGTCCTATGAAGACAGGTTGAAGGAACTGAACATGTACTCCCTGGAGGAGAGGAGGAGAGAGGGATATGATAGAGACATACAAGTATCTTACAGGGAGGAACAGGGTGCAAGAAAACACTATTTTTAAGTGAAAAAGATGTTCCAGGACTAGAGGGCATGGGATGAAGTTGGAGGAGGGCGATTCAGAGAAACATGAGAAAGAATTTCTTCACAGAACAGGTGGTGGACAAGTGGAACACCCTGCCAGAGGAAGTGGTGGGGGCTGAAACAATCACGGGATTTAAGAATGCATGGGATAGACATAAAGGAATTCTGGAGGTCAGGGGTAAGGTGCAACAGACTTCTAGGAAAACATAAACTGAACTTACAAGCTCAAATGGGCAGACTGGGTGGGCCATAGGCCCTTATCTGCTGACACTGTCTATGTATCTATGTATCTATGTTTGAATGGGAGCAAATTGTTCTTGGTGTTTGATCTTTGCAGTGGATACTGCCAGATTCAGATGGCCCCGGAGGACTGTGAGAAAACAGCCCTCATCTGTCCTTTGGGGTTCTACAAATTTCTGAGAATGCCACAGGGGATATTGGGTGCCCCGGCCACCTTTCAATGACAGATGGAACGTGCGGTGAGAGATATGAATTTACTGGAATGCCTGGTGTACTTGGACGATGTCATTGTGTTTGGGAGCTCCTTAGAGGAACATGAGAACTGACTGTTTAAAGTACTAGACCAACTGGAAGATTTTGGCTTCAAGCTGTCCATCGATAAGTGCCAGTTTTTCCAAACCTCTGTGAAGTATGTGGGGCACATAGTATCTACAGAGGAAATAGAGACTGATCCCAGTAAAGTTGAAGCCCTGACCACCTGGCCCCAGCCCCACAATTTGAAAGAACTACAATGTTTCTTGGGGTTCTGTGGTTACTACCGCAGGTTCATAAAAGACTAGTCAAAGATGATTCACCCCCTCTTGAATCTTACTCAGGATTACCCTCCTACCAACTGGAAATACTACAAAGGGGCCATCAAAGAACCAGACAAAGTATACTTTCACCCAGGTGAACTCTTTGGGCCCTGCTGGATGCCCGAATGTGAAGCAGCCTTCAATGAAATCATATACCAGCTCACCCATGCCCCCATACTCACCTATGCTGATCCCACCAAACCCTATGTGCTGCATACTGATGCTAATCTGCAGGGTCTAGGAGCTGTGCTATATCAAGACCATGAGGATGGTTTAAGACCAGTGGCTTTCGCCAGTAGGAGCTTGACCCATCAGAATGGGATTATTCTGTGCATAAGTTAGAGTTCCTTGCGTTAAAATGGACCATTGTTGACCAGTTTCATGAATACATTTATAGGGCAAAGATATTGGTGAGGACTGACAATAACCCGTTGACCTGTGTGCAGACTTCAGCTACATTAGATGCCACTGGGCACCGGTGTTTTTTTGTATTATCAACCTATGATTATGCTGTCGAATACAGACCGGGCCTGAACCATATTAATGCTGATGCCCTATCATGGAGGCCCACTTCTAAGAGTGATTGGGTCAGGCTGTCTGAACCTAACATCTGAGCATTGTGCCAAATGTTTGATTGAGATGAATAGATGTCTGCGGACACAGTGGACTGCTTAGTAGATTGCTTGGGCCTTTTTGATACCTGCATACTGGCTGCCCATTGCCATTTCTCTGCTCTAGATATTAGTGCACTACCCCAATTTGACAATGACAGCATTCAGTGGGCTCAATGCCAAGATCCTATGATTCAGCCAACACTCGATGCCCTGCATGAAGGGAAAGATGTGTCTAGGTTGCGTTCCTCTGACCTGCAAACTGCTTTATTGTTTAAAGAAGGCCCCAGGTTGAAGCTGCTCAATCAGTTATTGTATAGAGACACAGTAGATCATAGTGGCAAAGTAGACAAGCAACAATTTGTCCTGCCCATGGCCTTTAAAGATTTGATACTGAGGTCCCTCCACAATCATATGTGCCACCTCGGCATTGACAGGACCCTTGACCTAGTACGATCTCAATTCTACTGGCCCAAGATGGGGGCTGATGTTGAGCACCATGTAAAGACTTGTAATAACTGCCTGCAAAGGAAAGCCGTGCCTCAGAGGGCTGCCCCTTTGTTAATATTACTACCAGCACCCCCATGGAACTAGTCTGCATAGACTTCTTGTGTTTAGAGCCTGATAAGTGAAACATTGGCAATGTGTTAGTGGTTACAGATTATTTCACATGGTATGCACAAGCTTTCCCCAACAAAGATCAAAAGGCATCTACTGTGGCCAAGGTGCTAGTGGAAAATGTCTTCGTCCACTATGGTGCCCCCCAGCGGATTCATTCTGATCAAGGCAGAGACTTTGAGAGTCAGCTAATCAAAGAAATGTTCTCTTTATGGGGGGGGTGCGGAAGTCAAGAACCACTCCCTATCATCCGCAGGTGGACCCTCAACCAGAATGCTTTAACCACACCCTGCTAGACATGCTAGGCACCCTCCACCCAAAAGACAAGCATAAATGGAGCCAGCAGATTAGCACCTTGGTACACACATACAATTGTGCAAAAAATGATGCTACCGGGTTCTCTTACCTACTGCCTCATATTTGGGGGAGAGGCCCGGCTGCCTGTTGATGTCTGTTTTGGGGTCTCTCCAGATGGGGTCTGAGCTGAAAATTACCTGCAATATGTACAAAAACTGAATGCTCATTTGAACCATATCTATCAACTGGCCCAGACAATGGCCACCAAAAAAAATCTAGCCAACAAAGAGAGACATGATAGAAAAGTAAAGGCTCAAGAGCTTCGGCCTGGAGACTGTGTGTTGTTGCGAAATTTAGGACTGCATGGTAAACATAAAATTGATGATTGATGGCAGCATCTTCCCCATGTAGTAGTTGGACAGTTGGATGATTTACCGATATACAAAGTGCACCCCAAGAACAGCTCCAAAGCCATCAAGACCATGCACCGTAACCACTTGCTACCTATCGGCCAAGTCATGATTGAGGCTGAGCCCCCTTGGCCGGTGACTCATGCTGCTGCAAGAAAGAGACAGAGTCAGCCTACCTCAGTGGTCACAGATTTAGGGTTTCCTCCACAGCCAGCCCAGAATGATAGTGACTGTCAGTCCACTTTTGATGAAAATGAGTGTGATCATGCCTATTAACCCCTCTTATGAACTGAGTCAGCTGTTTAGAGGTAACCCCATGATTAATTGTGGGGATGAATCTGGGCTTTCTGAACTGCCTAACCCCACAGCTTTGTCCTTGGAGCCAATACTCCCTGAAAGTGAAGTGCCAAGTATCATGTCTGAAGATGCTGAGTCCCTGTGTATTGTGGAACTGTATGATTTGCCTGAAGAAGGGGCTGAGATGGTATGAGTCTTTCTGGTGATATGCCAGAACTTGAAGAAACTTATGAGAGTGCTGACAAACCCCCTTCAGTGTCCGAGCCTATTCAAAATGAGCAAAGTGTTGTAGAAACAGAGCCTACAGAGCAAGGAGCTGACAGTGCCCCAAGTCTGGACATGCTTACCCAGGCAGAGGCACCCCTCACAAGTGATGAAAGTTCCAGGACCAGTGTTGAGAGTACAGAGACTGTGGTTGTTCCCCCCAGAAGGTCTGGTCAAGCTGTCAAGCCTGTGGTACTCTTCAGTTATGATTCTCCCTGGAGGCCAGTGGATTTGCCTCTCAATGTAGTCCACAAAGGGGTTTATGTTTCCCTGAGCTCACTGCCCAAACTGAGTCTAAGTACTAATTCCAGGCTGATTGTTCTGCCTTCTAGGTATGGTGCCCCTCCCCCTCTAGCCCCAAGATAGCTAATAGGGAAGGGTCCCCTCTAACATTGTTTAATGTACAAGAAGTTATTACATGATTCTGTATAGTAACATGTAAATTACCTGTGTGAAATATGCATGATGAGTTGTTGGAATGGATATAGTATTGTGAAGTGTAGAGAATATGTATAGTAAAAGTATACGTTTACGCCGACTAATGCATCAGATTTTACTTGCATAACTTGCTAATGCTATAAATGAATAGTGTAATTTGCATTTGCAAATATCGTGATGGTACTTACTTGACGCTAAGTTTTCTCCAGGCAGGGAAGGGTGTAACCCCCCCTACAAATGGGGGTTCCAGAAAAGTCTTCCGAGAGCTTGCCTAAATGCTCACTGCCAGGCTGGTGTCCCGCGTTCCAGCCGTATAACGGTTAAATGTGGAGCGTGCCTGTAAAGCCTCTGGTTACTGTCTCTTTAAGGGCTGCCTGGTTGTAGTTTTAATCGAACTGGGAAGGGGTCTGAGTGTTTTCATGCTCAAGTCCCACTCGAGCTGCTGGATAATCGCTCTGTTTCTGCCATCGCTAATTGTGCAGAGGGAGCTCTATTAGAAGGTGTGCGTGCTTACTGATCATTCTTTAGAGTAATAATAATATTGTAGTTTGTTCTAACATGCCTTCTTTGCAGCAAGGACTTTCTGCCTATCTCCACTATCTTGGTCCGAACTGCCAAATTGGACCAGTCAGTACCTTGGGATTCTAAAATGGAGCCTGCTTGCAGGGACTGTGTAAAGTAAAAACTGTGGGGATTGTAATTTTAGGCTGTTGGCACCTTTTGCACCTGGAGGGGGAGCCTTGTTGTGACTGAAAGCTGAGTCAGCCAACTGAACCGTTTGGATTGTGGGGACATCACCATCTGCCTGCTGTCTGGAGGCAGATGTTAGTTGGAAGCTGAAGAAGCAACAGCTCGAGCGAGTCGAGCGGCCGTTGGAGTAGTTCACGTGGGACAACTGTGGAGAGGCCTAAGTTTGGCCTGCTAGTATGCCTGCTGCCCTGAGAGAGAGAGAACGGAGTGGTATTTTCTGACAAAATCCAATTTGTGAGCCACTGACTTGTATCAGGCTCAGTACCTGAGGAAGACCGAAGATTTTGCCGAATGCGATTGGCCTGTCAGGAGTTCCAGCCCAATCTGAGAGGGATTTCCTGGTACTGTAGAATTTCTTACATATAAATGTGCTGTGTATTTGTGGTGGGTCGTGATTTGGTTCCCCACTGTGTGAACTGTGTTCTGCCAGCTGGAAGCTGTATGCAACCCAATCGGAGAGGGATTACCTGGTACTGTAGGATTTCTTACATATAAATGTGCTGTGTGTTGGTGGTGGGTTGTGATTTGGTTCCCCACTGAGTGAAATATGTTCTGCTTGCTGGAAGCTGCATCCAGCCCAATCTGACTGAATCCATGGTTATCTCCATGTGACCGGATCTTGCTACATGGACCCTACCTACCAGACTACCGCACTGCAGGGATAAAGCCATCGACAAGAGACCTGCCTGGGGATCAGCCCCCTGCGCCACATCTGAACAGGAACGACGCCCCAGCTAATTTTGTGGGCCCTGTTCTCCTGGCACTCCAGATTCTTCAACTGCTGTCTCTATTTTCATCCCACCTGTGTCCAGTCTTGGGTATCGTGAGTAATTACCAGGGTAGCTCCCTGCAACAACATCTTAATATAGTGAGTCATCTGATTGCCTTGTTGTTCTTTTTTTTCCTTTCTCGAACTGAGCCCTCTAGCTCTGGATTACAAATAGTGTGTATTGTGCATGTTGTTTTATTCCATCACAGGGCCCCAACCAGCTGCGACGCTGGCCTACCCCGGGCAATGGTCCTGCTAGCCCATCTCTTCTCCACCTGGGTGCCCAGAGGTTGTGACTGTTTAGGGATTCTGAATGCATGCATAACTGTTTATTTGATAGACCATTTAAGCAAATCAACCTGAGTATGCCCCTCCCTTGTTCAAGCCCCCTGAATAAATCAGATCTAATTTTTTCTGCATTTAACCTGACTGCGGTTCCAGTTTGTACCAAGAGTACCGTGCTGTGGCTATTTGCTATGTGTAACCTTGTTTTACATGGGGTTCCCAGGGTTGAGCCAGAGAAACCAGCCCTGATGGTAAGTGCAAACTGTGGGGATACTTGTGAAGTGTATCAGGGTATTGTGAAAGTGACTATTGAGTGTTGTTCCGGCCACTAGCAGGGAAATGGGGATTGCATTGTCCCGGAGGCCTGTGCCCTGGTTAGCTTAACCACTACCAAAGCTGACCTCCGGGTGGAGGCACCCATTACAGAACCTAGGCCCCTTAACCTGCTGCTAGCCAAGTAGGCAGGGGTAGTAGCCCTTGGGATAGCGCCACCTAGGGGTTACACATATATTGTTTGCACAGCTGTGGATAAATGATAGGCTTAGTATTACCAGGTGGATCATTCTTTCATGCAGCTGCAGGTACAAAGGAAAATGCTGCTGGTGTGCATAAAATGCTGAAAAAAGTATTCTAGGGTGTGATGTAACAAGGTGCCCTTTTATGTTAGAGAAAGGCAAGGTCCACATGTGTAACCCCCTCTATTTGCTTTTACTCTGTCCTGTCCCCTTATTTTGTTTTCTATTACTGTCATTTCTCTTTCTTTTGTCAGGGTGGCCAACCTGACAAATTAGCCTTTCAGCTTTGTTATCCCTTTTTGCCCAATTTCTGTTCCAGTATGCACATTGTGGTACTTGTCTCTTTAAGAAAATGTCTCTAACTAAAATAAATGAAAGGTGTACAACACCAGTGAATAAATTCTTATTTGTGGTACCTTTAAAAAGCCCCTAGAACGTCCAGAAAAGGAGAGAAATAATGTATTAATGTGCAGGACAGCCCAGAAATGTTGAAACGGGGCTGTCCAAATGTACACATAGGCCCAAATGAAAAGTTTAGCCGTCAGCTGCAGTTTCAGCTGTCGGGACCCTTCTAGTTCAATCCTAAAATAGTTCAGGTACTCTGTGGAGCTAAAAAGAGCCCTGCAAGAAAGAATGATTTATTTGCCAGAGTGGGATTGCAAGTATTAAAGACAAGGCAAGAAACAAAGAAATAATAAAGCTCATGTCCTGTACCATTTAAAGCCAGGCAGTCCCCCTCATATAAATAGCTTGCTGTCCCAAAAACACACAGTGAACAAGATAATTAAAAAAGGGGCTTAAGCAAAGGCTATAGTTATGTCCCTAGAAGCCTAGCTCTTTGTAAAAGACAAACGAAACTTTTTTTACCTTTTAGTCCTGGGTTGTGCTGTGTAGCAAGTTGGTAGTCTGGCGGGCCAGGAAAAGCAGACCCCAAAATTCAGCTTCTGAGATTATAAGGGTCCTCTATAGGGCTGTCTACCCCCAAAATGACTGTTCTTATAGCTACAGAGGTGTGTGATGTCAAACAGAGGGAGGGGCTTATGATGCTTAATGAGCCTCATTAGAGAAAAAATATATAGAAATAAAGAATAGCTGCATAAAGAGATGGGAGAACTATGACATGTTACAGAACATAGTTATAGCTGCTAACAAAAGTATATATAATCCTAATCAAGGACCTTATGCCAGAGAAAAAGCTTAATTGTTCTATGTACCCCAGTCACCTGACTATGATGTCACAGTTTGGGAGGGATATAAGCCCAGCACCTGAAGGAACAGACAGATAGGTAGGGCAATAGGGTGATGGTCATTGAAGGAGAAGGAGAAGGAGAAGGAGAGAAGGAGGAGGAGGAGGAGGAGGAGGAGGAGGAGGAGGGGAAGGAGGAGGAGGAGGTGTGTTAGTATCCACACCAGGAACTTGAGAAATTCAATAAACAAATAGTGAATACCTTATAAAGGTTTGCAGTTCTATTGTTTTAGGTGTGCTGGTTAACACCAAGTTTCTTTTCTTTTCTTTGTTTTTGTACATATTTTTGAACTGAGTTTTGATAAATAAAAATTACAAATGCACATTTGCGTTTATTTTATGCAATTGCCTCCTGCCTAAGTGTCTGTTTATTCCCACCTACTACATAGGGGTGTGGATATAGTTCATTGTATATGCTCTAGCTGTTCCAGTGGAAGTGCTGATTCACCAGCCATGAGCCATCCTGAAGCTAAACTCCTCCTATGACTCGGACGGTATATCTCCCTACTCTGCCCCAAGACATCAGATCTTTCATTCTGCTGGAAGAACAGGTCACCTCCTTCACGCTCGCACCTAGGAATTTGTGCACCATTGGCAATATGTTTATCTGAAAATGTCTGAAGTTAATTTCATTCTTTCCTCAGTCTGTTTGACTCCATGACATTTTCTGGAATGGAGCAACAGAAGCCAGAGTTCATATTTTGAGTGCAGTGCTGACAAAAGATGTTGGCCATTGACCTATATGATGCATACATGAACTGTTTGGGCAGGCAGCACAACATTCCTGGGAATGGCCTTTATTTATCTATGCTCACTGAATCTCTTGAAGACAGAAAGCAGTGGCTCACTCTTGGGTGGCCTTCAGATTGGGATACAAAGTATGCCCTAAGGACTACAAGAAGGCCTCAGCAATTGCTGGGTCTCCTCTGTAGCTTGCAACCCTCAAAGAGGAAGCAGCGTCAGCTTCAATGGGCACTTCCTCAGTCTCTGCACTGCTCCTGACTGGAAACAGTGTTTGAGGGTTATTCACAGACAGGTTCCATGAATTGTGAATGGCCCTCCTGACCCTGGGGAAGAGTTCTGCCCACCATGATAAGAAATACAAGTGCCGCTGGCACCGGTTGTCACACTGGGAGAGATCTAGGTCCTCCCAAACCCTCAACTCCCCTGACTGCTCGACTCTATTCAAGACCCTTTTGGTCAAGGGGAAGGTCAAGTGCTCCTTGGTAGCCCCATCAGGCTTGTGGATTTTGACTGTGGTCAAATAATTGAGGATTCAGTCTCACAGACCCCAGTGCTCCCAGTCCTCACCCAGGAGTACATGGCCTGGTTGGTGTCCCTGACTGGTTCACTTTGGGAACAGCCTCCACTGACAGTCAAGCCTTCTAAGATTGTTTTGATCAATATGACCAGGCATGTGCTGTACCACAGCCATCCAGAAGGCTTGCCTCAATGTTGATCATCCGGTTGATGGTCAAGGTCTCAAAATAGGTCTCAATAAAAGTACTTTTGCTAGTGATTCTGATTGACTGGGAGGCATTGCCTTAATGCTCCTTGACCTCCTCATTCTCACGTGAGGATAGGCACTGCTTCAATTTACACTGTTGCTATGAGGAGCTGCTCTGGCAACAGTGAGCCATTGCAGGTGGAGGTAGAGTTCTACCCCCTGGACCTTTGGTCACCTTGCAGTCATCAGTCATGTCCTCACCAGTCTATGCAATGCAGGTGCTTGCCACAACTGTTTCACCCCGCAAGTAGTGCTGCGACCACTGCAGTGAAAAGTACAGTTATGTAAGAACTTACCACGACAGCAGATCTTTGAGAGAAGCTCTTGCAGAAGGCGATACTGGTAGGACTAAGATATCAAGCACCAAGACCACACAGAAAACTTGTACCTAGCAGTCTACCACGGGGGACCTCCCACCATCAACATCAGTCAGCTGACATCGCCTAGCCTATAAAGGTGGGTGTTCCCTCACACCTACAAACAAAGAAACCTAGACTTTGACAGCAGATAAGGACAGCTTGGCCCACCCAGTCTGCCCATTTTCCTACCTATTGGATATGCTGCAGATTCTAGTTAACCAACAGCCTACTTCCTACCACCCACTATAATTGCCTTATGTCTGTCCCGTGCATGTTTGAATTCCCCCACTGTTTAAGACCCCACAACATCCCCAGGAAGATGGTATGATGTGTCCATCACACTCTCCATGAAAAAATATTTCCTCACATTGCCCCTGAGCCGTCCCCTCTCTATCTTTGAATTGTGCCCCCTTGTTCTTGCACATCTCTTTTTCTGAAAGATGCCACCCTGCTGGACTTTGTTGATTCGTTTGAGGTACTTGAAAGTTTCTATCATGTCTCCCTTATCCCTCCTTTCATCAAGGTTATACATATTAAGCTGTCTCAGTCTCTCTTCATACGGTTTCTGATGCAAACCCTGCACCATTTTAATTGCCCTCCTCTGGACTGTCTCCATCCTGTCTATGTCCTTGTGGAGATGGGTTCTCCAAAACTGCACGCAGTACTCAGGATGAGGTCTAACCAACTGTCTGTACAGAGGGACAACCACTTCCCTTTTTACGGCTGCATAGGCGGAGCCCTGCAGATGTTTTGCATGTACAAAAGGGCTGACATCATGTTTTCCATCCATGGAACTGTTTTTCCTCCACCTGACCATCTCCCAAGAAGCAATCCGCCCATGTTGTCCCTGTGGACACTGCACTATATCACAGTGGGTTTCTGTCCCCTCCCTTTAACAGCAAGGGTGTAGCTATTTTTTTTTCTTGATCGGTACAGTTGGGAGGAGAGAGAGATGGCTCTGAAATCAGAGCGCAGAACAATGTATGAGTAACCCCCTCCCACTGCCCAGCATCGAGTGGCTACAACATCAACACAACAGCGCATCCCCTGCAGCCAGCAAAAGCACTGACAGAAATCAGAGCACAGAACAATGTACAAGTGGCCCCCTCCCACCGCCCAGCACCGAGCGGCTACAACATCAACACAACAGCACATCCCCCCTCAGCAAGCAAAAGCACCTACAGCCAGCCCAGCGCCTCTCCCCCTCCATCTCCAGCAACCACAAGCTCTGTTCCAGTTACCGCTTACCTTTATTGTTCTGCGTGCCAGCTCCAGCACTCCTCCTGGGGGGGGGGAATCTTCCTGTCGACCACTGCTCGGAGTCTGCGACTGAAAACAAATGGCTGCAGCCAGCCACAGAGAAGTGTCCCCTTCCCTTAACAACAAGGGCATAGCTATTTTTTTTTCTTGATCAGTACAGTCGGGAAGGGGGGAGAGAGAGATGGCTCCGAAATCAGAGCGCAGAACAATGTATGAGTGACCCCCTCCAACTGCCCAGCACCGAGTGGCTACAGCCAGCCATAGAGAAGTGGAGATCTAGCGGGACTTTGTAACCCCCCGAGCTAGTTAGTCAAACACACCAGCCACTGTACTGACAGCTCTCTGCCACCACTTGGGCTCACGTCACTGCTCTGTTCCAAAGTAGAGCACCAGCCCATCTTAGGACTCTGACTACCGCCGCCGCGGCAGTAGCTCCATCCACTCATATCAACATCCAATATATGTATATATATTGTGATATCTGACAATATCCAATCTTTTTGGGATACAACCTGAACAATTTGCTTCAACAGCATGTTAGCAATGTCCCATTTTTACAAGGAACAGCCTTTATTTTATCCTTCAAAGGCCCTCTCTCCCACACAGAGAAGGTGCTGTCCAACAGTATACACTGATAGCTTGAGGCAGAAATTAAGTTTTGTTGCCCAGTCAAAGCATACCTGGTGCTTGTGAAAACAATTTTCTTCCTCACAATTGAGGACTGACCATGCCAGAGGATGCCCTCCTCCAGGGAGAAAGGACAGTGAACCCCACAGTGCTACTACCATATGGGAGCTCACGGGTGGGGGTGCAGCTGGGAGAATTTTGTTAGGAGGGAAGGATGTTGTCAAATATTGCAGCAAATGTCTTGCATGTGCAGCTGCCAGGAAGTCTGTGTATGACAGCATCTTCAGGAAAATCCCTAATTTATGCAGCATGATGGCCTTGGGCACCCACAGGCCCTGCACCCACAGATCCAAGGCAGCCACCCACCCTTCTTATCATTCCTATGGGGGTCTGGGCACCATTAGGGCCATATGTGGGGTAAGCCATGGAGCTCTGGAGAGGTCTGAAGCAGAATTCCTGCTGGATGGGTCAAAAAAATAAGCTCAAAAAAAGTTCTCCATTCCCCAAATTGTATCCCACATGTATGTATGTATGTATGTATGTATGTATATATTTATTTAATTTTTGACCTGAAAGGCATACAGAGCAGTGACTGCTGGTTTTTGAGATGTGTGTCCTGGGTAGTGGGTTATACGGACCTGCTTTTGTGAGGGGGGATGTTGCCCAGGATACTAAGGAAACTGCCCTACCCATAAGATTCGTGTCCCTTGGGTCCGGATCTTTAACTTCCATCTGGACAACCATCACAGATGGGCAAAAGGGACTGCGGATTAATGTGTCATTGGAAGGATGGCATATTAAGTGCAGAGCCCCTCCCACTGTGCTATACTTCACTATTAGGATTAGGTAGTAGACTAGAAGACATGAACTTTTACCGGCCCCAGAGGCAAGCGTGCAACCCACTGAGCCACCAGCAATGACATTTGAGTGATGATATGTACAACTGTATGTTTACAATAGCATAGCTGAGAACATTTTGGGACCCTTGAGAACACACACAACAAAATATCAGAGACCCCCATGGTATGCCTAAATTGACTGACAGCGAACTTTCTGGGAATAATAAACTGAGGTGGGTGAAAAGCGGAAGACAATCAGAAAATTAATAACCCCAATGACCTGCTAACACCCCACCTCAGTCATTTTCTACTACAGGTGATTTGATTTGAACTGAATGCTTTTTTTTTTTAACCAAGTCCTATAACTAATACAGTCATTTAAAATAATGATTCTGATCAAGACCTGATTAAAGTTGCCGAGAGGCTTAAGTTCGAAGAAAATTCTGGGCCCCACTTCCCTAAACCCATAGGTCCATAGGCATTAGTTACAGCCGCTAAGCAAGAGACAAAAATTACAGGCAGACCCAACCTCCACTTTGCATCCCTGCTGCAGAAGTCAGGGCCCCCACCTACACACACACACCAACACACACACACACACACACACGGAGCTCGGAACCCCCATCTAAAGTCACACACCATAAGCAGCCACCCCTCCCCCCCAGCAGTCACAGATGCCCCACATCCAACAAAGATGTTTAAGAGTACTGTGCCCCTTTTCTCCCTCCAATACAGGACCACATGGCTTCCATTCATAAAAACGGTCCAGTAAAGCATATGCCCCATGTAGTGCCTTTGTGACTGAAATGTGAAACAGCAGTACTGTACATGACATTGGTTATTCTAGACATTTCATTTTTGTGTGTTTCAACTCTGAGAAGGGAATTATCTCTACTGATTGTTAACCAAGTTGATTTGGACAGCTTTAAGTCCCCTGTACTTGCAAGATACCCGGTACTTTATAGCCCAACCTTGTGAGCTTCTTGGCATTTTGTTTTAGTTATAATATAATGAACTGTGCACTATGTCAGTATCAATTTTGTCTGGTCTCATTAACACAGGATTCCCTGGAATGCCCCATGGCCTCTATAGAGTGTTCCACAGCCCCGTCACTGCCCTGTTTTACTTCTAACCAACTATAATCTGATGCCCATTATTTCATGCATCTAGCATGTAAACAGTTTAGAGCTGGATGAAATAGTGCACAGTTTATAGTGTTATAAATTAAACAAATTGATTTGATAATAGCAATAAGGCATGACCAGGGGTTAGATTAACAGCCTGCTAGTCACCCACTTGGGGTGTAACGTTGCATGAGGTGTGGCCGAGTGCCATATTGCACAAGGGGTTTATTAAGTTATGGTAAATCTAACCCCTGGTCATGCTGTACTGCTATTATAAAAAAAATATTTCAAAATAAACTATTAAAAGTATACTTTTTGAATGCTTTTCTCATTTAGAGGGAGAGTGTTATTTAAATATTTCTTCTTCCAGCAGTTATGTAATGATGGTTCAAAACCAGAATGCGACATTCCAGAAATTAAACAGTGTTACAAGATCCACTGCCCAGGGAACTGGTAGAAGTGGAGACTGTGGATGGGTTTAAGAAGGGATGGGACAGGTACAGGGGGAGGGTAAATCTGACTAGGCCCAATACTGGTGGAACATCTGGGACTGAGGATGGTATGACCCAAGGGGAGGGGACACACCCAAATCGGCCCTCAGTGCGGGTGCTAAAAATCTAGCAGAATCGAGAGACCATTAGGCCTATTCTGCCGGCATTTCAGTATGTATATTAGTATGTAAGATGGAATGTCGACAGAAAGAATATGCCATTGTGATCAGGCTGTTCATGACATTGTAATGGGGATTAATTTAAGGCTGCTGGGGCCATAACTGCCAATCAAATTGCAGCACTTTGAAATCCTTTTTATAATTACTTTTAAACCATGTCTACAGCACGGTGAGGGTGACAGGTGTGTTGTACTTATTAGGAACTGAATATTTAGCTCTGCAGCACCTGCTATTATAATTTGTTGCTTCACTTGGTTGCCTCCACACTCAGTCCTGTAGCTCACCCCACCCCTTCTTGCACCCAAGAAAAGCACAAGACTTCACTGAAATGATCCAGCCAGGGTGCTGTTAGCCCATAGAAGGGCAAGAAAAATGCATTGTTTTGCTGATGTCAGCTGCTCTTTCAGCAAATGTCACAGAAACAAAAATGGGTGTACTAGATGGACCCCTAGTCACCTTCTGCTGTCACCTTTCTAAGTTTCAGTTATGTGTGGTCCAGCATCATTTCAGCTGAAGTGTATACTTGGTTGTAGGTGTTGGGGGTTGGGAGGCTTCAATTATACAAGACCTAGGTAATTTTTTAAGGGGGGTAGTAAGTGCAGAGAAGGGATTTCATAGCAGTGATAGTGTTCTCTGGAATAATTGAGCATGTTAATTTCTTTTAATGTTTGCCATTGTTCCAGATGCCCAGGTGTGATTAACGGCTCCTTAAGATCTTGCACCTAGCAGTACAATGTTAGGGACCATACAATGGACTAAGTAGGAGTCTTTAGCACACCATTATCTATCCCCAGCTAATCTCCTGGCTTTCAGCAGGTGATGTTAAGTGCCCTTGTTTTGTAACAATATATTTAATTACATCTAGTCTTGGTGTAATTTAAACAGAATTTACCCAGAATTGGCAATATGACACAGAAAAGATAGCTTTTGGTGTATTAACACTCCATATTTTCCAAAGCAACTGACTACAGTACCCTCATACACAAACAATTTGACACTTGGTAAGGACCGCTGGGGCCATCCTAGTCTGCCCACTTTCTTCACACACTACGTTATGCAGCTGTGGTGTATCTGACAAGAATTTGTTCTACTTGTGATACCTCTCCCTATGCATCCCAGTATCCCCCAGGCTCTCACTGCCTTCTCACATGGCTTGCCCACCTTTAGGTCATCTGATAGGAATACCCCAGGTCCCTTTCCATGTTTGTTGTTGTTAGTACCTCCCCCGCCATTGTGTACACATCTCCTGGGTTTTTGTTTCCCAGGTGCATTACTTTGCAATTCTTTGCATTGAATCTAAGTTGCAATACGTCTGACCATTCGTCCAACCTTGCCAAGTCCCTTTTCATCCTTTCCACCACCCCCCTTGTGTATCAACTCTGTTACAGATCTTTGTGTCATCTGCAAAGAGGCATACTTTTCCTTCCAGACCCTCTGCAATGTCATCTATAAAGACATTAAAGAGGACTGGGCCCAGTACTGAACCCTGAAGTACTCCCCGAATAACCCCCCTTCCTTCGGAGTGAGTTCCATTTACTATTACCTTCTGGGACCTATTGTGTAGCCAGTTTGCTACCCAGGCTACCACCCTGGGACCCACTCCCAGGCTAGCTAACTTGATTATTAATAGTTTGCATGGGACTGTGTTTCCGCAAGTGTCCCCGTATGGACAGCTAATGGTGAACTGAGGAGGAGGTTTCCTGAGAGCCAAACGAAAGGCAGAAGAAGTGTGAGAGAAAAAGAGCAGCAGCCCGGGGAAGGAGGGAAGGAAAGTGGCGCCTGCTGCAAGAGATTCTCTCAAAGATCTACTGTTACAGCAAGCTCTTACTTAACAGTACTATCTTACTTCGAGGAAGGCTCTTGCAGCAGGCCACATGGTAGGACTGAGTCTCAAGCAGTACCAGGTAGCACCAGGATAACACCACTGGGAGGACAGGTCAGCATCCAAGAGCTCAGAATAGAAGGCCCTGAAGTATCGCTAGGCTGAAATTGGCACTGCACCGAGAGGCGATGTCCAGGCTGGAATGATTGGTGAAGGTGTGAACAGAACTCCAGGTGGCAGTTGCACAGATGTCCTCAGCAGACACATTTCTGAAACAAGCCATTGAGGCTGCCATACCTCTGGTGGAATGGCCTTTGACCACTCCTGGAAGGGGTTTGTTGTAGTTGACGTAGCAATAAACAATGCAATTTGCTAACCACTTAATCAAACACTGTTTAGAAACAGAAGCACCCTCTCTCTAGGAGGCAAATTAAACAAACAACTGTTCAGATTTCCTGAAAGGCTTTGAGTAATTTGTGCAGTACTGCAAAATCCTATGTACATCTAAAGTAAGGAGCAAGGCCTTCTCCTGACTAAAATACTCAGAAAAATAAACTGGAAGGTGGATGGATTGATTCAAAGTAAACTCTGACACCACCTTAGGCAAAAACTTAGGATTAGTATGCAAAGTCACCCTGTCTTAGTGAAAAAACAAATAAAGCTCCTTACACGTAAGAGCCTGGGGCTCAGAAATCCTTCAAGCAGAAGTAATTACTAATAAGGGCCCTTTCCATGACAGAAAGCACAGCTCGCTGGTTCAAAGGGAGGCAAAGTGCATTTCTCCAACATAAAGCTGAGATCCCAAGGAGGAACCAGGTCCCAAATGGGAGGCTTCTGATGCAGAATGCCCCACAGTAATGTGTGGGACACTTCAAGCTGGGTGACAACTTTGCCTCAATAGGTGCGTAGTAAACAGAGATGGCAGAAAGATGCACTTTGAGTGAGGAGTACCCCAAGTGTAATTCCAAAAGGGAAAGAAGGTACTCAAACACCTGATTAATCAGCCAGGTGAAAGGATCCAAATGACAAGCAGCAGCCCAATGGAAGAAACACTTCCATTTAATAGCATAAGTGGCCCTGGTGGGCTTCCAGGCAGCCACCAGAACATCTGCAACCATAGCGTATGACATGAAGTGAGCAATAGCTAGGTCTGTAGGAGTCACTCATGGAGATGAAGGGAATTTAGGTCTAGATGGACCAGGGTGCCCCGGTCCTAGGAAAGCAAGTCAGAGTACAGGGGTAATGGCACCAGAGGTTCCACCACCAGCTGTTGCAACAGATGAAACCAAACCTGATGTGGCCAGAAGGGAGCTATGAGAATCATCTCTGCCCCTTCCAACTGGAGCTTGAGCAGAATGCTCTGTAGGAGTGGGAAGAGAGGAAATTAGTACAGAAACCTTCCCTTCCAAGATAGATCTCACCAGAAAACTCAAGGCCTGGGATTGAGTGAGCAGAAAAGTGTCAGGTTTGCATTGAGTGGGGATGTAGAGAGGTCCAACTCTGGATGGCCCCACCTGTTGAAGAGATCTTCAACCAATGAAGTTAGAAGCTCCCACTCATAAGCCTGTGACCCGGAGTGGCTGAGACTGTTGGCCAACACGTTTTGAATACCTGGCACATGTATGGCTGAGAGCTCCGGACCATGCTTGATGGCCCAATACCAGACTGTCTTAGCCTCACAGCACAGGGGGTATGAACCGCTTGTTGATGTAATATACCACACACATATAGTCCATCTGCACCAGCAGCCGGCCAGGGAGGAGATGAGTCTGAAAGGCCTGCAGAGCATAAGGACCACCGCATCTCCATGACATTGATATGGAGACCCTGCTCTACATCTGTCCAGGTACCCTGGGTCTGGTGATTAGCCAAATGGACACCTCATCCCAAGCTGGATGGGTCTGTTGTGAGAATCTGCCAAGGGGTCAAGAGGTGAAAAAAGACCTCCCTGAAGGAGTTTGGCCTTATCTAGCCACCACAACAGAACCCACCAGACCGGGTCAGATACCAGGACCAATTTGTCCAAGTTGTCCATGTGTTGGACCCACTAGACCATCAAGGTCCACTGAATAACCTGCATATGCAGGCAGGCCAGGGGAATGGTCACAGTGGCCACTGCCATGTGGCCCAGAAGTTGCAGGAACATTCTGGTGGGGATCTGTCAGCTGGAGGAATCCAGGTGAGTCTGCTCCATCAGTCATTCCTCCCAGTTCTCAGGCAGAAAGGCCTTTCCCTGGCTGGTGTCTAGGATAGCGCATTGTATAGAAGGCACTGGCAAGGGCAGAGGCAGGACTTCAGTTGATTGACAGTGATCCCCATGGACTGAAAGAGGCAGAATGTGTATTCCAGAATCTGAATCAGTCAGTCCCTTGAGGGGGCAGCCAGCAGCCATTCATCCAGGTAAGGGAACATATAGAAGTCCTGCTTCTTCAGTGCCACTGCAACTACTGGCAGGCATTTGATAAATACTCAGGGAACCAAGCAAAGGCCAAAAGGAAGGGCCTGGAATTGGAAATGGGCTCCCTGAAAGTGGAAGTGAGGGAAATAATGATGGGCAGGAAAGATCTGGATGTGCAGGTAAGCAGACTGCACATAGATAGCATAGCCAGTCCTCCTGGTGCAAAACACGTAACAGCCCCATGTAGAGTGACCATCTGGAAGCACTTTGTACTCAATGTACAGATTCAGATGGCTCAGATCCATGATGGACCAAAGATTCCCAGTCTTTTAGGGGACAAGGAAGAAGCGTGAGTAAAATCCCCTTCTTCATTGAGCTTAAGGGACGTACTGTATAGCTCTTTTTTGAAGAAAAGCATGAATTTCCTACCAAACCAGAGACAGAGGAATAGGAAGACAAGTAGAGTTTATGGGTAGATTTGCTGGAGGCCACTCTAGAAACTCCTGAGTGTGACCGTGCTCTGTGATCTGAAGTACCCAGTTGTCTGTGGTCACTCCATTCCAGCCTTCCAGGTGGAGGGAAAACTGACCCCCCCGACCACCTCCCATGGATCCTCTGCTGGGAATGCATGGGTAAGGAGTCAGGAGGTGGGGGTGGGCACTGATGGGGGCCTGCCGGGGCCCTTGGGGCCTGGTGGCAGCAGTAGCAGGGGCTGCTGTGGCCTTATGCTTGTGCAGACCCTTGGCAGGCAGGTTTCGAGATTGCTTATGGGAGGATCTGTAAAAGGACTGATGTTGGCCTGCTCTAGGCTGAGTGTGATAGACTGAATGAACTGACTTGAGGGCCTGCCTGGACTGCTGCAGAGTGGAAATGGTATCCTGCACATCACCTCCAAAAGGGACTGAATCCCAGAAGGGGATGTTCAAAATACTGGCCTATATGTCTGAAGCAAAGTCTGTCACCCGGAGTCAAGAATGGCACTGGAGACAGACCACAGCAGCTGCCCCATACCCAGAGGCATCCACAGCATCATAAGCAGCCCGGAGGATGTGATAGCCAACAACCGAGCCTGATTTTATGTGTTCGGCAAGCTGTGTCTTAGTGGGGTACTCAGGAAAGTTCTGCACCAGATCCCTAGCTTGGTCCCAAAGAATATTTTAATAATGGACCATGTAGGCCAGATAATTCAAGACCTAGATAGCCAAGGTAGTAGAGGCAAATAACTGTTTCCCCAGATGATACAGCTGCCTGAACTTCCAGTCCAGGGGAAGGGTACTAAAGTGCTTGGACTTCTTCATATGGTCATATGCCACATTAATCAACATGGAATCTGCCTTAGGGTGGGGCACTAAAAAGGGTTTGCCAGTGGGAGTGTTGTAAAGATGGTCCACCTTCTAGGGCAAATTAGGGGTGGTCAGTTGGTGATTCCATGCTGCCTGAGTGACATCCTCATAGGAGTCAATCAAGGGGGCACCACCATGGGGAAGGCATCCTGCTGTCAGAGATTAATTGCCAAACAGCATTTCTCCAGATCCTGCTCCTCCATCTTCCAGCCCATGATGGACTGGATGTGGCGTATGCAATCCATGAAGATTAGATCATCAGGGGAGAACTTTGGTACCTTCTTGGTATGGTTGTCCCCATCCAAAGACTCCCCAGGTTTGGAGGAAGCACTCACTAGCTGGAACTGGCATTGGAGGCCTGCTCTCATCCACACCCAGAGCTTGAGCAATGTCAGATCGAGCCCCGGAGGACCCCAAAGTGTGGGGATCACTCAGCCTAGCTCAATCTGGATTCTGGAGCTGGAGGATCCCAGAGAGGATGGAGGGTAGATGCCGGAGGCAGCCCTTGGGGGGGGTCTGCCTCTGAATGAAGGACTACCAAGCCAAGAAGAGGGCATTATAATCCACCAAGGGTGGTACATTGTACACTGGAGGAAATGCATAAGAGGGCACCAGGTAAAGATATGACCACGGAGGGGCCAGCATAAGATACCCAGGCACAGGGCTTCCCAGCACAGGCTAAAGATCTGGTATCAATCCAACAGGTGTCTGTTGCATTGTCGGTTGCGGCAGGGGCAGCGATGAGGTTAGACCCATTGGCTGAGGCTGTAGCAGTACCAGCAGTGACCCAGCAGATGTCGGCCTAAAGCATCCAGGAGAAGGATCTGCCAGCGCCAGCCTAACCAGTGAAACAGGTGCCTGAGGGGAAGGAGACCCCTGCAGCATAGGCAGAAGTGATGGCAGAGAGGATGAAACAGTGGTAGCCTGCTGCGGGCATTGCCTGGCATGATTGACATTGTTCCTAATAGTAGGAACCAATGAAGGCAGCACTGTGGCTGGAGGAGCAATGATTATATAACTGACACCCAGGAAACCATCACTGGACAAGCCACCTGGCTGACAGCCTGTGGAAGATATGGGCCTGAGTGTCAATGGCTGGGGAGCAGGAGATGATGTCCCCTGCTCTGAAGAACAACCGCCTGATATAGCAATAAGGGTGGGAGGCAGAGCCACTGGGAGCCTGGAGAAAGAGAGGGCTGGTAGAGCTGGAAGGGCCAACCCCCCCATAGGGGAGAAGACCCCATCATGATCAATGGTTTGGGAGGTGACTGTGAGTGGGAAGCTGACCAGGCCTGGTCCCAGTGTTTTTCCCATTGCTTGTGCTTCCCAGATTTCTCCTTGTGAGTAGATGAAGAGGCCCCAGAGGACTGTGCCGGTGAAGCCGAGGAGATCCTGGCATGCAGCTCCTTTTCATCATGACCAACTTCTTCTTCATTAGATTGCTCTCTAGAGTTCTTAGATGACTTCGCTGAGTAGCCTGATTGAATTTCTGGCAAAACTGGAAGGCTTTGATGTCATGGCTGGGGCTGAGGCAGATGAGACACACAGAGTGGCCATCCTTTTCAGGGATCTGTTTGCCACAGGCACACTTAGAGAAGTGGTTGGAAGACAAGGCTGTTGGAGAAGACATAAACTCATTGAGGAAAACACTGAAAAAATGATGTTTCGAACTTAGAAAAATGAAAAAGCACAGCAAGTGCTGGGAATGGCATTTGACTGTAGCTGTGGCATCTGCTAAGGTCCGACATGAGTGGGTCAATTGTGGGAAAAGAACTGGGGAAGGTGTGGGGGACTACACACTTTTATAGGCTAGGCTGACGTCAGCTGACTGATGTTGGTGGTGGGCAGTCCCCCGTGGTAGACTGCTAGCTAGAAGTTTTCTGCTCCACTACAGCCAGTCAAGAAAAGGGTTAAGTACCCTTTTACAGACATTTTGGACAAGAACAATTTCCTTCTGTGTTGCCTTCCCTGTGGTTGAGGCCATTTTGGGACCGGCCCTGTAGCTTTGGCAGCATCCTGTCTGGCACCCTCCACCCATATGGTCCACAAGTACAGGGGTCTTTCTGGGTCTCTTTCTGGGTTCTCAGACCACCCTTCGACCAAAGAGTTGGTTTTTGAGTCAGCCTTCTGCAAATCTGGGAGCTATGGGGACATCAACAGGCTTCCGGACAAGGAGTCGAGAAAGACTGATCATGCTGCTAATACACTGTGGCATCCTAAAGTACTTGGAGGTCTACATTGAGCAAGAATTCACCTTCAAACCTCATGTGGCTCAAATAACCAAGTCTATATACTAGCCAATTGGTCTACTATATTGCCTGGGGTAATGCTCAGATCCCCAAGTCTAGGTTTGCCATTGCAAACTTCCTCCCCCCTGTAGACATCACTACAAGGTCCTCTCCTCCCTGAATTGGATGTCTCTGGAGGGGAAGATGATGTACACCCTATTATGCCTTGCATTCAAGTTCATCTAAAATGTTACCCGGCCTTAGCTTACTGGTGTATTACTTCCCTTTTTATGTTGATTGCGTGCATGCGCAAGAAACATATTGCGTCAGCTTTCTCCACAAGCAGGTTGTGGAGACGTGGCATTGCTGTGCCCAGTGCCCCCACAGCCTGCAAAGGCTTGTCCCCCGTCCCCCAATGCCATGGCATGCTGCTGCTGACACTAGTTCAGCCAGCGTCCCACAACCTTTTAAAAAAGTAGCCGCTGCAATCAGGGGCTGCCTCGTCATTGCAGTGTCAGCCATCCGCTGCAATGAGTGAGCGACCCATCATTGCAGGGCAGGATGTGACACCCTTAATATTGTTTGTTAACATGGCGGCAGCTTGCCACCGTGTTCACAAACAATATAACTCCCTCCCCGCCACCATGTTTACTTGCCGACTTCCCATCGGCATTCTGTAACCCCCCCATTTTGTTCCTGCTGACAGGGTGCCCAATCCCCTTTGGTATAATGACCCCCCCAGTTTTGTTCCTGCTGATGGGGTGCCCAATCCCTGTCGGCATAATGAACATCCCCCCTGTTTTGTTCCTGCCGACGGGGGTGCCCAGTCCCCCGTAGGCAACTGCTGGCTCCCAAACCAAGGCCTCTGCTGGCACACTGGGAGCTCACCCCAGCGTGCCAGATGCCCCTGTGAAGGGAAAAACTGTCCCGTGATGTCTTTTGTTTTTTTGGTCCCTGAAAAAGGAAACTGTCCTCCCAAGCGCCGCCTGCCCCCCACTTGCAACCCACACCACCCACTGCGCAACCCTGCCTCCCCACACCCCCCTCACCCCATACTTACCTCCAGAGCTCGGTGCGACGATCTTCGGTGGACCAGAAACACGTCTTCACTCTTCAAAGCCGATCGTGAACTGAGGAAATGCCGGTAAGCTGAATAATGTAATAAATAGGATTTTTTCAACTTTAGCGCATATCTTGGGCATTTTTGGGAATTTTCCCACAAAATTTTCAATATGGGTTTTTGGGACCCCTCCTCATAAATTCTTGAACTGTCATGGTGTTAATTGGCCCCGGAAGGTGGTTTCACGGTCACTGTGTAGAATCACCCTTCAGGTCTGATTAACAAAATGACAGTGCTAGTTTTCATAAGGTAGGCTCTCAAAAAGCCTATGTTGCAAATTTGGTGGAAAAAATCCAAAAAATGACTGTTTTACAAGCGTCTGTTGCACAGTTGCTACATACGCTCATAACTTTGTGAATTTACAACATTTTCATGCCAGATTTTCAACACTGACGTTTTGTGACACCTCCTTGTGAGCAATACAGCTGTCATTGTTCACATCCTGGCTGAAATGTGTTTTTGCACTTCCGGCGCAGAATAGAGCAGTCGCTGTGGGAAATCAGTGTTCAGGACAGATTAAGAAAATGACAGTGACACTGTTCATGAGTAGAGGTCCTAAAATGCCTATGTTGAAAATTTGGTAACGATACTCCATAAAATGTGTTACGAGCATGCATTGCGCAGTTGGCAAGCATGCTCATAAGTTCACGAATTTATAATATTTTCACACCAGATTTTCACCATTGCCATTTTCCCAGACCTACTTATGAACAGTACAGCTGTCATTTTTTCCATCCTGGCTGAAATGTGTTTTCGCACTTCCAGCGCAGTATAAAGCGGTCGCTGTGGGAAATCACTGTTCGGGACAGATTAAGAAAATGACAGTGATACAGTTCCCGAGCATAGGTCCTAACATACCTATGTTTAAAATTTGGTGATGAAACTCCGTAACATAACTGTGTTACAAGCGTGCGTTGAACTGTTTCCACACACCCTTGTAACTTCGCAAATTTGTAATACTGTCACGTCACATTTTCAACTTTGGCATTTTTTCATAACTCCTATGAACACTACAGCTGTCATTTTTCACATTCTGGCTAAAATATGTTTTTGCACTCCTGCCAGACAGTAGCATGGTCACTCTAGGAAATCAGTGTTTGGGACAGATTAAGATCGATCGAGTGAGGGGGGCAGTGACCGAGCTCCACTGAGCTCTGCCAGGACTGGTGCAGATTTCTTTGTGTTCAGACAAAGGCCCCAACACAAGAGCCCAGTACAAAAAGGAAGCCTGCAGCATTGGGAGAAACAGAACGAGAGAGCGAGTGAGGGAGGGGGAGTGAGTGAACTCACCGAAGCGCTGTCAGGACTGCTGCGGTTTTCTTTGTGGGCAGAAAAAGGCATCAATACAGGCAGGGACCCAGTAAAAAGGCCAGCCTGCAGCAGTGGGACAAACAGTATGAGCAAGTGACACAAGGGGACTTAGTGAGCTCAATGGAGCTCTATCAGGACTGCTGGGATTTCTTTGTGGGCAGAAAAAGGTGCCAATGCAGGCAGGAGCCCCGTACAAAAGGGCAGGTTGCAGCGCCAGGACAAACAGAATGAGCGATGAGAGAGGGAGACTGAGCGACCTCAACGGAGCTCTGTTGGGACAGCTGCAGATTTCTTTGTGGACAGACAAAGGTGCCAACGCAGCCAGGAGCCCCATACAAAAGCGCAGTCTGGAGCGCCAAGACAAACAGAATGAGTGAGTGACAGAGCAGTAGTGAGCGAGCTCAACGGAGCTGTATTGTGACTGCTGCAGATTTCTTTGTGGGCAGAAAATGTGGCAACGCAGGCAGGAGCCCAGTACAAAAGGCCAGCTTGCAGCGCTGGCACAAACGGAATGCGAGCGTGACAGAGGGGGAGTGAGCGAGCTCAGTGGAGCTGTGTTGGGACTGCTTCAGATTTCTTTCTGGTCAGTAAAAGCTGCCAATGCAGGCAGGAGCCCAGTACAAAAGGGCAGCCTGCAGTGGCAGGAAAACCAGAATGAGCGAGTGAGTGAGCTCAACAGAGCTGTATTGTAACTGCTGCAAATTTCTTCGTGGGCATAAGAAGGCAGTAATGCAGGCAGGAGCCCAGTAGAAAAGGGCAGCCTGCAGCACCAGCAGAACAGAATGAGCGAGTGAGAGAAGGGGAGTGAGCAAGCTCAACGGAGCTTTGTCGGGACTGCTGCAGATTTCTTTGTGGGCAGAAAAAGGTGCCAACAGAGGCAGGAGCCCAGTACAAAGGGCAAGCCTGCAGCGCCAGGAGAACCGGAATGAGTGGAGTGAGACAGGGGGAGTGAACGACCTCAATGGAGCTCTGTCGGGACAGCTGTGGATTTCTTTGTGGGCAGAAAAAGCCACCAACACAGGCAGGAGCCCAGTACAAAAGGGCAGCCTGCAGCACCAGGAGAAACAGAATGAGAGAGTGAGAGAGGGGGAGTGAGCAACCTCAATGGAGCTCTGTCGGGACAGCTGCAGATTTCTTCCTCAGCGGAACAAGGTGCCAATGCAGGCAGCAGCTCAGTACAGAAGAGCAGGCTGCAGCACCGGGACAGATAGACTGAGCCAGTGACAGAGGGCCCCGGAGCGAGCTCAACAGACCAACGAAATCAACATTTGGCATTGACAAATGCTTGTTTATAAAGAACTTTTTATTAATATATTGCATGCTCATACAATAAACAAAGCGCAGAATCAGTCAAAAGTATAAAACTAAGCAGTACTAGACAAACTAGTAACAATAAAGAAAAAACAACAGCATTAGAAATTAAATACATTGAATGGAGCTAATATACTCATTACCTTTATACACAAAACAGTCACATAAAAGAACATAAACAGCACATGACCAAGTGAAAACCCCAGATAATTAAACAAAGAGGGTAAGGTGCCACTTCAGTTATGATCTATATATAAAAAAATAATAATTTGCTTCATTAGAACCCTGCTGGAATTCCAAAGAACAACAGCGATACTGGAACTAGTACTCCATCTAAGGAACAAAGCTAGGGTCTATTTTAAGTTTATAATTAATCCAGGGCCCCCATACTTCCTCAAAAATTTGAGAACGGTTCAATAGCTTAGACATACCTTTTTCAAAACCATAAATAAAGTCAACAATGCTGTATTGAAGGAAGATGGAGCTTAAGCCAAAATTTGGTAAGAGCCTTCTTTGCGATGACCAGTAAAATTAGTAAAAATTTCAATTGATGAGGTCAAAGGGCAAAGTGGTCTGTGGAATCTGTAATAATGCTAATCAAGGAGTAAGAGAGAGAGAGAGAGAGAGACTGGGGTCAAATAATTGAGCTATAACGTGGGAAACATAAAACCAAAAGGCTGTATGTGTGGGAAAGGCCCAAAAATATGTACATGATCTGCTATAACTTTGCCATATAACCTCCATCATCTTGCAGCTAAGGGGCCCCTGTAACATACTACTCAAGCCGGGGTAAAGAAAAAACGTGATCTACATTTCCATGCAAATTCTTTTACACATGGGATGGTAGATAAAGTATAAGTGGTCAAGGCATATTTCTCCCATTCCTCGAGGTTACATAGAATGTTTAGATATGTAGTCCATTTAAGTAGAATAGATTTGATTGAATCTGCCATCAAAGCACATAGAATCGAATAAACAATACCTATCAAATGTGGTTTATTACTTTCTAAGCCTGAAAGGTACTTACTCTGGGTCTCCAACTGTAACTTGCTTGAAGTACCCAGGGTTAAAGAAACACAGACAAAAGGTTTTACGCTTTCTCCATCCCATCTCAACTTCAAAAATCCTCCTCTCTTGGAGGTTTTAAAAAGGACTAAAAACCTTTCTACTTGAAAACTGTCATGGTTCCTGATATTGTTGATTGACTGCCTTGCCCTTATTTTTCTGTTAAGCTCCTACCTGTTCTCCTCATATTATAATGTCAGCTGTGCTTTTTATCCCATACTACACTGTGTGCTAATATCTTGTGATTACATTCCTCCCATAAAATGTACTGTCATGTGCCTTTAGCGCCTACATATTTAGTCCTGTAATTTATCAAATATTATGCAATCTACTGGGTATGTGTTTAAAATCTTGAAACTCGAAATCAAAATGAGATGTTTTGCCTGCAAACAGAGAATTGCCAACCATTTGTGTGCTGGACGAGGGAGATGTGGAGCATAATGAATACTATGAACATCCTTAAAAGTAGTATGACTAAAAATCCAGCATTGTGTCCATGTTTGCTCTGAGATATTTATCAAAACTGCCCATTCCCATTTAGCTTTAGAGGCCAGGGATTGGTTAGAGATATGTTCTCTGACAGTTCAATAGATCATTCCTGCCCTACCTGACTGACATTTTAGCCACGTGGAAAGGGGAGTAGGTTTATGTAAGGAGGCAAGTGGGGATTGGAGCAATCTATTAATAACATCACAGAGCTGTACGTTTTTCCAAAAGTTGTGTTTTGGCAATCCCCAGGTCACTTATAGATTTGAATATGAATCCAAAAGGTAAGGATCCCATACCAGAAGATCTCCTAGCTGTTGTATCCCCTTGGTTTTCCATGGCTGCCAGAAAAGTGGTTTACCTGCAAAATTAAGTTTAGCATTTCTCCAGAGAGGGGTATATAAAAGTGGTTTGGGGTTAGTGCCCAACCATTATGAAGTTTCTTAGAATAAAAAACTGATGGGCCTATTGTAAGGTGATGTTGTAATTGTTAAAGTAAAGAATTGTAGACAAAATTAGAAGCAACACCACCTGGGAGCAAAGAGGCTTCCATTTGCAGCCATTGTGGTATTTCAGGAGTGGGATTTTCAAACCAGTGCAGAGTTTGTGTTGCATAAAATGCCCACAAATCGCCCAGAAACCACAGGAGGCCTAGGCCTCCTGCTGATCAGTGCGCCCATAATTTAGAATGACTATATCACAGCTGGGTACCCTTCATAGAAAGTCACTTCAAAGGTGATCCATGTTAACCAATATTGATCATGGGAGAGATAGAGGTCTATAGGAAATAAGGTATAGAAGTTTGGGTGTTGCCATCATCTTAACAGCCAAAATGTTAGCTGCCGGGGTAAATTTTAGGGTTTTCCAGCAGTCAAAAGTAGTTTTAATTTTAGAGAGATGGGAAAGAAGATTTTTCTCCCAAATATTGTCAATTACAGATGTAATTTTAATACTGAGGTAAGTAGTACCAGAATAAGTCCATTGGAGCCCCAAGGAGGTAGCTATGTAAGACTGACATTGGTTATTCAATGGAAAAACTTCTGTTTTAGTATAATTAACTGTAAGCCCAGACAGTCTGGTAAACGTATTTAGAAGAGTAAGATGATGGTTTGCTGAAGCAATAGTATCCTCTAAAAGGATTAACAAATTGTCCGTATTTGATAAAGAAGTGTATTGCACCCCACCTATAGATATGACTTTAATTTCAGAAGATTGTCAAAGGGCTTCTGCTAAGGATTCTATAGCAAGAATAAAAAGAAGGGGAGATAATGAATAAGCCTGCCTGGTACCTCTGGTTAATTGAAATGAAGATGAGAGGATTGAATTTATAAGAACACATTTAGATGGGGAAGAATACAGATCTTAACCCAGGAACAGAAACATTGGAGGCAGTATAGCACAATGGTTTAAGGTTCTAAACTGCAAACCTGGAGACCTGGGTTTAAATCCCACAGTCCCCACTTGCATACTGTGTGACCCTGAGCAAGTCACTTAACTTCCTTGTGATCTCTGGTTGCGCCTGTAAACAAGCTATTAGCTTAGTGTGTCTCCCCTGGTGAAACAAAACATTCATCAAATTCCTGATGGGATAATACAAGATGTAAATATTCCTATTCCAGAAAATGAAATGCTTTTTCAAAATCAATAGCTATAGCCACTGTGGGGGATTTGAGTTTTTTGGCCTTGTACATGAGATTTATCAGAGAACTGAGATGATTAGACTTCTGATGCTCTTTGACAAATCCCACTTGGTACTGGTGAACCAAACAGGGTATAAGAGGTTCACGATGGGAAGCCAGTAATTTAACATACATTTTACTGTCTACATTAAGCAGTGAGATTGGGCTGATAGCTGGAAGGATCTTTATCCTTTTTTGGGCAGTACAATAATAATCACCTCTCGCAAATTGGGGGGAAGAACTCCAGTTAGTGTCGCTTCATCATATACTTTGCAGAGAAGAGGGCAGATGAGATCTGCTAATAGTTTAAAAAATTCTGATGGAAAGTCATCACCTGTGGGCGCCTTCCCTGAGTTTAAGGACATAAGGGGCTGACACACTTCAGATAGTGTAAAATGATGCTGTAGTGTGTCAACTTGTTCAGGAGAAAGACATGGCAGAGCTAGTGCTTCCAGGAATCAAGTGATGGCTACTTGATCAGCATGAGGTTGAGAGATATATAGCTGCTTCTAATATGTAATTGTGATACAATTAACTGTAGTAGCCTCTGTGCAAACTAGCCCTGAATTATCTTGCAAACCAACAACATGATGCTCCATCTACTGTGTATGGAGTCGATATGCCAAAAGCTTACCACCCTTCTCCCCCCTTCCCAATATGTATGTTTAAGGTTTAGACCAGCTATTTCTGTTTTCCAGGAAACAAGTGTTCATATCTGTATGGAGATGCAAAATTTCATGGAGTAAGGGCTAGTTGGGATTGGGGGTAAGGTGGCAGCGTACTGGATCTTCATGGCTTTAAGGGTAATTTCCAACTCATGTAGTGGATGCTCTCTCATTTTTCTATGATAGGAGGCATTGCTGATGATTTTACCAGGAAGGGCGGTTTTTAAAACTTCCCAAGGTAGTCCTAGCAGACGTGTCAGCCGGGTCATTACATGATAAAAAGGCAGCCACATCCTTCCTAATCCAAGGTAAAACATCTGAATCTTTGCGTAAGGGGAGTGGGATGGCCCCATAGAAGATCCAGTTGCACAGGTGCATGGTCAGAGATAAGTAGAGGCAGAATGATAGAGATGATAGAGTTTACAGCAACTTGTGTGACAGGGGGAGGTTAACCAGTAGTCCAACCTACTGTAAAACTGATGGGCTGAGAAGTAGTAAGAGTATTCTGTATCCTGGGATGGAAAAGTCTCCATGTATCGGAGAGCCCAAAGTCTTTCATCAGTAGTGAAAGGGTGAAACACTTACGAACATATGAAACTGCCAGCAGAAAAAGGCCATTTGGTCTAACGAGTCTGCTCAATTTTGCAGCTTGCACCCCTACTCTGCAGCTGCCCCTCCCACCCCTCCCATGACTCTCCCTTTGCCCTATCCCAGTCCCTCTTGAAGCATCCCATTGTTTTACAAGCCACCACATCTGCTTGTAATGCATTCCACTCTCCTACCACCCTTTGGTAAAGAAATGCCTACCGATCTCCCTCCTAAACCTTCCTCCCTCCAATCTCATGACCCCAAGTGTCTCTCTCCACCCTCCCCTTGATCAGTCCCTCTCCATGCCTGTCCTGTTTATTCCTCTCCTGTACTTAAAGGTTTCAGTCATACCCCCCGTCCCATCTCTCCTCCAGAGAGTACATATTCAGCTCCCTCAGTCTAACCTCATATGGTAACTCCCCCAGACCCATGATCATCTTTGTTGATCTGTGTTGCACCCCTTCCAGCAATCCAATGTCCCTGTTTAGATAAGGGTACCAAAACTGAATGCAGTACTCCAGGTGGGGTCTGACCAGCGATCTGTATAATGTCAGAATCACCTTCCTCCTTCTAGAGGTTATACCCCTTGCAATACAACCCAGCACTTTGTTGGCCACTGCTGCTGCTGCTTTCCTACACTGTGCTGAGTTGTTCATTGCTCTTGTAAGGAGCACCCCCAGATCTTGCTCCTCCTCAGTCACAGCTGCTGCACCCCATCCCACCAGATGGTAGCTCCTCTTTGGATTCTTTTCCCTGAAATGCAGTGCCTTGCATTTTTTGGCATTGAAACCAAGTTGCCAGGTTTCCAGCCTTGTTATGTCTTCTTGCAATCCCTGCCAACCCCCTTGGTCATCCACCACTGCTCATATCTTGGTGTCATCCGCAAATAGACTGATCTTGCTATTTAAGCCTACCAAGATGTCTGCAATAAATACCCCAAATAACATCAGCCCTAGCACTGACCCTGTGGGACCATGCTCATCACTGCCCTTGGGGATGATAATTCACCTCCCACCACCACCCTCTGCTGCCATTCCTACAGCCAGATCTCCACCCTTTGCACCGATTTTGCCCCCATCCCTATGCCCTTTTGCCTACATGCTAGTCTCCCATGTGGTACCGAGTCAGATGCCTTACTGAAGTCCAGGTACAGGACATCCACTGCATTCCCATTGTCCATTTTCCCAGTCACCCAGTCATAGTAGTCCACTTCCATGATAGGGTTCAAGGAGGGAGTTAAGTCTATCCATGAAAGGGTTAATGGTGAGATTAAGATATTCAGCAATAATAGTAAACAGGTTGGATGGGTTGCTGGAGGATATTTGTTGAGACAAATTATGAAAAAACTCAGGGGCATCACAATTGGGAGCATTAGTTGGAGTGGGCCAGAGAGGGTATCCAGGACAGCAATTACCCCCTACCCTAGGGTTCACGGGTGATGGAGAGAGGTTTCCATGCTAAAGGTTTATGAATTAAAAAGCTAGTGCACTGGTTGGAAATAATAGTAATTTTCAGATGCAGTTAGCTATCACTTCTTGCATCTGAGGTATTTTTTCCTTTTTGTTTGCTTTTCTGTTTGGTAATTTGAAGACTTTTCACCTGGCAGTACTGGGCTGGTGTGTGGAGCAGCACTGTGTTTGGTGGCTAAAAAAGTCACCTCTGAAGGAGTCACAAAAAGTCACACAGAAGGAGCAGGACAGAGAACTGTACCAGTTAAGGCAGAAGGAAGCAGGGAGGGTAGTCAGAATAGCAAAGGCCCAAACTGAGGAAAAGATAGCCAACTTGGTTAAGAAGGGGTATAAAACCTTTTATTGGTATATCAGGGAGCATAGAAGGACAAAGAGAGGGATAGTGAGGCTGAATAGAATGGACGGTAGGTGGGCAGAGAGGGACAGTGAAAAAAGCAGGGATACTGAATGAATACTTCTGTTCAGTATTCACAAAAGAGGAGGTGGGGGAGGTGCCTAATACAATTAACAGAAGCACTCTGGTTAGGGGGTAGATACCAGTCCTTTCACAGAAGAAAGAATTCTGAAAGAACTCCTAAAACTGAAGGTGGACAAAGCAATGAGGCCAGATGGAATTCACCTCAGAATTCTAAAAAACTACTCTTTTTAACACATCATGGAAGGATGGTGTGGTACCTGAGGCCTGGAGGAAGGCAGATGTGATTCCCCTTCACAAAAAGTGGGACCAAGACAGAGGCAGGAAACTACAGACCTGTCAGTTTGACCTCTGTGGTAGGGAAAGTGATGGAATCACTTCTGAAGGAAATAATTGTTGAGTACCTAGAGGCCAGTGGGGCACAGGAGCCAAGGCAGCATGGGTTCACAGTGGGAAGGTTATGCCATAAAAATCTAATTGATTTCTTTGACTGGGTGACCAAAGTAGTAGATCAGGCAGGGGCTGTGGACATGGCCTACCTAGACTTTAGCAAGGCATTTGACGCAGTCCCACACAAAAGATTAATAGTCAAATTAACCAGCCTGGGAGTGGGTCCTAGGGTGATAGCCTGGGTAAAACATAGGCTGGACAACAGGACACAGAAAGTAATTGTAAATGGAGTACACTCCGAAGAAAGAGGGGTTACCAGTGGGGTACCACAGGGTTCAGTACAGAGTCCAGTCATTTTTAATGTCTTTATAAGTGACATTGGAGAGGGACTGGAAGGAAAAGTATGCCTCTTTGCAGATGACACAAAGATCTGCAACAGGGTTGATACACAAGGAGGCATGGAAAGGATGAGAAGGGACTTGGCAAGGTTGGAGGAATGGTCAGAAGTATGGCAGCTTGGATTCAATGCAAAGAAGTGCCAAATAATGCACCTGGGAATCAAAAACCCAGGGGAAGATTACACAATGGGAGGGGTAGTAACAACAAAAATGGAAAGGGACCTGGAGGTAATCATAACAGATGACCTAAGGTTGGCAAGCCATGTCGGAAGGCGGTAGGGAGGGCTGAGGGGATATTGGGATGTATAGGGAGAGGCATCACCAGCAGAAAACAGGAAGTTGTTATCCTCCTGTACAGACAGTTGGTGAGACCAAAGGAGGGAGAGGGGGGACGTGATAGAAACATTTAAGTACCTCAGTGGAATCAACAAAGTCCAAGAGGGTAGCATCTTTCAGAAAAAGAGATGTGCAAGAACAAGGGGACACAATTTGAAGATAGAGGGGGGACGGCTCAGGGGCAATGTGAGGAAGTATTTTTTCAAAGAGAGGGTGGTGGATGCATGGAATAGCCTTCCTGAGGAGGTTGTGGGGTCTAAAACTGTGGGAGAATTCAAAAATGCATGGGACAGACATAAGGCAATTTTTGTGGGGGGTAGGAAGAAATAGGCTGTAGGATATGCAGCTTATCCTCTAGGTAGGGAAATGGGCAGACTAGGTGGGCCAAGCAGTCCTTATCTGCCGTCAAAGTCTACGTTTCTATGTTTCTGTTTCTGTGTTTCTCCTGCTGTCTCATCAGAAATGTGACCAAACACATTGAGGCACACAACCCTTGCAGCCTGAGCAGTGACTTTCAAAAGGTACTCACCAAAATGCAGGAAATAGTTTTTTTAACTGAATATTTTATTGATAAAAAATGCATTATGTTCAACAAGTATTTCTCATACAGTATTAAGGGATCATATAGTACAACCATCCTATATTCATACAATTAGATTGGTGCCAGGTACAGACTGACATTTTCAATGTTTCCTTAATAATTTATGCATGTATCAGCGTTGATATTTTTATAAGCTGTGTGTCTTCCTTATGAATTATATTTGAGTTAGGTAATACCAAATTTCTCTTTACAAATATGGAAACTTCGTTTCAGCTCACCAGGAAAGAGGAATAGAAACATAGAAACATAGAAACATAGAATTTGATGGCAGATAAGGACCGCTTGGCCCACCCAGTCTGCGCATTTCCCTACCTAATGGATAAGCTGCAGATCCTAGTTAACCAGCAGACTACTTCTTCCTACCCCCACCCCCTAGAACTGCCTTATGACTGTCCCATGCATGCTTGAATTCCACCACTGTTTTTGACTCCACAACCTCTCTGAAGGCCATTCCATGCATCCACAACCTCTGTGAAAAAATACTCTTAAATTACCTCTGAGCCGCCTCCCATCTTCAAATTCAGCCCCTTTGTTCTGTACACACCTCTTTTGAAAGATGCTACCCTCTTGGACTTTGTTGATTCCCTTGAGGTACTTGAAAGTTTCTATCATGTACCCCTCTCCTCCTTTTCCTTGAGGCTATACATATTAAGCTCCTTTCGTCTCTCTTCATATGTCTTCCGGTGCAGACCCTGTACCATTTTAGTTGCCCTCTCCTGGACAGCTTTCATGCTGTCTATGTCTTTGTGGAGACTGGGTCTCCAGAACTGCATGCAGTACTCCAGATGGGGTCTCACCAGCTGTCTGTACAGAGGGAATTTCCTGTTTTTCTACTGGTGGTGCCTCTCCCTATGCATCCCAGTATCCCCCTAGCCCTCCTTGCTGCCCTCTCACATTGCTTGACCACCTTTAGGTCATCTGATATGACTACCCCCAGGTCCCTTCCCATTTTTGTTGTTGTTAGTATCTCACCCCCCATTGTGTACTCTTTCCCTTAGTTTTTGTTTCCCAGGTGCATTACCTTGCACTTCTTAGCATTGAATCTAAGCTGCCATACAATTGACCATTCCTCTAACCTTGCCAAGTCCCTTCTGTTCCTTTCCACGCCACCTTGTGCATCAACTCTGTTGCAGATATTTGTGTCATCTGCAAAGAGCCATACTTTTCCTTCCAGTCCCTCTGCAATGTTGCTTATAAAGACATAGACATAGTAATATATAAAGTGCACCAAGCGCATAGGAAAAGAGAGAGAGATAAAGGAGAAACAGAGGAAGAGAGAATGTATTAAGACGTGAGAAAGAATGAGGGGGGATGGAGGGTTGCCATCATCTCCTAAGCCAAGTCTTTTAGTAGGGGATTGACAATCTATGCAAGTAAGGGGATAGAGTCCCTATAACCATTGATAGTTTTTATGTCTGGAGGCTCATGGCACAAATTCTGGGCAGGGATCCAGATGGTATAAAACCCACCTGCACCATCTTATGTCAAAGAAATACAAAATCACACATGCCCCCACAATGCAAAGCATCATGGGCAACATATGCAAATTAAGGCTGAGAGATGGGCCTGCAGCCTTGCAGAGATCTGTTCTAAATTGTGCATTTTGTACTTAAGGACTCTCCACTTTTCATTTCTGGGAAGGGCCATCGTATGCCAAAGCCTAGTGATAACCTTTTTGGCTAGCAAGAGGAGTAGGGCTGTCTGTCTCTATGTAGCTGTGTTGATCTTGACCCCTCTTGGCATCACTGCCATTAGGATACATATAGGTGTAAGCAACTCAGGGCATTCATAAATTGCACTTATTTCATTCACAACCTCTTTTCAATATTGTTCAAGATAGCAGCAAGGCCACATTATATGTTCTGTGTCTGCTAGGTTAATCTACAATTCCTCCAGCATTTCCCCTGCTCGGTATCGGTATACTTGGCCCTAATTGCCGGGGTACCGAAAATCTGAATCCTAGATTTACATGTGTATTCTTTCCAGTAAGTAGTTGTTGAAATTTTTAAGGCTGGGAGAACAGTGATCTCCTAAGTCTGCAGGTCAAGCTCCTCCTTTAATTCTTTAGACCGTCTTCTTACGTGGTCTGCATTATCCAAAAGAATATCTCTCAAAGCCTTGTAAATGACACTAATAAGGTGGTCTGTGGTATTGCCCCTGAGGTGATGTACTATTAGGGTCACCAGTGGAGAGAAGTGTATAGCTATATCAGATAGAGCTTCCTCATGTGGTAACAGGTAAGTTCTCATGCTCATGTAGGTTTGGAGCTCAGTGGGAAGGAGTTTATATATAGCCTGTAGGGATGCAAATGATTGTATGCCCATGAGGCATATCAGTTTGTATACACATTTAAGATGGTAATTGCTCCATCTTTGTAAGGCTCCAACCAAATTACTAGGCAGTGAGGCCATATCTGAAGTGAAGGCTTCCAGATAAAGTCTTTCAGCCGGCGTGAGTGTACGAACCATGACCCGTCTCAACTGCCAGAAGGGTTCAGCTGTATATGGTGGGAACTTACTTATGAGAACACAAGTGGGTGGGTTTTCTAGAATACAGGGATGTAGTTCATAAAGATCATTAAGGGTTTGTTCGATCATTTTCCAGTGGGCTTGATATAGCGGTGTGAGCCAGCATAATATTGTGCGTATCTGAGATGCTTGTGCATAAAATTGCATATTCGGGAAGTTTAGCCCTCCCTTCTCCCTAGAAAGTTGTCAGATAGTATATTTTATTCTTGGAGGCTTACATCCCCAAATAAACATTGAAATTATTTTGTCCCATTCTTGGAAATACATCTTAGAAGGCATGATAGGGATAGTTTTCCAAGAAGATGAGTCATGGTAATACATTCTCTTGTATAGTTTCAATCCTATTCGTAGTTCACTATTTCTAGGTGAATTAAATTGGCTGGCAGCCTGTAGCCTAAGTAATGCATTTTGACTCTGTTCTATCGGAACAGAAATAAATTTTTTAAATATGAAAGAAAGAGAATAATAGTACGTTAAGACTTCCGTTTAAGTTTTGTTCAGCTTATATCCCACTAATTGTCTGAAATGCTATTTGCTCCCATACTGCCAGTATGGAAGTATCAGGGGAAGTCAGTGTCAGGAGTATGTCATCAGCAGATAGGGTGATTTATTTATTTATTGAAGTCTTTGATAACTGGGTAAGTGTGATGATCCGAGGGACAATTTTCAGGCATGACCCGGGCCACAGCAGATGGCATTACAGAAAAAGAAAAACACATCAGTACAGTGAGTACAAATGAGTGAAGATACAGACAGTGTTGATGGGTAAATTACATAGTGAAAATACATGCATCACTGGCAGATAGAGAAAAAAATTACATAGTAGAGAAACAGAAACAAGGAAAGGCTGTACATTCTTATTAACTAAGACAAAACAGTTCATCAGGGTAAATTTGAAAAAAAGACTAAACTGTACATTATTTACAACAGGTTAAGTGACAGTGTAAAATTAAGTGCATAGCATGACAGCACACCAAGGTGCAATTTTGTGGGAGTACACGAAACATGTATGGAGGGCAGTCAGACAGGACCCAGGAAAATAGAAGGACAAGATGGTCCAGGTAATCAGGAGGGAGGGGCATTGTGGTCAGTGGTGGAGGGGAAGGCTAACTAGGGGTGCAATGGCATTTAGCCTTGTCAAACAGCCAGGACTTGAGGCAAATCTTGAAAATGGCATGGGTGTCCAGGGAGCAGACGGGCACAGGGAAACTATTCCAAAGAGTGGGAGCAGCAACAGATAATGCTTTTCCACCCATCGCTGAGGAAACATTTGGGATTTTCAGGGGGGGGACTAAGGATGCATGCAAGCTTCTCGAGGGAGCTCTGGTCTTTAGGAGAGATGTATACAGGGAGGAATCACCTTGTCTGATGGCGCTGACAAAGACACAGCCAAGTGAGTAGTCAAACCTATGTTGGAGTGGGAGCCAGCTGAGGGTCTGGTAGAGGTGCCAGTGGTGGGTGTAATATGGTACCAGGAGAGCAAAATGTCAGATGTTGTTGTATGTCGAGTAGATGTGCACTCTTAAGGCTGTGGATGTGCGTGAGTAAATGGGGGAGCAGTAGTTAATAATGGGTAATAGGTTGCCTAGGGTAATGGCTAAGCAGGCTTCCCTGGTCAGGAATGCCTTTATCTCATAAACCTCACCAAGTTTCTGGTTTACACGACAGATGATGGAGGTGATATGATTGGCACAGGAGAGGGAGGGGTCCAGGATTACACCCAGATATTTGAAAGTTAATACATATTCAAGTCTGTACTTGTACTTATCATCCGGTGTAATTACTGAGAGTGCATATCCTGCCTTGGCAACTTGAGATAGGAAGGGTTTAGATCCAAACAGCATGGATTTTGATATTTACAAGTAGGAGATCAGACTGGAACCAATCATAGGCAGCAGTGTAGTTTCTGGATAGAACCATGGATATGCTTTCCAGGGTCTTGTCACTGGCAAAGAGGATGAGGCTGTCTGCATAGTAGGGCTGGGTGGACTGTTCCATGGGAGATCCAGACCCCTGGATCGAACCCACAGTCCATGGACCCGGATCAATACAGACTTCATGGTAGAAGTCCGGTTCTGGGTCCGTGGAGATGCTATTTCCCCGATTTTGTTTTCTGTTGGCATGTACAGACAGTTGGCGGAGCAGAAGAGGCCAAGGACCAATGTCTAGCTTCTTTAGAAAGTATTGTAGAATCTCATATTTCCATTATTTGAAATGTAGTTGTCCAGACATTTTTTTTTAATGTAGCTCTAGTTTCACTAATAATATACTCAGGTAGTTTATTCCAAAGGCTAGTTGCTCTCTGGGTGTAAAAATTTTTCCTTTTCCTGGACCTGAAGCAATTTACTTTAACCTGTAAACAGATTACCTCTTGTTACAGAATTAATATTTTTATAATCTAGGTTTAGTTCTGTTGTTAAATATGTATTTTCCTTCTCAGCTCCATACTGTGCAAATTGAAGTGTTTTAATCCTGAAGTATATGATAAATCTCTAAAATTTCTAATACACTTGGTGTATCTATGTTGGACACTTTCCACCCTGATAATGTCCTTCATCGTATAAGGGCTCCAGATCTGAGTTGTGTAGTCCAACTGTGTTCTTACATATGACAAGTATAAAGGCATTAATACCTCCCTACTTCTACTTCTGATATTTCTTTTGATGGCATCAGATGTCCTGTTGGTGCTATCTACCACATTTTTGCCATGTTCTTAGAAATTCAACTTATTAACTACTAAAACTCCAAGATCTCTTTCCACTATTTTCTATTGTATTACTTGATTTTGTATTAAGTGTTGTGTCGCTGGGTACTGATTACCTATATGTATGACACTACATTTGTCTGTGTTCAAAGTCATTCCCCATTTGCTTGCCAGTTCAGTTATTGAATCTATGTCTGCCTGGATTGACATGGTCTGGCCCGTTGTCTTCCATGGTCCTCCTAGTTTAGCATCATCTGCATGCTTTATTATATAATTTTGGACATTTTCTTCTAAATCTGAAATAAATAATTGGAAAATGACCAGTCCCAGCACCGACCCCTGCGACACTCCACTGGTCACACTCCCCTCTGCTGATAGATGTCCCCTTATAGTGACCCTCTGGGTTCTGAGATTGAGCCACTCATTTATGCAAGAAATTATGTGTCTGTCAATTCCATATTTATTAAGTTTTCAGTTACTGCCCAGTGTGAAACATAATCAAATGCTCTGCTAAAATCCAACAACAAGACATCCATTGGCCCTTCTTTATCTAAATGATAACTTGTATATTTATAAAAACAAATACTATAAGATTACTCGTGCATGATGTTCCACACTTGAAACCACATTGTCTAATGTCAAATGTTGGTATCTCATCTAGTTGACCAGCACTTTTTTCGAGTACTGGGGGTCCATTACAGTTACAGAAAATCCCAAATGAAAGTTTTTTTTCTTGGCCTTGGGCAGCAGCTGTGTACAAAAGGGTAGGTTAAAATTCTGACATGTGCCATTCCAGATCCAGGGTACGGGGGGGCAAGATTAAAATTACAGAAAATCCCAAATGAAAGGTTTTTTTCTTGGCCTTGGACAGTAGCTGTGTGAACAAATAGGCTAGCAAAATCTGATTTTTGCCATTCCAGATCCAGAGTACTGGGAGGAGGGGCAGAGATTACAGTTACAGAAAATCCCAAATGAACTTTTTTCCCTTGGCCTCAGACAGTAGCTGTGTGTACAAAAAGAGCAGGCTGGCAAAACCTGACTTGTGCCATTCCAGACCCAGAGGAGAGAGGGAGAGACTACTGCTGGTACCAGAGAAGTTTTACAGTTACATAAAATCCTCAGTTTTTCTCCTGGCTTAAGTGTGGATGTGTGTGTGTGTGTGTGCAAGGGCAGCAGCATGGCAAAATACATATTTGACTGTGACATCCGGGGGGGGGGGGAGAGAGAAAGAGACTGCATGGTGGCCCACAATAAATGTAACAGTCCCAGAAATTGCAAATACAGTTAGTTTTTTCTGGCTTCGGTGCAGTTATATGTACAGGGCAAGGGCAGCAGGGTACCAAAATAAATCTTTGACGGTGACATCCAGAAAGGAGGGAGAGAGAGAGAGAGAGAGAGAGTGTGCAGGGTGGCCCACAATAAATGTAACAGTCCCAGAAATTGCAAATACAATTTGTTTTTCTGGCTTCAGTGCAGTTGTATGTACAGGGCAAGGGCAGCAGGGTAGCAAAATAAATCTTTGATGGTGATGTCCAGAAAGGAGGAGAGAGAGAGAGAGAGAGAGAGAGAGAGAGAGAGAGAGAGAGAGAGAGAGAGAGAGAGAGAGAGAGAGAGACTGCAGGGTGGCCTACAATAAATGTAACAGCCCCAGAAATCCCAAATAATTTTCTTTTTCCTGGCTTCAGTGCAGCTGTGTTTACAAGGCAAGGGCAGCAGGGTGGCAAAATAAATTTTTGACCTGTAATGTCCAGAGGGGAGAGAGAGGGAGACTGCAGGGGGCCCACGATAAATTAAACTGTCTGAGAAATCCCAAATAAAATTTCTTTTCCTGGCTTCAGTGTGGTTGTGTGTACAGAGCATGGGCAGCAGAGTGGCAAAATAAATCTTTGACTTGTGACAGCCAGAGGGGAGAGAGAGAGAATGCAGGGGTGCTGATGATAAGGTAACAGTCCCAGAAATCCCAAATAAAATGTATTTTCTTGGCTTAAATGTGGCTGTGTGTACAGGGCAAGGGCAGCAAGGTGGCAAAATTAATCTTTGACTTCTGCCATCTATTTGCATCTGTCTGTCTCTCTATCTCCACCTCTCCCAGCACACTCATGTCACAGACCCAAGCAGGTTATGCCACCATTACAGGCCAGCTATGAAGGGGCTAGTAGTGACTGATTGCTTTTTTATTGAGCAGTTTTACTTTAATTTTTTTAATACAAATAATCCATTAAATTATTTTCCTTGGGCCTCTGTGTCAAATGTGAGCGACTTTGGCCACTTTTTTGCAATTTTTCAAATTTTTTCAAATATTGGTCAATAAATCAGAACTAATCAGAATAAATCAGAACTTCACCATGTTCAGGTTCTTATTTAATAATGTATTTATGTATTTAAAGTTGATAACCCGGAAAAGCACACTGAGTAGCAGCTCATTTCCAGGTGCAACCCGGGGCAGGGGTACAGAAAACATTAAGTTCCGTAAACTAAATTTACAGAGCAGTTCTCATCCAGAAATACAGTAAACAACATATACATTAAGTACAGAAGCCCAAATATACACAGCAGTTCACATACAAAATAAATACTGTAAACAACATATACAAAGCTGTTCAGTATACCGAGCAGTTCACTACAGTTGGTAGGTAAGTGCTACTGCACTATAAGCTTGACATCAAAGAACATAGGTGAGGGAGCAGATCACCGGGTTGGACAGCACAGAGGCAAACTGGCAAGGGTTAGAAAGAACAAAATAGAATGGGAGGAGGCAGGTGCGTATCAGTGCAGTAAGTACATCTGGGATAGGGGACTGACACGCATCAGAAAATGATGATAAGAGGTAGGAACTAGTGCTAGTGTGAGATCAAGAAGGGGAGGGCTGGATTGTGGCTGGTTAGGGTGTTGCAGAAAGACTAGTATTTATAGGTTCATAGGTTCATAGCAACTTTACAAGTTCAGTAGGCATTGCCGCATTTAAATGAACTTGCCTCTCATACATTTTATGGGAGGAAGGTGTATTCTTTATTCCCCATGTTGGGGGGGAGAAGGCCGAGATGGGAGGGGTTGCAGAGAGACTGGTGATTGGGGGGGAGGCCTATGAAGTGGGTTTGATTGATGCTGCTGATGGCGAACTGCAAACAATGAGAGGCAATGAAGTTCCACAGGGCGGGGAGCCGGTAGGCAAAGGCTTGCATCTCAGCCTGAGAGTGAGGAGTAGCTAAGGAGAAGGAGCACAGATTATGGGAATGCAAAGTGTAACTGGGGCAAGCGGTAGGAACTAAGAGTAAGGAGAGGTAAGGGGGAGAGTGTTGAACCAGAATTTAGAGATGAATGATGTGCACTGTACTAGCTGATGATTTGCTAAGGAGGGGAGGAGACCGCTTGGTACAGGTAACAGTGATGCGTCCAGTAGGGGAGGTTTGTGATGAAGCAGCAGAAAGCATGGAACAGTGGGTAAGGCTTGACAAGGGTGGATTATGGTGCTGCGCTGTCGACCACATCGGCATAGTCAAAGAAGGGAAGGATGAGCTTTGTTATAATTTCCTTCCTGATGGGGAGGGAGAGACTGTTCTTATGCCTATTTAGCATGCCCAGTTTAGGGCGGAGTTTGTTGTGGATGGAGTCTAGTTGTAGGGAAAAGTCTAGCCTGGGATTGAGCCAAACTCCCAGATACTTATAGCTGTTGACTGCTAGGATTTTGGATCTGTCTTGGGCAAAGAAGGAAGGGGGGGAGGACAGTTTGGCAAGCTTCTAGGCAGAACCAAAGGCCATTGCCACTGTTTTTTTGGTGTTGTATTTAAGACACTTTGTGTCAAGCCAGCATAGCAAGCTCTCAAAGTCAGACTGGAGTACAGTTTCAGTTTGGGTTAGGTCAGGGCCAGAAATGAAAATCACAAAGTTGTCGACATACATTTGAACTTGGGAGGAAAGCAGGCAGATTGGGGAGCTGTTTATGAAGATGGAAAAGAGGGTTGGCCTGAGGATTGACCCCCTGCATCCCACAGGGATGGGGAGGGGTAGATTTGGTGTCACCCAACTGTATGTACTGAAATCTGTCTGAGAGGTAGGCCTTGAACCAATTGATGGTGGGGAGTGAGAGGCCTATCGATGCCAGGTCTTCAATTAGAATTTTGTGGGCCACAGAGTTGAATGCTTTGGCTAAATCTATAAACATTGCCAATGTCAGGTGGCCCTTATCAATAGCTGAGTGGATATGGTTAATGAGATGGGGAAGGGAAGAGGAAGTGGAGTGGTTGTGCCTAAAGCTGGATTGAAATGGGGTCAAAACATCATTTGAGGCCAGGAAGGCGTTTAGCCTTTTGGAGATTAAGGCTTCTAGTATCGTGGAGAGTGAAGGGATGAGGGAGATGGGCTTGTAGATACCCTATACAAAGGTCACCCCCTTTGTATAAAGGAATGACCTTTGCCAATTTCCATGCTTTGGGTAAGGAGCCAGAGGAGAGGAAGAGGTTGAACAGATGGGTGATTGGAGGGACAATGGCAGGAGCAGAGATTTTCAGAAGATTGGGCTTAATTCCATCAGAGCTCTGCTTTGTGGGGTTTAGAGATTTAAGGGTGCGGAGCACCTCTAAAAGAGTGAAGGGGTAATGTGTTGTTGGAAGGGGAAAGTGGCTAAATGCTTGGCGGGTGGGGACAAGACAATGAATGTGGGGGATGAGAGTGGGGGGGTCCCCAAGGGAAGGGCATAGGTTGTAAAGTAGCGATTTATGGAGGAGTCAGCATCACTAGCTTCATCCCGGGGCTAAGAGTAGGAAGGAGGGGGTAGGGAGGTGGACCCTAGCAAAGAATGGAGAGTTTTCCAGAAGGCAGACAGACAGGGGTGGCAGTTATCGAGTTGCGCTTTAAATAAATTTTCTTTGGCTGAGTGCTCTGCCTTAGTGTAGACGTTCCTTATAGTTTTATATTTTTGCAGGTCTGAGGCAACAGAGGAAGTCTTGTAGGCATTCCAAGCTCGATCCCTTTCATTGAGTAGCTTCTCCAGTTGAGGGGTGATCCAGGGATGGTGTCTACACCTTAGTCTCAGCCTCTTGAGGAGGGTGTGGGAGTTTCAAACATTCAAGAAGGTAGAGCTGAAGACTGCCAGGGTATAGTCTATATCCGGAGCGGTGAAGACTCCAGCCCATTCGCCAAGGTATAGGTCAGTCAATAGAAACTGTCTGTTCAGGGACCATAGAGGTCTGAACCACATATACTTAACCTGGTCGGGAGAGGAGGAGAGATTTCCTGATGCAGTGGGGGATGCAATGGTCACTAAAGGCATTTGAGAGAGTGCTGGCCATGGAGTATATGTGTGAGTGAGTTGTTAAAATCCAATCAGTTAGTAAGTGGTTGGTGGAGTGGGGGTTGAGCCTAGTGGGGGTGGATATAAGCTGTGTTAGGTTGAGGGCCTCAGTCTCCTGGGTGGTTGACTTTGCTTGTGGGGATGGCTAGTTAAGTTTGAAATCACCCAGTACAAGAAGCTGACCAGAAGCAGAGTGTGAGATGAGGGAGGAGAGTTTGGAGTATAGGGATGTGGGGAAAGAGTTGGGGGAGAAATATCAAGTTGCAACAAAGGGTGGTAAGGAGGAAGGGAAAGCGAGCCTTGAGAGGAGCATTTCAAAGCGATTTTTGGGACAACTTCCTGGAGGACAGTGGAGACTTCTAGGGACTCACGGACCTATGTGGTGACACCTCCTCTGCATTTGCCCCTCTCCTGGTGGAAGATGGTATAACCTGGGATTAACAAGGGAGTCAGGGACTTTGGCGGATAGCCATGTCTTGGCAAGGCAGAGGAGATATAGGGAACATTGTGTAACCCAGGCTTTAATGTGATCTAACTTAGGTAGCAGGTTCATTACGTTTATATGGTAGATGCCCAGTCTGTTTGGGGGGGGCAGGGGGTTGAGGGGTTGGGCCCAGGGTTCAGTTCGACACCTGAACCATGGGCTGATTTTTTTATAACATTATTTGTCATATTGTATGCCTCTACTATGTTTTGTATTGTAATTCTCTGTTGGATGCAATTATAAAAGAGAGCTAGCTCTCAATTTGCTTTCCAGTAAAGTGAATTGAATTGATATTGCCTGTGAGTAGGAAAAGTATAAGGAAAGGGATGAGAAATTTTGGGAGGATTTTTTTCCTTAGTGAGCCTGGGGGATGTGGCCTAGGCATGAGGGCCCGGAGAGGTGGATGTTGGCTGAGAGGGCAGGGGACTAGGGGGAGGAGTAGGAAACTGTTGGAGGTAGGGGAGGTTCAAGAAAGGGGGGGACTAGCAAGTCAGCAAGGGGAGAGGAGAGGTGGGATGGGGAGGGGGACCATGCATGGGTATAGAGAGGATATGGGGAGAGGGCAGGGCTAGGGCAATGGCAAGAAGGGCCTGGGAGAACAGCCTGATGAGAGGCAGCATGTTGGCCAGTGCCTGGGGATTGGGGTAGTAAGGGAGTTGAGGATGGGGCAGTGACCTCTAAGAGTGTGGTGATGCACTGGTTAAGTTTACCCAAAAGCAGAGTGAGGGAAGGCAGCTTCAGTGGCATAGTGGTTAAGGGTGCTGACTTTAGGGGTGAGGGTCAGGGGCTCAAATCCTGGGATTGGATAGCGGGGAGATGCAGTGTTGGAGGTGGGATTCTGATATGGGGGAAGATGTCAGAGAGGGGGAGCTAAGGATGAGTGGGTAGAAGTGACAGCTGAGGGAAGAAGTTTGTATGTGCTGCAGTGACAACTAGTGGGAGGTCAGTATAAAGTGCTAATGGGAAAGTGAGCAGATTACTAAAGAACAGGAATACATGACATGACTCCTAGTCAGGTATATATTTAGGGAAGGACCAGGGTCAGAACTTCATCAAGTTCTCCCTGCCCTACTGTGTATAGTAGGGCATTGCACGTGAGACAGTCAGAGGGGAGGGAGTTTATAAACAGAGAGAATAATAGTGGGCCCATGAATGGAGCCTTGAGTTACACTGGTAGTGTCTGGGAGGGGGAGCGTTAGAGCCTATGCATGCTGACAGAGATCTGCCTGAGAGGTAACTATGAACCAGCAAAAAATGTGCTTTATTATAGTCCTTATATTTAATGTTATTAGTAATCTTGGGAATTTGAATGGGAATTCACTCAGAAATAAAGAGTTATGGTCACTATTGCCAATAGGGGCCAAGATGTTTATATCAGAGACTTTATATCCGGTATTTGATATTACCAGATCCAATGTGTTATTCCCTCTAGTGATTCAAGCAATGGAGCAGACTGTTGACACTAGTTTGCTTATTCAGCCATTGGGGAGACTACTGAAGATAGTGTAACATTCCAACAAAGTATTAACAGTGATTTGGGGGAGCAAATTGCTGCTGGGCCACTTATTAAAAATAAGGTGAAAGAATACTAATGAGATTAATTAACTGTATTCTGCTAACTGCATTCTCCCTTCATTGTAACATAAGAAATATTGTCTAAGACATATATATTTTAGCCAAGCTATCTTTTACTGCATTTTATTTTTTGTAGTGTGTCTCTTTAAGAAAGATAAGGTTTTATAGCCAAGTTATTTTACTGTATTTTGCTTCTCTGTGTGTATTATTAGGATAGATAAAGTTTTTAACCAAGTTATTATTTTTTGTTGATTGAACTAATAAATTTAGAAGGTCAAGATTAGACATCTTATATATGATAAAGCATAGTAAGTTAGAAACATAGTATGTTAAGTATTATACAATGGGCACACAGAAAGCTACTTCCTGATTGGTCAGTTGGCACTTCAAACCCATTGTAAACCCTCACCAGTACCAATGGGAAGAAGTGCCAACCAATCAGAAAACTGCATCAGGAACACCCCCAAAATCACTTTGACCACAAGAAGCTCACAACTGCCAAACACAGCAACGAACAGCAAACCCGATAAAATGCTATCTCCACACAACTTACCTCTGAGATGTTTTCCTTGCTCCTTTGGTTCCAGTCCCTTGCGTTCCTAATCACCACCTTCCCCAAACCAAGAACCGAGTGCTCTAGTCACAACTCCCATTGAAACACACACACAAAAACAAAAAAAATAATTGCCCCTAAAGCTTGATGGTCTGGAATCCATTGAGACACAGAGCCATTCCGCTGCCATTCACTCATGTGACAACAGTACAAGTGCATCCTCACTACAGACACACTGAGACCTAAAAACGTACCAGAACTTAGTAGAATAAAAGTAACCATTAAAAAAATGGAGCCACCGCACAGTAAAAAATGCAGCTAGGGAGACAGATTTAAGTATTTCCTGGTCCCAAAAAACACTCAGTGCGGGAACCACAAAGCAATACTGCTCATGAGCAGTATCACAACAGCCCCTCTAAAGAAGGATTACTTTTCTGGAGGAACAGTAAAACAGGAACAAAATAAATTTATGAAAAAATAAGTTTGCATTTACAATTTTTTCTGCAAAACAAAAACAGGGACATTGTATAATCGCAATATATCACTCCAGAATATGGGTTAATGCTTATTATGAACTGAGGATCGTAAATAGAGGAATCTAATTGGCCAAGAGCTCTTTGAAACCATGATGATATCAGGCTACATCATCACAGCTTCAAAAAAGTTCCAGCACCACCAGCCTCCTTGCTCTCTACTGTCTGAGAACTATTTTTTCAAAATGTACTCTTACACCACCCAAAAACTCATTCATAAAATGTTTTAAAAACTGTTTTTTTTTATTTGTTTTATTCATAAAACTTCAAACTCGGTTCATTATAGCAATAAGTCCCTCCAGAGTGTGGTATATCATGGGATATCGTCACTTCTCGGGTTGTTGACGACTCAGCTCAGCCCTCGCGTACGTCAACCACCCAAAGCGTGATGATATCCATGATATATACCACACCCTCTCGTGCCTTGTTGTTTAATTATACAATGGCTATTAAAATTTCTGTCTTCTGATTGGCTGACTGTCACCTTTTGCCCAAAGTAATTCCTATACCAATGGGAAAAGGTGCCAACTCCCAGTCAGCCACTTCAGACCCCCCCGAATAACTCTGACAAATCCTCGACTGTGACAGACAGCGACAGTTCGATGATGAGATGCTGTGAATGTCCAACTCACAACGGAGCAAGCAGTGATTTTTTTTTTAAACAACTGTTGGAACAGGAACTCTGAAATGACCTGCACAGTTCCAAACAATGAACGTCAAGAGAAACTAGTTCAGAAATGACCTAAAGAGCTACACTAAGTATGTGCAATGTACTTACTGTCAGCATTCCCAACTCGCCTAACTTCTCCTGTATAGTTTAATGCAACAGTCACTCGCAGAACTTCTTCTAAATCTGCTACCTTTCACTGATTGCGCCCATATTCAAATTACTGTACAGTTGTTTTTTTTAATAAAACACATGGGAACTGCCATTGAAGTAAAGAGCAACCGCAGTGGATCGCTAGGCTACTGGTGAGACAGAGATTTCATAGCAGTTTGGATGGCAGCACAGTTCTACTTGATATCTGTGGTATTTTTTTTAACTCAAGCATTAAAATAAAACAAAACTGACACTGTCCCGATTCCCGATCACAAAAGTAACAAACTCTGGCCAGAGCTGATAGGGCTATGAAGTGCTACCAAATGATGAAAGTTACACATGTGCATAGAAATTATTCAATGCCCAGATGTAACTTGCCCATTTGTTAGAGGTGTTGCAACAAATTTTCAACATGACCTTTTTTGGACTCCTCCTCATGAACAGTGCCAGTGTCATTTTGTTCAATTGTCCCAAAAGGTGATTGTGCAAAGCAAACATGCTATTCTGTGCCACAGATACAGAAACACATTTCAGGCAGGTTGCAGAAAACGACAGCTATACTGTTTAGAAGGAGGTGTGCAAAAATGGCAATGTTAAAAATGAGGAGTAAAAATATTAAAAATTAGTGACGTTAGGAGCATGCGTAGAAACTGCACAACACACATGCCTAATGCAGTCATTTTTTGGAATGTTTTCACCAGATTTGCAAAATGGGCTATTTGGGACCCCTCCTCATGAACAGTGGCACTGTCATTTCATGAATTGGTCCCAAGAGGTGTAGTGACTGCGAAATCACCTTTCGGGACCGAGTAACAAAATGACAGTGAAATTTTTCATGAGATGGGGTCCCAAGAACCTCATGTTGAAAATGTGTGGCCAACATTAAAAAAGGGCTGAGGTATGAACATAAGTTGAAAATCCCATTGAATAACTGTATAGCAGGCTTACCTTTAATTCTTCAGTTCGCAGTTGGGCTTTGAAGAGTGCAGACATGTCCTAGTTCAGAGAGATAATAGACACTGAGCTCCAGAGGAAAGTATGGGGTAAGGGGTGTTGGGAGGTGGGTGCTCAGTAGGAGGGTGGGGAGGGAGGGGACTGCAGTGATGACGAGGGACCGTTTTCAGTTTTACAGGGAAAAACAACTGACAATGAGGGACCGTTTTCTAATTTCCAGCAAAAGAAAAAAGTTACAACATTTTGGCACACTGGGGTGGGCTCCCAGTGTGCCACATGAATGCTGACATGGGGATTGGGCACCCCATGTCAGGCATGAATTGGGCAGGGGGGCACTAGGGACAACAGGAACACAACAAGGGACAGTTTGCTAATTTACAGAAAAAACGAAAATATGCACACTGGGGAGGGCTCCCAGTGTGCCGCAAGATGTTGGGCATGACTTGGGGAAGAGGGCACAGAATGCGCTGAATGGCATTTGCCATTCACAACAGGGCAGCAACTGCAACATTGCACATGCGCACAACTTTGCACATGCATATGAGTTGAAATAGTGTGGCTGTTATTCTGTATTCCGACCATGGTGGAGGGGGTTTAAGCTCCTTTGGGCTTTCAGAAGGATACTTCCAAACATCCAATGGAAGGGGTTCTGAGATCAGCCATTTTTAGAGCTACAGAGCTCTTGCAAAATGGCTGAAGGCTCCACCCACAGCCCTAAAAATGGAGCCATTAAAGCCACGCCAAACCCGGAAGCAAATAACATAACTACCTGTTGCACCACGCTTGATAAAGATATGGGACAGGCAGTCTCCTGGGAGCTGACACACTGTCTCTGAAAAAAAAGAAAAAAGAAAGAAACTGAAGACAGCTGTGATCTGTAAACAACAACTAAGACAAAAAGTAAAATAAAATATCTATCAGCATATCTCTCAGTTTGGGGGTGGGGGGGTAGCCTAGCAACAAGGTACTACATGTCCTTTGTGCCCAGACAGGTTCATGCGGTCTCTGTGCTAAATAACTGCCTCTCTGAGATCAAAGACTGGATGGGCTCCAGTTGGCTGAGACTGAATCCGAATAAGACTGAGCTGTTGGTTGTGGACCCAGGTCACCCAGGAGCGGGTTTGGGGGCTAGGCAACATGTCTGGCCTATGGCTTGATGGTGTCCAGCTCACTGCCTCAGACTGAGTGAGAAACCTAGGCGTTATTTTTGATGATGGTCTGACCCTGAAATCTCAGGTGTCAGCTATGTTTAAGTCCTCATTTTATCATCTGAGGACTATCACCCAGGTGAAACAGCTGGTTCCGCCAAGTGACCTTCCAATATTGGTTCATGCCTTTATTACCACCCATCTTGACTATTGCAATGCCCTCTACCTAGGGCTGTCTGGGGTTGATATCCACCGCTTGCAGCTGGTGCAGAACACTGCAGCCAGGCTGTTGATTGGTACTTCTCGGTCCAGTCACATAATGCCTGTGCTGGTTCAATGTCAGATCACCTATAAGTTAGGCTTGCTTATCTTTAAAGCCCTACATGAACAGGGACCCAACTACCTGAAAAATCTCCTGACTCCCTACACCCCCAATCGTCCTCTCTGATCTGCCAAAGAGGGATTGCTAGAAATTTCCAGGGTTTGCCTAAAAACATCTGGAGCTTGTGCTTTTTCCTTTGCAGCACCAACCGTGTGGAATTCTCTACCTCATCAGTTAAGAGAATACCTGACCATCAGCAGTTTTAAATCCATGTTAAAATTTATTTATTTTCTCTGGCATTCCCAGACTGAATTTTAAAATTTATATTGTATGTTTGTATACCTTGGTTTATACTCTGTAAAGCGTCTTGATATTGAAAGGTGCTATATAAATAAAGATTAGCTTGACTTGACTTAAAAAAATAACTGGGATTTACCATGACTGACCTGGATTTGACCACTCGGCATGTGGGCTTGTGGCCAAACCATGCCAGCCTTGATAAATCCCAGCATAACCCACACCTTGCCGTGGTTTATTGCTTAAATCATAGCATTAATTTCCTTGCTGCCTTAAGACTCAGCTACCTGATAAGAGCCAGACAGACTGTGATGCCAGGTATTGTGTCTTCAAGGTTGTGACTTAATTGAAACACATAAATAATGGGGCCAAGTCTTAGATTGTCAGCTTGTAATAGAATAAAAAACATAGAATTGCAGTGGGTGCACCAGTAATGTGCAGAGGAAGCTTAGCATTGCTAAGGACTTGGATTAATGATAAGAAAGTTGAGCTTCTCTTGTAAAAGCCACCATCAAGATAGAGAGGTAAGGGATCCTTTCTTCAATTAGTCAGCTCCGCATGTGGACCAGCTGCAGACAGAGAAGTACCCTCAGGGCTTTTTTAATCTGAGAACTGGTTTGAACTAAAGGTGGTAAGCTAACTGCATGTTTCCTGGCTTTAAGCAAGGACAGGGTGACTTGTTTAAAAATTATTTCTCTGTATTTTTCCATTTGTAAAGGAATACATTACTACTTCTAGTTGTAATTATTTGCTTTTTTTCATTCTGCATGAGTTGCTGTCAGTAAAATTTGTTTTAATAAAAAATAATTGCTTAGAAATAGATATCACTAATCATTTTAGAGTTTTAGAAAATTTATTAGCTGATTGTCAAACAAAAAAATAGAGATGTTTACCACTACTGCTTTATTGGACACTTGGGGACACTAAAGTTAACCACAGATGCTCACAAACATTTATTGATTTGTACAGATCCTGAGTGTCCTGTCCCAATTCACAGAACAGTTGGTTGGTGTAAGCTATGTTATGGGTTAGATGATGCTGAGACATGTAAAATTTATAATTGTCCCAGACATGGTAATTCAGGTTTAAATTGTGTGGTTATCAGAATCTTTGCTCACTTGTGAAAAGACTATTGTCTTACGAACATACGAAATTTGCCAGCAGATAAAGGCCTAGAGGTCTATCAAGTCTGCTCGATTGTGCAGCTAGCACCCCTTATTCTGCAGCTGCCCCTCCCTTCCACCCTTCCCCTTCATTAACCCTCCCCCTTGTCCTGTCCCATCCCCTTTTTAAGCAGTCCACTGTTCTACTGCATACCACTTCTGCAGGTAACGCATTCCACCCAGCCACCACCCTCTCTGTAAAAAAAGTGTCTCCTCATCTCCCTCCTGAACCTTCCTCCCTCCAGTCTCATATCATGGCCCCTGGTGGCCCTCCTCACCCTTACTTTGAACAGCCCCTCTGTACCCGTCTTGTTTATTCCTTTCATGTATTTAAAGGTTTCAATCATGTCACCCCTGTCTCTCCTCTCCTCCAGTGAGTACATGTTCAACTCCTTCAACCTCCTCTCATAGGATAAGTCCCCCAGCCCCTTGATCATATTTGTCACCCTGCGTTGTACCCCCTCCAGTAACTTAATGTCCCTCTTCAGATACAGGCGCCAGTACTGCACGCAGTACTCCAGGTGTGGTCTAACTAATGACCTATACAGTGACAGAATCACCTCCTCCTCCTCGAGATATACCCCTTGCAATACAACCCAGCATTTTGTTGGCCTTTGCAGCTGCCTTCCTACATTGTGCTGAGTTGTTCATTGACCCTGTAATGAGCACACCCAGATCCTTCTCCTCCTCCTCTGTCTGGGCTAGCTGCACTCCCCAGCTGGTAACTCCTCCTTGGGTTCTTCATCCCAAAATGCAGCACCTTGCACTTTTGGCATTAAACCCCCAGTTGCAGTGTGTCTGACCAGGTTTCAAGCTTGCCAGATCATCCTGCAACCCTGCCATCCCCTAGGTCATCCACCACTGTGCCTACCTTGGTATCATCAACAAACAAACTGATCTTGCTCTTGATGTCCCATGATATGTCTGCAATGAATATCCCAAACAACACTGGTCCCAACACCGAGCCCTGTGGAACACCGCTCGTCACTGCCCTTGGGTGTGTGAGCTCCCCACCCACCACCACCCTCTGTTGCCTTCCCTGAAGCCAGTTCCTACTCAGCTCACCAGCTTTGCACCCGCCCCTGTGCCTACTAACTTCCTTCCCAGCCTTCCATGCGGCACCGAGTCGAATGCCTTACTGAAGTCCAGATACAGGACATCCACTGCATGGCCCTGTCCAGTTGCCTAGTTACCCAGTCATAGAACTCCACCAGGTTGGTTTGGCAGGATCTGCCACGTATGAAGCCATGCTGTCTGCTGTCCTGTAGAGTCCTTGGCCTCTAGGGAGGGCCACCAGCCTTCCTTCAGGATAGTCTCCATTAGCTTACCCACGATGGATGTGAGGCTCACTGGTCTGTAGTTTCCCAGTTCATCCTTGGGCCACTCTTGTGGAGGGCACCACATGAGCCATCCTCCAGTCCTGGGGTACACACCCGAATGCAGTGAGGCATTAAATAGGTCTGCCAAGGTCCTGCAAGGACCTCTGCCAGCTCCTTCAGTACCCTGGGGTGGATGCCATCTGGGCCTGGCGCCTTGTCCACCCTCAGTGCCTTCAAACCCTCTCGAGCTCTGCCCTCCATGATTTCCCCATCTGTCACCACTTCCCTGCTTCTGCCATTTCTCCCACCTTGGGTGTCACCCCCCTCTTCTCTTTAGTAAATACTGAGCAGAAGTACTCATTTAGTGTTTCTGCCTTATCGCACCCTGCTTCCACCCAGCCCCCCTCCTTCCTTATCCTTACTATGTGGTCCTTATAGCTCCTTTTCTCCCTGATGTACTTAAAGAAGTCCTTCTCCCCCTTCTTAATGCCATGTGCCTCCATTCACCCACAAACACAAAAACCAAGGAGACTTTTATGAGTTCATTGTATACTCACACATGAATAAAATTATTCTAATCAGTAAAAAAGATCAGGACATAATAGAGGCAGTGGACATTATAGGCTCAGATCATCATGAATTACCAGCCCTGTGTACAGCCACCCCAGTAAGGTTATAGCCTAGCATAAATCAGTTACTGGCTGTGTCATCTTCTCCCAATGGTCATGAGAATCAGGAAAGTGACTCCCATGTACATGGTGAAAGCTTAAAAAGCAGTGCCATAGGAACTGCTTCAAACCATGGCAGAACAGAAGAGTCATCCAGCGGCTAGGACATAGTGCCCCCATATCAATAATTTGGTCTTGTAATTTGAGTTAGATCCCCCTGGGTATTAATATGGTGGTTTCCCTTATTCTGCCAGAGCCATGTGAGGATGCCAGTACAATTTGGTATCCTAAAGATTAGCATTGTGCATGCTCTGTGAGAGATAAATGCATTTCCTGTAGATATATCAAGCCAGGGTTATCCTTTTTAAGAAATTTTAAAAGCCTAGATTGTTTTATATGGTTGTGTATTCCATTCACATTTGGAGGAAAGACCAAAGATGTATTAGCCATGACAAGTAATTAGATTTTGGCTCATACAAAGAGGCAACCCCCCGCCCCCAGTAGATAAAGTACAGACCAGCAGTAATAGGAGAAAAGTCTGAAAGATCTAGTGGAGGGAAGTAGGGGTATACAAAAGGCTATCCAGCCCAGCATGGTAAATGTCTGATTGCAAAAATTCATCAAATGCAGTATAGCATCATTTGATCCTAGCTTAAAATAGAATAACCCAGATTCTCTCAATATCGGCATTTGAGTTGTAGCATGTTGTAAATTAATATTTGTTATCATTAATATAGTATGAGCTATATGAAAGCCCCCTGTAGAGATCATGTGCAATGATGCAAGATGAGAATATAATATGGCCAACAGGGCCCAACAACAAACAAACAAACAAAAAACGTGTTAACAACGCTAAACATTTTAACCTTATTCAACATTTTTGAAAAGGTTCTTCAGTATCAGTACTATCCTTCTGATATGGCTGAACATAGTTTAACTCTACTGGGGATGTTGTAGAGGGACTGGAAGGAAAAGTATGCCTCTTTGCAGATGACACAAAGATCTGCAACAGGGTTGATACACAAGGGGGATAGAAGGGATGAAAAGGGACTTGGCAAGGTTGGAGGAATGGTCAAAAGCATGGCGGCTTAGATTCAATGCAAAGTAAAGCACCTGAGAAACAAAAACCCAGGGGAAGAATATACAATTTGGGGGGGGGGTAGTAACAATAACAAAAATGGAAAGGGACCTGGTGATAGTCATATCAAATGACATAAAGTTTACCAAGAAATGTGAGAAGGCAGAAGGGATGGCTGGAGGGATACTGGGATGTATAAGGGAGAGGCATCATCAGTATAAAACAGGAAGCTGTTGTCCCTCTGTACAGACAGTTGGTGAGACTCCATCTGCAGTACTGTGTGCAGTTCTGGAGACCCCATCTATGCAAGGACATAGACAGGATGGAGGCAGTCCAGAGAAGGGCAACTAAAGTGATGCAGGGTCTGCAACAGAAGCCATACAAAGAGAGACTAAAGGAGCTTAACATGTATACCCTTGAGGAAAGGAGGGAGAGGGGGAACATGGTAGAAATGTTTAAGTACCTCAAGGGAATCAACAAAGTCCAAGAGAGTAGCATATTTCAGAAAAAGAGATGTGCAAGAACAAGAGGACACAATTTGAAGATAATGGGGGGACGTCTCAGAGGTAATGTGAGGAAGTATTTTTTTCACAGACAGCATGGTGGACACATGGAATGGCCTTCCTGAGGAGGTCATTGGGTCAAAAACAATGGGAGAATTCATTAATACATGGGACATACATAAGGCAATTCTTGTGGGGGATAGGAAGAAGTGGGCTGTTGGTTAACTAGGATCTGCAGCTTATCCAATAGGTAGGAAAATGGCCAGACTTGGTGGGCCAAGTGGTCCTTATCCATCATCAAAGTCTATGTTTCTGTGCAACTCAGCATTGACTTCCAAGGTGTGGGAGGTAATAATAGACCTCCCTAAGCCTCCTGAGGGGGAAAAAAGAGTGGACACTCTCCAGATCAGGAGTGGAGGAATATCCGGAGACCATAATGCTGTGGGCCTCCTTGAGACCAATTCGACCCCAAACAAATGCTGCAAACAAGGATAGGAAAAAAAAGTAGGGTTGAATATGTAATCCAGGGAGTGGGCCTATCATGGTGACACTCGGAGAAGGTCACTCTTATAAGCCCCCCCCCCAACATCTCCACATGCATTTAAAGAATAGTGAGATGGATCTTTACAGTGAGAAAATATTAATGAATCCATTTACTGGAGCAGTAGACTCAAAACCATCTAAAATGTTCCAGCAGAGGCAAGCCACAGCTTCTAGTTCTTAAAGGAGTGCACATGTGAGACTAACAAGGGCCATGGCTTTGTGCTTGCCTTAGCTGAGCGGTCCCTCCCCCGTCACCAACAGCCACAGGGGAAATGAACAGCATATCCCTCCCTCACCCCTCCGGGCCACATGAGATTTCTCTGTAGTGTTCTTGCATGTTATGGCCCAACAAAAAGGCAGGGGAAGGAAAAGAGGGGAAGGAGCCCAGAATTGTGCCAGAGTGTCAGCTCAAAAAACAGCATGCAAATAATGCATTACAAAATGCATCTAAAGTGTTATTTAAACCAAAGCCATATCCCTCCTGCAATGTGTATGCCATGCGCCCCAAATCTGCTGGGGGTCATTCCCCTTGTCTATACCTGCTTGATTCCATGGGGTTAATGTTCATTATAAACAGAAAAAATAAACACCCTCAGAGTAATATGGCTCCAAAGCAGTTCTAAATATTAAATAGGTTAAAGAAAATTATATTAGTTCAGTTACGTATAGGAACAGCGGTCAATCAGGCAAAGTTCCATTCACTACAAAGTCAGCCTTTACTCCAAGTACGAAACTTAAGAGGGTTTCAGACTCAACCCCTGTATCATGCAGATTAGGTTCACTTTTCTGCTCTTCCCAAAGTCCTTTATAACAGGGAAAGGAGAACAAAATATGAGGCTGGAGGGAAATGAATAGATGCCTTAGAGATCAACCTGAGCCTTTTCTATTTTATTGTCCCACACAGTTCTATGTGTCTAGTAGCTGGCCCTATTTTGGACCTTGAGATCAACACTATGGCTTCTACAGTCATCTCCAAGGGAACTCTTCAGATCCAATTACAGCAATCTGGAACTCTGAGGTCTGTATCCCCAATAAGGAGTGGGGATGGGGGAGGTATGGATCTCCGCACAATGCCTCCTCGGCTAGTAGCCATAACACACCCAGAAAACTAGAGGGCTAGTAATATTTATATGGTTGACCTAGAGTCAAGGCAGGTTACACGGATGCCCAAGGAGGCCCCATTATGGTCTAGTTGCACCTCCCAACCCCTACCCCCAGGTCCATGCCTCCACAATACCTGCAGAGAAGTGAGTAGCTCAGAGCAGCCAGTCCAACTCCCCCCCAGGTCTTCTGAGGGGTGTCTGTTCTTCTGAAGGCCACCAAAGCTTGCTTCAGGTCCTGTAGTGTGTGTTGCTCTCATGTCTGTTTTTGGGTAGCAGGTGGGGTTGTCTACCATCATGGAGGGCATGTTGCTTGGTCTCCCAGGCCTGTAGAGTGTTTCAGAAAATGCAGGCCTAATTTAGAAAGCTCATCTCTGGCTACTTGCACTAAGGAAAATTCTTTCTTGCCAACAGGGAGAACCACAACCAGCTGAGTGGGATACGGGGCTGCGAATTTATATCCCAATGCATTTAGGACTGGAAGGAGCTGTAGGTATGCTCCACACTGCCTCATTTTCTTTGGAGCATAGTCATGGTCAATATAAACGTGTTTTGGCCATAGAAAGTTTTTTTTGCATTCGCCAAACCATTAGAAGGATCTGTTCTTTGACAGTGTAGTCATTGAATCTGGCAATTATTGATCGAAGACTTGTTGTGGCCAACGTAGGCTTTGGTGCAAGGGCCCTATGCACCCTTTCTAAGTTCAGTTGTATGTCTGTTGGCAGCTCCAGAGCTGTCCAGAGCTGGGTGTCTATGAAGTCTTTAATGTCGGATCCTTCAGAGCCCTCCGGTATGCAATGCAATCTAATATTTTTCCGGCGAGCTGTTTTCTGCTTCCTCTTGCCTAGGATCCAAGAGTTCTTGCTACTCTTAAGCTGTTGTACCAGGCCCTCTAGATCATCCATGTGGTTCCCCGTGGCTGTAATCTGTTGCTTTGTATCATCAGCCCTCTGTTGAAGCTGCATTACCTCTTTTCTGAGTTCCCCATACAGCTTATTGACCTCTGCATGAAAAGAGACTAGTTCCTGGTAAATTGTGTCAAGTCTGATTTTTTTAATTTTATTCTTGGGTGTGTGGCCTGCTTTCAGTGATCCAGGGTTGCAAGGAGCAGTCTCCAGTGAGTGTGCAATCTCCGAGTCCAAGGCCTCCAAACTAGAGCCCTTGATATGTTCAGCTATCCCCTCCGGAGCGTGCACAGGTACCAGCTGTGTTTGTTTAGATTCCCTCTTCATCTTTTATGCACCAGTTAGAGGGTTTTTATTCCTGAGAAGGTGGGGAGAGATTCTCGATCAAGCAGCCATTTTCCTGGGAGCAGAACTGGAAGCTTCCAAAATGCAGGACATTGTGACATCACTAGAAACCAAGAAGAGCCAGTCTGCTGCTTCATGTGAAAGAGAATAATCTGGCAGTGAGAAATGGTTCTCCTTGGTTACTAGTGATGTCACAGTGTGGTTTCAGTATTGATGATGTACTTGGAGGACCATAACTGACTTTTTTTAGCCTCCAGAGTTCTGTTCCAGCCTTCACCCCAGTACTGCCAGGTGGAAAATATTCTAATTAGTAAACAGAGAAGAAAAAACATTTCAGATATAATAAGTGACAGCTGACTACATCTGAAAGTTACTGTTAATTCCAGTCAACACACTAGCTCTTTAAAATGACAACCCCTTGTTTTTTTGAGGGAGCAGAGGAAGCTATTACTTGACCTACCCAATCTTGCTTAAGTCTGACATTGTCAGCTTCTAATAATTTAGTTCCTGTAAAAAGACAGGTTGAGCTTTATGTTGCTTGAGATGCAACAGTACCTGTTTGCACTTGCTAGGGGCATTGAGACCTCTGACATTCCAAGTGTATAGCATTAAGTAAGCCATTAGGAAGAAGCGCAAATGAACAAGCAAAGATGAACATGGAAGCTACATCAGAGGATTCAAGGCACCCATTCACAATTATCAAGAGAGTGGTACGAATAACAGAGAAGACTAGTGAACCAGATATTGGGTCAATAAAAAATATGTATGAACAGAAGTATAGGGTGTGGTCTCCTAGTCCAGCCAGTAAGTCTCTCATTAAACAATGAACATAATAAGAGAAGTAACAAGAACAGCCACAACATTAACAATAACCATGCCATTTAAGCTGGTCAGAGGGAAACAGCCAACCTGTAAGTGCAGTCTCAGGCCACCATTTGGCACACCAGGGTGGGACCTGAGCAAAAGGGAAGATGAAGAGATCCTCCCAATGTAGTTTGGAGTTAGCAAATGCCAGAATTCCTGAAACAGGAAAAGATAGCAAAAGAAGACACACAAATCCCCCCTCAACCCATATATGAAGAAATAAGAGGAAATAACAATTGAGAATATCATTCAGTTAAAAGTATGGCAAACCTATAACCATGAAAGCGTATATAAAACCTGGGAAAATACTATATAAAATGTGATGACATCCTATAATTACAAACTTCAACTAGCAATTCTTTATAAGGAGCCAGTTAATAAGTCTGCATTGTTTATAAAGTAATATAAAACACATTTTACATATATCTTCTTTGCAAAAACTTTGTAAATGCATCAGTTAGGGTTGTTTCCACACTGACGAAAGTGTGAAAATTCCACGTTAGGGTTACCACCGCACCTCCATGTCCCCTCCTCAAAAACCTAACTCTGCATTCCTCCCAACCCCCCCACACACACACACATATGCAAGCAAGGAAAGGGCCAAGGCAAGACAAGCAACCAGGGACAAGCAGGATGAAGTAGTAGAAGTGACATACAACTCTGTAAACATTCCACAAGACAAAGGCATCATCACAGTCCACTAAGTGTGTGAGCTCTGCAGGCATCACAGTGGCTTGGTGGTACACACACATGCTGAGCAATCATGGTGCACATGGCCATATTTCAGTAGATAACAGCTGAAGAAACACACAGTATGTTATCCACACATAGTGTATTACAAATGTCAGTTTCTGTGAGCCTAGCAACAGTCATTGAATGTTTGCATTTTGTTTTGTGATACAGTGAGTCAGTCCTAATAATAAACAGTGGTAGTAATAAAAGTAATGTCTTGTGGCGTAGTTTACAAGTAAGAAGTAAAAGCATCAGTTGTAACATGCAAAGGTAACCATAACATACTGTTAATGAATATTTCCAGGTAACTCAGCAGCATAACATGTGTAGGTGGTAGTTTCCCACTGGAGCTGTATCTCCAAAGTACTGTGTGTCAGTTGTATCTGTCCAGCTACCACATGCCTTTGTTGTAGCAATGATACTTGCAGTGACCCAGTTGTTGGATTATGACACATATAAACCAATATTTTGAAAATCTGTAGAGACTAAGTGTCACTGTATTAGGAAGATATGGCAGCAGTAATGTGCCATCACACTGTGCTAGCAGTATAGAGTCACTTATACGGTATTTGTTTTTTCATTACTCAGTGGTATGTGAAATTAGCACAGTGTTGTGATTATTGTGCTTACAGATGTGCCGGAGTGTTACAGTGTTGTACAATGTTGCATGTGTCTTGCATATGTGTATGTGTGTGTGTGTGTGGGTGTGTGTGTGTCTGGGGGGAATGAGGAGTTAGGGTTTTGAGGAAGGGGCGTGGGGGTGGGGTGGGAATTTCCACACTTTTGTCGGTGTGGAAACAATGCTAACTGATGCATTAATGAAGTTTTTGTAAAGGATGTCCTTTCTTTTTTTTAAAGTGTAATGTATGTAGTAAATGGCACGTGTTGGTAGGAATGTGGGGCCCCCGCAAGCTACCCAGTTGTGCAGAATCATATGTGTCTGTGGGGGCGCAGGCCCTCCAGGACTTGCGCTCCCAACTACACATAAGAAGAAGAATCAGCATTTATATAGTACTTTCATACATCCAAAGCACTTTACAAGCAATGCTAGACTGGTAGTGAAGTGGTGGCCATATCACACATCATCACCCACACACAGCCTGGATAATTGCATGAACCAGTATATGGGAAGGGGAATGTTGGCTAGGACACCAGGAATGTTCCTACTCTTTGCGAAGAGTGCCCTGGGTTCTTTTACTTCCACCTGGACACACACCAGGATGGGCAGAAGGGACCTCAGTTTAACATCTCATACAAAGGATGGTACACCCCAGCAGTACAGCACCCCCCAATACTGCACTCAAATGTCAGCAATTTTTAGGTGCAAGTCCAATCCCGGTGTGGGACGAGAACCCATGATCTTCTGGTCCAGAGGCGGATGTGCTACCAACTGAGCCACACTGACACCAGTAAGTATGGAGCCATACAGCATATCTATAAGGCAAGGCACCCTTGTAACTCTAATTTGCCCATATCTCAGAAACCGTAACAGCTACAAAAAATATTAAAGTGTCGTAGTCGTGAGAGTAAGTAGTTCTCACACCATGCATCAACTGAATCTGTATCTCACATCATTTCTGAGATACAGCCACCAAAAACCACTGTGACTGCTAAAGCTGAGGGCATAATAGTAGCCTACACACATGAAAATGAGCAATTGGAACACTAATTTGCAAATATCTCAGGAACCGTGCAATGCAGAAAAAAATCAAATATCGCGGGTTTCATGGCTTTCCAACCTACTTCTGTACTTAGTCCATATATGGGGGGGGGCTAAGAATTGTTGTGATGAAAAGTTCATATCTCGAACCATTTCTGAGATACAGGCCCCGAAAGGTGTCATGGGTGCCGCAATGTTATCCTATGGGAAAATTTCTGAACTTCGGGATGCTGTAACTATGGCCCCATTCAATGTTTTTTTATACCAAACCACCAAAAGGCACATTTGTGACACTAGGGCTTGAGACCTTTAAAATTTCAGGACAATAGCACAATCCAAGCTGCCTCAATGAAGTGACAAAGAAAACAACCACCACAATGTTATCCTATGGGAAAAATTTAGAACTTCAGAATGCTGTAACTATGGTCCTGTACAATGTTTTTGTACAGAATCACCAAAAGGCACATCTGTGGCACTACGGTTTGCCACCCTGAACATTTCAGGCCAATAGCACAATCCATGTTGCCACAATGAAGTTACAAAGAAAACAACACTTTTAAAAATTTGTTTGTGCAGTGTTACCACAATCATATTAAATGTTATCACGGCACTCCTATCTGTATAATGGGAATGTGACTGCGAACACAAAAAATAATGCTGCAGTAATTTTTTTATGATCAAGATTATTTTCACTGCAACATAAAATATTGCCACGAACAAAAAATGGTGAAACAATTTGAAAAACACATTTCCAGACCAGCTGGTGAAAACCTAATGCCAGATTTATGTTCCTCAGGGCCCGATTAGGTAAACACAACTGTTAGTGTTTCACAAACTGCACTATTTTCTTGAATTACAACATTTTTTTCTCTCTCGCTAACTGAAAACAATATGGTGTCAGTACAAAAACAATTTCAGGCAGCTCGACATATAAAAATATGATCGTGAAAATTTTCGAGCTGCACATATAAATTTTCCCATAGGCTATATTGGGACAGAAAAAATGTAATACCTTTTGAACGGAGTAATATTTTTTTGCCAAATATTCAAAAGGCACCAGTGTGAGCTAGGAAACATGTAGACAACCTAATTTTAACCCACTCAAATGCATTCTTCAGTGTATTATGGGTGGACAAAGAATTTGCGACATTGGGGAAAATTCACTTTCTGAGTGTGCTACAGTTCTGCAACCATACATCCAACTGATACAAAAATTTATAGATCCAGAGAACTATGACAAATCTTTGAATATTCTGAATTTCAGGCAATTCAGACAAACAGTTCAAATGTTACGAAAGTGCGAAGTTTGAGGTTTAACATAGAAATGGCTACGCAACACTAACTATTGCTACCGTGCCTCTATCTATCTATATATATGTGTGTGTGTGTGTGTGTGTATATATATATATATATATGGCTCAGTGCATGAAAATGGGCTACCAAAGTGTGACATTGCTTTCAAATTTTAAAATTGATAATATAGTGCAAATTATATGCTGTTACTCGCCTTATAAAAATGTGGTATGCCGCAGGATAAAACCCATTTCAGATATTGATATAAAGCCCCCACAAACTTGCACATGTAATGTGGGACATGAAAATTAAGGCTGCACGTGTAATGGGGACATGAAAAGTAGGGCTGCACATGTAATGGAAGACAAGAAAAGTAGGGCTGCACATGTAACGGGGACATGAAAAGTAGGATTAGACATGTAACAGGGGACATAAAAAGTCGGGATGCATGTGTAATAGTGGACATAAAAGTAGGAATGCCAATGTAACGGGGAGATAAACATATGACCGCAGGTAATTAGAGAGATGGGAAATAGTTTTTAAAGGTTCAAAGACTTTATCATTGAAGATAAAAAGGGTAACATGTTATACAATCATACCTGGAAAATATAATTATTCAATATTTACAGCAAAAATCAATGCTATGTAATGCACCAGCTAACTATGCTGCCTGAAACTACAGACTACACCACTACCAGACTAAATAAATCGTATGAAACTACAGACTACACTACCACCAGAATAAATCATTTACATATCTATTTATATATGAACAACACTGAGAAATCATTCTTTACAGTTCAAATACAGGCTAATCTATCAATACAGACTAATCTAGGATGACAGATGAATCACTATGGGCTAATTTATCACTACAGGCTAATCTATGTAAAAAAGCATTATGTTAAGTTGTATGAAAACTGAATGTATTTCTTAGGGTTCAACACAACACGCTAAAAAGCACATCAAGTCCATTTAACCCCATTTTTCCTGTATCTTGCTGAACTTTGCAGAAATCATCTGTATTTCATCACTGTGGATTTCAAATGTGCCACCTCCATTCTGGTACTGTATCGGCCCATGAAAAATGTGTTTTCTTCACACACGGTCATTGTCCTGACACCTTGGCCATGTAAAAACATTCCCACGCTGCTTCATGAACTTGAAGGAATACTATTGTCCCACAGGATCCACAGCGGTTAGTAGCCAACATAAAATTCCTTAGAGCAGTACACGGTATAGTACTGATTGATCTGTATCATGTCTTGGGTGACAAATGTTCTCACTTTTTTGGGAACTGGGTTGTTTGTGGATACTGTAGCAGAAATGTCAGTGGGGAGTGTAGTGCTCCCCACTGAAGAGGCATGCACGTCAGTGTCATGTGACGCACTGTCACATGCACAGTCACTGTCAGCATTTGCTACTGGTGCGGCCCCAGCTGGAACGTGACTGGTGGGTGTGTGGTGATCCCCAGCATGGTCAGCATTTACAGCCACTAAGTCAGCAGGATCAGAGTCAACATGGGAGGCTGACGCGTGGGATGCCGTTTTGTTTGCTCGACCAGAGTGGCCACTGGGCATTTGGCTTTCACCAACCCAGAAGAATGTCCTCCTGAAATGATCATTGCACCCTTCTGTGGATGGCTCAATGGTCAGATCAGTCCTGCAAAATTTGTACAACTCCTTTGCTTTTCTGATTATGGCCTGCTGTGATTGCAGTGCTCTGTTAGCTGCCAATTTTACAACACACTCTCACCATCTCGAGGACCCTTTCCTTGTCATGAACCGAAAAAAGCCCTCTTGATGGGGAATCCATATTGAGTGGACGACATTTAAATGTCAAAGAAGGCCCATTTTGATTTATACTGTCTGCCGCAGCCATCTGTGAAATGTACTTCTTTGCAGATATTTAAGGAGCTTTCTTTTTTTAGGTGTCCATTTCCAGTCTCCACAAAGTGATGCATGGCATGGTGATTGTGTTTTAAATCACTTGAGATAAATACAAACGACTTCTTCACTGTGGAGTCATAGTGGTCACATGGGTAGTAGGTCACTACCGAGTGAACCGTGGCTTGTTCATAATGCCAGTGAGCTGCTTGCACTTCATCCTTCAATTTATAGGCATAGTTCTTGGCAAAGTCCAGAACCATCACTATTCATCCCTTGGGTAGGAATTTTTTGATATGAGTAAACTGATGGTGCTGTATTCATGCAGTATTCACAGAGGCATTGGTCCAGTGTCTGTTCTTTTGCAAGCTTAATGTGCTTGGGCCGTAGACTTCCAAATTTCCTTGCTCTCACTGGACTGTCCGGATTCTGTTGGGTGAATTCTAAATAAAGAGTCTTAATGGATTTATCAAGATATGAATGGAATGTTCCACTTCTTTTCAAAAAGGCTTTTTTTTGTGAGGCAGTGTGGTTGCAGAGTCTTCAAAAAAGGTTGCCACTTTCTGTGTTGTTGACTCGGGCAGTGCAGACTTGTGCCATGTGGTGCATTTCTTTTCCCCTCAGGATGCCTTCATAAGCTTTTTCCAGTTTATGCCCAGTGTTGTACTTGCTGTTCTGAGCAGCCTGCATTTTTTTAACACTAAAAAAGTGCTTATGAATTCTCTGTTCAGGCATCAGCCACTTTTTTGTTACTTTGTAGGTGAGACATCTTATCCATGACAGCAGAAATCAATTTGTCCTGTAGGTTGCTTCGACTGGGAAGCACTTTGCGCCAAACCAGTGCAGTTTGTTTGGCTGGTGAACAAGCAGACAGGATCTTCTGCATTACGTAAGCGAATCGATTGGGAGATTTTGGTAAAACTTTTCTGGCTCTGCACAGCCTTTCTTAGAGCGCCATCATATCTTCGGTTCTCTGGTGTCACACACTGCTCTCTCTCTGGAATGATTTCTGGTTCTGGTATGGGTGGGGTGGAGGCAGTGGTGGTGGCAGCAGTGACTTGTGCTTGCTTTTTTAGCCCCTTTCTTTCAGTGTATTTCTGGTGTTGCTTTTCATTGATTTGTCTCCGTTTCTGACCTGTCATTTTAGCACACTGTTGCCATTTTTTATCCCTCCATGTTTCTCTTTTTGCTTCTTTCTTTTGCTCATCAGCCCTTGTTTCTCTTTTAGTGGGTGCAGTACTTGTGTCAACTTGAACTTTGTTTCTTCTCCTTCTGAGCATCTCTGTATCTCTGCATCCTTTCTTTAGCTTTCTAGTTGTAGTGTTTGTGCTGCTCAGCATTCTTGTTGGTGTGGTGTGCATGTCAGCATGCTGCACATTTCTCCAAATAATACTGGTAAAGTTATGTGTCATTCTTTACATTTACTCGGTAACACTTGCTTTTTTCCTTAGCAGATTGAGGGGTAGCCAAATTCCGCTGAGCTTCACCAAGAATGGCTGCTACAGACACACATGGCCTTCTTCTGGATTCGATTATTCCAAACGTAAACTGTCAAAACACAAGTTGGTTTAAAAAATTATGATTTATTGCCTTTTCCAGTAACACTGGTTCGGTCGATGCAAAATGATTAAGGCAAGAGCATGCTGCCAAATAAGAGTAAAGTGACAGCTGATATGATGAAACACGTCATTATAAGAAAATGACAATACTGTGATTCAGCTAGTGGTAACTCACATGGGAGAAGACTGATGCAAGAAGGGATTAGACAAACATTCGGCGCAATAAGAGATGCTTCACAAAACTGGTGAGGTGCAAGAACGGATTATTCAATAGTCACCAAAAGAGATTAGTCACAAAACACATTTGAAGCAAGAAAAGAGGATTCCCAAAACAAGATGAAGACACTCATCCACCCACCTGCAAACAAGATGGTCTCCATCCAGCCACCTGCAAATGAAATGGAGGCACGCATCCATCCACCTGCAAACAAGATGGAGACACACATCCACCCACTTGCAAACGCAATGGAGGCACACATACACCCACATGCAAACAAGATGGAGACATGCATCCACCCACCTGCAAATGAAATGGAGGCATGCATCCACCCACCTGCAAAGAAGATGGAGACATGCTTCCACCTGTCTGTAAACAAGATGGAAACATGTATCCAACCTCCTGCAAACAAGATGGAGACATGCATCCACCCACCAGCAAACAAGATGGAGACATGCATCCACCCACCTGCAAACAAGATGGAGACATGCATCCACCCGCCAGCAAACAAGATGGAGACATGCATCCATCCACCTGCAAACAAGATGGAGACATGCATCCACCCACCTGCAAATGAAATGGAGGCACGCATCCACCCACCTATAAACAAGCTGGAGACACACATCCAACTGCCTGCAAACAAGATGGAGACATGCATCCACCCACCTGCAAACAAGGTGGAGACATGCTTCCACCCGCCTGGAAATGAAATGGAGGCACGCATCCACCCGCCTGCAAAAAAGATGGAGACACTCATCCACCTGACTACAAACAAGATAGAGACATGCATCCACCCGCCTGCCACATGTAGGTACTCAGATAAGAGTCACTACACATATACACCATTAAAGCATGCATTGTAAGTGGACTAAGAAATTTACAAAATATATATGCAGAATTACAGGCAAATCCAAGTAATACACTCATGGTGCACAAAAAACATGCCTTGTACCAAGATTAAGTAGTCAGCATCCCCCCCACAAAACAGATGCACATGCACACACATACACAAACAAACACCATGGTCCAAAGATGGATTTTCTTTTGGTGGTCTGTAAAATGCATGCCAATGAAGTTTGAAAAACAACTTAAACAAAAAACTTACTCTGCAATTGTTACACAGTTCACATGCATTTAAATTAAATCAACATTTTAACATTTTTACTGCAGTAAATATTTGACCCCCTGCCACACACACAAAGAAGCCATATGGTCCCAAGATGGTGGATGCACAGCACCAATCAAAGGAGTACTCCACATCCACCATCTTAAAATCGACCAAACAATGGGCCACTACAGTGCACAGATGTTACATGGATCAAATTTTTAAATCAGCATTGAGCACTCGAAGTGCACAAAAAGCATCAAAAATGTAAGTGGGCATCAGCCCCCCCACACCACACACACACACACACACACACACACAAAGCCGCATGGTCCCAAGATGGTGGATGCACAGCAAGTACCAAAGGAGTACTCCACATCCACCATCTCAACATCCACCAAATAATGGGCCACTACAGTGCACAGATGTTACATGGACCAAATTTAGTAATCAGCATTAAGCACTCAAAGTGCACAAAAAGCATAGAAATGTAAGTGGGCATCAGCCCCCACCACACACACACACAGCACACACACACACACAAAGAGCCAATGGTCCCAAGATGGTGGATGCCAGCACTAAGCCAAGGAGTACTCCACATCCACCATCTTAACATTGACCAAACAATGGGCCACTACAGTGCACAGATGTTACATGGATCAAATTTTTAATTCAGCATTAAGCACTCGAAGTGCACAGACAGCATTGAAAATGTAAGTGGGCATCAACCCCCCCCCCGCCGAGCACACACACACACAAAGAAGCCGCATGGTCCCAAGATGGTGGATGCACAGCAAGAACCAAAGGAGTACTCCACATCCACCATCTCAACATCCACCAAACAATGGGCCACTACAGTACACAGATGTTACATGGACCAAATTTACAGTTCACATGCATTTAAATTAAATCAACATTTGAACAATATTAGAGCCCCCCTGCCACACAAACCGGCACACACACACACACACACACACACACACACACACACACACACCACCAGCCACACAAACCAAATGGTCCAAAGAAGCTTTTCTGGTGCAAAACACTACAGGGCAATAATATTTAATATGAGCCCATGCCACTGACCTCTTCAAGAAAGCACACCAATTGATATAAAATCTCTCACTAGTGCACTCCAATGCCAAGAAGCTGATGACTGATCACACTGCTCCCCATGATAATCACATTCACATTAGGGCTTTACCTTTTAAAATGTTGAAATACAGGGTCTAATATGCCCCTGGCGCCATCTTGGCCTTGGACAAACAAGGACATTACAGCTTTTCGGGTCCCTCACACAAAGTTCACTGAATTCCCCAAAACTGTGCAGATCATGCATGAATACACCACACCGCCCAAGGCCAATCAAACAAAGTGAACAAATAAACTGAACAGGCATGCAATTCCATGCTCTCAATATACATATTTCATTGTCGTTTGCCCTCACACATAATGAGAGGCTTACCTGACTGCACACGTAATGCCTCTGGGGAACGAGAGACACGTCGACTTCTTCCTTTGCTGGCAAGTGAAGAAAGGGGACAAAATGGATCGGGATCACGGCTTTTAAACCCCCCAAAGACCTCCCAGCACTCACAGTATGTCACCAGTCCTGTACGGTGGGGACAGAGGTCACGAGAGGACTCGGTGTGAACATCTGGGAAACTGGACATGAAAGTTCATGTGAGGGTTCAATGTCTCGCATGAACTACTGAAGCAGTGCTATGAAATGGGAAACTACCCTATAACTTTATTTTTAAAGGGGCAAAGCATAGGAGATCAAAAGAACCAACACCGAAAACATAAATTTTGGGTCAGAGCCATAAATGAAGTGCACAGTGTTGGGGACAGGCGCAGTTACGTCAGGGGCCATTTTTTATAGCACTTGCAAAGTGCAGATTTGAATATCAGAGGCATGCTAAAGGCTGTCAAAAATAAAGACACAGACACAGACTGTATTAAAAATTACTTTTTTATTTGAATACCAGTAAAAAAATTATCTTTTTGGACCATTAGTAAGACATGGACAGCCATGCCACAAATCAGTCCTCCTTTTTTCATGCACTTTCCATATTAAAACTTTTATTTTACAAAACAGAAGTGAAGGATTCAATTCATTTTAATTTATCTATCTGCATACACAGTCTGCTATACAATCCTATATAAAATAATTAATGACAACTTTTTTTTTATTTTGTGGTTGGGGAAGCATTGTCACCACTGTTGGTACCCTATTTTCATGCACTGAGCCATATATATATATATATATATATATATATATATATATATGTGCAGAAAACTTTGTTAATGCATCAGTTAGAGTTCTCCTACAGTGAAAAAGTGAGGAAATTGAGTTGGGATTGAAAGCCCTCTTGGACTAGCCGCACCCCCAACTGGCATCGGGGTGCGTGTTGGGGTCATCATTAACTCTCACCCCATCACATGTGAAAGCAAGTGAAGCATAGGAGAATGGGGTGAGAGTTAGGACTCGACTACCCATAGGCACCCGATGCGGTTGGGGGTGGGCTGGGTCATAATATATATATATATATATATATATATATATATATATATATATATATATATTATAGTGGCATGGTCGTGCCACTATAGTTAGGTTGAGCAGTCAGTTACATACTAAAGTCAAAAGTTTGGATGTTAATAACTTTGGACCCATTCAATGGATTTGCATGGGGCCCCGCAAAGCTGCTCAGTTGTGCATAATGATATGTGCCTGTGGGAGCGTGGGCCCTCTGGGCCCTGCGCTTCCACTTGCACATAAGTATGGAGACATACAGCAGCTCTAGAAGACAAGCAGCCCTTGTAATACTAATTTGCCCATATCTCAGGAACCGTAGCAGCTAGAAAAAAATTTAAGTGTGGTTGTAATCATGAGAGTGAGTGGTTTTCAAAACATACATCATTCAGATATGTATCTCACATTGTTTCCAAGATATGGGCACCAAAAGGCAACATGAGTGTTAACTCTGAGGGCATGATACTGGCCCACAGCCATGAAAATGAGCAATTGGAACACTAATTTACAAATATCTCAGGAACCGTACAAGCTACAAAAAAAAATAAATTCAAATTTCATGGTTTGCATGGTTTTCCAGCCTACGTCTGTAGTTCTATAGGGGGACTAAAAAATGTTGCAATGAAAAGTTCATATCTCAAACAGTTTTCGAGATACGGGCCCCGAAAGGCATCACGGGAGCTGCAATATAATGCTATAGAAAGATTTCTGAACTTCAGAATGCTGTAACCATGGCCCTGTTCAATGTTTTTGTACCAAACCACAAAAAGGCACATCTGTGGTACTAGGGCTTGCCACTGTGCAAATTTCAGGCCAATAGCACAATCCACCTTGCCACAATGAAGTGACAAAGAAAACAACTGCTGCAATGTTATCCTACGGGAAAATTTCTGAACTTCAGAATTGTGTAACAATGAGTCTGTTCAATATTTCCACATCAAACCATGAAAAGGCACATCCTGTGGCACTATGGCTTGCCACCCTGAAAATGTCATGCCAATACCACAATCCAGCTTGCCACAATCAAGTGACAAAGAAAACAGCATTTAGCAAAATTTGGTCATGCGGTGTTAGTGTGATTACTTTCATGTTTGAGCAATTGTCATATCTTTATTATGGGAATGTGGGTGCACACAAAAAGATGTTAGCGCGGTTACTTTTTGGAGTTAGCGTGATTGTTTGCATGCAAACAAAAATGTTTGCATGATCAAAAAATAGAAAAAATAAAAAAACATATTTACAGACTAGCAGGTGAAAAACTAATACTAAGAGCATGTTTCTAGGGGCACTATTAGGTAAACCCAATGGTTGGTGTGTTCTAACATGCAGTATTTTTTGAATTACAGTATTTTTTCTCTCTCGGTTACTGAAAACAAGATGGCAGTAGTACAACAACATTTTTGGGCAAGCTCAATCAAAAAATGAGATTGTGATTATTTTTGCAGTGCACATATAAATTTTCCCATAGATTAGAATGGGAAAGAAAAAATGTAATAACTTTCGAATGGAGCCATATTGTTTCACCAAATTTTCAAAAGGCACCAGTGCAACCCAGGACACGTGTACACAGACCAATTTGAACCCATTCAACCACATTCTTCAGTCCATTATGCCTGGACAAAGAATTCACAACATTGGAGAAGTTTAACATTTTGAGTGCGCTATGGTTCCACAACTGTATATCCGACCAAAACAAAAATTTTCAGATCTTCTAGTGAGCAGGGCGTTTAATAGTGGCATTGCTACTGATATAGCAAACCTCTGGTGAGAGGTGGAGTAATGCAGTGCACCAATATACTCGATATACCATTAATATATTTGTTTTAACTGTTGCTGTATTGTGTGGTACCATTTGCTTGTAACTGACTCTTCAGTGAATAGCAGAGCATTGTGGGAACCTGGAGGACTAGCAATAGGCTACCTCCTACCCCAAAACAACATATCTCTGTTAAAAGCACTGTTGTCTGGTGGTTCTCTTGCCCTTTAAGGGCTTGTAAACCTTCAACTCACAGAATCTTTCTGAATTTAAGTAAATATTGTTATTTTTACTTCGCGCTGAAACCAGAAGTGAACAGACACTTACTTCAGTTTTTCGGCTTAAAACCTGCCCCTCTAGCGAGCGGGGCAAGCGTGCGTGGGGCCGCGCCCAGAGACACGCGCGTTTGCGCGTGTCTGCTGTGTCCACTGGGCATACTGAAACTGCTGGCATTAGACAAACTTGGATAAGATAATTTTAGCATATCCTCTACTTAGTAAATATACACCTTTAATAATGGAAAAATAACTTAGTAAGTGTATGCAATGTTTGATGTATAGTGAGGGAAAGTATGGGAGCGAGTATAAATGTGCTAATTGCCATCTGATTACTACTCTTGAAGCAGAGATAGCGTTTCTGCTTAATATTAAACCAGTTTCTACTGATATTAGGGAACTGGGAAAGTTACACTGATCTTATGGATGAACAACTTCATTCTAATGAACAATTTCCTTCACATTTAGGTAGCATTTCTATGCCTCCTGATGAGGAAACAACTGTAACGACTAGTACTAGTATACCTGTTGCCTCTGCCCCTCTTATAAAGTTGATGATTATCCACCCTCTTCTCATGATAATGATTACTGGACCATTGTCACAAAGCCTCTGGAAAAAAAGGAGGTGCGGACAAATATACAATAGTGCCCCTATTGAAACTCATAATAGGTTTGAGCAATTGACTATATCAAATAATGAAGTACTACATGATTTATCCTGTGCATCACCATCTGTTGATAGTAATGGATTAAAAACACTTTTCAATCAGGAGTTAATGCCCATGAATATTTGTCCTAGTAAGTCTCAAGCTACCAAATCAATACCTATTAAGTTAATTGCTCCAGAGTGTGTTCAACAATCACCTGTTTCTGATTCTTGTACCCCTACTGTCTCGAAACAAGTGTTAGTCCTGGGAGATTCAATCATTAAGCACACTGACATGGTGGTATGCAATAGTGACAAGAGCAACCGCACTTGTTCTAGCTTCCGTGGGGCCAGGGTATCTAACATTACCTCCATGATGCCTAAAATTTTACAAAATGGGGGGGAAAATCCACTGGCTATCATACATGCTGGTGTTAATGATATAAACAACACCCCATTTAATCAGTCACAACAGGACTATGTGGCTTTATGTAACTTGTTACATGATAGGGGATGCTGTGTATGTATATCTGAAATTCTACCTGTCCTGAGATCAACATCCACCATGACACAGAAAATCAAAGCCCTAAATGAATGGCTGAGAAAGTGGTGTTTTAAGCAGGATATACCCTGTATTACCCACTGGGAATCATTTTCAGATTGTTCTTCCTTGTTTTGCTGGGACGGTTTACATCTCAGTCATAGGGGTAGTACACTTATGGGGAAAGGTATCACTAAAATCATAAATCATTGTTTAAACTAAAAACAATGGGGGAGATTGGGTCTATTCCCAAGTCTCTAAATACTTACCAAAATATTATTGCAACTAAATGTAAATTCCTAGCGTTGAATGCAAGATCTTTAAACCAACTCAAATTAGCAGAACTCAAAGCCAAATGTAAAACTTTAAATATAGGTATGGTGGGAGTAACTGAAACTTGGTGGGTTGCATCCTCAGTCTGGTCCACAGAAATTCCAGGTTATAAGTTATATCATAAAAACAGATTAGATAAGCAAGGCGGTGGAGTTTGTATGTACATGTGAAGTGATATTCCTTCTCTTGAAGTGTGTTCTCTCTTTCCTTTGGAAAGTATATGGGTTAAAATCTTATTGAAGGAGCATTGTTATATATATATATACATATATATATATATATATATATATATATATAGTTACATACAGGTATAATGCAGGAAGAAATTCAGCTTTCAAGATTTTCTATAGAACGTGCAGATAGAGGTAAAAGGGGAGAGGGGGTGATGTTGTTTATTAAGAATACTCTTGGCCCCTATAAAGTACTGTTAAGTATGAACAAGGAAGGAATTGACTGTCTTATTATTGAATTAATTGCAATAAAATTAGTGGTAGGAGTGTTTTATGCACCCCCTAAAACAAAAAGTAAATCATTTGATGTACTAGCAGAGTTAGTTTTAGAAAAAATAAAGGACAAACAAGTAGTTTTAAAAGGGGACTTTAATGCAGATTGGTTTCAGACTAGAGGGAGGAAATTGGAGAGTAGTTTTTCAATTCTGGGTTTGCACCAAATAATACAAAAATCTATAAGACATACAAAAAATGGAACTTACGGTTCTCTTTTAGATTTATTTTTTGCATTCCCAGAACATAGTAAAAACCTAGGAAGTATTACCTTTAAATTTGGGGGATCATAATCCTATTACTTGTACTATTGAGCTACAACAGTGCATTACTCAACAATCAACTATTTATTGGAGCAGAGATTTTAAAGGGTTTAATGAGCAATCCTTTGTAAATCATCTAGGGCAAATCCATTGGGATAGAATTTATTTGATACCAGACATAGAACTGGCTATTCAAGAGTTTAATGACATGTTTTTGAATGTAATACAGTACCATGCCCCATTAATAAGAAAAATTAAAAGGAATAAAGAAGCCCCATGGATCACTGATAAGATAAAATATTTAAGGATTAGAGATAGGATGTGGGAAAAGGTGAGAAAAACAAAGAAAGAAGCAGATTGGAATACTTTCGGGTTTTGGAGGAATAAGTGTAAAAATATAATTAAAAACATAAAGAATAAATATTATCAGAATAAAATAAATAATTCCTCTGACTCCAAGCAGTTTTGGAAGCTTATAACAGAGCTGAAATCCCCAAATAAAGACTCAATAAGTCCTACTTTGGTACAAGATGGAAAACTAGTGACTGATACAAAGGTTATAGCGAATATTTTTAATACGTATTTTTTGGAATTACCCGGATTTAAAGTTGACAGATTTGAATGTGAATGGAATGGATTTCTCTACTGTATCAGACATGCTGGTAGCCCATGCAGGAATATTTAAGTTTGAAATTTGAAAAGAGAGGGATATACTGAAAGAGCTAAAAAATTTAAATAAAAGTAAATCAGGAGGTATTGATGGGATTGAGGCCTAATATTTAAAATTGGGAGCACATGTAATAGCCCCTATTGTGACCTATTTGTTCAATTGGAGTTTGAGTACTTCTACTGTTCCTGAAATTTGGAAGATGGGAAAATTATTCCCATTTATAAGTCTGGGGATCGAACTATTCCTTCAAATTATAGGCCAATGGCCCTTTTGCCAATTTTATCTAAAATCTTGGAACGTAAAGTCTATGAACAGGTACATAATTATTTAGATACAAATACTGTAATAGTAGATGAACAACATGGTTTTAGAAAGGGGAGATCCACAAACACTGCCCTGTTGGAATTTAATGACCTGGTTGCTACATCTATGAACCAAGGAAAGTACACAGGGGCAGTGTTTGTGGATCTCAGTAAGACTTTTGATTTAGTTCAATATGATTTGCATTTGACTAGGTTAAGGGCCATAGGGATTAAGGGCCAAATATTAAAATGGCTTGAGTCATATTTGACAAATAGATATCAATGTGTTCAATGTGGCATAATGATGTCGGCCCTGGAAACTAGAGAGGGTGTTCCCCAGGGCTCTATTTTGGGCCCATTATTATTTAATATTTATGTTAATAATTTGGTTCATGAAATTAAACATAGGAGGTGAGACTGTATGCAGACGACACTGTTTTAGTGCATGCCTGCTGACAGTCTCACAGGTATGATGGATTCGCTTCAAAGTGATTTGTTACAAATGCAAATATGGTTTGGTAAATCTGGTCTTCTTTTGAATGCTAAAAAAACACAAACTATGTTGTTTTCGATTGGTTCATATAGAGGAAAAGAGCCCAAACCACAATTACATTTACAAGATGGTACAAAGATTGAAAATGTATTAACATACAGATACTTAGGGTTTCAAGTAGATGTTAGAATGACATATGTAAATCATATATCAGTTCAGGTAAAGAAAGTGAATAAAAGATTAGGGGCCCTTAGAAGAGTTGCGGGAGCTTTACCTTTGGTGGCAAAGGAGCAATTGGCAAAACAGATGCTGTTACCCATACTGGAGTATGGTTCTATAATTTACATGAATTTGACTAAAACTGCTTTAAATTTGGTTAATCAAATATATTATAGGATAGGTAAATTTGCTTCTGGAAGTATTAAAAATGAGCATCATTGTATAATTTATAATAAGTTAAATTGGCTTCAACCTGAAGCAAAAAGAAACTATCTCTGGCTTACTACTGTATATGTCATAAGATAATTCACAAGAAGTATAACCATCCTTTGTGTAAGCAATTAAAAAGAAAGATAAATAGCAAATCATATATAAAGACTAGGAATCCATTAAGCAATATCTCAATGTATAGAAGCTTTAATAGACTAGGGGATAGTAAGCTCCAGAATAGAGTAGCATTAAGTTGGAATGGTTTGACTGAATCACAGAAAACAAATTTAGATTTTTTAAATTTAAAAATGAATTGTTTAATAGTTTGTATTTTTTATGTATGTGTTTTAAATAATGTATGTATGTAGAGTGTGATTATGTTTGTTTGTATTAGTTATGTTAAATGTCAATTGTTAATTGGTAATTGTATTAGAATCTACACGCAGGACTTTGTTGTAAATGGGACTTTGTCCTAACAAATGAATTTCCTGTGAAAAAATAAACTTTTAATCAATCAATCAATCATATAACTACTGATAACATCTATCGACCTCCATCTGCAAATTCAGATTACACAATTGATATGTTTAAAGAAATTACACATTTTTCAGAATCTCAAGATACTGTAATATTTGGTGACTTTAACCTCCCTCATATTAACTGGGACTCATTCTCAGGACAGTCCTATGCCGAGAAAGGACTAATAAATGTGGTAGTTAGTACTGGATTACAACAACTTGTTACTGAACCCACTTGAGGTTCTAATATTTTGGATCTATTATTTACTAACATAGAGCAACAAATTAGCAATTTACAAATTTGGGATCCACTTGGAACCAGTGATCATTCTTCTATTCTTTTGGAAATTCAACAGTTTAAAACTACACAAAGGAAGTTATACTGTACAAAAAATTATAATAAAGCAAATTTTTCTAAAATCAATGAATACTTACAAAACATAAACTGGGAATCTAATCTTCTTAATTGTACAACACAACAAGCTTGGGACTTTTTTAAAAACATTTTACATTATTTGGAAAATGCCTTTATTCCATCTAAGAGGAAATTTAATAATAAAGGAAAAATTTCCCCTTGGTTCAACAAGACAATTAAAAATCAGATTAAAATAAAAATTAAACTTTTTAGGAAACTTAAGAATAGTTCTGTTCCATTTAAAACTACTCTATTACATAAATACAGACTATCTGCAAAAATCTTAAAAAAATTCTATTAAATTAAAAAAACTAAGCTAGAATTTAAACTAGCTCACACTAAAGACTGTCACAAATTTCTTTTCTCCTATATAAATAGTAAAAAAGGTGTATCAAGGACCATTGGTCCCATTACAACCAATGGCTCTTCTCTATCTGATATTGAAACTTAGAATCTCTTTAATAAATACTTTTGTTCTGTCTTCTCTCAAAAATCACCTATTAGTACATTTAAAGTTCACCACATAGATTATCATAGGTTCTATCCAACTGACATTATACAGGCTATCAAAAAACTAAAAAAAAATACTAGTCTGGGCCCAGACGGTATTCATCCATGATTTCTGATTGAAACCTCTATAAATATTTCTATACCTTTGTCAATTATCTTCAACAAATCCTTACAAGAAAGCATTGTACCAAATGATTGGCATTCAGCAATAGTTACTCCCATATTTAAAAAAGGCAATAGAGGTTCTGTGCAAAATTATCGTCCAATTAGCCTGACCTCAGTGGCTGGTAAATTAATGGAACGAGTAATGAAGTCTCTAATAGATCAAGATTGTAAAAAATTAGGAATTTATGATTCAAATCAGCATGGGTTTACTCCCAAGTATTCCTGCACCACCAATCTGATACCTTTTTCGCACCTGAAAATAGGCATTTGCTGTTTAGCGTGCTTACTCGGTTACCAAAAACAAATAAATAAATAATATAAGTACTCTACTAGATGTGGGTATCCCTACTGATGTAATTCTTTTGGACTTTAGTAGAGCTTTTGATAAAGTCTCACGTGAAAAACTCATTACTAAAATGCACAATCTAGGTCAGTGTCAGTGGCTCAGTAGGTAGCACACTCGCCTCTGAGGCCGGGAGATCAGAGGGCTGTGGGTTCAGTTCCCACATCTGGCACTTGGGTTAATATCCCAGTACTGACACTGTAGTACAGCATGAGAGGGGTGCTGCACTTCTGAGGTGCCGTCTTTCGGATGAGACGTTAAACCGAGGTCCCATCTGCCTGGATTGGTGGTAGTTCAGGTGGATGTTAAAGATCCCATAAGCATATCGAAAGAGTAGGGAAATTTCCCGGTGTCTATTAAATTTCCTCATTCACTAAAAAAATACCACCAACAGCTTAATCTGGTTCAAGGTCAGTTGGCATTCATCTGTATCCCCCTCCCCCGGGTCGTGCCTGAAAATAGGCAGGATTTGTCTAGTGCACTTACCCGGTCAACAAAAGCTAAATAAATAGGTTTGTCACATGATATTGTCGACTGGACTTTAAACTGGTTGACAAATGGTTCTCAGAGAGTCAGAATTAATGATATCTTGTCTGATTCGGGTAGTGTGACAAGTGGTGTACCACAGGGGTCGGTCTTGGGACCAACATTGTTTAATCTTTTTATCAGTGATTTACAAACAGGGCCAAATAACTTCATGGTTAAATTTGCAGACAATACTAAATTGGGTGGCAAGGTTAACAATCAAGAAAATATTTCTGTATTAAAGAAGGATTTGGAAAAATTAACACTTTGGGCAAATGAAAATCATATGCAGTTTAATCAAGACAAATGTTTAGTAATGCATTTCTGTGTAAATAATCCAAAAACGATACATTATATAAATGGACTACCACTTCACTCATCAAATTGTGAAAAAAATTTAGGGATATATGTTAATAATAAACTTACGTCAAATGATCACTGTGTTAGAACTGCTTCCATGACCAACTGACTTTTGAGGCAAATAAAATGCACTTTTGTTAATCACACTGAACAATGCCTTATTCCATTGTATAGGGCATACATTAGACCATATCTAGCCTATGGCTCCCCTTTCTGGAATCCAAACCAAAAAAAAGACATAGCAATTCTTGAACAGGTTCAAAGGAGAGTAACTAGAATGATTCCAAGATTAACAAACATGAATTATCAGAACAGATTAAAAACTACCGGTCTCTTCTCTCTTCAAACTAGAAGATTAAGAGGTGATATGCTTATGGTTTTTAAAATAATAAATTCACCAGATCTAATGGAAAAATGTGGTCTAACACTCTCCAAAAGGAGGCATGTTCCGATACTGCATAATAAACAGCTTAAAATAAAAACTTATAAAACCAGCAAAAGGGGAAACTTTTTTCCAATAAGAGCATCCATTGTATGGAACACCTTGCCACAAGAATTGGTACAGACAACTAGTGCCACTGTCTTTAAAAACAAATTAGATGTTTAGTTGAGGGATAATAGATAAATAATGTCCCACATAGTGTGGGGAACAGTCTCGATGGGCTCTGGCCTTCTTCTATTCTTTATCCAAAGATCTATGGCAGGTGGGTCTGCATTCCAATTTCCTGGCAAATCGTACAAACCATTGCAAAGTTATTAAAGTGCAATCTTTGAGATTTAGCATAGAAATGGCTACGCAACCCTAACTATAATGGCACTACCGTGCCCCTATAATACATAATTTTGGTGCATCTTTCATATCTTAGTTTTCAAACAAGTTCTCACAGACTTTTTTTCTGACCATCTGATGGGAATCTTGAATGAGTTACATAAATGTCGACCGAATCTGTATCTCACATCATTTCTGAGATACGGGCAGCAAAAAGCATTGTGCTCCCACCAAACTGCCCATTTGTGCATAATGATATGTGTCTGTGGTAGAGCGGGCCCGCCTGTGCTCCCACTTACACATAAGTATGGAGACATACAGGAGCCCTATAAGGCAAGGTGCCCTTGTAACACTAATTTGCCCATATCTCGGGAATTGTAGCAGTTAGAAACAAAAAAATTAAAGGGTTGTTGTAATCATGAGATTGAGTGGTTCTCACAACATAAATTGACTGACTCCATATCTCACATCATTTCTGAGATATGGGCACTGAAAAGCACTGTGACCGCTAACTCTGAGGCCTATGCACATGAAAATTAGCAATTGGAATACTAATTCCCAAATATCTCGGTAACTGTACAAGGTAGAAAAAAAATTAAAATGTCATGGTATTCATGCTTTCCAACCTACTTCTGTACTTAAGCATTTTTATGATGAAAAGTCCGTATCTCAAGCCGTTTTCGAGATACGGGCCCTGAAAGGTGTCACGGGTGCTGCAATGTTATCCTACAGGAAAATTTCTGAACTTCGGAATGCTATAACTATGGATCTGTTCAATGTTTCCACACCATACCACAAAAGGCACATCTGTGGGACTATGGCTTGCCACTCTGAAAATTTCAGGCCAATAGCGCAATCCACATTGCCACAATGAAGTGACAAAGACAACATCACTTAGCAAAATGTGTTTGTGTAGTGTTACAGTAATTATTTATTTTAAATCGAATCAAATCAAATCAAATCATCTTTATTTATAAAGCGCCTTTCAGAACCAAGGCGCTGTACAGTAAAATCACAAATACACATAAATTAAAATAATCATAAATTAGCAGCCATAGCTAGGATATGCTAAACTGAATAAATATGTCTTTAACTCCTTTTTGAATTTCTCGACGGTTGGATATTCTCTCAACCAATGAGGTAGAGAATTCCACAGGGTTGGTGCTGAAAAAGCAAAGGCACAAGATCCTGATGTTTTTAATCGAACCCAGGGAATCTCCAGCAATCCCTCATTGGTGGAGCGGAGAGGACAGAGGGGGCAATAGGGTACCAAGAGATCTTTCAGGTAGCCGGGTCCCTGATCATGTAGGGCTTTAAAGGTTAGTCAACCGACCTTATAGGTGATCTGCCACCTAACAGGCAGCCAGTGCAGTTCACAGAACACAGGCGTAATATGGCTGGATCTAGAGATCCCGGTCAAAAGCCTTGCCACCACATTCTGCACTAGCTGCAGGCGATGGATATCAACCCCAGATAGCCCTAGGTAAAGGGAATTACAGTAATCAAGAAGGGAAGTGATAAAGGCATGGGCCAACGTTGGCAGATCACCCAGTGGGACCAGGTGTTTCACCCGGGCGATATTCCTCAGATGGAAAAAAGCGGATTTGACTACGGCTGATACCTGAGATTTTAAGGTCAAGCCATCGTCAAAAATAACGTCCAGGTTTCATACCCGATCAGAGGTAGTGAGTGAAATACCACCGAGCAATAAGCCCGATGATTGGCCAACCCCCAAATCCACCACCGGATGACTCGGGTCCACTACCAACACCTTGGTCTTATCAGGATTCAGTCTCAACCAGCTAGAACTCATCCATAATCTGATTTCAGCAAGGCAGTTGTCTAGCACAGAGAGAGCACCATCTTGTCCGGGCAGAAAGGACAAATACAGCTAAGTATCATCTGCATAGCAGTGAAAACCCAGACTGTATCACCTAATGATATCTCTAAAGGGCACATACACTGCAAACAACATGGCGCTAAATGGAACCCTCATGTACCCCACAAGGCAGGAGTGAGCACCAGAGGAATAAATTCAGTTGTAACCCTCTGAAACCTGTCTGTGAGGTAAGACTGAAACCATTTGAGAACTGTTCCAGACAGTCCACAATAACCAAGAGGTGCTCCAACAGCACACCATGGTCTACAGTGTCAAATGCTGCAGAGAGATCGAGAAGGACCAGAATGGTACATGCCTTTCGATCTCTAGCCATTAGGAGGTCATTCAACACCCGGACAAGGGCAGTCTCCGTGCTATGCTTCTTCTTAAAACCAGATTGTAGAGTATTATAGACATTGTGAATTGTAAGATGATCATCCAATTGTAACGCAACCACATTCTCAATAACCTTACCAACAAAAGGCAGGTCAGAGATAGGCTGGAAGTTAACTAGACAGTCTGGATCCAAGGAGTATTTTTTTAGGAGTGGTCGAACTACCGCCTCCTTAAGGGGATCAGGAAAGACCCCCCCCCAAGGATTTCCAGACGATGTCAGCAAGGATCGGGCAGATAACCTCTACACATCCTATTAAAAGGGGTGTAGGACCCGGATCCAGACTACACATAAAAGTTAATGTTTTGAAAATGTGTACAGACTAAGTCTCATTGTATGAAGAAGACATGCCAGCAATAACGTGTCATCATGCTGTGCTGGCAGTATAGAGTCGATGATGCTATATATGTTTTTTCATTACATAGAGTTATGTGAAATGAGTACAGTGTTGTCAGTATTGTGGTTACAGATATGACGGAGGGATATAGTGTCTTACAGTCTTGCATGTGTATGTGTGGGGGTGAGGGGGAATGTGGAGTTAGGGTTTTGAACCCTAAGAGCACATTTCCAAACTGTTATCACTGTACTATTAACCCTAACTGATGTATTAACAGAATTTTTTGCAATGAATTCCCCTTCTGTTTGAGAAAGTGTAATGTAAGTGATACGTGTTAGCAGGAGCACGGGCCCTGCACTCCCTTTACATTCTTTCTTTTTTTGCATAATGATATGCATATGTGGGAGTGCAGGGCCTGGCCCACGCTCCCAGTCATACATAACTACAGAACCATATAGCAGCCCTATAGGGTAAGGAAGCCTTGTAACAGCTATTTGCTAATATCTCAGCAACTGTCGCAGATAGGGAAAAAAAATCCAGTTCTGGTGTAATCATGACAATGAGTACTTCACGCAACATAGAAAGGTCAGCCAAATCTGTATCTCATATCATTTCTGAGATAAAGGGACTGAAAAGCAGTAAAAAGGCACCCTTTGAACCCTTGGAACATGTTTTTACCAATATCTCCGTAACTGTGGCAAGTAGGAAAAAAATTCCACCACAGGTGTCATCTAAGCTGCCAATAGTGAAAACTCTGTATCTCGCTTCGTTTTCGAGATACGGGCACCATAAGGCATAACGGACACTGCAATATTATCCTATGGCACATTTCTCAACTTCGGAATGCTGTAACTTTGGTCCCCTTGAGTGTTTTGGCACCAAAAAAGTGCATCTGTGTGACCAGGGCTCACCACCCTGCAAATCTCAGCCCAAAAGACCAAATTTTTTTGTTGCAGGAAGATGGTAAAGATTTGCAGTTATTTTGACAATACTTTCACAAAATACTTTTGCAAATCATGAACATTTTGCAAAAAAAAAGCACAAAACATTTGCATTTGCAAAAGTATTTTGTGAAAGTAATTTTTCCTCAAAGTTGAAAAAGGCATTTCTGGGGGGATTTAGGTTTCATAGGTTATGCAGAGCAGAGAAGACATAAGTCCATATTGCTTACCATTTAGTAGTACCCCTTTATGTTTCTGCTTATTAGATGCTTGTCCATCCTATGTTTAAATTCATCTCCTGTTTTGCTGGCCACAACCTCTATGGGAAGGTTGTTCCATATTTTTTGTATTATTACTGAAAACCAGTATTTACTTCTATTAGTTTGATATCTCTTGCAAGTGATTTTTAGGGGATGTGCTCTACTATTATAACTTTGATCCTTAGTATTAAGGTCTAGCTGCTCCCACAGGTCAGGGTCTGAAAAAGCTTTGTAAACCAGACACGTCCCCTCTTAGCCTGCAGTATTGCAGACTGTACATACCCAACTCCTCCAATCTGTCCTCATAATTCAGATCTTGTACCCCTTTAATAAGTTTGGTAGCCTTCTCTGTACTTTTTCAAGTGCCCTAATTTCTGTTTTTCCACCTGGGGCCCACAGCTGTGCACAGTACTCCATATGTGATCTCACCAGGAAAGTACAAAGGGGTATTATGGCCTTCCTGTCTCTGCTCCTGATGTGCCTTCTAATGCAGTTTAGGACACTACTTGCCTTTTTGACAACTTGGTTACAGCGTATTATACTGCCCAGGTCATTCTGACTTCCAGGTCTCTTTCGTCAGTGACTTCCCTCAACATGGTTCCATTTAAGCTATACCTATGCTTAAGATTTTTGGAACCCAAGTGCATTACAGTGCATTTATTGACATTAAAAGTGAGTTTGTGTGTTATTGCCCACTCTTCAAGTTCTCCCAAGGCTGTTTGGAGTGTGTCTGCATCCCTGTTGTTATTGACCTGTAGTCCCAGCCTGGTGTTGTCGGCAAATTTGGACACTCAAATCTCCTCCTTGGATTTCATAGAGGATATATAGCTATTGAACAAGGCCAGTCCCAAAACTGAGCCCTGCGGGACCCCACTAGTGATCTTGGACCAGTCTGAATAGGTACCTCTAATACATACTTGTTGCTTCCTATCCATTAGCCAGGAAGCAATCCATTTACTAATGTTAACCGGGATGGCATGCTCGATTAGGGCATCAATTAATTGTCCATGTGGGACTTTATCAAATGCTTTAGAAAGGTACAAAAAGATGACATCCACTGACATTCCTTCCTCGAGTGCTCTGCTGGCCTTGCTGTAGAACTTGAGGAGGTTGGTCTGACAGGAGTGTCCTTTGGTGAAGCCTTGCTGAGTATGGTCTATGCCCCCCCTATCTTGCATATATTGTACCATGTATTCCTTAATAATCCCTTCCAGAACCTTTCCTAAGACAGCTGTCTGTTCCCTATTTTATGTTCGGACCCCTTCTTATGTATAGGAACCACCTCTGCCAGTCTCCATACATCAAGCACCTCTCCTAATACTAGAGATGCCTGGAATATGGCTGTAATGGGGCCGACCAGCTCATTAACCAATTACCTGATGATTCTGGGATTCAGCCCATCTGGTCCCTGAGCTTTGTTTGGATCCAATTTCAGTAGTCTCTCCCTGACATTACTATGGTTAATGTTTAGGCCGGAAATGCCCGTTGCTGGTAGGTGATTTTTAGTACTACAGGAACTGTCATTGTAGACTGATATAAAAAAGTTATTAAACTTAGTGGCCATTTGTCCATTTTCAGTGGCATTTGAGCCATCCTCGTTTTTAAGTGGTCTGATAATTTTGACCCCCTTCCTTTTTATTATTTATATAGGAATAAAATGATTTGTGGTTATCCTTAACTTTGCTGGCTAGGCATAGCTCGTGTTTTTAACTAGCCTGTGCAATCACCTTCTTGGCTTGTTTAAGGGTTTTGTGGTATATACCCCATCTTGATGCATATCCACTTTTCTTGGCCCTTATGTATGCTTTGTTTTTTCTTTTAATGTATCTTTTAACTGCAGATGACATCCATGCAGGTGTTTTTCTAGATCTATCATATTTCTTGCTACAAGGCACATGTTTCTTAACTATTGTAGTGATTTTATTTACAAAGGTGACCCACATCTTATTCAGAGTAAGGTCCTTGAAATCATCTTCCCATGCCCATGTAGCCAATTCCCAATGCATACTGCTCCAGTCAGCCTTATTGTAGTTATAGATGATGGTGTCCCCTTTGATATTGCCCGTGTCACTTAATAAAGTAAAACTAACCATGTTGTGGTCACTTGATCCTAATGGAGGGGGGGAAACAGTACAACTCTGTATAGCTTCAGTCATGTTACCGAAGACTACATCCAGGATGTAATCTCCTCTGGTATTTTCATTCACATATTGCTGTAGCCCTGCCAAATTAAAGAGTTCCATATAATGGAGCTCTATGGTGGAGTTGGTCATGAGGTTCATCCAGTCAATACCAGGCAGATTAAAGTCCCCCAGGAGAATACAGCTGGTCTCAGTTGTAAGTATTTTTACACTACCCAAGAGTGCCGTGTCATCAGAAAGTGAATATGAGGGGGGTCTATATACCACACCTATATTTATTTTAGATCCATGTGTAGGGGAGAGTCTGACCCAGATTAATTCCAAGGGGTCCCAGTGGCTGGTGTCAATTTGCTCTGATGTAATATTATCCAATATGTATAATGCTCCTCCTCCCCTAGCCTCAGCCCTGTTCCTGGAATATAATGCATATCTAGAGATCTGTTTGTCCCAGTTGTCGTCCCTGATCCACCATGTTTCTGTGATGGCACAGATATGGATTTTGTCCCTATCCAGGGTATACCTGAATTTGTCATATTTATTGACTAGGCTCCTGGCGTTCAGTAACAGGCAGTTAATATATTGTTGGTTGGCAGGTATTGTGGGATTGTCCCTAGTAATGGAAGGTGTCTGCCCCTCTCCTCCCCTTCTAGTGGTTTAAATGGTGGTTGATTGATGCCCCGAGTTTGTGTGCCAATATTCTTTTACCAATTTTGCTTAGGTGCAGACTATCTGAAGCAAATACTTCTCTGCCCTGGAATAGTTCTTTATGTTGAATGAAAGTGTATCCCTTCCTATAGCACCACCTCCTCAACTAGCCATTTAGCTGACCTATGTCGTTGTTTCTGCTCACACTAGCCCTTGGGATTAGTAGAATTTCTGATATTAAAATATTGCATCCCTTTTCCTGAAGAGCTGCCCCTACAAATTCAAAATCCTGCTGTATATCCACCATACTTTAACCGCCCAAAAAAGATAGGGCTAGCATCCTCAGGACCCAACTAGGTAAACACAACAGTCAGTGTTTACCTAGAGGGTTCCAATTTTAAACGCCAGGCATTTTTCTGTCTCACTAACTGAAAACAAGATGGTGGAATCATGAAAGTAGCAGGGTAATTTGTGAAAGTAAAAATGGCATTTGCGAAACTTTTGTGATGCACAGCTCATTTTCCCCATTGACTATAATGGTAAATTTGTTTTTTAAAAAACTTTTGAACAGTTTAATATTTTTTCACCAAATCTTCAAAAGGCACATCAGTGACCAAGACTGCATCTTCTTTGAACATTTTGGGCTGAATGGACAAACCATGCGGGCTGTGGGCACGAGCAAAGAAACATACAAAAAGTCATTTGTTTTGCATTTTTTGGCATTCTGCAGGTCAACAACCGTACATCTGATTATAACGCAACTTGCCAGATCCAGAGATCTATGGTACCAGATCACGCATGCAAAATTTCAGGCACATCCGTCATAGTGCCACTTTAGTTAGGGTTGAGTAAGCACTTCAATGTTAAACCTCAAATTTTGCACCTTAATAACTGCAACTGTTCAACGGATTTATATGAAATTTAGAATGCAAAATCTGGTATTGTAGGTCTCTTGATTTCCTAAGTTGTGTTTTAGTCAAATGTACAGTTTCTGTGCAGCAAAGTGCCAAAGTACACAAGTTTCACCAGTTTTGGCACGTTTTTTGCCAATGGTGCTGTGACCGGACTGTATGGTCTCTTGGTCTAAAGTTTGGAATGTAGAAAGAGGTCGGGTCAAGGAACAATCCAGTATTGGTTTGGTAAAAAAAATATGAATCTGTTCCAAAGTAATTAAATTCTGAAATTTCAGGTTCCGAATATGCTCAGTTCAGTCCAAGATTTTTAAGGTTATTTTTCAGACAAAGAATTGGGCTCATGGACAAGGATTTTGGAGCTGGCAGACTAGGATGGTTGTCTGCCAGAAAATCCTTGCTCATGGCAGCCGCCATTTTGTTTTTTAAATTACGGTGGAAGAAAATGTTGTAGCTTTCTCCAAGGGTTACTTTTGGGGAAAGTGAGGTATGGGTTTTGTTCAGGGGGACACCCTCTATTGAGCCATGACTTTGGTTTGGCTCATTTTGGTCAAAATATATTTTTTTAAAAGTTTAAAATTGTCTGACCATCACTCGCTAAGAATCCCAGTCTGCAAGCTGTCAAAATCCTAGTCCGCAAACTCGCAGTCAAGGATTTTGCTAATTCATGGATTAGGATTTAAAAACAATTGCCATTGAATATCTCAGGAATGGTTTGGTCTTTTTGCATGAAATTTTCAGGGTATGTAGGGGATGTCCTACAGGCATGAACTGTTGTATTTAGGAGTTGGAGAATTAAGTGGTTCCATAGATATGACATCATGAATTTAAGATGTTCCCCATAGGATAACATTGTTTGCATTTTGTGCTTTTTGGTGCCCATAGCTCATAAATGGTGCAAAATATGGATTCAATCAACATATGCCGTGAAAACTTCTCACTCTCATGATTATAACACTTGAATTATTGTCTAGCTGCTATGGTTCCCAAGATATAGACAAATTAGTGTTACAAGGGTTCCTTGCCTTTTAGGGCTGCTGTATGGCTCCATACTTATGTGTAAGTGAGAGCGTGGGCCTCCCACCAACACATACCATTTACTATTTATATTACATTTTTTCAAAGAGAAAGGAAATTCATTGCAAAAACTCCATTAAAGCATCAGTTAGGGTTATTTACACACTGGCAAAAGTATGGAAATTCCATGTTAGAGTTAACACCCCTACCACCCTACCACAACCCCCCCACCACCCTCCACACACCAACAGGCATCAGGGTATATGTTGGGGTTGTCATGCTTAACTCTCACCCCATTCTTCTATATTGTACAACAGCTTCTTTACACATGGAATGAGGTGAGAGATAGGCCGATGACCCCAACGCATACCCCAATGCGTATTGGTGTGTGGAGGGTGGTAGGGGTGTTAACCCTAATGTGGAATTTCCACACTTTTGTTGGTGTCGAAACAACTGTAACTGATGCATTAACTGAATTTTTGCAAAGGAAAAAAAAATGTATATATTTATACAACATGTGTGTGTGCCTCTTTTCAGGAAGATAAAAGATATATCTCACTGACCACATGTGAGATATCACTTTTTATCTTCACAGTTGGGTATGTCACAATGCATGTCTTAGCCAGCCTGGTATGTCACAAAAGGTTTGGAACTCATTTAGAATGTTCAACCTTAGTAACAGTACTAACTGTATTCAAATGCAAATAACTTTAAAATGAAAATGATAGCATCGTTCTGTGAGCACGAATGTCATTCAGCAGAAAAAGATCTACAAAATTAGTGGTGTTTCATTTACAGATACTTTTTAGTTTTTTATAATTAGCAAAAAACAGCTCAAAATCCTATTTTTTTTTCACTTTTTGCAACAAACAAATACAAATAATTTTAAAACGGAAAAAAGAGAGACCCACAATTGTTGTATAAATTGAATATGACATGGGTGACAGTGAGATAACGGAAATATCTCCACTTGCTGTCATTGAACTCTAGATATCCCACTCGTGGCTTTGCCACTCATGTGATATCAAGAGCTCAATGTCAGTTTGTGGAGATATTTCTGTTATCGCACTCTCACCCATGTCATATTATTATATATATATATATGTATTGACTTGCAAAAGTATTCAACACCCTTGAAAGTTGTCAGATTTGTCTGGATTACAAATGATACATTGAGATTTTGTTCTGTGTAATATTTATTTAAAAAGACTGACCCTCAAAATAATTATTTTAAAGTGACATTGGTTTTATGTTAGAAAATATGTTTAAGAAAAATAAATAACTGAAATATGCTGTTTGCATAAGTATTCAACCCCTGTGCTCTGGAAGCTCCAAGTTTACACAGATGAAAAATATTGCCCTAATGAGGACACAATTGGCTTACAATTGGCCTCACCTCTGAAACATTAAAGTAGCTCACATTTTCTGGATAAAACCCCTCCTCAGTTTAATGACCATTGGTCAGACTGTGAATCTGAAGGAAGGTGTGAAATGAAGACTAAAGAGCATTCTAAGGAAGTTAGAGATAAAGTAATAGACATGCATAAATTAGGAAAAGGTACAAAATAATATCCAAGTGTTTGGATATCCCAGTGTGCACTGTTGGATCAATAGTGAGAGTGGAAGCTGCATCACACCACCAGGCACTACCTAGACAGGCCGTCCCTCAAAACTCAGCGTCCGAACAAGAAGGAGACTAGTGAGGGAAGCCAAGAGAGGCCAACAATCACTTTGAAGGAGCTACAGAGTTCAGTGGCTGAGAGTGAGTGAAGGTGCACCAGTCAACCATATCAAGAGCTCTGCACAATACTGGCCTGTATGGGAGGGTGGCTAGAAAGAAGCCATTACTCAAAAAGAACCATGTCAAAGCACATCTGGAGTTCGCCAGAAAGCATAAGAGTGACCCAGCTAAGATGTGGCACAAGGTTTTGTGGTCTGATGAGACCAAGATAGAGATTTTTGGCCAAAATTCAAAGCGCTATGTGTGATGCAAACCTAACACTGCCCATGCCTCGAGAAACACCATCCCTACAGTGAAGTATGGTGGTGGCAGCATCATGCTGTGGGGATGTTTTTCATCAGCAGGGACTGGGCATCTTGTTAAAATTGAAGGAAGAATGGATGGAGCAAAATACAGGAAGATACTGCAAGAGAACCTGCTTCAGTCTGCTAAAAAACTGAAGCTTGGGAGAAACTTCACCTTTCAGCAGGACAATGATCCCAAGCACAAGGCCAAAGCAACACAGGAGTGGTTAAACAACAAAAAGGTGAGTGTCCTACAGTGGCCAAGTCAAAGTCCAGATCTCAATCCCATCGAGAATCTGTGGCACCGTTTGAAAATTGCGGTTCACAAGCGTCACCCAACCAACCTGAACAACCTGGAACAAATCTGCCAAGAAGAATGGGCAAGAATCGCTCCCGAACAGTGTGCAAGGCTGGTAGATACTTACCCCAAAAGACTTAAAGCTGTTATTGCAGCAAAAGGTGGCTCTACCAAATACTAATGTGTAGGGGTTGAATACTTCTGCAAGCAGCATTTTCCAGTTTTTAATTTACTTTAAAAGATGTGCTGACAGATAATTAATTTTGGCTTTGAGGATATACTGTTAGAGCATATGAGTTTGCAATAAAAATACTGACTGGAATAATATATGTAAGGCTGTCATTTGTAATCCAGACAAATCTGACAATTTTCAAGGGGGTTGAATACTTTTGCAAGTCACTGTATATATCAACCTTTCTGAGGTGGGTGCACTCTTATTACAAGCAGGGAATGGATGGAGTTTGGGGTGAGGTTTATCAGCTGTTTGTAACACACACTGAAGTTGTACTTGGTAGACCGGCAGCAAAGTGTATGATTGGCAGGTGGATAACATCTTGCATTGACCTCTGACATTGGTTGGCTGGTAGGGAGCCTCCTGTAGGGCTTAGAGCTCATTTCACCAGACATACCACTGTCTCTGTGGCTGCTTCCAGGAACATCCCTATCCAGGAAATCTGTAGTGCTGCTATCTGGAAGTCAGCACACACCTTCATTTTCCATAACTTCATCAACCTTGAGTCTTGTTGGGATGCTGCTTTTGGGACCTCAGTTCTCCAATCTCTGTTCACCAAATATTGGTGTCTGCTTTGTTCCCTCCTCTTGGAAAACTGCTAGGAGTCTGCCAGAGTGTGGATAATGAACTATACAGGAACATATGAAACAGCCATCAGCAACAGGCCATATGGTCTATCAAGTCTGCTCAAATGCGCAGCTAGCATCCCTTACACTGCAGCTGCCCCACCCTCCCCTCCACCCTCACTGTGACCCTCCCCCTCACCTTTTCCCATCCCCTTTTAAAACTGCCCACTGACTTACAGGATACCACCTCTTTGGGCAGAGTATTCCACTTAAACACCACCCTTTCTGTGAAAAAGTGCCTCCTCATTTCTTTTCTGACTTCCTCCCCTCCAATCGCAGACCATGCCCCCTCGTGTCTCTCCCACCCCTAAACTTAAATATCCCCTCTGTACCAGTATTGCTTATACCCTTAATGTATTTAAAGGTCTTAATCATATCACCCCAATCCCTCCTTTCCTTCAGGGATTATATGTTAAGCTCCCTTGGCCTTCCCTTGTAGGCTTTGTCTTCCAATCCTTGGATCATCTTTGTCACTCTGTGCTGTATCCCCTCCAGTAATATAACATCCTTCTTCAAGTATGAGCACCAGTACTGCACACAGTTCTCCAAGTGTGGCCGCACCAGCAATTTGTACAGAGACAGGATCACCTCCCCTCTACTGGATGTGATTCCTCTAGGCAATACCCCCAGCATCCTGTTGGCTTTAGCTGCTGCCTTCCTGCACTGTGCTGAGTTGTTCATTTGCCCTGTTATTATCACCCCAAGATTCTTCTCCTTCTCAGTAGTGGCTAACTGTATCTTCCCCAACTGATAGCACTTTCTTGCATTCCTTGTTCCAAAGTGCATAACTTTGCATTTCTTAGCATTGAACCCCAACTGCCAAGTTTCTGACCAGTCTTCCAGTTTAGCCAGATCATCCTGCAACCCCTGCCATCCTACTGAGTAATCCACCATTGCTCCAATCTTGGTGTCATCTGCAGATAGACTGATCTTGTTCTTAATGCCATCCAATATATTTGCTATAAAGATACCAAACAACACTGGGCCCAGTACAGAGCCCTGTGGTACCCCACTTGTCACAGTCCTTGGGGTTGAGAGTTCCTCTCCCACCACTACCCTCTGTTGCCTCCCCTGCAGCCAGTTCTCAATCCAGTTCACCATTTGTGTCTCTGCCTCAAGGTATTTCAACTTACTAACCAGCATCCCATGTGGCACTGAGTCAAATGCCTTTCTGAAGTCCAGATTCAGGACATCCACTGCATGGCCCCTGTCGAGTTCCCTAGTCACCCAGTCATAATATTCAACCAGGTTGATTTGGCAGAATCCACTAGAGACAAGCCCATGTTGCATTCCGTCCTGGAGTCCATTATCTTCCAGAAAGGTTACCAGCCTCTCCTTAAGGATTGTCTCCATTAACTTTCCCACAATGGATGTGAGGCTTACTGGTCCATAGTTGCCCGGTTCTTCCTTGGGACCGTTTTTGTGGAGGGGCACCATGTGCACCATCCTCCAGTCCTGTGGTATGCTCCCTGTGTCCAGGGAGGTATAGAACAGGTCTGACAATGCCAGGACCTCCTCCATTTCTTTCAGTACCCTGGGGTGTTTGCCATCTGGTCCTGGTGCCTTAGCCACCCTTCTAGTACCCTACCTGCTCTGATTTCCCCATCTGTTACCCCCTCCCCTCCCTCTGCCTACCATCCCCACTCCCTAAAGTAGTGTTCCACTCTTCTCTGTAGTAAATATCTACCATATGCATCCTCCACCAGAGTATGCCTGTACCTGTCTGTGCTTCTGTTTAGACCACTTGTATTGTTGTTACCATTGTTAAGCTGTACACATTGAATCCTATTTGTAACCTTGCCTTCATGTACTCTTGTGATGTATGTTACCTCTCACTGTGCCATCTTTATGGCCCGGGTCATGCCTGAAAACTGCCCCTGGGATCAGTGTACCTACCAGGTCAACAAATAAATAAATACAGAACAGAAGTATTCATTTAGTGCTTCTGCCTGCTCTGCCCTTTTATCTGCCCACCCCCATCCTTCCTGTTACTTACTATTTGATCTTTGCAGATCCTTCATTCTCTTACATACCTGAAGAAGTCTTTTCCCTCATCCTGACCAAACAAGAAAAACTGTCAGCCATAGTACCCTACTGGATCTTATGCTTATCAACAAGCCTCACAACATCACCCATACAGGAGCTTTTCACAGTGACTTCAGTGATCACTGTGCCACTGCCTATATTCACCGGTCCCATAACAGGTTGTCTACTTCTACCTTCAAGCTAAAAAGAAGCCTAAGAAATTTCTGACAGACCACCTTCCTGACAGACCTTGGTAACTTCAAATAGTAGAATTTCTATCTGGCCCCCTCTGTCACTGAGGATTTCAATATTTCCCAAACCCTACTAGTGGGACTGATAAATAAACATGCTCCACTTAGGAGGAAAAGGTCCCCTGACTGGTTCACACCTACCTTGAAGAAAGCCCTCCAGGACAGGGATGTACTGTGGAAAAGAGCCAGGAAAAAAAGTTAGAAGCCAACTGACTTGCCTTTTGGGTGGCTAGAAATGCCTGCACCAAGTTAATAAGGGAAGAAAAATCATGTTATTTCCTGACCACCCTTGAAGAAAATAAAAAGTGCTCTGCCAATATTTGGAACACTCTTAAAGAGGTTTGAAAGTCACTCACCAGCCTCCCCCCCCCGCCCACTAGAATAGTGGCAGGTAGTATTTCTTACACGGTCAGAGCTGACATTCTTGAACAACTCAGCAATCATTTTGCCACAGCAGGCCTTGCTTTCGATGATTCGCCGCTCAGCAGGCAAAATGTCTGCAGAATGTCACTGATGGCTTATCCTCTGACATTGCCACAAACCCTAGACACTCCTCCCTCTGCTTTCAAGCAGTTACATTCAAACAGGTGCAGGACCTTCTAATATCTCTGGACACAAAAAAGTGTGCCGGAGTTGATCTTATAGAACCATTTTTCATGAAAACAGGCCTTTACCATCTGACTGCCCAAATCACCCACCTATTTAATAGTTCCCTTATTTGGGGTGAATTACCTCTTCTTTGGAAAACAGCGCACATCATTCCCCTTTTCAAGACTGGAGATCCAATGGACCTGAACAACTTCCATCCTGTTTCGTTGCTTCCTATCCTGTCAAAAATCCTGAAGAAAATTGTCAATTACCAATTATGGGATTATCTACAATGCGAGAAACTCCTGAACCCTGCCCAATCAGGTTTTAGACCTAAGCACAGCACTATAACTGCCCTCGCCAAAGTCTCCAATGGCTGACAAAATGCTTTTAATACAAAAAACATATCTATGCCTTCTTTCTGGACCTTAGTAAGGCCTTTGATACCATGGATCATAGCCTTCTGCTTAATGTCCTGAACAGCTGCGGCCTAGACAATACTGCCCTAATGTGGTTTGAATGTTATCTCTCCAACAGACTGCAACAGATTAAAGCTCAAGGGGAACTGTCTCCACTTAAAACCCTTCCTTGAGGTGTGCCACAAGGCTCCATCCTGGGCCCCATCCTATTTGCCTTGTACATAAACCATATGAACTCTCACATACGCTCAGGCTACATACATCTATTAGCTGATGATACGGTTCTTTACACTATTAACTTATCCCTGGACATCACTTACTTTGAGTTACAACATGACTTTGTCCCCTCCAACACAATTTACTAAAGCACAAGCTCCTGCTTAATGCAAAAAAAAGCAAGGCAATGATCTTATCTCCACTTGCCGCTCATACCCAGGGGCCACCATCAAACCACCTGATTTACACACTATTAGGTGAACCTCTGGAAATAGTGGATAAGTTTAAGTACCTGGATGTCTGGTTGGATAACCAGCTTAATTTTGCGGTACATCTAAATGAGCTATCAAAAAAGCGAAGACATTGTCTAGGTATCTTTTATCGTATGAGACATCTCACATTAGAAGACAGAAAGACACTGGGCCTTATGACTTTTATTCCACTGCTAGATTATGCTGACTTTCTTTACAGCCACAATTCAAATCAGGCATTATGTATATTAAGCACACTCTCTCACCATGCCTTGTGGTGTATTCTGGTTATGCCCAGTCGTACCCACCACTGCTTGCTCTACCAAAAGCTCACCTGGCCATTTTTTACATTGAAGAGGCAAATAAAATGCCCTCCTGTGGTTCTACAGAGCCTTAACCGATAAGCTAACAGATATATCTCTGCTCTCTTTGTACATGTAACAGGAGCACACGGCCTAAGAAGCACATCACCTGTATCCTTCAAGGTGCCAAGAATAAGGTCCCAGTATGGTAAGGCTTCTATCAATTTCTCCCTACCTTCCTTTTGGAACAACATGCAAAAAACACTAAGGTTCTCATCCCTGCCAGGTCCCCATAACTTTAAGCTGTCTATCACACGCATCCTGTAGGTCATATATACCTGCCACAGGTGATTCTCCTACTGGCCTATCTGCCCTGCTCTCCATTTACTTAGCACTTACCTACAACTCCAGCACTTCTCTGCTCATCTCCCTCTGTATATTCTTCTTACCCCCTGGTCTTACTATGTTCGTGTCATCTCTCCCTCTAATGTCGACATCCTCCTCCTGACTCCACCCTTCCCCATCCTTCTCTGCTAAGGGTAGACCCTCCTGGTTGGTCCATTCATGCCTTCTTGTTCTATTGTTAGTATAATCATATTACCACACACTGTTACTTCTATTGCCTTGTTTACTATCCCCCCTCAGACGTTGGTGTTACCCTTAATTTTATTTAACAATCTGCACACTCTGTATTATCCAATGTTGTTGTTGCTATTTTTTCACTGTATGTATCAGCCTTCACTAAATGTCCAATTGTATTATTCCTTGCTCTATTCCCTTCTGCTAGGACCATCTTGAAAATGATCTTGCTCAATGATGACTTTGCCTGGTTAAATAAAGTTTCCATTCATTGATTGATCCTTGATGCCCTGTACCAGACTAAGCCTAGTGGAAACCTTGGCAACCCTGACTGCTCTGGTCACCTCATTTGAATTCTTCAGGTGCTCCTGTCTATATTTCTCCCTCCCTCCCGGATCTCTTGAATCTGCTGAAGGCTGTCCTTTTTGCCTTCACCTTTCCCATGACCTCCCTGTTCAACCAGCTGGGTTTCTTAGCCCTAGCCTTTTTTGCTTTGTATTTTGGTATAAGTTATAGTGGCCTCCACTATCCCTAGCTGGATGACTTCCCATTTCTGGTTAGCATCCATGTGCATATCTACTCCTCTAGAAAAATAGATTACTCATCTGTAACCATTTCTAGGACTGGTATATAGTTTACATCCACATAACCCACCTGGCCTCTCCTGGCAAGTGGCACATGGATCCCTGGTTCCAGTGTGCAGAGATCTGATGTCACAGGGTGGAGTCGGGGGATATACCACCTGGGTAGTAGGAGGAGCTTTGCTTCAAGATGTCTGACAAATCAGCACTTCCAGTGAAACTGCCAGAGTACAGATGTGAACTATATACCATAGGATCATAGAAGGGTTTCAAGTTCAGAAAGTCCGAGGTCCATAGTTGAAGTTGCCACCATTCAAGTTTTAATGATGGAACATAGAAATGTTCTTTCTTCCATAAAGCTATCTAGTCTTTTTTTTAAAGCTGCTATACTATCACTTTTGTAATATACTCCAAACAGCAGATGATGCTTGGATAAGCAAGTATGCAGATGATTGCAAACTTGGGGGTCTGGTACATAATCTTGCAGATGGTCAAAAACTCCAAGATAATTTAGATAAACTCTTAGACTGGACTATAAAAAACAAAATGTTGTTCAATATAGCCAAGTGCAAAGTAATGCACTTATGTCTCAAGAATCCAAACTTTGTATATAAATTAAATAATCAAATATTAGAAAAAAACATCTGAGGAAAGGGATTTAGGAATTTTCATAACAAATACATTATCAATGGATGTGCATACAAAAAAAACCAAGCATTTGTCAATGCCGAATGTTTGCTTGCTGGCAATGGCATTGGTAGTGTAGAAGTTACAGAGCTGCATAATAGGAATGGCAGTGAAGTATTGAACCGAAGCCAACCCCACCACCACCCTGCAGAGAGTGACAGGCATTGGGGTGTGTCTTTGGGTCATCAGGCATAACGACCATGCCATTTCACCACACCCTACCCTGCAGACACAGACAAGTGACACGGTGTGCCTTGGGGTCTTTGGCCATTATGCATACCATTCCATCAGGAAATACGGTGAGATGGGTGCGGTATAGGAGAATGGGGTGAACTTTGGGGCCGAAGAGTCCAAGGCATACCTCGATGCCTCTCACTGGCTGCAGGGTGTGGAATGGTATGAGCATTACAGGCAAGAATCCCAAGTCACACACCCTGATGCGTGTCATTCTCTACAGGGGTGGGGCATTATAGTTAAAACCTAACACCTCAGGCATTCGTTGGTATTTTCCTCCAAATTTTCAAAATGGTATTTTTGTGACCCCACCTCATGAACAGTGGCAATATCAGTTTGTTAGCCGAAAGCTGCTTATGCACAGTGACTATGGCATTTAGCACCACAGGTGCAAAAACATATTTCGAACAGGATGTGAAAAATTACAGCTGTACTGTTCATGGGGAGGTGTAAAAAATGGCAATGTTGCAAATCTGCAGTAAAATTATTAAAAAACTGTTGAAGTCACGAGCGTGCATAGAAACTGTGCAACGCACACCCGTAATGTGATTAGTTTGGGGATTTTTTACAGCAGACTGTCAACACAGGCATTTTGGGACATCCAATCATGAACAGTGTCACTGTGATTTTCTTTATCTGTCCCGAACAATGATTTCCCACAGCGACCACGCATCTCTGTGCTGAAAGTGTGAAAACACATTTCGGCCATGTTGTGAAAAATGACAGCTGTATTGTTCATAAGGAAGTGTGTAAAAATGCCACTCGTGAAAATCTGGATTGAAAATATTACAAAGTCATGAACTTACGACAGTGCGTGGAAACTGCGCAATGCTCACTCTTAACACAGTAATTTTATGGACTTTTGTCACCAAATTTTCAACATAGCCATTTTAAGACCTCTGCTCATGAACAGTATAACTGTGATTTTCTTAATCTGTCCCAAACATTGCTTTCACACACCGACTGCACCATTGTATGTTACATGTGCAGAAACACATTTTGGGCGACATGTGAAAAATGGCAGCTGTACTGTTCATAAGGAAGTGTAATAAAATGGCAATGTTGAAAATCTGGAGTGAAAATATTGAAAATTCAAAAACTTATGAGCGTGCGTAGGAACTGCACAACGCACGCTCGTAAAACAGTCATTTTTAGGAATTTTTCCGCCAAATTTTTTAAACAAATTTTCAACATAGCCATTTTAAGACCTCTGCTCATGAACAGTGTCACTGTGATTTTCTTAATGTGTCCCATACATTGATTTCGCACACCGACTGCACCATTGTGAGCTACATGGGTGGAAACACGTTTTGGGCAAGATGTGAAAAATGACAGCTATATTGCAAATTTGCAAACTTACGAGCGTGCGTAGGAACTGCGCAACGCACGCTCATAAAACAGTCATTTTTAGGAATTTTTCCGCCAAATTTTCAACATAGGCTTTTTGAGAGCCCACCTAATGAACAGTGGCAGTGTTGTTTCATTACTCGGTCCACTATTTCCAGAGGTTCACCTAATAGAGTGTAAATCAGGTGCAAAATCACCCTTCAGGCCCGATTAATGCCATAACAGTGAGAGCATTCATGAGAAACCCCATGTTGAAAATTTGGTTCAAAAAATCCGAAAAATGCCTGAGATATGCAGTAAAGTTGAAAAAACCCTATCTATCCCATTATACAGCTTACCGACATTTCCTCAGTTCGCGATCGGCTTTGAAGAGTGCAGACGTGTTCCCCGGTCCAACGAAGATCATCGTGTCAGAGTCCGGAGGTAAGTATGGGGTGTGGAGGGTGTGGGGAGGCAAGTGCTGCCAGTGGGTGGGCGTGGGTGGGGCAAAGACAGCGAGGGACCATTTATCTGTTTCAGTTTTTTTTTTTTAAACAAGGGCGAGATGATACGGGGACGTCTGCCATGCTGGGGTGGGCTCCCAGCGTAGCACAAGAACAACAGCTGTATGGGGGCATGGAGCCGACAGAGTTGGGGCACCCCATCGGTGATAACATCTGTTGCCATGCTGGGTGGGCTCCCAGTGTGGCACCTATACTCTGGGGGGACACTGGAGCGACGGGGGATTGGGCACCCCTGTTGGCTATACAATGTGTAGCCATGCTGGGGTGGACACCCAGCGTGACATGTGGAACTCTGTTTGGGGGTGAGTGCAGCACAGCCAACAGGGGATTGGGCACCCCCGTCGGCTATACAGTGTGTGCGTGGGGGGGGCAATCATGCAGTACGCGTGCGTGTGTGTGTGTGTGTGTAGGGGGAGCGTGCATGAGCAGGCGATATCTTATCACCACTCACTGAAGCGTAGCTCCCCCTGCAACTGTACTCCACTGCATTTTCGACTGCTGTCATAGACAGCTCCAGCAGCCATTGGAGAACTGCGGCCATGCCTGCAAACACACTGGCTGAACTGGAAGAGGGCTGTCACACTTCTGAAAACTTGGATGATGGCACTATGTTTCTTGCACATGCGTGCAAGCAAACATAAAAACGGTTAAAAAATGTCAGAAAATTTTGGGCTGTATTCTGTTAGATATCAGAAGTAGAGATAAAGAGGTAATTCTCCCACTGTATACCACTCTGGTATGACCACATTTGGAATATTGCTCCTAGTTCTCTGCCACAACTTATGTAGGAAGTTGGAAATTGAAAGAAAAAGTGCAAAGAAGGATAACAAAAAAAGTCAGAGGACAACATAATGCGCCATATGGTAACAGGCTACAGAACCTGGGATTATACTCGACTGAATATAGACAACTTAGATGGGAACTATGTTTAGTATTTAGAGCCACCAAAGATTAAATGCTAATGGAACACATAGGACTTAAAAGATGTAAAGAAAAAATTAAAAGACTAGATCACACAACTGTAGATTAAAAGGTGACATAAATATGACAAAGAGTAATACAAAGTTGGAATGAATTACCCAGATACTTGATTAAAAGTGAAACTATGGGAAGTTTCAAATATAGATTAGATAAATATATGAGAAATAAAAAGTTCACATACCACCAACAGAGTAATTAGGTGACGAGTTCATTAAGGACAAATTGTCTACAGAACTTGAAATTAACATATGAACCTAAGAACTTTCCACCACATTCTTAGGCAAGGTATTTCAAATGGTAATAATTCTCTGATTATATCACTAACTTCTTTTGTATGGTTTATTTACTTCATCAACCATTTTATGGTTATGTGACCTCATATCTTTATAGTGGACAGTATTTTTGGCTAAGCCAATTATTTCTAAGAGTACATCATCTGGATAAGCTCTAAAAGTCAGAAATAAATCATGCTAACATACTAAATTGCCAGCAGAATAGGCCTAACGGTCTTTCGTGTCTGCTCGTTTGGTCAGCCCCCACCCTGGGAGCTGACCTTGCTGCCCCCTTCGCCCTCTCTGGCTTCTCCCTTCCTAGGCCTGGATATTCTTGCTGCACTGGATTTTGCTTCCAGAACCTTTCCCCTGTACCTGTCCCACCCCTTCTTGAACCCCTCCACCGTCTCTGCCTCCACCAGCCCCCTGGGCAGTGCATTCCATGGCTCCACCGCCCTCTCAGTGAAGTAACTCCTCCTCCTTTCTCCCCTGAATCTCCCCCCTCCAGCTTCCACCCATGCCCTCTAGTTGCCCCTCTCCTTCCTTCGAAGAACCCTGACTGCTTCTCCCCTATTTACCCCCTTCATGTACCTGAAGACCTCTATCATGTTCCCACGATCCCTTCTCTCCTCCAACGTGTACATATTTAGCTCTTTGAGCCTCTCCCCATAGGTCCTGTCCCCCAAGCCCCAAATAATTTTGGTTGCCCTCCTCTGGACCCTCTCCAGGAGTTCAATGTCCCTCTTTAAGTGTGGCCTCCAAAATAGCATGCAGTACTCGAGGTGCGGCCTCATCCAGCAGTTATACAGTGGGAGTATCACTTTCCTCCTTCTGGAGGTGATCCCCTAGTGATGCATCCCAGCATCCTGTTGGCCTTGGCCGCTGCCCTCCTACAAGTCGTTCATCTTGACGTCCACCACCACCCCCAGGTCCCTCTCAGCCATCAAGACTTGTAGCATTTCCCCCCTCCAGGGTGTACACTTGGCCCTGGTTTCTGGCTCCCAGGTGTAGTACCTTGCATTTTCCTGCACTGAACCTCAGCTTACACTTTCTAGACCACCTTTCCAGAGACTCCAGGTCCCCCTGTAGGGTCACCCTCCCCTCCTCCCCATCCACCACCTCCCCCAGTTTTGAGTCATCTGCAAAGAGACTCATCCCACTCCTGATACCCATCCTTATGTCAGAGACATAGGCGTTGAACAGGAGGGGCCCAAGGACCGATCCCTGTGGGACCCAACTAATGACCGTCCTTGGGGATGAGACTATCTCGACAACCGGTCCTGGAGCCAATTGCCTATCCATCTGATCATCTGGTTTCCCACCCCCATTTCTCCCAGCTTATCCAACAGGCCCCCATGAGGAACAGAGTCAAACGCCTTACTGAAGTCAAGAAAGAGGACGTCCACCGGTCTACCCAGGTCCAAGGCACTCATCACCCAGTCATAGAACTCCACAAGGTTTGTCTGATACGATTTCCCTGGGATGAATTCATGCTGTCTATCGTCCAGGCACCCTGATTTTCCAGGTCTCCCCCCCAGCCTCTCCTTGACAATGCCCTCCATCACCTTGCCCACCACCGATGTCAGGCTGATGGGCCTGTAGTTCCCTGCCACCTCCCTTGATCCCCCCCTTGTGGATAGGCACTATATGTGCCACCTTCCAGTCCTGGAGCACCCACCCTGTCCTCAGTGAGATGCTGAACAGCTCCTCCAGGGGTTTTCACCAGGACGTCTGCCAGTTCCTTCAGCACTCTGGGATGTAATTTATCTGGCCCCGGTGCTTTCTCCATCTTAAAGGACCTGAGAACTTCCCTCTCTCTCTCTCTCTGCTGTGATGTCCACCTCCGCTATCTCATCTCCCTGCTTAGCCTTCCCCCCTCCTGCCAGTGATGCCCCCCCTCCCCAGACCTGCCAATCGGTAAGGGTCCCCCCTTCTCAGTTTCACTGTCTTCTCCCATGTATGATGCAACCCCCCATTTTCTTTGGTGAAAACTGAGGTGAAGTACTCATTTAGTACCTCAGCCTGCTCCCCCAGGTCTTGTGCCCATCCCTCCCCTGTTTTAATCCTGCTAATCTGCCCCTTCACCCTTTGTTTTTCCTCAATGTATCTAAAGAACCCCTTTTTCCCTCTCCTAATTTCCCTGGCCAGGTTCTGCTTCTTCCGTGCCTTAGCCATCCTCACCACCCTAGTGGCCCTTCTAGCCATCAGCTCATACTCCCCTTGATCCCTTTCACGCCTTGAGCACGTGAATTTCCTATATAATCAGCCTTCTTTCCCCTCACCACATCCTGAACCTCTCTGGTCCACCAGCAGGGTTTTCGGGCCCTACCCCAATTTCGTCTTACTCTTGCACAGGTGCTGGTAGCCTCTTGCACCTCCCTACTGATGATTTCCCACCTACTGTCAGCGTCCACGTCTGGCCCAATCCCATCCAAATGCTCCTTAAGGATCCTTCCCATTTCCTTGAAATCTGCCCCTCTGAAGTCAGTTACCTCCATCTTTGTGACCGTGGCATGGTCGCTCCCCGCCAAAGGGTTCCTTACCTCCAGGCCCCTAGTCTGGTCACCGTCTGCCAGGAGCACATCCAGTACCCACATCTCCCTGGTCGGTTCCCCCACCTGCTGAGTTTGGAACGCATCCTGAAAGACATCCAACAACCTCTGTTCCCTGGCCACCAAGGATGTCATAGTCTCCCAGTCTGTTTCTGGCATGTTTAAGTCCCCTAACACCACCACCCTTCCCCTGCCCAATCTGTAGTGTCTCCCAACATCTGCCACCAGACTCTCCTCCAGATCCTCTGCCAGTGCAGGGGATCTATACACCAATCCTATTTTTACTCTTTTGCCCCCCCCTTGTTATCAAGGTGACCCAAATCACCTCCACAGTTCCCTCCACCTCCTCTACTCCTCCTATGCCAATGCAGTTTTTGATTATTATTGCTACCCCTCCTCCCCTTCCCTTCCTCTTGTCCTTCCTGAACATGGTGCAACCCTCCAGGTTCAGGTCCCAGTCATGCCCTGCGGTGGCCCAAGTTTCAGTGACCACTGCCACATCCACCTCTCCCTCAGTTAGCATCACCTGGAGCTCAGGCATTTTATTGCCCAAGCTCCTGCCATTTAGCAGGACTATCTTCCACCCTTTCCCTATACTTTCATTTTCCCTGCTCGCGTTCCCATGGGGATTTCGTCTTCCTCTGGTCCGCACCTTACCAGTCTGCCTTTTCCCACATTCCTCCAGCTCTCCAGCGGGGGTGAAGACAGACTCGCTCCTTTATCGGAACCCCCTCGACAGCCTTTTCTTCCATCCCTCCCCCTTCACAAGTTTAAACTCCACCTTTCACCAATGAACCCCTCTATTTTCAATTTATGGATTTCTCTCTCCTCCAAATTGAGATGGGGCCTATCTCTAGCATACATCCCCTTATCCTCCCAGGTCTCCCCCCAATCCCCCATCAACCCATACCCTCTGGCCCCACACCACTCCCTGAGCCACTGGTTTATCTCCCTAATCTTCCTTTTGTGTTCCCCACTAACCCTTGGCATTGGCAGGATTTCTGAGAAGGAAATTGCGCATCCTATGTCATGACAGACCCTGGCAAGCTCCCTGAACCTTGCCTGTAACTCTAGCACGTTATTTCCCTCAATGTCATTGGTACCCAGGTGGACCAGTATGTCCGGGGAACCTCCACAATCCTTTGCCAGCTGATATACCTCATGCTTGGCCCTGTGCACCATTAGTCAAGGGAAGCATTTTGTTCTAACCGGGCAGACTTCCCCCTCCATGTCCCATGTGATACCCCTGATCACGGAATCCCCCAACAGGCGCACTCTGACCACTCCTTTTCCTCCATTTACCCCCCCTTCCCCATCCCTCATCCTTTCTACCGGCCCCTCTTCCCAGCCAGCTCCTTGCTGCTCCTCCTATCTGGGTACCACCTGCCACACCCTCCATATTTACCCTGGCCACCCCGATCCTATGCCTCTCCTCCTCCCGAGTATCCTTCTGTATCCTGCTACACCCCCGTCACTGCTCATGACTGGTCCTCCCCCCCATCTGCTAAACTAGCCTGGCTGGTACTCCCTTCTTTCCCGCCCCTCCTTGCCTGTCGTGCTCCCCTGGCCTAAACCCTCAGATCCCTTTACTGTATCCTCCTTGTACTTCTGGTCCTTCTCCTTGCCCTTTCCTCCCAACTGCTCCTTCTTCTAGCGCTTTCTTCCCTCTACCCCTCTCCTTCTCCTGCTCTGATCCCCTGCTCCCCCCGTTTTCCTGCATTCCATGTTCCCCCCTGTTCTTCCTGCTGTCTTGCCCCCTCCTCCTGTCCCCACTCCCTCTCCATCTCTAACCGCCCCTGTCATGGCTACATTACCACCCCAATCCTCAAGCAGAAGAAGAGAACTAAAGCCGTTACTGAGCTTAAGGTCCAATCCATCTCCCCACCTTGCTTCCTTCTGTCCTGCCCCAGCCATCTGCCTGCTTCCCTGAGAATGTCCTCCTTTTGACCCCACTCTGTGAGGGTCCCCAGATATCTGCCTGCTTCCTTGGTAATGTCCTCCTTTTGGGCCCACTCTGTCAGGGTCCCTATGTGACCCCAGAGTACTCTCCTGCACTCCTTTCCCTATGCCCCCGCCCCTAGTGCTTGTTGCAACCCTGTGGGAGAGCCCTTGCCCTATTCCCCAACCATACCTCCCCCCTTCCGCCAGCTGTCTACAAACCCCCTCAACCTCCTCCCTAAGCTGTGACAGCTGGTAGCACACTGTGCAATGACTGAAAGTCCAAGCCCAGTCCAATATCATGGCCACCCCACACCCTGTGCACCCCACCACCCTCCCAAAGATGCCGGCCCTGATGGTGTGTTCCCATCCCCCCCTCCAAGTAGGTTTCCTTGGGTGAGCCACCAGGTTCCCCACTAGTCCAAGATACACCCATCCCCACTAATCGGGTCAGCCACTAATCCTAGATACAGTCCCACAGTAAATGAGTACCCCTGTTACTAGGTGCAGTACTACACAGTAAACTTATAAGGGAAGTGTAGAACTCCCTAAGCTCCTTTCTCCCAGCCTTTAAACCCCACCTCCAGTGGCTAGAACTACATGAGCTGCACCTGAAGCCTTTACCTCCAATTGCAGGGCAGGTGTTCCCCTATAAATGAGCAGAGCTCTGGGGAGGGAAGGTGGGATTAGAGCCTACACGCGACTCTCACGAGAGTGTATCAGCCCTGGCAACACAATCCCAGCTCTCCTCAGTTTAAACTCAGAAAACAGAATTACCAACAGCAGCTGTTATCCCACAGAATCTTCCGGTAGTGTAGACTGCTCCTCCCCCTCTGCAACTGAATCACACACTCCTAGCTCCCCACAGTTTAAACTCAGAATACAGAATGACCAGCAGCAGCTATTATCCCACAGAATCTTCTGGTAGTGTAGACTGCCTCCTCCCTCTCTGAACTGCAATTCGCCCCTCAATTTCCTGTATTATTTTGAATATAGATTTAAATGTTTAAGTCTCTTCTGATATTGAAATTCCTGTGTGGTCCTGATCTGCCTTGTCACCCTCCTTTGGACTTTCTCCATTCTATTTTCCCCCCAGTTGAATACAGGGCACAGAAAGGGAGACAATACTCCATTTGTGGGTGAACAAGGGTTGTATACAGGGGAATAATTACTTCATGGTCTCTACTGTTTATGGACCTTAGTATACATCAAATTATTTGATGGCATTTCCCAGTGGTTTCGTTTAGTGTGATAATCAAATTTCAAGTTGTTAGAGATCCAGACCTCTAAATCCCTTTCATTTATGCTTTCTTTTTGTTGTACCTTATTTAGCTTATATTGAAAGCCAAGGTTATTTTTCCCAAGGTACATGACTTTGCATACCACTCCTAGAACTCCAGTTACAGGTGATTTACCTGTTTCTTCTACACATATGAGGATTTTTCCCACACTAGAAGGTTGCATATGGGAACTTAGTCCCTGGACCATGTCAGGCCCTTTGAAAATCTGGTCCCTGGTCAGTATCTTGCACAAGCTGACAGGATGATGACAGTGAATATACTTAAAGATGGTTATTAGCCAGAAAGACCCTCATCTATGTGTCAGTAAGAGGAGGTCCAGATTGTCTTACAAAACACAAAGGTATATTCATTTGCTGTGCCCCAACAGTCCAGCTGCAGCATGTTGCACTGCTATACAGGTGACATGGGTTCAGTGGTAACCCTGAGTTACCACCTCAGGAGGTATGCCAAGCTAGGGCAATGCTGCACAGCAGTGAGCCGAGGCAAGGGAGGGTTGATAGTGAGCTACAGTGCCACAATGACCCCTGTGGCTGGGCCAGAAAGCTGGATCTTGCTGCAGCGAACACACTATGTGCACACTAGGCCAACCAAAGGTTGTGCTCATGTCAGGAACCTATAAGGGCACAAAACCCAAGTCCTTCCAAATAATGATCTGGGTCTTCAAGATCTTCTGAGTCCTACTGCCTAGCAGCACAGAATGCTAACCCACATAGTGGACTGCCTCAAGGGGGAGACAGCCCCCACAGAGCCCAACCTGTTGGGTAACCAGAGGGATATTGCGGCTTGCAAGGGATTGGAGGATGCAGGCCTGAACAGATATATCCCTGGAAGATGAACCCATAAAGAGAGAAAAATCTGTAAGGAGAAAAAAAATTGCTACACACTACAGTGAATCAGCATGCCTTAGTATAAACCATTATAAGCTTATACAGTGAGGTCAAACTAGCTACCTTGTGTGTAACAAATAGAATAATAGTTAGGTTACAGTGAATCACAAGGCTGTAATTCCAACGAGAGGTTCTGGGGACATAGATAACCTCGAGAGCAAAGCTCAAGAGGTTTCTATGTCCCCAGAACCTTGAGAAGGGATTTCAGCCGAGTATTTCACTGTAACCTATATTTTTCTTTTTTTTTTGTAATATATGGATGAGAGAACGTGGCGAGGTCTTACTTGGTGAACATTGTGCAGGCTGACATGTTCAATGAGGAATCAGGATGTTGTACCCTTTTTTTCTGTAGAGCTGAACAGGAAAGTGCAAGAAACAGTTCCTTTTAACAGTAAGAGGTAAAATGTAGTTACACGTCAACAGAATGTGTAACTGTTACTCGTTTTTCTTTTTAAAAAAAGAAAAGAAACGTAAGGTACTGTTTGGTTACAACAGAGCCAGCTTTGAAATCCTTCATGCTGACACTTGGAAAAGCCGGCTTGCGGTCAGCACGAGGCATTAGGCTGCGCTTGAGCATTTGTTTATTAGTGATAATACTATCGTTCGAACGAAACAATGGTGTTATTGGGAGTGAAGTGTAGTATTATTGAGAAGCTGGTGTGTATTGCAAGATTTTTTTGTATCGTTTTCAGTGCTATTGTTTTAATGATCCATATATTACATCAGAATACTCAAGGACTGGCAATGAAGATGGGTTTACAAGAAAGAACGTTTCTTGGTTTCAAAATCAAAATAGAGCAGATTCCTATAAGGGAGATTGAGTTTCTCATACACTATCCAGTTTCTAGGATTTGTTTGTTTGCTTTCCTGCTTGTTTGTTTATTGTATTTACATAGAAACATAGAAATTGACGGCAGATGGGAATCAAACATCCATCTAGTCTGCCCTGAGCCCTACCCACCTCTTTAGGATTTCTGTGATACAATCCCCTTGTGTCTGTCCCAAGCTGCTTTGAATTTCCCTACAGTTTTGGAGTCAATGACTCCAGCTGGTAAACTATTCCATGGGTCAACCACTCTATGAAGAAAATCTTTGCATGTTGCCCCTGAATCTTCCTCCCCTTAGTTTAATCTCATGTCCTCTTGTCCTACTGGTGCTATTGACCATAATGAGCTCCTGGGTGGAGACTCTGTTTATACCCTTCAGAAACTTGAATGTCTCAATCAAGTCCCCTCTATCCCTGCATTGTTCCAGGGAATACATGTTGAGTTCCTGCAACCTGCTTTCATATGGCAACTTTTGCAGACTGTGTATCATTTTTGTTGCCCTCCTCTGTACTGTCTTCAATCTATCTATGTCCTTCCTGAGATAAGGTCTCCAGAACTGGAAGCAGTACTCAAGGTGGGGTCTCACCAGGGACCTGCACAGCAGCACTATCACCTCCTTTCATCTACTTGTGATGCCCCTTCCTATGCATCCCTTCATCCTGCTGGCCTTCTTTGCTGCCTTTTCACATTGTCTGCCTATTTGGAAGACATATGAGATCAAGAGGCCTTTCTCAAACGTGTCCAAAGCAATAGTTAGTAACACAATGGCAAAATAACAGCAATGTGTAGGATACATAAAAAGGCATTCAAGCACTGGAATAAATTACGTAATAGAACATACAAGTACTGGTGTAAGACACATCAGCAGTAGAATTATAAGTCATGTACAGTTACAGCTAAGCTTCCTGAGGAAGAAGGCTGATGCTTGCACCTTGAAAGAGTCACATGAGGTAAGCGCAGTCACTTACAAGGACAGTGAGTTCCGTGCTTTGACAGCTCTAATTAAAAATGATCATTGTTTTAGGACAGTTTTCTTAAAAACTTCTGGGGCCGGGTATTCAAAACTTTGCACAAAGCACAAACTGTTTGAGCCTGATTTGCACCGGTTTTGTGTGGGTCCACTATTTTCGAAAGGCCAAATAGCACGGGCAAACTACATTAGTGCTGGGCAAAAGTATAAGGTATTCAAGGGGCAAAAAGAGGGGGCGTGTACATAAATACAGGTGCAATGCTATAGTCAGTGCATTAACACTGCACAAAGTGTTATTGTACAACTTGGCACAACACTTTGTGCTGAGCAAATTACCACCCAGGGAAAGGTAGTTTTAACTCTGGGCAAACCAGCTTTGCATGACTTTGTGGCTTTGGGCAACTTTGTGCAACATAGAACTATGTAGTTACTGGAACTTTGTAATTCACAAGTGTGAATTATAGAGTTAGCGAGGGTCTGCCAGTGGTGGTTTGTTGACCCTAATCAGTAAATATTAAACATAGAAAGAAACCAGACGTGGAAGAAATATGCTGCACATGGATGGCACCTCCTATGCTGCCATCATCTGCCACCGGTCCCAACCATGCTAGGCATTAAGTGGTGACCTGACACCCAGAGGACACCATGGCAGTGTGTCCATACAGCACACACCTGCAGACCACTCTTTGGTGGACACCAACAGAATCCAGCACACACATGTGGGTGTACAGATGGCTAGTCTGCACCACACACTGGGTGCTGCCACAAGGTTGGGACAATCCACGCAGTGCAAATGGTCCAGTGTCAGGAATACCCCAACACCAGTGTGCCTGTCTGATGGTATGTGCCCCTCAGCCACATACCAAACATCTGTATAGACACCACAGCACACACAGTCAGCCATGTATATGTCACTGTGAGTATCCCATGTCAGTGGTGCAGCGACTATGGGTCATGCAACAATATAACAGTAATGTTCACTGTCAGTACACACCTGCAAGATGGGCCTGTCACTATATAAAGTGCAGCAGTCATTGATGCCCAACACACCATAGGTATTGCTGTGTCCCCTGCACTACTTGCCCCCTTGTTACTGTAGTGTCTGCTGTGCACTGTAGCAAGAACTACAGTTTGACAATTGCATGCAGCACCACCACCTGAGCCCGTGCTGTGTAGTCCCTTGGGGCACAATATTCTATGCGGTCTATGCAAATGTAGCTTGCAGCTACCACCATACACTTCCAGACTGACCTACAGGTGGAGCTATGGGCAGACCCAGCCAGCCCCTGTACTTCCTGACTGACCTACAGTTGGAGCTGTGGGACCCTGTAATAGTGCTGGGCAAACTGCATGCTAATCAGGACATAAAGAGATACCAATCTGGATGTTTGCCCACAGACTGCCTAAATAGGCTCATTTGCATGTCACTTTTGGATATAGCAAATTTTTGCCTCGGGCAAACGTTTGTGCCATGCAAACGTTTTGGAAACATATTATGTTTCTGCAGAATTTCACATCAATCATGCTTGCAGCTTTAATGAATCCATTTCTTTGCTAGCACACACATTGACCACATGGTTCATCGCTACCCTCCTTCACGTCACTGTGCACTGTGGGCTGCTGCTGTGGTTTGCACTTCTTGGTTGCTATTTTTATTTTTTTATTTTATTACACTCTAGGATTACAAATACCTTTGAGCAGGAACTGCTCAATTACAAAGGTTCCATGTCAAAGGATGTAGTGTAACATACACACAAAGCTCTACAATGGTTACAGTCTTAAAAACAGAAAGATGTCTAAGCATTTATTATACAGCCAAAAATGGAGAGAGACAACATAAACCAGCTTCAGACAAGTTTCAGGGTGAACAGTATATAGTTAGTATAGGGTAGGAGGGAGTCAGGAAAAGGTAGGCAGGCTAAAGGGCCATTGTTGGCAGGTAGAGGTGGGTGGCAAAAGTGCAAGGTGGATGGGCTAGAGGGCCTCATATCTGAAAGTGCCATTAGAGAGGGGAGGGGGTGGGTGAGGCAGTGTGGTGTGTGGGCGGGGTAAGGGATGAGAGTGGGGGAAACTGGCACCAAAAAAGTGGAGCTCTAAGGGAGGTTACAGGTTACCTTCGACTAGAGTAAAATGAGGAGGCAGTTTCTTAGGAGAGGCAGTCACATTGAGTGGTAGAGGCAAGAAATAGCCCGAATTGCCTTTTAAAGGGACCAAGCGTCACAGCTGTAAGTGTTTCTTTGTTAAGGGTATTGTACCACTGAGGAGCCCTATGCGTGAATGACCTCTGACCCATTGTGGTCCAGCATCTGGGGACCTGGAAGGTTTGATATAGAGCACTGCATGAAAGCTGGGTACTGCTGTTGGCAGTAAGGAGCTGTGCCACTCCTGATGGCATGAGCCTGAGGAGAACCTTTTTGGTTAACAAGAAGGCCTGGTATCATATTCTACTAAGGAGTGGTAGTCATCCAGCCTGGGCGTACAGGTCACAGGTGTGTGTTAGGCGGGTAGCACCTGTTAGAAGCCTACAGGCCTTGTTGAGTGCCTCTGATATCCTCTGGAGGACAGTAGGGGAAGCAGAGCCATAGATGACTAGATCATAGTCGATGATGGAGGTGATGGAGCTGTAGATGGCCAGTCTAAGGGCATCAGTGGTCATGCAGTGTTTGTGCTTGTGGAGCAGGCTGATACATATGTTGGCAGCCTTAGCTACATTACCAATGTGCCGTGTGTAAGAAAGGGAACTGTCCAAGGTGATGCCAAGATATTTAAACTCAGGAACATGTTCAAGAGAAGTCCCCACGTGGTTCTTGATGGTGAAGGATAGAGGTTTATACTTGCTCCATGCGTTGCAGAATGTCATGACCTTAGTTTTGCTGTAGTTCAGGATGAGTTTATGTGAGCTAAACCACTCTTCAACATGCCTGAAATCACACTGCAACTGGCTCTCAAGTTGTTTAGAGTCTTAGTTGCTAGTAAACAGTACTGTATTATCCGCATAGAGTAATATTCTCTGTTGGCAGATGCTAAGGAAACTGTTCAGAAAGAGAGAGAAAAAAGTAATGGCCCCAGTATAAACCCCTGCGGGATACTGGAGAGGACTGGATTTTCATCAGAGGTGACGCCAGCAATCCTAACACATTGGACCCTTCCCCTGAGGTAGCTAGCAAACCAGGGCAGTGCAACCTTGAAGAGCCCAAGAGGGGTTAGTTGCCTGAGTAGGAGTGGGTGGTTAACAGTATCAAAGGCCTTTGTCAGGTCAATGAATACTTCCCCACCACAGATTCCTTGGTCGAGGGTGTCATGGATGAATCCGATAAATTCCAACAGTGCCGTGGTGGTACTATGCTCTTTTCGGAAGCCATGCTGTTCTGGGCACTGGATTTTATATTTGTCCAGGAACTTGACAAGCTGGCCTGAGACTATTCGTTCCAGAGCTTTAGCTAAGGGGGGAATGGAGATGGATCTGTAGTTGGTGTGCAGTGACTTGTCTCCACTTTTGTGTATAGGTGTGATAGTCGCCTGTTTCCAGAGTGATGGGAATTGACCCAATCTTAGGGAAAGGTTGAAGATCTTTATCAGGGGTTCAAGGATTTCATCTAGGACTAGCACAAGCAACTTCAGGTTGAGTTAGTCACCACTGTAGCCAGTTTTGTGGATGGCCTTGCATGTATGGGTTCTGGCTAAGTGCATTGGGATCTCTTTGAAAAAGAACTACAGAACAGAGTGTACTTCGGACGCAGTGTCAAAGGGGGAATTGGTGGTGAGGGCATTGAAAAAATCAGGTGGAAGGACACTGCCAAGGTTGGAGAACGCATTGTTGAACGTATTGGAGATGGTACCTAGGTCTAGCATAGGTGTTCCATCAATATTGAGCATGGTGGGTGGTGCCTTAGTATCCTTGCCTGGGAGATCCTTCAAGTTATTCCAAAAATGTTTCCCATCACCCCTAGAGTTGGAGAATGCCTCCCTAAAATATTTGCTTTTAGCCTTCCGTATAGCTCAGGTACAGTCATTTCTTGCAGATTTGTATTTTTGAATGTCCCCTTGAGCTGATGTGGCTCGAGCACAGTGCCAGAGGTGGTCCCTTTGTTTGAGCTGTGCTACAAGTTTATCCATAGGTTAGACCTGCCTTTAACCTTCATCTTTTGAAGTGGTGCATGGATATCACAGGCCTCTATAAAGTGGCTGATGAACAGTTCCAAGGCTTTGTTTGTATCACTGAATGAGTCAATTATCGACTAGTCCAGCCTGATTAGATGTGATTTTAGCAGCTGAAGGTGCCCCTTCTTGAGTACCCTGGTGTGTATTATTTTAGGAAGGAGCCTGGTGAATTTTTTAGCCCAAAAGCAGATAACAGGTGAGTGGACGCTTAAAGTATCAGGGAGTACAGATACCTTAGAGATTCTTTTGGGGTGGTTTGACAGTATCAAATCAAGTAGAGTGTAGGTCCCTGTCCTATAGTTGCACCTAGTGGGGATGGGGACAAGCTGTGTGAGGTGCTATGCCGTGACAGCATCCTTGTAGGTGCAGGCCTCAGGTGAAAGCTAGTTTATGTTAAAATCACCCAGAATTATGGTCTCCGAATTATGGTGTAGTCCCATGAGGTATTCCATGATGCTGTTGAAACCACTGGCCTGGTCCTTTGGGGGTATGTATATAGAGGCTATAGTAAGATTTTTATTATGGGCTCCAAGGAGAATTTTGATGGTGAGGACCTGAGATGGGGATCACAGGTTAGAAAATGGGATGACAGGTCCCACGAGGGTATCTCTCAGGTAGATGGCACACCCACCACCCCATTTTGAAATCCTGTCCTGCCTGAAGATAGAGTTTCTGGAAATTGTGACTGCAGTTTCAGGGATCTTAGGGCTTAACCAAGTTTCAACAACAGAGAGGATATCAGGATTGTGTTGTTGAATCCAAGTTTGGAGGTTATCAAGTTTGCTGAGGAGGCTACAGACATTGATTGAAGCCAATGTGAGGGACCCCACCCGCCTATTCTGGGGGGGGGGTGTGGTCAGACCAACTGATCCTGGGTTGGGGTGTACGTTTCCAGAGAGCAGAAGTAGCATAAAAAGAATTCTCAGGAGAGAGGTTTTAAGTATTTTAAAAGATTACTTGCTTGTTAGGCATCTGTGCACCTTGGTGCTATGGTACCGAGGTTGTCCAGCCTTGCTGCAGAGAACTGCTAATACTTGTAGGTTCCTCGGAAGGCTGAACGCTTCTAGCTTCAGAAAGTAACCAGTGTGCCAGATAGGGGTGCAGTGGGCCATGGTATCATTGTGTTGGATCCCTGTGGTCATACCCAGTGCATAATGCAGGGCAGAGGGTGGCGTTGACTGGCAGGTAGATTGAGAGGAGGTGACCTCAGGAGAAATGAGACTGTGCAGTACTATCATCACCACTACTAGCAATGTGGAATGAAGGTTTAAAGCAGCCATGATTTGGTTTCAGGAAGGAGACACAGTTTAGCTGAGAGCGGGCACTGTTAAAGGCTAAAAAAACAGTTTGTCAATTGCCAAGCCAAGAGCCAAAAGAAATGATCAACAGCTGAGGTCCAGAGTCACAGAATTAGTTAACATTCCTGAAGGTGATTAACTGTGCCTGCACATATGCAGGATGTGAAATCCTTTTGTCTGTATGTTTCTTTGTCATTCAAAGAGGTTGCTGAAAAGCCAACATACAGATCATGGAGTAGGTCAGATGAAAATGTGGATTCAAGCAGGACCCAGAGTCACTGAGTTTGTCTGCTTTAGTTGCTTCACTTATGTTTTGCTTGGGATAGCTTCCAAAAACGTGATTTTAAAATGAAAATGCAGATACCTGATAATGATGTTTTATAGAAATCCAGTCCAGGAGACTTTCACAGATGTAGTGAGCAAGAATGGTGTAGTTATTCCAAGCAGAAAACCATGTAAAATCCACAAAAACTAAGCTACAGACACAGACAAACACAACCAGCCACCACACAGACCCAGGAGGCAAGGCTATATTCAGTGTTATCTTATTTCCCGGGTTATTTTTGCACTGCACTCTCAGCCCAGTTTGCCTGGCTTCATTAGCATGCTATACTCATAGAAACATAGAAACACAGACTTTGACAGCAGATAAGGACCGCTTGGCCCACCTAGTCTGCCCATTTCCCTACCTACAGGATAAGCCGCAGATCCTAGTTAACCAACAGCCTATTTCTTCCTACCCCCCACAAGAATTGCCTTATGTCTGTCCCATGTATTCTTGAATTCTCCCACAGTTTTAGACCCCACAACCTCCTCAGGAAGGCTGTTCCATGCATCCACCACCCTCTCTGTGAAAAAATACTTCCTCACATTGCCCCTGAACCGCCCCCCATCTTTAAATTGTGTCCCCTTGTTCTTGCATGTCTCTTTTTCTGAAAGATACTACCCTCTCGGACTTTGTTGATTCCACTGAGGTACTTAAACATTTCTATTATGTCCACCCTCTCCATCCTTTCCTCAAGGGTATACATATTAAGCTCTTTTAGTCTCTCCTCGTATGGCTTCTCTTGCAGACCCTGCACTATTCTAGTTGCCCTCCTCTGGACTGCCTCAATCCTGTCTATGTCCTTGCGGAGATGGGGTTTCCAGAACTGGACGCAGTATTCCAGATGGGGTCTCACCAACTGTCTGTACAGAGGGATAACAACTTCCTGTTTTCTGCTGGTGATGCCTCTCCCTATGCATCCCAGCATACCCCCAGCTCTCCCTACTGCCTTCTCACATTGCTTGCTAAACTTAAGGTCATCAGATATGATTACCCCCAGGTCCCTTTCCTTTCTTGTTTTTGCTACTACCCCCCCCCCACTGTGCAATCTTCCTCTGGATTTTTGTTTCCCAGGTGTATTATTTTGCACTTCTTTGCATTGAATCCTAGCTGACATACTTACAACCATTCCTCCAACCTTGCCAAGTCCCTTCTTGTCCTTTCCACGCTTCCTTGGGTATCAACCCTGTTGCAGATCTTTGTGTCATCTGCAAAGAGGCATACGTTTCCTTCCAGTCCCTCTGCAATGTCACTTATAAAGACATTAAAAAGGACTGGACCCAGTACTGAACCCTGCAGTACTGCGGCAGGTTTAGCACTGGGGTTATCCCTTTTGAATATAGCAGGCTATTGGTTCCAGGCTAATTGAGCATGCCGGGCAGTGCTAATTTAGGTCCAGGGCAAAGTTTTGAATATCTGGCACCAGAAGTCTGTTATCCCTCAAGAAGTGAGTGGCATATCTGTTGTTAACCAGGATAAAGACATTTTGAACAATAGGGAGCATTTTCCCTAGTAGCAACCTCTTGCATATAAATGCTGACAGAAGGTATGGCCTGAGGTGAAACGAGAGGGAATTTGAGGTGGTGCAGAGGTCACAGTAGTGAGTGCCAGCTTTTAGGCTAAGCACAAATCTGCAGATGCAGTTAAAAAAAATACACAAATTTGTTCTAAGATGGTATTATTAGCAGCCAAGTAGATCACTAAGCCATAGTCCATAACTGAGATGATGGGACTAAATTCTAGAAGTATTTTGACTTTGCTAGTAAATTTTAGTCTATTTCTGTAGAGCAAGCCAAGACGTGGTTGATAAATTTAACTACTGAGTCCACATAAACCATTATAAGCTTACTGGTTATCATTTTTCCAATTGGAGAAACCAGGTTATAATGCCATCATTATAACCAGCTGGTTATAACGATGAACATGAGCCTAGTCTCCTGCTGCACTAGGCTTGCACCAGCTCCCACTTATCCCTTGCGGTAGCCAGTAGCTGTGAACTTCCTCTTCTCTGCCACCTTGCTCCTCAAGCCTATGCAGTTCCTCAAAGTAGGAGATGGGGGTAAGTTTTTTTTTTTTAAATTGGTGTGGCACAACATTTATTTTTCAGCAGGAATAAACAATTGCACACTGCTTTATGTCTGGAGCCAAGCCCGCAGACAGCACTGAAACCCCAACGGTCCATGGCTCAGCTCTGTGAAGAAATGCATTTATTTTGTATAATTGCAGTGGCAAAAAAATGATCCCCTGCAATTATACAAAATAAAGGATGGGTAGGGATTGAAAACTCAAATTTTACCCAATGCCTTGTGGTGGGATGCCTGAATAAACCCCTTGAGCTTCACTCATTGGGTTTATGTGGCATCCCACCTCTCGGGAGTGTAAAATCCTCATTATAACTCCCTACCCATCCATTATTCTCTATATGTAGTGTGGTCAAACTAGTTTCATTATAGCGTACAGGCGTATACCTAGCTACTTGAAGACCTCCACCTGTTCAGTTAGGTCCCCATTAGGCATAGTACCACCATGGACTCCCCTTTAAGTTATGGGAACTCACAAACAGTGCTATTCAATTTTCATGGAGTTTCAGTGGTAGTTATAAAACAATGGACCAGTATTGCCATATAAAACAGTTGCAGTAAAAATTTACTGTGATATCATTTTGCAGTAAAAAAAACCCCACATTGAATCACATGCATTTTTACCAGAGCTACATTTTGTTGCCGCAACTACTACTGTAATGACAAGGTTATTTGTGGGGAACCAACTGCATACCTTGTTAAAGTCATGTTGGAAATTATTCTCAAAGGTTAAGTCCCAGGGTGTAGTCAAGTCTGCAATCTGTTTCCAAAGCGACGGGCTACTAAGCTATCTAAAGCAAAGGGGTTTTAGCTGTAACTAAAGGGGTGGGTCTTTTGTCCTTTGGGAAAGATCACTGTACTGTGTTGGGGGTGCAGCTGTGGTTTGATTGTGATCTAAAGATACCTAAACTGAGAGTCAGGCTGGGAGGTGGCAGCAAATCAAGGTGAACATTTAGGAATCTGAAAGGTTTTGAGAACTGGTAGCACTGCAGACTGAGACTGTGACAAGCATAATTTTATTCCAAGCAAAATTAAAAATGTTGTTGTGAGATAATTTTTTTAGATCTTGTTACACACTAGGCACAGAGATGGACATACAGTTACTGTATTAGGATCTATAGGGTTGGCCACTATCAATAATGGTGGGACTAGGCTTGTCTTCCAGATTTTTGGTACCTGTTTAGAGAGGTACTGTAAGATGAGTGTCCAGCTGATGTGAAATGCTACACCACTGTAAGTATATTACAGATATCTTACCAAACGTTGACAGCACGCTCCCCTCACTCTCATTCTGGCTACCCCTTAACCGATGTGCTTCGTACACTTTTACAGTGTTTTTCTTTCTTTCTCTGAGCATTCTTACTTTGACTTCGCTGTTGTGAGCTAGAACTTTTGGTTGTATAACGTGAAAAGTCATACCCATCTTAACTGCACTAAACAAGAAGGGGGTGAGGTTACTGTTTTCAAGCATTGTGATTTACTGTGATACTTTGTGATTCTGGGGTGTGTGATGTTGGTTGGAAGGTCAAATTGGACAAGTTCCTATTTAATGGCTTATATCTAATGGGTCAGTTAGTGATTACTAACACCCCCCCCCCATTGTTCAATTGTGTTGTCCCATACTGGCAGTTTACCCCAGGACTCTTTTAACTGCATTCCAGATATTTCTTGAGGCATTTTAGTTTACTTTCCAGTACTCAGGATGAAATACAACTTTAGAGTTCCTAGGTTTATGCATCTATTACATAGGCATCCATAGTTCATCTAGCAACTTGTCTGGTTTGTCACTTTGTTCTTTTTTCCATTTAAATGCAAATTTTGGTCATTGAAACAGAAGCTTACTGAATGAAGATCATTGATAGGTGCAGAACAGTTTTACAAAGTAATTTGATTTACAGTTGAAAACAAATTAAGAGATGGTGATGAGCAATCTTTACAAGTCATAAAAGGGGTGTACCTTTTAGTTATGCCAATGTCAGGAATTACTCTAGTATGTCTAGATTATATCTTAATGGAGCTATTTTCAAAAGTTGGGCTTACCTCAGCATTTCAAGCTGTTTTGTGGCATTTAAATCCAGTTTTGGATATGAAATTCCAGGCATAAATGTAAATAAACCAGGTTAGACTCAGTCTAGCAGATGTGTTTGGGTAAATTTGTATTCAAACTTTGCAAACTGAACACAGCTAAGTCAGAGTTTTTGAAAACTGAACTTACTGTACTTATATCCTTGCTTTGAAAATTGGACAAGGAGTAATTTGTTGGTCTGTCCATATTTATACATAATAAAAAATTGCATCATGTTATAAGCTCTGACAGGTCCCCCACCCCATAATTTTCTGGCACCACATGTGTAGGTATGAATGAAGTAGCTGGGTGTGGCGTGGGTCTGTTTTTTATTTTTGTAATGTAAAACCCCCACCAAGTTTCTGGTCAGGAAGGGGGAGATGATATGAGATTCTAAAAATAGAAAATATGTTGTGCTGTACTACTGAGGTTGTACTGTACTATCGTACAACTGTTAACTGTTTTGATCTTTGAACTGTGGTGCAACAGCTATTCATAGTATATGGGGATCTGTACACAACAGGGGTAAACATATACTATAAACCTATTGTCAATGACAAGTTTTGGTGAGGCACTAGAGATGTGTTGGCCCAGGCTACACTCTAAAACCAGATCTACAGTTGCTTTGTTATTTGCTTTCACTTTAGATGAAAGTAATTGTAAGTCCTCATATTTCTCATATTAGTTATAATAATATATACTGTTTCACAACTGGTAAAGGCAATAAAAGCAGCTTACCACAATTTCCTGCATTTCATCTTTATTGCATTTCACGTGATACAGCACAATATCTTGAGCAATATCTTTCCGGTTCTCAAGTTTGTTCATTTTGTCGTACATGTCGGTGTTCAGAACAGACCACCCGAGAAACTGTGTCAATGACTAGAGGAACAAAAATCAAAGACCAAGAAGGAAACAATTACACAGACCCCAATCATAAAATTAGCATGTAAAAGGCAGCATTAAAATATGAGGAAAGCTCCTACCTCCATGAGGGTTTCATCCTGTTCATCAAATGGTTTGCCATCTTTCCTGTTGTAAAAAGTGGCAATGCCAACAATTTCTTCTTTCTTGTTAACTATCGGCATTGACAGGACATTTTTAATCGTCCATCCAGTTTCATCTAAAGGACCTGACTAAAACAGATCAAGAGAGAGAGAGAGAGAGAGAGAGAGAGAGAGAGAAAGAAAACAACATCATGACTCCAGTGCCCAAGGTTGTAAATCCTAGAAATGTTGAGAAGGATTTGAGGACAATTTCTTTAACATACACCATAAGTAAAATCAGTGAGGTTTTCATTTAAGCAGTAAGGCATGGCATGGGGCATGTTATGGTGGGATAACTGCCCACCAAGGTTGAAGCATGAGGCAAAGCAGAGTGCTTCCAGTATCCAAGAAGGGCCATTGGCCCACTATAATGCACCCTCTGGAGTGCCTCATTGTGATCATCAAATGGGACCTTTTTATTAAACTGTATGTATTTTTTTTTAAAACATATTTTTGTTGAGCAACTTTCAGCTGGGCCGTTGTGCTGGGATAATGGCCCAGCTGAAATTATCTCCCAGCCAATCAGGAGCCAGCATTCTTTCTGCCAATTTCATAATTAGATACTGGAAGACGTCAAAGCCTTTCTGGATAGCCATCAAACTGGGTAACTTTAAGAGCCCTCTATAACCATTGCATGAATAAATCTCATAGAGTCAGTGGCCTTGATCTGGGATCAGGGCATTCGGTCCATGTGCTACTAAGATTATAGACAAGTCTCTGACCTGACTGACCGCCCATGCACAGTACTACTGAGTAAGCTAACTGCATTCGGGGCTTTATTGTAAAGCTGGGAGGAGGGTTTTTTGTTAATAAGAGACAAGAATATGGCCTTTGGCAATGATCTGTTTGATTGGGAAAATATTTATGGTGGTGTACCTCCAGGTTCAAAGCTAGGGTCTACAGTATATATTTATATGGCTTCTGTGGGATGTCTCTTATTGAATGTAGGACCTGATCCTCAATGAGTGCACAGCTGCTCTGCACCTGCAGATTGCCAGAGAAAGCCACAGCGTGACCCCCTGCACAGAATGGCACCTTTGGGACAGCCATGGCTGTGTGTCACCATCTCTGTGTTGAGCTGCGTCAGGGCAGGCAAGGTGGTGGAGGCAGTCAACTGCCTAATCCAGAGTACTGCCAGGCCAATGAATGTGGCCATTAGAGAGGGTGGATGCCACACAATCTCTGGGGCTGCCATGGCACCTACATGCCCCTCTCTGACCAGACATACCTAACTAGGCTGGGTCTGACTGGTCCCTGTCCACCACCACCAGCCTCAGAAGCATACTTATGGAGCTGGGGGGTCACCAACACCAGCCACTGGTAACCTAAAAACTTAACCAGTGCCCTTAGGGGATATGGTTGCTTGGGGAAGCTCGATTTGGGCTGCCATATCCCGTGGACCTTGTTGCCATGCAGAGAGAGCAGGATCTACTGCAAAGTTGAACTAGATCCCTAGAAGGAATGGCCCTGGTGCCATCTGCAGCCCCTGTGGGGGAGAGCTCCATATTGGCAAGGGGTGGGTGATATACTGTGGCTCGCACTGTCCCTGCATAGCTGGGACATGTGGCAGCGCAGCAGAGATATGCTCATTTTGAAAGTATCCCAACCTTTTTTGTGGAACTGGCCTGTTGAATGTTATAGCATGCTGTTTGGAGGAAAGGACTGCAAAGTAAAGCTGAGTGGTTCTGTAGAGACACCCCATCCAAGCCCTGTAAACATATTATAAATCAATAACAAAGTTAGAGAATTGACATATTCACAAAACATGGAACTCCAATAGTTTGTTTCCCTTGGACATCACTAAATAATGGTACTGTATAGTCTAAAAGCACGGAGTGTCTAATGTTAGTGCGAATGCACATGTGCACTGTTTTGGATGTGTTCATCTGTGAGAGGAAAATGTAAATAATTATAGATCAAGGGAGTGCTCCCAACCAATTAGAGCTCTGCTTTCCTCTGCACATGAGGCACTCTTATTCTGTGAAAAGTGTCTCATGCACAGCTGCCCTGGAAATGGGCATGTTCAGGTAATTTATATATATTTAGTATATGTATCTTAAATTTAATAGTACTATAAAGTATTCAAAAAAATTCCGGTAATACCATCAATCCCTCGCTGATAATACCATTGTTAGACAGTGATAATGCCATCATTCGAATGTGATAATACTATCGTTCCACTCCTGAACAATATTATTATCACCACAACCAAATAGCGCAAGCACCCATAAAGATACCATCTGCCCACACGTCGTCCTAAGCTTGCCTCCTGATTGGTCGCTTTTCATGTGTGGGCGGTCAGAACAATTTTAAAAACATGGCAGCTGACTCTCTTGTTTAGTGAGACCATACTGCCTCTCCAAGTTTCTTCATCTTTTTTGTTTTCTCCTCTTGGAAAAAAAATAATTATCTGGTTGAACCTGTGGTATGGTGCCCAAAAAAGGAAAAGGTAGGACTACCTACCAATTGTTGTTCAAGGTGCTTATGATGGGGCTGAGAGCAGAGCTGGTCAGGATGGAGTGCAGTGGGGTGGGGCGAGAGCTGCTGCAAGATAGTGCGGTGGGCGGCCAGGACCGAAAGTCCTTCACTGAAGCGACTGACCGCCCATCACAAAATGAGAAAAAAAACTAAAAATCATACACATATATTAAAAAAATTAGATAGCTTTCTGTGCATGACAAGAGGTAATTCCATCTCAAGGTTCAGGGGCATGGGAAACTCTCGCGCTTCACTCTTAAGGTTTCTATGTCCCCGGAAACTCTCAATGCAATTACTCCCTTGTAATGCACAGTAAGCTACCCATTACTCTATTTTTAATTTATCACTGATTGAGCTTGACCAATAATAAATCAATAAACAAGGCCAATCTTATGGCTATAAGGGTGGCCTCGCATACATTCTTAGAAAAGTATAGAAACTCGGAATTTGTCAACAGAATAGGACCGCTTGGCCCATCTAGTCTGCCCAGTTTGTCCCTGCTACACTGTCAGCACAGATCCTATCTGATCTCCACCACTCTTTCAGCAAAGAAGCACTTTCTCACATCTCTTCTAAATGGCTCCCCTTCCATCTTCATTGCATATCCTTTTGCTCACCTTCGGTTTGCAGGTCTTACACTTTACGAATGCGCATAAGACCACTGTTGCAACTGTAAGAGTGTTCTCATCAACCAACCATATTAACATGCAAACAAGATCTATGAAAAGATTAGGCTGTGTTGGATGAATGAATGGATGGATAGTTGGATGGATGGATGGATGGATGAATGAATGGATGGATAGTTGGATGGATGGATGGATGGATGGATGGATGGATGGATGGATGGATGAATTGATAAGTAGATAAAGTAACACCCCTAATACCTGTTATCGTTGTAATGGACAGAGAAGCTGCATCAGTGGAAACCAGCAGCACACAGATACTACACAGAGGTTGAGTAGTGGGAGCAAGTGCAGTGATTGGCTGAAAGGCATCTGAACATTTATATTATTTTTAATAATGATGAATAATTTGGAAACAAAAGCACAATGTATTAAGTACGCCAATAGCACACCCTTATTGGTTAATTTTCTGATTCTGAGCAAAGTACCTTGTTTGGCTTTTGTGTATTTCTCCAAACCACATGCACACATACTCTAAATCCTCATTCCTAGAGCAAGGCATGGTTGGTTATGCAAATCCTTGTGCAAGGCAGGCTAACAAGGTGTTCCCAGAAGAAAGATTGCTCTTTAAGTAGGCTTGTACATCTGATCCAGTATAGGCTGAGAATGTAAAATTGCAGGCACATGTTTTATCCTGTCGGGATTCCTCAGTGCAGTCACAGTCTTAGTCAAGTACCAAATCAGTCACAAAGGCATTTGGCTGTTAGCACACTGAGGAAAAGTACCTTGCTAGAGGACCTATTGAAAAATGGACTAATGCTGATGAAATGCGAACACATCCATCCGTGCCTAAGAGAGATTCAGTTTGGGTAAGGTAGAATGAGCCTCTGATTGTCATCCAGGGCTTTTGAGGGGGAAGGAGGTTGAGATTGTGGGCCCAATACCAAATCACATGACTCAACTCATGTATGTATGTGAGTTGCACCATGTGCCGCTATGCCAGGGATCCTGCACCCTATTCTAAGACAGGCAGGATCCCTGGCACCTATGCCCATGACTTGTAGCAGCCACAGGGTTGTACCACAGGAATGGTGCAACGGACCTGGGTGCTGCAAGTAACAGCCAACAGTTAACTGCCTCCCCAGAGTCCCCCACCCCATATCACCACCACAATAACCTGGGGGCCTTGGGGAGGTCTGGCTGGGTGGCACACAGGTAGCAAAGGCACATGGGGGCATGAAAAAATATGGACCCGGGAGGTTCCTGATATTCGGGGGGAGGGGCATGACTGAATTGGGGTCGATGGGGCAGGTTACAGTGCTGTCTGTGGTGCTGCAGGGAGGGGCATCTATCATTTGTGGTCTCAGGCTTTTATTAATTGAGTGTATTGGTTGTACTATAATATGTGTAAGATTTTATTTATGAATGACTGTTTATATATTTGAAGTGTTGATTTTATTATGTACAGCGCCTTGGTTTTTTGAAAGACGCCTAAAAAATTAAAATTATTATTATTATTATCATTTTGCCAGGATGGATGCCCCTTAGACCACCTCCATGCTGGTCTAACTCCACAGCACCATAGCGGGTCTTGGACTCATGTAAGTGTATTATGGCAGCTGCCTTTCCAGAATAGGGTGCTGTTGCTGCCATAATCCACCCATGCACCATGCTGCAGCGGGTTACAGACATGATGGGTGGTGTAGCACAACCCGCATATGGCATGGCGCAAGCCACAACTCGGAATTGCAACTTGCGTAACTCATGGCGTAAGATATGATTTGCACCATAGGATATGGCATAAATCACCTTGCGCCATGTGTAACACGACTTGGAATCGAGCCCTATATCTAAAATCAGCTTTCTAGTTTGGGCTTTATAGCCCCTTAACCTTACTGTGTCAATAACTCTTTGCAGTAGGAACATTTTTTTTTTCAAAATAAAGTTCACAAAAGCAGCGCTCGAAATCTTCCAAGAAAGCACACTGGAATCTTATGCTGTTGTTGTACTGATAGCAGTACTATGATTTTTTTTTGAAATTTCACCCAGCACTCCGGTGTATCACCAAAAGCAGAAGCCCCAAGTAACATCTGAAAGGCTGACACATAGCCAAATCTCCATTATGAATGATTTTTTTTTTCACTCTCATTTATAAATCCATAATCTTAATTCATATGCACTTGAGGGATCTTAGTTACAAAGATCGACCTCATGGCTCATTGTTTTTTATTCTTTTTTGAATCCATATGAGCAAAAGATCATAATTATAGGCAAATTCTAATGTTACAGTTATAGGTAGAGGTCAGAAATGATCTTTTTCACAACAAGAGCTATATCTCTTATATGGCGTTCATTATTCTAGAAAGGTAAATTTAGAGACAGGCAAAACCACCTAAAAAAGGAAAAAGAAAAAGAAAAGTATAAAAATATTTCAGTTATTTACATTGCATTAAATCAACATCAAAACTAAAACCAAATACATCTGTAACCCCTCACCCCTGCCTTTTTGCCAAAATGACAGGTGGCATGCTGTTGAAGCTGACAGCAGTACCTGGTGGGGACCTGGGTTTGAGGAGGATGAGGTTACTCGGAACAGGGGGACCTAGGTTTGGCTACTCTGCACAGGGGCACCCAAGTAAATCCGAACACAGGAAGCAATAACTGTAATGTCCAGAACCAGGAATGGGATTCTTCAGCGTGGCTTTTATTCACATACTAGCTGAACAAACAAAGCATAGACGGACCCCCATAGGGCTACATTTCCTGGTAATGCAGATTAGAGACTACAGAACACTTTCTCACCATTTTCAGCCCTCAGGCTCTGAATCCACAAGGCACACAGCCTGGACTTGTACACAGCTTTGGGTACACAGCCCGACTTGTACACACTTGGGTTTTCCCTACAGGCCAGGCTCCCCCGCCGGCCACTTGATCCGCGGTCCATTGGAAGAATGAACCAATTATCCTGTTGTGGCTCCTCACACCAGTTAGAGTCGGCGACTCCTAGAGAGAATTTTTCCTTGTTGTGGCTCCCCACACCACTTAGAGTCAGCGATTCCTAGAGAGAATTTTTTCTTGTTGTGGCTCCCCACACCACCTAGAGTCTGCGACTCCTAGAGAGAATTTTCCCTTGCAACCCCCTGTCTGGGTACTTCCCCCATCACTGGCCAACTGCATGAGGCAAAGTAGCAACCACAGAAGAAATCCGTAGAGGTGGACCTGGTCACTAAAGATGGGGGGGTCTGCCCACCTCCAGCTCCCACAGCCCATACCTGGCCATTTCCCTGGGAAAACTGAACCATTCCTTTGCTGAACTTCTAAATGTAGATTAAAGGGAAGATGTATGTTGCATCTCCTCTACATATTATTTGAATCACACAACACTCTAGGATTTGACACTACTTTCTTTGTTGGCCCATTTCTGTAGGCTTCCCAATATGTAGCTCAATCCCTAGATTTCCACACAAGTCCCAGGGTGAAGAAAACAATTTGCCCTTTTTGCCAGAGCAGACACTCACCCCTTAGTTGCAGGTACCCCACAGGAGACTCACAAATCTTCCATCTTCCAAAATAAATATTGAATTAAAACAGGCAGCTTTTCTTCCACTTAGCAGACTTAAGGGGATTGCCCCAGGAATCTGCTGGGAATCTTTATATTCCCCCCCCCCGGAGGGAGGGGGCACTGAGACCCGAAACAGCGGTCTCCACCACTTGAGTACAACTTCACTCCTTCACTTACTGAAGACAAACTGAACACTACCTTTGAAAACTCCCAAAGTTCTATCTAACTCCCTTGGCTGCAGATTCCAATGTGGATTATGCAGCTGCGAAAGTTCTATTGGTGATGTCATCCCTCAGTCTCAGCTGAGACTGAGAACAGAGTGAGACAGTGTGAAACCGAGTTAACTGGAGTTTCACAAGCTGCCTTCCCTGCCTACCACTAGGTCTTACTGGGATTCTAGTAACCCCGGGTAACAAGGGGGTTACACTCACCCTTGACCAGGAAAATGACTGTTCGCAGTCATTATTTACCTGGCCTTAGGCCATCCCACCCTATGTGCTACCTGCGGAGGGGGTGATCAGGCCCCCTCCTACCATGTGCAAGCACAGGCAGGCAACACTATGGGCCTAGAGGCCTGTAGCTGACATATCAGCCTCTACACTATCCACTTACTATGTACACCTAGTGGCTCTGGTAGAACCATCCAGAGCATAGCCCTGATAGATCAGCACTGCGGTCCCCACTGCAGGTCAGCGCCACAGCCTGTCTATTCCCCCTAACCCTCTAGGGAAAACCTATCTGCCTTTAACCTAATATCCCCAAAACAAAAAAAACCTGGGGACCTCCCCGACCTTGGGCAACCTGCAACCACACCATTAAAATACCACATTACTGCCTCCTCCCTACCCCCACAACCACACCTGTGGAAGGAAAGGGTTAATACAGTAATAACAACAATAACACCACAGTACTTTAAATTTCTAAACACTGATGAGGAACTCCGATGAGCCCCTCCTCCTCTTCTTGTCTTCTCTTCTGTCTTCCCAGGAATACCTGTAAGAAAAAGAAAGACAAAACACACTCCTAATCTGCATACACAGTCTACCTAAACCCCTACCATCAAAACACTGCAGAATCCCAAAAAGATTTTTTTTTTTTAGAAAAAAGGTAAAAAAACAGTATTTACATTAGAAACAACAACATTATTTACAATACACATTTGGGGGGATGGAGTGCCCTTAAAGTCCCAACTAATGACCACAAGGCCTGAAGGCTAGTCCAATCGAGAGTCTCTCCTGGGCCGGAGCCTGGTGAAGCACAGTTCTAACAGGCCAAAGTCCCGAGGCGGAGAGTCTTTGAGGACAGTTCACACATTTTTGAAGTCTGTTAGTGTAGGGTGTGTACTGCAATGTCACAAAGATAGAAAAGTTCGGACTTACCAGCCACTTGTACTACGAGATTCGGCACCAACCTGCACCTCTGATGAAGACTCTCCCTGGCAGCATTTCTTCCGATACAGCTGGGTGGACATCTTCTGGGAACCAGAGGAGTGCACATCTGGGAACAGCTGGACTGATGTTATCTCTGGAGACGGAACCTTAGAACAGGAACAAAAAGAAAACAGCTGGTCCGACATCATCCGATTACCAGGTGATGAACAGGATAACAGCTGGGATGGTGTCCTCTCTGGATCTGAAGTCATCTGGTGGGCCAGTTGATGGTTTCTGGAAAGGACAGTACACTGTAGACTGATGAATGTGGGGCACCTGAGTCCTGGATATTCATATTGGCGAATCAATAAAGGCACTTCACAGTCTGGTGTGGCAGTATTGACTACCACTGCTCGGCTCTCCATTTTGTAGGCACGGGCTTATTTGCTGGGAGGTCCTTGCACTGAGGCCAATAGTACCCATCCCTCTCCATCCACCATTCTCACTCTGTCTATAAACAGTGTCCTGCCTCTCTTCCACTGGGTATACTTTTCGTGGAACAGTCTATTCTTTACATATTTGTTGGCCCCAGGATGCACACTTTTCATTGCTTCATCCCAGATCCAGGATTTCCTGCAGTTCTCAATCTCCTCCCAGACTTTCCGAGGAAAGGTAGGAAAGGTCATAAGATAGATCTCATTTGCCTTCCTATGAACCAGTCTCTCTTCTTTACTTGCTTTGGTCAATCTGAGACCGCTGCCCTGGCTTGGGGGTGGCCAGTCCTGGTTCTGCCAGCTACGCATCCTTAAGGAAATTAGAAATGGATCCCTGACTTCTTCCTCCTGTAAAGCCAGGGCAGTGGCATCACCACTTTCTTCCATACATTCCTCCGAGGCAAGATCTTGAGGCTGTGTACCTGTTCCTTTTTCACAAGGCCACATAGGTTCCCCCTCATCTTCCTCTTCACTGAGGATCTGAGCCCAGGAGTGAGCAGTCGTCCTCACTCCCGAGACTATCCACTCATCACTAGGCTGGAGGCTCCACACTCCCATTCAAAGGCCTCCCGCATCTCATCTTCACCTAAGAGACTTGGGCTAGGCCCCCCCCCTCCAGGGGTCTATTGATGCTTTATCTGAACTTTCTTTCTGGGATCCAGCATCCAAAACTTCAACTTCTCGTTCTGTCTCTAACTCTGCACCCTCTAGCTTTGTGCCACACTCCCCCAAGGGGCCTTCCTCCACAGGCTCCACCTGGTGCTGTGTGCTGCCAACTGCAGATTCCTGAATTTTTGTCCATGTGGGAGCCAAACGAATTGGAGGCACTTTATATAAGCCATATTTTTCTAGGCATCCAGCACAGTGAGGAATCATGAAGACGTCCCTTCCAGCTCCCAAGCATATTTGACATACACGCACTGGTTAATTAGGAATCGCCACCTGAGGAGGCAGTTGCCCTCCATAGCACCATTTTTCAATATCCCTCAGTCTATTTACTGCTGCTGTTACTGCAACCCAGGCACGAGCCGGGTAACGAGTTGGTCCTGAGGCCATAACTGCAGAAAAATAAACAAAAGTTCACTGTAATTGAAAGTCCCACTTTATTGAACATACTCTTTAGCTGTAAAATGGCTCCTCTGCTGCTGTGTTTACTTTACTACCCCACCCTGTAATGGCGGTGGCAGCACTCCTGTGCATCAACATTTAGAATCTGGATCAAGCCACTGCGCACTCGATTTACACAAGCTACTGATAATATTTACTCAAACTGCACAACTTGCTCTGATCTTGCTTTAAACACATTTACAGGATTTTCCATGGACTTTTCACATGCTGGTATCATTTCTTTTATTACAGTCCCTTAAAGCTTCAGGTTTTTAGCACAGGATTGCCTGTATTTCTAGTGCTGCACTTTGCTACAACCCACAGTCTCTCTCTGGCTTCAAACTCTAAAATGAGGCTGAATTCATTACTGTGCACACAGTCAATGGCGAGGGGCTGGACTGATTGCAGCCTGACCAGCCACATGACGCCATGCAAATGAGCCTCTTCTTCCTCGCGAGGGCTCTTCTCCTCACGGCGATCGTCGAGCAGGCAAATTTAAACTGCAGAATGAAAGCTTTTTTTTTTTTTCAACTGACTCTACGGCGGGAGCCCATTTCAACCATTTAACATAACCATTAAAACTGCAGTCTCTCAGTTCATTCAGAAAGCATTTCCAACGTCCAGGGCACAATTTTCCTGTTGCTACCCCTAGTCTTCCACACTTTTCTTCACAACAGTTCATTTTAAAAGCATTTCAAATGTCCAGGGCACAATTTTTCTGTTGCTACCCCTAGTCTTCCACACTTTTCTTCACAACAGTTCATTTTAAAAGCATTTCAAACGTCCAGGGCACAATTTTTCTGTTGCTACCCTAGTCTTACACACTTTCTTCACAGCAGTTCATTTTAAAGCATTTAAAATGTCCAGGGCATAATTTTCCTGTTGCTTCCCTTGTCTTCCACTTTTCTTTACCACAGTTCATTTTAAAAGCATTTCCAACGTCCAGGGCACAATTTTCCTGTTGCTACCCCTAGTCTTCCACACTTTTCTTCACAACAGTTCATTTTAAAAGCAGGCAAAAACGCTGTAAACAGTTTGATGCAGGACAAGGGCACACTCTTTGGCTTTACTGCTCCTTGGTAAACAGTTGGCATTTTTAAACAGCAGCACAAGATCCACAGCACCCAGCAACACACTAGGGAAATTGCTTCAGCTTTTTGGGCTACCCACTGCCAGATAGCCAAAATGCTAGCCCCCTTGCCCAAGCACCTTCCTCCCAGAACAAAATCCAAAGTGGTGCCTCCATTTTTGAAACCCCTCACCCTGCCTTTTTGCCAAAATGACAGGTGGCATGCTGTTGAAGCTGACAGCAGTAGCTGGTGGGGACCTGGGTTCGGGGAGGATGAGGTTACTCGGAACAGGGGGACCTAGGTTTGGCTACTCTGCACAAGGGCACCCAAGTAAATCCAAACACAGGAAGCAATAACTGTAATGTCCAGAACCAGGAATGGGATTCTTCAGTGTGGCTTTTATTCACATACTAGCTGAACAAACAAAGCTTAGACGGACCCCTATGGGGCTACATTTCCTGGTAATGCAGATTAGAGACTACAGAACACTTTATCACCATTTTCAGCCCTCAGGCTCTGAACCCACCAGGCACACAGCCCGGACTTGCACGCAGCTTTGGGTACACAGCCCGACTTGTACACACTTGGGTTTTCCCAACAGGCCAGGCTCCCCCGCCGGCCACTTGATCCGCGGTCCATTGGAAGAATGAACCAATTATCCTGTTGTGGCTCCCCACACCACTTGGAGTCTGTGACTCCTAGAGAGAATTTTTCCTTGTTGTGGCTCCCCACACCACCTAGAGTCTGCGACTCCTAGAGAGAATTTTCCCTTGCAACCCCACATCTGGGTACTTCCCCTATCACTGGCCAACTGCATGAGGCAAAGTAGCAACCACAGAAGAAATCCGTAGAGGTGGACCTAGTCACTAAAGATGGGGGGTCCGCCCACCTCCAGCTCCCACAGCCCATACCTGGCCATTTCCCTGGGAAAACTGAACCATTCCTTTGCTGAACTTCTAAATGTAGATTAAAGGGTAGATGTATGTTGCATCTCCTCTACATATTATTTGAATCACACAACACTCTAGGATTTGACACTACTTTCTTGTCTGGCCCATTTCTCTAGGCTTCCCAATATGTAGCTCAATCCCTAGATTTCCACACAAATCCCAGGGTGAAGAAAACAATTTGCCCTTTTTGCCAGAGCAGACACTCACCCCTTAGTTGCAGGTGCCCCACAGGTGACTCACAAATCTTCTGTCTTCCAAAATAAATCTTGAATTAAAACAGGCAGCTTTTCTTCCACTTAGCAGAATTAAGGGGATTGCCCCAGGAATCTGCTGGGAATCTTTATATCCCCCCTCCGGAGGGAGGGGGCACTGAGACCCGAAACAGCAGTCTCCACCACTTGAGTACAACTTCACTCCTTCATTTACTGAAGATAAACTGAACACTACCTTTGAAAACTCCCAAAGTTCTATCTAACTCCCTTGGCTGCAGATTCCAATGTGGCTTGTGCAGCTGCGAAAGTTCTATTGGTGATGTCATCCCTCAGTCTCAGCTGAGACTGAGAACAGAGTGAGACAGTGTGAAACCCATTTAACTGGAGTTTCACAAGCTGCCTTCCCTGCCTACCACTAGGTCTTACTGGGATTCTAGTAACCCCGGGTAACAAGGGGGTTACACATGCTACTCTGAAAAAGGAGAAGGGGGAAGGAAAGGAAGGTGAAGAGGGAAGGGGGGAAGGAAAGGAAAGGAAAGGAAAGAAGGAAGGGGAGGAAGGAAGGAAGATAATGGTGAGGGGGAAGGGATTTAGCGGGAATGGAAAGGAGGGGAAGAGAGGGAGGGAAAAAGGAGAGAAAGGTGCAAAAACAAGGAAAAGGTGGAAAGGATAGGATGAGGGAAGACAGAGGAAGAAGGGGAAGGAAGACGGGGAGAGGGGAAAAAGAAAGGAAGAGAGGACGGGATTGGGGAAAGAGAGAGAGGGGAAGGGGAGGGAAAAGGGGAAGGGAAAAGAGTTTTTTAAAAGGGATTTTTTTAGGTGGAAAACACATAATTTCTCAAAATACATATTCAAATGCAACATTGAACTTCTATAATGCAGAACTTATCTTTTATCTCTCCAAAAAGATTTTAGATCCCACATTTCATTTAGGCCATTTGGCTTTACAGTATTAACTTTACAAATCCAATAACTCTCTCTTTTGAGCAATAGGTTCGCTTTTATTACCTCCTCTTTCTGGTCTCATGACCAATTCCAAAACCATGAACCTAAAACTTCTTAGATCAGATCAACGGCATTCCAAAAAATGCCTCCTTACTGGAGTATCAACTATCTGGTTCACAATGGAGCGTACAGGCTGTTGTATTCGCTCTTTTAACATTCTTATAGTTTTTCCAGTGTAAAACAGGTAACAGTCACACCATAGGATATAAATTACAAAGGTAGTACTACATGTAATAAAATCCTTTCTCTGTATACTTTCCCCATTTGGCATTGTAAATTCTGTTCCTGTCTGCATAAACTGGCAGACATTACATTATTTGCATTTAAACCCTTTTTGGTTTGACAGGTAACTAGGATTCTTGTACTGAGCCTTTTTTATAGAAGCTACTGTGGACTAACTTGTCCTGGAGGGTGGCCATTTTCCTAAAAGTCACCCTAGGAGAGTCATGTACCAATTCTTTTAGAAAGGTATCTGCTTCTAGACTATCCCAATGTTTCCACACCACATTTCCTATGAGACCTGACAGTCTGCTAAACTCTAGTGACAATGTGATAGGGCCCCCTTGCTCTTGTCTCCTGGATGGTTTGGTACCACTGTTTTTATGTCATAAGTGTTCTTGCTGTGTCTCATTTATAACCTTTTCATATGCATTAGAAGCAAATCACTATAGCCTATCTGCTTGAATCTGATAATCAAATATTCAGCATGTCTGTTAAACTCCATATCACAAGTACAATTCCTTCTTATTCTAATAAACTGGTTAAATGGGATAGAATCTTTTAATTTTGCTGGATGTGAACTATCCCTTCTCAATAAGAAATTAGTAGACTCCTGTAAATTTTTGTAATAATAAGCTCTGTTTTGCTATTTTCACTCAGAGTAATATCCAAAAACTCAATATGTTCTGGGTCAGTGTGGTGTGTGAATCTTAAATTTCTATTATTGGTATTTAAACTATACATAAATTCTACTATACTTTCAGCATTTTCATCCTTGATATATAATCAATCATCTATAAAACGACCCCACTTTATAATGTTTTTAAAAAATGATTAACTGGGTCCAGTAGAACCTCTTGTTCCCAAAGGCCCATAAATAAATTTTCATATGCAAGGGTCATAGAAGCCCCCATCACCGTACCACATATCTAATTACAGAAAACATTATCAAATTCAAAATAGCTGTCATTCAGCACAAAATCTAAGGCCTTCGTAAGGAATTCTACTGGGCATGCGTTTCATATTGATCTCTTTGTAAATACAACTCTGCTGCTCTAACACCATCTCTGTGTTGTATTGAAGTATACAATGCCTCTACAGCCACACAAATCCAGCTATAATTTGATTGCCAACTAACTTCTTGAAATTTTCTTATAGTGTCTCCTGTATCTCTAAGACAAGAGGGAAGTTTAATCACACTATGCTGCAAAAATAGATCCAGAAACTGGCAAAAATGTTCAGTCAAAGACCCCAACTCTGAAACGATGGGCCTTCCAGGGGGCTGTATGAGATATTTATAAATCATACATAGAAGCATAGAATTTGACAGCAGATAGGGACCGCTTGGCCCACCCAGTCTGCCCATTTCTCTACCTAATGGATAAGCTGCAAATCCTAGTTAACCAGCAGCCTACTTCTTTCTACCCCCACCCCCTAGAATTGCCTTATGACTGCCCCGTGCATGCTTGAATTCAACCACTGATTTTGACTCCACAACCTCCTCTGGAAGGCCATTCCATGCATCCACAACCCTCTCTGTGAAAAAATACTTCCTTACATTACCTCTGAGCTGCCCCCCTCTATCTTCAAATTGTGCCCCCTTGTTCTTGCACACCTCTTTTTGAAAGATGCTACCCTCTTGGACTTTACTGATTCCCTTAAGGTACTTGAAAGTTTCTATCATGTCCCCTCCTCTCCCTCCTTTCCTCGAGGCTATAAATATTAAGCTCCTTTAGTGTCTCTTCATATGTCTTCCGGTGCAGACTCTGCACCATTTTAGTTGCCCTCTCTGGACAGCTTCCATCCTGTCTATGTCCTTGTGGAGATTGTGTCCCAGAACTGCATACAGTGCTCAGATGGGGTCTCACCAGCTGTCTGTACAGAGGGATAACAACTTCCTGTTTTCTACTGGTGATGCCTTTCCCTATGCATCCCAGTATCCCCAGCCCTCCTTACTGCCCTCTCACATTGCTTGCCACCTTTAAGTCATCTGATATGACTACCCCCAGGTCTCTTTCCATTTTTGTTGTTGTTAGTATCTCACCCCCATTGTGTACTCTTCCCTGGGTTTTGTTTCCCATGTGCATTGCCTACATAGAAACATGGAAACATAGAATTTGATGGCAGATAAGGACACGCTGGCCCACTAGGTCTGCCCATTTCCCTACCTACTGGATAAGCTGCAGATCCTAGTTAACCAGCAGCCTACTTCTTCCTACCCCCACCCCTAGAATGGCCTTATGACTGTCCCATGCATGCTTGAATTCCACCACTGATTTTGACGCCACAACCTCCTCCAGAAGGCCGTTCCATGCATCCACAACCCTCTTTGTGAAAAAATACTTCCTTAAATTACCTCTGAGCCGCCCCATCTTCAAATTGTGCCCTCTTGTTCTTGCACACCTCTTTTTTTGAAAGATGCTACCCTCTTGGACTTTGTTGATTCCCTTGAGGTACTTGAACGTTTCTATCATGTCCCCTCTCTCCTTCCTTTCCTCGAGGCTATACATATTAAGCTCCTTTCGTCTCTCTTCATATGTCTTCCGTGCAGACCCTGCACCATTTTAGTTGCCCTCCTCTGGACAGCTTCCATCCTGTCTATGTCTTTGCGGAGATTGGGTCTCCAGAACTGCACACACAGTACTCAGATGGGGTCTCACCAGCTGTCTGTACAGAGGATAATAACTTGTTTTCTACTGGTGATGCTCTCCTATGCATCCCAGCATCCCCCAGCCCTCCTTGCTGCCCTCTCACATTGCTTGCCCACCTTTAGGTCATCTGATATGACTACCCCAGGTCCCTTTCCATTTTTGTTGTTGTTAGTATCTCACCCCCCATTGTGTACTCTTCCCCTGGGTTTTTGTTTCCCAGGTGCATTACCTTGCACTTCTTAGCCTTGAATCTAAGCTGCCATATATTTGACCATTCCTCTAACCTTGCCAAGTCCCTTCTCATCCTTTCCACCCCACCATGTGCATCAACTCTGTTGCAGATCTTTGTGTCATCTGTAAAGAGACATACTTTTCCTTCCAGTCCCTCTGCAATGTCGCTTATAAAGACATTGAAGAGGACCGGTCCTAATACTGAATCCTGCTGTACCCCACTAGTAACCCCCCTTTCTTCAGAGTGGACACCATTTACTATTACCCTCTGTGTCCTATTCTCCAGCCAATTCTTTACCCAGGCTATCATCTTCGGACCCACTCCCAGGCTGGCTAACTTGTATATTAATATTTTGTCTGGGACCATGTCAAATGCCTTGCTAAAGTCTAAGTAGGCCATGTCCACAGCCCCTCCCTGATCTACTACTTTGGTCACCCAGTCAAACAAATCTATTAGATTCGTCTGGCATGACCTTCCCACTGTGAATTCATGCTGCCTTGGGTCCTGTGCCCCTCTGGCCTCTAGGTACTCGACAATTCTTTCCTTCAGAAGTGATTCCATCTTTTTCCCTATCACTGAGGTTAAACTAACAGGTCTGTAGTTTCCTGCTTCTGCCCTGCTCTCACTTTTGTGAAGGGGAATCACATCTGCCCTCCTCCAGTCCTCAGGTACCACCCCATCCTCCCATAATTTGTTAAAGAGGGTAGTCAGTGGTGTCACTAGTTCTACCCTTAGTTCTTTTAGAATTCTGGGATGAATCCCATCAGGCCCCATTGCTTTGTCCACCTTCAGTTTTAAAAGTACTTTCAGAACCATTTCTTCTGTAAATGGGCTGGTATCAACTTCTGTATCCAGAGTGTTTCTATTGTTTGTTTTAGGTACCTCCCCCTCTTCATTCGTAAATACTGAGCAAAAATATTTGTTTAGTATCTCTGCCTTTTCACCGTCACCTCTCCCACCCCTCCCTTTATTAAGCCTCACTATCCCTCCCTTGGTCTTCCTTCACTCCCTGATGTACCTAAAAAAGGTTTTATCCCCCTTCTTAACTGAGTTGGCTATCTTTTCCTCAGTTTGGGCCTTTGCTGTTCTGACTGCCTTCCGAGCTTCCTTTTGCTTTAACTGATACAATTCTCTGTTCTGCTCCTTCTGTGATTCCTTGTACTTCTTGAATGCTTTCCTTTTCTCTTGAACATTCACTGCCAACTTCTTTGAGAACAATAGTGGTTTCTTACATCGTTTTGTTTTGTTTATTTGCTTCACACAAAGGCTTGTTACCTCTGTGATCGCAGTTTTTATTATTCCCCATTGTTCTTCCACCCCTCCTTCCTGCCCATTTGCTAGTGCATTCCTTAGGCACTCACCCATTTTGGCAAGTCAGCCTCCTGAAGTCCAGTACATTTGCCTTTGTATGGCTTGACTCTATTGCTGTGTTTATGTGAACCATACTGTTCGATGGTCACTAGTTCCCAGATGGCTACCCACTTCTACATCTGTGATCCTCTCTCCATCTCCATTTGAGAGAACCAGGTCTAAGATTGCTCCCTCTCGAGTGGGTTCCAATAGTAGTTGTCTAAGGCATGTCCCCTGTAGGGCACCTAGAATAACCCCACTCTTAGAAGTGGCTGCTGCAACTGCACTCTGGTTAACATCTGGCATATTCAGATCACCCATCAGCAATATCTCCCCTTTTTCTGCCATTCTAAGTATACTTTCTATCATTTTCTTGTCCATTTCCTCCCCCTGAGAGGGGGATCTGTATACAATCCCTGTGCGGATTGTGGTGCCATTGCCTTTCTCCAAATTGACCGACAGTGCTTCTTCTCCTCCCTGTTTACCCTTTTGTTCTGTTGCTTTGATTCCTTCTCTTATGTAGAGAGCTACTTCTCCTCCTCTTTTACCCTCCCTGTCCCTCCTGTAGATAGTGTATCCTGGTATGTTTACATCCCAGTCATGGTTCTGTGTGTACCATGTTTCTGTGACTGCCACGATATCCAGATGTTCCTCCTCCATCAAGGCCACTAATTCAGGAAGCTTGTTACCCAGACTATAGACATTGGTACTCATTGCTCTCCATTTTTTGATGGCTTTACCTTCTGTAGCAGCATCACCCATTGACCTTTCTACCTTGGTCTTTTTCTTATTTAGTACCCTGTTTTGTAGGGGGGAGGCTGGGATTTTCCTGCTGCTTATCAGTGCCTCCCCCCTTGACTAGTTTAAAAGCTTGCCAATGAAGCATTTAAACTGATTGCCCAAAAGACTTGTTCCCTTCATGGACAGATGCAGACCATCCTGCCAGTATAGGCTGGTGTCCCTCCAGGTGGAACACCAGTCCCCAATGAAGCCAAACCCCTGTGCTCCACACCATTTTTTCAACCATTCGTTAAACTGCATGGTACAAAGTACCCTCGTCTCACCCATGCCACTGACAGGCAGCACCTCTGAGAAGGATACTGTGTGTGCTACTTGTCTTAGGCCCCTCCCCAACGCTACAAAGTCCTTCTGCACTGCTCTAATCTCATGATGAGCCAAGTCATTTGTCCCTAGCTGGACAGTGACGTCCAGCTCAGACTCCCGTGCAACTGTTGTCATGATCCTAAGGATGGCGCTTCCTGTCGCTGCAAGCCATGGCACCAGGCAGGCACCTTACTTCAGTTTTCCCTGCTCCCCAATGATATAGAGTTGGCGTGACAGGGTACTCACAGTAAAGAAACTTAGATTCTGAATCAGTAAATTTAAATGTCATGAATGTCCAATTACAATGGTTGTTGGTGATGTCATGGAATTATAGTATAAATGAATGATGCTCTAGTGAGTCTGTATATGATCCCTTGGAAGGCTTGGAAGGCTCTGTGCTGAGGCGCTAGGAGCTTCTGCTTTTGCTGGTACACTGGAGTGCTTGGTGAAATTTCACAAAATAAATTATAGTACTGCTATCAGTACAACAACAGCAAAAGTTTCCAGTGTGCTTTCATTTTGTACTGATTTTTAAAATCATCTTAGAAAACTAAAAACACACTGAGGATGTATCTCAGGATGGCAGGAATATATTTTTGCTAACAAGTATGGCTACTTTAAAGTTGTTTATTTTTGCATACCTTGCTGTTTGTTGTCTTGTGGTACAGTATTTAAGTTATTCCAAACAAAATTACTATAAGCTGCAGCTATGCACTTACTTGAAATTTAAACATTTCATCCGCAGCTGCATTCATAATGTTACAGATCTGAAATGAGAAATATTAATTATGTCATTGGATACGTATCCATACTATGAAACACAAATGATGTGACTCAGATTGTTTATGTATAGACCGTACAACTGAACTTTCTATTCTGCAGACAAGAAAATACAGCAACAATAAATACTTTCATTCAGAAGTGGGCTTCAGCTACATGGCCCTGGGTTGTTGAAGGCAGGGCATCAGGCAGAGGTAATGTGCTTATTCTGAGGAGAGAACCAACTTTACAACACACAAACTGCTTCTTTGCTAGCAGATCATGAAGCCACACAGGCACTTGCTGAGGGAAGTAACTGCTAGCGTCTACTCCAATTGGTGCAGCTACATTAGGGTTCGGTGGGAATACATTTTTGCATGTTCAGCACTGAACATGATGTCCCACTGCTTGAGAAATTTTTATGTGTTTTTGGCTAAAAGGACCGTTATTCAAATGAATTTGTGTAGGTGACAGAGAGGAGTCAAGTAAAACCTATCTAGCTAATCATGTAAGAGCATTAGGGATGCTTAAGCGTGTTTAAATGGGACTTGAAATACATCCTCCCACTTACATGAATGCTCTGAAGTTGAACATTTCCTTTCACAACCCTTACAGAAATAGAAGTGTGCTGTGAACATGCAGAATGCATGCCACATGTTTAATTGTGCAATGTTTGCATGCGGTTTAAATATACAAAGTGAACCAAAGTGAACCAGGTTTAAAATGCAAGTCATGTTCACATGTTGCAAGCTTAACATGTGTGCAGCAGGTAAGCTGGTGTGACCATCTTCTAAAAATCATAACAGGTTTGTGTGTTGCATGCTTGACATGAGTGCAGCAATTGAGCTGGTGTAATTATCATTATAAAATCACATTGGGTTCACCTGTTGCATGCTGGCCATGTGTACAGCAACTAAGCTGGTGCAAATCTCATCTAAAAATACATCAGTTTCTATTTCTCATACTACTGCTAGCAGTTAGAGCCATTAAAATACATGTTTATTGATTTCCCATTACAATTAGGCAAACTCATGAATTCTAATCCTTTTGCAAGTTGTTTAATGGCTTTTGATTTTTGCCATTAAATCACCATAAATTTGTAAAGTATTGTTTGCTTACTGCATTAAATGCCTAGGATATAGCCAGCCGACATCTCTCATTCCAGATGTGTGAAGAGAGGCCTCTATGTTATGAAGCCCAACCTTTTTGTTTTGGGCCATGAAAATCCCCTTATGCATATTTAGTGCTACAAATGTGTTTCTCCATGACTGAGTCAACTCACTTACTTTCCCTTTGTCATTCTGTATGGAACATATACACTGTGGCCATGCTAAGCACTCTTTGTGCTGAGTAGGGTAACGGAAGCATACACCATACCTCACATTTTGTCACTGAAATGAGAAACATGGACACTTAAAATGAAGGACGGGTGAGGGACACTAACCCTCACAATGATCAGGACACATCCTGAAACATGGAGATACAGTACCTCAAAACACAGTGGAAACCATTGTATTTACTTGTACTGATACCTGAAAATGAATTTCTACGATAAAGCAGTGGTGTCATTTAACAAGGGTGGGGGTGCCCCCCCATTTGTGCCTAGGTTGTTCTTATGGTATGGCAATAATGCCATTAAATTTGGATTTAATCTTTTGCACAATAAGTGCTCCTTTGGTCTGTGTGAGCTCACACTGCAAGTGCACTTTTGACTCGACTATGTCTGTATTGTGTTTTCCACTCTCTCCAGTGGCACCATCACGCATGATGTGGAGAAGCTCCAGCCAAGCAAAGAGCACATGAGTCACGCAAGTACAACACTGTCTTTCCTGCTACAGAGTAGACAGGCTGCATACTACAACTTGGAGAAGTTGGTGAGCACTGAACTCTCAATAACAGTGCTGTGACAGCATATTTTTGTTGGTCTGCTCTTAGTGAGTCTTCATCTCCCCCCTGGTGGCTGAAGGGACAGGTGGTGATCTAGAAACTAACTCGAGTCAGGCTACCTACTTACTCTACTAGGCTCACGTTGCAAAAAGAAACAAAACAAATATACAGGCCCCCTCGACAGCAAGCTAGGTCTAGCAACAGTGGTGGCAGTGGTGTGAATAGCCTTCATAGGCCTTGATCAGTGCAGTGTGGCAGCAGCCATAACAGCAGCCAAGCAAGAAGCAAGCAACACATGTTGGGTGGGTTTGGTTAGTGAGGTGACTTTGTCACAGAGCACATTGGGGACCTGGGATGGTCATTTCCAGAATCCAGCTTCTGTCAGAAGGACAGGGAGGAGTGGACTAAAATCTGGTTTGGTGGCACACTGGGTCAAGCTGCAAGTTCTGGCCACATGGCCAGGTAAGTAAAAGTAAATATTTTTTTTTAAAGGGGGATTGGGAAAGGAGAGGGGGGGGAAGGACTGAAATATTGTTATGTTTTTCACTTTTCTGGGCCTTTGGGTGGCTTCATGACTCATATGGGATGCGTATTTAATGGAATGGAGTCAGGAAGAGAAATCCAGACACATTTTTTTCAGGGGGGTGGGGGTCAGAACATCAGCCAGGGAAAAAAATGCTTAATAACTGGGTGGGTTTAAGCTCAAATCTGATGCACTGCTCCGGGGTATAGACAGATAAATTCTATACATTTGAATTTTTCCTTATTTGCATATCACTTTTCAGTAACACAAATGAGCTTTACCTTTTATAGGCATTCCAGACATTCTAGAGCTTGCCACTTACGAACATACGAACATATGAAATTTGCCAGCAGATAAAGGCCTAGAGGTCTATCAAGTCTGCTTGAATGTGCAGCTAGCACCCCTTATTCTGCAGCTGCCCCTCCCTTCCACCCTTCCCCTTCATTAACCCTCCCCCTTGCCCTGTTCCATCCCCTTTTGAAGCAGTCCACTGTTCTACTGCATACCACTTCAGCAAGTAATGCATTCCACCCAGCCACCACCCTCTCTGTAAAAAGTGTCTCCTCATCTCCTCCTGAACCTTCCTCACTCCAGTCTCATATCATGGCCTGGTGGCCCTCCCTCCTTACTTTGAACAGCCCCTCTGTACCCATCTTGTTTATTCCTTTCATGTATTTAAAGGTTTCAATCATGTCACCCCTGTCTCTCCTCTCCTCCAGTGAGTACATGTTCAACTCCTTCAACCTCCTCTCGTATGATAAGTCCCCCAGCCCCTTGATCATCTTTGTCACTCTGTGCTGCACCCCCTCCAGTAACTTAATGTCCCTCTTCAGATACTTAGGGGCTAACTAGCACATGGCCTCCACTGATTGTTGCCTATCCCATGCTGAAATATGAAATAGTGCCCTTGCCATAAAGTCTAAATTTACAGGACATCCTCTGTGTGAATAGTATGTTTTCCATGAGGGAAAGATGAGCAGCAGAGCAGTTTTCAGGGTTAAAATGAGGAATGTCCCTTGCATTCAGGGACAGTTGAGCAGTATAGTATGCACAGACTATTGGAGCCCCACTATGGTAAAGCTTATACTCCCCCCCAGTGAAGCTGACCGCCACATCACCACACTCAGGTGCATTATGACATAGGGAAAGGGAGACTGCAGGGGTGTGCACCACTGAAATGAATGGGGGTATTTTTTTATTGCTGTTTTATACATTATTGATGGAGAGCTGGAGATCAATGAAGGCCACTGCTCAACTAACAAGGGTCTTGTTAGTAGAACAGTATCCTTCATTATTCTCCAACTCACCATCATAATGTATAAAATAGTAATAAAAAATAACTCCACTCATTTTAAGGGGATATGCCCCAGAACTCTGACTGATGGACATCATCTCTTAAAGACTTCTGCCTCTGACTCCCTAGTACTCAGGTAAGAGACTCTTGACTTATAGTTATACTCGGTGGGTTGTCTGTAGCAGCATGGCCACACCCACTGCAGTCTGTGCATGGGGAGTGGACTGGCCATGTGGGTGAGTGTCGAGTTATTGCTACTTTTGTTTTTCACCCTTAAAGTCTGTTTGCGTGGAAGCATTCAAAACTATGGAGTGAAAATAGTAGGAGTACAGGCCAGAAAGAAGTAATTAAGTAGTTTTGTGGGTAACTGTGTGTATACAGGGTGGGAAGAACCATATGTGTTTCCATTAGTATGTATGCTACAGTTTAGCTGTACAGCTGAGATTAGGGAGGACAAGAAAACTAAAATGTATAACAGTGTCTACAAGCATGTTGTGTGCTTGCAGATGTACAGTATGCAGATTTGTATTGACGTACAAGCAAGCCATATGTCTGCAGGCAGCATAGCTTAGTGGTTAAAGGCACTGAACTGCAAACCAGAAGATCTAAAGACCTGAGTTTGAATCTCATCAACCCCCACTTGTACAGTATATGGTGTAATTCTGTGCAAGTCACTTAACTTTTATGTGTGCACTTATCAATGACCACTTGCTTTTTGCACGCATGTCACATGCATGCAGTCTGTTCCAATTTAACATAAAAAGCATGCTTTCCACACTTGCTTGCTGCACGCATGCCATATGCATGCAATCTGTTCCAATTTAACATCTAAATCATGCTTTCAGCTTGCATATCACATGAATAATTTTATGTGTGCAGCATGAAAACATTTCATACAATTACTTCTGTAAGGGAAGGTTAGAAGCCTTGTACCTTGCCCTTCCCTAAGCATACTGAGGCTAATAATACTACATTTCTGGCTGTGAATCCAGTATTTAATCAGTTTATTAGCTTTTGTTGACCAGGTGAGTACACCAGACAATTGTGCCTATTTTCACAAACAACCCTCAAAGTTACACAATGGGCAGTAATCAGTAGTAAATGTCAGTGAACAGAAACAATACAATGCAAGGCAGGTAACAAAAAAATGATACAAAAGCCAAATAACACTTGAAGAAAAAAACAAGAATCCCATTCGGACTAAGCTAATGAATAGGAGTAAAGTAAAAGCAATGTTGTAGTTCATCTGGGACTGTCTCTGCTAAGCCTGGAAGTTACCGAACAGAAACTTTCTTTTCCTGGGTTAAATATATAAATTCCTGATTTCCTATCAAGTTTATATGTGGGGATGTAGAAGAACCTATTTTGGCACTTCCCTCCTGGGAATGCAGTCTGTCTGCATATGCATGCACACTTTTAAACCGGTCTGTCTTCACATGCCGACAAGGTCACCAAGCCCCTTTTCAGTAACATAGGGCCCAGGGACCAGGCACAAGTGCTTCTGAATATAGAAAGTGCATTGGGTGTTTCATTATCAGATGCAAAAGGGGCCTCTTTACAGCCACAAATACATCACAAATCCTTTAAACGTGAAGCTCACCAGCTCTGTTAAAGTAAGTGCTACAGTAAAATATAAGTTTAAAAATCCACTTGGAGAGCTCTTTTGGATAGAAGAGTGTCACCTCAGATGTTCTTAGAAAGACAGCACTGTGAAATATGCAAGGGGCATCACTTTTATATCTACAAGAGGCCTTCCTACCAGACCCACAAAGTCATTATAGATCAATTCAAATTGTTTTTGTTAAAATTACCCCTCTTTTGTTACAAAAAGATGATGGCATGAGTAACCTGCAAGAGGCCCATTATGGCAGCCCAGAGCACGAGACACTTACAGAAATACCATAAGTATATCTCAAGTGCAATGAAAGGAAGTGCTGCGAGTGGTCGGGAGCATCACTTGACGCCCTTGAGATTTATAATTAGCTTTGAAAAGAATTGTTGGAGTGGTAGTAACTGCTGCTAAGCACAACACAAACTGTAATGTGAAGGACATAACGTTTGCCTGTCAGTGCAGTAGCAGGATTGCTGCTCATGCCTCTGGTGACTCAGATTTGGAAACAAAACTAGGCAGGGAGGGCTGGCAACTGGAAGGATGCTTGAGCATCTAACAGGACACATGCCTGCTCTGTGAAGAGATGCCAACTGACGCTGCTACCCAATCAGAAACTGAGTACCCACAGCAAGTATTGCAGACAGAATGGTAGTGAAGGGTGGGGGGCGTTGTCTGGTTGTAAACATGGCACACTTGTGTTGCGCATATCTTGGAAACCTCATTGCTAAGGCCCCAGTTGGGAGGGAGAAAACTGAAAGTACCTGGGCCCACCAGTGACATTACCAAACTCTAGGGCTACACTTTCTTTGTCTGTCTATCAGAATGTTGGATTTGAACTTAGGAACTCAAAAGGGTTGATTACCTCTTCATGAAAGGGGCAAACCATGAGGGTATGTTCCAGATGGAAGGGCAGTAATGGGGCTGAAAAATGACCAAGAGCTGATGGGGAGGAGTCAGAAAGCACAAAACAAGTAAATGAAAAAGAATTTCATTAATGTAGCCTAACGAGAAATAGAACACAGGCCCCTGGGATCCAGCAGAGCTTATATTCCAGGTGGCTAGATTGAGCTTCCTGCCAAGTTCCACAGCTAGGAATTACTGAGATGGTAATCCAAACAGAACAATATTGTATTTTCCATATATGGCAACAAGTTTTTAAATATACAAAAACTGCACATAAATGAAAAAATGGAAAAAATTATGTACTATATTGAAGTCACCTGATGGCCAGCAGCAGTACTTTGGCATCCCACTCCAGAGAGATTTGGTAGTGCAGTACAATACCACAGTAATCCACAATGGTTGGGTCAGGGAGCTTGCTTTTTTGTTGGTGGGAGATTGTGTGCACACAAGGCCACCTATGGGTATATATGCCTCAACAGGAGCAAGGAATCAGGTGTCCTACAAAGGTTGACTATGCACGGCCATCAAGACAACAGTGGCTGGCACTCTCAGACAAAATATTCCATTTACCTCATTGAGGGGGAGTATTTATTCAGCTAGAAAGTGGCTGGACCCTGAGGACATGCTACCTGAAAATATGACCTGTCAGCACAGTGGTAACACTGATTGTTGAACTCATGATTGCAACCAGGTTCAGAAGCAACCCAGAGCTCTCTGGGGTGGCTGGGTGTAGGAGGATTAAGTGGTTTTGGTACACAAAGAGCCATGACTGGGATGTCAATATACCAGGGTACACAATCTATAGGAGGGACAGGGAGGGTAGAAGAGGAGGAGGAGGAGTAGCTCTCTATGTAAGGGAAGGGACCAAAGCAATGGAACTAAAGGGTAAACTGGGAGATGGGGAGGTGCTGTGGGTTACCCTGGAGACTGGAAATGGTACCACAATCCACACGGGGGTTGTATACAGACCCTGTCTGTCTCGGGGGAGGAAATGAACAAGGAAAGTATAGAAGGCATCCTTAGGATGGCAGAAAAAGGAGATATATTGTTGATGGGGCACCTGAATATGCCAGATGTTAACTGGAGCACCTTTGCTGCAGCCACATCCAACAGCAGGGTCTTTCTCGAGGCCCTACAGGGGGAATGCCTAAAGCCATTTGTGTTGGAACCCACTCAGGAGGGAGCAATCTTAGACCTGATACTCTCAAACAGGGAAAGAAAGAGGATCTCAGACCTATAAGTGGGTAGCCATCTGGGAACAAGTGACCACCAAACTGTGTGGTTCACGATAAACACAGCCATAGATTCAAGCAATTCAAAAATGAGGGTTCTGACGGACTTCCGGTTCCGGTCGCCTCGGCAATGGTAGCTTGATCCTAAACTATGAATTCCAAACCTGAACAATCCTTCACAATCCAGCTGAAAAAAGTAAAGAAACTGTAGAGAAAACACAGCATAGAGAAGTATCTAATGTCCCCGAAAATAAAACATAAAGATGGAGCAGGTGCGTTGCACGCAAAACTTAATTTTAATAACTCTGGGTCACAGCAGCAGGCTAAGATCCATGCCGAGATAGCCGACCTAATCGCACAGACACCTATAACCAGAGAGGAAATGGAAGAGAATTTTACCATTACGACTAAAACGCTTTGTACCACCTTACAGCAAATAAATGGCACATTAACCAGACTAGAGCAAAGGGCTTCTGAGGACAGGCAGCAAATAACTGAGCTATCAGAAAAAACAGCACAACTAGAAGAGATGGTCTCAGAGTATACAGCTGTTACCGATACACATAATTCTACACTACAGGATCTTCACTGAAGAGAATTAGCCCTTCAACAACAAATAGAGGACTTGGAGAATTGCAACACATGAAATAATCTCCTTCTGCATGGCCTTCCTGAAGGGACAGAATCGGGGCAAATGTCTCAGTTCATGAGTAGTTTTTCAAAAGAAATCCTCGATTTAGACAGTGACAGAGATCTGGGTATCATTCGGGCCCATCATTCATTAATAATGAAACCTAAAGATCCTAAGACCAGACCTCGCTCAATAATTATGGCTTTCATGGACTTTAGAATAAAGGAGGAAATCCTTCGTCTAGCATGGAGCAAAAAGCAAATGTTATTTGGTGATGTTCGGCTATTTTTCGACCAGGACTATGCCTCTCAAACTCCAGCTCACAGACAGAAGGCATATGGGGTGGTAAAAGCTTTGAAACAGGCAGGATACCAAGCCGACTTAGAGTACCCAGCAAGAGTCAAAATAAACACCCCAGAAGGATGGCAGCGCTTTCCAGAGCTCTCTGAAGTGGCAAAATGGGCTGAAAAGCATGGCGTTTCTATATTGGAGGAGAACTGGGGACCTGCGAATGGCTTGGAAGGGAGAAGGACCTGGCAGACAAAGGGGCCTAAAGGAGTAGCAGCAGTGCGCTTGGGGCAGACACAATTGATGTGGGACAAGATGTGTTCAAAGAGTCTTGCCCAGCAGGATGGAAACCCCTCGAACCAACGCAGAGCACCGAGACGGGAAGGAGAAGCCACTTGACCAGATGAGTATACTGATTTTAAAATGCATCGGAGGTTTTGTTTGGAGGTGTAATAAGAGGAAATACGCCACACTTGGGCCTCATCCTGAGCACCCATCCTAGAATAAGGGAAGATGATTAGACTTTTGAGAACCTAATATGCCAGTGACTTTGGCTGAATAGGCCTAGGCCTCTCGGCCCTATTATTGTAAATTATCTTTTGACAGCGTTTTTCACTGAGGGGGAGTTTTCTCTCTCGCCTTCCTTTATCTAATTATGATGGTGGATTGGTAGCAGTAATGGGGGGGTGGGATGAAGGTCCAGGGTGAGTAAAGGGAAGATCCATCAGCTGGAAAGACAGATAATGAATGTGCAGCATTCACAATAACTGCAAAAGCTGGATGGGAAGGATACATGCAAGGGGGGGGGTTCCGGGGAGCCTCTGGGGGTGGACAGCTCAGTAGGGGGGCTCTGGTAGCAGATTGACTCCTTTCTTATTTTGATAGTAAAGTCCCAAGAGGCTGAAGGGGCCAGAGTTGTGGAGGGGCCCTGGGGGGTTCCAGCTGGCCACTCACCTGGCTAGCCAGGGGCGGGGCTCCTCTTGAGCCACAAGATCTGTTTAGATAGATAGTTAGATTTTAAACTACCAGCTTAGAAGTTAATCAAGTTATTATTCAACGCTCCATACTATTATAAAAAAACATCATTATGTTGAGCAGAGGAGACATAACCCAAAGCAGAGGGAGCAGGGCGGATTACCGACTTGGCCCCAAGTGTAGATCAGTAAGGATTGTTCTCAGTCACGTAGTCAAGTTAAGAAGCAGAAAGGGGCACTTGCCAGAGGTCTTGGATTCTGGTAGGAGAGGCCTGGATTTGATTACATCCAGATATGGGTACTTGGATATGGCTTGGGGGGGCCTCCAGAGGGGCTGGGAGGGGGGTCACCAGTGCTGAAGAGAAGGGAGTGAATTTTTTGATGGAGAAAGGAGGGAATTAGACCCTCCACTGTTCTTCCCAGCTGCTGCCCCAGGGGTCCTTCCTGGGGAGGTAGTAGGAAGGAAATCACCTCAACCCAATGCATAGTTGGAGATAGGCTGGGGCTGTTCCCACCACCCTGGTATGGGTTGTTCCCTCCAGGAGATGTGATCCCCATGATGGCATAAGGAACTAGGTAACCCCGGAAAGGTATCAATACTATTTTAGAGCTCACCTGACCCCCCTTCTGAAGAAGAAGGTCTGATTTTACATAAGGGTTTGGGTTCTGGGCTATTGTTATTCCGGGCGACCACAGACAACCCTGCTGGAACACGCCACATTGAAGGAGGCAATTTCCTGCTGGGAGGCTAAGTAGTTGGCCTCCTATCTCCTTCCCTAGAGAGCTTTTTTTTCCTCCGGGAGGGAGGAAGAGGGTATAGTGACACCATGAAGTACCAAAAATGTTAAATCCGCCATGTTCATGGTTTCATGTATATAGTTAGGTTAAAAGGGCAATGTCAAGAAGTTTTATATTCATGTTACAGTTTTTATGGCGGGCACAGGTGCATCATCAGATGATTCAAAAGACTGAGATTTCTGCAAAATGAGAGATCTAAGGATAGTTTCATGGAATGTTAGGGGGATCAATAGTCCAGTGAAACGAGCAAGAATACTACAGGAGCTGCAAAGGCAACAAGCCTCCGTTGCATTTCTACAAGAAACGCATTCAGATAATGAAGAACATAAAAGCTCTGTAGTGGATGGGTGGGAGAGGTATACGCAGCAGCATATCTACAACAGCCTAATAAAAGGTGAGTGGCAATATTAGTAAAGAGGGATACCCCGCTACAAGTAACACAGGTAGATACCAACCCAGAGGGGAGATACGTGAGACTGAAGGGGGAATATAGAGGACAGAGATGTATCCTAGTTAATTTATATGCCCCGAACAATGAACAAGAGAGGATATTGTTCTTAAACAAATGTCTTTTGGAATCAGTCATAGATCCACAGAGCTTGATAATACTTGGGATGATTACAACACAGTCATGGATTTGGGGCAGGATAGGGTAGGCTCTAAGGCAGAGGGCTCAGCTAGATCAAGCAAAGTGTTGGCCAGACTATGCACAGAACTGTTATTAGTGGACATTTGGAGATTTTCGAACCCTGGGGTAAAAGACTACACATACTTCTCCTCGAAATACAAAATGTATTCCAGAATTGACTCCTTTTTGGTATCTCATAACTGTATACAGTACCTACATAGGACAGACATTGGTAACATCATATTGTCGGACCATGCCCCGACCACCTTAAGTTTAGAACTGTTCCCCAAACCTAGAGAAGCAACGTGGTACTTAAATGTAAGTCTTCTAATGCATAATAACTTCTAAGAACTAATCCAGAAAGCCACTACAGAATTCTTGGAACACAATCCACCAGAGAATATGGAAGCGGGGGTTAGATGGGACGCGCTAAAATGCTATTTAAGAAGACATATTATTAAATATGCCTCCAGGTATAAAAGATCTAAAATTCAAGAGAGAATAGAATTAGAAAGAAGAATTTATCAGTTAGAACAGAACCATCAGGAAACTCTGGACCCAGTGACTAAAAAAGAGCTTGAGGAAACAAAAAAAAAACGAAATGCAATATTAGACGCACAGGTGGAGGGCCAACTAAGGTATCATAGACAAAGATACTATGAACAAGAGAATAGGGCTGGCACAGTACTTGCCTGGCAAATTCAGAAGGAGAGAGCATCTAGAGCAGTCCCTAAGTTACGATCACCGCAAACTAAAAAGCTGATTACAGCCCCAGACTTAATAGCGGCCCAATTTCAAAAATTTTGTAAGACCTTGTACCAGGAGGAGAGAGAATCAGGTCACCTAGACAACACACTTAACTATCTGGAGGGTATAGTACTCCCTAAACTGTCAGAAACACAATGACTGGAATTAGAATCACCTACTACTGCAGAGGAAATAGTACAAAGAGTCAAGCAGTTAAAGAATGGTAAAGCCCCTGGATTGGATGGTTACGTGGTGGAATTCTATAAAGAATTTCAAGAAATATTGATCACGTCCATGAAGGAGGCCTTTAATGAGCTATTGCGGGGAGAGGGGGCACCCCCCAGATCTTGGAGTGAGGCACAGATTTCGGTGATCCATAAACCCGGTAGAGATCCAGAGACTTGTGGTTCATACCGTCCCATATCTCTGCTCCCAGCAGATTCCAAAATTTTCACTGGAATAATAGCGGCCCATTTACAGAAACAAATACAGACCTTAGTTCATCGAGATCAGACTGGTTGCATATCGGGGCGGTATCTGCAAGACAATATACGTAGATTGTTAAATACAATCTCATCCCAAAAATATAAGAAACAATTCCAAATAGCTATCAGTATGGATGCTGAAAAGGCATTTGATAGAGTAGATTAGGTATTTCTAAAGGAAACACTTAGAAAATTTGGCTTTGGGGATAAATGTGTAGCTCTGATTGGAGCATTATATCAGGCACCAAGGGTGAGAATTAAAGTAAATGGCTATCTTACAAATAGCTTCCCATTGGGGCGAGGGACAAGGCAGGGTTGCCACCCTCTCTCCATTGCTCTTTGCGTTATCTCTGGAGCCCTTAGCAGTAGCCATTAGGTCTAACCCCCTCATACAGGGGAGTCCAGGTTGGGGGCCATACTCATAAAGTGGACCTCTAAGCAGACAACTCCCTATTTTTTATTTCAGAACCTGAAAAATCTTTACCAGTCCTAATGGAAGAGTTAGCAAACTATGGGAAATTAGCAGGCTACAAAATCAATCACTCCAAGTCAGAGTCACTTATTTTAAGTGGCATGTCTTCCCGAGAATTTAAGGCCTCCTTCCCATTTTCCTGGGCAAAAACAAATGTGATAAAATACCTGGGGATCAAGGTATCAGTCGATTTGACCTTACTATATAATGACCTTACTATATAACAACAACTGTACCCATCTGTTTCAACTGATTCAAGTAGATCTGGCCTGTTGGCAAATTTTGCCATTAACCCTATATGGAAGGGTCCAAACTATAAAAATGAACGTTCTACCCAGGTTCCTCTTCCTTTTTCAGACCTTGTCCCTGGGGATACCTAGGGACTTTTGGACTAACTTGCAGAAAGTTACACAACGGTTTATATGGAACGGTAAATGCCCGAGAATAGCACTGACTACATTGCAAGCACCGAGGGAGCGGGAAGGCCTTGCCTACCCTCACTTTTATTTTTAATTTTTGGCAGCTAGGGGGTCCCAACTATGTACTTGGGCAAAGCGTAGAATAGACTCAGGTTGGTACCTCCTGGAGGAGGCCTCACTAAAAGGGTGGGTAGTTTGTCCCTACCCACTAATACATTGCCCCACATAACACAAGGTCTTGATTCAAACCCATGGGTTGCCCACTCGTTGAAGATATTACATAAGCTTAGGAAACTCATGTATACCCCCAAGAGATTGGGACCTCTCTCCCTGATATGGTTTGAGCCTACCTTTGTGCCTCCAAGGTCAGACATAGGTCTGGGCTACTAAAAGATTAACCACCTTTGCCCAGTTTATAAGGAACAACTCACCCCTATCTTTTGCACAATTAAGTGAACAATTTCACCTACAGAAACAAGATCATTTTAGATTTTTACAGGTATGCCACTACATATCTACAGCAAACAGAATGCAAAAAATAACTAGGGAGAAGACAGAGCTGGAAGACTTTTTTATGGGGCTATAATGATCAAGGGAAATACACATCCATTATCACAATTATACAAGATATTAATACACATCTTCCCATCAGGACTAGACGATCTTAAAGATAAATGGGAAAGAGAGTTGAAAGTTAACATAGCCGAGAATGTCTGGACTAGAAGATTTAGTTGGGGCTGGCAGGTTACAAGTTCCCCCACATGGCGGGAATTTCACTGGAAAGTGATATGGCGATATTTCTTAACCCCTGCTAAACTGAGACATTTTGGTCGGTCAGGGTCTGTAATGTGCTGGAGGGGCTGCAGAGAGACTGGAACACAAACTCACATTTTTTGGGATTGTCCCCTGATTCATTTGTTCTGGAGGGAGGTGCATACCTCAATAACCAGGCTCACGGGCCTGCAGATACCCTTTTTGGGGGAGGAATTAGTACTGGGACTCCCTACACTAATTAGTGGACCTAGACAATCTACAAAATTACTCAGATCATGAGACTGGTGGCACTTAAGTGTATTACAGCCAGGTGGTTATCTCCGCTTCTCCCTTTGGTGCAAGAGTGACGGTCCAGAATGTCTCAGGTAGAAACTATGGAACGAATAACAGCAATGATAAGGCTACAAAGTGAAGGATTTGCCCAACTTTGGTCCCCATGGCATCAACATAGGTGAAGAAGGAAAGATTTGATTTTTTTTTTAGTTATTTAACCAGGTATAGCACACTTAGCTGAAAGCTTTTTTACAGGAGCGACCTGGGAGCACAAGTGACTTGTTCAGGGTCACACAGTATGCAAGTGGAAGCTATGGGATTCAAACCCAGGTCTGGTCTGCTGGATGTCACCAAATTTGCAGCTCAGAGCCTTAGACCACTGCGCTATACTGCCTCCTGTTTCACACAACATGTCTCGCACAAAGCAGGTGTTTAGACAGTAATAGAGAGAATTAGGTCTCAGAAATGGGAAAATAACTATTGAGATTGTGGAAAATGGATGCAACCTAGTGCCCGCCTTTAAGTTTAAGTTTAAGTTGAAATTTAAGTTTAAGTTTGAATTCAACTGTTTTCCTTGAGTGGAAGATGATTTCAACCCCAGCTGGATCATTCAGGTCAAAACCTAGAAGCTATAGTAAAGGGAAAAGAATCCTGGAAGCTGTTAGCTGAACAGTTATGTTTAGAAGGACAAAACACAGTTGATTATATAAATGGATGAAAGGTTGAGAGTTAAGTTTCTTAACTTACGAAATGAACCCCATTGCTAAGTAATGTAATTAATGAGAGCCTAAAAACAAGATGTTGAGATATGAACTTTGTATAAGAAACAAAACACATAAACATAATCAAATCTTGGTAACAGATAAGACAAAATGGGGGAAAACAAGAACAAACTGTAACACAATGTATGTGGAAGAACAATGTATACTGTTATATATTGATTAATGTGACATCCTAAATAACTAACAATAAAACTAAGTTTAAAAAAAAAATGAGGGTACTGGACTTTAGGAGGACTGACTTTGTCAAAATGGGAGAATGCCTCAGAAAAGCACTGGCAAACAGGCAAGAAGTAGGGGTGGAGGAACAATGGGGAAACAACAAAACTGCCATCAAAGAGACAACATGCCTTTGTGTGAAGCAAATAAACAAATCAAAACAAAAGAAAAAAACACTATGGTTCTCAAAATAGGTGGCAGGGAAGGTTAGTGAGGAATAAGACAGCATTCAGGAAGTATAAGGAAACACAGAAGGGGCAGGACAGAGAACTGTACCAGTTAAAGCAGAAGGAAGTGGGAAAGACAGGTAAATTAGGGAGTGAAGAAAGGCCAAGGAGGGATAGTGAGGCTTAATTTGGAGGGTGGTGGGAAGAGAGGGACAATTAAAATTAGGATACTGAATGAATACTTGCTCAGTATTCACAAAAGAGGAGGAGGGGGAGGTACCCAGTCCAATCAATAGAAGCAGTCTGGATGGGGGGGGGGTGATACCAGTCCTTTCACAGAAGAAAGGGTTCCTAAAGAACTTCTAAAACTGAAGGTGGACAAAGCAATGGGGCCTGACAGGATTCACCCCAGAATTCTAAAAGAACTAAGGGGAGAACTAGTGACACCACTCACTACCCTTTTTAACAAATCATGGGAGGATGGTGTGGTACCTAAGGACTGCAGGAGGGCGTATGTGATTCCCCTTCACAAAAGTGAAAGCAAAGCAGAGGCAGGAAACTACAGACCTGTTAGCTTGACCTCAGTGGTAGGGAAAATGATGGAATCACTTCTGAAAGAAAGAATTGTTGAGTACCTAGAGGACAGCTGGGCACAGGACCCAAGGCAGCATGGATTCACAGTAGGAAGGTCATGTCAGATGAAACTAATAGATTTCTTTGACTGGGTGACCAAAGTAGTAGACCAGGGAGGGGCTGTGGACATGGCCTACCTAGACTTTAGCAAGGCATTTGACACAGTCCCACACAAAAGATTAATGAACAAATTAGCCAGCCTGGGAGTGAGTCTCAGGGTGGTAGCCTGGGTAAAAAATTGGCTGGACAACAGAACACAGAGGGCAATAGTAAATGCAGTCCACTCTGAAGAAAGGTGGGTTACTAGTGGGGTACCGCAGGGTTCAGTACTGGGTCTGGTCCTTTTTAATGTCTTCCTAAGTGACATTTCAGAGGGACTGGAAGGAAAAGTATGCCTCTTTGCCGATGGTACAAAGATCTGCAACATGGTTGATACACAAGGGGGGGTGGAAAGGATGAGAAGGGACTTGGAAAGGGTGGAGGAATGGTCAAAAGTATGGCAGCTTAGATTCAATACAAAGAAGTGCAAAGTAATGCACCTTAGAAACAAAAACCCAGGGGAAGAGTACACAATGGGAGGGGGGGAGGTAGTAACAACAACAAAAATGGAAAGGGACCTGGGTGGAGTCATATCAGATGACCTAAAGGTAAGCAAGCAATGTAAGAAGGCAGTAAGGATTGCTGGGGGGGGGGATACTGAGATGTACAGGGAGAGGCATCTCCAGTTGAAAACAGGAAGTTGTTATCCCTCTCTACAAACAGTTGGTGACACCCCATCTGGAATACAGTGTGCAGTTCTGGAGACCCCATCTCCGCAAAGACATAGATAGGATGGAGGCAGTCCAGAGAAGGGCAACTAAAATGGTGCAGAACAGAAGCCATATGAAGAAAGACTAAAGGAGCTTAATATGTATACCCTTGAGGAAAGGGGGGGGCATGATAGAAACTTTCAGGTACCTCAAGGGAATCAACAAAGTCCAAGAGGGTAGCATCATTCAGAAAATGAGATGTGCAAGAACAAGGGGCCACGATCTGAAGATAGAGGGGGGATGGCTCAGGGGCAATGTGAGAAAGTATTTTTTCACAGAGAGGGTGGTGGACACATGGAAGAGGTTGTGGGGTCAAAAACAATGAAGGAATTCAAGAATGCATGGGACAGATATAAGGCAATTCTGGTACTGGGGTTGGAAGAAGTAGGCTGTTGGTTAACTAGGACCTGCAGCTTACCCAATAGGTAGGGAAATGGGCAGACTAGGTGGGCCAAGTGGTCCTTATCTGCTGCCAAAGTCTGTGTTTCTATGTGTCCCAGGTTCTGCTCTTCTCCTCCAGGGAGGGAGGTCAGGGAGCTTCACTGCAGTACTGCCGCCTGGATGAGCACAGGTGGCAGTGCATGTGGAACTGCAGTGGCTTGGCAGGTACCTCTTGACTGAGCTGTCTGCACCTTTGCATGCAGATGTCCACTCTGTTCTAGCCCGCAAGAAGCTCAGGCAAGGGAACAAGAGATGAAAACCTTAAACTGCTGCAGGATGATACCACTTTTCTCCTCTCAGGGCTGGTACCCCCAGCCAAGCTAAACTCCTCCCAGGAGTGGGAAACCTGGAACCTCTCCACGGTGGACAAACCATGGGACACTGCAAGGTCAGAGGTGTGTCCCATGGACAGTAGGTGATGGTGCTGGGGAGAGAGAGAGAGAGAAAGAGAGAGGCTGACAGGGACAGACAGGCTGAGACTGAAGAAAAGGCATACTAATAAGACTATCTGGAAAAATGTATATAATGTATATTTTTATTTTATTTATTTATTTAAGTTTTCGGAAACAACCTTTGGGTCAGAGACTCATTTTCAAAGGCTCCACGTCATGGGAACAAGACAGGAACAGTGTAACAATGTCAGCTGTGGGGGAAACAAGTAACATGAACAATATACAGTGCAGGAACTTCAGGGTAGTGGTTACATTAGACAGCTGCATAACAGATACAGGAGACAATATACAAGTGCATGGGATGTACAATATACATATTAAAAACAATGAGTCTAAAGTAGGGAGGGCAGAGCAGAATGAAAACAAAAAAGGGGAGGTGGACAGAGCCCATTGTCAAGGGAGTGGAGACAGGAGTGGGTGCAAGAACGGGGGGGGAGTGGGTGTCAGGGTGTACAGGCAGATTCAGTAGCAGTCACAGGTACTGGCTATATATATATATCTGGGTTATGATGAGCTCTATCTGACCTTCTGATCTCACAAGTGGCAAAGCCACAAGTGAGGTCAGAAGAGATCAAGTATACCAAGTGAAGATATTTCTACTATCTCACCGTCACCCACGTCATAGTTGATTTGTACAACAGGTGTTTAGGTGGTTTCGCGATAGAAATGATAAAAGGTTACAAATGAAACAAAGTACAAAATGTCAATTGTACCCCTCTGATCAATGGCTCAGCCTAAAAGAAGCTAATAAATGCAATGCAAATCAACACAATCAATTAACAAAATAAAAATCTATACAATCAATACAGATGCGAAATAGAAAGCAACTAAGTCTACAAAGCATCTCACATCTGCTGGCTTCAGTGCTGTACACAGCTATAGTGAAGTCATCGGAGTGCTTTCTAATTGGTTCAATATTCCATTGTGACATACCCAGCTTTGCAAGATACTGCTTTTTAGAACATGTTGAGATAGTAGTACTATTTTGCAAGTTAGTCATAAGATAGTAGTTTTATCTTGGCTAATCCAGCCCCATTCCTGTTGTATAAAAGACACATGTATGTGCAATATATTGGCAATAAATGAAGCAGACATGCAGCTCTCCTTTACATGTATTGCGACTTCAGTATCCAAATACTGTGCATGGATACGTCATATATGTTGAATAAATTGTCTCACTATGTTATATATTTAAAATATACAAAATAGGGCCAGTTTAATGTATTTAAAATACATATGGAAAATGTTTTCTGTATCAGTAATTGATGGTGCACAATTAGCTACTGGTAAGCATTTCAAATGCAAATTCAAATGATAAGGTAAGAATGTGAACTAACTGGGCATTAAACTCAGGCCCTTTGAATACTAGCCCTTTGCTCTTCCAACTAAGCTAGCAGACCAGTTGGCTAGCCTGACGTTGTCACAATCAATTTCTTTTTCTTTTATTAGCTCTGACATTATTCATAAAACAATAAATGTCAGAACTTTTTATTTATTTGTAAATTGGTAACCGGGAGAGACACATTGAGCTGATTCTCATTTCCATGTGTCACCTGGGGGAAAGGGGAAGGGGCACAGTTACAAACAAAATACTGCCAGTCAGGGGATATGGTTATAATGAGGGTGACATAAAGAAGCATGACTGGCAGTATAGCCTAGAAGTTAAAGTAATGAGTTGTGAATGAGCTTTGTACATCCAGCAGACTTGGGTTTGCTTCCCACAACCTCCACTTGAATACTGTGTGACTGAGCAAGTCACTTAACCTCCCCTGTGCTCTTAGGTCACCGCTGAAAATAGACTAGTGCCTAGTGGGCCTTAGCCGGTTGCCAAACAATAATAATAAAAAAGTTGAGTTCAGTACAGACAAAATGGCAAAACACTGCATATGAAGGACAAATGAATTGGCATAGAAATCATCTGTGCAACTGGGCAAACTCAATATGTGCAGTGCCAGAGTGAAGGGAGGCTGAGCTGATGCTGAAAGTAGGAGTCAAAACAAGTTGATAAACTTTAATGAGGTTGCCAGAACTATGAGGTTAGGGGGGAAGGGCAGTAAAGCATGTTCAAAAGGCAAGGGTAAGGAAGGGTTCAGGAAGAGAGCTGGCAGGAGCAGGGGGAAGGGGGAGTTTTAGCTGGCATCTAATGAAGGGAAGAGAATGGGAGAGGTGGATGGAGGGGGTAGCTGGTTCCAGAAAGAGAGAAGGCGGTATGAGAAAGCAGATTTTCCAGCTGAGGACTGTGAGTGGGGAAGGGAGAATGTGTATCAGTCTCTTGAGTACAGGGAGTAGGAAGAGGAGATGGGATAGGTATGAAGGGAGAGGTGTTTGGAGATGAGGGAAGCAGATTGTGACTGACAACATGAGGGAAGAGGGAGGATGGATAGGGAGGAGCAAAGGGAGCAGTGAGGAATATGAGAGGTAGAGTTGGTAGCAAAGCTGCAGAAAGCATTGCAGAAGGCGTCCAGTCTGGCAAGGGTGGTGGGGAGGTGGTGCCATAAACCACATCTGCATAGTCAAAAACCGGGAGAACCATTTTGATGATTAGCTCCTGGCAGACCTGGGAAGAAATGCAGTCCTCAATTTGTGGTACAGGGCACTGAGTTTGGCATGGATGACATCAGTGTGGGCAGAGACATCAAGCCTGCTATCTAAACACACACTGAGGTACTTAAAAACTGGGACTACTTCAAGTGGTGTGCTGTCCAACACAGAGAAGATGGGCCAGCTACTTGCTGATACCAAAGGTTATAGATACAATTTTTATTTATAATGAACTAAAGTTATTTGGACTAGATCCAGTGCAGAACACTGTTAAAGTCTTGCTAAAACAAGACTTTCAGAGTAACAGTTGAGAGACCGGAGGTGTAGAGAACTGTATCATCTACATACATGTGAATATGTGAGTTGGCACAGGTGGAGGGGAGGTCACTTAGGAAGAGGGAGAAGAGGATTGAACCCAGAATGGAGCCCTGTGGGACCCCAGCCTGGATAGGGAGGAGTGAGGTGATGGTGCATCCTACCTGTACCAACTGTTGGTCCGAGAGGTAGGAATTGAACCAGTTCACAGCTGAGATGAGTGGCTGACAGAGTTCAGTTTGTCCAGGAGGAGTGAGTGGGGCACTGAATCAAAGCCTTTGGCCAGATCAATGAAAATGGCTGCTGTGATGTTCCCCTGATCCATCTCTGAGAAGATCAAGTCAGTGACCATACGTATGGAGGAGATGATGAAATCATCCTTCCTGAAGCTAGACTGGAAGGAAGAGAGGAAGTTGGAGGAGTGGAGGAAGTCTGCAAGCCATGATAAATGAATTTCTCCCGCAGCATTACAAGAGAAGGGAGATAGTGCTGAAGTTACCAGAAGTTGAGGAATACCCCCCTTTGAGGAGGGTGAGAATCTTAGCAAACTTCCAAGACTAAGGGACAGTGCAAAGGGTGAAGGAGAGATTTAGGAGGTGAGTAAGGGGGAGGTGATATGATGTAGCTAGGATACTTGAGTTAGAAAGGTATCAAACAGCAAACTTACATAACCACTTTCAGCAACGTATGTCGGGAGCCCGCTAACTAGAGCCCAGTGGTCTGCAGAGGGATTTCTAAACAAATAAAAAGACAAATTAAAACTTTTGTTATACAATAAATAGAAACAGAGTCATATAATATATATTGCGGAGCTGTGCTATAAAAACATCTGGCATGTCAAACAGAAACTGATAACGTTCTTGTGTTACTTTCTCTTTGCACATCCTCTCATGTTTCATGCTGGCACTTTGTTAATGTCTGTCAGCTTGTATGTGAGAAAAAGGCAGTTTTTGAAACACAGTTTCATCTAGTGTAGTAGCGAAAGCTGTGAATAATGGTTGAAAAGCAACAAAACAGCCTTCTAGTAGTGTCTGTTGGACTATAAAGCATGACATAATACAGCTAGGGGAGATTTCTTTATAGCTGAATAGTTAGAGCTGTTGTGGTTGGACCTAGAGGGGAGAGACTGAACAGAACTCATGGCATGAGCACGCAATCCAAATTTCTAAACTCAAGAGCCAAAAGCCCACCAATTCACTGGATGTAGCCAGCCTGTTGGTGCACTGCATCACTGCTGTTAATGATTCCAGTGAGCAGGTTCATGTCTGAGCCCAGAGCTCTGTAGAGTGGAGAGGAGGAGGAGGACTGAGTATACAAATGAACACTCTTGTTCTCCACAGAGGAAGAGCCGAGTCTCCTGCTGCCTTTGGGTGACCACAGGTGACTGTGCAGTAACTACATGCAAAGCAAATTTGGGAGTGGACAGCATGCAGATAATGGCATTTCAGGTGTGTTTGTACCTGACATGGTCATAATACACACCCTATCAGTGGTAGTAAACTGGAATTGGGGCTGGGGGGTCCTGCTAAGGAGGCTGAAACTGCCTGCCTTGTATAACCAACACAAGTACACATGTTCCACCTCCAGAATACCACCAGATGTCTTTGTATCCGTGGCTGCTGGTAAGACTGTTGTTTATGCCTGTTAAGGCACTGAAAGCCAGGGATCCACCCCAAGGAGGCACACTATGGGGGACAGGGGGTGGAGAATTACCGGATCTGTGTCAAGGCAGTGATTCTGAAAAGAGTTGTGATTAGAGAAGTCTCTGCAGCTAGAAACGAGTTACTCAGTAGAAGGCGATCCCAAACAGATGGAAGCAAGGAGCAGAACATACAGGGCTGGATTTTTAGCCATGGTAACACAGGTACAAGTCTCAATATTGGGCTGCTCTTGTAGCATCAGAAATGCAGCAAATGTCTGAATGCTATTTTCATGTTTTGCTGCATTTGCAGCAATTTTGACTGCTTTACAGTGCAATAATGAAGCATGCATCAAATATTGATGCACGCATCATTACAAGGCTCCTGTTTCACGGCAAGTAAAGTAAGCAGTAGAGATAGGGAAGTTATTGTGCCACTCTACAGATCTCTGGTCAGACCCCATTTGGAGTATGCTGGTAGTGTATGGAGCCCCAGGTTCAGGAAAGACGTTCATAGGTTGGAGGCAGTTCAGAGACGAGTGACAAGGAGTGTGTCAAGTCTGGGTGGACTGTACTATGAGGAAAGACTGAAAGAACTTGGTTTGTATTCCTTACAATACAGGAGATATTGTGGAGACGTGTCTGATTTATGAGGCATGTAGATCTCCTGATTTGTGGGAATGTCTGACAGTAACATCAAGATCAAGTTTAATTACAAACTGGGGTCATCAGCATCAAATAAAAGGAGATAATTATAACAAAAACCTGAGAGGGACTTGGTTCTCACAATGAGTTGTGGACCAATGGAATGATTTGCCAAGTCACGTAGTTTCCAGTGAAACCATGAATGAGTTTAAAACCATTCTAGATAAATATAGAAGTAGTTAACTATATGTTTTGAGGCTGTAAATGGTGCAGGACGACGATGGCCTTTTGGCTAATGTTCCTGATATTTTCCTATGTTCCTAAGTCATGGCAGGTATGTATGATAGTTAGACCACCTTTTATATGGTCCGATGTATTGGAGCAAGCATTGGAAATGTGGGATGGTCATGATGCAAGTCATCAACATGCATTTGAAATTCAGCCCACAGTATGTTAGAAAAACACATACTGTATTTTTTAAGTTATGTTGTATGGTAAGTCAACTATCAAGGTGCCTTTCTTGTGGCATGGGAAGACGGTGTATTTCAGTGCTTTAGCATTAAGCTGAAGAATCTGGTGAGCCTGGATCACATCTTGCCACCAGTGTTTCTGGATCATTGCGTATCCTTAAACATGACTTCTTTGTGGTTCAGTTGTTGCAGGTGTAAAAGTGGGTGCAAGTCACCTCACTGTAAGTAAATGTTGCATTTTGGGATGTCCACAGAAAAGAAAATGGAAAAAACTGTAGCTGACAACAGAACCACGGGTGCTTACTATAACAGTGGTCATTATAAAATCTTAAAAAAGCATGTTGAAAAAAATGGAGTGTCGCTGGCCTGGTAGTGAGTTTGTTTTCTTAAATTTCTGAAAAAGCTCATATGTAAGCCCTCTGCCCATGTTTGCCCTACACCAAGACTTATCTTCTGCCATCTCTGGAACTGACAATACCTCCAGTATAGCCACCATGGCATACCCACCATGGTAGAGCCTTGGGGTGGATCATGCTTCTCAGAGATCCAAAATCCAGTCTTGTAGCAGTATGCTAGTCAATGGTTTAAGGCCTATAGCCATTGGATGTCTTGAATCTTCTTCACTTGCTCAGCTACTGGCAGCAATGCCTTATAGGAACGTTAGGAGGCATGTATGCAGTGAGTCCTAAACTCCCACCCAGAGAAGGCATGGCTGAGACATGCAGTCATCCTCCTTCCACAGAACCTTTGATGGCTTGGGATCATTCCCAAACTGGGTTGTCAGCTTTGCAAATGCCATCTCTCCCACTGTGCCACCTGGCCAGCCCTGTTGGTTAATTTTTCTACCATAGAGGCTCAGATTCTGATTGTTATGATCCAGACTCCTGATGATGGGCTGGTAGAAATGTCACTCTCATGGTCCAGGGAGGGGGCCTAATTATCATGCCTTGGACTCTGGAGTGGTTGAGCTGTCACTCTGAGCAGGGTGACCTGTTTGTCATGCTCCAGATTCTTGACTCTGAGCTGGTGGAGCTGTCACTGTCACACGCCACAGAGGGTGCCCTGATTGTCATGCTACAGACTCCTAACTCTAGGCTGGTGGAGCTGTCAGTCTTACATTCGAGGGAGGGTGCCCACTCTGTTAATACCTCCTATAATGCTTACCAACATGACCTTGCAAAAAAATGTTGTAGGTGCCGTATTGGTCCTTTTAAGAACAGATCCAGAAACAAATGATTTGAATACCTCTTATTGGACCAACATGGATGTTACAGAAAAGAACAACATGACCTTGGTGATGCAGGTGACCTCACATGACCAGCCAGAGGGTGAACCTATTAAATGAGTGTGGCATGACATCTTGCATCACAGGGAGGATGGGAGAAGGAAGTGGGACAAAAATAGGTGGACCTAAGCAGAAAGAACAGAGGAACTTGCCCATTGGTCCAGTAGTTCTTGGGGTGTATTTTACACAGGTTGTCTGAGCTCAGATGCCCCAACTAATTTCTGGTGGGGTCCTCCTTTTACACGATTTTTCATGTATGTATACTGTAGCACAGGGAGCTCAGGTAATTTGTTCAGGATTGCACAGCGAGTAAGTGGCTGTCTTGGGATAGCAACCTGGTATCTCCTGCTTTCCAAGCCTGTGCTGTGACCACTACACTAGGCTGCCATCACAAGGAAGGAACATAGGAGCTTGACCTGTCCCTTAAAGGTTTGAGAGAGTAAGTCCCCTGAAGATGTTCAACTATGTGGAACCTACTCAGCCAAGATACTGAGGCAGCTCAGAGGGGAATGTAAGCAGAGGATGAAGTAAAGACCAGTACTGACAGGAATAAGCTTTTCCAGGATTCAGTGTAGGGGAAAAGGCACCCAAATGGCATTGTTACCTAGGATGCAACAGGCTTGCAAACTACTAAATGCAAACTACTAAAGGTAGTCCTGGTCCTGATTGGGGGGGATATAGCCAAGTAAGGAGCATGGTGTACTATAGGTCAAAATGTATTACGCCATGGTTTGAGTCATGCCTGTGATATGAGTTGGAATGTAGCTGACACTGCAGCCCCCCTTCTTTTTTGTATTATTTATTTACTCCATTTGCATACTGTGTGACTCTGGGCAAGTCACTTAACTGCCCAGTGCTCCCAGGTCACCCCTGAAAACAGGCACTTGTGCCTAGTGGGCCTTACTCGGTTACCAAAGACTAAAATAAAAAAATAAAAAAAATGTCCTCCTTCTCTTTCCCATAGGCACTCAACCTCCTTAAAGCCCCAGGTGTGTCTTCATCTGCCTGCTGGGCACAGCCCTAACCATTTGTGTGTACCACCAGAAGGCCAATATGTCCACTGCGCCCTAGTCCCCAGAGGATATTTCCCTCCAGTGCTACCAGAGGAAGGGAAAAGTGGCCCCCTCCTTTTTTTGTTGTTGCAGAATTTACAAATTAACCCCCTGGTCACCAGTATTTCCTCCTTCCATCAGGCAACATTCCAGCATCATTCCTGACATTGCTATCAGTTACCTCCTTTATGCCACCACTGAATATCTTCCCCAAAAGCAGGGCACTTCAAGCAAGGCTGAGACCTTCAGGGTGTTGCATCTGTGGAGGGAGACTCCTTAGGAGAGCACCTGGCCATGACAATGTAGCCAGGGAGTGCCCTGCTTCATCCTGCTCATGCAAGGGTTTATCCATGCTTTTTCTCCCAGTTCACAGGACTTTGGCACACAAGGGGTTTCAAGCACATGCATGTTGTGGGTGCTAACATGGTGATCTAGCCATTGTCATTGTTCTCCTCAATTCCTCTAATGCACTGTCATCCATAGTAACCAAGGTGGCATGTTGTTGTGGAGGTGGCCCTCTCTCTCGCTCCCTGAAGGAGAAGAGTATCCCCTAGGATGCTTGATTCCCTGTGGTGTTCCAGCACCATGAGTTTGTTGCCAAGCCTAGACCATTGGCATCACATTGTACTGAGATGGGTCAGCTCAGTCTCCCTCCTTTTATTAAAAATGTCAGTAACTGATTTGTGGGATAACTGCACACAAGCCGTCTCGATTTTTAATTACCAATGGTTTTTATGGGCAGGGCTGCACATTCCAAAACTGAGATGCACAATTTAATATAAGTGGCAACCCTTGCCCCAGCTCTAACATAAGGATGGTATTCCTCTGGACCTCTTCTATCTGGTAGAGCAGTGCTGGAGAAGCCAGCCCTGAGTTTGGTTTGTGAATGAAATTAAAGTGTGTCTCAACCCTGTGAAACATTTTTATTTACTTTCAAGCCAGTTTTCAGATCCAGACGGAAAAAAGAATAATATTTCATCTTTAACCTGTTTGAGGATACCACATTGTAATCCCCAACCAGCCAATCCCTCCCTCCCTCCCTGGACTTCTTAGTAGCTGAAGCCACTTCTCCAATTGCTCTAGTGTCCAAAAGAGGCAGGGAATGAAACCGGGGACCTGCTTCCCATGCCTCAGAAACACAGAATTTGTCAGCAGAAAAGAACTACTAGACTCACTGTCTGACCAAGAGTTCCCTGCCTTTTGCACTACTGCAGACACAAACTGGCCTTCAAGGACCAGCTAGATCTTATAAGTGCAGGACTCAGAACTATGCCTTGAACTGCGATAACAAGTTGCAGCCAGCCATTTCAAACTGTAAACTCAGTAAATGCACTGTAAACCCTGGTTAAAGTCATGTATACCACTGTGTAGTTTATGGATAACTGGTACAGCGTTTTATGATCCTGCTGTTTATACCGCCTGCTTATATTGCATTTATTACTTGTACTGCACATACAGTAGTGTGCCTAACTCAGGGAGTGAACCCATGTTGTTCCTGCTAGTACTCCTCACTATCAAGCTTTTCTTCACCTGACTGACCCACATCTCTCATAACCCTCATCCAGGTGACCCACAGGAGTGCAAATCCCATTCAATGCACAGAAGTTCCATTGCTTAAAACCCCAATAAGCTCACACCATCCACCATATCTCTCATGGCAAAAGTATAGACATAGAAACAGATTAGCCTTACTAGAGTCCCAACTAAAACTAAGGGACAGCGCATCAAACTGCCCACTTGAACAATGCTCTTCATCCTTTACCTACTCCTGAAACATAAAATTTTAATTTGATGGCAGATAAGGACTGTTTGGCCCACCTAGTCTGCCCATTTATCCCTGCCTATACTGTCACTGCTGATGCTACTTGATTTCTGGCTCCCCCTTCCCCATTCTCAGCTAAGATTCCATTGTGCCTGTCCAATGCAGGCTTGAAGCCCACCATTGTTTTCACCCCATTACCTCCACTGGAAGACTGTTCCAGGTATCCACTACTCTTTCAGTGAAGAAGTACTTCCTCACATCTCTTCTTAATTTTGCCCCTTCCAGCTTCATTGAATGTCCCCTTGTTCTAGTGCATCTTTTCCTCTGAAAAATACTCCCATCCTGTAGCTTGTTCAACCCTATGAGGTGTTTATACTGTAGGTCTCTATAATGCCCCCTTCTCCCTTCTCTCCTCCAGGGGTACATATTGAGGTCATTAGTCTCTCCTCATAGGGCTTCAGATACAGCCCCTGCACCATTGTAGTTGCCCTCCTCTGGACAGCCTTCACCAAGTCTATGTCCTTCCTGAGATGTGTTCTCTAGAACAGGATGCACCACCGAAGTGGGGTCTCACTAATGTTCTATGCAGTGGCAACACCACCTCCCTCCTTCCGCTGATAATGCATCAACCTTTGCACCCCAGCATCCCACTGGCTCTATCCACTGTCCTGTTCCACTACCTTGCCACCTTGAGGTAATCAGATATGATTATTCCATGGTCCCTTTCTTGTTTGTGACCATCAATGCCTCTTTCCCCATTTTATTTCCACCTCTGGGTTTCTGTGCCCTAGGTGCATAATTTTGCACTTTTTTGGATTGAAGCTCAGCTGCCGTACCCATGACCATTCTTTGAGTTTTCTCAGGTCTCTGCACATTCTCTCTACTCCCTCTGGAGGGTCCACCCTATTGCAGATTTTGGTGTCATCATCAAAGAGGCATACCTTCCCCTCTAGCTCATCTGCAATGTCACTTATAAAGACATTAAAGAGGACTGGTCCCAGTACCGAACCCTGAGGTACATCAGTGGTCACCTTCACTTCCCCCAAGTGAGTTCTGTTTACCAGCACCATCTGTTTATCTATTAACTAATTTCTTACCCAGTTAACCACCTTACATAGAAACATAGAAACATAGAAGTTGATGGCAGATAAGGACTGCAAGGCCCGTCCAGTCTGCCCATTTGTTTTTCTACCTTATGAATGTGCCATCGGCCTTTGCTCTGTCAGTGGCCTATCTATTCGTAGTCATCTGTATTGCTCCCTTATGCCTATCCCATGCCTGTTTGAAGCCCTGCACTGTATTCATAGCCACCACTTCTTGTGGTAAGCTATTCCATGCATCCACCACTCTTTCTGTGAAAAAGAATTTCCTCACATTCCCCCTTAATCGGCCCCCCTCTAATCTCATGCTGTGTCCTCTTGTCCTGCTATTTTTCTTATATTTAAACATGTTAGACTCTTTCACCTTGTTAATGCCCTTAAGGTGTTTGAATGCCTCGATCATATCACCTCTTTACTTCTTTTGCTCAAAGGTATACATGTTGAGCTCTGTTAATCTGTCCTCATATGTCTTCTGATGCAGTCCCTGCACCATTTTGGTTGCCCTTCTCTGGACTGCCTCAATTTGGTTAATGTCCTTGTGAAGGTGTGGCCTCCAATACTGCACGCAGTACTCCAGATGGGGCCTAACCAGTGTCTTGTAAAGAGGGATTATTACCTCCCTCTTACGACTTGTGATACCCCTACTAATACACCCTAACACCCCCTAGCCTTACCTACTGCTTTAGAGGTCTGCTTGGATGATTTCAGGTCATCAGTGATGATGATGCCCAAGTCTCTTTCTTCCTTTGTGACTGCTAGCAACTCCCCTCCCAGCCCATAGGTGGCTTCAGGGTTTCTCTTCCCTATGTGCATGATTTTGCACTTCTTTGCATTAAATCCCAGTTGCCACTCTTCTGACCATTTTGCTAGTTTATCCAGATCTCTTCTCATTCTGCCCACCCCATCTGGATCATCTACTCTGTTGCAGATCTTGGTGTCATCTGCAAACAGACAAGCCTTACCCTCTAGTCCATCTGCAAGGTCACTAATGAAGATGTTGAAGAGGACTGGCCCCAGGACTGATCCCTGAGGTACCCACTTGTGACTTGCATCTCTTCTGACTGTATACCATTTACCACCACTCTCTGTTTTCTGCCCGTCAACCAGTTTGCCACCCAGTTGCCAATTTCTGACCCACCCTGAGCCTACCCAGCTTATTTATCAATCTTCTATGTGGAACAATGTCAAAAGCTTTGCTGAAGTCAAGGTAGGCGACATCAACTGCTCCCCTTAGTCCACCACTCTGGTTACCCAGTCAAAGAAATCTATGAGATTAGTTTGACAGGACCTTCCTTTTGTAAACCCATGCTGTCTTGGATCCTGTGCCCCTATGGATTCCAGGTGTTGCACTATCCTTTCCTTAAGGAGTGCCTCCATAATCTTGACCACTACTGAGGTAAGACTTACTGGTCTGTAGTTTCCCGCCTCCTCCCTGCTACCACTCTTGTGGAGCGGGATCACATGAGCCCTTCTCCAGTCTTCTGGGACCTCTCCTGTGCTTAAGGACTCACTAAACAGTTCTGCTAATGGCTCTGCTAGTTCCATCTTTAGCTCCTTAAGTACCCTGGGATGTATGCCATCAGGTCCCATTGCCTTATCCATGCTGAGCTTAGCAAGCTCTTGTAGGACCCTTTCTTTTGTGAAGGGAGTAGTGCTCACCTCCCTCCTTAGAACACACTGCTAAGATGACCAGTTTCCATATGAGCTTCCTGTGTGGTATGGTGTCGAAGGCCATGCTAATGTCTAAGTTGGTCACATCTGCCGCCCCTCACTGATCTGTTTCCCTGGTCATCTGGTCAAAGAAATCTATCAGTTTTGTCTGACATGACCTCCCCCCACCCCTTGAATCAGTGCTGCCTTGGGTCTTGTAACCCACTGGATTCATGATATTTCACAGTCCTTTCCTTTAGCAGTGACTCCACTAACTTTTCTGCCACTGATGTAAGACTGACCAGCCTATAGTTGCCAGCCTCCTTCCTGCTACCCTTTTTTATGTAACGGGTCCAAATGTACCCTCCTCCAGCCCTCTGGAATAGCTCCTGTTTCCAGTGAGTTGTTGAATAGGGCTGTTAGAGGTGCAACCAGTATCTCCCTGAGCTTAATGCCCTTGGGTGTACCACATCCTACTCCATAGCTTTGTCCACTTTCAGATTTGCAAATCATTTCAATACTCTCTCCTCAGTAAATTAAGTAATGTCTACCTCTCTTCCAACAGTGTTCCTGTGACTTATACGTGGTTCATCCCCTTCCCTTTCCTCTGTCAAGGCTGAACAAAATGATCTGTTCAGGATATCTGCTTTTTTCCTCATAATCCTTTGCAAAGTCCTCCTCTGCCCATCTTAACATCACAATCTCTCCCCTAGTCTTCCTATTTTCACATATGTACCTCAAGAAGGTCTTGTCCCCTTTAATTACCACTAGGCTATCCTTTTCTTGTTTGTACCTTTGCGCTTCTCACCACTTTCCCTGCTTCTTTCTATTTCTCCTGGTACCTCTCCCTATTCTCTTCCCACTGGGTCTCTTTCTACTTCCTGAATGCTACCCTTTTAGCCATTACCTTTTCAATCACTACCTTTGTGAACCACAGCAGTCTGTTTTCTCTTGTTTTTTGCTCGCTTTTTGTGCAGAGGTTTGTCTTCACCATGCCATCCCTTAACTTGGCCTACTTATCCTCCACCCCACAAAGGCAACCCCCCCCCCCACTAGGTCATCTCTGAGGCATTCACTTATTTTTTGTAAATCTGCCCTCCTGAAGTCCAGGACTCTTGTCCTTGTGTGGTTTGCTTCTTCTTCTGCCTTTATGTTGAACCACACTGCACAGTGATCACTAGTCCCCAGGTGGCCTCCCATCTTTGATGTCTGCAACACTGTCCTTGTTAGTGAGCACTAGGTCCAGTACTGACCCATCACAAGTGGGCTCCTTCACTAGTAGCCTGAGAAACACCCCCCTGCTGGGAGTCTAGGATGTCCCTGCTTCTAGCTAAGACTGCAGCTTGGGAGCTCCAATCTATATCCGGTGCATTGACGTCTACCACCAGCAAGGACCTCCCCCTTTTCTGCCATTTGGCTAATGGCTTTCCCCAATGCCTTATCAAGTTCTTCCTTGTTGTTGGTTTATAGATGATGGCAGTGTGAATAGTGGTCCTGGGTCCTGTCTCCAGGGTGACCCATAGTACCTATAACCCCTCCATTACCCCCTGTTTTACCTGCATTTCAGTCATTTTGATATCCACTCTTACATACAACACCACCCCTCCTCCCTTTCTCCCCAGTCTATCCTTCCTGAACTGAGTATAGCCTGGTATGACCATGTCCCAGTCGTGGTTACCTGTGCACCATGACTCAGTGATGGGCACACTATCATGGTCTTCCTCTACCATGATGGCCTCTAGGTCTGGAATTTTATTTCCATGACTCCTTGCCTTTGTACACATGGCCTTCCATACCTTGTTCCTAATCTGCTTGCAACCTCCCCTTTTCCCACTTTGCTCTGCCTCCTTTGCCTTTCTCATTTTGCAACCTTTGTTCCCATCCCCTTGTCTTCTACCAATCTGATTTTCTCTTTATCCTGCTGCCTGGTAGATTCTCCTTCCATCCCCCTTCTTACTTCATCAGTCTGTTGGGGGGGGGGGCAGTTTAGGCCTCCTTTTATTCCTCTGCCACCCTACTCAGCTAGTTTAAATGTTCATCAAAGTGACATGTAAGTCATCCATGGAGAACTGCAGTTCCCCTCCCAGACAGATATGGGCCATCACCTCTATATAGGCCCATATCCTTCCTGGTGGGTCCCCTGTCCCCAGTGTAGCTGAACCCCTCTTATATACACCATTGCTTCAACCATGAGTTGAAACTCCTTGAATGGAGAATCCTATTTTTCCCTGGCAGTAGATGGCCAGCACCTCAGCAAAAGCCATCATCTGTGCTACCTGTCTAACACCCTCCCCAATTACCTGAAATCTGCTGGTACTATTCAAGCCCCATCCCTAGATAGGACATTAGTCCCCAGGTGGACAATGACATCCTGCTCCCCCTCCTGCCCCACCACCTTAGCAATCCTTAGGGTCCACTGTCCATCTTTGTCATCCATGGCACGAGGTTGGCACCTTACTTCTGTCTCTTTCCATCCCTTCCTGTTCCCAAATCTACCCCCCCAACAATCGAATACCCCAACAGAAGTTGCTTCCTCCTCTGCTGGGATCCTCTACCTTCCACCGTAGGGCTTCCCCTATGGAGGACCCCCACATCCTCTCTGACCACTACCCATAGGTGCCTTCTCCTGACAGTCCCATCCTGTCAGAACAGCAAATGAATTTTGTAATGGCACCCCTCACCTCCACCCTCCTGGAGCCCACTACAGTCCAGCGAGCCCTCGATTTCCAAGACAGCCTCTGGGACAACAGTGGCAGACTCAGTGGTTCCTGGGTAAGGTCCTCAAGATCCTAGCCAATGCAGCCCAGAGACCAGCAACCTCCTCCCTCAGCTCAGAACAGTGTGTACAGATAGGCAGTACCTCAATCTCCAGACAGTCTCCCAGAAACCTGCAGCTCCACACCATGACACTGCATCAGTCCCATAACTGCCTTTATATTTTGCTCTGTATTATTACTGACTGTGTCTCCGTATTATCCCCTTCATGTTGCTTTACACTGCTTTACACCTTTTCTACCTACTGGTAATTACTTTGTCACCCTACCCTAGATAGGGTGTGTGATGGAGTGTATGTCCATCATACTCCTCTCTCCTATAAACTGCTTCACTACCGTGCAACACAGACAATACACGTTTTGACAGGGGCTGTGGTGGACTTTGTATCAAACCCTTTTTGTTTTAAACTTGGCCCCATAAGGCTTCACTGCACTAAATGTTCAACCTGTTGACTATCTCTTGGGGGGGGGAGGTGTAAACAAGCAACACGTGAGCCCAGGAGATTTTTGTTTCAGTGAGACAGAAGTGAAAACAGCAGGAGATGGAAAAGCAAAAAGTTTCTGTTAAGCTGAATACAAGCTGTTAGTTTCTTTTTTCTGTTAATGAAAATAAAACAGATTTCATTTAATTTAAACTGGTGTCCAGAGTTTTCTCTGTGGGAGTGTTCCCTAGAAGTCACCTGGTTTGCTACCCTGGCGCACGTGGTTGGCTTTAGTTGTGGTATCGAACTCTTCTTTGTCTAAATAGGGATAAGACGGACTCAAAGTAGTGCAATGGCTGGCAGAACAGCAAGCACAATAAGCCCAGATGCAAAAGGACTGGATAACTTGGCAAGTGCAATGGCAGGCTCAGAGAAACCAACAGTATGCTCAGAAATCAACAGCTGGTGCAACAGCAGACTTAGAGAGCCCAACAGCTAGTGCAGAGAAACCAACAGGTGGTACAGCATACACCAGCAGACTCAAATCAACAACTGGCACATGAGGTTCGGATGCAAAGAGACTGGATGGTCCAGCAAGAACAACTGCAGACAGGGAGATGGAGAGAGAAAGACCAGTAGCAGCAGGAGTCTATGAAGCGGGTGCTGCAAACACAGAAATAAATTGCCTCAGCTCCAGGTCACAGGGAATCCAGTTGCTGTAGGACCCCATCTGATGCTAACAAAAATGGGTCCTAAACACAACCTCAAGGCCTGCCTTATGACATATGAGAGAGTTGCCAGTACCACTGCTTGACCAAGAGAAAGCTCTGCTACTCACATTTCACTATACCTGACTGGAGATGCCCAAGCCTGGATACAGAAGTCTAACTGATGCCAACACCAGACACTATGATCGGGTAAAGGCAAGTGATTTTAGACTGGGTAAAATAACTGAGGAGAGTTACTGAATGAACTTTCATACCTTGTGTTTCATGGTTGGAACATGACCTAGAGTGCTGGCCAAAACTTGTAAGACTTGGCTACTTGGTGGTTAAAACCAGAGGTACCCACTACAGAGGAGATTATGGATTTGAGTGTACTGGTGCAGTATCAGAACATTTTACCAAATCGAGACTGTGATTGGGTAAGCCAACATGAACAGATCATTCTGGCTGCAGCAATGAAAATCACAGAACATGACTTGGAAGCTGAAAGATCAGAGATCATTATGAAGAGCAAAAGCCACAATGAACCTCAGGTGGCAACCTGAGGAGAAGATCCCTACAGAAGAGGAGAAAAATAATTTTGATGGATGGGAATAAATGTAATGATATGGGTAAGTGGTCAAGCAGTGAAATATTGCTTACCTCCCCCCTTCAAAAAGGTATAATCCCTGGACCTAGTGTAATTCCCTCAGTCCCAAGACCCCACTCTCCAGTGACCTAAATGGGAGGAGGGGGGCACAGATCACAGACCTGATAGGAACATAACAGTACAATTTGTGACCTCATGAACTGTGATTTTGTGGAATGCATAGCTACCACACGCACACACACACACACACACACACACACGTCCAAAACTTGTATACAATACCAGTTCAAGTGGGGAATAAAATGGTTACAGCTCTGGTGGATTGATGCTGTGGGGAGACATTGGTTAAATATGTGGTAGGACCCAACCTAGTGGTGAGATCCCATAAATATGATAGCCCATGACATGGGCATCAGCGATTGGGCGCCTGTAATAATGGTGACCCAATCCCCAGCGCATGTCATCAGGGCTACCAACAGGGTAGGGCGGATGGGGGGGTGGGTGAATATAGTGATGGGATGTCACTATACATAAGCACGGGGTGGGAGTGAGCATGCACAGTGAGGGGCAGGAGGGATTCTGAGGAGTGGTGCCATGGTGGGTTGCCAAGCTGGCCCCCTGGTGTGATGGGTGGGCTGGTAGCTGCAGTGGGTAGAGTACTGGGTTCGGGTCTGGGTGCTGGTGCATTTTTGTTGCACCCAGCTCCAATTTTTTTTTTATGTTTTTGCAGCCCTCCAACATGCACCCCCCTGGAGTTGAAAATCCTTAAGTAGGGGCCACAGCCCCCACATAAAACATTTAAGAAATAAGTCCCCAGCACCATTTTTCTGTGTTCCAGGGAGTCAGAGGGCAAATCACTCTGACTTTGCTATAATGGTGACCGCCTTTAGGCTTTTGCCGCTATCACATAGAGCCATAAATATTGCCTGCATGCATGGGGATACCCATAAAAACTGTACAGCCCAAATTTAATTAAAAGCAGACACAGACACAGATGGCTAACCATAGAAATGTCTATTAAAACCAGTCAAGAAACAACTATTTACATAACAACAAATAACGGATATAGGAAGCAAGGAATGGGGAGGCCACAAACAAACTGGGAGGCCGGGGAAGGGAGGCAGGGGGACAGGGGACATGGCTAGGCAAGGGTACAAGGGAAGGAATGGGAGGGGGACAGGGAAGGGAAACGGTTGCAGGCCAATGGGCCTTTGGGCATCCACACCCCACTGGTGCCTGACACCGACATCTCCGCTGCGGTCTGCATAGTGCCCGCTGTATCAGCTGTGCCACCCAGAGCAAGGCGGTGGTAACCTGAAGTATCCGCCTCAGGAGTCTGGTGTTGATATCAGGGCAATGGACACCTAGGACAAAGGAGGGGACATGGTATGAGTGCGTGGCCGTATGACTGTAGCCCACCCGCCGTGCGCAGCGGACAGTGGTGACATGTGCCCCTGAGATGGTACACAGCCTCCCGCAGTGTGTGCACCCACATGGGCCACCAACCTGACTATCCACAGCTACGCAGAGCACTGCACACCAACACTACCCATGTGCTGGACACCACAGCCATGGTAGCCCAACGACAGGGCTAAGTGACGGGATGGCAGTGGCACAGCTGGAATCTGGGTGCACCCACAGCCCACCTGCAGCAGCCACACACATGTGCGATAGCCACAGCATGGTGCAATGGATACTGCCAATGGTGCACAGCTGGCATGGCCATGTGCACAGGGGGCTGTGGCCCAACCCCACCTTGCACAACATCATATCTTGAAACAGTGCCTACCTGCTTGCTGCGGCGCACCCTGCACCTGTCTGGAGGCACTGCCCATGCGGCCTGCATCCTGCGCCCGTGCCCCTGTGGTGGCCTGCCCAGACGCACCTGCAGCACCAGCCAGCCATGCTCATCTTCTATCCTCAGGGCCTAGTAGAGAGACATGGAGAATAACACATCAGTACCTGGCTACACCACATGCCCCCCCCAGCACAGCATGTCCCCTGGCCCCACGCAGTGGCAGTGCGGTGGCACAGCACACCGATGGTGTGCTGCCACGGCCAACAGAATGCGTAGCCACAGCCCCTCAGCATGGTGTGACACCCTGCTGGCCCCCACAGAACACTGGAATGGCATGGACATGGGCGTAGTGCACTTACCTGGATGTGGCATGGCGCCCCTCCAGACATGTGCCAGTAGTGCCCGTAGCCTCTCAGGGTCCCTCCGCCGCAGGTCCCCATTGTGGTGGTGGCACTGCTCACCACTGTGCTGTGCCCCAGTGGCCTCCTCCAGCCCCTCAGCCACCTCCTGCCACACCCCCATTTGTGGCTGATCCAGTGGCACCTGGCCATACAGACTGCCTGCATGTGGCTCCACAAGGGCCACAAGGTTCACCAGCTCCACCTGTGACCTATTGGGTGCTCTTGCACTGCTGCAGCATGGCATGGTCATATCTGCAGTTGCACAACCAAAATGGCATTCAGTAGTGCACAAGCCACACGTGTTGTGGGTGCGTGACTCGCTTGGTGATGGTCTGCCATCTCCAATTGCTCATCCACGGTGCTGCGTGACACAGCTGGTGCAGCACTGGCATGTGCTGCAGGTCACTCGGAGGGTCAAAGGGCAATCGTGAGTCAAGGGTCAGCATGTGCACAGTGCGCAACAGCACAATTGGGCATGCCATGCATGGGGTGCAATAGGGGCATGTGGGCCCCACGGTCCATGGGCCAATTGCACATGGGCACCATAGGGTATAAAACACATGAGTACCACATGCCCAATAGCGGCAGAGTGCTGTACCGCATATGGCGCAGTGTGCTTAGGATGTGCCACTGATGTATGCAATGGCACTGCGCTCATGCGCACTGCCAGGCCTACTGCGCATACGGCTGCACCATGGCTTGTGCATGCGCAACACCAATGCGCCATGTGCAAGTTTGTGATATTCAGCCAGCATATGCAGATTAGATAATCAGTATATCTGTGGTACATTGGAGACATTTGCATCTAATTTCAGTTGTGCATCCCCTCATTTGCATGTGATGCACTATAAAGGTGCCATGGGACTGCACAGGCATTAGACCGGTATTGCATTCTTCTGAGGTAAGCCACCAGGCTGTGGACCTGTCAGGATAGTGAAATGGGAGGGCTGTATGGGTTGCAGCCATCACTGACCACATGTTCATACCCACAGGACTAAGCATGATGGATCATAAGGAGGCTGAGGAACGTGGACCTGCACAGATGCGCAGGCCCAACCTCATGAGGGCAGAGAGCAATGCCCTATTCAATGCCTTCCTGGACCAGGATCCTCTCCTGAGTGGCTCAACAGGCACCCCACAGGCCTGGGCAACAGCATGGGAGGGTGTGGCCAGGGCTGTGAACCAGCAGGGCATCCATCAGAGGACAGCACAGGCGTGCAAGAAGAAGGTCAGCACAGACCAGAGGAATTTTAAGGAGAAGGTGGCTGCCATCCGGGCCACATGTGCTGCCATGGGCGGTGGGCAGCCTAACATGCCACAGCTGTTGCCACAGGAGGAGTTGGTGGTGGCATCCATGTGGTGCAGTGCCGTCGAGGGCATGCCTGGCGGTGGGTTCAAGATTGAGGCCAGCCCATCTCTACATGGTAGGTATGGCAGCACCTGGGGATGGGGGGCAGGAGGGCAGGGGTCTGTGCCAGTGGCACTAATGCAACTGTATTCCCTTTCGGCTCTGGGGCACCTGCATGCAGTGGCAGGGGTGGGGGTTTCCACCATGGGGGCGGTCCTGGACTGGAAGGACCATTTGTCCACCTCCACTGGTGTCCGGACTGCAGGCAGCTCAACCCCACTGTCCATCCAGATGCCTGTGGTGTGGCTGCAGATGAGGCCCTGGCTGTGTTTCAGCAGGACGCTAGCCATGGCATCTAGTATGCCAAGACACAGATCAGGGTGGGGTCTGAGACTGATAACGATGTGGTCATAATCCTGAATCATGGTGTTGCCATTCAGGGGGAGGCCCCCTTACCACACACCCACCACGGCAGCACAGATGGTGCCCTGGTGGCGGTTGTCCGCCCGCAAGCCACCACATCCAGCGATGCTGTGTGTGCCATCGGTGTGGTGCAGTCTGAAGGGGGTGGCAGTGGTGGTGGTGGTGGTGGTGGTGGTGCAGCTGCACCGGCGCTGATCCACGCACAGTAGCTGGAGGGGCAGCAGCAAGATGAGGTCAAAGGGCAGCCGGGTGCAGTGGCCACTGATGGCGCACCTCAGACTGAACAGCCCCAAGGGGGCCCCACTATGCAGCTCCCACCAGTGCAGGGGGCTGTGCTGTGGGGTCAAGCACCACCCATGGGTCGGCGCAATGCCCATGTCCCCCAGGGTGCTGACCTCTTGACCAAGCACACCCATCTGCTACGTGCCTCCATGGAGCAACAGGTGTTGGTCATGGCAGGGGTGCATGCACTCCACACAGAGCTTCACCGGTCTGCAGGGAGGTGTGACAGGGACTATGAGCACTTCCTAGCCGAGACCACACGTATGCGGGAGGACACGACCACAGCCCTGGATCAGCTTACTGCTGCGGTCACGGCCAGCCTAGCACCACTGACCCTGGTGCATGGCCAACTGCCGCAGACCCCGTGGAGTGCTTTCTCCACCCCTCAGTCATGGTGTCATGTGACCCCCTCAGTATCGATGCCAGGATCCTCTGTGGGCACTCCAGGCACACCTGGAGGGGGCATGTTCAGGAGCCTGCAGACACCTGCGAGGACCAGTCACATTCCTGCAGTGACACACCTGGGGGACCATCAGAGATGCCCCCTGGGGCTGTTGCACAGCCCACATCTGCTATGCGGTTTTGGAGGGGCCTTCCATGTGTTCATGGCAGCCGTGTGACCGCACGGCAGTCCTGAGCCACCATCTTCCCTGTCCACTGTCTGCCACTGCCCTGTGTGCACATTGGTGTGGTGTGTATGTGTGCATTCCAGGGACGTATCATCCATGGTCGATACCGCGCACAGGCCTTGTGCACACCCACCCAGCCACTGGCCACTGTGGCATGTGCATGATGATGCCAACACAATACCAGCCGCTACTGTGCACCGGTGATCAGCATCTGACACACTCCCATTGGCCTCTGGGCATGCGCATGTGGGTGCCCATGTGCATGTGTGTGCGGGTGTGTGGGGGGGTGTGTGGGTGGGGTTTTCAGTGCTGTACAGGGTGCTTCCACGGAGTCCAGTCCCATGCCCATCCACGCTACCCTCCAGGGATTACTGTCATGGGACCCACCCTTGCATGCCTGAATACTGTGCCATGGTCCCTGGGACATGCATGTGGTCATGGTCACCTACCTGCGATCATCATAGTGCTCCTCTGCAATTGTGTCCTGGTGCTGCTGGGCCATCCTGTTCAGCCTGGGTTCCCATCGCCCGAGAGGGGCTGCCCACCACCACCTGGCCTGGTGGACGCGTTATCCCCACTGCTGTTCCCCTCTTCAACCTTGACAGCTATCCCACAGTTGGGGGCCATGTTGTGTAGCATACAGCAGGCCAGGAATAGGCCACAGGCCTTTGAGGGGCTGTATTGTAGGGCACCGCCAGATCTGTCCAGGCAATGGAACCGGGCCTTCAGCAGCCCAAACACACACTCAATGCCGTTTCGTGTGCTGGCATGTGCCTCACTGTATCACTCCTGCACTGGGGTCAACGGGAGCCGGTATGGGGTGAGCAGCCAGGGCTGGAGTGGGTATCCACGATCACCTGTGTGTTGACATGTGTGGTTAACATGGTAGTCTGTGTTGCTGCACCCCCTGCCTTCCTGGCTACACCCTCTGATGCCTCTGGCCTAGCATCCCCCACACCCTGCCCTGTTGTACCAGGCTACCCATTCCAACAGCATACTCACCTATTAGGTGACCGGTGGGGATGTCCCCACACTCAAACCTGTGGCACAGTGCTGACTGGTGCCAGATGAAGGCATCGTGTGCTCCACCAGGGTGTGAGGCACAGACATTGATTATGCACCCCCTGGCATCGCACACCACCTGGCAGTTGACACTGGGGTATCCCTTCCTGTTGATGTAGGCTACCCTCTCCAGGCCAAGTGGTGTGCGGATGCCTATGCGTGGTGCAGTCACTGCCCTAGTACAGGCACACGCACAATTCCTGTGAACTCCTGCATGTTCGCTGTACACTCTGCCTGTGTGCTGTGGAAATGGATGTATTCCACAGCATGTGGCAGCAGTGCATTGAGGAATTGTGTGAGGAGCCATGATGCAGCCAACTGGGTTATGCCTGTGGTGTCCCCTGTTGGTCTCTGGAAGGTACCCGTGGTGAGCAGGCACATGACGGCAGTGACCTTGGTCTCTACTGACAGGGCTTGGCTCCATCTTGTGGGTGCCTGCATCTCATCACTGCACAGCTCACAGAGCTGCCTCAGAATTACCTGGTTCAGGCAGTACCAGCCCATAATCTCAGTGTCACTGTACTGTTCAAAGGTGGTGAGGGCACGGTACCACCTGTTCTGGTCATACCACCAACAGGCCCTTCCACGGCTGCGCTGCTCTGCCTCCTGCCTCCTCACACCCCTCATTACTGCCTCCATCTGGAAGATGGCATTGGCCATGGCTTGGGCTGTCCTTCCCCCCTGGGCAGCTGTATTCCCAGGCACCCCCGGCTGTGTGCTGCTGCGTGTGCACCCCTGTGTTCGGGGTTCCCAGCTGGCAGCCTGTTGGCTGTGGCCTCCACCTCCCACCTGTCTGGGCACTGTCACTGCCACTCCTATGCCTGGTATCACAGACTCATGCTGCTGTTGTTGCCCCACATCTGTCTCACACGCACACACACACACACACACACACACACTCACACACGCAGGCACAATCAGTGTCACATGCCCAGTCCCACACTCTGTTGCACTTCCTACCTGCCTCTATCTGTGTCTTGTACCCCTCCTGCTGTCCTGCCTGCTCACTCGCTCTCCCTCTCTATTGCTCCCCTGTGGCACAAGCCTCAGTCCCTTGCTTGCTCCCTCTTTTTATGGGCTCAAGTTTGCTCCAGGCATGACCCTGTTGCTTCACACTTGCGCCACTTGCTTGCTGATGAATATCACACTGCACCACTTATTCATGGCTACACCCCCTGCACTTGCACATTTGTTCATTAGGGTTGTGCATTGGCTCCCTGCAATTTGCGCAGCGCATTGACTCCCACTGAATATCACTCTTTGGTGCATTTTCTCACTTATGCAGGCACATCTCAGTTGTGCCATGCACAACTGCTTTGAATATCCCGCCCAGTGGGTATAAAATAAATCTAAAGTTTGTTAATTCATACAAGTAGCTTGTCTTTGATGTAGCCTCAATAAATAGGTCCATGTAAGAACAATTGTTTTCCTCTCAGATTGAAAAACAGGTGCCTGCCTCATTCTCCCATATCAGGCACATATACTATATGAACTCACAAATTTCAGTTATTTGATGGATTCTGTGTGAAAATATATCATGTAAATGTATAACTAGAAACACTATATGGCATCCTGATGCACCCATCTCTTGCCTACAGTTGAAGTAGCTACACTCTGCTGCCCCCTGTCTCCTGCCCCACATTCGAGGCTGCTAGTTGGATGAATTAACACAGGTTACATTTATTTTATATCTATTAAAGAAACAACCCAGTGTTATATAGCTAGAAAAACACATTGTTTTGATGGGACAGAACTCATAGCTGTGATACAGAAAGCTGATTTCTCAAATGCATACCACTTCACTTCAGCACTGAAACTCAAATGATCAGCTTTTTATAAGAACAGAAAGATAGATTTTCAGCTAATTCATCCAAACACAGACCAGAGACTGACTTAGTAAAAGCCCTGGACAGAAAACAATTAACCATACAGACTGCTCTAATTAGGAAGTTAACAGCTTTTTAGCTATTCAATCAAGCAGGGTATTGAACTGCCGAAGCAGTAGCTTACTCCAATCTGATGTCATCACTCTCCAAGGCTCAGTCAGCGGGACTGAAACAGACTGACAGTTTCCAGTTAGTGCAGAATAAGTTAACAAATGCTGATTTAAAGAACACCACAAAACCAAATAGCATGACATTTTAGGAAACACTACTCATGACATAAGGACTTGAATTCAGGCTTTTTTTTAAATGTGTAAAATGGTTGCCTTGATCTTTAAGGTACATAGGCAAGGGTTTTGACAGCATGAAAAAGGAGATGGACCTGTACAGGGACAGTATCACTTCCTTTTTCATACTATAGTGTTAGACATTGTTTTTTTACAGAGGGCAACATAGAAAAATAGATTTGTCATGGGATATTGTTGGCTAGTGTTATTGGGTAGTGAATGGCTCAGTGGTGGAGCAAGAATGACACAATGTTCGTCATGGAAGTCAGGTGATGAACTGTCACACTGCAGCTGTACACAAAATAAGGTACTTTTTATTTTGCAGAGAAAAGATGTGGGGGTGCTTAGCTGCAAGAAAAGCATAGGTTTTGAAACATGGTTGAGTGGGATGGTTCACAGCAGAGTGAGAAACTGAATGGGTGACCAGCAGTGAGGTTGGGTCAGAGAAATCGCTGCATGTTTTGTGGCTGTTCTGTTTAGAACAAAACATGTTTTATGCATACTGCTTTTGTTACAATTTTTTTTGGTGGATACCAGAGCAGTTCATGGCTCGATGGCTGGGCATCCCTGTTTGCCTGGTAGGACTGACTCACTCTTTCATTCCAGTGAGTGAGAGGGAAAAACACTCGGGCACACACTGCAACTGATTTCTGTCTTTTAAAGACTCTCTTTTTTTCCTCATAGCTTCTGTTAAATTAGGCAGATGCCTTAACTGTTGTTGTGCTTGGGGGGGCTGCTCACTCGCTAAGTGGGCCAAAACAGTGGTGGCAATTTTAAATTTTATGGGGTGCTTTTGGCCAATGAGGAAGCCGCGTGGGCACAAGAATACCTGAATGTGTGAAAGAGCACATGGACTGGTTCTTTTTATTTCCTGGGCATCTACTGAAAGTTAATTTCCCCCCCTGGAATGGGTACCAGCCAATCAGAGCCCAGAAAATGAAAAGCCAATTTTCTAAGACTCAAATAAATAAAGTTGACTGTGAGGGCTTGTTCACCAAGAATGGTAGTGCAGTGATGAACAGGTATGGAAAGAGAATGGAAAGAAGCAGGTTTTAGAAGGACATATGGAAGTTCTTCACTGAGATGGTGGTGTAGCTGTAAAGTAGGCTGCCAAAAGAGGTGGTCAAGGCAGGGACTGCAAATGGGTTCAAGAGAAGATGTGATAGATGCAAAGTCTTGCTGATACCAAAGGGAAGGAGAAGGTGGCAGTGGGGGCTAGGGGAAAAGGAGAGGCAACCAGAGTGGCACTTCCAGTCTGCAGACCCTTAAAAGGAGGCTGCACCGGTGAGCAGTGTGAGCTTGAGCACACTTAGCAGCACGCGGAGACGCACACAGAGACACGCATGTCTGTGCATGTGTCTTGCATGTTCTGTGGGGTCAAGGGGACAGGGCAGCACTCTAAAGTAAGGGATGATTACAGTCAAGATAAGAGCACACCGCAAGGTGGTATTACAAAGTAATATTACTTTGAAAAATGGATCTTACCCAGGATGTAGAAAAATGTTAAAAGTGATGAAGGATAGAAATGAAATATTGCAATGTGTAACATGCCAAATGTATACAACTATGCCAGCTAACTTTTCTCAGGAACAAGAAATGTGTAAAAACTATAGACACATTTTACAATTGAATGAGGATTTAAACATTCAAAAGATTCTGACCAAAAGGAATGAGGCAGAGGTACCTTGTACTGGGAAGATCTGGGGCGGAAGTTGTGCAAACAGAGCAACAGGGAGAAGCTTGACAGGAAGGAACCATGGGGAAACAAGATGTGGTTTGGACACAGGTCACAAAAGTGACAAAAAATAAAAGGAGAAGAGCTTTGGGTACTAAAAAAATATCTCTTTATAACCCATTCACCACATTGGCAGAAGACAGTAGGGGGGAAGTGGCAGATAAAAACAGCATGGAGCAGGAGGCAGAAAACACAGGACACATCCAACCAGCAGAAGAGGAAAAACAGATAGATAAAAGTGTAATTGTCATAGGGGACTCAATACTAAGGAGGACAGACACTATAATTTGCCAAGGAAATAAACCAAACATCATGGTTTGCCAGGTGCAAGTGTACAGGATAGAGCAGTAAGACTGCCTAAACTGCTGAGTATTACACTAGATAGTGAAATTGTCATCATACACATGGGGCTAACAACATGACCATGAAAAAGACTTAGTGGAGGAAATAAGGGAGTGTGCACATCAGGTTAAAATGGCAGGGCAGGTACCAGTTGTATCTGGAATACTACCTAGGTTAAAATGTCCTATTGAAAAAAAAATCACACAATACAGCGAATAAATGTCAGGATAGCAAATAAATTCACTGAGCGGGGAATATCCTGTATTGATACTTGAGAAACCTTTTATCAAAGTGAGGCATTATATGCCAAAGATGGTTTGCATTTGAGTAGAGCAGGGACTACTGTACTGGCCACTGGTATTCAAACTGCAATCAGTAAACATTTAAACTAGGTAAGGGGGGACAACAAAAGTAACCCTAAGAGGAAAAAATATGTGGATAAGCTAAGTAAACACATAAATCACACAAAGAGAGGCAGGAGACAGAAACACATTGAAACCACTCTGAGTTGTTTGCTTGCAAATGTCAGAAGTACCCAAAAGAAAAAGGAAGAATTAGAAGCATTGCTTGCCCTACATAGAGACACAGACATCATCAGTTTAACAGAGACCTAGTGGACTGCTGAGGACTAGTGGGGAGAAATATACCAGGATATGCACTCCATTTTTGGATAGGATGGATAAAAAAGGGGAGGGTGGTAGCAGCATATATATCGAAACAACTCAAAAGCATAAATATCTCAAAGAAAATTAAAGAGGCTGGCAAACATACAGAGACCTTATGTTAGAATAGAACTAAAATATAGCACTTTTATTATACTAGGAGTTATTTATAGACCCCCAGGCACAGAGGATGAGATTAGTCACGTCATAAACAAAGAAATAATAAAGGCATGTGAAATGGGAAAAGGGGTCATAATGGGTGATCTAAATTATTCATATATTGACTGGGGACAGTAAATGGCCCAAACAAATATCAGTAAGATGTTCTTTGCCACAATTGACCAGCTAGGACTCACACAAAATGTAGGCCAGCCTACAAGGGGAGAGCATATTTTTGCTATTATGCTAACATCAAATGAATTACAGATACAAGTAGGTGCGCTGTGGAACCAGCCCTGGGTAATAGTGACCATAATAGTGTATTTTGTGTTATCAAAGAATACACACCGATAATAAAAGGATGCAGGGAAATATATAATTTTAAAACAGCTGATATCCCAAATATTCAGAAGGAACTCTGGGAAGAAGAATTGGTAGACAAATCATTAAATGAAAGGTGGGATGGTATCAAAAATTACATAAAAGAAATATGTGATAAAAATATCAAGAAAGTTAAAAAAATATAATAATGCAAGTATCAAACCAAAGTGGTTTATTACAGCAATAAAAAAATATTAGAAAAGAAACAAAGTCTATACAGAAAACATAAAGAAATGGGAACGCAGGAAACTTGGAAAGAATTTAAAAACACATAGAAACATTAATAAAGAAAACTGAACAGCGAGTGGAAAAGAAATTAGCAGGGACAGCACAAAAAGACAATATGCAGGAATTTTACGTATATGTAAACTTCTTACGTAAAACCAACAATAATCTTTGTTCAATATCAGTTGGGGATAAAATCATAAATGAACCAAGGGAAATGGCAAATGTTTTCAATGAATACTTTGACTCTGTTTTCTCAAAAAAACTAAACAAAGGGCAAATAAAAAAATACAACCGTAGAACCCAGTATAAACATAACAGAAGAGATGATTATAGAATAAAATAAAGGGATTAAAAAATATATGCTCAGCAGGACCAGATAATATATCTAATACTATACTTAAAATACTTTGCCCAACAATAGCCACACCACTGAAAATAATTTTTACCAAGACATTAATGGAAAGCAAGGTACCAGTGTACCGGCTGATGGCCAGTGTGGTACCAATGCACAAGAAGGGGGACAGGGCAAACCACACAAACTATAGGACGATTAGCCTGATGTCGGTGCCAGATAAATTGATGGAGTCAATTATTAAGGATTACATAAATACCTATCTGGAGGCCACAGACCATGTGGATGAGGATCAACACGTTTTTTGTAAGGGGAGGTCCTGTGTTACAATTCTGTTTTGTTTTTATGAAAAAATGTCGGCAGCTCTGGATAGAGGGCAGCCTGTGGACTGTATTTATTTGGACTTTGCTAGGGCTTTTGATAAGGTACCCCATCATAAAATTATTAAATGTTTGCAAGATCATAATATTGGGGAACAGATTATAAGTTGGGTGGATGCATGGTTGAGGCACTGGACCCAGAGAGTTAGCATAAAAGGGTATATGTCAGAGGCAATGCCAGTCACCAGAGTAGTCCCACAAGGATCAGTGCTTTGCCCGGTGCTGTTCAAGATGTTTATGGATACTATGGGAAGGGACTCTAAACTGGATCAGTAAATATGCAGATCACACAAAATTAGCTGGTATAGCCACAACTATAGAAGATGTAAACCCCAAAGAGATCTGGATAGCATTCAAGATTGGGTAAATAAAAAGGTCATGAGTCTGAACCAGGAGAAATGTTGTCATACACCTTGGAAAGAAAAATAATAACCATGATTATGTTGTAAATGGCCAAAACTTAAGAACATCCGAAGAGGAAAATGATCTTGGAATTATTATCAATAGTAAAATTAACCTTTGAGGCACACTATAACAATCAAATTACAAAAGCAATATGGTGATGTGGGCTATAAAAAGAAATTTCATGAGCAGAAGTGAGGCAGTGGTTATGCCACTGTATAGAGCATGCGTTAGGCCAATATTGGACTATGGGATTCAGGTATGGGGTCCCATATCCATAGGGGAGGTGAATGCACTCTAGAGGGTGCAGCAGTGGGCCACAAACGTGGTATTTAATATAAGAAATAATCCATATGAACAGAGACTGGAGAATTTGAGGTTAATATCACTGGAGACTAGAAGAGTGAGAGGGGATCTACTAATGTGCTATGATTTAATACATGATAAGGATATGTTACAGGAACTAAACCTAACATTTAAAAATCCAGAAATCCATACCAGATATCACCCCTTACAGCTCAGAGGTACAACATTTAATACAAATAGAAAGGAGGCTTTTTTACATGGAGGGTGGTGGGACCGTGGAATAGGCTGCCCAGGGAGGTGGTGACCAGTGATATGAAGGAACAGTTCAAAAGAAGGTTGGCAAGTATGTATTAGAAGGAAATAGAATAGTATATTATGGGTAAATGGGATGGAACAAATAATGGGCTTTTTGGGCCTTCTAATCTCCTTAGACCTTAGAATGAACCATAGTATGAGTGCTCGACTAGTTGATCAGTACAGTGGACCTTGCCTGGCAGTAGGCAACAAGGGTAGTAGGTAGTCTTCTGAGAAGACTGGATGCACAGCAAGTCTTCTTCTGCCATCACTGTCTGTGGTTTCTGTGTCATTGCCATCACACCGTATCTACCAGCCAGCCACAAAGCAGACCTCCCTCAAGAACATCACCTTATCCGTAAAAGATATGGTCAGTGGTTGTAGACTTGAAGCAAGAATACAGTACTTGGAGATACTAGGCTTGACTGACTGAGGAATGGTGTTGGGTTTTCTACCACCCTACTCTGCACAAATCTGTTCCAAATCATCACAGAGTTCACCTGCCAGGAATAACACAACTGGCGGTTCTCTCTTCCTGAATGGATCTCAGTCAGTTGGTCAAACCTAGGGACTGCAGCGGTTCCATGTCAAGATAGCAAATACAGGAATGGTGAGGTGCAAAATGGCCCTACATTACAGTGAGTGCCATATTGGTGACCTCTCTGTTTCTGGGAAGCAAAGGGAGGCTGTGCCCCCTACCTCCCTTCTTTAATATAACAACTCGGGGGAGGCCTCGGGGAGACGGTAACCGTCAGTCACAAATATAGCACTTGCTGTAATTTCTGTACCATTTTGACTCCTCACCATTCCATACTCACTATCTTGATGGGCTACCGGCTGCAGCAGTTGTCCTGCCTGACCTATGCTATGACTACTCCCCAGCTACCATGTCTAAGAAATCTGTACCCCACCACAAAACACTCATCATAGCCAGGTCATACAGGGACCTTAATCTTGAGAACTTCCTGTACTGCAACAACATGCAGATACCTGTCCCAGACATAGACCTTCCTGGACCTCCTTTCGCAATGAGTTTACCAAATATTATGACCTTCTTGCTTCCTTCAGAACAACAAGGGTAAGTGGCCAGCACCATCCCTGGATCACCATAGAAATTCTAGATGTCTTACACCATAGGAAGATAGTCTGGGCCAATTTCAGTGACCTAGAGTGCTGCTGATAGCATCATCTATTGACATCTTTAAGGTTACCTTGAGGTCTGTCAAAGCTAATAACTACCTAAAGTTCTAAAACAACCATGCCTACAGCTCCATTCATTTCTGCCACAGTATGAAGGAACTCCCACAGCAACTCCATCACCCACATCCTCTCCCCCATAGGTCTGACCCACCTGATGTAGCTAGTGCCTAAACCAACATTTTATTAACCTCCTTAGATCAAGCCAATGATTCAGAATCACAAAGCATCCCAAATCATCCCTGTATGTCCCGAAAAGTATGCACCTCTGGCTCCTACATGCCGTGCAAGTTCTTAAGGACCTCCTCAGCCTTGATACCCATAAGAGTACAGAACCAGACAACCTGTAACCAAAATTCCTTAAGTTTGCAGCCTCAGTTCTTGACATACACATCACCACCCTTTTTAACCCGTCTAACTCCACAGGCTGCTTACCAGTGGTCTAGAAGAATGCTAAGGTTGCACCCCTGCATAAAAGCGGCACTAGATAGGATGTCAACATCAGTAATTACTATCTTATCTCCATAAAGTCTGATCGGCCCAAGCTACTGCTGAGATTTGTGCATGAGCAAATCTTTGACCACCTCTTCCAAAACCAACTCCTACCCTCTGTCCAGTAAGATTTCCATCCAAAGCATTCTGTTGACATGGTACCCATTAGGGTGACGAGCAATATTCACAAAGCTGTTCCTGGTGCAGTCTACACTGACATGGCCATTGTTTTTGTCCTGTTTAATCATCATGTCTTTCTCAAGAAACTGAAAGATTTGGTATTAGGCCATGTTATGATGTTGTGGCTTACAAATTAGAGGAGCACATATAGAAGTTTGCCCTTGACTTAACCCTTTCCAAATGTGAGCCAGTAAAAGAGGGCATGCTTCTGGGTTCTAGCCAGGCCTTTCTGGTTGATTAAAAACATATAGTTGTTCTCACAAGTTATCAAGATAGCTCCAGGTATTCTGTGATATTTCTAAAGAACATCTCTCTGGTGGCTGTACAGTGGTGCTGTAAGCAGGCAGGAAATTTCTCTAGTGATATCACAGAAATTTAAAGAACTATTCAGACATCTCAGTGGCTGCAGTTGGTAGTCTGAGAGCCACAGCAGTGGTTCTCTGATGAAACTGACCTGCCAGACTGCCATCCATAGTCCAGGTTTGAAGTCAACAGCCCCTCACAGAAGCTCAGGTAGTCTGAGAGCCACAGCCGTGGTACTCTGATGAACCCAACCTGCCAGATGGCCATCCACTGTCCAAGTCTGAAACCACCAGCCCCTCACAGAAGCTCAGGTACGGACTTGCCCTCAGGGACTGATTACCTCCAGGAAACGAGCCCTAGCTACCTAATTTTCCTTTTTTACATGAGGACAGTTGTCTCTGGGTTTAAATCCAGAGTCTGTTACTGCTGTGACCCACTGGCTGCAGTTAGCCCCAGGAGCACTCCGACTGGTTCCATATAGCTTTGCACTAACATTTTGGTCTGCAATACCCACCTGTTTAAACCATTTTGCATTTATTTTAAGATCCACAACCAGCCCCACCCCTGCCTCTCATTTAATTTCCTTCTGTCCTTCTCTTTTCAGATAGTATGAGAGGCACAGCTGTGGTTCTCTGATGAACCTGACCTGCCAGACTGTCATCCGCAGTCCAGGTCTGAAGCCACCAGCCCATCACAGAAGCTCAGGTAGTCTGACAGCCACAGCTGTGGTTCTCTGATGAATCTGACCTGCCAGACTGCCATTCGCAGTCCAGGTCTGAAGCCACCAGTCCCTCACAGAAGCTCAGGTACAGACTTGTACTCAGGGACTGATTACCACCAGGAAGAGAGCCCTAACTGCCTGATTTTCCTTTTTTACATGACAACAGTTGTCTCTGGGTTTAAATTCAGAGTCTGTTACTGCTGTGACCCACTGGCTGCTGTTAGCACGAGGAGCACTCTGACTGGCTCCATATAGCTCTGCATTGTTAATGCTTGAATTATATTATACGGGATTATAATCTCTGTTAATACTGTCTTGCTAGCATTTTAGAGTTCAAGTTTGCTGATTTAATCTAAGTGCCTATAGAATGTTCTCTCATAAGACCCAGTAGCAATTTCAGCTCAGACCTTGAACTCCTCCGCCCCTTTTCACCTTTTTACTTGGTATTGTGTTTTACATAGCCCTGTTCTTGATCTCTCAGACCATGTGGCACCTTGCCTAACATTTTGGTCTGCAGCACCCACCCTGTTGAAGCCATTTTGCATTTCTGTTTAGCTCCACGAGCAGCCCCACACCCCATGCCTTTCTTATTTAATTTCCCTGTCTTTCTCTTTTCAGGTAGTCTGAGAGCCACAGCTATGGTTCTCTGATGAGCCCGGCCTGCAAGACTGCCATTTGCAGTCCAGGTCTGAAGCCACCAGCTCCTCACAGAAGCTCAGGTACGGACTTCCCCTCAGGGACTGATTACCCCCAGGAAGGGAGCCCTAGCTGCTTGATTTTCCTTTTTTACATGAGGACAGTTGTCTCTGGGTTTAAATCCAGAATCTGTTACTGCTGTGACCCATTGGTTGCAGTTAGCCCCAGGAGTACTCTGATTGGCTCCATATGGCTCTGTACTGTTAATGCTTGAATTATATTTTACTGGAATATGATTTCTGTTAATACTGTCTTGCTAGCATTTTAGAGTTCAAGTTTGCTGATTTAATTTAAGTGCAGTGGTTATAGCAATCAGGATGGTGGAAAGCACAGTAACACCAGTTCAAAAAATAACAGACTTATAAAAATAATTTTATGCCCAAAAAAGCAAAACAAATGTCTCTCCCTTAAGGTCCTAGCCTGTTGCATAAATGATATATGCAGAGGGGATCTTATGTGATACATAAGGTATTTCTATATGCATGTTATCTATTCCACTAATGTGGTTTCCACTGTCTATCACTTATATATTTGTATGTGCTTTCTACACCACTCATGAGGTTCCCACTGTGTATCATTTGTATATGCAATCTGTAACATACATGCAAATATGCGTGTGTGTGTGTGGTGAGAGAGACAGAGATACTGTATATGTGTGTGTGTGTGTGTGTGTGTATACATATCTATTTTTTTTTTCCATTTCCGTGAACTTGCATCCTCATTCATACAGGTCCCAATGGAAATGAAATAGAGGAGTTATTGCAAAACTCATTTTTCATGTCAACCTGCTTTCCCTGACACACTGCGTAACACCATCAGGCCATGACATGCATGTGAACCAATTGTGAGATACAGCTCTCCGGCCCATCACAATGTGTCCACCATGTGACAGAACACTGCACCACCACCAATCCCTGTGCTGCCCAGCCAGCTTCCCAGAGCTAATCTCTGAACCTGAGTTGCTGGCACGGAAACACAGCATGCTACCCTCTGGCCCAACAGCTGTCCCTGCACGCAACATTTCTCAATAACTTTTAGTTGATTCTATCAACCAATGACAATATGTAATCAATAACCCTGGCAAAAATGCATGCAGTGCAATTATTTATTTAGCAGGTCTATTCTTTCAACAGGTCTACACATTATTATATTTCACTTTTCTGGGCATAATTACTTTATTTTTCTTAAAAATTTAGACAGTTAAATTAATTTTACCAATTATTCATTTCAGATAGCGTCTCTATACCTTAAAGGCACAAACAGGTTTGTACAAAGTGAGGTATGGACTTAACAGGTCTGTGCTATTGACAAGGTTTTGTTTAAGTTGGCCCTAGTGCAACAATGTAAGACTGAAAGTTGTATTAGGCTGTAGTGCAGGTTGAGCAAATATCACCATGCATGATGTGCTGTGCCACCGTCTCTGGCAGTGGGAGCTGTAGTAGATAAGTGACTATTCATTTTTGTTGCAGAATGCAGCCATTTCATTAGCTAATGTATGATGTTATAGCAATGATAACATCACATTCTGAACATATGGGGGGTTTGAATATAAAAAGAGGGGAAGGGAACCATATTCTATGTATAAATAGAAATATTAATAAAATCACCAAGAAGAGGACTATGCACCGAAGTTCTAAGGTAGATTGCGGAAACATGAAATTCTGCGGCCACAGAATTGTAGGGGCCTTGCTCATAAGACCCAGTTGGGATCTCTGCTCAGGCATTTAATCCCCACCACATTTCAGCTTTTTTCTACTCTCTTATTGTATTTTAAATAGTACTGTTACTGCTCTCTCAGACCTTGTGGCACCTTGCCTAACATTTGGTCTGCAAAACCCCCCGGTTTAAACCATTTTGCATTTCTTTTTAGCTCCACAAGCAGCCTCACCACCCTGCCTCTCTTATTTAATTTCCTTCTGTCCTTCTCTTTTCAGATAGTATGAGAAGCACAGCCGTGGTTCTCTGATAAACCTGACCTGCCAGACAGCCATCTGCAGTCCAGGTCTGAAGCCAACAGCCCCTCACAGAAGCTCAGGAAGTCTGAGAGCCACAGCCGTGGTTCTCTGATGAACCCAACCGGCCAGACTGCCATCCACAGTGCGGGTCTAAAGCCACCAGCCCCTCACAGAAGCTCAGGTAGTCTGAGAGCCACAGCTGTGGTACTCTGATGAACCCGACATGCAAGACTGCCATTTGCAGTCCAGGTCTGAAGCCACCAGCCCCTCACGGAAGCTCAGGTACAGACTTCCCCTCAGGGACTGATTACCCCCAGGAAGGGAGCCCTAGCTACCTGATTTTCCTTTTTTTACATGAGAACAGTTGTCTCTGGGTTTAAATTCAGAGTCTGTTACAGCTGTGACCCACTGGCTACAGTTAGCCTCAGGAGCACTCCGATTGGCTCCATATACCTCTGCACTGTTAATGCTTGAATTATATTTTACTGGATTATGGTTTCTGTTAATACTGTCTTGCTAGCATTTTGGAGTTCAAATTTGCTGATTTAATCCAAGTGCCTATAGAGTGTTCCCTCATAAGACCCAGTATCGATTTCAGCTCAGGCCTTGAACTTCCCCCCTTTTCACCTTTTTACTCTGGTATTGTGTTTTACATAGCCCTGTTCTTGATCTCTCAGACCCTGTGGCACCTTGCCTAAAATTTTGGTCAGCAACACCCACCCTGTTTAAGTCATTTTGCATTTCTGTTCAGCTCCACGAGCAGCCCCACCCCCCTCCTCTCTTATTTAATTTCCCTCTGTCCTTCTCATTTCAGGTAGTCTGACAGTCACAGCTGGGGTTTTTTGATGAACCCGACCTTGCAGACTGCCATCTGCAGATCAGGTCTGAAGCTATCAGCCCCTCCTGAAGCTCAGGTACCGACTTGCCCTCAGGGAGTGATTACCTCCAGGAAGCTGCCTGATTTTCCTTCTTTACTTGAGGACTGTTGTATCTGGGTTTAAATCCAGAGTCTGTTACTGCTATGACTCATGGCCTGCAGTTAGCCCAAGGAGCACTCCGATTGGCTCCATATCGCTCTGCACTGTTAATGCTAGAATTATATTTTACTGGATTATGGTTTCTGTTAATACTGTCTTGCTAGCATTTTAGAGTTAACGTTTGCTGATTTAATTGATAGGCTTGCCTGTAATTATGTGGGGGAAGAGCTCCTCCCCCACAGCCTATTTAAACAGAGCAGCTGTCTCCTGCTCTGCTTAGAGCGAGTCACATTCACTGCCCGCTGTTGCTGGTCCGTGGTTGCTCTCTTCTTGTGCTTTACCCCACCCTCTCGTCCTGCCTTCGTTTGTTTGTTTTGTAGCATTCCTAGCTCCCTGCCCCCTGCTTCTTCTTCGTCCTTGTCAGTGTGCTTTTTTTTTTTTGGTGGGGGGTTGTTGCTCTTTCCTGACCTTGCCTTTCTCCATCCTCCTGCTGCTTAGCCCTCGCTCCTCCTTTGTGTTCTTACCTATATGTCTTCTCTCTTTCCTGAGCAGCCCAGATCCATGCACGGTCCGTCACCGCCTCCCGCTTCCCTCTCCTCCCGCTATTGCAGCTTCGGGCTCCTTCTGGACCGCAGCCACCGTTCGTGGAGTTTCTGTATTTTATTGCTGCTACTGTGCATGCTGGGCTTGCCGTTCGGAGCCATGGCTCCTGCCGCAGCACACTGTCTCCTGGGTACACGTAGCTTCCTCCTCCACCTGGTGCCCGCTTCCTTGACCTGTCCGCCGCACTTCACAGCGCACCATTCTGTTCCGACGAGCTGCACCACGGCTGGCTGACATTTCTTCACCTGCTCCATTAGGCACCTTCGTTTATTCTGCCAAGCCCTAAGCTTCCCTCGGACAGTGCCTTCTTCTGCTGCTTCATACTTTGGCTGCTTCTCTGCATAATGGTTGGGATTCACCACTGATTTGCTAATTAATTGGTTTCCCTTCCTCATGCCTGACGGGATCTTGGGGACACCTTAATTTGGAACCTTTATGGAGGCACATTTTGCACTTTGTGTTCCCTTCGTTCAGTACATTTAACTCCCTACTGCCCAGTCCATTGTGCTTTCACTGCCCTTCAGGGTTTTGGCCACTGCTACCTTACTACCTTAAAGCTGTACAGATTTAAGTGCCATACGTTTAACCATTCGCGATGCTCGGAACATATATGCTTCATGGGGCTTTATTCATATCCGAAAGACTATGCAGTTCTTGTCACCCCTCCAAAAGTGACATTGTCCTACCTATCTATGCTACCCTAGGTATTTGCAGCACCGAGGACATTCACTAGTGATATGCTGCCCTGCTTCTTCATTGTGCTTGACTACTTACTCCTAGCCTAGCCTGCATTCCCTGCTCCTTCCTACCCTGCATGGGTTTACGGTCCTGCTAGCCTTCGTGGAGTTTAGCTGCCACTCTATACTCCTTCCCTCAGCTACCCTTCGTGTAGTCTAGCCATTCATCCTGCCCGTGCATGGGCCTAGCTGTTTTGCTTTCCACCTCCAGACTTATGCCCTGCAGTCTGCTGGGTGCTTCATCATTGCCTATTGCACCATGTTTGGATTCTGCCTCTGTCCCATCGTCTCATCTTTCTACGACTTGCAATTTGGACACACTCCAGGATGGCTTGCTTTCAGTTGTTCTGACTGGATTCTGAATGCTGCAGTTTCCCTTGCCTTCGCACTTCCCATCTGTCCAGGACCATGTGAGCTCCTTTGGATTCTACTTCTGTGTCTGAGGATTTCATCACTCTTCCCCGATGCTTCCTGTGCTGCTTGACTTCGTTTGCTCCTACCTCTCTCTCCTGCTGCCTCCATATGGTCCAGCCCTATTGCCACCTTACAGAGGCTTAGCTGCCACTATTTACTTACCTTACCAGCTGACCTACGTGTGGTCCAGCTGTGCAACAGAGCTGCTTCTCATACAGACCTACCTTTCCAAATCTGCTTCCTAATGTTATGCCTCCTGGATTATTCTGGATTACATCAAGATCACTCCTTACCTTCCTCGATAGGGTTGTCAGAACCCTCTGAAGTTCTGGGTTCTAGTTCTAGTCTAGAACTTTTGAAAAAGTTCTAGGGTTCTAATCTTTTTTAGAACTTTTTAGAACTCGAACCTTATTTTTTTATTGTGCTGCCAGTAATGAAGATAGTAATAAAATACATGTAAAGGAAAAACTGTTCAATATAAGGGGGAGAGAAATTATCATGTGTGACATTGATAGGAATACAACTAGGTTTATCTATGGTTTCTTCCATTTGCTAAAGCCAGCAACTTAATACGTAACAGGCCCACCCACCCACCCACCCATATGTTAAAAGTTTTCCTGCTGCAGGTTGCATCATAGTTCCTTAGTGAAAGAAAGAGGCACATTAGCCATTTATGTACTCAGTTATATGGTATATACTCATCGTCATGAATTATGAGAAAAAATAACTGATATTACCTAATCTCAGCTATTTGCTGCTTTCTGTTTTAAATGAGTAAATCAAAAGTTGCTATGTTTAAAAGAAAGCTTTTATAACAAAGTCAAGCCAAGTACTAGAGCAGCAGCATGTGGAACTGTTGCAAAACATATTGGGCCGGATATTCAAACTGCGCTATTTTGTGGCGCAAGCCCTTGCGCTGCACAAAATAGTTGCGCAGCGGTTTGGCCGGAGCGATATTCAAAGGAGTTGCGCTATTGAGCAACTCCTTTGAATATCACCCCCTGGCCATAGCCACTGTGCATGGCGCAGTGGAACTTGCACCATCGCAAGTGGTCAGAGTGGAGCATTCAACTTGCGGCAGCGAGTACCATTGCGCCATGCGCAAATTTCCGATATTCAAAAGGTGACATGCAAATGGGGCCATAATTCATGCAAGGGCACAGGGGGCCATTTGCATCTGTTTATGGCCCCATTTGCATGCCATTAGCATGCAGGTGCACCAATCCCCGAGGACTTGCGCCTGGCGCCTGCCAGAGCAGCTGCCCGTCGAGGACCACCCTGCAGCCCGGTCGTGGGCAAATGTGTAGAAATCCCCTCCTCTGAGCTGGCCCGATCACGGGCATAAGCTTAAACTCCCTTCACAATCTGGACTGCCTTGTATGGGTATGGGCTGCGCCCATTGGCTCTTACTCTGCACCAATGGGCGTGCAGCCCTGTTTCAGTCAGTCAGCAGGTGGGGTGGCAGGCAGGTGAGATGCTGCCACCCGCCGCTGCCGGGGAGCGGGGGGGGGCCTTGTGGGTGGGTGGGGTGTGGGGACACTAGATCACCAGGGATATGGTCTTGGGGGTGTTGCAAAATAATGCAGCCGCATTGGCGCTTATCGGTCCACTGGACCACAGGGATATGTTCAGGAGAACACTTTGCTGCCCACGATCAGGCTGGTGGGGGTGATTTAAGTTTATGCCACGACCGGGCCAGTCGGGGGTGGGGATTCTATACACTTTGCCCACAGTCGGGCTGCGGGGCACAGGGAGTAGGTTGAGGGCCAGCCACATGTGGCAGCTGCTGTGTTGCACCCTGCAATGTGGTAGCTCACTTGTGGGTGGCCCTCGACTTACTCCTTTTTTTTTTGGCTCAAAGTTGTGCAGGCGCAGGTTGGGGGTTGCGCCTGCACAACTCTGCACAGCCAGGCTGAATATCGGGCTGTGCAGTTTATGCATGGTTCCTCCCCCTCCAGTTCAGCATCCATTCATTTGCATTGCGCTGTTACTCAGCATGTTTTCAGTGGTGCAACTGCCTCCTGCTGAATTTCGCAGAATGGTGCAATTTTGGACTTGCGCAGGCGCAACCCTATTGCGCATGGCGCAACACTTTTGAATATCTGGGCCTTTATGTCATAACGTAGTCAGTCAAGACATTTGAATAAAAAAAATATGCCAGTCATTGTTGCTGGAAAAAAATGCATGCAATTTTCTAAGATAATGCATACATATACCAACATTTTTGTTGGCAAATTGAAGTAATACATACAACTTCCTAAGATGATGCATTTTTGCAGCTAATACTTCAATAAAATCTATATTTCAGTCACATAAATAAAAAAAGTGGTTTCCTCACCACATACTAACTTAAGGAACATTTAAAGTAGCTGCAGCAGTTGGCATGTGATGTTTAAGGAACAGCTTCTATCAACCCCATTATGTATCAAATTATCACTACTTGTAAAGCAAAAACACTTTATGATAGGTCACATTCTGTGAAAACTGCTGATGCAGATTTTCTTTTATTTCTGATTCCTTTATTCTTTTTTTCAAGGGGACAGGACAATTGTGCTAGGTGGCTAGGTGGCAGCAGTTTGCAATGTATTTAATAATAAAAAAAAAAATATATATATATATATTATATGTACAGTAGGTTCGGTCTGTCATCATTTTTTTCCTCACCATCCCCAGCTGATCACGAATCTGTAAATGAAAGGACTAAAACAACATCCACCTTTCACCCCATCGCCCATTCCACTTTTCTTCCACCACCCTCATCTGTGCAGTAGCACCCATAGCACCCTTATACCCATGTTAAAACCAACTGACAACCCTCACCCATGTACTAGCATCCATTTTTGGTTTATGGCTAACATTTCTGTAATTGAAAAAATAATAAACAGCTACCAATTAGAACTCATTGTTTTGTCCTCTTTAAAATTGAAAAATAGACCGCCCCCGGTCCCAGCCCATACTGATGCCCCACAAAGACACAGAAGGTAAATTCAAAAATATATGTTTTCACTTTAACTATAAATAATATGATACAGAAAGGACTGATGTGACAGTGTCCCTTTTATGCCAAATTTGGGCCTGTTCCCACTGATGTTAAAATTGCCCTGTATATAAAACTTGTTGACTTTAGTTTAGACCCTAGCTACAAAGCAGTTTGCCATGAAATGGTGAAAGTTTTGGGGGGGGTATACAGTATAGTCCAAGGTAGTAGATCGAGAAAGGAGAGAGACAACCAAAGTCATCATAGTCTATAAAAGTTTCCTTTTTGGTGCAGAGAGACTCTGTCCCACACAGTATTTACCAGCCACCACCATCTGAGTTGTCATCACCATCAACATCCACAACATCAATCACTTCAGGATCAGTTTGTATACTCTTGTAGGGATACGAAAATCTTGACTTATTAACTTTAATAAAAGTTAACGTGTGTACATTTTCTGGCAGCAACCTATTTCTGGTGTCTGTCACAATATTGCCAGCTGTACTAAACATGCATATTCTGAAGAGACACTTGTTGCAGGACAACCAAGATATTTACAGGCTTCATCATACAGCTCTGTCCAAATTGACTTTTTTGATCTCCAGTATTCAAAAGGGCATGCATCAATAGGAATAGGCAGTTCTTGCAGGTAACTGTCTACCATGATGGACAGAGACCGCTCAGAAGAGGAATCAGCAGAAGCTGGTATGGCAGCAATTTGGGAAAGGTTTTACACAGATTTAGCTTGCTACTAAGGGTTGAAGAAGTGGCAGTTGTGGAACAACTACTGTTAATGTTTGGTGACTTTTCCAGTTCTGTATCCCTTTGTGAAGATGAACCTGCATGTTGTGGTGATGACAACCTGAAGGTACTGTGCGTGTCTGTGTTTCACTCCTGTGAGTGCTGCAGCTTATCTAGCAACAGACATTTGTACTGCTCTATATCATCTGTTTTTGGAAGATGTATAGCCTTGAACCTGGGATCTAAGAGAGTTGCAAGGATGTAGTGTTTTGATTTCGTCATTGCAACTAATTTGTCATTGGTTTTGAAGCGCTCGCTCATTCTCTTTCATTAGATTCCCATGATACAGGCGACATGTCTCGCGCCTCAGATCTGTCTTTTTCATTTGTAGATTTAGAACACTAAGATGATGTGAAATGAGCATTATGAGTGGGATTACCTGACTCACAGATGCGCCTTCAGAAGATATGTCCCTTGTAGCTGTCTCAAAAGGAGCTAGGATGCAGCACACTGTCTCCATTAATTTCCACTGCAGCACAGACAGCATAATGCCATCTCCAATAATGTAACTGGAGCAATACTCATGTACAGCTTGCTTTTGCTCCAAGAGGCACTGCAGCACATAAAGCGTTGAGTTCCAATGAGTGAAAACATTTTGAATCAGCTTTTGCTGGGGCAGCTTGTGTTTTTTTTGCAGTTCGGACAATGTCCTTATAGCCTTGGTTGAATGTGAAAAGTGAGTCACAATTTTTTTGCAAACAGCAATCATACCATCCACTTGTGTTTCATTGCTGAGAAATCCCGTGACAATTAAATGTAAGCAATGTGCAAAGCAAGAAGCATGCAGAACTCCTCCATCATGTACTGCTTTCAAGATGTTGGCTCCATTGTCACTTACTATGAAGCCACATTTTAGACCGTGAGAATAAACCCATTCGTCAAGGAGGTCATTTAGTTTCTGCAAGATGTTTGCAGCAGTATGACTTTGCCCAAACTTTTTATATGCAGCAGCCATCTTTGGGGTGTCTTTGTTTTTGAAGAAGCACAAGAAATGTGACCCAATGAGCGTAAGGGACATGTAATCTATGTTTGAGTGCTGGTCACATATCTGTTGTGACATGAATAACCCCACCCTCCGAGTTTAAGTGCAAGCATCACTGTCGCTTTTAAGCCTGATAAATGTTTGGTATTTCAACATAGGAAAAGTACCTTCGATGAGGAACATTGTAATGAGGCTCTGCTAATGTCATGAGCTCCCTAAAATCCTCATGATCTACCAAAGAGTATGGGAGAAGGGCTCTGCTAACAGTTCACCAATTCGGTGATTAAGATGAAGGGTCTGTGGATGATTTCTAGTAAAGGTATTCTTCCTTTCAAATGCCTGAGACAGTGTTAGCTGTTTGCAACATGTCCCTGCTGGTTTATTATACACCGTGCTTCAATGGGCAGATGGACGCGGAGATGGTGGACTAGGACTTATACATTCAGTGCCATCACTGGATGTGCAACTGGTACTAATGGTGCTGGCATTGGTGGTAACAGTGATCCTAGGGCTGGCAGTGGTTCTGCTTGCATCATGTTCAGACAATTCAGTATCCATTTCAGATTCCTGACCCTTCTCACGTGTGGTCTGGAAGATGGAGGACATGGGTTTTGGATGATCAAGCAAAACTGAATGCTTTTTCAGATGACGTTTAAGAGCTGTAGTGCCAAGGCATGACACAACTTTACCACGGCTTACACTCTGTTTACACAGGGAACAAATTGCTCTGCATGGATCAGTTTTACTGACAGAGAAATAATTCCACACCTCAGATGTGACAGATTTTGTTCGAGTGCTAGGAAGATAGCTAAAGACTGTTTGTGTCTTTTCACCTGTCCTAACAGAACCCGGGATATGCTCCTTGGTGCTAGAAGAGTAGGCAGAAGACTCTGATGGATTTTCATTGCTGGCCGACACAGAAGTGGTGGATTCAATGGATATGTCCTTTTCATTGCCAACAGTGCTGGATGTATTTGCAAGTGCACTACCTGATTCATTGTCAGCAGACTTGCTCATTTCACTTTGTTGAGGAAGTAATGATTTGTCACGAGACAACAGTGTCGGACTGAGACAAAGAGCTACTGTCTGAGTCAGAGAGGGACTCACTGTCACTTGCATTATTGCTGCTAGTCACAGAGATCTTAACAGCATGAATGGCATATCTTATGGTGCCTCTCCGTGTGACCCCAGCAGCTGCACAGGTTTTCTTAAAAGGTCCCCCTTTACCACACTTCACTGTTGCTCTTTTGCTGTTTGTTGAATTTTTATCACGTGAAACATTTTGGTTATTTCTGCTAGCACCAGGATTACTACTACCACCAACACCTGCTCCAACACCAGCACTAGATGCTTCATCTATGTTGGTGTCAGCCATAACAGAACCAGTATACTGCAGAGAATACACCCACACAATTCCTGTGTAAGAAAGCAACGTGATCTATGATCACTGGCTACAACTCCAAAATTTTATTTTGGCTATGTGATACTGTGATGCAGTGGACGGAAAGTAATTGAAGAATATGACGGTTTGCAACTAAAGGATCCCAGGTTCAAGGCTTACAGAATGATTGGGCTGTTGGGCATAGGCATATGCATAGCAGTGAAGGGGCGCACAGCAGCAGAGTGATGGGCTGACCACAAGAGATGGAGTTACACACACAAACCGAGGAAAGAGATTTTTCTGTCTCTCCTCCCAACAGGGAAATATATTTCTGGGCTTCTGTCATGTATTTAAGAATAATGCCACCACACGACAACTGGCCACTGGGCCTCTCTCGGTAACACACACTGGGTAGGGTACAGTGCAGTGAAAAGGCACACAGCAGATGGGCTGACCACAGGAGATGGAGTCACACACACATATTCAACCCAAGGAAAGAGATTTTTCTGTCTCTCCTCCCAACAGGGAAATATATTTCTGGGCTTCTGTCATGTATTTAAGGATAATGCCACCACACGACAACTGGCCACTGGGCCTCTCTCGGTAACACACACTGGGTAGGGTAAAGTGCAGTCAAAAGGCACACAGCAGATGGGCTGACCACAGGAGATGGAGTCACACACACATATACAACCCAAGGAAAGAGATTTTTCTGTCTCTTCTCCCAACAGGGAAATATATTTCTAAGCTTCTGTCATGTATTTAAGGATAATGCCACCACATGACTGCCCAACAATGGGCTTCTGAGTAACACACAATGGTAGGGTACACAGTCAGCAGCCACAGCAGGGGTGATGGGAACACCACAGGAGTAGAGAGATACAGTGTAGTGGAGTCACACACACAACACACAAGTAGGGAGTACTGTAAAGAAAACTAAAACAGCCTGGTGTTGTTCTATCAGGAATTTTATAGGGTGGAATAGAAGAACGCTCAGCAGCACAGTACCACAGAATCCCCCTCCCCTCCCTGTCCTCCTGATTATTTTACTTTGTTTTGTGGAGTAGGGTATAAAGTAGTAAGTAAAAAATTAAAAAATGCCATCAAATTCAAATGTTTCAACTTCTCAAAGACTCGCACATTAAAGTTAAACTAAATTTTCCTCGAGTCACAATCTGTTTGTTTTAATTTCTTCACCCCTTCCCCAGCCATCTGATGCTCGCTCCTTCTTCCCAGTGTGAAACAAAAACAACTACGCCATGCAGAAAATAAAGTTTTTGAACTGTTGTTTGAGACTACGATAAAATTATCTCAGTTTCACTCAAATACTCAGCAACTTTAACTTTCCTCGCTCTGTCCGTCTCATCCTGAGGCTGAGCTTCTCACCAACTGTTCCTAAGTTCAGGCCCTTTCTTTTCCTTGGTTGCCACTCCCAACCCTGAGTCTCCCCTGGCCCCTACCTTTAGTTTTCACCCCCACCCACCCCTTAGCCTTTTTATTTATTTTTTTAGATTGCCCAATACACACATGATGATTTTAATTAGCAAGCAATTGCCAGAGCCAGAGAGCAGAGCTAGCCCAGACAGAAGGAGCGAGCGAGTAGCACAAGCTGCTGCAGCCTGCAACTCCTTTATGGCACTGGCTGAGTAAATGAACGGAGCTGCAACCATGCACCGGTTTACGTCTCTACCATCCACCACCTGACCACAGAGCAGATGGTCAGGTGGTAACATGGACTGTGGGGATGAAGTACGCAGGCGTGCAGTCCGACTCCAGTGCAGTCCACACCATTCAGCCCCCACAAGTTTGTGCATGCTGCCATCATGCACCTTCCCTTCATTCCACCTCCTTTCTGCCTCCTGTGGCACTGTGCTGCCTCCCAATCCCATCCTGCTCCTTCAACCTCTCTCCATCCCATCCCTTCGGAGCCGACACTGACTATAGGGCTAGGCAAGCTTGCGTTGCGGTTGCGGCTTCTTAAGGCATAAAGATTTGAACCTGTTTGCAAACCCACTAGTGTTCAAGTTCTGAATTAGAACTCGAACACCAGGGTTTGTGATGGGTTCGAATCTTTTCCGAACTAGTTCTGACAACCTTAATCCTCGATCTTCAGAATACTTCAGTCAACAAGCTCCGTTCTGCTATCATAAGTCTGCCTTACTGCTACAGTACTACTCCGCACTGCACTTACTCAGGTTATGCCACCAACGACAGTCTACAGAACGATTCTGCTCTCATCAGTCTGCCTGACCACTGCAGAACTACTCCACACTACCTGACCTGGATATGCCGACATCACAGTGCCATTTACAATGCTTCCTCACTACTTTGTTGCTTCTGCATTGCATACGATTCAACATTTCCATTACGTTCTCTACCACTACTCTACCTGCCTCACCACTCGGGGCCAGAAATTCAATATCGCATGTTCAGACCTGTACCCCTGTGGATCGGAAGTCCTTTGTTCCTATATATTTATTTCGCCATAATCACCCGCTCGCCCTGCCTTCGCCCTTCGGGCTGAGGGGGGTTCCTTACTACTCATCTGCTTCTATGACCTGCCTTCACCTATCGGGCTGGGAAGTTCCCTACTACTCTTTTACTTCTAGGACCTGCCTTCGCCCATTGGGCTGGGAGGTTCCCTCCTTCCAATCATCTTCTGCCTCGTCAGCTCAGGCCTGGAGATTTACTTCTGCTCGACTGTTCAGGTTTCATCCCGTTATTGCTGCCTCGAACATTGCCTACCTGCAGTTCGGATGTTGTTCCTTTTGTCCAGTTGCCATCTCTGCCTCAGTCTCCTCCATGTGATCCCTGCCTTCCTTGATCTGGATATATTGGTCCTCAGTGTCATTGTGTTCTCTAAGTCTGCCTTCTAGCTGCAATACTCCTGTGCTCGAAGATGATTCAGGATGCGTCTCATGGAGGCTCTATGCTGCACTTGTGCTCTTAGCTGACATTCATAGGTATAGCTGCGCTCATGTTACCTAGAGCTGCTCTCCCATCTTGTACCTCCCCAGCAGATGGCTTACTGCACATCTCGTCGAGGGTCTCTCTACCACACTCAAATTCTGCCAGAGGAAATTCCTGGGTCTCGATGCGCTTTACATACTGGAATCTGCCACCTCTCTCCTATCTCACCAGCTATCAGTTCAGCTGCGCATCTTCAGGGGCTGATTGCCATGTCCTGTTCCTTCTCATTTGCCTATGTTGGTGCACTCCTGCTCCTACTGCCTCTGCTTTGGATTCAGTTCGACTGCCTTATTCATTGGGCTCACCTCATTCTACTACTTGGATGCTTCATAAATCGCACCAGTGTCTCCGATTATCATATACAGCCTGCCATTATTCCAGCTCAGTTCTACAGCCATTGCTTCATATCAATTTCTAAAGATTATATTTCTTATCGGAACTGAATTCGTCATTCTATAGCCTGGCATCAAGCCTTCTCATTCCTCATTCTATACAAGCCCTATTAGAAACCTGGTCATCATACTACTTTATTCGTCCTGCCTCGTAGACATCGAGCTTGGATGCAATTATTTCTGCTCTCTGGTATTGAGTTTGGCAGTCATCAACTTAATCTCCACCATCATTCAATTCCTTGGATTATGCCCTATCAACTGAAGTATAGAAGACAGTTCTTCAATATATCTACTCTCCATCATTCCGAATTATACATGGATTCTCAGACTCAGACTTTATTAGAAGGAAATTACTTCACTGGACATTTACAATTCAGCTTTTCTTAAGCTCTATTCATCTGGATTGAATTCTAAAAATTTGAATTCCGATTTAGTGGATTAATTTAGTTTAATTAGGATCTCTCTCCTTTAGTATGCACTGAAGGACGGGCAGATCAGTAGCCATGGGTCCTCAGAGGTTTCCCCCATGGGGGGTTTTCCTCTCCTGAGTGCTACTGGTCACACTCTCCGAAGTTGAAGGAGGTGATCGTCTATTCTTATCATTAAGGTGTTATACATGACTTTTTCAGCATTCAGTTACTGAACAATCGTTAATATTTATTCTTTTTGGGGCTCCATAATTCTAATCCAAGCCTCCTTCCTATAGGTAGGATACAGAGAAAGGCCAAAACCATCAAATATTATCAAACGATTCAATTCAAACATCCAAGTACCTAAGCACAAGTCATTCTATGCTGGCCTCTGTATCCAACAACCATCTACATCATTCCACTATATGTTACATAAGCACTGAGCTATCAACCACACATAATTGATAGGCTTGCCTGTAATTATGTGAGGGAAGAGCTCCTCCCCCACAGCCTATTTAAACAGAGCAGCTGTCTCCCGCTCTGCTTAGAGCGAGTCGAATTCACCCACCATCCTCCCCGACACCTCCTCCTTCTGCGGCACTCTTATCGTACCGGGGGGCTCCATAATTCTAATCCGAGCCTCCTTCCTACAGGTGGAATACAAAGAAAGGTCAAAACCAACAAATATTGTCAAACGATTCAATTCAAGCATCCAAGTACCTAAGCACAAGTCATTCTATGCTGGCCTCTGTATCCAACAACCATCTACATCATTCTACTATATGTTACATAAGCACTGAGCTATGAACCACACATAATATAAGTGCCTCTAGAGGGTTCACACATAAGACCCAGTTGTGATCTGAGCTCAGGCCTTTTAACTCCCCCATGTTTCAGCTTTTTAGCTCTGGTACTCTGTTATAAATAGTCCTGTTCTTGCTCCCAGATCTTGGTGCACCTTGCCTAACATTTTGGTCTGCAACACCCACCCCCCGTTTAAGCCATTTTGCATTTCTTTTTAGCTCCACAAGCAGCCCCACCCCCCTGCATCTCTTATTTCATTTCCCTCTGACCTTCTCTTTTCAGGTAGTATGAGAGGCACAGCCGTGGTTCTCTAATGAAACCAACCTGCCAGACTGCTATCCGCAGTCCAGATCTGAAGCCACCTGCCCCCTCATAAAAGTTCAGGTAGTCTGATAGCCACAGCCGTGGTTCTCTGAATGATCTGACCTGCCAGATTGCCATCCTCAGTCCAGGTCTGTAGCCACCAACCCTTCACAGAAGCTCTGGAAGTCTGAGAGCCACAGCCATGGTTCATTGATGAACCCGACTTGCCAGACTGCCATCCGCAGTCCAGTTCTGAAACCACCAGCCCATCACAGAAGCTCAGATATGGACTTGCCCTCAGGGACTGATTACCACCAGTAAGGGAGACCTAGCTTCCTGATTTTCCTTTTTCACATGAGGACAGTAGTCTCTTGGTTTAAATGCCTGTCTGTTCATGTGGTGATTACTTTGTGAAGGCGATTCCAATTGTTACTAAATTGTTTAATTAAGCCGATTCCGATTGCTGCTAATTTGTTAAAGTATTGCACAGCTCTGCTCCCACAGTGCTGCTCTCTAGCCCCACTAGCCACTTCCGATTTTTACTGTATTTCATGTCTGCTAGCCAATCCAAATCCAACTGTAACTGTTATTGATTCTGCCCAGCCTCTGTCTCTCTGTGCCTTCTCCTAAACTCTGACTTCTCTCCTTTGGGCTTGACCCACCCCTCCCTCACCACAAATCCCTGCTTTCTCTGAGCTCCCCTCTCTCCTGCATACTCCCTTTCCTCTGCCTTGCTAAATCCCTTGTTTCTACCCTCCCCCTGTGGTGCCAGGCATAGCTCCTATCATATACCTATCCCTGGCTGCCGCACCCCCATGCTGCACCTGAATTTCTTTCTCTGTCAGTCTGATCTACGCCCCCTGATTTAGCCACTGCATCAGCATCCATTGTCTCTCTCCCTCTAACTACCCCCATCTCCTCTTCTTTCTCCCTCCAGATTTGCAGCCCCTGATCAGGTGCCAAGCAGCCCTCCGCCAGGCACAGACGCAGATCCAGGAACCAGCCACTCTGCCACTCTCTTTCTGCCCATCCAGGGATCCTCTGAGCCGGGTAAGGACTTCTGATTGACCGGAGAGGCAGTGAGTTTCTAGCTATTATTTAACACTCCCCATAGTCAACCTCGATTGGACCGCTGCTCTCCTCACTGCTACCTGATTGGCTGCTCCACTTTCTACACATTTTCTTCACTGCTGGGCTGTGCGCCCATAGACTTTAGCTGGAAAGCAGATGAAATTTTGGCCTGCTTCTCAACCTGCCTCTGCAATCTGCACCTGTCTGTTCTGTTCATGTGGTGATTACTTTGTGAAGTCAATTCTGATTGTTACTAAATTGTTTAATTAAGCCGATTCTGATTGCTGTTAATTTGTTAAAGTATAGCACAGCTCTGCTCCCACAGTGCTGCCTCTCTAGCCCTACTAGCCGCTTCCGATTTTTTACTGTATTTCATGTCTGCTAGCCAAATCCGAATCCAACTGTAACTGCTATTGATTCTGCCCAGCCTCTGTCTCTCTCTGTGCCTTGTCCTAAACCCTGACTTCTCTCCTTTGGGCTTGACCCACCCCCCTCCCTCACCACAAATCCCTGCTTTCTTCTGACTCCCCCCTCTCTCCTGCATACTCTCTTTCCTCTGCCTTGCTGAATCCCCTATTTCTACCCTCCCCCTTTGGCGCCAGGCATAGCTCCTACCATAAGCCTGTCCCTGGCTTCAATAACCAGTTGCTTCAGGAGTCCTTCACTCAAGGACACTTGAGGAACTTTATATCTAATTTTCTCAATACTAATCTTAATTCAGTCCCTAAGATAGACATTATTTGGGCAGCATTAAAATGTGCGCTTAGAGGTGAGTGCATTAGAATATCTTCTACTAGGGCCAAGAAAGCCAGGATGCAGTTAAATGAGATTATGAATGCCATAAAGGCCATTGAAAATAATATTACGCGGCATTCAAATGAGGCAGACTGGGTTAAACTGCAACAAATTCAAGCTCAATACTCAGCAATTATGATGCAGAAGGCAGAATTGGCCATTCGTAGAACCAAAATAAAATACTTGGAATCTGGAGAAAGGGCAGGTAAATTACCTGCTCTTAGATTAAAGCAGTTAGACTCTAACCGACACATAGCTGCAATACAAAGGGACAGTGGGGATACTGTAGTAAGGGATCCAAAGGAAGTTGCTGACACATTCAGAAAATACTTCCAGCGGGTTTACTCTACTGGGTCAATAGAAGGAGTAACCACTGCAGAAATTCAGGAATTTTGGGGCCCGGTACCCATGAGTAAGAGTGTGTTCCCTGAAGCAAAGAAGTTAGGATCCCCAATACAAGAGATCGAGGTGAAACCAGCGATCTTCCAACTTGCTGGGGACAAATCCCCTTGGCCTGATGGTCTAACTATTAACTTTTATAAGGCATACGTGGATATAATCAGCCCAATTATAACCAAGGTATATAATTACTGGTTCAAAGTGGGGCTCTCGGAACCTTCTTTTTTAGAGGCTCTTATTACTCTTATTCCTAAACCAGGACGTGATCCTGCTTTACCTAGCAATTATCGTCCTATATCACTTTTGAATGTTGATATCAAAATATTGGCAAAAATTTTAGCTAATCGACTCGGCCCATTAATGAGTAGCTTAGTCAGTGACGTGCAAGTGGGATTCATGAGTGGCAGAATGTCAAGTGATCATCTGCGCAAACTCCACCATATAATTGCACATGCTCAAAACTCGCACTTTCCTGCAGCGCTACTCGCACTGGATGGCGAGAAAGCATTCGATTGAGTGTCCTGGGAATTTTTATTCACAGTACTCATCAATTTTGGTTTACCTAAAGAATTTCTAAACTGGGTCCGGATCCTATATAGTGCACCATCCGCACAGATATGGTGCAATGGTACATTGTCAGCTCCCTTTACATTGGCATGTGGTACAAGACAGGGATGCCCACTATCCCCACTCTTGTTCAATTTATATCTTGAACCCTGATTCGTAGGCTAATAACATCACATGAGCTACGGAATCAAACTGGGTAATAAACGATACCTATCTCAGCCTATGACGATCTGCTAATACATTTGGAAGACCCGGAAAATGGCATACCGTAATATTAAGGGAAATTACAAATTTTCTAGAGTTTCCAATTATAAAATGAATGTTTCCAAAACAAAGCTTTTCCCGCTAAATGTTAGATGTTACCCCGGCATAGCAAGGGAGCATGGTTTGACCTGGCAACCAAAAATGTTGACATATCTTGGTGTCAAGATTACCAGAGGAATAAGCTCAATGATTAGGGAGAATCTCAATAATCTTGTTAAAGTCATTAAACAGGACCTAGTAAGATGGAACCTAATGCCATTGTCATTATGGGCCAGAATAGAAACGGTCAAAATTGATATATTACCTAGAATTTTTTTACCCCTTAAACATGCTGGGATGTTACCTACCTAAGGCATGGTTTGAGAACTTGCAAAAAGCAATTAATGTTTTTTTTATGGAAGGGGAAAGCGGTCAGGCATTCATACTTGAAACTCACATGCCCAAAGAGGTCGGGAGGCCTTGCGCTACCTTCCTTTTTCAAATATTATATTGCCTCGCATATCAGTAAAATAGTACAATGGCACAGGTTGAGTACTCCCGTCAACCTCAAATTCCTATGTGCCTTCTTGGCTCTACATTGAGAGAGACTTAGCTCTTAAATACTCGATTTCTTTGAGTTCAATTGCCTACACTACTATTAAGCTTCTTCCTAAACCACTGAAGGACACCCCTATCGGGTGGTCGCTCAAAGCTCTGCAGCAGGTTCAGAAGCTCCTTAAAGTTGATTGGCGCAACTCACCAGAACAAGCTGTGACACAGAATATACACTTTTTAATACAACAGACTCCAATCCTACCTAGATTCTGGGGTCCATTAGAAGGGCTAAAATTAGGGGACTTGGCTCCCCAGGGGAAGATAATGTCATATGTGCACGCCTATACCAAATTTCCAGAATTAAAGGGACATAACTTTAAGTTTCGACAAGTTAGCGATGCTGTAAAGAACCACTTTAAAGGGGAAAGATGGGTACAAAATAGGGTCGAGTTGTCATTATTACTCAAAGCAGCTGACCAACCCCATTCCATTTCAAGAGTTTATAATTTATTGCAAAATATAGATGGAAATCTCCCTTCTGGCATCTGTTACTATTGGACACAAAGATTAGGGATGGTGGAAGATCAGGGAATTTGGGAACAGATATGGGCTAATAACCACAAAAACATTAGACAAGATAGATATAAACTACAGCAATTTAATATCATGCATAATATGTATTACACTCCTGCTAAACTTTACAGAATGGGCAAATTGTTGTCACCCTCGTGTATTAGATGTGGAACCAAGGAAGGAGACTTAACCATGTATTATGGGAGTGTGTTCAGATTCAATCCTTCTGGAAAATAATTAGTGCTTCTTTATCACAAATTACAGGCATAGTGGACCTTTTTACACCAGAAATCTGTTTGCTGAATAGTTTTCACACTGTACCACTCAAGCAGACAAATTATATACGGGCATTATATCGGCCGTAGCAAAAGCTGTCCTTCTAAGACACTGGAAGGACTTGACTTCCCTACCAATTATAGAATGGTACAGAGAGGAGATGCTTGCCTTACAAGTGGAGTTACATATTGCTAAGATGAGTAACAGAGCTCAATTATATGACTCCATATGGGGACCGTTGGGAGCCGTTTTATCAACTTGGCAAGACAAGATTACCTAATAGTAGACGCTGCCCCTTTACTAGATGTACTGTTGTCCTGTTGACTCCCCTACTACGGAGAATCCTAGGGTTACCTCAATTAGTGTGGATGCTATGGAAGGTGGGGGTGGGGGTAGGGAGGAAAGTATTAGGCTGGCTAACTTGTTATATCCTTAGTTAGTTTTGTAGACATTATTAACATGTGACCAGCAAGAAAGCTAATGTGTTTGTGGCACACTTAACTTGCAATGTACATCTGCGCAACACTGTAAAATCTGTGCTTTGTCAAGAATGTCAATAAAAATTTATTGAATTCCAAAAAAAAAAAAGCCTGTCCCTGGCTGCCACCCCCCCGCTGCGCCTGCATTTCTTTCTCTCTCAGTCTGATCTACCCCCCCCGATTTAGCCACTGCATCACCATCCATTGTCTCTCTCCCTCTAACAACCCCATCTCCTCTCCTTCCTCCCTTCAGATTCGCAGCCCCTGATCGGGTGCCAAGCAGCCCTCTGTCAGGCACGGCCACGGGTCCAAGAACCAGCTGCTCTTCCTCTCTCTTTCTGCCCATCCAGGGATCCTCTGAGCCAAGTAAGGACTTCTAATTGACTGGTGAAATAGTGAGTTGCCGCTATTGGCCCAATGCTCCCTGTGGTCAACCCCAATTGGACTGCTGCTCTCCTCACTGCTACCTGATTGGCTGCTCCGCTTTCTACCAATCTTCTTCACTACTGGGCTGTGCACCCATAGACTTTAGCTGGAAAGTGGCCGAAATGTTACGCCCGCCCCCCACCACCCCTTCAACCTTAATTAAATAGACCGTCACCATGCCCACCTCCATAGGTTTCCTACCACACTAACTCCTACTGGCCCAATATCAACTCCCCTCCTCTGTCTCTCTCTCTCTCTCTCTTTTTTCCCTGCCAGCTCCACTCTCTGACTATTCACATACCTGGGCCCTGCACTTGTCGTTCTCTCAGCTTCACCATGCTCTTCTTCCCTCTAACTCCCACCTTTCTCCTTCTCCTCTCCTCCCTTTTTTCTCTCCTCGTCCCCCCTAGAGCCTCCTTCCCCTCCCATCCTCCAACCTTTGAAATGAGCAGAGAATATCATTATCCTGGCACCTCCTCGGATCTCACCTACACTGCTGTCAGGGGACAACCTCCCACAAAAAAGGTATCCCTTGCTGACTTTGAACACTGCAGTCTCACATCTGCTAACCCTGTTACTCCCATGATGAACTTTTGCATCCACATCATGGCATGTGCCTGCCAATATAAAAAATGTAAGCTCACACTCAGGGATCTACGTCTATGCTCCCTCAAGCTTCTGCTACTCCTCCTGCTGGTATCGGGTAATATTCACCTGAACCCAGGCCCACAAACCAGCAAAGTCTCCGGCACTCTCTCAATCCTGTGCTTGAATATCTGCAGTCTACTTCCAAAGCTTGATTCTCTGCAAGCCCTCACAATCCAACATACTCCTGATGTTCTGGAAGTTGTTGAAACCTTGCTCACCCCTCAGGTCCTGGACCAGGCAACCACCGCTCCAGGCTACAATGTCTTTAGGCTCGATCATAAAACAAAAAGAGGCGGAGGTTGTGCATTGTACCTGGAAGACACGTTCATGGGCCATCAATTAGATCTTGCCCCCGTGACCTCACCTGCACAGATCCTCCACATCAAAATTCTACTTGGTGCTCACGATAAGGTACTCACAGTTGTTACAGTATATATTCCTCCCAAGGAACAAGGATTGGGTCTCTCTGCAGTCCTGGACCTTGTCAGGTCACAACCACCTGACTCTGAAACCATCTTGCTTGCGGACGTCAATATAAATTGGCTCTCGGCTGGGGCGGGTGCTCTTAAGGACTCCATCCTATTGGCCAACCTAACCCAGATGCTGGACTCCCCTTCTAGACAAAATTATAAAACAGGTACCAGCACTCTTCTGGATTGGATTCTGACCAGCCACCCCTCATGGAGCTCAAACTCCTCTGTCCTTCCTGACTCTCTCAGTGACCACTCCCCCATCAGCTGTACCTGGTCCAATAAATTCCACAAACCATCCCCTAAAATGATCCACAGTAGAATTCTCCAGCATGGTCAGCTAACCCACTTCAAATCCTACCTCGTCCAACAGGACTGGACTTCAGTCTATCTGGCGACTGACATTAACTTTGCACTGGAGCAATTCATCCACACCTTTAACAAAGCCTGTGACCTATTCGCTCCCATCAAGAAGCACAAAGTTAAAACTCAATGTAACCCTTGGCTAATAGGTGACCTCCTAAAAATGCTAAAATCCAGGGACCAGTTATGGGCTTTGGCTACATCCACCGGGAAACCAGTTGACATCAAAAACTATAAGCAAGCACGTAATAACTGCACTAAAACCATTCGGAAACAGAAATCTGACTACTACAGAAAATTAATCACTGACACCTGGGGAAATGGGAGAGATTCCTGGAACAACCTAAAAGAAATCACTGGGAAACAACCCAAATCTATGCCAGGTATGCTCAAGGTTAATGGAAATACCACGCTCAACCCAAAAATCATTGCCGATACTTTCAACACCGCTTTTACGGATCTCAGTACTGTTTTTCCCCCTAATTTCTTCAGTGATGACGAGGCCTCCGAAACCCTTAACAACAGGCTTCTCAACAGTCACCCTCCTTTTCACTTTAAAGTAGTAAGCAGGAATGATGTCCAAAAGTACGTCACTAATGCCATAAGCAAATCAAGAACTAGCAATGACACACTTGACCTCAAGCTTCTGTCCCTCACCTTAGAAGAGGTGCTGGGGCCTCTTACTAAGATTTTTAATCTCTCCCTTACACTCAGCCAGTTCCCATAAAAATGGAAGTTAGCCACTGTTACCCCATCCACAAAAGTGGTGACAAGACTTACCATGGGAACTACCGCCCCATCTCAACCCTGCCTCCCCTTTCAAAGGCCCTGGAATGCATGGTATCGGACCAGCTCACCGAACATCTGGACAAATATAATATCCTTTGCACGCAACAACGTGGCTTCCGGAAAGGCCACAGCACTGTGTCTGCACTACTTGAAGTCACTGGAGCAATCCACAGCTCACTGGACAATGGGCAACTTACTGGTGCTATTTACATTGACTTAACCAAAGCCTTCCATGCTGTCCACCACCGCTTTCTACTTGCCCAGCTACAAAAAGCTGGGCTCTCCCCAGATTCTATTACATGGTTTAAAAGCTATCTTGAGAGCAGGTCACAATGTGTAAAAATCGCATATGTGCTCTCTGATGCCAAACCTGTGCGCTCTGGTGTTCCATAGGGATCCATTCTGGGACCATTCCTTTTCAGTATGTTTCTCAACACCTTACCAGATGCTTGCCCTGAATCAATTATACTCTAAGCCAATGATTCAGTAATCCTTGCCACACACCATGACCCTTACCAGCTGCAAGGAAAACTCCAGAATTGTTTCTCCACTGTCGAGAACTGGTTCATTCAGCATAAACTGATCCTTAACCAGAAAAAAACTAAGTCCGTGATCTTCAGTAGCTCCCACAATAAACACAAGCACTACCACCTATCCATTAACACCAGTCATGATGGCCCACTGCAGCAGGTCCAAACTTTTAAATACCTTGGGATCACACTCGACTCCCACCTCTCATACCATGACAACATTGATAACGTCACCAAAACTGCCAATGCCAGACTAGGCCTACTGTTCCGCCACAGGTGCCACCTTACCCCTGAAGCCGTGGCAGTTGCTGTCCAATGTTCCATCGTCGCCACCATTGACTACAGCCTAATTAAATATGGCTCTGCTACTGTCACTGCGCTCAAACGAGTAATCATCTCCCTCAACAAGGCTTGTTGGCTCATGACGGGCGCCCAATGCCTTACACACACCTGTGACCTCTACTCCCAAACCAACTGGCTGCAACTCGATGAACATATAAAATACCAAAACTGCATATTCGCAAAGAAAATTATGATGGGTCTTGCCCCTCCCAGAATCTCTACTCTACTCTACTACAACAAAATAATTGCTGCAGAACCACCAGAGGATCCAAAACATTGAAGCTCCAAATCCCACGCTGTCGCACGACCCAAGGTCAAACAGCTCTTTCTTATCGGGCCGCCAGCTGGCTAAATGGTCTCCCCAATGACATCTCCACCATCTCAACACTCTGCACCTTTAAAACCAGGCTCTGCCACTCACTGACAGCCTCTAGCTCCTGTGACTGCTATCACTAACTGTACCACCCCTCTCCTGGACTCCCAAGACAGCAAACGTATCCTTTGCTCACTGCTTCATTGGCACTAGCGTTCACTGATGACCTCAGCATCCTAGCACTTACCCCCACTGCCCCACACAACCCTTGGCACGTTGTGTCCTCTGACAATGCCGCCTGGCTGCAGCCCCCTCCTTCCCTTCTCTTTCTCCTCCTTCCCTTTGTCCCACCACTTCTGCCTCCTTTCCTCCTATCCTCCTCCACCTGCCTCCCTTTCACCCTTCCTCTTCCGCACCCCTACCCTTCTGATGCCTATTGCTTCATCCTCCCCTTCTATCTCCTCCTCTTTATACCCCCACCTCTATAATGCCCCTGCTAGCAATAGTTACTGTATAGAACTATGTATTGCAAACTATTTGTTACAAACTGTGATTATGTACTGTCTTGTTGCACTCCTTGAAGTGGAACCTTTTGTAAAAGAGCCCTGGCTCAAAGGTATTTGTAATCCTAGACCTGAATAAATAAATAAATAAAAAATCCAGAGTATATTACTGCTGTGGCCCATTGGCTGCAGTTAGCCCCGGGAGTACTTTGATTGGCTCCATATAACTCTGCACTGTTAATACTTGAATTATATTTTACTGGATTTTGATTTCTGTTAATACTGGCTTGCATTTTGGAGTTCAGGTTTGCTGATTTAGTCAAAGAGTCTGTAGAGTGTTCCCTCATAAGACCCAGTAGCGATCTCGGCTCAGGCCTTGAACCCCCCTTTTCACCTTTTTACTTGGTATTGTTTTTTAAATAGCCCTGTTCTTGCTCTCTCAGAGCTTGTGGCACCTTGCCAAACATTTTGGCCAGCAGCACCCACCCTGTTGAAGCTATTTTGCATTTCTTTTAAGCTTCACGAGCAGCCTCACCCTCCTGCCTCTCTCATTTAATTTCCCTCTCTCCTTCTTGTTTCAGGTAGTCTGAGAGTCACAGCAGGGGTTCTCTGATGAACCCAAACAGCCACACTGCCATCCGCAGATCAGGTCTGACGCTATCAGCCCCTCACAGAAGCTCAGGTACCGACTCGCCCTCAGGGACTGATTACCTCGATGAAGGGAGCCCTAGCTGCATGATTTTCCTTTTTTACATGAGAACAGTTGTCTGTGGGTTTAAATCCAGAGTCTGTTACTGCTGTGATCCACTGGCTGCAGCTAGCCCCAGGAGTACTCTGATTGGCTCCATATGGCTCTGTACTGTTAATGCTTGAATTATATTTTACTGGAGTATGATTTCTGTTAATACTGTCTTGCTAGCATTTTAGAGTTCAAGTTTGCTGATTTAATTTAAGTGCCTATAGAGTGTTCCCTCATAAGACCCAGTTGCGATCTCTGCTCAGGCCTTTAACTCCCACCACATTTCAGCTTTTTCTACTCTCTTATTGTATTTTAAATAGTCCTGTTACTGCTCTCTCAGACCTTGTGGCACCTTGCCTAACATTTGGTCTGCAATACCCCCCTGTTTAAACCATTTTGCATTTCTTTTTAGCTCCACAAGCAGCCTCACCACCCTGCGTCTCTTATTTAATTTCCTTCTGCCCTTCTCTTTTCAGATAGTATGAGAGGCACAGCCGTGGTTCTCTGATGAACCTAAACTGCCAGACTGCCATCCACAGTCCAGGCCTAAAGCCACCAGCCCCTCACAGAAGCTCAGGTAGTCTGAGAGCCACAGTTGTGGTACTCTGATGAACCCGACATGCAAGACTGCCATTCACAGTCCAGATCTGAAGCCACCCGCCCCTCACAGAAGCTCAGATACAGACTTTCCCTCAGGGACTGATTACCCCCAGGAAGGGAGCCCTAGCTGCTTGATTTTCCTTTTTTTACATGAGAACAGTTGTCTCTGGGTTTAAATTCAGTCTGTTACAGCTGTGACCCACTGGCTGCAGTTAGCCTCAGGAGCACTCCGATTGGCTCCATATACCTCTGCACTGTTAATGCTTGAGTTATATTTTACTGGAGTATGGTTTCTGTTAATGCTGTCTTGCTAGCATTTTGGAGTTCAAATTTGCTGATTTAATCTAAGTGCCTATAGAGTGTTCCCTCATAAGACCCAGTATCGATTTCAGCTCAGGCCTTGAACTCCCCCCTTTTCACCATTTTACTCTGGTATTGTGTTTTACATAGCCCTGTTCTTGATCTCTCAGACCCTGTGGCACCTTGCCTAACATTTTGGTCAGCAACACCCACCCTGTTTAAGCCATTTTGCATTTCTGTTCAGCTCCACGAGCAGCCCCACCCCCCTCCTCTCTTATTTAATTTCCCTCTGTCCTTCTCAATTCAGGTAGTCTGACAGTCACAGCTGGGGTTTTTTGATGAACCCGACCTTGCAGACTGCCATCTACAGATCAGGTCTGAGGCTATCAGCCCCACCTGAAGCTCAGGTACTGACTTGCCCTCAGGGAGTGATTACCTCCAGGAAGGGAGCCCTAGCTGCCTGATTTTCCTTCTTTACATGAGGACTGTTGTATCTGGGTTTAAATCCAGAGTCTGTTACTGCTATGACTCATGGCCTGCAGTTAGCCCAAGGAGCACTCCGATTGGCTCCATATCACTCTGCACTGTTAATGCTAGAATTATATTTTACTGGATTATGGTTTCTGTTAATACTGTCTTGCTAGCATTTTAGAGTTAACGTTTGCTGATTTAATTGATAGGCTTGCCTGTAATTATGTGGGGGAAGAGCTCCTCCCCCACAGCCTATTTAAACAGAGCAGCTGTCTCCTGCGCTGCGTAGAGCGAGTCACATTCGCTGCCTGCCGTTGCTGGCCCATGGTTGCTCTCTTCTTGTGCTTTCCTCCACCCTCTCGTCCTGCCTTCATTTGTTTGTTTTGTAGCGTTCCTAGCTCCCTGACTCCTGCTTCTTCTTCGTCCTTGTCCGTGTGCTATTTTTTTTTGGGGGGGGGGTTGTTGCTCATTCCTGACCTTGCCTTTCTCCATCCTCCTGCTGCTTAGCCCTCGCTCCTCCTTTGTGTTCTTACCTGTATGTCTCCTCTCTTTCCTAAGCAGCCCGGATCCATGCACAGTCCGTAGCCGCTTTCTGCTTCCCTCTCCTCCAGTTTTTGCAGCTTCGGGCTCCTTCTGGACTGCCGCCACCGTTCGCGGAGTTTCTGTAGTTTATTGCTGCTACTGTGAATGCTGGGCTTGCCGTTCGGAGCCATGGCTCCTGCCGCAGCATGCTGTCTCCTGGCTGCATTTAGCTTCCTCCTCCGCCTGGTGCCCGCTTCCTGGGCCTGTCCGCCGCACTTCACAGCGCACCATTCCGTTCTGACGAGCTGCACCACGGCTGGCTGATATTTCTTCACCTGCTCCATTAGGCACCTTCGTTTATTCTGCCAAGCCCTAAGCTTCCGTCGGTCAGTGCCTTCTTCTGCTGCTTCATACTTTGGCTGCTTCTCTGCATAGAGGTTGGGATGTGCCACTTATTTGCTAATCAATTGGTTTCCCTTCCTCATGCCTGATGGGATCTTGGGGAAACCTTTATTTGGAACCTTTATGGAGGCACATTTTGCACTTTGTGTTCCCTTCGTTCAGTACATTTAACTCCCTACTGCCCAGTCCATTGTGCTTTCACTGCCCTTCAGGGTTTTGGCTGCTGCTACCTTACTACCTTAAAGCTGTGCAGATTTAAGTGCCATACGTTTAACCATTCTCGATGCTTGGGACATATAAGCTTCATGGGGCTTTATTCATATCTGAAAGACTATGCAGTTCTCGCCACACCTCCGTAAGTGGCATTGTCCTACCTATCTATGCTACCCTAAGTATTTGCAGCACCGAGGACATTCACTAGTGATATGCTGCCCTGCTTCTTCATTGTGCTTGACTACTTACTCCTAGCCTAGCCTGCATTCCCTGCTCCTTCCTACCCTGCATGGGTTTGCGGTCCTGCTAGCCTTCGTGGAGTTTAGTTGCCACTCTATACTCCTTCCCTCGGCTACCCTTCGTGTAGTCTAGCCATTCATCCTGCCCGTGCACGGGCCTAGCTGTTTTGCTTTCCACCTCCAGACTTATGCCCTGCAGTCTGCTGGGTGCTTCATCATTGCCTATTGCACCATGTTTGGAGTCTGCCTCTGTCCCATCGTCTCATCTTTCTACGACTTGCAATTTGGACACGCTCCAGGATGGCTTGCTTTCAGTTGTTCCGACTGAATTCTGAATGTTGCAGTTTCCCTTGCCTTCACACTTCCCATCTGTCCAGGACCATGTGAGCTCCTTTGGATTCTACTTCTCTGTCTGAGGATTTCATCACTCTTCCCCGATGCTTCCTGTGCTGCATGGCTTCGTTTGCTCCTACCTCTCTCTTCTGCTGCCTCCGTATGGTCCAGCCCTATTGCCACCTTACAGAGGCTTAGCTGCCACTATTTACTAGCTTACCAGCTGACCTACGTGTGGTCCAGCTGTGCAGCAGAGCTGCTTCTCATACAGACCTACCTTTCCAAATCTGCTTCCTAATGTTATGCCTCCTGGATTATTCTGGATTGCATCAAGATCACTCCTTACCATCCTCGATCTTCAGTATACTTCAGTCTACAAGCTCCATTCTGCTATCATAAGTCTGCCTTACTGCTACTACTCCGCACTGCACATACTGAGGTTATGCTGCCAACGACAGTCTACGGAACGATTCTGCTCTCATCAGTCTGCCTGGCCACTGCAGAACTACTCCACACTACCTGACCTGGATATGCCGACATTACAGTGCCATTTACAATGCTTCCTCACCACTTTGTTACTACTGCATTGCATACAATTCGACATTTCCATTGCATTCTCTACCACTACTCTACCTGCCTTGCCACTCGGGGCCAGAAGTTCAATATCGCATGTTCAGACTTGTGCCCCTGTGGGTCGGAAGTCCTTGGTTCCTATATATTTATTGCACCATAATCACCTGCTCGCCCTATCTTCGCACTTCAGGCTGGGGGGGTTTCCTTACTACTCGTCTGCTTCTACGACCTGCCTTCGCCCATTGGGCTGGGAGGTTCCCTACTACTCTTCTACTTCTAGGACCTGCCTTCACCCATTGGGCTGGGAGGTTCCCTCCTTCCAATCATCTTCTGCCTCGTCAGCTCAGGCCTGGAGATTTACTTCTGCTCGACTATTCAGGTTTCATCCCATTATTGCTGCCTCGAACATTGCCTACCTGCAGTTTGGATGTTGTTCCTTTCGTCCAGTTGCCATCTCTGCCTCAGTCTCTTCCATGCGATCCCTGCCTTCCTTGATCTGGATATATCGGTCCTCAGTGTAATTGTGTTCTCTAAGTCTGCCTTCCAGCTGCAATACTCCTGTGCTCGAAGATGATTTAGGATGCGTCTCATGGAGGCTCTATGCCACACTTGTGCTCTTAGCTGACATTCATAGGTATAGCTGCGCTCATGTTACCTAGAGCTGCTCTCCCGTCTTGTACCTCCTCAGCAGATGGCTTACTGCACATCTCATTGAGGGTCTCTGTACCACACTCAAATTCTGCCAGAGGAAATTTCTGGGTCTGGATGCGCTTTACATACTGGAATCTGCCGCCTCTCTCCTATCTCACCAGCTATCAGTTCAGCTATGCATCTTCAGGGACTGATTGCCATGTCCTGTTCCTTCTCATTTGCCTATGTTGGTGCACTCCTGCTCCTACTGCCTCTCACTTTGGATTCAGTTCAACTGCCTTATTAATTGTGCTCACCTCATTCTACTACTTGGATGCTTCATAAATCGCACCAGTGTCTCTGATTATCATATACAGCATGCCATTATTCCAGCTCAATTCTACAGCCTTTGCTTCATATCAATTTCTAAAGATTATATTTCTTATCGGAACTGAATTCGTCACTCTATAGCCTGGCATCAAGCCTTCTCATTCCTCATTCTATACAAGCCCTGTTAGAAACCTGGTCATCGTACTACTTTATTCATCCTGCCTCGTAGACATCAAGCTTGGATGCCATTATTTCTGCTCTCTTGTATTGAGTTTGTCAGTCATCAACTTCATCTCCACCATCATTCAATTCCTTGGATTATGCCCTATCAACTGAAGTATAGAAGACGATTCTTCAATATATCTACTCTCCATCATTCCGAATTATACATGGATTCTCAGACTTGGACTTTATTAGAAGGAAATTACTTCACTGGACATTTACAGTTCAGCTTTTCTTAAGCTCTATTCATCTGGATTGAATTCTAAAAATTTGAATTCCGATTTAGTGGATTAATTTAGTTTAATTAGTATCTCTCTCCTTTAGTGTGCCCAGAAGGACGGGCAGGTCAGTAGCCATGGGTCCTCAGAGGTTCCCCCCTCGTGGGGTTTTCCTCTCCTGAGTGCTACTGGTCACACTTTCCGGAGTTGAAGGAGGTGATCATCTATTCTTATCATTAAGGTGTTATGCAGACATTTTCAGCATTCAGTTACTGAACAATCATTGATATTTATTTTTGGGGGGGCTCCATAATTCTAATCCAAGCCTCCTTCCTACAGGTGGGATACAGAGAAAGGCCCAAACCATCAAATATTATCAAATGATTCAATTTAAGCATCCAAGTACCTAAGCACAAGTCATTCTATGCTTGCCTCTGTATCCAACAACCATCTACATCATTCCACTATATGTTACATAAACACTGAGCTATCAACCACACATAATTGATAGGCTTGCCTGTAATTATGTGAGGGAAGAGCTCCTCCCACACAGCCTATTTAATCAGAGCAGCTGTCTCCCGCTCTGCTTAGAGCGAGTCGAATTCACCCACCATCCTCCCCGACACCTCCTCCTTCTGTGGCACTCTTATCCCACCGGGGGGCTCCGTAATTCTAATCCAAGCCTCCTTCCTACAGGTGGAATACAGAGAAAGGTCAAAACCAACAAATATTGTCAAACGATTCAATTCAAGCATCCAAGTACCTAGGTGTAACCCCCTTGCAAATGGGGGTCCCTAATGTGCTTTATGCCTGGTTGGTAATCGGTACAAAGCCGCCTAAATGGGGACCTGATGAGTGCTCTTTTAGGGCCTCCATATTCTGTCCCTTTAAGGGCTGCCTGTTGCAGTCAGAGTTAGTTGAAATGGGAGGGGGTTTGAGTGTTGCTATGCTTGACTCTCGCCTGGCTGCAGTAGAATAATCGCCCATTTCTGCCATCGCTAATTACGCAGAGGAGCTTTTGTTAGAAGATGTGCTTGTTTGCTGACTGTCTATTAACGTAGTAATGATATTGTAGTTGTTCTAACCTCGCCTTCCTTTGCAGCCAGGACTGTTTTGACTGTCTCCATTTTGGTCCAGAACTGTTAAATTGGACCAATCAGTACCGGGACCCTACAGAGTCAGCTGACCAATAGAGGAACTGTTTGTATTTGGGAAAGGTATTATGGGCTATGGCTTTTCTGCACTCAGTGAGAGGCAGAGGAAGGGGACTGGCAGGCTCAATCCAGCCAATTGACCGGTCGACCAAATGGAGAGGAGGCCCCAAGCTGTGGAGAGGCAGATGTGTTGTGGCTAGTGAGGAGTGAGGAGCTGTGTGCTTCTGTGTTGTAGAGTGTTCGCGGGAAGCGCTGAAGGCCTGAAGTGGCGTCCAGTGTTGTCAGCTCCAGCGGATGAAACCCGCTCATGGGAGGTCAGAGGAGGTTGTGCCTGTACAGCTACCCACCAGGCTCACTTGGAAGGAGGACTGGAGAAAATTGCTTGACTGTTTCGTCCAAAGACAAGTGAAAGCTGCCATTTGCAGTATCTCAGTGATAGTGAGTTTGTGGGAGCATTGGAAGCAGCTGCCTGGTGTGGTACCCTTCTGTTGCTGTTTACCATATAAATGTGTGAGGAAGCTTGTGTAGCTCAAGTAAATCCTGCTGCTATTAAAGGACTTTTGTCTGTTGCTGTTTACCATATAAATGTGTGAGGAGCTCAAGTTAAATCCTGCTGCCCTTAAAGGACTTTGCCTGTTGCAGTTTGTCATATAAATGTGTGAGGAGTCTCGTGGAGCTCAAGAGTAGCCCTGCTGATGTTGAAGGACCCTATCTTGTTTTGAGGTCGTGAGTACTAATTCAGGGTAGCTCCCTGTTGAATTGCCACATTGAATCCAAATGGAATTACTGTACTGCTGACTGTTTAACTAATTTTTCCTTTTCTCTGTGTGAAAGGGCCCCTACCAGCTGCCACGGTTTGGACTAGCCACTAGGGCTTGGGTACCCAGGGACAGTAACTGGTATGGATAGGCCTGTGCACAGAGCCATGGGTAGATGAGTATAGTGATAAGCTAATCAACCTGATTCCCCCTGTCCTTGTTGTTTTCCCCCTGAATAAATCAGATTGTTTTGTACAGCTACATCCTGGCTATTGTGTACATTAATGGTGAACTGCTGCTTGGTGATTGCAACATAACTGTGCCTTACTTTACAGGGGGTCCCCGAAGGGAGCTGGATTATATTTTCCATGGGGTAAGTGTACTGGGGAACAGAATTGTTGGTACCCGTGGGAGTCACTCAGTGGGACAAAGGGGGTTGCAGTAGCCCAGAGGCTGTAACCGAGGTAATCTTACTTGGGCTAACCCCGACCTCTGGGTGGAGGCACCCATCCTACCTGATCTGGGCTCTCACCCTGCCCTGACGGGCAGACAGGGGTATACAGCCCTATAGAGCCCCTCAGGGGTTACAAATTGGAGACACCGTGTGATTAGCGTCCCCTAGTGGCTCAGTGAGAGATACCAAAGATGGAAAAAATGGAAGGGGATGTTGAAAATTAGTTGGGACCCATCAAAACCATGGTCCACAAACTGATGGGCTGGGGTGAAGCCGAAGAGCTGGATTCCCAGAAGATTGTATTATTGTTAGATGTGCCTTTGGGTACCCCAGCTGCTGATATTGTCTCTGTTGCAGAACAGGTAAAGTGTTTGGGTAAGGTTGAAGTGAAAGGGTGTATGGCTGATTTGCTTGACCAGACCTTGCAGGTGCTACTCCTATGCAGTGTGGCCATTGACCCTGAGAAGGTACCTCCTGTACTTTACTCGGAGGGTGCGCTCTCAGGGGTGGAGGTTAATCCATATCCAGTGGCGTCACTCCTGGGGTCTCTCAAATGAACAGTTTTAAGGATAAACTGCTTAAATTGTTAGCTGTGGAGGAGGACTACCCAGGAGTTGCTAAGCCTTGATCTGTCCAGTGATACTACCCTCGGGTTTCCCAGGCACCTCCCCTGCCCACCCAAGAGTTCAGTGTTGGCTTCTGCCCTTGGCAGTCCCTCCATACAGCTAGATTCTCATCAGAATTAAAACTTTCTCTGGCACGGTACCAGTGCCTCGGGAAGATGACCTGAGGCCTGATGGATATATGCCACCCTTTTGGTCCAGGAGTGGCAATGCTCCGAGGGGAGAAACAGAAGAGGCTGATGGAGAGTCTCGTGGGTCCCGCCTTAGAAGCCATTAGATTCTTCCGGCCACCCATCCGAAGCCACTGCTGCAGAGTATCTCTGCTTTGGAAGGGTTTTGGGAGTACAGAGACTGGTGAAGATTTATTATGAAATTCAGGGTCTGCTAAGCAGTGAGAAATGAAAAACTGTCCGCTTTTGTTACCAGAGTGGAGAGGGCTTGCAGAAAGCCTATAGAAAGGGGAATCATCAGACAGCCCTAAATCAGGTTCAGTTAGAACATGTTTTAAAGTCTGCCAGATTCTCTAGTGTAACACTGCTGAAATCTTGTTGCATGATCGTGGGCCACTCACTCTGAATATTGTCAGTTGATGAGGGAAATTCGGAAGTGGAGACTGATGAAGAGGGGTGGGAACCCTGTGTGGGGCCGTTAACCCTAGTGGGACCCCCAGACTAATAATTTGAGGAGACTGGCTCGCCTGGGAGGGTCTGAGGGGTCCCAGATTCCCAGGTACTGTGGGATGTGGGTTGTTTCTCTGACCCCTACGTGGAGGGTGAGTTGAGGCTGAGATCAGGAATTTACGGGAATTGGTGAGGCCTTAAAGCAGTCTACTGTGTACCCCACTCAGCCCGGGGCCCTGAGTCATGTAGAGCCTCTGAACCCTAGCCCTAGAGATCTTTCTCCCTCCTCCCTCAGGGCCCCCTCAGAATAGTGACCCTGGGACCCTAAGTTTTGTTATCACTGTGGGAAGATGGGCATTTGCCTGACTGCCAGAGGCCGGAAAATTTGAGGAAAGTTAACAGCAGACTGATCGCTCAATACCGCCAGACCCAGTCTCGGCCCCCAAGAAAAGTTGTGTGACTCGGGCCCATGCTCTGCTTGGCCAATAATGTTGCTACCCCAAACTGGTCTGATGTGGTCGGGCCATCTATGGAGTCTCGGGTGCAGGTGAACCGAATTCCCACTAGAGCTGTATTGGACAGTGGCTCCCAGGTGGCCATCATGTTTCAGGACTGGTACCAAGCACACTTATCTGAAGTGCCCCTTCAGTCTCTAACTGGTCTACATGTATGGGGGTTGAGCAACAAGGCTTATCCATATTTTGGGTACATCCGTGTCTGGTTATCGTTCCCTGCAACTGTTAATGGAATAGTTGAGCAAGTGGAAACCTTAGTGTTAGTTTGCCCGCCCACTGGACTTTACAATGGGGTGCCCTTGTTGATTGGAACAAATGCCCACATGTTTGGACGATTGGCCCAGTTGTGCTCAGAGAAGCGAGCATTTCAGACTGGGCGAGCTTTGAGCATGCCGGCTGTGATTCAGAAGGTCAGGGCCGCCCAGAAGAAGGGTAGTTTGAGGAACTTGAAGGCCCTGTGGGAGTGGTATGGAAAAGGATCCGCCTCCATGGTACTTGCCCCAAATGAGCAATGTGTTCTGCATGGAGAGATACGACTAAAAACAGATGTCAAGAATAAGTTGTTGATGTTGGATGCGCGGAGGGAGGATTACCTGAGGGGTTGTTGCTCAGACCCAGCATTCTGCCGGCTAGAGCCCATGCTTACGTTAAGAGGGTGATGGTTCAAGTGCACAATGTGTCTGACAAAGAGATTCGGATAAGAAGAGGGTGCACCCTGGCTAGCGTTCATTGTGCGGATACTGCTGTACTACCAAATAGAAAGAGTTCTCGGACGGTGATAGAGTTGCTCCTGATCTGTTTGACTTTGGTGACTCCGCTGCCGACTGAGTGGGAAGCGCAGGGTCAGTGAGAGATTTCCAAGAGGAACCAGGTTTTTTCTCTGAAGGAGTGGGATGTAGGATGTGTACAAGGGGCTGAGCATCATATCCGATTGCACGATCTAAAGACCTTTTCGAGAGAGATCCCGACGTCTGGCTCCCACTGACATAGATGATGTGCGGTGGCATCTGCAAGAAATGTTGGCTGCTGGTGTAATTCAAGAGTCTAGGAGCCTTATGCATCCCCATTGTAGTAGTAAGGAAAAGAATGGGGCAGTTCAGATGTGTGTAGACCATCGACTCTTGACTAGGGCGGACCATTCCGATCAATATACCATGCCACGATACAAGCACTTTGGATTGTCTGAATGGTAGTAAGTGGTTCTCTGCATTGGATCTTCGGAGCCAATACTACCAGATCCCGATGGCCCCAGATGACTGGGAGAAGACTGCTTTCATTTTCCCCTTAGGCTTCTATGAGTTTATTCGGATGCCTCAAGGAATTTCGGGTGCCCCAGCCACTTTTCAGCGCTTGATGGAATGAGCTGTGGGGGATATGAACCTGCTCGAGTGTTTGGTCTATTTAGATGACATTATAGTGTTTGGCCGATCATTGGAAGAACATGAGGAACGATTATTTAAAGTCCTGGATCGGTTGGAGGAATTCGACCTTAAGTTGTCTATCGACAAGTGTCAATTCTTCCAGACTTCCGTAAAATATGTGGGCCACATAGTGTCCACTGAAGGCATAGAGACTGACCCTAGCAAGGTGGAGGCGTTGACCACTTGGCCTCAACCTAGAAATTTAAAAGAGCTGCAACAATTTCTGGGGTTTTATGGTTACTATAGGTGGTTTGTCAGAGACTATTCACGAGTGATTCGCCCCCTCCTTAATCTCACTCAGGGGTATCCGCCTACTCACAAAAAGTATAAGAAGGGTGTGCACACTGACATAGACAAGAAGTATTTTCAGCCAAATGATATGTTTGGGGAGCGATGGACTGCTGAGTGTGAGGAAGCTTTCCATGACATCATATATCAACTCACCCACGCACCCATGTTGGCCTATGCTGATCCAGCCAAGCCTTACACTCTTCATACTGATGCCAGTCTGAAAGGACTGGGGGCTGTATTGTACCAGGAGCACGCAATGGACTGAGACCTGTAGCGCTTGCCAGTAGAAGTCTGACGCCATCAGAGAAGAATTACCCTGCACAAATTAGAGTTTTGGCTTTGAAGTGGGCCATTGTTGATCAGTTCCATGACTATTTGTATGGTGCCAAGATATTAGTAAAGACTGATAACAATCCTCTGACCTATGTACAAACCTCAGCCAAATTGGATGCCACTGGGCATAGGTGGCTCTCTGCCTTGGCCACCTACGACTACGCTGTAGAATACAGGGTGGACTTAAACCATATAGATGCGGATGCTCTCTCAGAGGTCTGTGTCCCAGACTGAATGGGTCTGGTTGTCTGAGCCTGACATAAGAGCCCTGTGCCAGAAATTTGATAAGGAAGAACAGGTGTCTCCTGACACGGTGGACTGCGTGGTAGATTGTTTGGGGCCGCCGGAGAACTGTATACCTACCTCCTATTGTCATTTCTCTGCCTTGGACACCAGCTCTCTACCGCAACTCAACAATGATAATCTCCAACTGGCTCAATCCTGTGACCCTATGATAAGAACGGCCGTAGAGGTTTTGAGGGCTGGAAGGGATGTATCCAAACTGCGTTCCACTGACTTGTGGACTTCCTTGTTGTACAAAGAAGGGCCCAAATTAAAGCTGATCAATCAACTATTATATAGAGAGACTGTGAGTAAGGAGGGCCAGGTGCAACGACAACAACTGGTGCTGCCCTCAGCTTTCAGAGAACTAGTTCTAAGGTCATTGCATAATCAGATGGGGCACCTGGGCATTGATCAAACACTTGATTTGGTACGAACTCGATTTTATTGGCCAAAGATGAGTGCGGATGTGGAACAGTATGTCAAGACCTGTGGTCGTTGTTTGCAAAGGAAAGCGTTACCTCAGAGAGCTGCTCCTTGGTCAACATTACTACTAGTGCTCCTATGGAACTGGTCTGTATTGATTTCCTGAGTTTAGAGCCTGATCTGAAAAGTGTTAGTAACATATTGGTGGTCACTGATCATTTTACCCGGTATGCACAGGCTTTCCCGACCAAGGATCAGAAAGCAACTACAGTGGCTAAGATACTTGTTGAGAATTTTTTCATCCACTATGGGGCTCCGCAGCGGATTCATTCCGATCAGGGAAGGGACTTTGAAAGTCGATTGATTAAAGAGATGCTATCTTTGTAGGGGGTACACAAATCACGAACCACCCCCTACCATCCGCAAGGAGACCCTCAGCCTGAAAGGTTCAATCGTACGTTGCTTGACATGCTGGGCACCTTACCATCCAAAGATAAATCGAGATGGAGCCAACAGATTAGCACTCTAGTTCACGCCTACAATTGTACGAAAAGTGATGCCACAGGGTTCTCCCCCTATCGACTGATGTTTGGAAGAGAGGCTAGATTGCCAGTGGATGTGTGTTTTGGGGTTTCCTGATGAAATGCGAGAGACAACCATCTACAGTAATGCATAGATTAAAGGCCCAATTAAATCATGCCTACCAACTGGCCCAGACCATGGCTGCTAAACGAAATCTGACTAACAAGGAAAAATATGACAAAAAAGTGAAAACAGTAGAGTTGAGAGAAGGGGATAGAGTGTTGTTGAGAAATCTGGGACTGCATGGCAAACATAAAATTGCCGACAGATGGCATCACCTCCCTCATATTGTTGTGGGACAGCTGGCAGACCTACCTGTGTATAAAGTGCCGCCTGTAAACAATTTGAAAGATGTGAAAACCATACACAGAAATCATCTGCTGCCAATTGGGCAGATCTTGATTGAAGCTGAACCTTCCTCTACCACTCCTTCCAGGCCCGTGACTAGATCTGTTACTAAGAAAAGAACCAAGCCCATGGAGCCTTCAACAAGTCCACCGAGGGAGCTTTGTCCAACCCCCCCTGCAGAAGGAGATGGTCAACACTCAGTGTCAGAAGACAGCGAAGATGATGTTGAATACTATCCCTCTTATGAACTAAGTCAATTGTTTCGGGGCAATCCCCTTATTAACTCAGGAACTGAAGCTGGCCCATCTGTGTTGGTTGAGCCCTCTACTTTGTCCCCAGAGGAAATGCCTCCAGAAGATGAATGGGGTAGCAGACAAACTCAAGGGGCTGAGTCCTTAGGCTTGGCTGAACTGTCTGGCCTGGCTGAGTTATCTGACTTTTCAGAAGAAGAGAGTGAGACGGGGGAACAAGACAGTGATATGCCCGAACCGGAAGAATATTTTGAATGCCCTGATGGTTCCCCTTTAGTAGCTAGACAGCCCCTAGATAGCCCAGTGGGGTAGGTTCAGGGATAGAAGGTCAAGCCCCTGATAGCATTATGAGTATCGAGCCTGATCTCCTTGAAGGGATTCCTGTTGTTAATGTCCCTGACATGGGAGTGGAGTCAGAGCCAGGATCAGAGTCCCCTGAGACCCCTAGGCGATCTGGCCGACAGATACGGCCAGTAATCAAGCTGAGTTATGAATCTCTGGGTCATCCAGTGGACCTGCCCTAAAATGTGGTTCACAAGGGGGTATATGAGTCCCCAAGTTCTTTGTCTTAGTTAGCCTTGGGGGATAACTCCAGACTATTAGTAAAGCCTTTTGAGTGTGGCGCCCTGCCCTGGGGGGCCAGTTAGTAGCTAACAGAAGAGGGAGCCCCTCAGTCCGGGTCACGGTAGGACCTTATGACCTGAGTTAAAAAGTGTGAGATGTCATATGTATAATGTATATACACTATAGTGCATTGTAGATCTAATATTTCTGTATGTAAGGTAGAATGTGATATGGTGTTACTTGGGATGGTCACCTACTTTGCTTCAAGGGTGATTACTTGGCGCAGACGCCAAGCTTTTCCAGGCCAGGGAGGGTGTAACCCCCTTGTAAATGGGGGTTCCTAACGTGCCTTATAACTGGTTGGTAATCGGTACAAAGCCGCCTAAATGGGGATCTGGTGAGTGCTCTTTTAGGGCCTCCATATTCTGTCCCTTTAAGGGCTGCCTGCTGCAGTCAGAGTTAGTTGAAATGGGAGGGGGTTTGAGTGTTGCTATGCTTGACTCCCGCCTGGGCTGCAGAATAATCGCTCCGTTTCTGCCATCGCTAATTGCGCAGAGGGAGCTTCGTTAGAAGATGAGCTTGTTTGCTGACTATCTATTAAAGTAGTAATGATATTGTAGTTGTTCTAACCTGCCTTCCTTTGCAGCCAGGACTGTTTTGACTGTCTCCCCCATTTTGGTCCAGAACTGCTGAATTGGACCAATCAGTACCTCGGGACCCTACAGAGTCGGCTGACCAATAGAGGACTGTTTGTATTTGAGAAAGGCATTATGGGCTATGGCACTTTTTCACACCAGTGAGAGGCAGAGGAAGTGACTGGCAGGCTCAACCAGCCAATTGGATCGGGTCGCGCCCGAATGGAGAGGAGTGCCCCAAGCTGTGGAGAGGCAGATGCGTTGTGGCTAGTGAGGAATGAGGAGCTGTGTGCTTCTGCGCTGCAGAGTGTTCGCGCGGGAAGCGCGTGAAGGCCTGAAGCAGCCGTTGTGTGTTGTTGGCTCCAGTGGATGAAACCCGTCGGCGGGAGGTCAGAGGAGGCTGTGCTCTGTACAGCTACCCACCAGGCTCGACCTGAAGGAGTACTGGAGAAAATTGCTGAATTGCTCTCGGTCCGAAGACAAGTGAAAGCTGCCGTTTGAAGTATCTCAGTGATGGTGAGTTTGTGGGAGCATTGGAAGCAGCTGCCTGTTGTGGTACCCCTCTGTTGCTGTTTACCATATAAATGTGTGAGGAGGCTTGTGTAGCTCAAGTAAATCCTGCTGCCATTAAAGGACTTTTGCCTGTTGCTGTTTACCATATAAATGTGTGAGGAGGCTTGTGTAGCTCAAGTAAATCCTGCTGCCATTAAAGGACTTTGCCTGTTGCTGTTTACCATATAAATGTGTGAGGAGCTCAAGTTAAATCCTGCTGCCCTTAAAGGACTTTGCCTGTTGCAGTTTGTCATATAAATGTGTGAGGAGTCTCGTGGAGCTCAAGAGTAGCCCTGCTGACGTTGAAGGACTCTATCTTGTTTGGAGGTCATGAGTACTAATTCAGGGTAGCTCCCTGTTGAATTGCCACATTGAATCCAAATGGAATTACTGTACTGCTGACTGTTTAACTAATTTTTCCTTTTCTCTGTGTGAAAGGGCCCCTACCAGCTGCCACGGTTTGGACTAGCCACTAGGGCTTGGGTACCCAGGGACAGTAACTGGTAGGGATAGGCCTCTGCACAGAGCCATAGGTAGATGAGTATAATGATAAGCTAATCAACTTGATTCCCCCTGTCCTTGTTGTTTTCCCCCTGAATAAATCAGATTGTTTTGTACAGCTACATCCTGGCTATTGTGTACATTAATGGTGAACTGCTGCTTGGTGATTGAAACATAACTGTGCCTTACTTTACAGGGGTCCCCGAAGAAGTGGATATATTTTTCCGTGGGTAAGTGTACTGGGAACAGAATTGTTGGTACCCGTGGGAGTCACTAGTGGGACAAAAGGGGGGTTGCAGTAGCCCAGAGGGCTGTAACTGAGGTAGTCTTACTTGGGCTAACCCCGACCTCTGGGTGGAGGTACCCGTCCATGGATCTGGGCCCCTTACCCTGACTCAGAGGGGGCAGACAGGGGTAGTAGCCCTAAGGGTAGCGCCCCCTAGGGGTTACATAAGCACAAGTCATTCTATGCTGGCCTCTGTATCCAACAACCATCTACATCATTCTACTATATATTACATAAGCACTGAGCTATGAACTACACATAATATAAGTGCCTCTAGAGGGTTCACACGTAAGACCCAGTTGAGATCTGAGCTCAGGCCTTTAACTCCCCCACGTTTCAGCTTTTTAGCTCTGGTACTCTGTTATAAATAGTCCTTTTATTGCTCCCAGATCTTAGTGCACCTTGCCTAACATTTTGGTGTGCAACATCCACCCCCCGTTTAAGCCATTTTTCATTTCTTTTTAGCTCCACGAGCAGCCCCACCCCCCTGCCTCTCTTATTTCATTTCCCTCTGACCTTCTCTTGTCAGGTAGTACGAAAGGCACAGCCGTGGTTCTCTAATGAAACTGACCTGCCAGACTGCTATCCGCAGTCCAGATCTGAAGCCACCTGCCCCTCATATAAGTTCAGGTAGTCTGATAGCCACAGCCATGGTTCTCTGAATGATTTGACCTGCCAGACTGCCATCATCATTCCAGGTCTGTAGCCACCAGCCCCTCACAGAAGCTCAGGAAGTCTGAGAGCCACAGCCGTGGTTCATTGATGAACCCGACTTGCCAGACTGCCATCCGCAGTCCAGTTCTGAAGCTACCAGCCCCTCACAGAAGCTCAGGTATGGACTTGCCCTCAGGGACTGATTACCACCAGTAAGGGAGACCTAGCTGCTTGATTTTCCTTTTTCACATGAGGACAGTTGTCTCTTGGTTTAAATGTCTGTCTGTTCATGTGGTGATTACTTTGTGAAGCCGATTCCAATTGCTACTAAATTGTTTAATTAAGCTGATTCCGACTGCTGCTAATTTGTTAAAGTATTGCACAGCTCTGCTCCCACAGTGCTGCCTCTCTAGCCCCACTAGCTGCTTCCGATTTTTTACTGTATTTCATGTCTGCTAGCCGAATCCAAATCCAACTGTAACTGTCATTGATTCTGCCCATCCTCTGTCTCTCTCTGTGACTTCTCCTAAACTCTGACTTCTCTCCTTTGGGCTTGACCCACCCCTCCCCACCACAAATACCTGCTTTCCTCTGACTCCCCCTCTCTCCTGCATACTCCCTTTCCTCTGCCTTGCTAAATCCCCTGTTTCTACCCTTCCTCTGTGGTGCCAGGCATAGCTCCTACCATGCGCCTCTCCCTGGCTGCTGCACCCTCCCACTGTGCCTGAATTTCTTTCTCTCTCAGTCTGATCTATGCCCCCCGATTTAGCCACCGCATCACCATCCATTGCCTCTCTCCATCTAACTACCCCCATCTCCTCTCCTTCCTCCCTCAAGATTTGCAGCCCCTGATCAGGCGCCAAGCAGCCCTCTGCCAGGCACGGCCACAGATCCAGAAACCAGCAGCTCTGCCACTCTCTTTCTGCCCATCCAGGGATCCCCTGAGCCGAGTAAGGACTTCTGATTGACCGGGGAAGAAGTGAGTTGCCGCTATTGGCCCAACGCTCCCAGCGGTCAACCCAGATTGGACCGCTGCTCTCCTCACTGCTACCTGATTGGCTGCTCCACTTTCTACACATTTTCTTCACTGCTGGGCTGTGCGCCCATAGACTTTAGCTGGAAAGCAGATGAAATTTTGGCCTGCTTCTCAACCTGCCTCTGCAATCTGCACCTGTCTGTTCTGTTCATGTGGTGATTACTTTGTGAAGTCAATTCTGATTGTTACTAAATTGTTTAATTAAGCCGATTCCGATTGCTGTTACTTTGTTAAAGTATTGCACAGCTTTGTTCCCACAGTGCTGCCTCTCTAGCCCCACTAGCCACTTCCAATTTTTTACTGTATTTCATGTCTGCTAGCCGAATCCGAATCCAACTATAACTGTTATTGATTCTGCCCAGCCTCTGTCTCTCTCTGTGCCTTGTTCTATACCCTGACTTCTCTCTTTTGGGCTTGACCCGGCCCCCTCCCTCGCCTCAAATACCTGCTTTTCTCTGACTCCCCTCTCCTCTGCATACTCCCTTTCCTCTGCCTTGCTAAATCCCTGTTTCACCCTCCCCCGTGGCGCCAGGCATAGCTCCTACCATAAGACTGTCCTGGCTGCTGTCCCCCTGCTGCGCCTGCATTTCTTTCTCTCTCAGTCTGATCTACACCCCCCAATTTAGCCACTGCGTCACCATCCATTGTCTCTCTCCCTCTAGCTACCCCATCTCCTCCCCTTCCTCCCTTCAGATTCGCAGCCCCTGATCGGGCGCCAAGCAGCCCTCCATCAGGCACGGCCACGGCTCCAGGAACCAGCCACTCTTACGCTCTCTTTTTGCCCATCCAGGGATCCTCTGAGCTGGGTAAGGACTTCTAATTGACTGGGAAAGCAGTGAGTTGCCGCTATTGGCCCTATGTTCCCCGTGGTCAACCCCAATTGGACTGCTGCTCTCCTCACTGCTACCTGATTGGCTGCTCCGCTTTCTACCAATCTTCTTCACTACTGGGCTGTGCACCATAGACTTTAGCTGGAAAGTGGCTGAAATGTTATGCCCTTCCCCCACCACCCCTCCAACCTTAATTAAATCGGACCGTCACCATGCTCACCTCCATCGGGTTCCTCCCACACTAGCTCCTACTGGCCCAATGTCAAGTCCCCTCCTCTCTCTCTCTTTTTTCCCTGCCAGCTCCACTCTCTGACCATTCACATACCTGGGCCCTGCACTTGTCGTTCTCTCAGCTTCACCATGCTCTTCCTCCCTCCCTCTAACTCCCACCATCCTCCTTCTCCTCCCTCCCTTTTTTCTCTCCTCATCCCCCCTAGAGCCTCCTTCCCCTCCCGCCCTACAACCTTTGAAATGACCAGAGCATATCATCATCCTGGCACCTCCTCAGATCTCACCTACCCTGCTCTCAGGGGACAACCTCCAACAAAAAAGGTATCCCTTGCTGACTTTGAACACTGCAGTCTCACATCTGCTAACCCTGTTACTCCTGTGATGAACTTTCGGATCCACATCATGGCATGTGCCTGCCAAAATAAAAAATGTAAGCTCACACTTGGGGATCTACATCTATGCTCCCTCAAGCTTCTGCTACTCCTCCTGCTGGTATCGGGTAATATTCACCTGAACCCAGGCCCACAAACCAGCAAAGTCTGCAGCACTCTCTCAATCCTGTGCTTGAATATCTGCAGTCTACTTCCAAAGCTTGATTCTCTGCAAGCCCTCGCAATCCAACATACTCCTGATGTTCTGGAAGTTGTTGTAACCTGGCTCACCCCTCAGGTCCCGGAGCAGGCAACCACCACTCCAGGCTACAATGTCTTTAGGCTCGGTCGTAAAACAAAAAGAGGCGGAGGTTGTTCATTGTACCTGAAAGACATGTTCATGGGCCATCAATTAGATTTTGCCCCCGTGGCCTCACCTGCATAGATCCTTCACATCAAAATTCTACTTGGTGCTTACGATAAGGTGCTTACAGTTGTTACAGTATATATTCCTCTCAAGGAACAAGGATTAGGTCTCTCTGCAGTCCTGAACCTTGTCAGGTCGCAACTACCTGACTCTGAAACCATCCTGCTTGCGGACTTCAATATAAATTGGCCATCAATTAGATTTTGCCCCCGTGGCCTCACCTGCATAGATCCTCCACATCAAAATTCTACTTGGTGCTTACGATAAGGTGCTTACAGTTGTTACAGTATATATTCCTCTCAAGGAACAAGGATTAGGTCTCTCTGCAGTCCTGAGCCTTGTCAGGTCGCAACCACCTGACTCTGAAACCATCCTGCTTGGGGACTTCAATATAAATTGGCTCTTGGCTGAGGTGGGTGCTCTTAAGGACTCCATCCTTTCAGCCAACCTAACTCAGATGCTGGACTCCCCTACTAGACAAAACTGTAAAACAGGTACCAGCACTCTACTGGATTGGATTCTGACCAGCCAACCCTCACGGATCTCAAACTCCTCTGTCCTTCCTGACTCTCTCAGTGACCACTCCCCCATCAGCTGTACCTGGTCCAATAAATTCCACAAACCACCTCCTAAAATGATCCACAGTAGAATTCTCCAGCATGGTCAGCTAACCCACTTCAAATCCTACCTCGTCCAACAGGACTGGACTTTAATCTACCTGGCGACTGACATAAACTTTGCACTGGATCAATTCATCCACATCTTTAACAAAGCCTGTGACCTATTCGCTCCCATCAAGAAGCGCAAAGTTAAAACTCTATTTAACCCTTGGTTAAAAGGTGACCTCCTTAAAATGCTAAAATCCAGGGACCAGTTATGGGCTTTGGCTAGATCCACTGGGAAACCAGTTGATATCCAAAACTATAAGCAAGCACGTAATAAATGGACTAAAACCATTCGGAAACAGAAATCTTACTACTACAGAAAAGTACTCACTGACACCTGGGGAAATGGGAGAGATTCCTGGAACAACCTAAAAGAAATCACTGGGAAACAACCCAAATTTATGGCGGGTATGCTCAAGGTTAATGGAAATACCACGCTCGACCCAAAAATCATTGCCGATACTTTGAACACTGCTTTTACGGATCTCAGTACTGTTTTTCCCCCTAATTTCTTCAGTGATGACGAGGCCTCCAAAACCCTTAACAACAGGCTTCTCAACAGTCACCCTCCTTTTCACTTTAAAGTAGTAAACAGGAATGATGTCCAAAAGTACGTCACTAATGCCATAAGCAAATCAAGAGCTAGCAATGACACACTTGACCTCAAGTTTCTGTCCCTCACCTTAGAAGAGGTGCTGGGGCCTCTTACTAGGATTTTTAATCTCTCCCTTACACTCGGCCAGTTCCCATAAAAATGGAAGTTAGCCACTGTTACCCCTATCCACAAAAGTGGTGACAAGACTTACCATGGGAACTACTGCCCCATCTCAACCCTGCCTCCCTTTCAAAGGCCCTGGAGCGCATAGTATCGGACCAGCTCACCGAACATCTGGACAAATATAATATCCTTTGCACGCAACAACATGGCTTCAGGAAAGGCCACAGCACTGTGTCAGCACTACTTGAAGTCACTGGAGCAATCCACAGCTCACTGGACAATGGGCAACTTACTGGTGCTATTTACATCGACTTAACCAAAGCCTTCCATACTGTCCACCACTTCCTTCTACTTGCCCAGCTACATAAAGGTGGGCTCTCCCCAGATTCTATTACATTGTTTAAAAGCTATCTTGAGAACAGGTCACAATGTGTAAAAATTGCATATGTGCTCTCTGAAGCCAAACCTGTGCACTCTGGTGTTTCTTAGGGATCCATTCTGGGACCACTCCTTTTCAGTATGTTTCTCAACACCTTACCAGACGCCTGCCCTAAACCAATTATACTCTACGCCAATGATGCAGTAATCCTTGCCACACACCATGACCCTTACCAGCTGCAAGAAAAACTCCAGCATTGTTTCTCCACTGTTGAGAACTGGTTCATTCAGCATAAACTGATCCTTAACCAGAAAAGAAACCTAAGTACATGATCTTCAGTAGCTCCCACAATAAACATAAGCACCACCACCTATCCATTAACACCAGTCATGTTGGCCCACTGGAGCAGGTCCAAACTTTTAAATACCTTGGGATCACACTCGACTCCCACCTCTCATACAATGACAACATTAAGAATGTCGCCAAAACTGCCAACGCTAGACTAGGCCTACTGTTCTGCCACAGGTGCCACCTTACCCCTGAAGCCCTGGCAGTTGCTGTCCAGTTCTCCATCGTCGCCACCATCGACTACAGCCTCATTATATATGGCTCTGCTACTGTCACTGGGCTCAAATGAGTAACCGTCTCCCTCAACAAGGCTTGTTGGCTCGTGACGGGTGCCCAATGCCTTACAAACACCTGTGACCTCTACTCCCAAACCAACTGGCTGCAACTCGACAAACGTATAAAATACCAAACCTGCTTATTCACAAAGAAAATTATGATGGGTCTTGCCCCTCCCAGAATCTCTACTCTACTACAACAAAATAATTGCTGCAGAACCACCAGAGGATCCAAAACATTGATGCTCCAAATCCCACACTGTTGCATGACCCAAGGTCAAGAGCTTTTTCTTACCAGGCCGCCAGCTGGCTAAATGGTCTCCCCAATGACATCACCACCGTCTCAACACTCGGCGCCTTTAAAACTTGGCTCTGCCACTCACTGACAGCCTCTAGCTCCTGTGACTACTATCACTAACTGTGTCACCCCTCTTCTGGACTCCCAAGACCGCAAACGTATCCTTTGCTCGCTGCTCCATTGGCACTAGCATTCACTGATGACCTCGGCATCCTAGCACTTACCCCCACTGCCCTCCCCAACCCTTGGTACTTTGTGTCCTCTGACAATGCCGCCTGGCTGCTACCCCCTCCTTCCCTCCTCTTTCCCCTCCTTCCCTTTGTCCCACCACTTCTGCCTCCTTTCCTCCTATCCTCCTCCACCTGCCTCCCTTTCACCCTTCCTCTTCTGCATCACTACCCTTCTGATGCCTATTGCCATATCCTGCCCTTCTATCTCCTCCTCTTTATACCCCCCACCTCTATAATGCCTCTGATAGCAATAGTTACTGTATAGAACTATGTATTACAAACTATTTGCTACAAACTGTGATTATGTACTGTCTTGTTGTACTCCTTGATGTGGAACTTTTTTAAAAGAGCCCTGGCTCAAATGTATTTGTAATCCTAGACCTGAATAAATAAATAAATAAAAAATCCAGAGTATATTACTGCTGTGACCCGCTGGCTACAGTTAGCCCCAGGAGCACACTGATTGGCTCCGGATAAGTCTGCACTGTTATTGCTTGAATTATTTTTTTTTTGGATTATGATTTCTGTTAATACTGCCTTGCTAGCATTTTAGAGTTGAAGTTTGCTGATTTAATTTAAATGCATGTAGAGTGTTCCCTCATAAGACCCAGTAGCGATCTCAGCTCAGGCCTTTAACTTCCCCCTTTTCACCTTTTTACTCTAGTGTTGTGATTTAAATAGCCCTGTTCTTGCTCTCTCAGACCTTGTGACACCTTGTTGAACATTTTGGGCTGCAACACCCCCCCCCCCGTGTTTAACCCATTTTGCATTTCTTTTTACCTCCACGAGCAGCTCCACCCCCCTGCCTCTCTTATTTAATTTCCTTCTGTCCTTCCCATTTCAGGAAGTATGAGGGCCACAGCAGTGGTTCTCCAATGAATCCTACCTGCCAGGCTGCCATTCGCAGTACAGCTCTTAAGCCAGCAGCCCCTCACAGAAGCTCAGGTATGGACTTACCCTCAGGGACTGATTACCCCCAGGAAGGGAGCCCTAGCTGCCTGATTTTCCTTTTTTGCATGAAGACAATTGTCTCTAGGTTTAAATCCAGAGTCTGTTACTGCTGTGACCAACTGGCTGCAGTTAGCCCCAGGAGCACTCCGATTGGCTCCATATAGCTCTTCACTGTAAATGCTTGAATTATATTTTACTTTATTCTGATTTCTGTTAATACTGCCTTGCTAGCATTTAAGAGTTCAAGTTTGCTGATTTAATCTAAGTGCCTATAGAGTGTTCCCTTATAAGACTCAGTAGCGATCTCAGCCCATGCCTTGAACTCCTGCACTTTTCACATTTTTACTCTGGTATTGTGTTTTACATAGCCATGTTCTTGATCTCTCAGACCTTGTGGCACCATGCCTAACATTTTGGTCTGCAATACCCCTGCGTTTAAGCCATTTTGCATTTCTTTTTAGCTTCTCGAGCAGCCCGACCCCCTGCCTCTCTTATTTACTTTCCCTCTGTGCTTCTCTTTTCAGGTAGTCTGAGAGCCAAAGCCGTGGTTCTCTGATGAACCTGATCTGCCAGACTGCAATCTGCAGTCCAGGTTTGAAGTCACCAGCCCCTCACAGAAGCTCAGGAATGGATTTGCCCTCAGTGACTGATTACCTCCAGGAAGGGAGCCCTAGCTGTCTGATTTTCCCTTTTTACACAAGGACAGTTGTCGCTTGGTTTAGATCCAGAGTCTGTTACTACTGTGACTCAATGGCTGCAGTTAACCCCAGGAGCACTCTGATTGGCTCCATATATCTCTGCACCGTTAATGTTTGAATTATATTTTACAGGATTATCATTTCTGTTACTACTGCCTTGCTAGCATTTTAGAGTTCAGGTTTGCTGATTTAGTCAAAGTGTCTGTAGAGAGTTCCCTCATAAGACCCATTAGTGATCTCAGCTCAGGCCTTGAACCCCCTTTTTCACCTTTTTACTTGGTATTGTTTTTTAAATAGCCCTGTTCTTGCTTTCTCAGACCTTGTGGCACTTTGCCAAACATTTTGGTCAGCAGCACCCACCCTGTTGAAGCCATTTTGCATTTCTTTTTAGCTTCATGAGCAGCCTCACCCTCCTGCCTCTCTCATTTAATTTCCCTCTCTCCTTCTTGTTTCAGGTAGTCTGAGTGTCACAGCAGGGGTTCTCTGATGAACCCAAACAGCCAGATAGCCATCCGCTTTGCAAAAGGCCTATAGAAAGGGGAGAATCACTGCCACGGCCCTGAATCAGGTCAGGTTGGAACATGTTTTAAAGTATGCTAGGTTCTCTAGTGTAATACTGATGTCCTGATGGTTTCTCACTAGTATCTAAACAGCCCTCAGCTGAGCCCAGTGGGGTGGGTTCTGGGGTAGAGGGTTAGGCCCCCAGTGGTACTATGAGGACTGGGCCCTTTTCCCCTGTGGAGATGCCCATTATTAATGTCAATGAGGTTGAACTGGAATCAGGGCCTGTTTCAGGGTTTCCCAAGACCCCTAGACACTCCAGCCGAGAAGTACGGCCTGTAATAAAGCTGAGTTATGAGTCTCTAGGTCACCCGGTGGACTTGCCCTTAAATGTGGTCCACAAAGGGGTGTATGTGTCCCCGAGCTCCTTGCCTAAGCTAGCCTTGGGGGAATGACTCTAGTTTATTAGTATTATCCTTTGAGTGTGGTGCCCCTGCTTTAGGTAACCCGCCAGTAACTGGAAGGGAGGGGTTCCCCCAGTCCTCGTGTCATGAGCAGGAACTACTGACCTGATTGGAAAAAGAGGAACAAAAGATTATGTGTGTGTAATGTTGTATAAACCATAGTACACTGTGAATATGATATTCATGTATGTAATGCAAAGTGTGATATAGTGTTAATTAAGCTGCATGCCTTAAAGTGATTTAAGGGTAACTACTTGACGTGGACGCCAAGTTCTTTTCAGGCAAGGAAGGGTGTAACCCCCCTACAAATGGGGATTCCTAAAAGCTTCCCTGGAGCTCGTTTAAATGCTCCATGCCTGGCTGGTGTTCGGCGTTTCAGCCGTTTTAAGTGGGTAGCCAGTGAGCACTTTTAAGGCCTCCGTATACTGTCCCTTTAAGGGCTGCCTGTTGCAGTTATAATTAGTTGAAATGGGGGGAGCTGTGTGGTTGTATGCCCGAGTCCTGCCCGGGCTGCTGAGCAAGCGCTCCATTCTGCCATCGCTAGTTGTGCAGAGGGAGTTCCCTGGAACAGGTATTTACTGATAATTGCTTAGAGTGGTAATGATATTGTAGTTGTTCTAACCTGTTTTTGGTTGCAGCAAGGACTGTCGGATTATCCCCTCCATTTTGGTCCCAAACTGCCGAATTGGACCAATCAGTATCTCGGGACTCCTTTGAGCCGGCTGACCAATAGGGGAACTGCTTGCCATTTGGGAAAGGCATTATGGGCTATGGCGCTTTTTCGCACCACTGAGAGCAGGAGTGACTGACTGGCAGGTGACACCAGCCAATCGAATCGGGTAGCGCCCGAACTGGAAGGAGTGCCCCGTGCTCCTGGGGGGCAGATGCGTTGTGGCTGAGGAGAAGAAAGGAGCTCTGTGCTTTTGCCCTGGTGGAGTGTTCGCGAGGGAAGCACAGGAAGGCCTGAGGTGGCCGGTTTTGCCCTTCGAGCGATTCGGACTAAATCCACCGATGTGCGGTCAGAGGAGGCTGGTGCCAGCCCAGCTACCTACCAGGCTCAACCTGAGAGGACTGGAGAATCTGCTGAATCACGCTCGGTCCACTCGTGATGTTGAAGCTGGTTTACTGCCTGAGTCTGCTGCAAGTTTGTGTGGGGCCTAGAAGCAGCTGCCTGGCATGTTACCCCTCTGTTGTTTGCCATATAAATGTGTGAGGAGGCTGGTGAAATTCAGGCTCAGCCCTCTTAATGGTGACGGAAACGGTATTTGCTGGATCCGTGAGTACTGAATCAGGGTAGCTCCCTACCAAGTTCGCAGACAGTGGTCTCAAGTTGTTTTGTTATACTGCTGACTGTCTATTTGAACTTTCTTCCCATTCTGACCTGTTCAGGATTGCAAAGGCTGTCTGTGTCAGGGCCCCAACCAGCTGCCACGGTGGACTAGCCATTAGGGCTTGGGTACCCAGGGACAGTAAATATTAGGTTCAGGCCTGTGCACAGTGCCCTAGGTAGATACGTATACAGTAAGCCAATCACCTTGATTTTCTCCTAGCCTTGTTATCCCCCCCCTTTGAATAAATCAGATTGGTTGTTCTGCAACTGCACCCTGGCTGGTTTGTGCATTTCTGGTGAACTGCTGCATAGTGACTGTGATATAACTGTACCTTACTTTACAGGGGGTCCCCGGAGTGAGCTGAGAGATACTAGCCGGGGGGTAAGTGTACTGGTGAAAAATATTGTTGGTACTCTGTGTGAGCCACTAGTGGGATGAAAGGGGGGTTGCAGCAACCTAGAGGGCTGTGACCGAGGAAATCTCAACAGTATTAACCCCGACCTCTGGGTGGAGGCACCCGTCAATGGATCTGGCCCCCTCACCCTGTCTCAGTGGAGGCAGGCAGGGGTAGTAGCCCTAAGGGTAGCACCCCCTGGCGGTTACAAATTGGAGGCACTGCTGGGATCTGCATCTCCTAGTGGCCAAGTGAGGAAGTGCACAAGAGATGGAGAAACAAGAGGGGGATATGTTGGCGAAAATTAAGTTGGGTCCTATTAAGACCATGGTGCACAAACTGATGGGGGTTGGGTGAAGCCAAAGAGCTGGACTCCCAGAGAATTGTGCTACTGTTAGATGTGCCTCTGGGAACCCCAACTGCTGACTTCATTTCCGCAGCAGAGCGAGTTAAATGTTTAGGCAAAGTGAAGGTAAAAGGGTGTATGGCTGACCTGCTCAATCAAACGTTGCAGGTGCTACTCCTGTGCAGTGTGGCCATTGACCCTGAGAAGGTACCTCCAGTGATTTACCTGGAGGGTGCCTCACAGGGATGGAGACTAATTCATATTCGAAGTGGGTCAGTCACTCCTGGGGGGTCTCCCCAGATGAATAGTTTTAAAGATAAACTGCTTAAATTGCAGGCTGTGGAGGGGAGAACTACCTAGGAACTGCTGCAAGCACTGGATCTGTCTAGTGATGCTACCCCTCAGGGTTCCCCAGGTACCTCCCTGTGTTCCCCCAAGAGTTCTGTTTTGGCTCCACTGCCCCTAGTAGTCCCTCCTATACAGCTCGATTCCTACCGTAAGCTGAAACTTTTTTCTGGCACGGTGCCAGTGCCTACCGGGGAGGATGATCTGGAAGCTTGGATGGACTATGCCACCCCCTTAGTTCAGGAGTGGCAATGCTCTGAGGGGGAGAAAAGGAAGAGATTGATGGAGAGCCTGCGGGACCCCACCTTAGAAGCCATTAGGTTTTTGTGGGCCACCAACCCGGAAGCCACCTCCACAGAGTACCTTTCTGCTTTAGAGAGGGTGTTTGGGAGTACAGAGACTGGGGAAGATTTATTATGGAAATTCAGGTCTGCTAAGCAGTGGAGAAATGAGAAGCTATCCGCCTTTGTCACTAGGGTGGAGCAGGCTTTGCAGAAGGCCTATAGAAAGGGGGGAATCACTGCTACAGCCCTGAATCAGGTCAGATTGGAATATGTTTTAAAGTCTGCTAGGTTCTCTACTGTAATACTGTTAAAACTTAAGTTGCATGATCGGCGGGCTACCCCGCCTGAATATTGTCAATTGATGAGGGAAATTAGAGAAGTGGAGATCGATGAAGAAGGGTGGGAGCCCTATGTGGGGGCTGTAAATCCTAGTGGGACCCCTGAGCCTAGCACTCCCGAAGAGACCAGCCTGTCAGGGAGGCCTGATAGATCTCCAGATTTTCCAGGTGATGTGGGAATGCGAGCTATTTCTTCTGACCCCCACATAGAGAGTGAGTTGAGGGCCGAGGTCAGAAATTTATGGGAACTGGTGAGGGACTTGAAGCAATCTACCATGTACCCTGATAGGTCTGGGGGACCTGAGTTATCCAGAAACCAGAACCTTGGTCCAGGGGAGCCCCCTCATCCCCCTCAGGGTCCCCAACAGATAAGGTGTCTACCGCCCAATAGAGATCCCCAGGACCCCAAGTTCTGTTACCATTGTGGGGAGGATGGGCATTTTCAGCCTGAGTGCCAGATGCTGGAGAATTTAAGGAAAGTCAACAGCAGACTGATTACTTGGCATCGAGGGCCCACTCTCGACCCACCAGAAAAAGCTTTGTGACCCGGGCCCGTGCTCAACCAACTGTCAGTGCTGCGCCCCCCCGAATGGTCTGATGTGGTTGGGCCCTCAATGGAGACCCCAGTGCGAGTAAATGGGATTCCCACTCGAGCTGTTTTAGACAGTGGCTCTCAGGTAACCCTCATGTTTCAGGACTGGTATCAAACCCACTTACCTGAGGTGCCACTACAACCCTTGGATGGCCTACATGTGTGGGGATTGAGTGACCAAGCTTATCCGTATTTGGGGTATATCCGAGTCTGGTTGTCTTTCTCTGCTTCTGTGACTGGAGTGGATGAACAGGTGGAAACCTTAGCTTTAGTTTGCCCCCCTACTGGACTGTGTGATGGGGTACCCCTGCTGATTGGAACAAATGCTCATATGTTTGGACGATTGGCCCAGTTGTGTTCAGAAAAGCAAGCATTCAAGACCGGGTGAGCCCTAAGGATACCCTCTATGATCCAAAAGGCAGTTATAACTCAGAAGAAGGTTAGTCAGGAGGAACCTGAAGGCCCGGTGGGTGTGGTGTGGAAAAAGGATCCGGCCCCAGTGATATTTGTCCCAAATGCCCAATGTGTCCTGCATGGAGAAGTACGACTAAAAACAGATGTTAAGAATAAGTTGTTGATGCTGGATGTGCCTGGGGAGGGAAGATTGCCTGAGGGACTGTTGGTAAAACCCAGTATCTTGCCAGCTAGAGATTATGCTTATGTTAAAAGGGTGATGGTTCAAGTGCATAATGTGTCTGACAAAGAGATTCAAATAAGAAGAGGGTGCACCCTGGCAAGTGTCCACTGTGCAGATACTGCAGTACTGCCAAATAGCAAGGGTCCCGGGACAGATGACAGAGTTACTCCTGACTTGTTAGATTTCAGTGACTCCCCATTGCCAGCTGAATGGAAAAGGAGGATCAGTGAGAGGCTTGCCAAGAGGGACCAGGTTTTTTCCCTGAAAGAATGGGATGTGGGATGTGTGCAAGGGGCTGAGCATCGCATTCGGCTGCATGACGAAAGGCCTTTCTGAGAGAGATCCCGGCCCCTGGCCCCAGCTGACGTAGATGATGTGAGGTGGCATCTGCAAGAGATGTTGGCTGCTGGTGTGATACAAGAGTCCAGGAGCCCCTATGCCTCCCCATTGTAGTGGTAAGGAAGAAGAATGGGGCAGTTCGGATGTGTGTAGACTATTGCACTTTGAATCGGCGGACCATCCCAGACCAGTATACCATGCCACACATACAGGATGCCTTGGATTGTTTAAATGGCAGTAAGTGGTTCTCTGTGTTGGACCTCCGCAGCGGGTACTACCAGATCCCGATGGCCCCAGAGGACCGAGAGAAGACTGCATTTATTTGTCCCCTAGGTTTCTATGAGTTCATTCAGATGCCTCAAGGGATTTTGGGTGCCCCAGCCACTTTTCAGTGCCTGATGGAGCGGTGGGGGCATGAATTTGCTCGGGCGTCTGGTCTATTTAGATGATGTCATAGTGTTTGGCCGCTCGTTGGAGGAACACGAGAAACGATTATTCAAGGTCTTGGATCAGTTGGAGGATTTCAACCTCAAGCTGTCTATCAACAAGTGTCAATTCTTCCAGACTTCTGTGAAATATGTGGGTCACATAGTGTCCAATGAGGGCATAGAGACTGATCCTAGCAAGGTGGAGGCTTTGACTACTTGGCCTCAGCCCAGGAACCTGAAAGAGTTGCAACGGTTTCTGGGGTTTTGTGGATATTATAGGCGATTTGTTAAGGATTATTCTCGAGTGATTCACCCTCTCCTCAGCCTCACTCAGGGGTACCCTCCTACGCACAAAAAGTATAAGAAGGTTTTACGCTCCACGATGGAGAAGGAATATTTCCGGCCGAATGATGTGTTTGGGGATCGTTGGACTGCTGAGTGTGAGAAAGCTTTCTATGACATCATACATCAAGTTATCCATGCCCCAGTGTTGGCCTATGCTGACCCGGCCAAGCCATACATTCTCCATACACGGATGCCAGTCTACAGGGATTGGGGCTGTGTTATATCAGGAGCACTGGAATGGTTTGAGACCTGCAGCCTTGCAAGCTGAAGTCTGGCCCTTCAGAAAAAAACTATCCCGTGCATAAGCTAGAGTTCCTGGCTCTGAAGTGGGCCATTGTTGATCAGTTTCATGACTATTTGTATGGTGCCAAGATATTGGTGAAGACTGATAACAATCCATTGACTTATGTACAGACCTCAGCCAAGTTGGATGCCACTGGCCATAGGTGGCTCTCTGCCTTGGCCACCTATGATTATTCTGTTGAGTACAGAGCAGGCTTAAACCATATCGATGTGGATGCCCTCTCTCAGAGACCTATGCCACTATCCAATTGGGTCAGGTTGTCAGAGCCTGACATAAGGGCCCTGTGCCAGAAATTTGACAAGGAGGAACAGGTGTCTCCTGATGCTGTGGACTGTATAGTGGATTGCTTGGGGCCCTCCGAGACCTGCATACCTGCTGCCTACTGTCATTTTTCTGCACTGAACACCAGCTCACTACCCCAGTTTGACAACACTAGTCTTCAATGGGCTCAATCCCGAGACTCTATGATAAAACCAGTTGTGGAAGCTTTGCAGGCCAGGAAGGACGTGTCCAAGTTGTACTCCACCGACTTGAGAACTGCCTTGTGTTATACAAAGAAGGGCCCAAATTAAGGCTGATTAACCAACTACTATACAGAATGACTGTGAATAAGGAGGACCGGGCCGTCAAACAACAGCTGGTGCTGCCCTCAGAATTTAGGGAACTGGTCTTAAGGTCCTTGCATAATCAGATGGGGCATCTTGGCATAGACCGAACACTTGATCTGGTATGGACTCGATTTTACTGGCCAAAAATGAGTACGGATGCAGAGCAATATGTCAAGACCTGTAGCCGTTGTTTGCAAAGGAAAGCCCTACCCCAGAGAGCTGCTCTCATGGTCAACATAACCACTAGTGTCCCTATGGAATTGGTCTGCATCGATTTCTTGAGTCTAGAACCAGATCTGAAAAATATCAGTAACATATTGATGGTCACTGATCATTTTACCCAGTATGCACAGGCTTTCCCTACTAAGGATCAGAAAGCAACCACAGTGGCTAAGATACTTGTTGAAAACTTTTTTGTCCACTATGGGGCCCCCCAGCGGATCCATTCCGACCAGGGAAGGGACTTCGAGAGCCACTTGATTAAAGAGATGCTGTCTTTGTGAGGGGGGGTGAAAGTCCAGAACCACCCCCTTCCATCCTCAGGGAGATCCCCAGCCTGAAAGGTTTAACCGCACATTGCTTGACATGTTGGGCACACTGCAACCCAAATACAAACCGAGATGGAGCCAGCAGATTAGCACCCTGGTACACGCTTATAACTGCACCAAAAGTGATGCCACTGGGTTTTCCCCATACAGACTGATGTTTGGGAGAGAGGCTAGACTGCCCATGGATGTGTGTTTTGGAGTTTCCCCTGATGGGGTGCAAGCAGAAAATCATCTACAATACATACAGAAGCTGAAGGCCCAATTAAACCATGCTTATCAGTTGGCCCAGACCATGGCTGCTAAACGAAACTTGGCCAATAAGGAGAGGTATGACAAGAAAGTGAAGACATTGGAACTAAGAGAAGGAGATAGAGTGATACTGAGAAATCTGGGACTGCATGGAAGACATAAAATTGCTGACCGATGGCATCACCTCCCTCACATTGTTGTGGGACAACTGGCAGATTTGTCTGTATATAAAGTGCGACCTGAAAACAATTCCAAAGATGTGAAAACTATACACAGAAATCATCTGCTGCCAATCGGGCAAATCCTGATTGAAGCTGAACCTCCAAATGCCTCCCCCTCCCGGCCTGTGACTAGGTCTGCCGCCAGGGAAAGAACCAAACCCGTTGATTCTTCAGCAAGTCAACCAAGAGGGCCTTGTCCAAATCCTGCAGAAGGAGATGATCAACAATCGGTGTCGGAAGACAATGAAGATTATATTGAATACTATCCCTCTTATGAACTGAGCCAGTTGTTTCAGGGCAATCCCCTTGTTAACTCTGGAGATGAGGATGGGCCTCCCGGACTGTCTGAGCCCCATACTTTTTCTCCGGAACCAATGCCTCCAGAGGATGAGCTGGGTAGCAGCACAGTCCAAGTGGTGGTGTCCTTGAGCCTGGCTGAACTGTCTGGCCTGGCTGAATTATCTGACTTTTCAGAAGAAGAGAGTGAGGTAGGGGAACAAGCCAGTGATATGCCAGAACTGGAAGAATATTTTGAATGCCCTGATGGTTCCTCACTAGTATCTAAACAGCCCTCAGCTGAGCCCAGTGGGGTAGGTTCAGGGGTAGAGGGTTAGGCCTCCAATGGTACTATGAGCACCGGGCCCTTTTCCCCTGTGGAGATGCCCGTTATTAATGTCAACGAGGTTGAATTGGAATCAGGGCCTGTTTCAGGGTTTCCCGAGACCCCTAGATGCTCCAGCCAAGAAGTACGGCCTGTAATGAAGTTGAGTCATGAGTCTCTAGGTCACCCAGTGGACTTGCCCTTAAATGTGGTCCACAAAGGGGTGTATGTGTCCCTGAGCTCCTTGACTAAGCTAGCCTTGGGGGATGACTCTAGTTTGTTAGTATTACCCTTTGAGTGTGGTGCCCCTGCTTTAGGTAACCCGCCAGTAACTGGAAGGGAGGGGTTCCCCCAGTCCCGGTGTCATGAGCAGGAACTACTGATCTGTTTGGGAAAAAGATGAACAAAAGGTTATGTGTGTGTAACGTTGTATAAACCATAGTACACTGTGAATATGATATTCATGTATGTAATGCAAAGTGTGATATAGTGTTAATTAAGCTGTTTGCCTTAAAGTGATTTAAGGGTAACTACTTGACGTGGACGCCAAGTTCTTTTCAGGCAAGGAAGGGTGTAACCCCCTACAAATGGGGGTTCCTAAAAGCTTCCCCGGAGCTCGTTTAAATGCTCCATGCCTGGCTGGTGTTCGGCGTTTAAGCAGTTTTAAGTGGGTAGCCAGTGAGCGCTTTTAAGGCTTCCGTATACTGTCCCTTTAAGGGCTGCCTGTTGCAGTTATAATTAGTTGAAATGTGGAGTCTGTGTGGTTGTATGCCCGAGTCCTGCCCGGGCTGCTGAGTAAGCGCTCCATTCTGCCATCGCTAGTTGTGCAGAGGGAGTTCCCTGGAACAGATGTTTACTGATAATTGCTTACAGTGGTAATGATATTGTAGTTGTTCTAACCTGTTTTTGGTTGCAGCAAGGACTGTCGGATTATCCCCTCCATTTTGGTCCCAAACTGCCGAATTGGACCAATCAGTATCTCGGGACTCCTTTGAGCCGGCTGACCAATAGGGGAACTGCTTGCCATTTGGGAAAGGCATTATGGGCTATGGTGCTTTTTCGCACCACTGAGAGCAGGAGTGACTGACTGGTAGGTGACGCCAGCCAATCGAATCGGGTTGCGCCCGAACTGGAAGGAGTGCCCCGTGCTCCTGGGGGGCAGATGCGTTGTGGCGGAGGAGGAGAAAGGAGCTCTGTGCTTCTGCGCTAGTGGAGTGTTCACGAGGGAAGCCTGAGGTGGCCGGTTTTGCCCTTCGAGTGATTCGGACTGAATCTGCCGGCGTGCGGTCGGAGGAGGCTGGTGCCAGCCCAGCTACCTACCAGGCTCAACCTGAGAGGACTGGAGAATCTGCTGAATCGCGCTTGGTCCACCCGTGATGTTGAAGCTGCGTTTACTGCCCGAGTCTGCTGCAAGTTTGTGTGGGGTCTAGAAGCAGCTGCCTGGTATGGTACCCCTCTGTTGTTTGCCATATAAATGTGTGAGGAGGCTGGTGAAATTCAGGCTCAGCCCTGCTGGTGGTGACGGAAATGGTATTTGCTGGATCCGTGAGTCCTGAATCAGGGTAGCTCCCTGCCAAGTTCGCAGACAGTGGTCTCATGTTGTTTTGTTATACTGCTGACTGCCTATTTGAACTTTCTTCCCATTCTGACCTGCTCAGGATTGTAAAGACTATCTGTGTCAGGGCCCCAACCAACTGCCACAGTGGACTAGCCATTAGGGCTTGGGTACCCAGGGACAGTAAATATTAGGTTCAGGCCTGTGCACAGTGCCCTAGGTAGATACTTATACAGTAAGCTAATCACCTTGATTTTCCCCTAGCCTTGTTATTCCCCCCCCCCCTTTGAATAAATCAGATTGTTCTGCAACTGCACCCTGGCTAGTTTGTGCATTTCTGGTGAACTGCTGCACAGTGACTGTGATATAACTGTACCTTACTTTACAGGGGGTCCCCAGAGTGAGCTGAGAGATACTAGCCAGGGGGTAAGTGTACTGGTGAAAAATATTGTTGGTACTCCATGTGAGCCACTAGTGGGACAAAAGGGGGGTTGCAGCAACCTAGAGGGCTGTGACCGAGGCAATCTCAACAGTATTAACCCCCGACCTCTGGGTGAAGGCACCATCAACGGATCTGGGCCCCTCACCCTGTCTCAGTGGAGTCAGGCAGGGGTAGTAGCCCTAAGGGTAGCGCCCCCTGGGGGTTACATGCAGATCAGGTCTGAAGCTATCAGCCCCTCACAGAAGCTCAGGTACTGACTCACCCTCAGGGACTGATTACCTCCATGGAGGGAGCCCTAGCTGCATGATTTTCCTTTTTTACATGAGAACAGTTGTCTGTGGGTTTAAATCCAGAGCCTGTTACTGCTGTGATCCACTGGCTGCAGTTAGCCCCAGGAGTACTCTGATTGGCTCCATATAGCTCTGCACTGTAAATGGTTGAACTATATTTTACTGGAATATGATTTCTGTTAATACTGTCTTGCATGTATTTTAAAGTTCAAGTTTGTGATTTAATTTAAGTGCCTCCAGAGTGTTCCCTCATAAGACCCAGTAGGGATCTCTGCTCAGGCATTTAACCCACACCCCATTTCAGCTTTTTTCTACTCTCTCTTATTCTATTTTAAATAGTCCTGTTCCTGCTCTCTCAGACCATGTGGCACCTTGCCTAATATTTTGATCTGCAATACCCCCCTGTTTAAACCATTTTACATTTCTTTTTAGCTCCAGAAGCAGCCCCACCCCCCTGCCTCTCTTATTTAATTTCCTTCTGTCCTTCTCTTTTCAGGTAGTATGAGAGGTACAGCCGTGGTTCTCTGATGAACCAGACCTGCCAGACAGCCATCCGCAGTCCAGGTCTGAAGCTACCAGCCCGTCACAGATGCTCAGGTAGTCTGAAAGCCACAGCCATGGTTCTCTGATGTACCCGGCCTGCCATAATGCATTTGCAGTCCGGGTCTGAAGCCACCAGCCCCTCACAGAAGCTCAGGTACAGACTTCCCCTCAAGGACTGGTTACCACCAGGAAGAGAGCCCTAGCTACCTGATTTTCCTCTTTTACATGAGAACCGTTATCTCTGGGTTTAAATCCAGAGTCTGTTACTGCTGTGACCCATTGGTTGCAGTTAGCCCCAGGAGTACTCTGATTGGCTCCATATGGCTCTGCACTGTTAATACTTGAATTATATTTTACTGGAATATGATTTCTGTTAATACTGGCTTGCATTTTAGAGTTCAGACTTGCTGATTTAGTCAAAGTGTCTGTAGAGTGTTCCCTAATAAGACCCATTAGTGATCTCAGCTCAGGTCTTGAACCCCCTTTTTCAACTTTTTACTTGGTATTGTTTTTTAAATAGCCCTGTTCTTGCTCTCTCAGACCTTGTGGCGCCTTGCCAAACATTTTGGTCAGCAGCACCTACCCTGTTGAAGCCATTTTGCATTTCTTTTTAGCTTCACAAGCAGCCTCACCCTCCTGCCTCTCTCATTTAATTTCCCTCTCTCCTTCTTGTTTCAGGTAGTCTGAGAGCCACAACAGGGGTTCTTTGATGAACCCAAGCAGCCAGACTGCCATCCGCAGATCAGGTCTGAAGCTATCAGCCCCTCACAGAAGCCCAGGTACCGACTCGCCCTCAGGGACTGATTATCTCCATGAAGGGAGCCCTAGCTGCATGATTTTCCTTTTTTACATGAGAACAGTTGTCTGTGGGTTTAAATCCAGAGTCTGTTACTGCTGTGACCCACTGGCTGCAGTTAGTCTCAGGAGCACTCTGAATGGCTCCATATAGCTCTGCACTGTTAATGTTTGAATTATATTTTACTGGATTATGGTTTCTGTTAATACTGCCTTGCTGGCATTTTAGAGTTCAGGTTTGTTGATTTAGTCAAAGTGTCTGTTGAGTGTTCCCTCATAAGACCCAGTAGCAGTCTCAGCTCAGGCCTTGAACCCCCCCCTTTCACCTTTTTACTTGGTATTGTTTTGTAAATAGCCCTGTTCTTGCTCTCTCAGACTTTGTGGCACCTTGCCAAACATTTTGGTCAGCAGCACCCACCCCATGGAAGCCATTTTGCATTTTTTAGCTTCACGAGCAGCCTCACCCTCCTGCCTCTCTCATTTAATTTCCCTCTCTCCTTCTCATTTCAGGTAGTCTGAGACTCACAGCTGGGGTTCTCTGATGAACCCAAACAGCCAGATGGCCATCCGCAGATCAGGTCTGACGCCACCAGCCCCTCACAGAAGCTCAGGTACAGACTTCATCTCAGGGACTGATTTCCTCCATGAAGGGAGCCCTAGCTACCTGATTTTCCTTTTTTTACATGAGAACAGTTGTCTCTGGGTTTAAATCCAGAGTATGCTACTGTTGTGACCCACTGGCTGCTGTTAGCTCGAGGAGCACTCTGATTGGCTCCATATATCTCTGCACTGTTAATACTTGAATTATATTTTACTGGAATATGATTTCTGTTAATACTGGCTTGCTAGCATTTCAGAGTTCAAGTTTGCTGATTTAATCTAAGTGCCTGTAGAGTTTTTCCAGATAAGACCCAGTTGCGATCTCAGCTCAGGCCTTTAACTCACCCTCTTTTCAACTTTTTAACTCTGGTACTGTGTTATAAATAGTCATGTTCTTGCTCTCTCAGACCTTGTGGCACCTTGCCTAACATTTTGATCTGCAGTGCCCCCCCCCAAAACCATTTTGCATTTCTTTTTAGCTCCACAAGCAGCCACACACCCTGCCTTTCTTATTTAATTTCCTTCTTTCTTTCTCTTTTCAGGTAGTATGAGAGGCAAAGCCATGGTTCTCTGATGAACCTGAGCTGCCAGACTGCCATCCTCAGTCCAGGTCTGAAGCCAATAGCCCCTCACAGAAGCTCAGGAAGTCTGAGAGCCACAGCCGTGGTTCTCTGATGAACCCAACTTTCCAAATTGCCATCTGCAGTCCAGGACTGACGCCACTAGCCCGTCAGAGAAGCTCAGGTACAGACTTGCCCTCAGGGACTGATTACCACCAGGAAGGGAGCCCTAGCTACCTAATTTTCCTTTTTTACATGAGAACAGTTAAGAAACATAGAAACATAGAATTTGATGGCAGATAAGGACCGCTTGGCCTAGGGTTGTCAGAACCCTCTGAAGTTCTGGGTTCTAGTTCTAGTCTAGAACTTTTGAAAAAGTTCTAGGGTTCTAATCTTTTTTAGAACTTTTTAGAACTCGAACCCTATTTTTTTATTGTGCTGCCAGTAACGAAGATAGTAATAAAATACATGTAAAGGAAAAACTGTTCAATATAAGGGGGAGAGAAATTATCTTGTGTGACATTGATAGGAATACAACTAGGTTTATCTATGGTTTCTTCTGTTTGCTAAAGCCAGCAACTTAATACGTAACAGGCCCACCACCCACCCATATGTTAAAAGTTTTCCTGCTGCAGCTGCATCATAGTTCCTTAGTGAAAGAAAAGGCACATTAGCCATTTATGTACTCAGCATATATACTCATCGTCGTGAATTATGAGAAAAATAACTGATATTACCTAATTTCAGCTATTTGCTGCTTTCTGTTTTAAATGAGTAAATCAAAAGTTGCTATGTTTAAAAGATAGCTTTTATAACAAAGTTAAGCCTAAGTACTACAGCAGCAGCATGTGGAACTGTTGCAAAACATATTATGTCATAACGTAGTCAGTCAAGACATTTGAATAAAAAAATATGCCAGTCATTGTTGCTGGCAAAATGCATCACAATTTTCTAAGGTAATGCATACATATACCAACATTTTGTTGGCAAATTGAAGTAATACTTACAACTTTCTAAGATGATGCATTTTGCAGCTGATACTTCAATAAAATCTGTATTTCAGTCACATAAATAAAAAAGTGGTTTCCTCACCACATACTAAGGAACATTTAATGTAGCTGCAGCAGTTGGCATGTGATGTTTAAGGGACAGCGTCTGTCAACCCCATTATGTATCAAATTATCACTACTTGTAGAGCAAAACACTTTATGATACGTCACATTCTGTGAAAACTGCTGATGCAGATTTTCTTTATTTCTGATTCCTTTATTCTTTTTTAAAGGGACAGGACAATTGATGTTAGGTGGCAGTTGCAATGTATTTAATAAGAATATATATTATGTGTACAGTAGTTCGGTCTGTCATCATTTTTCCTCACCATTCCCAGCTGATCACGAATCTGTAAATGAAAGAACTAAAACAACACCCACCTTTCACCCCATCACCCATTCCACTTTTCTTCCACCACCTCATCTGTGCAGTAGCACCCATGCCACCCTTACACCCATGTTAAAACCAACCCACAACCCTCACCTATGTACTAGCATCCATTTTTCGTTATGGCTAACATTTCTGTAATTGAAAAATAATAAACAGCTACCAATTAGAACTCATTGTTTTGTCCTCTTTAAAATTGAAAAATAGATCGTCTCCTGTCCCAGCCCATACTGATGCACGACATAGTCACAGAAGGTAAATCCAAAAATATATGTTTTCACTTTAACTATAAATAATATGATACAGAAAGGACTGATGTGACAGTGTCCCTTTTATGCCAAATTTGGGCCTGTTCCCACTGATGTTAAAATTGCCCTGTATATAAAACTTGTTGACTTTAGTTTAGACCCTAGCTACAAAGCAGTTTGCCATGAAATGGTGAAAGTTTTGGGGGGTATATAGTCCAAGGTAGTAGATCGAGAAAGGAGAGAGATGACAACCAAAGTCATCACAGTCTGTAAAAGTTTCCTTTTTGGTGCAGAGAGACTCGTCCACACAATATTTACCAGCCACCACCATCTGAGTTGTCTACCATCAACATCCACAACATCAATCACTTCAGGATCAGTTTGTATACTCTTGTAGGGATACGAAAATCTTGATTTATTAACTTTAATAAAAGTTAACGTGTGTACATTTTCTGGCAGCAACCTATTTCTGGTGTCTGTCACAATATTGCCAGCTATACTAAACATGCGTTCTGAAGAGACACTTGTTGCAGGACAACCAAGATATTTACAGGCTTCATCATACAGCTCTGTCCAAATTGACTTTTTTGATCTCCAGTATTCAAAAGGGCATGCATCAATAGGAATAGGCAGTTCTTGCAGGTAACTGTCTACCATGATGGACAGAGACTGCTCAGAAGAGGAATCAGCAGAAGCTGGTATGGCAGTAATTTGGGAAAGGTTTTGCCACAGATTTAGCTTGCTACTAAGGGTTGAAGAAGTGGCAGTTGTGCAACAACTACTGTTAATGTTTGGTGACTTTTCCAGTTCTGTATCCCTTTGTGAAGATGAACCTGCATGTTGTGGTGATGACAACCTGAGGGTACTGTGCGTGTCTGTGTTTGACTCCTGTGAGTGCTGCAGCTCATCTAGCAACATACATTTGTACTGCTCTATATCATCTGTTTTGGAAGATGTATAGCCTTGAACCTGGGATCTAAGAGAGTTGCAAGGATGTAGTGTCTTGATTTTGTCATTGCAACTAATTTGTCATTGGTTTTGAAGCGCTCATTATTCTCTTTACTGATTCCCATGATACAGGCGACATGTTGTCTGCTTCAGATCTGTCTTTTTCTATTTGTAGATTTAGAACACTAAGATGATGTGAAATGAGCATTATGAGTGGGATAACCTGACTCACAGATGCGCCATCAGAAGACATGTCCCTTGTAGCTGTCTCAAAAGGAGCTAGGATACAGCACACTGTCTCCATTAATTTCCACTGCAGCACAGACAGCATAATGCCATCTCCAATAATGTAACTGGAGCAGTACTCATGTACAGCTTGCTTTTGCTCCAAGAGGCGCTGCAGCATATAAAGTGTTGAGTTCCAACGAGTGGAAACATTTTGAATCAGCTTTTGCTGGGGCAGCTTGTGTTTTTTTTGCAGTTCGGACAATGTCCGTATAGCCTTGGTTGAATGTGAAAAGTGAGTCACAATTTTTTTGCAAACAGCAATCATACTTGTGTTTCGTTGCTGAGAAATCCCGTGACAATTAAGTGTAAGCAATGTGCAAAGCAAGAAGCATGCAGAAATCCTCCATCCTGTACTGCTTTTAAGATGTTGGCTCCATTGTCACTTACTATGAAGCCACATTTTAGACCGTGAGAATAAACCCATTCGTCAAGGAGGTCATTTAGTTCCTGCAAGATGTTTGCAGCAGTATGACTTTGCCCAAACTTCTTTATATGCAGCAAGCGTATCTTTTAGGGTGTCTTTGTTTTGAAGAAGCACAAGAAAATGTGACCCAATGAGCGATAAGGGACATGTAATCTATGTTTTGAGTGCTGGTCCACATATCTGTTGTGACATGAATAACCCCACCTCCCGAGTTTTAAGTGCAAGCATCACTGTCGCTTTTAAAGCCTGATAAATGTTTGGTATTTCAACATAGGAAAAGTACCTTCGATGAGGAACATTGTAACGAGGCTCTGCTAATGTCATGAGCTCCCTAAAATCCTCATGATCTACCAAAGAGTATGGGAGAAGGGCTCCGGCTAACAGTTCACCAATTCGGTGATTAAGATGAAGGGTCTTTGGATGATTTCTAGTAAAGGTATTCTTCCTTTCAAATGCCTGAGACAGTGTTAGCTGTTTGCAACATGTCCCTGCTGGTTTATTATACACCGTGCTTCGATGGGCAGATGGACGTAGAGATGGTGGACTAGGACTTATACATTCAGTGCCATCACTGGATGTGCAACTGGTACTAATGATGCTGGCATTGGTGGTAACAGTGATCCTAGGGCTGGCAGTGGTTCTGCCGCATCAAGTTCAGACAATTCAGTATCCATTTCAGATTCCTGACCCTTCTCACGCGCGGTCTGGAAGATGGAGGACATGGTTTTGGATGATCAAGCAAACCGAATGCTTTTCAGATGGCGTTTAAGAGCTGTAGTGCCAGGCATGACACAACTTTACCACGGCTTACTCTGTTTACACAGGGAACAAATTGCTCTGCATGGATCAGTTTTACTGACAGAGAAATAATTCCACACCTCAGATGTGACAGATTTTGTTCGAGTGTTGGAAGATAGCTAAAGACTGTTTGTGTCTTTTCACCTGTCCTAACAGAACCTGGGACATGCTCCTTGGTGCTAGAAGAGTGGGCAGAAGACTCTGATGGATTTTCATTGCTGGCCAACACAGAAGTGGTGGATTCAATGGATATGTCCTTTTCATTGCCAACAGTGCTGGATGTATTTGCAAGTGCACTACCTGATTCATTGTCAGCAGACTTGCTCTTTTCACTTTTGTTGAGGAAGTAATGATTTGTCGCGAGACACAACAGTGTCGGACTGAGACAAAGAGCTACTGTCTGAGTCAGAGAGGGACTCACTGTCACTTGCATTATTGCTGCTAGCTACAGGGATCTTAACAGCATGAATGGCATACCTTATGGTGCCTCTCCGTGTAACCCCAGCAGCTGTACAGGTTTTCTTAAAAGGTCCCCCTTTACCACACTTCACTGTTGCTCTTTTGCTGTTTGTTGAATTTTTATCACGTGAAACATTTTGGTTATTTCTGTTAGCACCAGCATTACCACTACCACCAACACCTGTTCCAACACCAGCACTAGATGCTTCATCTATGTTGGTGTCAGCCATAACAGACAGTAAGCACCAGTACTACCAGTATGCTGTGGTGAACACACCCACACCCAAACAATTCCTGTGTAACAAAGCAATGTGATCTGTGATCGCTGGCTACAACTCCAAAATTTTATTTTGGTTGTGTGACACTGTGATACCGTGGACTAAAAGTAATTGAAGAATATGACAGTTTGCAAACTAAAGGATCCCAGGTTCAAGGCTTTACAGAATGATTGGGCTGCTGGGCATAGGCATACACATAGCAATCAAGGGTGCACAGCAGCAGGGTGATGGGCTGACCACAGGAGGCCGAGTCACATCACAACCAGGGAATGAGAATTATATTTCTACGCTTCTGTCATGTAAGGTTAATGCCACCACACAACTGGCCACTGGCTTCTCTCTGTAACACACACTGGGTAGGGTACAGTGCAGTCAAAGGGCACACAGCAGCAGGGTGATGGGCTGACCACAGGAGACGGAGTCACATACATAACCAACAAATCAGGGAATGAGAATTATATTTCTACATTTCTGTCATGTAAGGTTAATGCCACCACACAACTAGCCACTGGGCTTCTCTCTGTAACACACACTGGGTAGGGTACAGTGCAGTCAAGGGGCACACAGCAGCAGGGTGATGGGCTGACCACAGGAGACAGTCACATCGCAACTCCAGGGAATGAGAATTATATTTCTACATTTCTGTCATGTAAGGTTAATGCCACCACACAACTGGCCACTGGGCTTCTCTCTGTAACACACACTGGGTAGGGTACAGTGCAGTCAAAGGGCACACAGCAGCAGGTGATGGGCTGACCACAGGAGACGGAGTCACATACATAACCAACAACTCAGGGAATGAGAATTATATTTCTCACGTTTCTGTCATGTAAGGTTAATGCCACCACACAACTAGCCACTGGGCTTCTTCTGTAACACACACACTGGTAGGGTACAGTGCAGTCAAGGGCACACAGCAGTAGGTGATGGGCTGACCACAGGAGACGGAGTCGATACGCAACTCAGGGAAATGAGAATTATATTTCTACATTTCTGTCACGTAAGGTTAATGCCACCACACAACTGGCCACTGGGCTTCTCTCTGTAACACACACTGGGTAGGGTACAGTGCAGTCAAGGGGCACACACCGGGCTTCTCTCTGTGACACACACACTACACTGGGAAGGGTTCAGATTTATTTGCCTTTTTTGCCCCACTTGTATGCTTGTTGCTGGCAGCAGCTGAGTGTGCAGTGTGCACCACTGACTGAGCAGTGCTGCAGTTTCAAATAATCACATTTCACAAAGGTTCTTCACTTCTTCTTATTTTTTTGTATTCTCTCTCCGAGTCCTCCTGAGTCCTCCTCCAGTCCTGATATTGATTGATCTTGGTCTCGATCCCTCCCTATTCCCCAGTCCCTTCCCAATTCTTGATTAATCCCTCCACCTGTCCTGAACCTCCCCCTAGTCCCACTCACACCCGATTTTGAGATTTTTCAGCCTTTCTCTTGTTCTCGGTCTCACAGGAAAATGGATGATGGAAGTGGCCAGTATTGGACAAGAGTAGCGGTACGCTAACTGCTAACGCTAGTAGTACAGTTTAGCTAGGCTGCAGCTGCCTCCGCTCCGATCCTCAGCAAATGGCGCTCCTCCTCGCGGCACATCTGCCTAAATACCCCCACAGATCCCGCGGCTCGCGCAGCTTACTCGACCCCCACCTGACCCGTACGTAGGTACGCAACTTACGCAAGTGCAAGCAGACGTCTCGAGGTGATTCGAACCCTTTTGCGAACCGTTTAGTGTTCGAGTTCTAAGTTAGAACTTGAACACCAGGGTTCGAGGAGGGTTCGAATCTTTGAAGAACTAGTTCTGACAACCCTAGCTTGGCCCACCCAGACTGCCCATTTCCCTACCTACTGGATAAGCTGCAGATCCTAGTTAACCAGCAGCCTACTTCTTTCTACCCCCAACCCCTAGAATGGCCTTATGACTGTCCCATGCATGCTTGAATTCCACCACTGTTTTTCACTCCACAACCTCCTCCGGAAGGCTATTCCATGCATCCACAATCCTTCTCTAGAAAAATACTTCCTTAAATTACTCTGAGCTGCTCCCTCTATCTTCAAATTGTGCCCTTGTTCTTGCACACCTTCTTTTTGAAAGATGCTACCTTCTTGGACTTTGTTGATTCCCTTGAGGTACTTGAACGCTTTATCATGTCCCCTTTTCCTCTTTTCCTCGAGGCTATACATATTAAGCTCCTTTAGTCTCTCTTCATATGTCTTCCGGTGCAGACCCTGCACCATTTTAGTTGCCCTCCTCTGGACAGCTTCCATCCTGTCTATGTCTTGTGGAGATTCGGTCTCCAGAACTGCACGCAGTACTCCAGATGGGGTCTCACCAGCTGTCTGTACAGAGGGATAATAACTTCCTGTTTTCTACTGGTGATGCCTCTCCCTATGCATCCCAGTATCCCCCAGCCTTCCTTGCTGCCTTCTCACATTGCTTGCCCACCTTTAGGTAATCTGATATGACTACCCCCAGGTCCCTTTCCATTTTTGTTGTTGTTAGTATCTCACCCCCCCATTGTGTACTCTTCCCCTTGGTTTTTGTTTCCCAGGTGCATTACCTTGCACTTCTTAGCATTGAATCTAAGCTGCCATACATTTGACCATTCCTCTAACCTTGCCAAGTTGTCTCTGGGTTTAAATCCACAGTCTGTCACTGCTGTGAACCACTGTCTGGAGGTAGCCCGAGGATCCCTCAAATTGGCTCTGCACTGTTAATGCTTGAATTATATTTTACTGGATTATGATTTCTGTTAATACTGTCTTGCTAGCATTTTACAGTTCAACTTTGCTGTTTAATCTAAGTGCCGGTAGAGTGTTCCCTCATAAGACCCAATAGTGATCTCAGCTTAGGCCTTGAACCCCTCCCTTTTCATATTTTTGCACTGGTATTGTGTTTTAAATAGCCCTGTTCTTGCTCTCTCAGACCTTGTGGCACCTTGCCTAACATTTATATCTGCGGTGCCCCCCCCACACCATTTAAACCATTTTGCATTTCTTTTTAGCTCCACAAGCAGCCTCACCACCCTGCCTCTCTTATTTAATTTCCTTCTGTCCTTCTCTTTTCAGATAGTCTGAGAGCCACAGCCGTGGTTCTCTAAAGAACCCAAACTGCCAGACTGCCATCCGCAGTCCAGGTCTGAAGCCACCAGCCTCTCATAGAAGTTCAGGTACGGACTTGCCTTCAGGGACTGATTACACATAGGAAGGGAGCCCTAGCTGCCTGATTTTCCTTTTTTACATGAGGACAGTCCTCTCTGGGCTTAAATCCAAAGTCTGTTACTGCTGTAACCCACTGGCTGCAGCTAGCCCCAGGAGTACTCTGATTGGCTCCGTATAGCGCTGCCCTGTTAATGCTTGAATTATAGTTTACTGGGTTATGATTTCTGTTAATACTGTCTTGCTGGCATTTTAGAGTTCAAGTTTGCTGATTTACTCTAAGTGCCTGTAGAGTGTTCCTTCATAAGACCCAGTAGCGATCTAGGCTCAGGCCTTGAAACCCCCCAATTTTCACCTTTTGTTCTCTGGTATTGTGTTTTAAGTAGCCTTGTTCTTGCTCTCTCAGACCTTGTGGCTCCTTTCCTAACATTTTGGTCTGCAACACCCCCCCTCCCCTTTTTAAGGCATTTTGCATTTCTTTTTAGCTCCACGAGCAACCCCAGCCCCTTGCCTCTTATTTAACTTCCCTCTGTCCTTCTCTTTTCAGGTAGTCTCACAGCCACAGCTGTGATTCTCTGATGAACCTGACCTACCAGGCTGCCATTGGCAGTCCAGCTCTGAAGCCACTAGCCCCTCACAGAAGCTCAGGAAAGAGCTTGCCTTCAGGACTGATTACCTCCAGGAAGAGAGGCCTAGCCGCCTGATTTTCCTTTTTTACATGAGGACAGTTGCCTCTGGGTTTAACTCCAGAATCTGTCACTGCTGTGAACCACTGTCTGGAGATAGCCCGAGGATCCCTCCAATTGGCTCTGCACTGTTAATGCTTGAATTATATTTTACTGGATTATGATTTCTGTTAATACTGTCTTGCTAGCATTTTAGAGTTTAAGTTTGCTGATTTAATCTAAGTGCCTGTGGAGTGTTACCTTATAAGAGCCAGTAGCGATCTCAATTCCGGCCTTAATCATCCCCTTTTCATCTTTTTATTCTTTTATTGTGTTTTAAATAGCCCTGTTCTTGCTCTCTCAGACCTTGTGGGACATTGCCTAACATTTTGATCTGCAACACCCTCCTTTTAAACCATTTTGCATTTCTTTTTAGCTCGACGAGCAGCACCCCCGCCTCTCTTATTTAATTTCCCTATGCCCTTCTCTTTTCAGGTAGTCTGAAAGACACAGGACTGGTTCCTTGATGAACCCAACCTGCCAGACTGCCATCCGAGTCCAGGTCTGAAGTCACCAGCCCCTCACAGAAGTTCAATAAGGAACTTGCCCACAGGGACTGATTACCTGTTGGAAGGATGCCCAAGCTGTCTGATTTTCCTTTTTTATATGAGGACAGTTGTCTCTGGGCTTAAATCCAGAGTCTGTTACTGCTGTGACCCACTGGCTGCAGTTAGTCTCAGGAGCACTCCGATTGGCTCCATATGGCTCTGCACTGTTAATGTTTGAATTATATTTTACTGGGTTATGATTTCTGTTACTACTGCCTCGCTAGCATTTCAGAGTTCAAGTTTTCTGATTTAACCTAAGTGCCTTTAGAGTGTTCTCTCATAAGACCCAGTAGTGATCACAGCACAGGCCTTGAACTCCCCCCTTTTCACCTTTTTACTCTGGTGTTGTGTTTTACATAGCCCTGTTCTTTCTCTCTCAGACCTTGCAGCACCTTGCCTAACATTTTGGTCTGAACCCTCACCCCACTCCCCCCCTCCTTAAGCCAATTTGCATTTCTTTTTAACTCCACGAGCTGCCCCACCCCCTGAATCTCTTATTCAATTTCCCTCTCCCCTTCTCTTTTTAGGTAGCCTGAGAGACACAGCCCTGGTTCTCAGATGAACCCAACCTGCCAGAATGATATCCACAGTCCAGGTCTGATCCCACCAGCACCTCACAGAAGCTCAGGAATGGACTTCCCCTCAGGGACTCATTACCCCCAGGAAGGGAGTCCAAGCTGCCTGATTTTCCTTTTTAACATCCGGACATTTGTCTCTGGGCTTAAATCCAGAGTCTGTTACTGCTGTGACCTACTGACTACTGTTAGCCCCAGGAGCACTCTGACTGGCTCCATATACCTCTGCACTGTTAATGCTTGAATTATTTTTTACTGGATTATAATTTCTGTTAATACTGTATTGCTGGCATTTTAGAGTTCAAGTTTGCTGATTTACTCTAAGTGCCTGTAGAGTGTTCCTTCATAAGACCCAGTAGCGATCTAGGCTCAGGCCTTGAAACCCCCCATTTTTCACCTTTTGTTCTCTGGTATTGTGTTTTAAGTAGCCTTGTTCTTGCTCTCTCAGGCCTCGTGGCACCTTTCCTAACATTTTGGTCTGCAACACCCCCCCTCCCCTTTTTAAGCCATTTTGCATTTCTTTTTAGCTCCATGAGCAACCCCAGACCCTTGCCTCTTATTTAATTTCCCTCTGTCCTTCTCTTTTCAGGTAGTCTCACAGCCACAGCTGTGATTCTCTGATGAACCTGACCTACCAGGCTGCCATTGGCAGTCCAGCTCTGAAGCCACTAGCCCCTCACAGAAGCTCAGGAAAGAACTTGCCTTCAGGGACTGATTACCTCCAGGCAGGGGCGTCATTTAGGGGTCGCCAGGGGTCGCATTCGCGACCCCTATGAATATTTTGCCACCCCTATGACAGGGCTTGCGACCCCTGCCCTTGCTGGCTTAAAGTTAATGGACGCTCTTGGCCACCGCTGGCCTGCCATCCGATTTTAAAAAATTTTTTTTGCCTCCTCAGCAGCGTTATGTGCCTGTGTGCTAAGTGCTTGTGCAAGTTCATATTTGTGCTGTGTGGATGGAGGGGGTTTCAGCACCAGGGAGTCTGTGGTGATGCCTGACGCGCGCTGTGCGCTTTCTCTAGTCTCACCCCATCCCCCCACTCATGAGCCCGACATCCATCCTGTTGCCATGGCGCTTGTGAGAGAGCAGGGTCACCTGACAAATTGGATGGCGGGAGCAGCAGACTGCAGCGTAAAAACCCGGGAACCCAACCACACGAACAAGTCGAGAGAAAAGTGCATCAAAGTGAGCGGATTGAGTGAGAGGCTAGAGCGAGATGAGTGATTTTTTACTGTTTTTTAGGAATTTATTTATTTCAGCAGTTTACACCGAGCGGCGGGTGAGGTGAGCGAGTGGAGACAGTGCAGAGCGGAGAGCAACAATAAGCAGAAGCAAGCATTTTGTTTTTGTCACTCACAAACAGAGACCGAGGTCAGAGGGCAATCCAGCAGAAGCCATAAAGTAAGGAGGAGGATCAATGCAATATAGTTGCTGTCAGTAGCAGAGCAGTACTTACTTACACCCTGCAGTTCACATGAATAATAGGAGGGAACAAGTTTCACTCAGATGGTGTGAAAGCTGAGTAAGGAGGATGTGGGTTACCAAGAATGGTAGAAGGCAAGAATGTAAATTATAGAATTGAGAGGAAAGAGAGGCATTGCCCTGGTAGGGAGGAAGATAGTATAGAAACAAAAAAAAGGGGGGGATGTGGTCTCACCCTGAGGGGGGGGACTAGCAACACTTACAAGGATGTGGAAAGAATCAATCAAGCATGATTGGTCACACCTAGGCAGATGGAAGTAGGAGCTGTAGGGGCCTACATGTACCGGAGTGGAAAAAAAAAGAAAAAAAATGCATAAATGTAAACTCTCCACTGAAAATGGGATGATGTGCCTCCGCTGGAGTTTGGGGGGTATAAGAAAAAAATAATAGTAGAAGAAAAAATAGTCATTATATATTAATTGATAATAATTAAGTTAGTGTTGTGAATTTAAATATCAATCCTCTGAAACACCAAAGCTTTTCAGATGTCACAGGATTTACAGTCAGAGTGCAAAGTGATAGACAGCACTCCCTTCCCCAAACCAGGCCCCCAGCGTGATGTGATGTGACTGACGGGTCACTTATCCAAACCCCCGGTCACTGTGAGAATCCCCATCAAGGAACACAATAGCCCTGAACTGTCTGTTACCTGCTGAGCCTTTCGCCTCCCTTTCTACTCTGTTGTTTGCACTGAGGTTGAGCTGTGACTACTTGCTGATGAGTAGATGGACATTCAATTGGGGGAAGGGATCTAAAATTGACCTCCCCAGCCCTCTTCTAAAATTGAAAAGGTTCTTACTTCAGTCTCAGAGAAGGAATCAAATAAAATATTTGGGGGGGGGAGCTTGGTGGCACACAGTGAGTAAAACCACTTGACTTACACCCATCTTTGGATTTGCGACTCAGCTTGGAATGACCCAGGGTTAATTTAAAATATGCACATAAAAAGCTTGGATGTAACCAATCATAACAGAGACAAAAGCACAGTGCATGAAAAAGGATATGGTTCAGTGTTGAAACTGGGAGAGGGTCCACCTATTTAAAAAAAAAACTTCTTTCATATTACAAGTCTTTCAAGCCCAGAGTTTCATAGTTTACAAAATATGAGGTGACCAGATAGTCTCTTGTTTTTTTGTTAACCAGGAGAGACACACTAAGCTGAAAGTTTATTTACAGGTGCAACCTGGGAGTACAAGAAAGTTAAATGACTTGCGTAGGGTCACACAGTATGCAAGTGGAGGCTGTAGGAGTCAAACCCAGGTCTCCAGGTTTGCAGCTCAGAGCCTTAAACCACTGCACTATACTGTCTCTTGTGGCTGTAAGAACACAGGAGGAGACTTTCTTCCAGCTGTAAGGGATGTTCCGCCAACCCATTGGTGCAGTGGTAGCACTACCGCTTACGATGATGGTGACCCTCATTCAGGAACAGGAGCAGATCATCGAGAGATGGCCAGGGCAGGAAGGACTGAGTGCCCATGGACTACTCTCCTTCCTTGGGGGGGGGACAAGATCCTAGTGGCACTTCTCTCCATTGTAGCCTAATTTCCCCCATCCCTACTTCAGTCCCCCCCCGAGAATCTCCACCCCCTCAACACAGCATCGCGCTTGCTCACCCTACAGTGGTACCACCCCTCGCCTATTTGACCCTCTCATTACCTCACTGCTATCCCTCTTCCCTGGCCTGCAGTGAACTCTGATCCCTATTCTCATTCTCCACCTCCCCCTTACTACTGCCTTGACCATGCCTTACCTCCTGGCTGCTTACCTTGACAAAGCCTGTCCCCCAGGCTGCTCCCCCAATGTCATTGTTACCTCTTACTCTTATTGTACAATAGATGCATGCCATGCTGGACCTTGTATCTGAGTAGCTGCAACTGCATTCAAATTTGTACATATGACATGCTACACCTGTTTACATTGACTAGTGATTTATGTTTTTTCTCATGATGTAACTCTCAACTTAATGTTCTGTCTTGTTATGTTTTGACGTGGAACCTTTGAAAAAGAGCACTTTGCTCAAAGGTTTTTTCTGAATCAAATAAAATGTAAGATTCCTGCTGTGGGACTGTTGTCTGTTGGAGGCTAGGTAGCAGCACAGTCAGGGGCACATACAAGGGGAAGGGGCTCCTGTGAGATGTGCTGGCGAGGGTGTATGCCATTGAACACATGCACACTTGCGTCTCCACATGTGGTTCCCCTGGGGACAAAAATGGAAAATAATAGTTGGCCACTCCATGTTAGTGTAACCCCTAGATGGCGCTATCCCAGGGGCTACTACCCCTGCCTGATTTGCCACTAACAGGTTGAGGGGCCTGGATCCAATGGCGGGTGCCTCCACCCAGAGGTCAGGGTTTGCAATAGTTAAACTTACTTGGTCACAGCCCTCTGGGACACTGCAACCCCCCTTTCTTCCCACTAGTGGCCCACACAATATATCAGAATTACCTTCACAGTATACACTTACCCCCAGGACTAGTTCCGCACTGGGACCTCCTGTGAAATAAGATACAGTGCAACAATCACAGTACAGTACTTTAACATAGACAAATACCTCAGGCAGTATAACTTTGCTGAAACAAGCAGCTCTGATTTATTTAGGGATATAACAAGAACAGGGAAATCAGGTTAATTAGCTTATCACTTTATATCTACCTATAGCTCTGTGCACAGGCTATCCCTACCAGTTACTGTCCCTGGGTACCCAAGCCCTAGTGGCTAGTCCAAACGTGGCAGCTGGTAGGGGCCCTTTCACACAGTGAAAAGAAAATTAGTTTAAACAGTCAGCAGTACAGTGATTCCATTTGGATTTAATGTGGCAATTCAACAGGGAGCGACCCTGAATTAGTACTCACGACCTCCAAACAAGATAGGGTCCTTCAACGTCAGCAGGGCTACTCTTGAGCTCCACGAGACTCTTCACACATTTATATGGTAAAAAGAGTACTATACCAGGCAGGCTGCTTCTCTTATCCCGATCGCAATTACTGCACAATACCCGGGAGAACACACAGCAGATTCAGTTCCTGACAGACCGAGTGCAATTCAACAATTTCTCCAGTCTTCTACAGGGTGAGCCTGGTTTCTACTCTTCAGAGCTCCTTTGATTCTTTTCACAGGACGGATTCAGTCCTAACAAGCAGTTACATAAGTCTGCAGACCGGAACTCTGGGCCTTACACACATTTTGACTGAACTGTGCACTGAAGAGCACAGCTTTCTTTCCCTTCACTCCCAGAGCTAAAACTGAAACTCCAACAGACAAAACCAGGCACTTCCTTTGAGTTCCTCCCAGTTCTTGACTGGATTGGCTGTCACTCACAATAGACTGCTGCTGTTGGTCCAAAAAGGCCAAGTCTAAACTACATCTCCCAGAGTCACTGCCCATACAATCCTCTTGTGGCTGGCTCAGATTATGAGTCCAAGTTCTGATTCGTCCAAGGCACCATTTTAGAGCTAGCTTACCCACACTGATTGGTCCAGTTCAGCAGTTCAAAACCAGAATGGGGAACTAGGCAGACACAGTTCTGACTGCAAAGAAAGCAGGTTAGACAAACTGTAATTTCATTATTACTGTAAATGATTTCTGGCAAACAGTTACATCTTTCAGATAGGTTCCTTTGCACTCTAGTGACTGCAAAATGGAGTGAATTGGCAGCAGCTCGAGTGGTACTCAAACAGAGAAGCACACAGTCCCCCCATACAAACTAATTATGTCTGCAAGCAGACAGCTCTTAAAGAGACAGTACCAGAGGCTCTAAAAACACTCACTGATAAATGGCTTAAACGCCAAACACCATTCAGGCTTGGAGCATTCAAGCAAGCTCCTGGAAGTCTTTTGGGAACCCCCATTTGCAGGGGGGTTACATTAGCACAACCCCCCACCACCGCAGGCTTTCACACCACTGACGAGGCTGGCCACCCACCATACTGGATACACGGACTGAATGACAGTGGGCCAAAATAACACCAGAGTTAAAATCTCTATCCGACGTAGTGATTGCTAGACTCAGTAACAGTAAACTGTGACAATTGGAATGTTATTTGAATACTGTACTGAGACTAACAATCACATTCTGGGTGCGCATACTGAACAACACTGGCATTCCGTTTTGTAAACACACTGCTATGACATAGATGAGTTAGGTTTATAAGGTTCTGACATCACAACAGTGGGATTACAAGGTTGTAATCTGTTTGATTTCAATGGATAATAAGGGCTACCCATATATTATAATATTGTTTAATATTTGTACAGTTGAGGAATGGGACGTTCACTATACTGATGATTCCATAACTTGATGAAAGCTAGCTATTTAATTTGAATCAACATCTGTAATGACCCATTTCACATTTATATTCAGACTTTACTATCCAATTCATACCCATTTTTAAATTACTTGGTAACTAGCTCTATGACACATTGACAAATGCCACCCTCTCTGGCCCCGCCCACATTGTGCCCAACCCACCTTGCTACCCCTATGATTTTGCTGAAATGACGCCCCTGCCTCCAGGAAGGGAGCCCTAGCTGCTTGATTTTCCTTTTTACATGAGGACAGTTGTCTCTGGGTTTAAATCCAGAATCTGTTACTGCTGTGACCCACTGGCTGGAGATAGCCCGAGGATCCCTCCAATTGGCTGTGCACTGTTAATGCTGGATTATGATTTCTGTTAATACTGTCTTGCTAGCATTTTAGAGTTTAAGTTTGCTGATTTAATATAAGTGCCTGTGGAGTGTTACCTCATAAGACCCAGTAGCGATCTCAATTCAGGCCTTATCCCCCCCCCCCACCTTCACCTTTTTACTCTGGTGTTGTGTTTTAAATAGCCCTGTTCTTTCTCTCTCAGACCTTGTGGCACCTTGCCTAACATTTTCGTCTGCAACACCCCCCTCCCCCATTTAAACCATTTTGCATTCTTTTTAGCTCCACGAGCAATACCACCCTTCTGTCTCTCTTATTTAATTTCCCTCTGCCCTTCTCTTTTCAGGTAGTCTGAAAGACACAGGACTGGTTCCTTGATGAACCCAACCTGCCAGACTGCCATCCGCAGTCCAGGTCTGAAGTCACCAGCCCCTCACGGAAGTTCAGTAAGGGACTTGCCCACAGGGCACTGTTAATGCTTGAATTATATTTTACTGGGTTATGATTTCTGTTACTACTGTCTTGCTAACATTTTAGAGTTCAAGTTTGCTGATTTAATCTAAGTGCCTGCAGAGTGTTCCCTCATAAGACCCAGTAGTGGTCTCAGCTCAGGCCTTGAACTTCTCCCCTTTTCACCTTTTTCCTCTGGTATTGTGTTTTAAATAGCCCTGTTTTTTCTCCCTCAGAACTTGTGGCATCTTGCCTATCATTTTCGTCTGAAACATCCCCCTTCCCTGTTTAAGCCATTTTGCATTTCTTTTTAGCTCCATAAGCAGCCCCACCCCCCTGCCTCTCTTATTTAATTTGTCACTGTCCTATAGATTTCAGGTTGTCTCAGAGCCACTGCCGTGGTTCTCTAAAGAATCCAACCCGCCACACTGCCATCTGCAGTCCAGGTCTGACGCCACCAGCCCCTCATAGAAGCTCACGTACGGACTTGCCCTCATGGACTGATTGCCTTCAATTGTAGGTGTAACCGGGATTATGTGGGGGAAGAGCTCCTCCCCCACAGCCTATTTAAATGAGGCATATGCCTCCAGCTCTGCTTAGAGCAAGTCGCATTCGCTGCTCTCACTCAGTGCTGCCTGCTGGAGCTTGTTTTCCCTCCCCTTCCCTACCCGTCGTGCTCCGCTCTTTCCTTGCTTCATTTGCCTCCTTTGTTTTCTCTCCCCTGCCCTCCCTCCATGTGTTCTTGTTTTTCTCCGCTTTGTTTTGTTCTCTGTGGGGAGGGTTCTTACTTGCCTCCAGCAGCGGTGCCGCAGTTTGTACCGTCCTTCCCTCATTCCGCCCCTCGGCAGGATTCCCTTTCTCGCTCCTCTACTTTGCAGCTTGCTAATGACACTGTCTCAGTCTCCCAGATGCTGCCTTTCGCATGTTTGACGCAGCTCGCTCAGCCCTTTTAACTATTTGCATCTCTATTCACTGGCTACCTCTGGAACCTGGGCTGGAGAGTGTCAGCGCTACATAGCATTATATCCTGTCAGTGAAGTACCCTGGCACCTTAGATTTTTTTTTTTTCCAACGCTTACATGGTATTGCCTGCTGCTGTCATTTGACCTGACATTGAATGGAACTTGCTCCCACCTTCCTCTGAGCTGCCGTTTCCAGCCAAGGCGCCCTACATTCCAGCCCTGCTGTGCAGTTTTCAGTATTGCTTTCCCTGAGGGTGCCCTTCAGTACTTCGCTGTGCTAATTCCAAGTGCTGGATTCCCTGCTCTGGACGTCATTTCTGGACCTCACTTCTTAGTCAGCTGCCTACCTACTCACATCTCACTCTGCTGGACCTACGCACCATTATGCAGCCCCTGAGTCGCAACTGCTGAGTTGAACTGCCGTTTTGTTCTATTCGGATGACAGCTCTGACTGCCTTGCCTCTACCAGCATAACACCAGTCTAATTATACTGTACCGGCTACTGCAGTGATTCCATTCTTTTGTCTCAGGTTTCGCAGCTTCATCGCTATGCATTCTTGGGAGGCTGCTGGATTTCATGCTACTGTCCAGCCTTAGGTGCTCCGCTTTCTCCACTACACAGCCTGTTCCAATGCACTGCTCCACGTCTCGAACCTCATTCCTACCGTTGCGTCTCTGTGCCCTGCTCGCATGCAGTGGACATAGCACCTTTGTCATTACTCATTTGCTGCATATGTTTTACTTGCTTGCTGTTCGTTCAGGTAGCACATAGTGAGGTCTCGAACTGCCAATGCCTGGCTTTGCATTTATTTCCCTGTGCTGCTTAGTGCACTGCCATTGCTGGCCACTTGTATCCGGCATTTATATTCCCTGCTACTCAGTGGCTCCTCCTTGTTGCTCTCACATGCTCTGAGGACTCGATATCTAAGTTTCTAAGTACATATAGCACGTTGGCTGCTGGGCACCGACAATCCGCCTGGATATGGATTCTTGCAGGTTAAGCTGCAGGGATACTGTCGCTGGAAGTCATTGACTCTCTTTCCTGCTGCGTTTCGTGCTAGTTGGCTTTCCCTTGGTTTCTCCTCTAGCAGCTCATGAAGCCCGTTATTCATTTAATTATGGCTATCCTAAAACAATGCTTAGCTGTACCTGGTTTTGCCTTCCTGCAGATTCATTTCCTCTATGCTTACTCGGCAGTCTAGTCCTTTATCTTGTACAGTTTGATTGTGTATGCTGGTATTATTTGCAGAGGGGACTGTTGGTGTATTATGTCACTCTCTACTTACCTTACCGGCTGACCTGAGAAGCGTCCTGCTGCACTTACTGGCCTTCATGGGGCTTAGCTGCATCTCTCCGTTCACTTCTTTGTCAACATTGGATACATTGCCAACTATTCCTTATCTTCAGCCATCCTACCTGGATCCTGGTCCTGGCACCCTCACCTCATTTGGACTCTTCTCCATATCCCTGGATGCTTCCATTGAGATGCTCTTTGGTTGCGGCATACCTTTGCGGCATTGGATGCTCCTTCATGTTCATTCCACTTTCCCGGAGCTACTACTGCTGCCTCGGCCAGTATTCCCTATGGTGCTTTTCTTGTTGTCTCCCTGATTGACTCACTACCTCCTACATCGCATGACTCCAGTTTCGGATGCTTGCTGCCTCTATCAGACCTGGGCCCCTATGAGCTTCGGAGGTCCTTCGTTTCTATATCATTCTACTCCGTACTCACCTGTTTCTACAAACCTGCCTTCGCCCATTGGGTTGGGAGGTTTCCTTACTTTTACACTTGCCTGCTCGCTTAGCTTGAGCCTTGAGATTCTCAGCTTACGACCTGCCTTCGCCATCAGGCTGGGAGGTTCCTACTACCGCTTGCTTCTGACCTGCCTTCGCCATTGAGCTAGGAAGTTTCCTGCTAAATTCTGCCTTTACGACCTGCCTTCACCCATTGAGCTGGGCAGCCTACCTGCCTATTTGCTTGCTTCTGACCTGCCTTCGCCCTTCGGGCTGGGAGGTTCACCTGCTTTGTTTCCTTCAGCCTCACCCTGCTCGGAACCTGGTGCTTCCATGCTACTTATACGTACCTGCTTCTGCTGCCTCAGCCCTGAACTCCTGATGCTTCACCTTTCGGGACATTAGTTACTATCTTCTTTGTGCCTCCTCTACATGCCTGGTGACTCCTGCTTCTCCGACTCATTGGATGGTCCTCCTTCTCGTTCGCCTGCGGATTGCTTCGGTGCTCATTCAGCAGCCTCCGGAGTTGCTGTCTTGGATGTTTTGCCCTGTCGCCTCAGCTGTGGACTTCCAGCTGTTTTTTCCAGGACTTGGTTGGCATCTCCTATGGACTTTCTCCTGCTTGTGTTCTCTCAACTTCAGACATGTGGCGTTACTACTTCTTTGATTCCGCCCCTTCAGTTATCTACAATATGGGATTCTTCGGGTCTCGTCTGGTTCTCCTACCATGAACTTTGCTTATCTTCAGTTTTGGATGTTGAATTCCTCATCCAGTTGCCTTATATCTGCCTCACCTTCCTTGATCTGGATATATCAGTCCTCAGCGTCATTCCTTCTATGTCTGCCTACAACTATAATACTACGATGCTCAAAGATGATTCAAGATGTGTCTCCTGGAGGATCTATGACACCTTTATTCTATCAGCTGCCTCATAGGTGTAGCTGCGTTCATGTTGCTTGGAACTACTTGCCTTTCGTATTTCTACAGCTGATGCTTGCTGTCCATCTCTCGAGAGTCTACCTTCCATGCTTTCGATTTCTGCCAGCCAGACTTTCCTAGGTCTGGCTCGTTTCCTATACTGGAATCAGCCATACTGCATTCTGCCTCGCCAGCTCGTTTCAGCTGCACTTTCTAAGGGGCTGGTTGCCTCATCCTCTTCCTCTTCTGGCTTCGTGGGTGCAATCCCTACTCCTACTACCTCTCACTTTGGATAAACTGTTCATCGGATTTGTTTTCTTTGGGCTCTTCATATCCTCTACGTAGATGCTTCATACCTCCTACCAGTCTCCAATTATCCTCTACAGTTTGCCACTATTCCAGTTCAACTCTACAGCCGTTGCCTTCATATCAGTTCCTAAGATTATACTTCACTTATCAGGACTGGATTCATCAGTCGATAGCCTGGCCTCAAGCCTTCTCCATTCCTCATCTCATGCAAGCCCTATATTATTACAATCATAGAAATTGTACTACTTAAATTGTCTTGCCTCGTTGTTGTCAAAGCTTGGATGTAAATATCTTTGGTCTCATGTATTGAGTTTGTCAGTCATCAACTTTATCCACCATCATTCAATTCCATGGATTATGTCCGCATATCAACTGAAGTATGGAACTCGGTTCTTCAATATATTACTATTCATCATTCCGAATTATACATGGATTCTTGGACTCAGACTTTATTAGAAGGAATTACTTTACCGGACACTTACGATTCAGTTTGTTCTTAAGCTCCGGTCATATGGATTGAATTCTATAATTAGAATTCAGAATTTAACTGATTAATTAGTTTAATTAGGATCTCTCTCCTTTAGTATGCCCAGAAGGGCGGGCAGGTCAGTAGCCATGGGTCCTCAGAGGTTTCCCCAAAGGGGTTTTTTCCTCTCCTGAGTGCTACTGGTCATACTCTCTGGAGTTGGAGGAGGTGATCATCTATTCTTATCATTTAGTTATGCCGACTTATTCAGCATTTAGTTATAGAACAGTCGTTGATATTTATTTCTTTTTGGGCTCTACAATTCTAATCAAGCTCCTTCCTGCAGGTGGGATACAGAGAAAAGCCAAAACCCTCAAATATTATCAAACTCTCTCTCAAGCATCCAAGTACCTAAGCACAATACATTACTCAGTAATCATTGTTCTCTATACTGGCCTCTGTATCCACCAATCATATTCATCATTCAACTATATATTACATAAGCACTGAGCTATGAACCTCACATAATAAGGGAGCCCAAGCTGCCTGATTATCCTTTTTTACAAGAGGATAGTTGTCTCTGGGTTTAAATCCAGAGTCTGTTACTGCTATGACTCATGGCCTGCAGTTAGCCCAAGGAACACTCCAATTGGCTCCATATCGCTCTGCACTGTTAATGCTTGAATTATATTTTACTGGGTTATGATTTCTGTTGATACTTTCTTTCTAGCATTTTAGAGTTCAAGTTTGCTGATTTAATCTAAGTGCCTGTAGAGTGTTCCCTCATAACACCCAGTAGTGATCTCAACTCAGGCCTTGATCTCCCCCTTTTCACCTTTTTACTCTGGTATTGTGTTTTAAATAGCCTTGTACTTGTCCTCTCAGACCTTGTGGCACCTTTCCTAAAATTTTGGTCTACAACACCCCACTGTTTAAGTCATTTTGCATCTCTTTTTAGCTCCTCGAGCAGCCCCACCCCCTGCCTCTTATTTAATTTCCCTCTGTCCTTCTCTTTTCAGGTAGTCTCAGAACCACAGCCGTGGTTCTCTGATGAACCCGACCTGCCAGACTGCCATTCGCAGTCCAGCTCTGAAGCCACCAGCCATTCATAGAAACTCAGAAATGGACTTGCCCTCATGGACTCAGGGACTGATTACCTCCAAGAAGGGAGCCCTAGCTGCCTGATTTTCCTTCTTTACATGAGGAAAGTTGTCTCTGGGTTTAAATCCAGAGTCTGTTACTGCTATGACCCACTGGCTGCAGTTAGCCCCGGGAGCACTCCGATTGGCTCCGTATAGTTCTGCACTGTTAATGCTTGAATTATATTTTTCTGAATTATGATTCTTAATAATACTGTCTTGCTAGAATATTAGAGTTCAAGTTTGCTGATTTAATCAAAGTGCCTGTAGAGTGTTCCCTCATAAGACCCAGTAATTATCTCAACTCAGACCTTGAACTCCCCCCCTTCACCATTTTATTTTGGTATTGCATTTTAAATAGCTCTGTTCTTTCTCTTTCAGACCTTGTGGCACCTTGCCTAACATTCTGGTCTGTAACACCCCTCCGTTTAAGAAATGTTTTATTTCATTTTAGCTCTACGAGCAGCCCCACCCGCTGCCTCTCTTATTTAATTTCCCTCTGTCCTTCTCTTTTCAGGTAGTCTGAGAGCCACAGCCATGATCCTCTGATGAACCCGACCTGTCAGACTGCCATCCACATTCCAGGTCTGAAGCCACCAGCCCCTCACAGAAGCTCTGGTATGGACTTGCCCTCAGTGACTGATTCCCTCCAGGAAGGGAGACCTAGCTATCTGATTTTCCTTTTTTACATGAGAACAGTTGTCTCTGGGATTAAATCCAGAGTCTGTTACTACTGTGACCCACAGGCTGCAGTTTGCCCCAGGAGTACTCCAACTGGCTCCATATGGCTTTGCACTGTTAATGCTTGAATTATATTTCACAGGATTAAGATTTATATTAATACTGTCTTGATAGCATTTTAGAGTTCAGTTTTACTGATTTAATCTAAGTACCTGTAGAGTGGTCTCTCATAAGACCCAGGAGTGATTTGAACTCAAGCCTTGATCTTCCACCCCCTTCACCCTTTTACTCTGGTATTGTATTAAGGATCAAATATACAGGAAACTCAATTTTTAGGTATAACAGCACACTTAGGATTAGACCAAATAATGTCTATACCCACAAGACTTAATAATATATTAGATTTAATATTTACTAATATCAAGGAAGGTATAGAAACACCTTTTATAATGGATCCATTAGGTGACAGTGACCACTCCATGATCAAATGGTCTATAAATTATTACAAAAAAGACTCAAATGGCATAACCATATTTAGAAATTATAATACAGCAAATTATGCAGCTATTAAAGATTATCTAATGAAGTGGAATTGGAAAAAAGAGCTATATGGGTTATCGGTTGATGAAATTTGGAATAGAATAAAAGAAAAAATTGAGTATTGCATATCAGAGTGGGTTAAAATTAGAACAAAATACATTCATAAGAAAAGGCTGCCACCTTGGTATTCTACATCTATTAAAAGAATAGTATTGGCTAAAAAAAGGCCTTTAATAAATATAACAAAAATAAATCCGAACTAAATTGGTCAAAATTTACTCAAAAGGCAAAAAAACTAAATATTCCATATGGAAGGCTAAAAAAGATTAAGAGTATAATCTAGTTAGCACTCAGGTTGATAATAAAAAGAGGTTTTTCAATTATATTGGTCCTCTAAAATCTAAAGCTAATACAGTTGGACCACTAAAAACTGATGATGAGATAATAAGTGATGAACAGCTAATGGCAAATAACTTCAATCAATACTTTGCTAGTATATTCAAAAAAAGAGATATACCATTAACTGAAAACTGCACTCTCTTAGATCCTGTGGTTAATTTCACTGTTGCAGAAACTTACTCAACTATTAATTCATGTAAATCTTCTATATCTGTTGGACCTGATAATATCCCCTCTATATTTTTGAAAAATGTTTCTTATGAATTGGCTGGCATATTGACATACCTTTTTAATGAATCTATAGCTAAATGTATTGTCATCAAGGAATGGAAAGATGCCTTAGTTATTCCAATCCATAAGAGTGGTTCCAAGCAAGAACTAAAACAATAAGCCTGACTTCTTCTGTATGTAAAATAATGGAAAAATTAATATCCCATAAGATTAATTCACATATTTTGGAGAAAAGGCTCTCAGATATTTCACAGTATGGTTTTCAATCAGGTAGATCATGTCATACTAACTTAATAAATTTCTTTGAGCCTGTCAGTGATGCTTTAGATCAGGGTCTTCCAGTGGATGTCATATATCTGGATTTTGAAAAAACTTTTGACTCTGTGTCACATAAAGTCTTAATCGAAGTGTTTAATAAATATGTAGTTTAATAAATATATTGTTGATTGGATTTTGCAATGGTTAACTGATAGAAGACAGCAGGTCACCCTGCGTGGGTATACATCTACATGGATTGAGGTTACGAGTGGTGTACCGCAGGGTTCAGTCCTGGGTCCAGTTTTATTTAATATCTTAATAGCTAGTATGAACTCTAGGGATGGAATTTGGCTAACAAAGTATGCAGATGATGCGAAATTGGGAGGAATTGTCAATAATATGAATTCTATCTTAAAAGTACAGGATAATCTGAATTTAATTTCAGACTGGGCTACTACACATAAACTGAACTTTAATTATGCTAAATGTAAAGTTATGCATTTTGGGAAAAACAATATGTGTGTCAATTATTCTATTAATAATCAACTATTAAGTAAAAACAGTTCTGAAAAGGATTTGGGGGTTATTATTTCAAATAATTTAAAATTTTCCAAACATTTAAATATTACAGTTAAAAAATGTGCCCAATTGACTAACTGTATACTGAAAAATATAAAAAGTAAGGAGCCAACTGTAATAGTTCCATTATATACCAGAATTGTTAGATCTAGAAACATAGAATTTGACGGCAGATAAGGACTGCTTGGCCCACCTAGTCTGCCCATTTTCCTACCTAACAGATAAGCTGCAGATCCTAGTTAACCAACAGCTTACTTCCTCCTACCCCCACTAGGACTGCCTGATGCCTGTCCCATGCATTCTTGAAGTCCCCCACTGTTCTTGACTCCACGACCTCCTCAGGGAGGCTGTTCCATGCATCCAAAACCCTCTCAGTGAAAAAAATACTTCCTCACATTACCTCTGAGCTATCCCCCCTCAATCTTCCAATTGTGCCCCCTTGTTCTTGCACATCTCTTTTTCTGGAAGATGCTACCCTCTTGGACTTCGTTAATTCCTTTGAGGTACTTGAAAGTTTCTATCATGTCCCCTCTCTCCCTTCTTTCCTCAAGGGTATACATATTAAGCTCATTTAGTCTTTCTTCATATGTCTTCTGGTGCAGACCCTGCACCATTTTGGTTGCCCTCCTCTGGACAGCCTCCACTCTGTCTATGTCTTTGCGGAGATGGGGTCTTCATAACTGCACACAGTACTCCAGATGGGGTCTCATGAACTGTCTGTACAGAGGGATAACAACTTCCTGTTTTCTACTATTGATGCCTCTTCCTATGCATCCCAGTATCCCCCCCAGCCTTCCTTACTGCCTTCTCACATTGATTGCCCACCTTTAGGTCATCTGATATAATTACTCCCAGGTCCCTTTCTATTTTTACTGTTGTCAATATCTTACCCCCCATTGTGTACGCTTCCCCTGGGTTTTTGTTTCCCATGTGCATTACCTTGCACTTCTTTGCATTGAATCTGAGCTGCCATACATTTGACCATTCCTCCAACCTTGCCAAGTCCCTTCTCATCCTTTCCACTCCATCTTGTGTATCAACCCTGTTGCAGATCTTTGTGTCATCTGCAAAGAGACATACTTTTCCTTCCAGTTCCTCTGCAATGTCACTTATAAAGACATTAAAAGGACCGGTCCAGTACTGAACCCTGGGTATCCAGCTAGTAACCCTCCTTTCTTCACTGTGACTCCATTTACTACTACCCTTTCGTCCTGTTGTCTAGCCAATTTTTATCCAGGCTACCACCTTGGGACCCACTCCAAGGCTGGCTTTGTGTATTAATCTTTTGTGTGGGACTGTATCAAATGCCTTGCTAAAATCTAGGTAGGCCATGTCCACAGCCCCTCCCTGGTCTACTACTTTGGTCACCCAGTCAAAGAAATCTATTAGATTCGTCTGACATGACCTTACCATCGTGAATCCATGCTGCCTTGGGTCCTGTGCCCCACTGGCCTCTAGGTACTCAACAATTCTTTCCTTCAGAAGTGATTCCATCATTTTCCCTACCACTGAGGTCAAACTAACTGCTCTGTAGTTTCCTGCCTCTGTCCTGCTCCCACTTTTGTGAAGAGGAATAACATCTGCCCTTCTCCAGTCCTCAGGTACCACCGCATCCTCCCATGATTTGTTAAAGAGAGTAGTCAGCGGTGTCACTAGTTCTACCCTTAGTTCTTTTAGAATTATTGGGTGAATCCCATCAGGCCCCATTGCTTTGTCCACCTTCAATTTTATTAGTTCTTTCAGAACCCTTTCTTCTGTAAATGGACTGGTATCAACCCCGTCTTCAGAGTGTTTCTCTTGCTTGGTTTAGGTAACTCCCCCTCCTCTTCCTTTGTGAATACTGAGCAGAAATATTCATTCAGTATCCCTGCTTTTTCACTGTCACCCTCTACCCACATTCCCTCCCCTTTATTAAGCTTCAGTATCCCTCCTTTGGTCTTTCTTCGCTCCCTAATGTACCTATAATAGGTCTTATCCCCCTTCTTAACAGAATTGGCTATCTTTTCCTCGGTTTGGGCCTTTGCTATTCTGACTGCCTTCCCAGCCTCTTTCTGCTTTAACTGATAAAGTTCTCTGTCCTGCTCCTTCTGTGTTTCTTTATATTTCCTGAATGCTGTCCTTTTCTCCTTAACCTTCCCTGCCACCTGTTTTGAGAACCATAGCATTTTTTTCCTTCGTTGTGTTTTATTGATTTGCTTTACACAAAGGTTTGTTGCCTCTGTGATGGCTGTTTTGATCACTCCCCATTGTTCCTCCACCCCTCCTTCTTGCCTGTTTGCTAGTGCTTTTCTGAGGCACTGTCTCATTTTCCCAAAATCAGCCCTCCTAGAGTCCAGTACTCTTGCTTTTGTATGGCTTGATTGTATGGCTGTGTTTATCGTGAACCACACTGTTTGGTGGTCGCTTGTTCCCAGATGGCTACCCACTTCTAAATCTGAGATTCTTTCTCCATCCCCATCTAAGAGTACCAGGTCTAAGATTGCTCCCTCCCGAGTGGGTTCCAGTACTAGCTATCTGAGGCATGCCCCCTGTAGGGCATCAAGAATGACCCTACTCTTGGATGTGCCTGCAGCAAAGGTGCTCCATTTAACATCTGGCATATTCAGGTCCCCCATCAACAATATTTCCCCTTTTTCTGCCATTCTAAGAAAGCCTTCTATCATTTCCTTGTCCATTCCCTCCCCCTGAGATGGGAGTCTGTATACAACCCCCATGCGGATTGTGGTGCCATTTCCTGTCTTCAGGGTGACCCAAAGTGCCTCATCTGCTCTCTATTTATTCTTTAGTTCTGTTGCTTTGATCCCTTCCTTTACATAGAGAGCTACTCTTCCTCCTCTTTTACCCTCCCTGTCCCTCATGTAGATAGTTTATCCTGGTATGTTGACATCCCAGTCATGGTTCTTTGTGTACCATGTTTCTGTGACTGCCACAATATCCAGACAACCCTCTTCCATCAAGGCCACTAGTTCAGGGGAGCTTGTTACACAGACTATGGGCATTGGTACTCATCACACTCCACTTTTTGATAGCCTTACCCCTTTTAGCCCCATTTCTGTCCTTACTGCCTTTGTCTTTTTTTACATTTAAATCTGTTCTGCTCCCTAATAACTTCTGTACCTTGGTGTTTACCTCACTAATCACCATATTTTGTGGGGGGAGGCTTGGATTTCCCTGCTCCTTTTCAGTGCCTCCCCCCTTGGCTAGTTTAAATGCTTGCCAATAAAGCATTTAAACCTCTCACCTAGGATCCTGGTTCCCCCCCTGGACAGATGCAGACCATCGCACCAGTATAGGTCTGCATCCCTCCAGGTGTCTCTCAAGTCCCCAATGAAGCCAAAACCCTGAGCTTCACACCAGTTTTTTCAACCACTCATTGAATTCCCTGGTGAGAAGTGCCCTAGCATCTGCCTTGCCATAGACAGGCAGCACCTCCGAGAAGGTTACCGCATGCGCTACTTGTCTAAGGCCCCTTCTCAACTCTACAAACTCCTCTTGCACTGCTCTGATCACATTCCTAGCCAGGTCATTTGTCCCTAGGTGGACAATGACATCCAGCTCCCTTCCTCATGCAGCTTCTCCCACGATCCTGAGGATTCGCTTCCTGTCCCTCCAAGCCGTGGCGCCAGGAAGGCACCTTACCTCCCTCTCCCCTTCCTCCCCCATTTCTACCCCCCAATGATTGAGTCCCCCATCAGGAGTTGTTTCCTTCCCCTGTGGGGTCCCATGCCACCCTCCTGTGGGTCTCCTTTGTGAAGGTTCCCAGTATTCTCCTTGGTCTCCACTGCATGTGCCTCCATAGAGGAACCACTATCCACCAGAACAGTGAATGAATTGTGGAGAGGTACAGCTGGAGGGATGCAACTCTGTTCCACCACCCTCTCCCTCCTTGAGCCCACCCTGGTCCAGCCTCTCCTCTTTCTTGGCAAACTCTGAGGTAGTGGCATTGGCCCTGGTGGTCCCTGGGTGGGGGAGGAGGTTTCACGAATCCTAGCCAGGTCAGCCTGGGGCGGGCAACCTCCTCTCAGACCAGAGGTGCCTGCAAATAGGGCAGCATCGCAGCCTCAGAATGTCTCCCGGAACACTGCCGCCCCACAGCCATTGCACTGCACCACTCCTATCATGTCTTATTTGTGTCCTCTCTACTGTTTCTCTGGATGCTTATTCTCCTCTCCTTACAACTCTCACCCTTCCTGTTCTGGGACAGCAACTTCCTATCTTCTTCAGTAGCATCCTTCTTCCTTGCTCAATATCAGACCACCAGCAGCTGGGGGAGAGTGAGTACTTTTCCTTTAGGGTTGACAAAACCAATGTTTCTCTATGATCCTTTCCTTCCTACTGCCAAACAGGAAGTTCCTGTTGACAGTCAAATGCAGTGGCTATAAAAGTAGAACTGGCTTTCTGTGGGTGGGTGGAGGGGTGGGATGGAGGGCAATTAGTAAGAAAAAAGGCTAGCAACAGGAAGTTGTAATTTGACTCACCTGCTTTTATAGTGTCTAAACCACACCCCCAGCTAAGCTCTCTTTCCTCCTACTGGTTTAGCAAAGTCAGCTGATACAGTACCCTTCCCTGCACAGAACACATGCTGACTTTCTTTTCTTTCTTTTTTTAACCCTAAATAAGACCCCTTCTAATTCTAATAAAGTTATCTGTCTACTTAATCTTAACAGACACTGACTCCTGCTGAGATATAAGTTTTAAATTAATAAGAAAATGTAGCTACTTTTGGTTAGCTGCTTTCTGCTCTACAAGCAAGGCTAGCAACAGCTTAAATGTTCTTAGATGGTCTTGAACCACCAACCTTTCGGTTACAAATCCCATGCAATAACTGATTGTGCCACAGTGACAATGTTCCTAACTTTGATTATTGCTCCTCATTTAGTGCTCCAACACTAATTTGTGGCAGACTATCTAGGCAAAGAATTCAAAGGAGATTTGCTAAGCATTTCACTGGTATGTGCTCTTTATCTTATAACGAAACACTAAAAAAGTTAAATCTTTATACTATGGAATATCGTTCCTTGAGAGGAGACCTTTGTTTGCCCTTTAAAGCCATGAAGGATGAACTTTAGTTTGAAACTATTTATCTGATTTGGCATCCAACTACTTGTCAAACTAGATCACATAATTTAAAATTGAAAGCCATTACAAATAGAACGTCAAAGAGAAATAATTTTTTTACACGGAGGATAATCCCTATATGGAATTCCCTTCCACATGAAGCTGTGCATTGTGATAATCTAACACAGTTTAAATTCAAGCTTGATTCATACATGAATGACTTAAAATATGAAGTCCACCTAGCTTAGGTGGCGTGATCAAAATGGGCATGTCCTTCAATCACGTAATTTACCTATGAACCTATTGTGATTTAAAAAGCCGTGTTCTTGCTCTCTCAGACCTTCTGTCACCTTGAATAACATTGTGGTCTGCAACACCCCCGTCTAAGCCATTTTGCATTTCTTTTTAGCTTCATGAGCAGCCACACCCCCTGCCTTTTATTTAATTTCCCTCTCTCCTTCTCTTTTCCGGTAGTCTGAGAGCGACAGCTGTGGTTCTCTGATGAACCCGACCTGCCAGACTGGACTGCCATCTGCAGTGCAGGTCTGAATCCACCAGCCCATCACAGAAGCTCACGTATGGACTTGCCCTCAAGGCCCGATTACCTCCAGGAAGGGAGCCCAAGCGTCCTGATTTTCCTTTTTTACATGAGGACAGTCCTCTCTGGGCTTAAATCCAAAGTCTGTTACTGCTGTGACCCACTGGCTGCAGTTAGTCTCAGGAGCACTCCGATTGGCTCCATATGGCTCTGCACTGTTAATTTTAGAATTATATTTTACTGGGTTATGATTTCTGTTAATACTGTCTTGCTGGCATTTTTAGAGTTCAAGTTTGCTGATTTCATTTAAGTGCTTATAGAGTATTCCCTCATAAAACCCAGTAGCAATTTCAACTGAGGCCTTGATTTCTCCCCTTTCACCTTTTTACTTTGGTACTGTGTTTTAAATAGTCCTATTCTTTCTCTCTCAGACCTTGCGGCACCTTGTCTAACATTCTGGTCTGCAACACCCCCGTTGTTTAAGCCAATTTGCATTTCTTTTTAGCTCCACGAGCTGCCCCCCCCGAATCTCTTATTTAATTTCCCTCTCTCCTTCACTTTTTAGGTAGTCTGAGAGACACAGCCCTGGTTCTTGGATGAACCCAACCTGCCAGACTGCCATCCGCAGTCCAGGGCTGAAGCCACCAGCTCCTCACAGAAGTTCAGGAACAGACTTGCACTCAGGGACCGAGTACCTGTAGGAAGGATGCCCAAGCTATCTGATTTTCCTTTTTTTAACATGAGGACAGTTGTCTCTGGGCTTAAATCCAGAGTCTGTTACTGCTGTGACCCACTTGCTACAGTTAGCCCACGGAGCACTCCTATTGGCTCCATATGGCTCTCCACTGTTAATGCTTGAATTATATTTTACTGGGTTATGATTTCTGTTACTACTGTCTTGCTAGCATTTCAGAGTTCAAATTTGCTGATTTAATCTAAGTGCCTGCAGAGTGTTCCTTCATAAGACCCAGTAGTGGTTTCAGCTCAGGCCTTGAACTCCTCCCCTCCTTTTCACCTTTTTACTCTGGTATTGTGTTTTAAATAGCCCTGTTTTTTCTCTCTCAGATCTTGTGGCACATTGCCTAGCATTTTCATCTGCAACACCTCCCTCCCCCCCCTGTTTAAGCCATTTTGCATTTCTTTTTAGCTTCACGAGGAGCCCCACCCCCGTGCCTCTCTTATTTAATTTCCCTGTCTCCTTCTCTTTTCAGGTAGTCTGAGAGTGACAGCTGTGGTTCTCTGATGAACCTGACCTGCCACTCTGCCATCCGCAATTAGGGTTGCCACCTTTGGATGAGGCAAAAACCAGATCCTAAGCTCCGCCTCTAGCCCCATCCCTTTTCATGACTCATCATACACTGTTCCTTCAATAAAAGGCAACACTTAAAGCAGCGGTGAAATAAAATGTTAAGATACTGTACTATGCCTGTTAAAGTTACTTTCCTTGGTTCTTCCTAATTATTTATTTATGTATTTATTTATTGATTGGCGTTGGTTTACCAGATAAACATACAGAGATAAAAGAAATCTCATTTACAGATATGATCTTGGGGGGAGTAAGGGAAATACTGTAAATAGCATACAACAGTACTTCATATCTTTTTCTGCCTCCATTTCCTGTTATTGTCCACAGTACTATTTCAAAGCCAAAGAAGTGATCATACTGTTTTCTTGTGGGAAAAAATAATTAAAAACATTTAAAAATGCCTAAATTCTGTTAGAGATAAAAATGTTTACCAGCAGATGAAAGTGGAGGACAACTGGCTCTGTTACTGTTACAAAAGGTGGGGGCAGCTTTGCTTCTATGCCACTTTAAGATGCAGTGGAAAGATTAGCTTAAGTAAGTGCTAATGGTGTTAATGGCCATAACTTTACACCTCCCAGGGTGACTGCATTCACAAACAAAAGGCTACACTGACAACAGAACTTGTTTGTTACCTGGACCTGTAGCTGAAATAATGAGTGATATAACAAACTTTGTTTCAAAAGTATGTGAACACTCAAAATGGCTCGAATACCTGATCAGCACAGAGCAAAACCGGATTACCTGATAGGGACCCTGAAAACCTGATCACCAGTTAAAAAACCTGACAGGTGGCAACCCTATCCCCAGTCCAGGTCTGATGCCACCAGCCCCTCACAGAAGCTCATGTACGGATTTGCTCTCATGGACTGATTACCTCCAATAAGGGAGCCCAAGCTGTCTGATTATCCTTTTTTACATGAGGACAGTTGTCTCTGGGTTTAAATTCAGAGTCTGTTATTGCTGTAACTCATTGGCTGCAGCCAGCCATAGAAGCACTCCGATTGGCTCCATATAGCTCTGCACTGTTAATGCTTGAATTATATTTTACTGGAATATGACCTCTGTTAATACTGTCTTTTTAGCATTTTAGAGTTCAAGTTTGCTGATTTAATCTAAGTGCCTGTTGAGTGTTCCCTGATAAGACCCAGTAGCAATCTTAGCTCAGGCCTTGATATCCCCCACCTTTCACCTTTTTACTCTGGTATTGTGTTTTAAATAGCCTTGTACTTGTCCTCTCAGACCTTGTGGCACCTTGCCTAAAATTTTGGTCTACAACATCCTACTGTTTAAGCCATTTTGCATCTCTTTTTAGCTCCACGAGCAGCCCCGCCCCCTGCCTCTTATTTAATTTCCCTTTGTCCTTCTCTTTTCAGGAAGTCTCAGAGCCACAGCCTTGGTTCTCTGATGAACCCAACCTGCCAGACTGCCATCCGCATTACAGCTCTGAAGCCACCAGCCATTCATAGAAACTCAGAAATGGACTTACCCTCAGGGACTGATTACCTCCAAGAAGAGAGCCCCTAGCTGCCTGATTTTCCTTTTTTACATGAGGACAGTCCTCTCTGGGCTTAAATCCAAAGTCTGTTACTGCTGTAACCCACTGGCTGCAGCTAGCCCCAGGAGTACTCTGATTGGCTCCGTATAGCGCTGCCCTGTTAATGCTTGAATTATATTTTACTGGGTTATGATTTCTGTTAATACTGTCTTGCTAGCATTTTTGAGTTCAAGTTTGCTGATTTAATCTAAGCGCCCATAGAGTGTTCCCTCATAAGAGCCAGTAGCGATTTTGGCTCACGCCTTGAACACCCCGTTCACCTTTTTTCTGTTGTATTGTATTTTAAATAGCCTTTGTCTTGCTCTCTCAGACCTTGTGACACTTTGCCTAACATTTTGGTCTGCAACACCCCCCTGTTTAAGCCATTTTGTATTTCTTTTTAGCTCCACTAGCAGCCCCACCCCCTGCCTCTCTTATTAAATTTCCTTCTGTCTTTCTGTTTTCAGGTAGTCTGAGAGTCACAGCTGTGGTTCTCTGATCAATCCGACCTGCCAGACTGCCATCTGCAGTCCAGGTCTAAAGTCACCAACCCCTTCCAGAAGCTCAGGTACGGACTTGCTCTCAAGGACTGATTACCTCGAGAAAGGGAGCCCTAGCTGTCTGATTTTCTGTTTTTACATGAGGACAGTTGTCTCTGGGTTTATATCCAGAGTCTGTTACTGCTGTGACCCACTGGCTGCAGTTTGCCCCTGGAGCACTCCGATTGGCTCCATATAGCTCTGCACTGTTAATGCTTGAATTATAGTTTACTGGAATATGATTTCTGTTAATACTGTCTTGCTGGCATTTTAGAGTTCACATTTGCTGATTTAATCTAAGTACCTATAGGGTGCTCCCTCATAAGTCCAAGTAGCGATCTTAGCTCAGGCCTTGAACTCTCCTCCCCCTTTCACCTTTTTACTCTGGTATTGTTTTTTTAATAGCCCTGTTCTTGCTCTCTCAGGCTTTGTGGCACCTTGCCTATCATTTTGGTCTGCAGCCCCCCCAACCCGTTTAAGCCATTTTGCATTTCATTTTAGCTCCATGAGCAGCCCCACCCCCTGTCTCTCTTATTTCATTTCCCTCTGTCCTTCTCTTTTCAGGTAGTCTGAGAGCCACCGCAGTGGTTCTGTGATGAACCCGACCTGCCAGGCTGCCATCCACTGTCCAGGTCTTAAGACACCAGCCCCTCCCAGAAGTTCAGGTAAGGACTTGCCCTCAGGGATTGATTACCTCCTAGAAGGGAGCCCTAGCTGCCCTATTTTTTTGGGCTCCCCCACTAATCCCCACCCCGGCTCTGTTTAAATACCTTTAAACCCCGTCTCAGCTTTCTAGCTCACTCCTACAGGTTAATGCCAGACAGCTGCTCAAGCTTTGAGTGACAGCATCACTGTCTCTTGTGAAGCACTTTCCCTTTCTAGTGTAACTCCTCCTTCTAGCTTGCTCTAAAATCACCAAGTACATTGGTTTACTGGACAGCCTCTCTTTAGCACTGGTGTGTCAGGCTTGACAACAGAATCAAGCTGCCATGTCTTATATCAAAGTGTGCTATCTACTTCTGCTCCTTGTTACCTGGCTTGGTATAGCTGGCACCAGATACCTAGCTGGGCAGCTGCCACCCCCCCCCCCCCCCGAACCACTACTGGATAGTGGTTGGCTGTCAAACGCACCTTCAGAAATTGCCTCCCTTGGCTGTGAGTTGCAAATCACTTGGCCTTACCCTTCAAACAAGGGTGGCCATATGCCCTCCCCTCACATAGGGTTAGTGATGGTTAGCTATACACTAATAATTAAACCAGTGTTCAACAACCTGAATCATCTGATGTCTCAGCAGCAGAAGGTACGAGCCAAATTTAACATACTAACATACTAAAATGCCAGCAGAATAGGCCTAACGGTCTTTCGTGTCTGCTCGTTTGGTCAGTCCCCAACCTGGGTGCTGACCTTGCTGTCCCCCTCGCCTTCTCTGGCTTCTCCCTTCCCAGTTCTGGATATTCTTGCTGCATTGGATTTTGCTTCCAGAACCCTTACCCTGTACCTGTCCCACCCCCTCTTGAACCCCTCCACTGTCTCTGCCTCCACCAGCCCCCTAGGCAGTGCATTCCATGGCTCCACCACCCTCTCAGTGAAGTAGCACCTCCTCCTTTCTCCCCTGAATCTTCCCCCCTCCAGCTTCCAGCCATGCGCCTAGTGGCCCTTCCTCCTTCCTTCGAAGCACCCAGACTGTTCCTCCCCTATTTACCCTCTTCATGTACCTAAAGACCTCTATCATGCCCCCCAGTCCCTTCTCTCTTCTAATGTGTACATATTTAGCTCTTGAGCCTCTCCTCATAGGTCCTGTCCCCAAGCCCCAAATCATTTTGGTTGCCCTCCTCTGGACCCTCTCCAGGAGGTTAATGTCCCTCTTTAAGGTGTGGCTCCAAAACTGCACGCAGTACTCAGGTGCAGCCTCACCAAGCAGTTATACAGAGGGAGTATCACTTCCTCCTTCTGGAGGTGATCCCCAGCGATGCATCCCAGCATCCTGTTGGCCTTGGCTGCTGCCCTCCTACAAGTCTCTGAGTTGTTCATCTTGACATCCACCACCACCCCAGGTCCTCTCAGCCATCGAGACTTGTAGCATTCCCCCAGGGTGTACACTTGACCTGGGTTTCTGGCCCTAGGTGGAGTACCTTGCATTTCCTGCATTGAACCTCAGCTTTCACTTTCTAGACCATCTTTCCAGAGCCTCCAGGTCCCCTGTAGGACCACCCTCCCTCCTCCCCATCCACCACCGCCCCAGTTTGAGTCATCTGCAAAGAGACTCATCTCCTCCTGATTCCTGTCCTTATGTCCAGATCGTGGCGTTGAACAGAAGGGGCCCAGGACTGATCCTGTGGGACCCCACTAATGACCCTCCTTGGGGATGAGACTATCCCACCAACCACGACCCTCTGGGTCCCGTCCTGGAGCCAATTGCCTATCCATCTGATCATCTGGTTCCCCACCCCATTTCTCCCAGCTTATCCAACAGGCCCACGTGGAGAACAGAGTCAAATGCCTTGCTGAAGTCCAGAAAGAGGACATCCACTGGTCTACCCAGGTCCAAGGCACTTGTCACCCAGTCATAGAACTCCACCAGGTTTGTCTGACACGATTTCCCCGGGATGAATCCATGCTGTCTATCGTCCAGGCACCCTGACTTATCCAGGTCCCCCCCAGCCTCTCCTTGACAATGCCCTCCATCACCTTGCCCACCACCGAGGTCAGGCTGACAGGCCTGTAGTTCTCTGCAACCTCCCTTGATCACCCCTTGTGGATAGGCACTATATGCACCACCTTCCAGTCTTGGGGCACCCACCCTGTCCTCAGAGAGATGGTGAAAGCTCTGCCAGGGTTTTGCCAGGACATCTGCAAGTTCCTTCAGCACTCTGGGATGTAATTTATCCGGCCCCGGTGCTTTCTCCGTCTTAAGGGAGCTGAGGTCTTCCCTCACTCTCTCAGCTGTGATTTCCACTTCCGGTACTCCTTCTCCCTGCTTAGCCCTCCCCCCACCTGCCAGTGATGCCTCCCCCTCTCCCCAGACCTGCCGATCGGTAAGGGTCCCCCCCTCCTCAGTATCTCTGTCTCCTCCCATGTATGATGCAGCAACCTCATTTTCCCTGGTGAAAACTGAGGTGAAGTACTCATTTAGTACCTCAGCCTGCTCCCCCGGGTCTTGTGCCCATCCCTCCCCTGATTTAATCCTGCTAATCTGCCCCTTCACCCTTCGTTTTTCCCCAATGTATCTAAAGAACCTCTTGTTCCCTCTCCTAATTTCCCTGGCCAGGTTCTGCTCCTTCCTTGCCTTAGCCACCCTCACCACTCTAGTGGCCCTTCTAGCCATCAGCTCGTACTCCCCTCGATCCCTTTCACTCCTTGAGCACTTGAATTGCTTATAGGCTGCTTTCTTTCCCCGCACCACCTCCTGGACCTCCCTGGTCCACCAGCAGGGTTTTTGGCCCTACGCATTTCGTCTTACTTGCACAGGTGCTGGTAGCATCCTGCACCTCTCCTGATGATTTCCACCTACTATCAGCGTCCATGTCTGACCCAATCCCATCCAAATGTTCCTTAAGGATCCTTCCCATTTCCTTAAAATCCGCCCCCTGAAGTGATGGCTTCCGTCTTTGTGCAGCCTTCTACCCTCCTAGGTCCAGGCAGAACCAGACCGTGGCATGGTCACTCCCGCCAATGGGTCCCTTACCTCCAGGCCCCAATCTGGTCACTGTCTGCCAGGACCACATCCAGTACCTGTGCTCCTGGTGGTTCCCTCACCTGCTAGTTAGGAACACATCTTGAAAGACATCCAACAGCCTCTGTTCCCTGGTCACAGAGGATGTCATAGTCTCCCAGTCTGTTCCTGGCATGTTTAAGTCCCCTAACACCACCACCATTCCTCTGCCCAGTCTGCAGTGTCTCCTAACATCTGCGACCAGACTGTCCTCCAGCTCCTCCCCCAGGCAGGGGGTCTATACACCACTCCTATTTTTACTCTCTTGCCCTCCCCCTTGTTATCAAGGTTACCCAAATCGCCTCCACGGTTCCCTCCGCCTCCTCTACTCCCCCTATGCCAATGCAGTTTTTGACTATCATTGCTACCCCTCCTCCCCTTCCCTCCCCCCTGTCCTTCCTGAACATAGTGTATCCCTCCAGGTTCAGGTCCCAGTCATGTCTTGCAGTGGCCCAAGTCTCAGTGACCGCTGCCACATCCACTGCTCCCTCAGTTAGCATCTCCTGGAGCTCAGGCATTTTATTGCCCAAGCTCCTTGCATTGAGCAGGACTACCTTCCACCCTTTCCCTATAGTTCCATTTCCCCTGCTCATGTTCCCATGGCGATTCTGTTTTCCCCTGGTCTGCACTTTGCCAGTTGGCCTTTTCCTGCAATCCTCCTGGTCCCCAGGGGGGTGGAGACAGAGTCCCTCCTTTATCGGCACCCCCTTGACAGCCTTTTCTCCCATCCCATCCCCCTTCACAAGTTTAAACCCCACTTTTCACCAATGAACCCCTCTATTTTCAACTTAAGGATTCCCCTCCCCTCCAAATTGAGATGTAGTCTATCTCTAGCATACAGCTCCTTATCCTCCCAGGTCTCCCCCCAATCCCCCATCAACCCATACCCTCTGGCCTCACACCACTCCCTGAGCCACTGGTTTATCTCCCCAATTTTCCTTTTGTGTTCCCCACTAGCCCATGGCACTGGCAGGATTTCTGAGAAGGAAACTGTGCATCCTATGTCATGACAGACCCTGGCAAGCTCCCTGAATCTTGCCTGTATCTCTAGCTCGTTATTTCCCTCAATGTCATTTGTACCCAGGTGGACCAGTATGTCTGGGGAACCCCCACAATCCTTTGCCAGCTGATATACCTCGTGCTTAGCCCTGTGCACCGTTAGTCCAGGGAAGCATCTTGTTCTAACTGGCCAGGCTTCTCTCTCCCTATCCCATTTGATACCCCTGATCATAGAATCCCCCAGCAGGAGCACTCTGACCACTCCTTTTCCTCCATTCCCCCCCTTCCATGTCCCTCATCCTTTCTACAGGCCCCTCCACCCAGCTGGCTCCGTGTTCCTCCCCCTTTCTGGGTGCCACATGCCACCCCTCCTCTCCAATCCTATGCCTCCTCCTCCTGAGTATCTTTCTGTTCCTTACAATTCCCCTCACTGCTCTGCAACTGGTCCTTCTCCCCCATCTGCTAAACTAGCCTGGCTCATCCTCCCTTCCTTCCTGTCTCCATTTAGTTCCTCCTTGCTAGTCATGCTCCCTGGCCTAAACCCTCAGCTCCCTTACTGAATCCTCCTTGTACTTCTGGTCCTTCTCCTTACCTTTCCTCCCAACTGGTCCTTCTCCTTGTGCTTTCCTCCTCTTCCCCTGCCCCTCCTGCTCCGATTCACTGCTCCCCATTCTCCTGCATTCCAGGTCCCCCGTTCTTCCTGCTACTTCAGCCCCTGCCTCCTGCCTCCCACTCCTTTCCATCTCTAACTACCCCCTGTCATGCTACATCACCCCCATCCTTGAGCAGAAGAAGAGAATTGAAGCAGTTACTGAGTGTAAGGTCTGATCCACTTCCCGCTTGCTTCCTTCTGTCCAGCCCTGGCCATCTGCCTACTTCCTGAGAATGTTGTCCCTCCGTCCCCCTTTGTGAGGGCCCCAGTTACCTGCCTGCTTCCTTGGTAGTGTCCTTTTGACCCCTCTGCCAGGTTCCTATGCTGACCCTGAGTATTCTCCTGCACTCCTTTCCCTATGCCCCCACCCCAGTGCTTGGTGCAACCCTGGGAGATTCCCAGCCCCTTCCCCAACCATACCACCCCCTTCCCCAGCTTTCTCCTAATCCCCGCCTTCTCCTAAGCTGTGTGCTAGCTGGTAGCACATGGGCAACCACCGAACTTCCAAGCCCAGTCCAGTATCATGGCTGCCCACACCCTGTGCACCCCACCAACCTCCCAAAGATGCCGGGCCTAATGATGTGTGGTTCCATCCCTTCCAAATAGGTTTCCTTGGTGAGCTACCAGGTCCCTCAGTCCAAGATACCCCTACTGCCTAATCAGGTCACCCACTAATCTTACAGACAGTCCACTGTACACCAGTAACCCTGTTACTAGGTGCAGTACAACACATTAAACTTATAAGGAAATGAACAACTCCCAAGCTCCTCTCCCAACCTTTAAATCCTACCCCAGTGGCTAGAACTACACATGAGTTGCACCTGCAGCCTTTCCTCCAATTGCAGGGCAGGTGTCTCTATAAATTTGCAGGCTTCTGGGAGGGTGGGTCTTGGGCAGACACCTGACTCGAGAGAGAGTGTATCAGCCTGTGTCTCCCTCCAAGCCCAGCAGCCAAAGAACTAGGCCCAAGCAAATCCCACCAAATAGGTTTTAAATCAGAAGAAATAGGCCTCTTCCAGCGCAGCCTGTTACACAGTGAAACATCCACAAAATGAGCACCACTTACAGCCACCAAATCAGTTTACAAACATCCAACAGCACCCAAAACAATACCCTGCTAGCCCCTTAGAAGTAAGAAAGAAAAGAACTAACCTACCAAGTAAAATCCACAAGAACCCTGTGAAAACAACAGCAGTAGCTACTGTCCTGGAACACAACTGATCCTGTCCCCTTCCGTTCTTTCTTCCAGGAAAGGTCATCTTCATGCTCCTGCTCCTATCTGGTAACATTTACTTGAACCCAGACCCACTCACTTCAACGGGCCCTGGTGTTCAAAAGGTTAAAGGCCTAAAATAGCCTCATTGAATATCTGCAGTTTATCTGCAAAATTTGACCAACTTCAGGCATGGTTGGCCCTCCATACCCCTGACATCCTCTGCCTAATGGAGACTTGGTTGACAAGTAGGATTAAAGATAGCGAAGTTGCCCTCAAAGGCTTCCAAGCATACAGGATTGATAGAATAGGCAAGAGAGGTGGGGGGTGCCTCATCTATGCCAGGGACTCGCTGCAGTGCACCATCCTCCCTGGAACCAGAGTGGCTGAGAATCATGAGATAATTGTGATAAAGGCACAGGTCAGTCAGAATGGCAAAACTCTCATCCTTGCCACAATCTACTTACCCCCCCCCCAAGAAAGCCACATCAGTCTTTCCCACAATTATGGACATTATCAGCACCTTTCCAAAGGGGATGGAGCTTGTCATTACTGGGGACTTTAACATAAACTGGGATGGAAAGGAAGATGCCCTTTTCAGGGATCTGAGAGCCACCTCCAACCTGACACAACTTGTCACCTGTCCCACCAAGTAGAACTATAAGACAGTAAACAGTACCCTCCTTGACTGGATCCTAACAAGCTCACCATCCCGGATCTCTGAGATCAAGGTTCTCCCAGACATGCTAAGTGACCACTCCCCAATCATCTTCCTGTGGTCTAATAAATTTACCAAAAGCCCTCCCATCCTCACTGAAAGCAGGGTCTTGAGGAAGGGTAAACTTGGAGCCCTCAAATCAGCCCTTGCCCTGCATGACTGGACTCCTATTGACCTGGCGCCTACCCTTGATCAGGCCCTCAGTTACTTCATTAAGGGCTTTAGCTCCATCTGTGACATCTATGCTCCGCTCACCAAAAGAAAAATTTGGGGGCTGGCAAATGGCTGGATTGATGGGGAGCTCCTATCCCACCTTAAAGAAAGGGACATTCTCTGGGAGAAGGCCAGAAACACAGGTAGCAAGCATGACTACTAGTGCTACAGAACAGCCAGGAACTGCTGCACCAAGCTAATCCGTCTCGCCAAAGCCAGCTTTCATAAGGCCCAGCTTTGCAATTCTTGGGGTGATGGGAAAAGATTCTGCGATAACATCAAAAGCATCCTTGGAAAGGAGGACAAGAAATGCCCTCAGCTGCTCAGTATCAGTAACACCCCCACTACATATCCTCTAGCTATTGCAGAAGATTTCAAAAAGGCCTTCTCCGATCTTACCTCAGTGCTGCCAGCTGCCTATTTTCAACCTGATTTGAACCACTCTAATGACATATCTGCCTAGTGTTCTCACCCAACCTTCTACTTTAAAAGGATGGTGGTGAAGGAGGCCCTACTATGGTCAAGAAAATACTAGGTAAGACCAGACTGGGTAGTGATGTGATAGACATGAAACTTCTATCCCTCACCCTGGACATTCTTATAGTACCCATTACCATGCTGTACAATAAGTCCCTGGCCCTGACCCTATTCCTGGCAGTTTGGAAGCAGGCCCTAGTTACACCAGTCCAAAAGGAGGTGACAAGTCTCTGGTAGCCAACTACAGACCCATCTCGATCCTCTCCCCCCATCTAAGGCACTGGAAAAGATTGTGGTGGGTCAACTCATTGACTACCTCAATAAGTATAATCTACTATGCCCCAACCAGCATGGCTTCAGACAAAATCACAGTACCACCACTGCCCTGCTGGACTACACGAACTATGCACATAAGGCCCTGGATGAAGGCAGACTGGTGGGGTCTGTCTTTATTGACCTCATGAAAGCCTTCAATACAGTCAACTATCCCCTGTTACTGACCCAACTGCAAAACATGGGTGTGGCACCCAATGCCCTTTGCTGGTTCCAAGACTACCTGTTATGGAGAAATCAATGTGTCAAAATTGGGCAAACAGTATCCAGCACAAGAGAGGTATCTTTAAGGGTACCCCAGGGATCAATACTGGGGCCCCTACTCTTCAGCTTCTTCTTAAATGACCTTCCCACAGCCAGCGACACCAAACTCCGGTCCCCGCCGCTCTCGATGGTGCTGGCGGTCCTGCGCTAGATAGAGTAGCTCAAGTCACTGCCTCAGACCCACCTCCTGAGCAGCAGGACGACAAGGAGGACACGGTGTCGGAGCACATGCTGCACCTCTACAGTAAGTACAACAGGGAAGGCTTCCACTTTAAGGACGAAAATATGGTGCGCAGCTACAAAGCCAACTGGGGTGAGTATAGAGACATCACGAGTGACCCCCACGCTTCCTACTTGTCTGTAACATGGTCATGGGGGAAGGGAGGTAGCAGGCATCAGTTACAAGATTTTCAAAGTTTTAGGCTTATGCAAAGGTGTGTGTGTGTGTGTGTGTGTGTGGCGGGGGGAGTATGCCGGATGCCAGATGCCAGCTTTGCTACTCCCAGTGGCCGTGCCTATTACTCACACAGCCACATACAAAAAAAGATGGGAGGAGCGGTAGAGCGCACCTGCACTGCTGTCGGCAGGCCACACATGGAACTTATTCAGGCATGGAAATACAAAAAGAAATATGCAACAGGGTTTTAACTTTCAGGTGAAATAAAACAACTCACACCTTGAAAGGTTTGGGGTGACACACATGGAGTTGGGTGAGAGTGGTAGAGGGGGTGTCTTGGACTATACCTGTAATCAGTAAATTTACATCTGTAGTTCCTTAAAGCACGTCACATTGATAATCTGAGAAGTGTGATTTAGATTGTCTGGGATTCATTGATGGGGACTTAACTGAACAAAAAGATGAAAAAACACTAGTCAACACTGCTAACTGACCAGTTGGAAACACAGTAGGTTTCCTAGACAGCAAATGCAGTCATACATCAGTTGCATATCATAAATGAGCTATATGTACGGATGTATTTATACAAAATGGAAATCCCTTATACATATATGTCTGCTAGGGGCCCATTTTCACACAAGTTTAGATATGAAAATCAGCACATTTTGTATACCTACTGTTCAGTACTTAGCAATGCAGAATGTTGTGGAATCTGAATGCCATATAAAGGGCAAGGTATGCATTGCCTGCAGAGTCTTAAAAGCTCAGATCAATGAAAATTTGATTTCAAAAATGTTGGCATAGCCATTGTTGTGATACAAAACTTTAATTTCAGTACAGTGGCGGGAGAAACATTACATAGAGCATTTTGCAGTTAAACCTGCGTGAAGAAATTGTGTAACTGTCAACCACATTTAAAATTAAGTGAAATCAAATGAATAGCTAGTGACTGCCACATATACACAATGTTGTGTAGCAGTAACAGAAAAATGTGTTATTTTATTGCTACACTATCTTGGCTGCAATGTTCCCAGCACGGAAAACAGGACCAGACCTTATTTTTTCTTAGCATTTCCCTGGAAACATGTGGAAAGGCTTGTTCTTTACTGTTCAGGAAATAAACCACCTTACTGTTATTGCATCCCCTTCCCCCCCCAGTATGCTGTACCACTTGTACGAACTGTATTTTCACAGAGAAACAAGGCTTATAGAGTAGAGGTATATCTTCCAAGCTGCTTGGAATAAAAGCTGTACTGGCTGTTATCTACTCGATGCCTAATAACATCTGTGTAATTATTTAAAATTGACTTGCCAAATGAGTTGTAATGTCTTCAAAACTCGTGTCATGTTTGTATAAGGAGAAAGGGAGTTGTGGACCTCACTGTATGGAGAAAATACTTGCCCAGACTGTGTTCCAGCACTAGTTAAACACAGGAAAATAGCAGTCTTAAATTATGCTCCATTTATTGGTAAACCATAATCGGGCTCTCCCTGGTGTTTTAGTTAGAAGCTGCTTTCTGCCGAGGGTCATTAATTTAATGTTGCTTACAATCAGCTGAATGAACTAAGATCTACAGTAACAACTCAGTGCAGGGAACACCAGATACAAGTAGTAGAGATTTTACTTGGGACCCTGGAAAGCTGTGCCACATGTGTCCAGCAGCCTTCAACTCCAGACTTAAAGAGGCACAGTTCCCCTTTACTGGACAATAATAATAATGCCTTTATTTCAGGTTTTCTTTTTTTATTATTATTTTGTGTTACATGATTTGTTTGATCTTTGATGAATGCACAGGCTGAGAGATGCATTCCCATAAGGGTGATTCTCTAGTACATTATGTCTATATGGAGGAGGTAGCAATAGATTAATTACAAGGAGACTCTGACAAGCAAGAGATTTGCAGTCCTACAAATACAGTCATGCAAATAAAATAATACGATCATGTAAAATGACATGGCTTATGTAAATAACCACTAAGGGCTTTCTTCAAATGGTCTAGGTAGCTGATTTTCTTGCCATGCTCTGGTAATGGATTCCAGCATATGGAGTTACTGTACTTTAAAACTGGAGGGAATCCTGAGGGGAAATTAATCCACATATGGCTACTAGAGATCAAGGAAAGTATGTTTTTCTTGTGGTTATGTGCTCAAGCTGATGGTCCTAGAAGGAGGAAAGTCTGCAACAGCAGAATGTTGAAAATTACTGGGTTGTTTTCAAGGAAGAGACCATACAGTGACACATCATTTTGGGCTAAATTAACACTTACAAAGAGAGGATTGTGAAGCACACACAACCTTAATTGCAATCATTTTTCTGAAATAACAAACTGTAGTAACATAATAATTTAAGGTCAAAAGGGACTCTAGATCCATCAAGTCCTTCCTGTTTCATATTCAGGTGTAAACATGTAACTGTTAAAACATTCTATTATTTTGTACATGTAGTCCCTTTGCCACTTTGCCATGGGCTTCCTCGAAAATGTGCTAACTGTATTTTTGTATTTCCATGGAGTTACCCAGTCTAAATATTCTTAATACTGTAGGCATGAAATGAATACCTAAAGATACTTTGATTTATTACCCCATGAATGGTTTTAAAATGAATACACATTATGAGTTCAGAACAGCTAATATTTTTCAAGTCAAACTACCACTTGCTGGGAGCTGCAATACTGAACATAGGATTTGCAAGAAAGCGAGTTGTGCTCACAACAGAGGGAGGTGAACCTTACAATTGTCTTTGGTTTGTAGCAGATATTCTGCAGGTGGAGGCTATCTAACTGAAAGGTGAAATAAGGAACTTAGAATTATCAGGAAAAGACAGTCTTGTTACAATTCTTAAGATTTTCAGTGCAGAAAGAGTTTAAAGCACAGCTGACTTATTTTGGGGCTGACTGCTTTCAGAGCACAAACCACCAGGCTGTTTTGGGGCTGGGGTTTACCTATGTCTGACTTGGATGTCTGGATTTTCTCTGTTTGATTAGCAGGATTTTCTCTGTCAAATTGTTGTGTATGGTATCTTGCTGACAGGAAGGCACTCATCACAGCGGTGGGTCAGAGCTCTTAGCTGATTGTTTTGTGAGGGCACCGCTAGGCCCAACCCTTCCTACCCTCACCCCACCCACCCCTGGAAATAGTTCCTTTATACCTGGGGTTCTGACATAATTTCCTCAAGAGTGCAAGGTGCATATCGATGTCATATCCTCTCTAGCACACAGCAGTGAATATATAAGCATACACATTGCATAATATATATATTTCTATATAACAAACCAATCACACACACAAACACACACACAAAAAGTACATAATCATGTGGGGAGTAGTGCAATGTAATGGCTGTGGGGCAGCAGTCTTCTGGAAGTCTTTCTGGAGGCTGAGATGCTGCCCTATTTGCAGACAACTCTCTGCCCTGAGGGAGGAATTTGCCCATCTTCAGGCCACACTGGACAGCAGTAAGGGAACCTTTCCCCAGGCCAGACTGGATGGTAGGAAGGGAACCTCCCCCATCCAGGGAGCACCAGAGCCACCACCACTACCTCAGAGGTTGCAAAGAAAGCACAGCAGTTGGATGACAGTGGGCTCAGAGAGGGTGAGGATGGTGGAACAGAGGCACACCCAGTCAGTTGTTCCACTCCATAATCCATACACCATTCTGGGGGAGCACAGCTCCCCTATGGATGCACCCACAGAGGAGATTAAGGAGGCTGAGGACACCTGTCACAAGGGAGGCCCACAGGAAGGAGGCAGAGGACACCACAAGGAAAGGAAGCAGCTCCTGGGGGGGACTCAATTATTAGGGAGATAGAACTTGGGGGAGCAGGGAAAACTGAAGTAAGGTGCCTGCCTGGTGCCATGGCTTGGAGGGACAGGAAGTTCATCCTCAGGATCACAAGAACAGCTGCACGGGAGTCTGAGCTGGACGTCATTGTCCACCTAGGGACAAATGACTTGGCTCAACATGAGATTAGAGCAGTGCAGAAGGACTTTGTAGAACTGGGGAGGGGCCTAAGACAAGTAGCACACACAGTATCCTTCTCAGAGGTGCTGCCTGTCAATGGCATGAGTGAGGCAAGGGTACTTTGCAACATGCAGTTTAATGAATGGTTGAAAAAATGGTGTGGAGCACATGGGTTTGGCTTCATTGGGGACTGGGGTTCCACCTGGAGGGACACCAGCCTACACGGGCAGGATGGTCTGCATCTGTCCAGGAAGGGAACAAGTCTTTTGAGCAATCAGTTTAAATGCTTCATTGGCAAGCTTTTAAACTAGTCAAGGGGGGAGGCACTGATAAGCAGCAGGAAAATTCCAGCATCTCCCTACAAAACAGGGTACTAAATGAGAAAAAGACAGAGGTAGAAAGGTCAGTGAGGGATGCTGCAACAGAAGGTAAAGCCATCAAAAAATGGAAAGCAATGAGTACCAATGCCCGTAATCTGAGTAACAAGCTTCCTGAATTAGTGGCCTTGATGGAGGAGGAACATCTGGATATCGTGGCAGTCACAGAAACATGGTTCGCAGAAAACCATGACTGGGACATAAACATACCAGGATACACTATCTACAGGAGGGACAGACAGGGTAAAAGAGGAGGAGGAGTAGCTCTTTACATAAGGGAAGGAATCAAAGCAACAGAACAAAAGGGAAAACAGGGAGGAGAAGAAGCACTGTGGGTAAATTTGGAGACCGGCAATGGCACCACAATCTGCACAGGGGTTGTATATAGACCACCTTCTCAGGGGGAGGAAATGGACAAGGAAATGATAGAAAGTATACTTAGTATGGCAGACAAAGAGGAGATATTGCTGATGGGTGATCTGAATATGCCAGATGTTAACTGGAGTGCAGTTGCAGCAGCCACTTCGAAGAGTGGGGATATTCTAGATGCCCTACAGGGGGCATGCCTTACACAACTAGTATTGGAGACCACTCGAGAGGGAGCAATCTTAGACCTGGTTCTCTCAAATGGAGATGAAGAGAGGATCACAGATGTAGAAGTGGGTAGCCATCTGGGAACTAGCAACCATCGAACAGTATGGTTCACAATAAACACAGCAATAGAGTCAAGTCATACAAAGGCAAAGGTACTGGACTTTAGGAGGGCTGACTTTGCCAAAATGGGTGAGTGCCTAAGGAATGCACTAGCAAATGGGAAGGAAGGAGGGGTGGAAGAACAATGGGGAATAATAAAACTGCCATCACAGAGGTAACAAGCCTTTGTGTGAAGCAAATAAACAAAACTAAATGATGTAAGAAACCCTATGGTTCTGCAAAGGAAGTGGCAGTGAAGGTTGAAGAGAAAAGAAAGCTTCAGGAAGTACAAGGAATTCACAGAAGGAGCAGGACAGAGAACTGTATTAGTTAAAGCAAAGGAAGCTGGGAAGGCAGTCAGAACAGCAAAGGTCCAAACCGAGGAAAAGATAGCCAACTCAGTTAAGAAGGGGATAAAACCTTTTATAGGTACATCAGGAGTGAAGGAAGACCAAGGGAGGATAGTGAGGCTTAATAAAGGGGAGGGAGAGGGTGACTGTGAAAGGCAGAGATACTAAGCAAATATTTTGCTCAGTATTTACAAAGGAAGAGGGGAGAACTTAAAACAAACAGTAGAAACACTCTGGATGCAGAAGTTGATACTAGCCCATTTACAGAAGAAAGGGTTCTGAAAGAACTCTTAAAACTGAAGGTGGAGAAAGCAATGGGGCCTGATGGGATTCATCCCAGAATTCTAAAAGAACTAAGGGTAGAATTAGTGACACCACTGACTACCCTATTTAACAAATCATGGGAGGATGGGGTGGTACCCGAGGACTGGAGGAGGGCAGATGTGATTCCCCTTCACAAAAGTGGGAGCAAGGCAGAAGCAGGAAACTACAGACCTGTTAGTTTAACCTCAGTGGTAGGGAAAATGATGGAATCACTTCTGAAGGAAAGAATTGTCGAGTATCTAGAGGCCAGAGGGGCACAGGACCCAAGGCAGCATGGATTCACAGCAGGAAGGTCATGCCAGACAAATCTGATAGATTTCTTTGACTGGGTGACCAAAGTAGTAGATCAGGAGGGCTGTGGACATGGCCTACCTAGACTTTGGCAAGGCATTTGACACAGTCCCACAAAAGATTAATATACAAGTTAGCTAGCCTGGGAGTGGGTCCCAAGATGACAGCCTGGGTAAAAATTGGCTGGAGAATAGGACACAGAGAGTAATAGTAAATGGAGTCCACTCTGAAGAAAGGGGTTACTAGTGGGGTACCACAGGGTTCAGTATTAGACCAGTCCTCTCAATGTCTTTATAAGTGACATTGCAGAGGGACTGGAAGGAAAAGTATGTCTCTTTGCAGATGACACAAAGATCTGCAACAGAGTTGATGCACAGGTGGGGTGGAAAGGATGAAAGGACTTGGCAAGGTTAGAGGAATGGTCAAATGTATGGCAGCTTAGATTCAATGCTAAGTGCAAGGTAATGCACTGGGAAACAAAACCCTGGGGAAGAGTACACAATGGGGGGTGAGATACTAACAACAACAAAATGGAAAGGGACCTGGGGTAGTCATATCAGATGACCTAAAGGTGGGCAAGCAATGTGAGAGGGCAGCAAGGAGGGCTGGGGGGATACTGGGATGCATAGGGAGAGGCATCACCAGTAGAAAACAGGAAGTTATTATCCCTCTGTACAGACAGCTGGTCAGACCCCATCTGGAGTACTGCGTGCAGCTCTGGAGACCCAGTCTTCACAATGACATAGACAGGATGGAAGCTGTCCAGAGGAGGGCAACTAAAATGGTGCAGGGTCTGCACCGGAAGACATATGAAGAGAGACTTAAGGAGCTTAATATGTATAGCCTCGATGAAAGGAGGGAGAGGGGGGACATGATAGAAACTTTCAAGTACCTCAAGGGAATCAACAAAGTCCAAGAGGGTAGCATCTTTCAAAAAAAGAGGTGTGCAAGAACAAGGGGCACAATTTGAAGATAGAGGGTGGCTCAGAGGTAATTTAAGGAAGTATTTTTTCACAGAGAGGGTTGTGGATGCATGGAATGGCCTTCCGAAGGAGGTTGTGGAGTCAAAAACAGTGGTGGAATTCAAGCATGCATGGGACAGTCATAAGGCAATTCTAGGGGGTGGGGGTAGGAAGAAGTAGGCTGCTGGTTAGCTAGGATCTTCAGCTTATCCAGTAGGCAGGGAAATGGACAGACTGGGTGGGCCAAGCGGTCCTTATCTGCTGTCAAATTCTATGTTTCTATGTTTCTATATGCAGATGATGCTGTGCTCCTGAGCAGCAGCATGTCTTAGGCTGCCCTACAATCTGAGCTGCAGAACATCTTCTCCAAACTCAAGGACTGGTTCTGTAGTCATAAATTTCTACTAAATTCCAAGAAGACCAAGGCCATGCTTATGTCCAGCCCCCACAACAAAAATAAGCTCCACCCCCTCATCATCTCCAACTCATTCAGTGAGCCGCTGGAACAAGTTCACTTGTTCAAGTATCTGGGGGTCATAATAGATGTTACCCTCATATTTGTGCACCATATTGACTCTTTGGTCAAGATAGTCAGTACCAAGATTGGTGTCCTGTACAGCACAGGCAACACTTCTCTCTGGGGGCCCTCTGCCTCTCAGTCCACAGTTCAATTATATCTACTATTGACTATGGACTAGTGGTCTATGGGGTGGCAACAGATATAGCACTCAAGAGGGTTCAGACTATGCTCAACAAAGCCTGCAGACTCACCCTGGATGCTAAGCATGGCACTCACACCTGTACTCTGTACAAACACACAAACTGGCTGTCATTGAGAAACAGGGTCAAATTCCAGACTTGCATCCTAGGAAAGAAGGCTCTATTGGGTAAAACACCACCCTGTGTAGGCAATTTGATCAAGGCAGACAACTCATTACAGGTCAACAGAGGAAGGACTAGAGGGGCCTTGGCTATCCCCTTCCATCGCACCTCAACTGGACAATGTACATTTGCCTACCAGGCTCCCTGTGGATGAATGAACTTCCTGGGCACCTCTTGGCCACCAGTTGTCTGTCACAATTCAAAACTGATCTCAAATAGTACCTAATAACACTCTCTAAGTGCACCTGCTCCTGAGTCCAGCCACACCTGCTCTGTCTGCCCCCCCAGCAAGCACTAGGTAGGCCTCAGGTACCCTCCTCCCTCTGTCCTGCCTCATGATTCTGCCTCAGCAATCAGTCTGCATCATGTTACTTCAACACCTGCCACCCACCCCTCCCCCAACTCACAGTCCCGTGAGTTTCCTAACAGTCACTACTACCAGGGTACACAACCTAAAGGAGAGACAGGGAGGGGAGAAGAGGGGGCAGAATATCTCTATATAAGGGACGGGATAAAAGCAACTGAACAAAAGAGTAAACAAGGAGGAAAGGAGGCACTGTGGGTCACCTTAGAGACTGGAAATGGCACCACAATCTGTACAGGGGTTGTATACTGACCCCCATGTTGGGAGGGAATGGACAAGGATATGATAGAAGGCATACTTAGGATTGCAGGGAAAGGGGAGATACTGTTGATGGGGGACCATAATATGCCAGATGTTAACTGGAGCACCTTCGCTGCAGCCACATCCAAAAGCAGGGCAATTCTTGATGCCCTTCAGGTGGCATGCCTCAGGCAGCTAGTTTTGGAACCTACTTGTGAGGGAGCAATATTAGACCTCATACTCTCAAATGGGGACAGTGAGAGGATCTCAGATCTAGAAGTGGGTAGCATATTTGGGAACAAGTGACCACCAAACAGTGTGGTTCACGATAAGCTCAGCTACAGAGTCAAGCCATACAACAGTGAGGGTTCTGGACTTCAGGAGGGCTGACTTTAGCAAGATGGGATAGTACCTCAGAAAAGCACTAGCAAACAGGCTAGAAGGAGGGGAGAAGCAACAATGGGGAAATATCAAAACTGCCATCACAGAGGCAACAAGCCTTTGTGTGAAGCAAATAAACAAATCAAAATGAAAGAAAAAGCCACTATGGTTCTTAAAAGAGGTGGCGGTGAAGGTTAGGGAGAAAAAGATAGCATTTAGGCAGTATAAGGAAACACAGAAGGAGCAGGACAGAGAACTGTACCAGTTTAGGCAGAAGGAAGCAGGGAGGGTAGTCAGAATAGCAAAGGCCCAAACTGAGAAAAAGATGGCCAACTCAGTTAAGAAGGGGGATTAAAGCTTTTATAGGTATATCAGGGAGCATAGAAAGACAAAGGGAGGGATAGTGAGGCTGAATAGGATGGACAGTGGGTGGGCAGAGAGGGACAGTGAAAAAGTAGGGATACTGAATGAATACTTCTGTTCAGTATTCACAAAAGAGAAGGAAGGGGAGGTGCCTAATCCAATTAACAGAAGCACTATGGATGGGGGGTCAATCCCAGTCCTTTCATAGAAGAAAGGGTTCTGAAAGAACTCCTAAAATTGAAGGTAGACAAAGCAATGGGGCCAGATGGCATTCACCCCAGAATTCTAAAAGAATTAAGCAGAGAACTAGTGACACCACTAACTACCCTTTTTAACAAATCATGTGAGGATGGTGTGGTACTTGAGGACTGGAGGAAGGCAGATGTGATTCCCCTTCACAAAAGTGGGACCAAGACAGAGGCAGGAAACTACAGACCTGTCATTTGACCTCTGTGGTAGGGAAGTGATGGAATCGCTTCTGAAGGAAAGAATTGTTAAGTACCTAGAGGCCAGTGGGGTACAGGACCCAAGGCAGCATGGGTTCACAGTGGAAGGTCAATGTCTTCGATAAATCAATTGATTTCTTTGACTGGGTGACCAACGTGAGAGACCAGGGAGGGGCTGTGATGGCTCACCTAGACTTTAGCAAGGCATTTGGACACAGTCCCACACAAAGATTAATAGTTAGTTAACCAACCTGGGAGTGGGTCCCAGGGTGGTAGCCTGGGTAAAACATTGGCTTGACAACAGGACACACAGAAGGTAATTGTAATGGAGTCTACTCCAAAGAAAGAGGGGTCACTAGTGGGGTACGTCAGAAGGGTTCAGTACTGGGTCCAGTCCTTTTTAATGTCTTTATAAGTGACATTGCAGAGGGACTGGAAGGAAAAGTATGCCTCTTCACAGATGACACAATGATCTGCAACAGGATTACATAGATACAAAGATACATAGACAGTGTCGGCAGATAAGGGCCTATGGCCCACCCAGTCTGCCCATTTGAGCTTGTAAGTTCAGTTTATGTTTTCCTAGAAGTCTGTTGCCCCTTACCCCTGATCTCCAGAATTCCTTTATGTCTATCCCATGCATTCTTAAATCCTGTGATTGTTTCAGCCCCCACCACTTCCTCTGGCAGGTGTTCCACTTGTCCACCATTGCTCCGTGAAGAAACTCCCCTCATGTTTCTCCTGGAATTGTCCTTCCTCCAACTTCATCCCATGCCCTCTAGTCCTAGAACATCTTTTTTCACTTAAAAATAGTGTATTCCTGCACCCTGTTCCTCCCTGTAAGATACTTGTATGTTCTCTATCATATCCCCTCTCCTCCTCTCCTCCAGGGAGTATATGTTCAGTTCCTTCAACCTGTCCTCATAGGACTTTGTGATGCAATTCTATGCACCATCTTTGTTGCCCTTCTGAACCTTTCTATCCTGTCTATGTCTCACGTGAGGTAGATCTCGGAACTGTACAGTGTACTCCAGGTGGGCCTCACTAGTGTCTTGTATAGTGGAATTATGACCTCCCTTTTCCTGCTGGTGATGCCCCCTGCCTATGCATCCCAGCATCCTATTGCTTTACTGCTGCCTTGCCACACTGTTTCCCTGCCTTGAGTTCATCAGAGATGATAACCCCAAGATCCCTTTCCTGCTTGGTGCATGCTATATCCTCACCCCCAACTGATGTATTGTGTTGAGTTTTTGTGCCCCATATGCATTATCTTCTATCTTGCATTGCATTGAATTTCAACTGCCAAACCCCTGACCATTCTTCAAGTTTTCTGTGAGTTCCTTCTCATTCTGTCTACACTCTTTGGTGTGTCTACTCTGTTACAGAGCTTTGTGTTATCAGTTAACAGTGAAATTATGCCTTCTAGGTCCTGCTTAATGTCACTGATGAAGATATTGAATAGGACCGTCCCAGCACTGATCCCCTGTGGTACCCCACTGGTCACTCTTCTCTCTGTGGAGTGACAGCCTTTACCACCACCCTGTGTCCTGCCGCCCAGCCAGTTACCCTCCACCACACTACTGTCCTGCCCACACCCATATTCCCCAGTTTGTGCAATAGTTCTATGTGGCACAGTGTCAAAGGCCTTGCTATTGAAGTCCAGATAGGCCATGTCCACTGCCCTCCTCTGATCCACCTCCAGTCACCCAGTCAAAAAATTCAATGAGGTTGGTCTGACATGACCTCCTCCTGGTGAAACCATGCTGCCTTGGTTCCTAGTCCATTGACAACCAGATGTCCCACCAATCTCCTTCAGTAGTGCTTCCATGATCTTCCTACTCACTGAGGGTAAGGCTGACTGGTCTGGTTCCCGCTCCTCTTTGTTCCAGCTTTTGTATAAGTACTACATCTGCTATCCTCCAGTCTTGGTACTCCCCTGTTTCCAGTGATCGGCTAAACAGGATAGAGACAGAGTGTCTGTGCCACCACCTCTTCTTAGTTCTTTAAGGACCCTGGGTGCACCCATTTGGCCCCATTGCTTTATCAACTCTATTACTTCCAGTTCCTTCCAGGACCCTTCGTGTAAAGGGCTTCAAGGCCCATTGCACCATTCTCACCTCTTGGTAATTGCTCAGACCCACTGCTACCCTCCTCTTCCCTCAGTAAAGACTGAGCAGAAATACCTGTTCAATATGTCAGCTTTTGCTGTCATCCTCCACACAGCCCCCATCCTCCCCTTCAGTCTCACTATCCCTCCCTTTGCCTTTTCTTTTTCACTTATGTACCTGTAGTGGTTTTGTCCCTCTATTCACTGATTTTGCAATGTGGTTCTTCTGTCTGAGCTTGGCTTCCCTTACCCCAGCCTCACACCTCCTTTGCTTCTCCCTGGTACTTCTCCCTATCCCTTCTGCCTGTGTCTTTTGTATTGCCTGAATGCAATCTTTTTGACTTTCACTTTCTTGCTACCTCTTGGAAAACCATATATAGTCTCTCTTCCTTTCCTCTTGCTAACCTGCCTAATATAATTCTGTTGCTCTTGTAATCCCCTTTTAAATACTGCCCACTGTTTTCAACCCTGATTCCTGCCCCATTCTCCTTAATGCCTCTTTCAAGTATCTCCCCATTTTCCCAAAGTCTGCCCCCCCTAAAATCCAGGATATGTGTTTTTGTGTGGTTTGGTTCTGCTCTTTCTGTGATTTCAAACCACAGTGACTGGTGGTCACTGTTCCCCAGGTGCTCCCCCACTGTTGCCCCCATCACACTGTCCCTGTTTGTGAGCACAAGGTCCAGTATTGCCTGCTGCCAAGTTGGTTCCATGACCTGTTGGTTGAGGAAGGCACCCTGAAGGGAGTCCAAGATAAATCTGCTCCTAGTTGATGCTGCTGCTGGGCTGCTCCAGTCCACGTCTAGAATATTGAAAGAGTTGATACACAAGGAGGTGTGGAAAGGATGAGAATGGACTTGGCAAGGTTGGAGGAATGGTCAGAAGTATGGCAGCTTAGATTCAATGCAAAGAAGTGCAAAATAATGCACCTGGGAAACAAAAACCCAGGGGAAGATTACACAATGGGGGGAGGTAGTAACAACAACAAATATGGAAAGGGACCTGGGGGTAATCATATCAGATGACCTTAAGGTCGGCAAGCAATTTGAGAAGGTGGTAGGGAGGGCTGGGAGGATACTGGGATGTATAGGGAGAGGCATCACCAGCAGAAAACAGAAAGTTGTTATCCCCCTGTACAAACAGTTGGTGAGGCCTCATTTGGAGTACTGCATCCAGTTCTGGAGACCCCATCTACAAGGACATAGACAGGATGGAGGCATTTCAGAGGAAGGCATCTAAAATGGTGCAGGGTCTGCAAGATAAGAGAGATGAAAAGAGCTTAATAGGTATACCCTTGAGGAACAGGGGGAGAGGGGGGACATGATAGAAATGTTTAAGTACCTTAGTGGAATCAACAAAGTCCAAGAGGGTAGCATCTTTCAGAAAAAGAGATGTGCAAAAACAAGGGGACACAATTTGAAGATAGAGGGGGGACGACTCAAGGGCAATGTGAGGAAGTTGTACAGTTGACACATTTGGTTGAACTGATCCACCACATCCTTCCTGAGGAGGTTGTGGGGTCTAAAACTGTGGGAGAATTCAAGAATGTAAGGGACAGACATAAGGCAATTTTTGTGGGGGGGGGGGTAGGAAAAAATAGGCTGTTGGTTAAATAGGATCTGCAGCTTATCCTCTAGGTAGGAACATGGGAAGACTAGGTGGGCCAAGCGGTCCTTATCTGCCATCAAAGTCTATGTTTCTATGTTTACTAATGCAGGCTGCCTGACCATGCCCCCTCACACCCCACCATTTACTTTAGCATGTCTTCTCCACTCAGCCTACCTCACCCCACCATTTATCCCTATATCTTATCACCCTTCTTCCCCCACCCTTCAACTCCACCACATTGCATACCTCTCTCTCTTATCTCCTTTCTTCACCCCACTGCCAGCTATCCCCATCCCTCTGAACCACTGACAAGGCACTCTGTGTCTGCTTATCCCCCCCACCCTCATAAAGTGTTTTTCTTGTTACTTTAACTTGTACCTATGTTTTGAGTTATTCTGTAAGTTCTGAATCCAAGCTGTATCATTCATTGTAATGTACCTTTGCTTTCTTCTATTGTTCTTTGTTTTGCAGTCTATGACGTGGAACCTTTGTAAAAGAGCTTGAGCTCAAAGGTCTTTTCCAAATCACTAAATAAATAAATAAAGAAAATCTGCACATACCTAATGTGCCCAAATCAATATACACATATAAAGTATGCTGATGGCATGATTCTCTATTGCAGTGGCCCCACACTGCTGTGTGGGAGAATCAGCTCCCTTCCACTGTTGCAGTGGGAGCTTGGCTAAAAGAGAATCATTTCTTTCTTAATGGAGGAAAGACCAAACCCACAATTTATTTCCCCTTCCCAAGCCCCAAAAACTAAAGACCTCTCTTTCTTCCTATGGACAACCTTGTTCTAAAGCACATCTTACCCTTCAAATACTTTAGGCTATGGCTGAACCCCAACTCACCTACCAGAAAGATGCAAATTAAATCATGTCACTGCTTCAGTGGGCTGCAGGTCAGTAGCCTCTACAGGGTGAGGAACTACAATATTCCACTCATAACAATGCAGATTATGAAACAATTCCTACTACCTCTTCTGGACTGTGGAGATCAACCCCTAAAGTCACACTGCACAGGTTGAATGCCATGCACATCAGGCTAAGCAGGTTTTCCCTTGAGAATGTCAAAAGCACCCAACAATGCCCGTTATACTGTCAATGCAGTCAGTTGAATCAACCCACCAATGCCTGCTGTACAGTCAACTTAGATGGTTGAATCCACTAGCCACTGTCTGTTGTAACGTCAACACAGCTAGCTGAACCCACCCACCACTTCCTGCTATACAGGGAAGTCAACACAGCTGGTTGAACCCACCCACCATTGCCTGTTGTACAGTCGACTCATCAGGTTGAACTGATCCACCACAGCCTGCTATACAGTCGATACAGTTGGTTGAACTAACCCACCACAGCCTGCTGTACACTCAACACAGCTGGTCAAACCCACCCACAACTACCTGTTGAAAGGCAACTCAGCTGGTTGAAGCCATCCCCCTACTGCCTGTCATGCAGTCATCTTAGCCAGTTGAACCCACCCACTGCTGCCTGTTGTACAGTCAACTCAGCTGGTTGAACTCACCCACCACTGCCTGTTGTACAGGCAACTCAGCTTGACCTACTCAACACTGTCTGTTGTACAGTTAACTCAGTGTAGCCCCCCCCTACATATGGGGGTTCCTAAAAAGCCTCCATGGAGCTTGCCTAAGTGTTCCCCTGCCTGTTGGCCTTCAGCGTTTAAGCCGTTAGAATGGCACTGTGAGTGCTGGTAGAGCCTCCACATACTGGCTCTTTAAGAGCTGTCTGCTTGCAGGCACAGTTACTGCTTTTCTAGGGGGGCTGGTGTTTCCCTGCTTGAAGCCCGCCTTCACTGCTTGGCAATCGCTTCATTTTGCGGTCGCTGGAGGTGCAAAGGGAGCCCATCTAAATGATATGCTTGTTTTCCTATAAACAGTTAGAGCATTTGTAATATTGTAGTTTGTCTAACTTGCTTTTGTTACAGCTGGGACTCTGTGTGCGTTGCCCCTCCATTTTGGACCCAAACTGCTGTTCTGAGGGCAAATAGGATTAAGGGAGCTGTAAAATGGAGACTGTTCAGAACAACCAGAATTTGGACTCTCCTGGGAGCCGGTTTACAATGGGATATATAGCTAGTAATTCTGGGAAGTGAAGTTCTGGACCTTGGTGCCTATTTGCACCAACAGAGAGAGTTTCTGAGTGATTGACAACTGAGTCCACCAACTGGACTGGGTGGCGCCCGAAGAGAATGTTCTGCCGTGTGACTGAGAGATCAGATCAGTTGTGACCGTGAGGAGAGAAGGAGCTTTGTGCTTCTGCATTGTATAGTTTTCGCACAGGAAGTGTGTGAGAGGCCTAAAGTCAGGCCGTTGCCAACTCGAATCAGACTGAATCCTATAGTACTGAAAGGAAGGAAGGCTGAACGAGTGGAAACCAGGCTCACCCTGTAGAAGACTGGAGAAATTGTTGAATCGCGCTTGGTCTGTCAGGAATTGAAGCTGCTGTGTGAACTCCCTGGAGTTCGCAGTAAGTGCGATTGGGACCTGAAAGCAGCTGCCTGGTATAGTAATTTCCTTTACATATAAATGCGTTGAATGCTTGTGAAGAATAGCTATTCCGGTTCTCTTGTCACCTTGCAGTGTAAGCTGGAAGTCGAACAGAATGTATTCGGACTGAATCTGTGTGCTGATCAAAGCAGTGTGGCCTGGCCTGTAGAATCCCATCTCCCTGCTTTGTGTGTCTGGCAATCCAGAACCACCATCTGCGCCAGGTTTCAGCGTGAGGTAGCATGAGTACAAATCAGGGCATTCCCCCTGTGACCTGTTAACAATCGCCAGTGTTTCATCTGATTTTCTTTCTTTCATTTCCTCAAGGACTGAGCCATCCAGCTCTGGATTACAGTTGGGTATTATGCATATCTTTTTCCTACAGGGCCCTTTCCATCTGCACCTGCCAGCCAACCCCGGGCAATGGACCTGGCTAGCCCCCCAACCTTGGTACCCAGAGTGTGACTTTTAAGACCTTGTATGAGTGCACAGTACTGTGATTTATTTCTGCTAATCAGCTTGATCTCCTCCTTCCTGTGTTTCACCCCTCTAAATAAACCAGATTGGATGTTATTGATTTTAACCTGTTTGAAGTGTCAGTACTTATATAGCAGGCATTGCATTATTTTGTGTAAATTGACCAACTTTATTTCACAGGGGGTCCTCCGAGACGAACTTCAGAATTGGTCTCGAGGGTAAGTGGTACCTTATGATTGGACCCAATGTATATGTGGGGTATTGGTATTGCAATTCTTGTGTATCGTGTGAACCATTAGAGGGAACAGAAGGAGGTCTCAGTGTCCCAGAGGGCTGTGACCAGACTCGACCAACCATTACAAACCCTGACCTCTGGGTGGAGGCACCCGCCATAGAACCTAGGCCCCTTAACCTGTTGGTGGTCCCACAGGCAGGTGCAGTAGCCCTTGGGATAGCACCACCATCAGTTCATTAAGCCCACCTAATACTATCTGTTGAACAGCAAGCTCAGCTGATTGACCTACCCACTGCTGGCTGCTGTAGATACACTCAACTCAGATGGTTGAATCCACCCACCACTACCTGATGTACAGTCAGCTCAGGTGGTTGAATCCACCCACCACTGCCTGATGTACAGTTACCTCAGGTAGTTGAACCCACCCATCACTGCCTGTTGTAAATTCAACTCAACTGGTTGAACCTACCCATCATTTCCTGTTGTACAGTCAGCTCAGCTAGTTGAATCCACCCATCATTTCATGTTGTACAGTCAACTCAGTTGGTTGAATTCACCCACCACTGCATATTGTACAGTCAACACAGTTGGCTGAACCCACCCACCACTGAGTATTTACACCAACTCAGTTGGCCAAATACACCCTCCCTTACCCGTTGTACCATTACTTATTTTGTTAATTGTTTTTCTCACTGATGCAGGCTATTCCTCTGGTCTGACCCCCTAGCCCTGTCATCTGTCTCCTTGGGGACTTACCATCTGTCCTGGGCATGTTCCTCAATGGCCTTCCCTCTGTGGTGGGGGTTGGTTGGCTCCCTCAACCTGCAGATGGAAAGGATCCAGTATCACCTAGGAGAGCACCCTGCCACTGTTGCAGGGCCATCAAGGGCCAGGTCCATTATGCTGCACCACCCAGGTGTTTTCCTCTCCTTTTCTGGGCTGCTGACTAGTGGCATCACAGAACTGTGCATGTGTGAATGTGGAGCGTGATGCCAGCAGGCACTCCATTCCCACAGCTTCTTGCTTTCCCATGCGAACTGCCACCTATGGTCACCCAGATGGCAGTATAGCACTGGGATCAACAATCCCCCCTCCACAGAGAATGAAAGCAGCCTCTGTGATGCTTCATTTTTCTCCCTCCAGCCTGCCTCCCGATGATCCAAGCTTGTTCCTGAACCTAGGTCACCAGCAGCATGAGCAGTAACACTACCACTGTGCCGACAGGCTGGCACCTGCTATACAATTAGCTCAGCTGGTTGAGCCACACCACCCTCACAGGCTATAACTTGCACACTCCTCTCCATATTTAAATCCACTACTTAGCCCACATACGCCTTACCCTCTTTACCCTAGTCCCTACCATGTTCTTTTACAATTGACTGAGGCAGCTAGCTAAATAAGATCAAATTTCAGAAAAGACTTTAACAGACGGTTCTTTTCATTCTCATAATCTATATGGCAGAATGAAACAGCCTACAAGCAAGGCCTCCACTGACAAACCCCTAACCTTCCTGAGGCTTTTGCTCAAGCAGCTCAAAGATCTATATAGAGCCCTTTTCACTTGAACCCCCATGCACCCCACTCTCCAATATTGACAGATCTGTATGGAATAGTAACACCCACCTCCCTTTCAGCCTTCAATAGTGCCTGTTTATATAAGAGACAACTCTAAACACCAGTGGCCATTGTCCCCTGCATGCTGCATGAACCATTGTTCTCTGCTACTGCCATAACCTACTTTGTACAGTACACATAACTTTCATTCGTGTATTCTTTTGGTACTAGCACTTGTGTGTTTTGACATACTGTACTATAAGCAAGTAATATCTGTACCTTGCTGTACCAAGGAACCCTGTGAAAACAAGATGCTGACTCACATTAGGCCATCCTGATATCTGTTAAATGCACATTCTAAATTTATGCAATTTTTTTTTTGCAAAGCATTGCAGAAATGGTTAATTTCACAAACCTTTATTCCTAGCTGAATTGCTCTTTGGAGAACAAGAGAATGTTGAATGGTGTGTGAGTATCAATGTGCATTGCAAGTGGCCTTTTAATAAGGGTAGGGGGATTCAGTTCCTCTTCTCACATTAGTCCCTTATTTTTTGTATACATTCAATTTATTATCATATTTCTGCTTCATGACTGAGAGGATGTTGTGACAAACACATATGTTCTTATACTGTAACATGGCAGTATAGCACTTAAGCAAAAGACAAAGGTCACTACTGGCTGGCTACTGGCCAGAGGGGAGCATGTCAAGCTCTGCTGTGGTGAGCGGGGAGCTTGTCTCCTTCACAGGGTATTGCTGCATGCATTTGAAGTCTGTAGGAACAGTGTCCAATGCTGAGTAGGAGGTGAGTAGGGTTGTGGGGAAAATAACGAAGAAAAGAGCTATGTGCCTTAAGCAATCTAAATGATATCTGCTGGCACCCTTGGGCCCTGCTCCATCTAGATAATCATCAGCCATGAGATTGGGAGAGTGGGAGATGGGAGAGGGGAGAGGGGAGAGGGGAGAGGGAGAGGGGAGATGGTAGAGGGAGAGTGGGAGAGTGGGAGATGGGAGGGAGAGGGGAGAGTGGGAGATGGGAGAGGGAGATGGGAGAGTGGGAGATGGGAGATGGGAGAGTGGGAGATGGGAGAGTGGGAGATGGGAGAGGGAGGAGGGGAGAGTGGGAGATGGGAGAGTGGGAGAGTGGGAGAGTGGGAGATGGGAGATGGGAGAGTGGGAGATGGGAGAGTGGGAGATGGGAGATGGGAGAGTGGGAGATGGGAGAGTGGGAGAGTGGGAGATGGGGCTAAAAGGTTGCTGACAGAAGACCCAAAGTGAGGTGCAGGGAGTGGATTGGGGGTCAAAAAACTATATACAGGGTATTAAAATGGCTGGTATAGCATAGCAAAATGCTATGCAAGATAGGAAGTAATGCTAACCATTTCCAGAAATAAATAGCAATAGACTGCTAATCAGTTTTTGAGTATGTCCATGGCACAATAGACAAAATTAATCAGACTATAAATTTTTTTTAATTTTATGAATCATTCTGTGCCAGGTGCAATGCATTTTCACAGATGATTAATGCTTTCGTGCACAAAACAGCTTATCAACTTTTGCAGCTTACTTAATACCCTGATATACAAATAAATAAATAACCTTAACATGTGGGTGACTCTTGTAACAGAAGCTTGTATTTCAATTTGTATTTTTCATCAAAAGACTTACGGAATGACTTTAATATCTTCTTTCCCATGGAGTATATAATCAATAACTTTGTAAAAGATTATTTCCTGTGAAAATAATTTGATACAAGACATACATTTTAGCATATCCTAAGAGTATGTGTAGACTGATGAATAGATACAATAACAGACAGGTGTACAGATATTTTTTTTTATAAGTAATAAATGACATGCCATGGTGTCTTGTCATAATGAGTTACACAGGCAACCTGTGTCTAAGGTATTGTGAAGTATCTGCAAAATGGTCAAAATTCACCTTCACAAAGCATCGTAAAGTTTCTGTGGACCTTAGGAACTTTAGATTTTCAAAATTGTAAAGTTTTTACCATGATGTGGTTCATTTTCCTGTGAAGTGCCCACATCACAAGTTAATTTTGTTCATTTTGCAGCACAAATGACAACTTCACAGGGTAAAAATATGCGAATTTGCACTTCACCCACCTCTTCTCGGGTGTGCTGTGTGGCATGAGTCAAAGCTGAGGGCTGTCAACCACCAGGTATGTGCACATATTTCCACACAATTAGACACCCTGGTATATGTTATTGAACTTATAAGATAGTTCTATAAGATGTAAAATAAAAAAATGTAATGAAAATCAACAGCAGGATGCAAGTTCTCTGGTTATGCAAAAATAAATGTAGAGCAGGATGTTTATTGCAACTGGCAAACCACGTTGAAGTTGATTACATAGTGACCACATAAAAGAAATTCATAAAACAGAGTAATTCTAAAAGATACATACAGTAAATACAATAAATAGGTATTCAGTTTAAAATGCTAAATGAACAAGTCACAATTTTCCAAACGTGATAATAATTAACAGCTGCTACCATGTTATTAGACACAGAAACAAAAAATATACTTGACACCATGTAACAGCCCTCAGCCAATTAAATGACTGGAATTTTTCTAGCCTGTGTTGATTCATATAATGTGCAGTGTTTTACTTACCCTGCCATCTGGTGTTCGAGGCCCTGAGTAAGGTGGGACTTCACCCATTTGAACAGGCCACAGATCAAAGAATTCCTATAAAAAAGGAATATTGTATTCATTAGTTTTGAGTGTAGGATCTGCAGTATGTACAGCACTAAACATGATTACGACTTATAGCTGCCCATGCTTTTAAACATAAAGATAGAGAAATTGACTGGAATGCCATGGAGAAAGGTAAAATTGAGATTTGGGTCTTTTGTGTTATTTGTTGAAATGCAAAGTATGTCACTGACTGGCTGCTGGCCCAGAGGGTAGTGTGTCAAGCTCTCATGCTGCTGACTGGACTTTGAATCTTGAACAAGTGACAGAGGGGTCTGATGCACTCTACCCAATGGTAGTGCTTCCAGCCAGGAAGGGACGGCATTGAGATTCTGCTGTTGCAGCAATTGCTGTGGTGAGCTGCGGAGCTTGCCTCCTCCACAGAGTGACGCTGCATGCATTTGAGTGTCCAATGCCGAACAGGAAGTGAGCAAGGCTGTGGGGAAAATAACAAGACAAAAAGAGCTATGTGCCTTAAACAATCTAAATGAAAGTTACTGGCAGCACCCTCAGGGTACTATTTGGATAAACATCAGTCATGATGGTGGGTGGGGACAGGAGATGGGGCTAAGAGGTTGCAGACAGAAGACCCAAAGTGAGGCATAGCACAGGTAGCAGATTGGGAGTCAAAAAGCTATATAAAAATAAATAATGGATGATACAGGGCATATGTGTCCCAGGATCTGTGCTGCCTCAGATTCAGTTCTACTGTAGTATCAGTGGTGCTCTGGGGTCAGTCCTACCTATGGTCAGTGCACGGAGGAACAGTCTGTCATGACCCATATGTGTGTCAGCCATCATAACCACACAAAACAACAATCTTTTTTTTTACTTCTGTCAAAACTTAAAGAATATGCAAGCAAGAGACAGAGAAAAACATCATCATATTTTATACTCCCAATCAACAAGAACAATGAAAAATGTGGAATCTCCACAAGTGTCTCCTCTAGCCATTGTTGACCCATTACACTAATTTATTATGTAAAACAATAAATGAACTCTAGTATTTGTAGTGCCAAGGAATAAATGCATGATGCATTAGCTCACTCGTATGATTCTGGCCAGGCTTAGGCAGACTGGATGAGCTACAAGGCCTATACTGTATGTCTGGTCGGGTGGAAGGAAATGGATTTTGTGTGACACAGCTGCAGCACTTTAACAAGCAAAAGCTAGAGCTAATTCAGCTGCAAAATATTTGGTATTGTGGGTAGTGAGAAATGTGTAAACTAGCAATTTTTGCACAAACAACTGAGCCACCTAACTGCATTTTCTAATTGTTGTATACACACACACACACACACACACACACACACACACACACACACACTGACTAATACAATATATATTCATATAACATAGCAGTTCACTGTCCACACACACACACACACACACACACACACACACACACACACAAATGCACACACACACACACTCTGCCTTATATGGCATTTATTTACTTATACATCTAGCCATAACCTTTACTGTATTTAGGATAAGCACTGTTTTGTACTAACTCATTGTACTAATCTGTGACATGACTGGGTAACTAAGGAAGTAGACCAGGGAGGTGTGGTTGATGTGGCTTACCTGGACTTCAGAAAGGCCTTTGACACCATCCCCCATAGAAGACTGATTAACAAACTGCACAGCCTAGGACTGGATTCTAAAATAGTTCTGTGGATGGAGAACTGGCTGAATGGCAGGAGTCAGAGGGCTGTGGTAAACAGGGAGTACTCTAGGAAGGGAGAAGTGATGAGCAGAGTGCCGCAGGGGTAGGTGTTGGGGCTAGTCCTCATCAATGTCTTTATTAGGGACATTGCAGAGGGACTGAGGGGAAGATATGCCTCTGAGCAGATGGTAGAAAGGTGTGCAATAGGGCGGACACACCACAGGGTGTTGAAAGAATGAGGGGAGACCTTAAAAAAATGGAGAAATGGTCTAAAGAATGGCAGCTAGGATTCAATGCAAAGAAGTGCAGGATCATGTGCCTAGGGCACAAGAACCCAGGGCAAAGAATGAACTAGATGGGGAGGTACTGACAGACCTAAAGCAGGAAAGGAACCTGGGAATTATCATCTTGGAGGACCTAAGAGAAACTAGATAGTGTGAGAAGGAGGCTGGAAAGGCTATCCGGATGCTGGGATACATAGAGAGGTGTATCAGGAGTATAAAGAGGGAGATCATCTTGCCCCTGTGTAAAACACTCGTGAGAGACAGCACCCGAAATACTGTGTCCAGTTCTGGAGGCCCCATCTGAGAAAGAACATATACAGGGTGGAGGTGGTGCAGTGGAGAGCCACTAAAATGGTGCAGGGCCTGTGGGATAAGACTTATGAGGGAATGCTAAAGGAGTTAAATATGTATTCCCTGGAGGAAAGGGGTGAGGGAGACATGACCAAACCATACAACTACATCACTGGTATAAACAGAGTACAGGAAGGAAGGATCACCCAAACTAAGAGATGCTCCAAGTCAAGGGGGCACAAAATGAAGTCAGAGGGGGGAAGGCTCAGGGGGAATGTGAGAAAATATGTTTTGATGGAGAAGGTGGTGAATGCCTGGAATAGCCTACCAGAGGGATGGTAGGGGCTAAAATGATCACAGAAGTTAAGGAGGAGTGAAGTGAATTAAGTTAAGTTAAGAAGGGGGATAAAGCCTTTTATAGGTACATCAGTGAGCGTAGAAAGACAAAGGGAGGGATAGTGAGGCTGAATAGAATGAACTGTGGGTGGGCAGAGGGGGACAGTGAAAAAGCAGGACTACTGAACGAATATTTCTGCTCAGTATTCACAAAAGAGGAGGGGGAAGTGCATAATCCAATTAACAGATGCACTCTTGATAGGGGGGTCAATCCCAGTCCTTTCACAGAAGAAAGGGTTCTGCAAGAACTCCTACAACTGAAGGTGGACAAAGCAATGGGTCCTGATGGAATTCACCCCAGAATTCTAAAAGAATTAAGGAAGGAACTAGTGAAACCACTGGCTACTCTTTTTAATAAATCATGGGAGGATGCTGTGGTACCCGAGGACTGGAGGAAGGCGGATGTGATTCCCCTTCACAAAAGTGGGACCAAGACAGAGGCAGGAAACTACAGACCTGTCAGTCTGACCTCTGTGGTAGGGAAAGTGATGGAGTCACTTCTGAAGGAAAGAATAGTTGAGTACCTAGAGGTCAGTGGAGCACAGGATCCAAGGCAGCATGGGTTCACAGCGGGAAGGTCATGTCAGACAAATCTAATAGATTTCTTTGACTGGGTGACCAAAGTAGTAGACCAGGGAAGGGCTGTGGACATGGCCTACCTAGACTTTAGCAAGGCATTTGACACAGTCTCACACAAAAGACTGATAGTCAAATTAACCAGCCTGGGAGTGGGTCCCAGGGTGGTAGTCTGGGTAAAACATTGGCTGGACAACAGGACACAGAAGGTAATTGTAAATGGAGTCCACGCTGAAGAAAGGGCGGTTACTAGTGGGGTACCGCAGGGTTCAGTATTGGGTCCAGTCCTTTTAAATGTCTTCATCGGTGACATTGCAGAGGGACTGGAAGGAAAAGTATGCCTTTTTGCAGATGACACAAAGATCTGCAACAGGGTTGATACACAAGGAGGCGTGGAAAGGATGAAAAGGGACTTGGCAAGGTTGGAGGAATGGTCAGACGTATGGCAGCTAGGATTCAATGCAAAAAAGTGCAAAATAATGCACCTGGGGAAACAAGAACCCAGGGGAAGAATACACAATGGGTGGGGAGGTAGTAACAACAACAAAACAGGAAAGGGACCTGGGGGTAATCATATCAGATGACCTTAAGGTTAGCAAGCAATGTAAGAAGGCAGTAGGGAGGGCCGGGGTATACTGGGATGTATAGGGAGAGGCATCAGCAGCAGAAAACAGGAGTTGTTATCCCTCTGTACAGACAGTTGGTGAGACCCCATCTGGAATACTGTGTCCAGTTCTGGAGACCCCATCTCCGCAAGGACATAGACAGGATAGAGGCAGTCCAGAGGAGGGCAACTAAAATGGTGCAGGGTCTGCAAGAGAAGCCGTATGAGGAGAGACTAAAGGAGCTTAATATGTATACCCTTGAGGAAAGAAGGTAGAGGGGGGACATGATAGAAACTTTCAAGTACCTCAAGGGAATCAACAAAGTCCAAGAGGGTGGCATCTTTCAGAAAAGAGACTTGCAAGAACAAGAGGACACAATTTAAAGATAGAAGGAGGCGTGTCTAGGGCAATGTGAGGAAGTATTATTTCACAGAGAGGGTAGTGGATGCATGGAACAGCCTTCCTGAGGAAGTTGTGGGGTCTAAAACTGTGGGAGAATTCAAGAATGCATGGGACAGACATAAGGCAATTCTTGTGGGGGGCAGGAAGATATAGGCTGTTGGTTAACTAGGATCTGCGGCCTGTCCTGTAGGTAGGGAAATGGGCAGACTAGATGAGCCTAGCGGTCCTTATCTGCTGTCAAAGTCTATGTTTATATGTAACTATCTGTATTGGAAATTTTTTTTTTTTCATGTTTAAAGAGTGGTTTAATAAACTACTTGTTTTTCTTTTGTGATAGCATAGTAACATAGTGACTTCCTAGTAAGCTTGGGTAAAATAATTAATTGTATTTGTGTCTAGTGAAGGTTTTGACATAGCATTTAAAAATTAACTTATTGGCTGGCCTGGTGGCACTGAAGCTTGAGGCACTAGACACCACCCCTCAAGCCACGCTGGCGACATGGGTTCCAGAATGGGCCCGGGTTGTTGTCTGTCAGGGGAAGGAGGACTGAGCATCCCAATGGATGCTGTCCTCCTCCAGGGGACCCTCTGGCAGCAATAGTGACCAAAGTCCAGGACAGAAAAAAATGTACTTATTTTGTAGACAATTGTGTGACCATCAACAAATTTAAATAATATGTTTTAGTGACGTGTCCATACTCATATTTAGGAGCATAATTTCATATATATTTATGCACACAGATGTTTTGAAAAAATGTTTAAAGAGCAGATAAGGAAGTGTATACATTGTGGAACTGTTAAGGTAATGTGGAGACTATTCTACTCCATATTACAACTGAGGCTGTCAGTATATCCTAGAGGTTAATGAGCTATGAATGAGCTTGGTACATCCAGCAGACCTGGGTTTGATTGCCACAACCTCCATTGTATACTGTGTGACTATGAACAAGTCAGTTATCCACCCCAGTGCTCCCAGATTGCTCTTGAAAACAGGTACTCATGCCTACTCTGCCTTACCCAGTTACCAAAAGAATAAAAACATTGATTATATGAATTATTTTGTGAGGCATGTTCGCAGTGAAACATTGCATACTCATTTTATGATTAGTATGTGAATTTCAGCCAGTTCCTTGATGAAGAAGTCTTTATGATTTCGAAATGTTGCATGGTTTGAAATAAAGAATACTGGTTGATGAAAAATAAAACTATACACTTCACGTGAAATTAGGTCTCTGGTCTGATTTCTCAGTTATGCTGCAATTTTTGTCTAGCCTGTCTGAGGCCTTTTAAAATAGCATCTGAAATCTGAAACCTCCTTCCTCGCTCTCAATTGCCATTTATGACCAGAAAAACCTGACTTGACATGTTTATGAGCCTATGAATCTTTCTTCAAATATAATTCTAGCCAGATTTAGTACATGATATAGTGCTTTGAAACTCTCCTCAGCAGACTGCTACAATTAATTAGCTTACTGATAACACAAAACCTCCAATATTATCTAGTCAATTAGGAAACTGGTGGACTCCCTTTCTCTATTAAAATAGCAAAACAACTACAGGGCTCCACCTACTGCAGCTATAAAAAGGTACAACCCACAAAAAAAAAATGCCATTCTTATTTGTGTCTGCTAAATGCGATTTAAAAAAAAATCAGAAAATGTAAAACACATATTTAACACTTTTTGCAAATGTGTCATGGCTGAAACATCTATCAGTACATTTTTACACATCTCAATAAAAATAGATATGCTCAGACATGAAGCACTGACAGATTCCAAGCATTCATTTAAAAAGAATTAAGTTTTTAACCCCAAGGGTTCCAAAGTTCTACTTTTTAAAAGATAATCTCTTTGATATGGGCTAACTTAACACCTGCTGTGACTAGAAACAAGCTGTATTAGTACACTTTCCATGCATTAAATGTATCAGTACATGTATTGCTACATATCAGGGCACATCAACATGTTTTAATGCATATCAGTAGCAAAAAGGAACAGCAGTCACTCATGTTGTAATACAGAATGCACTCAAGACAAAAGTTCTGCTTCAAAATGTGTCTCTCATTTTTATTTCAGTAAAGTGCATGGATCAGCATAGCATGGCAGTGGAACAAATGCAGGCAAAAACTGGCTAGTTATACTATGCTGATCCATGCATTTTATTAAAATACAAATGAGAGGTACATTTTGAAGCACAACTTTTGTTTGCATCTATCAAGGATCCACATTTACTGTGGCACATCACAGTCAGCCTTCCTGGGGGTTTCTCAGTCTGGCACCTTCAATTACCCAGAAGATTGGTATTTTCAGGGACCATCCCCACTACAAGGTAGAGAATTCTCCTGTTTTCTTCAACAACTCTTGCCTTACCAACTCACATGACTGCTTTAGTCTCCAGCCACCTCTTGCTTCCTCCAACTCCACCCTTACTTCTCATGCCATCTTCATGCCCCAGCACTTTCCCCAAACCCCTCTCTTACTGGGCATCCCACTCAGTCCCCAAGACAAAGACACTTGCCTGGAGGTAATTAGGCTCTGTATAAACCTTTATTACAGATGTCTACTGTTCTTACTTACTTCACTGTTTTTGCTGACTCGGAGGTGTCCCTGATATCACTGCCAGTTGGCTCATATTTGAACCAACACTCCCATGACCAGGCGCTAGTGCAGGACTGACTACAGCCTAGAAAGAGTCACTGCCTGTGAAAGCATTGTTTTAAAACATTTATTTTATATCTGAACCTGTGTTATGTTGTGTTATGCTGTGCATAACTTTGGTGACTCTCTGGAGAGAGAGGTGGGCTAGTCACCATAACAGATCTCCCAGTAATCACTAGATTTGGCTTAGGCCATATGGACTGTGGAAATTTGTAAAAAGCCTTCAGGGCATCCAGATTTCTGGTACTGGCATTGCAAACAGAATGTTAGGTTCTGAAGGGCTGACATCATTTATGCTTGCCAGGAGGTAATTAGGCTCTGTATAAACATTAATTGCATGTATCTACTGTTGTTACTCACGTCACTGTTTTTGCCAACTCGGAGGCATCCCTGACATCACTGCTGGTCAGCTCATATTTAAACCAATGCTCTTGCAAGCAGGAGCATGCAGCTCCATGCGCAGAGACACGCGTGTCTCAGTGCGTGTCTGCCGTGTCCACCAGGTCAGCAGGGTTACAGGGCCTGTGAGTACTGTGGTGCACTTGCTTTATATAACATAATAAATCATGTAAAACTGTAAACTACTTGAATGGAGGGTTTTCCAAATGTCAGTGACACAACCCATGGTAACTGTTGCCAAGCATGTTTGATGTATGCACATGGGGAACAGATTCAAGGTTTTGTCTGTGATAAATGTTTACTAATCAACACATTAGAAGATGAGATAGCTAGACTTCATACTAGGGGCCAGGCTCACTCTGACATAAGGGAACTAGAGGAGTACATTGACTCATTTGCCTCCAATCTTAATGTAAATTTCCCTACTGAATCAGATACTGGTGATGTTGCTGTGTCTCCACCTGAGCATTTAACACCTGATAATTCACGGGCTATAGTGCCCAAACATAAAACAAAAAGAAGAGGGGGAAAATTCACAGTGCACCCCCTTCTGCACAACACTTACGAAGCCGTACACATTGATGAGGATCTTACAACAATTATCGATGAAAATGGAAACACACAGGTTGTACAAAACCTTAGTGCTGATTTTAAACCAAGGCCTAAAGTATTTTCCAGCATCCCAGCATTTAAGCAAAATTTATTTCACAGTTCTTGGGGGGGGGGAGCCAATAATACCCCATATTCCCTAAATACTAAGAATTTTAAGATCACAAACAATACACCAAAACCCATTTTTGTTTTGGGTGACTCCATTATTAAGCACACTGACTGATTAATTTGCAACCCTGACAAGTACATTCGTACTTGCTCCAGTTACAGGGGTGCTCGAGTCTCTGATGTTTCAAAAATAGCAGACAACCTTTTTTCTGGGAAATCAAATAATGCGCTCGATGTTATTCATGTTGGCACAAATGATATAACCAAAACAAGAGCTGACATAAATTATGATAAACTTATTAAAATTATTGCTGGATTACCTAACAGGCCAAATGTAGTGTTCACAGGTGACTTTAACTTACCAGGAATAGACTGGCATAATTTAACATCACATACACAAACTAAGCACCAATTTCTAGATATGTTTCTAACACTGGGATTAGAGCAAATGGTTTTTAAACTGACCAGAGAAAAAAATATTTTAGATCTAGTCCTAACTAACATACCCATGGAAATTTCTAATATGGACATAGCAGAAGTCATAGGTAATAGCAATCATAATACTATGTTGTTTAATTTTAATAGACATATACAAAATATTAGGCAGAATATTTATAAATTTAATTACAACAAGGGCAATTACAATAAAATTAATAATGCCCTAACTGAATATGATTGGACACAATTACTCTCAGATCTACCAACTAATGAGTGTTGGGAACTATTAAAGGAAACCATCTATGAACTTGAACAAATTCATATTCCTTTAAAAAATTAGAAGTAATAAAGGGAAGGTTCTATTATGGCTTACTCCAAGAATAATGAGCCAAATAAAAAGAAAAGGTGTTTAAAAAATGAAAACAGTCACTAACAGAGGAAAATATGACAAGATATAAGTATGAATTAAAGAAAACAAAGGAATTTATTAAAAAAGAAAGGTGCAAAATAGAATTTAAATTATCTGTCTCAAAAGGAAATACAAAGGCCTTTTATGCTTATATAAACTCAAATAAAAATAGTGATTATACAGTCAATTCAGTCACAAATAATGGAGTGGAAGTTAGTGATGGGGCGAAATAAGTAATGTTTTTAATGAATATTTTGGGACTGTATTCCTACAGATAGTACAAACTTCAATATTCCTTTAATGGACATCTATAGTGAAATCACTGAATAGGAAGTTATTACTGCAGTTCTCTCCCTTAAAGGTAACTCATCTTCAGGCACTGATAATCTAAATGTGTGCTTTATAAAGAAAAGCATGAATGGACTAATAAGTCTGTTGACAAAAATTTTTAACAAAATTTACAGAGAAGGTAAGGTTCCTTAAGTTTGACATAGAGCCATTGTCGTGCCCATACATAAAAAATGGTCATAGACATATAATCAGTAATTACCGCCCAATTAGTCTCACATCAACAATATGCAAGATTATGGAAAAAATATTAAAACAAAGAATATACACAGAATTGAATCAAAAAGGATTAACTGATCATTCTCAACATGGATTTCAAATGAATAGGTCATGCACTACTAATTTGATATCCTTTTGTGAAGTAGTCAGTGGTAGTTTGGATAAAAGATACCCAGTGGATGTTATATATTTGGACTTACAAAAAGCATCTGATAAAGTAGCACTTAATATATTAATTAGGAAAATGATAGAACTAAATCTGAATTATTACATGGTTAGATGGGTAGAAAATTGGTTAAATAACATATCACAAAGTGTGAAAATGGTAGATACCATCTCTGACAGTATAGCGGTTTCTAGTGGAGTCCCTCAAGGATCAGTTTTGGGCCCCATACTTTTTTGCATATTTATATATGACCTGCATAAGGGTATTAATTCTCACATCAGCAAATTTCCTGATAATGCAAAACTGTTCTTTGAAGTGTATACGGGGATTTAAGATTGTTAACTTTAAACAAGATCTAAAGAAAATTGAGGATTGGGCTATTAACAATAACATGACATTTAATATTGAAAAATGTACAGTTATACATCCAGGGACAAAAAATCCAAATACAAACTACTGCTTTAATGGTAATATTATTAAAACAGTAAAATCAGAAAAAGGCTTGGGGGGTTGTCGTTGACAACCAGTTTACATCTAATAATCAGTGTAGGAAAGTTGCACAAATGGGAAATCGTGTCTTAACATCTGTAAGGAGATCATTTATTACTAGAAATGAAAACTGTATTCTTCAGCTCTATAAAATGTTAATTCATCCATTCACAGACTATGCAGTTAGTTTTTGGGCACCTTACTTAATAGAGAGTATGCAAAGGAAAACTATAAAAATAATCCCTACAGTAAAGAAACTTCATTTGAAGAGAGGCTCACTGCTTTAGGTCTTTATGACCTTAATCTCAGGAGAGATCAAGGGGACCTATTGTTAATGTTTAAAATATTAAATGATCAGAATCTAATGAAACACTGTAACATCAGTCATGCTAAAAAACCTAGTAGTCTTAAATGTAATAACAGGCACATTTTTGTACCAAAGGCATGTACAAGTAAACAACTTCAATATTTTCCAATAAAAGCTGCCAGATTATGAAATAATCTGCCCCAATATATTGTGGAAAGTCAGTCATTTGAAACATTTAAAATTGAACTTGACAAATTCTTTTTGGTATACAGTGCTGAATTCACCCTACATGTGTGGGGAGAGTGGTCTTGATGGGCCTAGGCCTTCTTCCACTTTTAAAACACTCAGTAATACCAAGTAATTCTGAGTAATATAACCAAAACACCTTTATCTGAGCTAAAAAAGAACTTTAAGTCGCTAAACAACATCCTCATGGAAAAGGAATGTGATGTCTGTTTTTCAGAGATCCTTCCAGTACCATGTGCAACCTCTTAAATAATCAATAAAATCAAGGCGCTGAATGAGTGGTTGAGAAAATGGTGTCTTAGGCAACATATTCCCTGCCTTACTCACTGGGAGGATTTCTACAACAGACCATCCCTTTTCTGCTGGGATGGGTTACACCTCAGTAGGAGAGGAAGTACAATCTTGGGAAAAAGAATTGCCTCCTTTATAGCTAGTTCTTTAAACTAACAAAAAAGGGGGAGAATGGACCTGGATTCAAGTCTCTGACACTAAATCCTTTTAAAAGGGATCTCTGTAATGTTCTGTCCCTTAACACAAGGTCTCTCAAAATCATTGAGTTAGAAGCTAAATGCCATCTGCTAAAATTAGATATCATATCAGTTACTGAAACCTGTTGGAATTCCAACTCCGATTGGCTAAAAAAACATTCCAGGGTATAAACTTTATCAAAAAGACCATGTCAATCGGGGGGGGGTGTGTCTGTTTGTATATTAAAAATTACATTGCTTCACATGAAGCAACCTTTCAGACTGATACAGAGTCTCTTTGGATTAATATCCAACTGAAAGGGCAATCCCAGATTACACTTGGTACTTGCTAACGACCACCTAATGCTAGTTCTCAGTATAATGATATTCTATTAACTGAAATAAGGAGTATTGCAGATAAAGGTAACATCATATTATTGGGTGATTTTAACCTACCCACTGTGGATTGGGAAACTCTAACGGGTGTTTCTACAACAGACAAAAACTTCCTTTCCATGATGATTGATCTTGGACTGGAGCAATTGAATAGTGAACCCACCAGAGGGAATAACATTCTGGACCTCATATTTGCATCCCCGGGTAACAGTATCTTTGACCTCTCTGTATCTGAGCCACTGGGTACCAGTGATCATAAATCTCTACTCTTTCACTTAACATATAACCAACGCAATATCTTTCAGAACACATTATTTAAAAATTATGATAAAGCTGATTTTACAACTATAAACCAATATCTAAGTAACATCCCTTGGGAAGAAACTTTGTTACCCCTCACTCTTGAAGAATTCTGGACCTACCTAAAAAACATTATTTTAGACCTGGAAACTAAATATGTTCCCATAAAGAATAAATACAGGAAGGGACAAATACCACCTTGGATGAATTACCATATAACTAAGTTAATTCATCATAAAAAAACTGTTCCATAAATTTAAAACATTTCCCCATTACAAGAAAAAATAATATTTATTGCATTTTCAGACATCTGTTAAAAGATTGAAAAGTGCAATTAAATTGGCCAAATGAGGCTGGCCCGGTGGCGCTGAGGGTTGAGACACTGGATGCCACACCTCACACCACACTGGCGACCCAGTTTCAGGAACAAACCCAGGCCGCTGGGGGTCGGCGGGGGGAGGAAGAGATCAAGCATCCATAGGACTGTTCTCTCTTCCCAGGGAGGGTAGCGGGGAAGTGATCACTCATGAGCAGCCCCTGGTGGTAGTTGGAGGCACCTGGCATGGTGGCGCAATGGACATATGGGGCGGAGTTTGCGGCATGACGTTGCTTTGCTGAGCCACGCTTCAAGGGGACAACAAAAAAATAAGTAAAAACACCACCCCTGGGGATAGATGAAGGCACCTTGGCCTCTTCAAGCCCACACTCTCAACTCTGGACCAACCTCCTCTCCATTGGGGCCACTCATGTGCTCAGCACTTTTCCCGTAGATAGAGTGCCCTGGGTGGATAGGGTGGCCATACCTCTGGAGGATTCAGACTCAGAGATGGTGCTGGGGCACATGAGATAGGAGGGGAGATGAAGTCACAGAGGGAGGTAGAAGCGGGGAGCCCCAAGGATGCTGGAATGAGTTCTCCAGGCAAGTGGAGATAAATAAAGTAAAAAAACAAAAAGTGGCAAAATGTAACTTAGAATTTAAAATTGCACACACAAAAAATGGACGCAGATCCTTATTTGCCTACTTAAATTAAAAAAAATGGAAGTTCTAAGCAAATTGCACCTTTAAAAAAGGATAACAGTTTAATTACTTCTGACAAGGATATAGCTAATACTTTTGATCAGTATTTCTGTTCAGTATTCTCAATGAAAGACCCTACAATGAGTCCAACTATACTTGTCATCAAACAAAATGCACCCCTTGTAACTTATGAGCACACCAAGCAGGTGTTAAGATCCCTGCATAAAAAAAAGTTGCCCAAGACCTGACAGTATTACTTCACGGTTCTTAATTGAAACCTCAGAAACAATAAAAATCCCACTAACCATCATTTTTAATAAATCTTTGTATGAATCCACTGTCCCTTCTGATTGGCTAAGGCCTATCTTTAAAAAAGGGAGTAGAGCAGACCCAGCAAATTATCACTCTATTAGTTTAAATTCAGTTCCATGCAAACTTCTAGAAAGAATAATTAAAAGTATTTTAGAAACAGTACTTCACATATCAAACTTTAATGATAGTACTCAACATGGTTTTAAGCAGGAGCACTCCTGCACATCCAGTCTTGTAGCTTTTTACAACAATATTAATCAGGGACTTGACTCCAATATACCCATGGATGTAATCCTTTCGGACTGCAGCAAGGCTTTTGACTGTGTTCCACACAACAAGTTAATTAATAAACTACAATACCTAGGACTCCCTAATATTCTTGTATCTTGGGTTAACAGATAGGATTCAACAGGTTAAAATCAATGGTGAACTATCTGACAGTGGTAGAGTGACAAGTGGAGTGCCTCAGGGCCCGGTTCCTGTGCCAACCTTGTTTAACTTATACATCTCTGATATGCAAATAAATTCCAATAACACTCTTTCCAGATTTGCTGATGACTCTAAACTGGGTGGTAGGGTGGACTCAGATGCTAACATTAAACAAATTGTTCATGATCTTAACAGTATAGACACATGGGCAACTTTAAACAACATGGATTTCAATAAAGACAAATGTACTGTCCTTCATTTTGGTAGACATAATTCATTATATTCCTACAAACTTAAGGGAATCACATTAAAAGTTTATAATAATGAAAAAGACCACGGGGTCATCATTAACAATAAACTAACTTCCACTGATCACTGTGATAAAATATCAAAAAACTCTAATGCTCTTTTAAGAAGGATAGATCGAACATTCATTTCAAAAACTGAAGAATGTATAAGCCCTCTCTAAAGAACCTATATCAGGCCGTATTTGGATTACGGATCACCTTTTTGGAATCCATATTTAAAAAAGGATATAGCCAAACTGGAACAGACACAGAGAAGAGCCACAAGGATAGTCCCCATGCCTAGCACAATTAGATTACTAGTATAGACTCCAGAAATTAAATTTGCATCCTTTACATCAAAGACGCATTAGGGGCAACCTTTTGTTTCTATACAAATTGTTGAAAACTCCATCACTAATACAGCAATGTGGCATACATTACACCAAAAGGAAATTAGTACCTAGACTGCATACAAAACAACTAGAAGTGCAGCAGGTTAAAACAAACCTTAGACTAAATTATTTTTTAGTAAGGGCTCCTAAATTATGAAATAAACTTCCACAGAGTCTAGTAAATACTAAAACCTTTGAAACTTTTAAAAGTGGATTAGACAAATGGCTTAACCACTTCTAAAACAAATGTTCCACATATCTGTGGGGGGGGGTGCATACTCGATGGCCCATGGCCTAATTATGCCTTATAAACACTGAATAAACCATCAGGCTACACACCTTGAGGGTGTGTCATCTGGGCTACCTGCCTTCCATCTGGAACCACTCTACTGTCCCCCTTGGGGATGATTCATCTCTTTACTTTCCTCCAAATTCATATGTTGGGGCATCTTAAGATCAGATTCCATCCTGGCCTGACAAGGCACCAAATGTACCATACTACCCCTATCATGACTCTAGGATATGGACCTACTACTACCCCTGGAAAAGGGTGGCATATCCTCCAGTTCCAGGAAATACCATTCCTTAATATGATTGAGCTTGAACCTAGCCAGTCAGAAAAAGCACTTCTGTGCCTTCTCTCCCTGAAGACATGGTCAGAACAATGTGTACCCTGCCAGCAAGCATGGATACCACTGGCTCTTCCCCCAGCAGGCATCTCACCCCAAGTGGCCAAGCTGGCTTCTTGTTGTTGGGTGAAGCTCCCAGGCTGTGACTCTTTCCCTGTTACTGGGGCTGACAAACCCTTTAACCTCTGTTGTCCTCTCTCAGTTTTCCCGCTACCCCAACCTTGGGCTTGGGCTCATGGTTCTACTTCTCCAAGACTCCTCCCTTCTGCAACTGTGAGGGCCCTATTAATATATCCTTGACTTATCCCACACCCATTACCCAGCTAAAACATGATCCCAAGGCAACAGTCTCAGACCGACACAGCTAGTAACAAAGAGCTGTCCTTTTTCTTCTGGAAATGGGATTGTTACATATTGATATATATATATAAAAATATATTGATACATGTATTGATTACATACTTACATATATCAACCAATTTTAATGCTTTTTGATACCTGGAAAGAATATTGACACTATTTGGCTTGATATATTTATTAACCTGAATGGCCCAGTGCACAGAACTGCCCATTTTGTGAACATGGAACAGGTATGTAGCACAAACTCTACACTTTCAGTAAGTAATAACACACAACAAGCTGTGGGTTATGTCCTGGTAAGAGCATGCCCAGGTGCTTTGTGAGGCATGAGGCGCTTACACTGAGTGTCTTATCCATCTGGGCATGCTCTTTATCAGGAGTTAACCCACACCTTGGAGTGTGTTGTCGTGCTTATAAAATGGACCCCTAAGTAATTATTAACAAAAAAAAAAAAGAAAGTGAGAAATATCAAAATGTAGGCTTCACTAGATCACATACTGTAGTAAAAAAAATAGTCCCCAGCAGAGGTCTTCCTATGTATTCATAAGGTGCAAAGTATAAAAATACAGTGTATGTAAGCCCCCACCCCAAGCCTTATACATTTTAATGGTTTCTTTTTTTTGTATTTCAACATTTATTACTTTGTCTATACATCTGAGGAGTGACTGACTGCCGACTCAGTTTTATTTGTACCAAGCGTTTTAGAGTTTGGTTGTTAAGTTTCTTCTGTCATTCCAGCTCCCCCTCCATCAATAAACTTCTTGTATGTTTTGTTTTATTTTTATTTCATGTTGTAATTTGGATGTTTCATTTTGAGTGCCGCTTCGCTGACACTTAGCGTGTTCCTTTGTAGCCACCATACGGAGCAGTTTCCATTTTTTGCAGTTTTAAAAGTGTACTGGTGGCTTTGGAGATCTTTTTTTTTTTTTACTGTCTTTCTTTTGGGTCTGTTATTTATGGAGGGGAGAGGGGGCTGCACTAGCTAGACAGAAAGAGATAACCAAGCAGCTCTGTGAAGATAGATATTTGGGGATCGCACTTGTGCTATGAACTGTGGGTTAGTTTCTTTTTTAAATATTTTATGCTTCTGGTATTATGTGGACTTGGCAGAAAATACTGACTTTGAGTGTGTCTGTCGGGAAGAGGGTTTTTCACATCAAGCACTTGTATTATTTAGTATTTCTGTGTCTGTCCCACCACTTTCTACCTGATGTTGCAGTGTTACCGTCGGTTGTTAGCTGAGTAGGTGTAGTGGAACAGCAATGGCATGGAGTGATTTCCACCTGTACTATGTCTTTGTTGGCACAAGTTGTGCCTGTTGAAGAGTTATCTGCTGATAAGCACATGGCTGGAAATGCTTTCCAGGTAATCAGCATTTAAGATTTTTTTTTGCCCATTTTATAATTAAAAATAATTACGTTTCCAGCCCTAACAGTTTCAATGGTATACCTTTATTTATTTTTTGTGTACTTTCTTTATCTTCCATTCCTGGGTGGCCCTTCATCTTGCCTGCCCCCAGCCCTGTCCCCCACTCACAGTGAACCTCCTTTCTTCCTCCATGGCTTACCCCCTGTGGTGGGGCAGCAAGGATCCCGCAACCCACCAAACACAGATCTGGGTCAGGAGGTGCCTGCCATTTGTGGGAGCAGCACCTGCAGGGGTTGTCATTCATCCAGCTGCACCCAGGACATTTTTCCTCCTCCTGGGTTTTCTCCCTCACACCCCTCCTGGAGATGGAGAAATTTTGACACTGGCAATGGCCAAGCTATTCATACCACCCCCACAGCACACCAGCTGACTACTCCACCCCTATCCTACTTACAGGACCAAGGAGCTCTGACACCCAGCCAATGCAAGGTTTCAGAGATGTGTCGGCCTCCATGTTCCTCCCTCCCTGGGAGAGGAGGGCTGTTCTCCAGATGCTTGATCCTATCCCACCCCGGGTGACGCCCAGTGACCCACTCACACTGTGAACATGGGTTGCTGGCATGGCAGGAGGTAAGGAATGATGCCTCAGCCCTCCATGCAACTGAGCCAGTGTCAACGGTATACCTTTCAAATGATGACTTATTTGTTATGAGCTCACTTTAAAACTGCTAGGGCTAGGAACATAATTTGCTTTTGAAAGTCAGTGCTGCATGTCTAGACCAAGTCAGTACACGTCCCATGTTTTGAAATCATTAAAATATAGCAATGTGAATGGAAAAACACCCCACCGCAGCAGAATAATCACCTGGGTATGTTCTGGCTCAGCACTCCTTCTTTACTCATTACCAGCACAGCTGGGCCAAAAGCAACAGGGTAAGGAAAGCAACAGTGGAAATAATAGGAATGGGTGGTTGCAAGGAGGCAGGCTCTGGGTCACAGTCATGTCAAGGGGAGAAAGAGAAAGTTAAAAAAATGTACTAATACAGAGCCAGTCTGGTGGTCCAGAGGGCTGAGGCATCTTGACATCTTACCTTTCCCACACCGGCGATCTGAGTTCATTGATGAGCTTGGGTTACTGGGAATGGTGGGAGGGGGCTGGGAGTGGATCGAGCTGGTAGCTCTCTTCTCCTGGATCACGGAAGGTGGAGTTCTCTGGCTCTGAACTGCCACCGGGTGGTGGTCCAGTGGTAGCACTGATACTTGGAGACTGACTGCATGCCAGGTGGGTGGAGCGGGGCCAACGGTTCCAGAGTGCATGTACATGTGCACGTCCACACACATTCATTTCCATGTTTACCGTGGTTCCAGGGCCAAAATCAGGAGGAAAATGAATGAGGGAACCAGGCTAGTGAAGCCCTTCCCAAGGCACTGTGACCTGCCCTGCTGCTCTGGTATGAGGGATGAGGAGGAGGAATGAGTGGAGGAGGTAAGTGGCCAACCAGCAGTGCATGGTGACAGAGCTGAAAGCCCCCCCGCCCCCAATGCTGCCCAGGAGGATAAAAATCTCTTTAGCAAAATTTTTTTATCAATTCATGTTTTGATACAGCAACATGTTTTTTGGCATAATCAGTTTATTAAATTTTGCATATTAAACACATACACCATTACAAATACAATAACAGTTACACCAAACATTCCAACCCAATCTTAAACACCATATCATATGGAATTAACCATAAAAACGAAAGTAAGGGGAAAAATAAAAAGATGAAAACACAAAGAGACATACAAATACAAAACACTATTTACATACTATGCCATATACAGTTATTATCTACATCACCATTTTATTATGTCCATTATATTTTCATTTTCTGCATTTATCTCCAGGGATATCCATGCTTAAGTTAATAGAGGTAAGATATCTCAGATAAGAGGAGAGTCCAGTAAATCTATTGCACATCACTTAAGGAGTTAATCAATCTGTCTTATATTACTTATACAGGCTAAATTCCTGCTCTATAACCCAGTAAGCTGGCCCCCTTCTCATTAGTCCCTGCCTAAGTGCAGCCCTATAACTTCAGCGGTGTTCCTATTCTTCTCCACTGTAATCCCTCTCTTAATGCTGTGGCATCTCCTGGTGAGAAGGATGCAATCAGGGGTTCCCACTCCCTCAGGAATCGCTCCTCCCTGTTTTTAACACAATAAGAGAGGCATTCCAGAGCAAGACTCTGAATTATCATGGTCCGCCATTGTTGGGTTGTTGGTACTGCCTCTGATACCCACGTATTTAGTAGCCAGCACCAATAAAACCTGAATCCACCGTGGAAAGGGTATCCACTCCTCTGGACTCGATACATTTTCTCCAAACAATAATCTCAGTGGGGTGGGCTCCAGTTGCCTGCCTGACATTTTCTCAATCTCTTGGGCAATTTCTTCCCAGAACTTTTGAAGAATTGGGCATGCCCAGAAATAATGAAAGTATGTACCGATATTTGTCTTGCATCTTCCACACACAGGTGACACTGCCTGATTGAATTTGTGTACCATCACAGGTGGACAGTATAACCTATGAATGAACTTGTAGAAAGATTCCTGAAATTTATTACATATCAGAATCCCCCTATGAAGCCCCAACAACAGATCCCAGTTTTGCTCTGAAACATCCCTACCTAGATCTGCCTCCCACTGCCGCTTTGCTTTTCGTGTGTAATCCGAGAGGGCTTGTTGACCTAGGCATGCTGTCTTACCTATCAGGCCCCCAGCATCAATGCGGGTGCCCCTGGCAAGATGTTCTACATGATCCAGGGGGGACTCCACCCCCCCCTCTCCTTCCCCAAGGTTGCCACATATACTCTGGTTTGAAGAAAGTAGAACCTATGTGCTCCCGGAAGCTCTAGACCCACCTTTAACTCCTCAAAGGTGACCATACACCCACATCTCCAAAAGTCTCCAACACATCCACACTTTCCACATCTGAAGCTCCCCCTGGGTTTTCCAACCAGGGGGAAAAGCAGGATTTCTTCCTGCCCTACTCCGGTAAACTTCTTGATTCGCCTCCATCCTTTCAGCACTGCCATTACTAAGTGGTTACCATCACCCATCCTGTTACAGACTTTCTGTCCATCCTTGCCCAAATAGGCCCAAAGCCTGACTGGTCCCTCCCCCTCTTCCAGATCCAGCCAGCCTGCACATCGGTGCAGTCCCCAACGTACCTGCATTGTATGGCCAGGTAATAGTTCCGAGCTTCGGGGAAGTTCATTCCACCCCTAGATCTGTCCAGCTGTAGCCTTCGGAGACTGGCCCATGGCTGGTTGCCCCACCACAAAACCCCAGAAAAGGCTATCTCTAAGCATTTAAGGTCTTTTTTTAACTGGGCCGATATGTAACATCTGCATCAGGTATAACACCTTGGTTAGTGTGTTCATTTTAAGCAAATTGATGTGGCCCATCCATGAGATTGGCAATTCTTGCCATCTCCATAATTCCTCTTCTATTACCTTAATAAGTGGTATATAATTTAAGCAATATAGGGTACCTAAGTCTCTCCCAATTTGGATGCCTAAATACTTAAAGGAGGTTGTGACCCTGCATAGCTCCAAGTCCCCTGCTGCTCCCCCCTCCGGATTTCCCCACAACATAACCTCTGACTTATTGAGTATAATTTTATACCCCAAGAAGCCTGCAGACTTGTCAATTAAACCAAGCAGTGGTGGTATGGACCTAGATGGGTGAAGGACATACAGGAGCATGTCGTCGGCAAATAATGTTACTCTGTGAGAGTCCCCTGATTTGCCCAGTATTCCTTTGCTATCTAGGTGATCTCATATACCAACTGACAATGGCTCTATTGCCAGAGCGAATAGTAGCGGGGAGAGGGGGCATCCCTCCCTCATGCCCCTGTGCAGGAAAGTTTGCTCTGTGAGAGAACTATTTACTAGAACCCTGGCCGTTGGCGACCTGTACATTTTCTTAATCAGTCCCATGAAGCCTCCCCCAGACCAAACCTTACAAGCACCTCTATAGGTACTCCCACTCAATGTGGTCGAAAGCCTGTTCCGCGTCCACGGACCAGGAGGCCCTCCAAACAACATTCGGTAGCTTACGCATATTGTGATATGAGTATCTCCCACTCACAAAGCCAGTCTGATCTGGGTGGGTCAACTCCCATAGGAGCTGATCCAGTCACCCAGCCATGATCTTGGCAAATATTTTGACATCACAGTTCAATAAGGATATCGGCCTGTAGGAGGAGGAGCATTCCTGTGGATCTTTCCCTGCCTTAGGCATCAGACATATTACCGCCTTGTTAAATGAGGCAGGTGGTGCCCCCTCCCCCCTTATTTCCTCAAAAACTTTCTACATGCCTCCACCAGCTGTCCCTGCATGGCCTTGTAGTGCTATGCAGGAAACCCGTCCAGCTCGCTTGCCTTCCCCTTCTTTAGACCCATGATGGTTTGTCTAATTTTTGCTCTGGTAAATGTCCCACCCAATATTTCCCTTAGCTGTTCTGAGATCTGTGGTAGTGCAACCCCATTCAGAAAAGCCAGCACCTGGTCTCATTTGTCACTACATTCAGTTTGATATAATTGCTGATAGTATTGCTTAAACTGTTTCTGAATTATTTTTTTATCCTGAGCCAAAGCCCCCTGCTTCGTCTTAATCTCTGAGATGTGGGTATGCACCCTACATCCCTTTATGAGCCAGTCCAAGAGAGGGCCAGGTTTGTTTCCCCATTCAAAAAATCTATTCCTGGTGAAAAAAGCAAGCAGTTCGAGCCTCGCCTAAGAGAAATGCATTGAGTATTTCCCTTGCTGTTGTCAGTTCCTGTAGAATCCCCTTCAAGTACCTCTCCAGGATTTTAACTTTTTGTTCAAGCTCTTCTCTCTTGAGCCTCTTTTCCTTTTTATATTTTGCTACATTATTTATGATGGTTCCTCTAAGAAAGGCCTTACCAGCATCCCATAAAATCCCTTCAGACTGAACTGAGCACTCATTTTGTTCACTGTATAGTTCCCATTGTTCTTTTAAATATTCCAGGAATTCCTGCTTACCAAGTAGATATCAGGGAAATTTCCATGACGGTGGCTCCCCCCCTCTCCTCCATCATTCCATATGTCAGCATTACCATAGCATGGTCCAAAATAGCAATCGGGCCATGCTGCACCTTTTGCATTCTCCCAGCCCAGCTGTGTGGAATAAATATATAACCTATTTGAGACCAAGATTTAAGTGGATTGGAGTAGAAAGTGAAGTCTCTCTCACCTGGATGGGCTACCGTCCAGCTATCAATTAAATCTGGGTCTATCATCCCCTCCAGCCAAGGCCTCAGCCCCCCCATGGTGCCTGCCGCTAGCTTCAGAGTGGTCCATTTTCTGGTCCGTTGTGGCATTAAAGTCCCCTCCCATAATCAGTCCCCCAAACTGTTCCTTAACTAAGACATCCAGCAATTCTTGAAAAAATGAGGGGTCAAATATTGCTGAGGCATACACGCTGGCCACCGTGATGGTCTCTGCATGCAGCGTACCCTCTACAAAAAAATACCCCCCCAGTCTGAAATTACTCTAGTTACCACAAATGGCAGGTGTTTATTGATTAGTACTACAACTCCCCACTTATGTGAGTTGTGTGAAGAAGGCATGACATGCACCAACCCACCCCGGAAAAGTTTCTGATGCTCCTGTGGGGTCAGATGTGTCTCCTGCAGGAGTGCCACCTGTGCCCCTTGTCTGCATGAGGCCGTAACATAGAAACATAGAAACATAGAAACATAGAATTTGACGGCAGATAAGGACCGCTTGGCCCACCCAGTCTGCCCACTTCAATACCTGATGGATAAGCTGCAGATCCTAGTTAACCAGCAGCCTACTTCTTCCTACCCCCCCCCCCAGAATTGCCTTATGACTGTCCCATGCATGCTTGAATTCCACCACTGTTTTTGACTCCACAACCTCCTCTGGAAGGCTGTTCCATACATCCAAAACCCTCTCTGTGAAAAACTACTTCCTTAAATTACCTCTGAGCCGCCCCCCTTCTATCTTCAAATTGTGCTCCCTTGTTCTTGCACACCTCTTTTTTTGAAAGATGCTACCCTCTTGGACTTTGTTGATTCCCTTGAGGTACTTAACAGTTTCTATCATGTCCCCCCTCTCCCTCCTTTCCTCGAGGCTATACATATTATGCTCCTTAAGTCTCTCTTCATATGTCTTCCGGTGCAGACCCTGCACCATTTTAGTTGCCCTCCTCTGGACAGCTTCCATCCTGTCTATGTCTTTGCAGATTGGGTCTCCAGAACTGCCGAGTACTCCAGATGTGGTCTCACCAGCTGTCTGTACAGAGGATAATAACTTCTTGTTTTCTGCTGGTGATGCCTCTCCTATGCATCCCAGTATTCCCCAGCCCTCCTTGCTGCCCTCTCACATTGCTTGCCCACCTTTAGGTCATCTGATATGACTACCCCCAGGTCCCTTTCCATTTTGTTGTTGTTAGTATCTCACCCCCCATTGTGTACTCTTCCCTGGGTTTTGTTTCCCAGGTGCATTACATGCACTTCTTAGCATTGAATCTAAGCTGCCATACATTTGACCATTCCTCTAACCTTGCCAAGTCCCTTCTCATCCTTTCCACTACACCTTGTGCATCAACTCTGTTGCAGATCTTTGTGTCATCTGCAAAGAGACATACTTTTCCTTCCAGTCCCTCTGCAATGTAAACTATAAAGACATTGAAGAGGACCCGATCTAATACTGAACCCTGTGGTACCCACTGCTAACCCCTTTTTCAGGGTGGACTCCATTTACTATTACTCTCTGTGTCCTATTCTCCAGCCAATTCTTTACCCAGGCTGTCATCTTGGGACCCACTCCCAGGCCGGCTAACTTGTATATTAATCTTTTGTGTGGGACTGTGTCAAATGCCTTGCTAAAGTCTAGGTAGGCCATGTCCACAGCCCCTCCCTGATCTACTACTTTGGTCACCCAGTCAAATAAATCTATCAGATTTGTCTAGCATGACCTTCCCGCTGTGAATCCATGCTGCCTTGGGTCCTGTGCCCCTCTGGCCTCTAGATACTAGCGATTCTTTCCTTCAGAAGTGATTCCATCATTTTCCCTACCACTGAGGTTAAACTAACAGGTCTGTAGTTTCCTGCTTCTGCCTTGCTCCCACTTTTGTGAAGGGAATCACATCTGCCCTCCTCCAGTCCTCAGGTACCACCCATCCTCCCATGATTTGTTAAAGAGGGTAGTCAGTGGTGTCACTAGTTCTATCCTTAGTTCTTTTAGAATTCTGGGATGAATTCCATCAGGCCCCATTGCTTTGTCCACCTTCAGTTTAAGAGCTCTTTCAGAACTCTTTCTTCTGTAAATGGGCTGGTATCAACTTCTGTATCCTGAGTGTTTCTACTGTTTATTTTAGGTATCTCCCCTCTTCCTTTGTAAATACTGAGCAAAAATATTTGTTTAGTATCTCTGCCTTTCACAGTCACCCTCTGCCCACCCTCCTCCCTTTATTAAGCCTCACTATCCCTCCCTTGGTCTTCCTTTGCTCCCTGATGTACCTATAAAAGGTTTTATCCCCCATCTTAACTGAGTTGGCTATCTTTTCCTCGGTTTGGGCCTTTGCTGTTCTGATGGCCTTTCCAGCTTCCTTTTGTTTTAACTGATACAGTTCTCTGTCCTGTTCCTTCTGTGATTCCTTGTACTTCCTGAATGCTTTCTTTTTCTCTTGAACCTTCACTGCCACTTCCTTTGAGAACCATAGTGGTTTCTTACCTCGTTCGTTTTGTTTATTTGCTTTACACAAAGGCTTGTTACCTCTGTGATGGCAGTTTTTATTATTCCCCATTGTTCTTCCACCCTCCTTCCTGCCCATTTGCTAGTGCATTCCTTAGGCACTCACCCATTTTAGCAAAGTCAGCCCTCCTAAAATCCAGTACCTTTGTCTTTGTATGGCTTGACTCTATTGCTGTGTTTATTGTGAACCATACTGTTCGATGGTCGCTAGTTCCCAGATGGCTACCCACTTCTACATCTGTGATCCTCTCTTCATCTCCGTTTGAGAGAACCAGGTCTAAGATTGCTCCCTCTCGAGTGGGCTCCAATACTAGTTGTCTAAGGCATGCCCCCTGTAGGGCATCTAGAATAACCCCACTCTTAGAAGTGGCTGCTGCAACTGCACTCCAGTTAACATCTGGCATATTCAGATCACCCATCAGCAATATCTCCCCTTTATCTGCCATTCTAAGTATACTTTCAATCATTTCCTTGTCCATTTCCTCCCCCTGAGAGAGGGTCTGTATCTAACCCCGTGCGGATTGTGGTGCCATTGCCTGCCTCCAAATTGACCACAGTGCTTCTTCTCCTCCCTGGTTACCCTTTTGTTCTGTTGCTTTGATTTCTTCTCTTATGTAGAGAGCTACTCCTCCTCCTCTTTTACCTTCCCTGTCCCTCCTGTAGATAGTGTATCCTGGTATGTTTACGTCCCAGTCATGGTTCTGTGTGTACCATGTTTCTGTGGCTGCCACAATATCCAGATCTTCCTCCTCCATCAAGGCCACTAATTCAGGAAGCTTGTTACCCAGACTACGGGCATTGGTACTCATTGCTCTCCATTTTTGATGGCTTTACCTTCTGCAGCAACCCCATGACCTTTCTACCTTGGTATTTTCTCATTTAGTACCCTGTTTAGTAGGGGGAGGCTGGGATTTTCCTTCTGCTTATCAGTGCCTCCCCCCTTGACTAGTCTAAAGGCTTGCCAATGAAGCATTTAAACTGATTGCCCAAAAGACTTGTTCCCTTCCTGGACAGATGCAGACCATCCTGCCAGTATAGGCTGGTGTCCCTCCAGGTGGAACCCCGGTCCCCAATGAAGCCAAACCCCCGTGCTCCACACCATTTTTTCAACCATTTGTTAAACTGCATGGTGCAAAGTACCCTCGCCTCACTCATGCCACTGACAGGCAGCACCTCTGAGAAGAACTGTGTGTGCTACTTGTCTTAAGCCCCTCCCCAACTCTACAAAGTCCTTTTGCACTGCTCTAATCTCATGATGAGCCAAGTCATTTGTCCCTAGGTGGACAATGATGTTCAGCTCAGACTCCCGTGCAACTGTTATCGTAATCCTAAGGATGCGCTTCCTGTCCCTCCAAGCCATGGCACCAGACAGGAACCTTACTTCAGATTTCCCTGCTCCCCCAGTTCTATCCCCCTAATAATTGAGTCCCCCACCAGGAGCTGCTTTCTTTCCCTGTGGTGCCCTCTGCCTCCTTCCTGAGGGCCTCCCTTGTGACAGTTGTCTGCACCCTCCTTAGTCTCCTCTGCGGGTGCATCCATAGGGGAACTATGCTCCCCCAGAATGGTGTATGGATTGTGGAGTGTAACAACTGACTGGGTGTGCCTCTGTTCCACCACCCTTACCCTCCCTGAGCCCACTGTGGTCCAACTGCTGTGTTTTCATCGCAACCTCTGAGGTAGTGGTGGTGGCTGTGGTGCTCCCTGGATGGGGGAGGTTCCCTTGCCACTGTCCAGTGCGGCCTGAAGATGGGCAACTTCCTCCCTCAGGGCAGATAGTTGTCTGCAAACAGGGTAGCATCTCAGCCTCCAGAAAGACTCCCAGAAGACTGTTGCCCCACAGCCATTACATTGTACTACTCCCCACATAACTGTCTACCTTGTTTAGTTTTTTTTTTTTTGTGTGTGTGTGATTGGTGCATTATATAGAAATATATGTATTTATATAATGTGTATGCTTATATTGTCAGTGCAGTGTGCTAGACAGGATATGACAGTGATGTGTACCTTGCCCTCTTGAGGAAATGATGTCAGAACCCCAGGTATAAATGAACTATTTCCAGGGGTGGGAAGGGGTTGGGCCTAAACTGTGCCCTCACAAAACAATCAGCTAAACGCTCTGACCTACCAATGCGATGAGTGCCTTCCTGTCAGCAAGATGCCATACACGACAATTTGTAATACTGCTTCAAACCAATTTGACAGAGAAAATACCCTGCTAATCAAACAGAGAAAAATCCAAACATCCAAGTCAGACACAGGTAAACCTCCCCAGCCCCAAAAGAGCCTGGTGACTTGTGCTCTGAAAACAGTCAGCTCCAAAACACGTCAGCTGTGCAGAAGGGCAGACACAGAAAACAATATTTAGCCTATGTGGGTTTAAACTCTTCCTGCACTGAAACCTTAACACTTGTAACACAAGTAAAGCAAACTCCACCTCCCTCTGTTGATTGAAAGAATGCCTTTTCTGATAATTCTAAGTTGCTTATTTCACCCTTCAGTTAGAAGTATCCTCCACCTGAAGAATATTAACTTTCATAAGGAATCTGCTTCAAACCAAAGACAATTGTAAATTGTAAAGTTCACCTCCCTCTGTTGTGAGCACTACTCACTTTCTTGCAAATCTTAAGTCCAGTGTTGCAGCTTGCAGCCAGAGGTAGCTTCACCTGAAGACTATACAGTAAGTAAACTAGTTCTCTTAACTGGTGATGAAACTCCCCTTACATTTCAGGAGACAACCGTTAGACCTTTAGGTGACGCCATATTGTCAGTCAATATGTTCCTTGTGGTGCAATTCTCTTCCGCCCTCACTCTCTGCCAACCTTTCCTGCATGACCAGCAAATATTCCCCTTTGATGCAGCATTTGGTAACCATATCTGGCTGATTGCAAACCCCCAGACATGAGGGCTCTTTACTTCCTTAGGCATAGATCAAATACATAAAAACATCAACACATTCAAACGTTGGAGATAATCCCCAACATATATACAGTCCCCTCTTAATATCCTCCCCCTCCCCAACTATATTGCCCAAGTTTGTTTGTGGCATTCAACTGAATAGCCTGCCCCACCTCATGGTAGACATCTCGTTCCCCACCCCCCATCCACACACATATTTACTGCCTGCTTTTAGTCAACAACATCACATATAAACTTAGACATCAAGATGACCCCACAGAACTTGATAGTGCTTAATTTGTGTCCCATAGTTGCACAAAGGCCCATTATACACCCAATATCCCAGCAACTCTACCCCCACCAAAGGTACCAGCCACTGGCCACCAATTAATCTTTCTCTAGCTATATTTTGGCCTATTTTCCCAGGGTCTCCAGCAGTTTTATTCCCTGTTATATACCTGCTTGGCCCCCTCACTGTTCTTTTTGTAGCCGTAAGCTTCTCTGGTCCCCATCCAATCTTTAGAGGATTACAGGGCCAGCAGAGAAGATGGCAGTGCCTCAGACACATGTTTCTGCAGATCACCCCCACCCCCTGACTTGCCTCTCCTCTAGTCTGCGCCACCTTCTGGCTCTTCGCTGCTGCATTACAATTAACTGCTCCAGAGGCTGTCATAACCAGCGGTACCAGCAGTCTACAGTCCACTCTTTGGAGCAGTAAGGGGGAAGCCTCTCTCATGTATCCCTGTTTTTTACTAATGTTCAGCCCAGGCTTGAATTTTTACCTTCTTCATGACATGCCAAGAAACACAGTTCTTCAACAAAACTGATGGGAAACAGTCCCAATATTTTAACTTGTGGAAACTGTCATTTTAAATTTAATTTCTGGGCAGAATACTGCCCCTGCAAGAAAATCCAGCTTGCTTCAGCTGCCGCCATTCTGGGCCCAGTACCCCTCATGTTCAGCCCACTTTCTTTTTCAGATCCTCCAGGAAGCTAGCCACTCGCTCTGCCTCCCAGAAAGAATAAGTGGCTCCTTCATGTTTTATTTTAAGGACTGCAGGATACACCAAAAACCCCTCTACCTTCAGCTCAAGTAGTTGGGCCAGAATTGGATTGAAGAGGTGCCTTTTCTTTAGAAGAAGATTGGAATAGTCTTGGAAAATAAAAAGCCTAGCCTCCTCAAATTTGAGCATTTTCATACTTCTGTAGGCATTAATTACAGCCTCTCAGTCCTGGAAATTATGGAAACGCAGGATAATCTGCCTAGGTGGCTGTCCAGCCAGTGGTTTTGAGGCGACTGCCCTGTGGGCCCATTCTAATTTGATACAGTTGTTTTTAAGGGTGAGTCCCAAAAGGGTCGGGAGTTTTTCAGAGCAAAATGGCAGGATAATTTGGACCCTCCTTCCCCTCCAGTAGTCCTTTAATGTGCAGATTTAGGTAGCAGTGATAGGGCTCCTGATAATCATGTAGTTCCTTGAATTCTGCAAGCTCTTTTTCTAGCACCTTAATTCTTTTTGGTAGTGGATCCAGGACATCCTCCAGGGTTGAGATCCTCACCTCTGCCTCCATGATTCCAGTTTCCTGGCTGGCCGATTGGTCCATTATGGGTTGTAGGTGAGCATCCAGCTTGTTTTCCATCTTATCCAGCCATGTCTCAAGCATGTGCATGACCTGAGAAGTTATTTCCCTTCCCAGCGACACCATCTCAGCTGCAGAAAGTGATATTGGGCCCAACGTTTCAGACTGCCTGGCGGTTGTCTGCTTTTTTAACATTTTTAGCCACCGATCTCTGTTCTTTCCCAATATTTGAAACAAGATATTCCTCCATAAGGGCTTCCATTCAATGTTTAGCATTTTGGTAGATATTTTAAAGTGAGATACTATTGTTTAATTTACTTTTAAAAGATGTGAAGGCAAGAGCTGTGGAAAACCACGTCTTCACTCATTGCTGCTCAATAGCACCACCAGCAACATGTTTTAATGCATATCTATGCAGGGAAAGTATTGCAGCATGGCTTAAACATGTAGCACATACTCTGAGCTTTCATTTAAAAAATATATGTTTCTAGCCCTAACAATTACAAAATTGGATTTCATCAAGCAAATCATCTTTTTTTTTTTTTTTTTATTGTTGTGTTCTTCTCCTCCTTTCTGCAGAGCTGGCAGGCAGCTCTGGCCCTCCCTCAGAGGGTTCATTCTCTGGCCCCGGCATCCTTGCCCAAGTCCTACGACTAGGAGTTCCTCCACGAATTGCCCCCTGCAGCGTGGTCAGAGTGAGGTGCGTCAACTTTTTCAACCCCCCAAACACAAATCCAGAATCTGGGGAAGGCTGGTGTGGGGCACAGCTGGGCCATCATGGAACTTACTAGCTCCAATTTTAAAATGTTTTCCCCTCCCTGCCATGGTCGCTGGGGTGCATGCGGAGGCACATGCACACAGCAGTCCACAGCACCTCCCCTACTTTAGCCCTGTAGCAGGAGTGACTGGATTCCTACCCTTGAGAGGACAGCTGCCTAGCGGCCACTCAATATAGCTCCAGCCCCCCCAACAGCCTACCCCCAGTGACCCATGCTCATTCCCAAACCTGGGACACTTGCACAGCATGAGATGTGGCATCCAGCGCCTCAACCCTCAGTGCCACCGGGACGGCTACAAATTATCTTTTAAATGGTTGAAATGAAACCATTATGCAAGGAACTTAATTTTTTTAAATGAAAGCTTGGTGTCAGCGTTGCCTGAAAAGCTATATTACTATATGTTGTGTATATTGATATGCATTATATGTTTCAATACATGGATTGATACATATTTAGATATACTGACATGTTTTAATGCATATAGATGCATGGAAAGTGCATTGATATGCATTAGGGCCACTAGGGCCAGGAATGTCATTGTTTTTTAAATAAAAATTTGGAGTGAGCGCCACATACCCCAGCCAAACTGATACATTGTATTATTATGCATTAAAATGTGTTAGTGTATAGGGCTGGCAACTTTTGGGCAGCCCAAATCAGGACAAAATCATGTGGCATGGCTTTGGGTGGCCCAAACGTGTGTGCTGTGGCAGACGCATAAGACATTATACCAAGCAGGATGTTTGGGATGCTGTGTCATGTGCCTACAAAATGTGTGCCTTAACTCAGCATTCCTTGCATATTCACCCATGAAAAAACCTTAAAATTGCAGACTATGTTCATAAACTGTGGTAAGTTCAAATCAGGAACCAAACAATGCAATACTGCAAGAAAGAGATTTTACTGAAAAGAAAAAAATGAAGTTCAACAATCAAGTAAAGCAATAAGTACATTTTCAAGCAACAATAAAAAAAACTAATATTCACCTCTCTCTCTCTCTCTGGCTCTCTCAGAATGGCTCTATACCTCATTCCTTAGCTTCAAAACTATACTTTGCATTTGATTTAACAGCCTATCTGCAAAAGGGACCTGTTCCATATTTTGAATGGAATTCACCATATATCATTCGATAGTTTATTGTGACCATCAGTTCAGCTTTTATTAATTCCACCCTGCAATGATTTCTTACATCAGTCCACATGTTCTTTAAGAGAAAAAAACACTCTCTCAGCAAAAACATTTGAAGGTGGGATGCTTATGATACGTGCAATTACTGGATGCAGAGCAAGCAGGTCTGGTGCATTCATACAAATCTTTTGTCACTTTCCCCTGTGGATAGGTCCAGTCTACACAATTCTGATATGAGGGGCCTGAAGACTGAATAGTCTTGAAACTGTCTGTCTGTATTTATGAATTCCTGCAGAGAGAGGGCAGCAACAACATCCAACAAATCATCGAAGACAAAGGGTCCCTTCAAAGACAGCAGGGACACTTTCTGCAGGTAGTTACTGTCACTGAAGTCAAACCACTGCTCTAAGTATCTGACAGCAGTTTCAAGGAAAAGGGTACAATCTCTCCAACTTTTTACAGGAGAGAGTGTTCATATCCTTCATGATTGTAAGGAGCTTTCCACCAAAAAACTTGTCTGCTGCTCGAACTTCAAGTTTTTGCCTAAATGAGGCAATCACAGCAAAGGTTTGCATAGTTGTCAGTTTGGGTACTTTCTAGGGTGGCTATATGTTCATTGAAATCAATCAGAACTGCACTAAGAAAATATAGGTAGCACTGTGGCAATGTTGGAAGTGTGTCCTCACCATGTTCTTTGTCTGCAAAGTATTGCCAGATCTGGTGAGGCGTGTCCTCTCCTTGTGACAGGATATAGGACGGCAGTGCAGCAAGATTTTTTATTATTCTGTCAATTGCTGGCAGCAATGACAGCCACTTGGTTGGCACATGCCTCAGAAGGGACTCATATTCCATACCAAAAAAATCAAAAAACTATTTTAAATCTCTTGTTCTTGTGGCACAGCCAGAAAAATGGCTGAACATTTTCAGGACGAACACTTCCACGTCATAAGTAAGTTTTGCTGCTGCCTTCTTTGCTGAATTGTGGAGGATGTGAGCAGGACAATTTGCCTTCTGGAGTGAAGGACAGTTCTCTTCTATTCTGGTGTACACTCCTGCTCACTTGCCGTAGTTCACACTGGCATTGTCAGCACCATATGCAGACACAGAGGCCCATGGCAAGGAATGTCTTTGAAAAATAGATTAAATCTGATCAGTTATGGCCTGAGCAGATCCATCTGGGTCTTCATAGAAGTCCAGGAGAGCATTAACAACATCTTCTTCCTTTTTGAAGTACTTCACTACCAGTGGTAATAATTTTATGTTGCCCTTGTTGATGCATCTGATGCAATTGAAATGACACCCCTGGGCGTTGGAGGTCTTTTAGAAGGCATTTTAGAAGGCATTCCAGAGAATGTGGTCCCAGAACATTCTCTGCAATTGCTTCATTCTTTGTTCTTCCACAGGCAAGATTTTTGGCAGTCTCAGAGTCCTCATACAGCTGGTTGGCCAGCTTGAGTCCACAGTCCAAGGAATTATATGAAATGTTATGCTGCACTGTATGGAACACTTCAAATGCTTCAGCTGCCATCACCTTCATTTCCGTTCCATCCAAATTAGTAGCTCTGGTCTACTTTGTCATCAGATGGCTGTGTTTGGCTTGATGAATGGCTGTCTTGTGTTGCTCAGTGCTCTCATGCCTTGTTAGATCATTCCATCCACCATGTGACACCAGGATTTCTCATCTACAATATCTGCAGAAGGCTTTAAGTGTGTTGTTGCACTTCTCAACCCAGTTGAACTCCATCTTCCACTCACCTTGCCACTTGCAGAGTCTCTTATTGTTGGAAGAAGATGCAGTCAGCGCAGATCACTTCATTCTTTAAGCCCCATTACTTACCTCTGCAGTTAACACAAACATTGCAATATGATTTTAGTACATATCACACATTAACTGGCATACTATAACTCATCTTACTTGGAGGCGCTATCACATGTGTGCCTTATTATTGTCTGGAAGCACAGTGCAACTTCCATGCATGGAAACCAAACAAAGCACCAAAAACCAGCCATTATGGCTACAGATGTTATATAACATACAGTACAATCCATCACTGAAACAGCTATAGATGCAGTGAACAGTATGGAATATAGTATGGAATATAGGTTATTCCACCCAAGCACTTAGGCCCTTGTTTTGGAAGCATAATGCAAAACACATACACTGCAGCGAGACAAAGCCTGACATGTCGAAAAGAATGACAAAACAGGGTTGACAATTCACAACATAAAATTACATTGCTCATTAACCATGGTGGACAGTGAAAAGCATTTATAGCCTTGGCAATATATCCTTCCTATGTACCTCGGTCCTTGCAGATGGTTGTTTGCAACCAAACTTACAAACTGGGGCAGGCAGCTGGCAGTACAGACTAAGGGGTTGGACTGTCTCAGACCATTCAAACCTCTAGTCTGTACTGCCAGCTGCCTGCCCCAATTTGTACGTTTGGTTGCAAACAGCCATCTGCAAGGCCCAAGGTACATTGTAAGAATACACCTGTATGGAGTAATAAGCTGCAAATGAGCTTGGTACCATCCAGCAGACCTTGGTTTGATTCCCCAACTACCAAAATGCAGAAACAGAAAGAACATATAGCAAGGCTCACAAAAGACAAAAGCTGGCCACGACAACAGCCAAACAGCTTAAAAGTAAAACACCCAATTCTAATAGGAGCCACAGCCACCACAATACATTTCCAATGGCACCTGTGATGGCTCGAAGTACACTGTTTTCATTTGGTCAAACTGTCTCAAATTAAATTAAATGAAGACATGCACATTCAAAAGACAGTGCAGTGCCACCCAGAGAGAGCCACCACACAAGACTATACACAGGCCACATTTCTTGCAAATCTGTTCAACAGTTGCTAGTGCCATAAAAGAATGATTGCAATCTTAAATTTCATTGTGTCTTTTCTTCTAAAACATCAGCAACTAGCATGCCTGTGTTGATCTTGCATACTGCGTGACTCTGAGCAAGTCACTTAACTTCCCTGTGCTCCCAGGCCACACCTGTAAAAAAGCTTTCAGCTTAGTGTGCTACTCCTGGTTAAACAAAAAAAATGTGTTATGCACAATAAAATTATGTTTGCAGAAATCAATCAGAATTGTTGTATTCTGTTCAAAATGTTCCCATTTTACATCATATGATTGTAGCATGTGGGTGATTGTGCGTTACTGTGGGTGACTGTGGGCACTGAGTGTGACACGTGGACAGCCAGCTCTGAGTAAACTATGATTTTTTTTTTGTAATATAAAAATATGTTATGGACTGTCTCTCATGAGAGATGCTGAGACAGCATGTGAGATGACACACACACACACTCACACACAGGTTTTAGATACACGGTGTTACCTGGAAGGCCAGAAGCTAATTATAGACTAGAACAGGCCTTAATCAAGAATCTCCTGTTTATCTAAGTTAAATATAGCTTTAACTGCTAAGAGGGAAATCAGTATCCATTTTATGATGTTTCAAGGAGGAAACCAGGTTTGGCACACTGTTGCGAAATCACAAATGCTTTGATGTCTGTGTGAGAGGGAATACTGCTCATAGATGAAAGCAAATTTACAGACTTGATTGGGGGAGTCACATGGGGAATGGAGTTTCTGCTGCTGTAACATTAATTAACTTTCCTTCTAAAAATGGTAAAACTTCCTGGGTGTATGATTTTTAATAAACAGAGGAGGAGCTAGGTGACCTCACACAAAGGGGTTGGCAAAGATAGTTTTTTAAACAGTATTCTGTTTTCCTTCAGACACTTTTAACTACACTCTGACAAAGAAACATCTTTGAGCACTTTAAGCAAGTATGCAGGTAGAGAGAGACAACATCTAAGTACTGTAGTAGGAATTGCACTGTTAAAACCTTGTTCTTTTAAAATATTGTATGGTTCTTGTGATATATAGTTCTGTATTTTATGTTTTACATACCTTTATCTATTTTAGTAAAACTCTATTTTAAGAGCCTACTTGATTTGTCTTTGAATTTCCTTTCTTTAACAAGTGAAGTATATATGGTTAAAGCAGACACTGTGAATAAGCTTGAATGGTGATACCAAACTGGAAAAAGGTAAGAGTAATCTGAGGTCTTTATTAGAGCTTTTAAGGGTTAATTTTGTACACCTGGTTAGGTGCCCGTAGGCAAAGATATCTGGCACTTCAAAGACAGAATTATCTGAGCCTGTGCATTGGGTACACTAGCAAGAGGTTCACAGTTTGAATCCCTCCAGAACGGAGACCAAAGGTTGATTCAAACCCACAAAACAGACAGGAGGGTTACCCTGTTTCTGTTAACTGTTCACAAGACTGCGCTCAGAAGTTGGCACTTTGGAAGTAGAGGGCTGACCTGCTGAGTGGGTTTGTGACAGGTTGGTTGGCAGTGGTGCTAAACATTTTGGTATTACAAGCTTTAATTGTTCAGTGTGTCAGCTTGTGACCATCAGCTCACTTGCAAAGAAAGAAAAAGGCAGTGATTTATTTTTTAAAAAAGGAGACAGAACTATATCACTTGGCGTACAGTCAAGTTCCCACTCGTTTAATTTTTTTTCTTAAAGTGCAAGTCAGAGTAGCAGTTGTTAGGGAAGATGGGTTCCAACTACAGCAGGCACACTGTACACTACTTAAAGCAGTTATGCAGGGACAGAGGAGTCCCGTTCAAAGTGAAAGCCAGCAAACAGAACCTAGTGGATACCCTGATGGTAGCAGATACCCAGAGCACTGAGTCACATACCATGACTGAAAAGGACCAAACCTCGAGTGTGGCAGGGCTAGTGGCCAGTGCAGTGTCCAGATCCAATGAGGAGGGCAACAGGGCCACTGTTAGCGAAGGGCCACAGCAGCAGGGGAAGGTCACCAGTATCCTGGATCCAGAAGTACTCAGGCTGCAAATTGAGTTGAGCAGGATGGAGCTGGAATTCCAGAGGGAGAGGGAGCAAGAGAAGTGAGAGGTGGACTGTGAACGAGAGGCAGACTGTGAAAAGCGAGAGGTGGACCATGAACAACAAGAGGTAGACTGTGAAGAGCGTGAACACCAGCGAGCTGCAGAGGAGAAGAGGAAGTGAGAACACCGAGATGCAGACCATGAGGAGCAGAAGCACCAGAGGCAACATGAACTGGAGAAGCTACGACTCTAACCAGCGGCACCAGAGCAGGTAAGTGGCTTGGGTTTAACTGGGACTGCAGGACTGGGTTACAAATTGAACTCCAAACTGATAGCCGAATTTAAAGAGGGGGAGGACATGGATGCCTTTTTAAATTCTTTTGAAAAAGTTTGTATTCAGGCTAAAATTCCTAGAGAGTCCGGGAGCTTCCAGCTATCCCCGCTACTTACCGGGAAAGCTCGGGATGCATTGGGTCAAATGGACAATGAGGACAGTGATGATTACAGCAAACTTAAAGCTGCACTGTTAAAAAAATTTGAATTAACTGCTGAATCATGCAGAACTAAATTCTGTAAGCTCAGGAGAATCCCTGGCATGAGCTACGAGGAGCTAGCCATGAAACAACGTCAGTTTTTAAAATGTTGGTGGAAGGAATTGAGGCAAACTCTGTTGATAAAATTAAAAATGTGATTTTGTTAGAATAGTTTTATTGGGCATGCCCAACAGAGCTAAAAAACTGGCTGGAGAACCGAGATCCCAAAACAGTGCAAGAGGCTGCTGAACTCTCAGACCACTATGCTAAGAGCAGACCTGCTCTGAGAGTGAATGGGGCGGGTGTGGCAGCATAGAAATGGAAAAGCGCACCTTCAGGGCAGCTGAAACCTTCACTGCCTCCACCAAAACCAATTAGCCCCAGGTTTCAGAGAAAAGATTTCTCTGGAAAGAGAAGTGAATGTTGGTTATGTAAAGAAACTTGGCATACTGCCAGACAGTGTCCCAAAAGAATGAGCAATAATATGCAGAATGGTACTAGAAAATAAGTGGGTTGTTTGTGTGTCCCTAGGAGCATGCCAGTGAACATGAGGGAGCACATGCACCCAGTCAGGGTGAATGTTGTACAGACGCAAGGGTAAAAGCAGAGCCTGGTCAGCTTATACCCAATAAATACATCACTGTACAGGACTTTACTGGTGAGGCGAAAACATTGCCCATCGCTAGTGTTCTCCTGGACTGGGGTGAAACAGGGGGAACTGTGCAACAGGTGGCTGTAACCAAAACCTTAGCTGTGGATGTGATCCTGGACAACAATCTCAAACAGGGGATGGTTTGTGCAGTCAACCATAGCCAAGTAGCAAGGGAAAATTGTAGTTCCCTGAACCCCACAGATGCCATTGTGGAAGCCACTGAGAGGCTGGTTCCCCAGCCTGTGTCTCCAGATGGGGAGACTAATGAACAGGGGATAGAAATTTCCCCAGTAGCAAGTAACCACACAGCTACAGAGGGTTACTCCGAAGAGGGAGAGGTGACTCATGGTCAGAGGGTTGGGACTGACTGTGATCCTGAGTGTCCTGATGCTAGTGATAGGGACCCTAGCTTAGCAACTGAAGGGGACCTGTCCCATGCCTTGGGAATGTGTGAGGTGTTCACAGCTACTCAGAGAAGTGACCCTAGTTTAGAGAAGCCGAGGGCTTAGGCAGACTCGGATAGTGCACAGGGAGGTGATGACAGATATAAGGTTTATTGGAAAAATGGACTTATGTATACTCAGGCAGTACAGACAGAGGGAAGGGTGCTAGGTAGGTAGCTTGTTGTTCCCCAGGGGTATTGTGAGCAGTTGCTCAAGACTGCACATGATATTCCCTTGTCTGGTCATCTGGGAATCACGCACATGATGCAGTGGTTGGCCCAGAATGTCTACTGGCCTAACTTCACCCAGCAAGTGAAGGAGTATTGCAGGTCTTGTCACCAGTGCCAAGAAATAGGAAAGGGGGGCAAGAAAACCCAAGCCACCCTGATTCCCTTGCCCATAGTGGAGGAGCCATTCCAGAGGGTGGGAATGGATATTATGGGGCCTTTAAATACCCCCAGCTCCTCAGAGAAGAGATTCATCCAGACTGTGGTGTATTATGCCACCAGGTACCCAGAGGTAGTCACCCTATCCTCTCTGAGGACAGACAAAGTGGCAGATGCCTTACTTGGGATTTTCTCCCATGTTGGGTTTCCACAGCAGGTTATCACCGATTGAGGGGGTTCCTTCATTTTGGACCTGATGAACTGTTTATGAGAGAAGTGTGGGGTGGTGCAGAGATGCATGACACCGTATCACCCACAAGCCAATGGGCTTGTGGAAAGATTCAATGGTACCTGAAGTCAATGCTCCAGGCATTTGCTGAACAGCATGGGAGGGAATGGGAGAAATACCTTCCCCACCTGTTGTTTGTATACAGGGAGGTGCCCCAAAAGTCAACAGGATTTTCCCCCTTTGAACTCTTATATGGAGGCTGGGTACATGGGCCCCTAGACTTGATCTGGGGGGACTGGGAAGGCAAGCATGCCACCCAGGGGAACTCCCGTTGTGGATTACGTCCTTAGATTTAGGGAAAGGCTGAACGAGCTTATGAGGATAGCCCAGAGCAACCTGGCAGCTGCCCAATGGAAACAAAAAGTGTGGTACAACCACAGAGCCAGAGCTCACTCGTACATGGTGGGTCAGGAAGTCATGGTCCTTAAGACAAGCTGCAGGCTGAGTGGGCAGGACCATACAAAGTGGTTAGAAAGGTAAATGACGTGAACTACATTGTGGAGTTACCTGACCAAAGACAGACAGAAAGGATATACCATGTCAACATGATGAAGCCATATGCAAATAGGGCTAACATGGTGCTGGCAGTGTGTAGTCCTGGGGAAGGGATGGATGAAGGAGACCCCCTTCTGGACTTGCTGGAAGAAAGTAAGTGTGAGTCCTCTGTGGAGGCAGTCAAATTGTCTCCCTAGCTGGCCCTGGACCAGTTCCAGAAAGTAAGGGAGGTTTTAGCAGACTTTGCCCTATTGTTTAGCACCAAGCCTGGACTAACCCCCTTAGCGACTCATGATGTGGAGACAGAGACACAAATGCCCATATGGCGGACATTATATCAGGTGTCAGAGGCTGTCCAAAAGGACATTAGGAGGGAAGTGGAGGAGATATTGGATTTAGGGGTAATCCAGAGATCCCACAGCCCGTAGGCCTCACCCGTAGTCCTTGTGCCTAAGCCAAATGGCTCTACTCATTTCTGTGTGGACTATCATGGACTGAATGCAGTCATGAAGTCTGACACCCACTTGATGCCTCAGATGGATGAACTCCTGGACAAGTTGGGAGGGGTAACCTACCTTATGATGATTGACCTGACCAAGGGGTACTGGCAGGTAGAGTTGATGGACAGAGCTAGGGAGAAGTCAGCCTTCAGTACTCTGATAGGCTTATTTGAATTTAAAGTAATGCCTTTTGGAATGAAGAACGCCCCAGCCACTTTCCAAAGGTTGGTGAACCAGGTGTTAAATCATGCTGAGGAGTACGCCGTGGCATACCTGGATGACATTGCCATCTTTAGTACCAGCTGGGAGGAACACCTATCCCACCTTAGGGAAGTGCTGGGCAGGATACAGAGGGCCGGGCTCACTGTTAAAGCTGAGAAGTGCCAGGTGGCCATGGGAGAAGTGGCATACCTCGGGCATGTGGTAGGCTGGGGACAGCTCCGTCCTAACCAAATAAAGATAGAGGTAATCCAGGCATGGCCCAGACCAGAAACACAGAAGCAGGTCAGGAGTTTTCTAGGGACAGCAGGGTACTACAGAAAATTTGTACCCAATTATAGTGCCCCGGCTGCTCCCTTGTCTGACCTGACAAAGAAAAAGATGCCAAAGAAAATTACCTGGAACCCAGCCTGTGAGGAAGCCTTTTCCAAACTAAAGGAGGCACTGTGCAGTGCTCCTGTTTTGACAAGTCCTGACTATAGCAGTCCCTTTATAGTTCAGACTGACACCTCAGATGTGGGTATTGGGGCAGTACTGAGTCAGACATCCAACCAAGGGAGGGATCATTCAAAAGCATACCTGAGTAAAAAGTTACTTCCCAGGGAGCAGGCATACTCCACGGTGGAAAAGGAGTGTCTTGGTATAGTGTGGGCCCTAAAGAAATTAGAGCCATATTTATATGGGTAGCATTTTGCGGTATAGACTGACCACAACTCCCTGGTTTGGCTGACACAAATGGGAAAGAACAATGGTAGATTGCTAAGATGGAGTCTTGCTTTGCAAGGGCATGATATGACAATTGCACATAGAGATGGAGCCAGAAACCAGAACTCAGATGGTCTGTCTCACGTACATGAGGAGTAAATTGATTTGGGAAGCTTATCCCATGCTGGGGATAGAGCCCCCAAATTCAGTCTAGGTGGGGAGGATTGTGACATGTGGACAGCCAGTTCTGAGTACGCTATGATTTTGTTTTGTAATATAAAAATGTGTTATGGACTGTCTCTCATGAGAGATGCTGAGACAGCATGTGAGATGACACACACACACACACACACACACACACACACACACACACACACACACACAGGTGTTAGATACAAGGTGTTACCTGGAAGGCCAGAAGCTAATTACAGACTAGAACAGGCCTTAATCAAGAATCTCCCATTTATGTAAGTTAAATATAGCTTTAACTGCTAAGAGGGAAATCAGAATCCATTTTATGACGTTTTGAGGAAGAAACCAGGTTTGGCACACTGGTGCAAAATCATAAATGCTTTGATGTCTGTGTGAGAGGGAATACTGCTCATAGATGAAAGGAAATTTACAGACTTGATTGGGGAAGTCACGTGGGGAAATGAGTTTCTGCTGCTGTAACCTTAATTAACTTTCCTTCTAAAAATGATAAAACTTCCTGGGTGTATGATTTTTAATAAACAGAGGAGGAGCTAGGTGACCTTACACAAAGGGGCTGGCAAGGATAGTATTTTAAATGGTATTCTGTTTTCCTTCAGACACTTTTAGCTACACTCTGACAAAGAAACATCTTTGAGCACTTTAAGCAAGTATACAGGTAGAGAGAGACAAAATCTAAGTACTGTAGTAGGAATTGCACTGTTAAAACCATGTTCTTTTAAAAGATAGTGTGGTTCTTGTGATGTATAGTTCTGTATTTTATGTTTTACATACTTTTATCTATTTTAGTAAAACTGTATTTTAAAAGCCTGCTTGATCTGTCTTTGAATTTATTTTCTTTAGCAAGTGAAGTATATATGGTTAAAGCAGACACTGATAAGCTTGAATGGTGATACCAAACTGGAAAAAGGTAAGAGTAATAGGAAGTCTTTATTAGAGTTTTTAAGGGTTCATTTTGTACACCTGATTAGGTGCCCATAGGCAAAGATATCTGGCCCCCCGAAGACAGAATTATCTGAGCCTGTGCATTGGGTACGCTAGCAAGAGGTTCACAGTTTGAATCCCTCCAGAACTGAGAGCAAAGGTTGATTCGAACCCACAAAACAGACAGTAGGGTTACCCTGTTTCTGTTAACTGTTCACAAGACTGCACTCTGAGGTCAGCATTTTGGGAGAAGAGGGCTGACCTGCTGAGTGGGTTTGTGATACTGAGTACTGACAGTCCCATGCATATCAAGTATAATAAGCAAGGAGGCAGATTAGTGAATCAGCAACCTCGATGAATTTTAGAGAAGGAAAGCAAACAATCATAACTTGTGTGTTTTTACCCAGAAATAATATGATGTAAAAAAGGATGACAGTGTACCTTTAACAAAGTCTTTTGATGCAGCACACATGTTAAGAACTATTGTGAACACACACAACTACATTCGTTAATAATTGACGCTACCAAAACAACTGTTAAGACTCAGAAAGCACAGAGGTGTAAAGTAAGAAAGTGCAGAGTTCATTCTTATGTAACAGAATGAACGCTGCACTTTATAAGTTTATACCTTTGTGCTAATCTATCTCAGGAATCTGTGGTAAAACACTCTGCTAGCATGTGTGTATGTAACTACAGGGGCTAGCTGAGTATCTGACCATAGATCCTAGAGATCGATTAGCAGCAACAGTGCTGCATACATTGCAATAAATGAAGTTTTGCAGTATTTTATTTTTGAGTGTCTTTGTCAAAACATCTACTGTATATTGATTTTCCCCTGGCAGGCTGTCATCATGATGAACCATTATACCAACACTAGCTGACATACCAGGAAACACAACAACAGGCTGATCACACAGTGTTCAGAAATAATGAAGCAGCCCTTGCAAGTTATGGGAATAGAATCTATCATAATAACACTTTGTCATTCATGTATCTAAGATAAAGTACCTAACCTTGCTTCTCTGCCAGACCAGAGAGAACTTCATTGTGCAAACCGTTACTGTTGTCTCTTTATGTTTGCTGCTCCTGATGCAGTTGTCCCATGAGATAACCTGCCACCAGGGGAAAAATCAGTCTTTCATCTATAAATAAGGCAAAAGGATATATGCAGCAGCAACAATTGTGGTAAAAACAAACAGTTTTCTTCCAGGAGGGAGTACAGGTTCAAGCCTGGAGCTGAGCCAACAGTGTCCATAACAAACAAGCAGACTATTTCTTCAAAAAGATGGGCTCAGAGACACAGAATAAAGGGCGGAGATTCAAAACTTTGGAACAATGCAGACGTTGTCTTTAGCGCAGCTCCAGCCACTTCTCACCAAACTAAATATCCTCTTCAGTGCCTTCCATCGTTTCATCCCAAACCCTCCTCACTGACATCACTGTGACCTCTATTCCACCCTATCCCTCCAATCCCTATTGCAGAGACGTACATCCCACTGCTCCGCTTTCACCTCTAAATATTGGTTTGGAACTCTTCCTTCCTACCTCTCTCTCTTCTCCTCTCCTCTCCTCTCCTCTCCTCCTCTCCTCTCCTCTCTCTCCTCTCCTCTCCTCTCCTCTCCTCTGTCCTTAATCCTGCTACTCTCTTCCCTATAATTCACACTCAAATTGCCTCCACTCCTTCACCCTTGCAGAGCATGCACATCTGCTGGAAAACTAGCTTTCTCCTGTAGATTCCCTTCCCCCTGGAATAACCTCTCCCCACAAACCCGTCTGACCCCCTCCTTCCCTGTTCTTAAGCACCTCCTTAGACTATCCCTGCCACATTTTGTTGCTGTCCACTGCCTTAATCCATAACCATGCTACTGCCCCCTCCCTCTCCTCCACTTCCTGTATAAACTAGTGATCACGATTTTGCTCTTGTCGTCTCACCCTGCTTATCAAATCTCCTGTACACTACTCTGTAATGCATTCCAATATTGTTAAATTATCTGCTCTTTGTAATATGCATTTCTATGCATTATTCTGTATTATACCATGTATTTTATGTTTCTTCTGTATTATACTGTCTTCCTCTACTGTCTTCTGTATTATACTTGACCTGCTCCACAACTACAGTTATACCCCTGGTGCTCCTCCACTCCTTCTACTCTTCTTTCCTCCTTTTTCCTTCCTCTGTGCTTCCCCATACTAGTCAGTTATCTATTCCAGTAGGTTTCTCACTCTATATTTGCTGCCATTGTACAAATGCTGTAAATTGTTGTAATTATATGAGTTTATTGCATATTTCCATATAAGTTAGTGTCAACTGTGTTGTTTTTCATCCCTTTGCATTTCTCCTTACCCATGTTATTACTTTTATACTGATGAAGGCAGTGTAGCCCAGTGGTTTAAGGCTACAAGCTGCAAAGCTGCAAGCCTGAAGACCTGGGTCTGAATCCTATTGTGTGACCCTGAGCAAGTCACTTCACTTCCTTGTGCTCCCAGGTCATACCTGTAAACAAGCTTTCAGCTTAGTATGTCTCTTCTGGTTAAAAAAAAAAAGTGTTCCTGCTATACTTGCACTGCTTTTGTGTATCCACCAAGGCCCACCTTGAGAATAAGCTTGCTCAAAGATGTTCCACCTGGTAAAATAAAGATTGATTGATACTGTAGCTAAATTGTTTTGTTATCCCATTGTTGTATTTATACCACTTGTCTCCTGGTCTCACCTGGAAACGAGCTTCTGCTCAGTGTGCCTTTCCCAAATCAACAAAATTAAATAAATATATATTGACAAAAAAATCACACATATACATACACACACACACACACACACACACACATGCACACACACATGCACACACACACATTCATTGGAGCAGAATAAGCCTAAGGACATTATTTTATTCACAGCCATTTTTCATCAATTAGATTATATTGAATTTGGATAAAAACAAAACAAGTGAGATACACAATAAAATAATACAAAAATTATATTTTTTTTTAATCTAAATATGGCAAGTATATAGTATATAATTCCTTATAATTCATATATAAACGTATTTATTTCCACTGGTGTTAAATACATTTTAGAACCCACGTTTATTGTACCCTGTCTGTCAATCATCCGCCATTTATTCTACTCCATCTGTCAATCATCTTCCCTCCTGCTGGCACTACTTACATGTATACATACTATTGTACCACTTTCACATTCCTCACTGACAATACACATTACTAAGATTCAAAAGCCAGGTAAAGAACACTGACCACAGAAACTGTCACTCTATCCCAGCTGCTTCTTAATGCAGCATCAACCTAAATATCCAGCAAACCACAAACACAGCAGAACATTTATTTTCACTCAACAACTGTCTTACTCAAAGTACCCCACAAAGTACATTGTCTGCCCTGGCTTCCCATCTATGTCCACCATTTCAGTGTCTTCTTACACTATCCATCATATAAACAAGTTACTCTGCTAAAAGACAATACCTCACTCGCTTTTCATTTCTTCTTCTTTCCAGCATGTCATCAGTACTGTCACACAGTGCTCACTCTCCTTCCACTCCTGCTTGCATCTCTCATCACTGAATTCCACTCCTTCCCTAGCACCAGCAAATTTACTGAACACAGCATCAACTGAATAAATAAAATGGTGAGATCAACTCGATATGTATAAATAACTATTTGAAATAAAATAAAAAAATGAACAGCAGCACTTGCTTGCTACCCACTCCCAGATGCACCTTTCTCACTCTCCACAATTACCGGTCCTCTGCTGGCACCAGTTACTTCGGCAAACATAGGATCAACCAGATATCTTTCTTTATGTAATTTATAAATAAAACTAAAAAAATGATGGCTGCAAAAGTTAAAAAAAAAATTATCTATTAAACTGTAAGCCCAAACTGGACATTATGGCTGCTGATGCCACACCGACAAGATATTGCACGATCAACCAGATAATTAAACCTTTAACTCATATTTAAACAAAAAAGAATGATCATTTTAATACCAGCAAGCAAAAATCTTTCTCTCCCTCACTAAGTGAGAAAAAACAGCTGCCATTTTTTAAAAGAATCCCACCCAGATGCAAATGTGAACCAATAGAAGTACACAATATAGATTAGGGACATCACATTCCTAAGAACCATACTATCAATCCTAGCAACCAGCCCTGAACTGCAGAATAAAACACAGCAAAGTACAAATATTCCCCTTTGTTTTCTTTAAAAAAAACACACAAAATAAAAACTAAATAAAAATAAATTGAAACTACACACAAAACTACAGCCCTGTTGCATAACTGAAATAGTAACTGAAAAGTGGGGAACTTTTTAAATAGATAATTTATCTACACTTGAGCAGTTTGGCCTAGGAAACATCACTTGTGGCTTATATCACTTGTGAGGTTACCTGAGGTCAAATTGCTCTTGTGTACGTACATTTATTTAACTCTTCCCCATTGTATATCCCTTATTTATACAACATATGTTTTGAGATAAGTGGGCAGATAAAAACTGTTATGTTAGGCATCATGAAAAGATATTGGGCTCAATTTTCAATGCCTGGAGGATGATGCAAGGCACTTGCATCAAACACAAGTGACACAAGTGGCACCTTGCATCAAAAGATGCAGCAATATCTATTTTCCCAATGCTATCTGCATCAAAAAAGGGAGACATTGCACTAAGGTGACACTACACCAGCGCCAGGGTGCTTGTGTCACAGCAGGGCTACAACATCCCCTTTCCTGCATTTTTGCAAGCCCCACCATGGCTTTAACAGGTGGCTCAAATTAGACTATTACAAGAGTAGTAAGGGACCAAAAAAAGGAGTGGATTATAAAACTAGGATGAGAAATTTGGATCTGTTTTCATTGGATTACAGAAGAGTTAGGGTAAACATGTGCCTGTTCTACAAAGCCTTAGAAGACAATATACTGTGGGACAGCCTAGGGCTGAAACTGAAGGACCAGGTCTATAACACAAGAGCACACCCTCTTCAACTAAATGGGAGCAAATGTAATTTAGTAAGAAGACAAAAATGGTTTAGTCAAAGAGTCGTATCAGTTTGGAATAAACTACCCTAGCAAATAGTGGGGGAGTTCAACCATTAATGATTTGGAAACCAAATTAGATATTTTCTTTAGAGTGGAAGCACAGGTTTATTAATTAAGTGAGCATCATGGATAAAAGTCCATTTTAAGCTCAGATACTACCTATGACACCCATGATACCCATGATACCTATGATATCTATGACCAGCCAGGAGGTGGTCTAACTGCCCTACACTACTATTTGTCAGGGTGGTGAGTGAGCTGTGGGGATGGGAATGTGGGCAACAGGGCCTAAAGGGGCAATGAGGGTGCCCTAGGGCATGAGGGGGCACAGTGGCAGGTATAGGGAGTAGGAACACAGTGGCAGGTATAGGGAGTGGAGGAAGCATCTGGCAGAGGTGCCATAGGGCATATAAGACAGCCAAGGGGATTGGGTAGGGGTGAGTGGCATCCTGATTCTATTATGACATGGCCCCAGGTGGAAGCAGTCCTGGCACCTGACAGGGCTGCCTCCACCTGGGGCCATGAAAGAATTTATTTATTTCATTTAGTTTTTGTTGACTGGGTAAGTGCACTAGACAAATCCTGCCTATTTTCAGGCATGACCCAGGGGAGGGGAATACAGATGAATGCCAATTGACCTTGAACCAGATTAAGCTGTTAGTGGTATTTTTAGTGAATGAAGAAAATTTGGCCAGGACACCGGGGAAATTACCCTACTGCATTGCTGGCAGTAGGGGGACTTGCTGTTGTGAGTCAGATCACTTGGTGGTCAGACTTGGTGGAGGATGGACGTCGCAGCGAATGGAGAGCAGTTGGGCTCTCCCTTGGTGTTGCAGGAATCTACTGAGCCCACAGGGCAGTCATATCCAGATAAGGACTTGGAGGAGGGTGAGCTTTTTGTCTCAACTGAGGATTTATTGAGTCTTACTGTACCAGAAATGATGAGGAAAATGTCTACAAAGCTTAGCGCTGAGGAACAACTGAAGCTGCAGCTTGCAGAATTAAACCAGGAGCAAGAACAGGTCAAACTGCAGCTGCCTGCACTTTGTGCAGAGGATGTATCTGTCACTACCTTTCTGGAGGCTGTCAGTGCTTTGAACTGTGAGTCAGTGCCTCCTGTTCCTGATACAGAGCAGTCGGGTGAGTTGCAAACTGTTTCTGTTTTGCAGCATCCTGAACAGACTGTGAATGTTACGGCTAAGGCTGGCAGTGGGGAATCTAATCAGATTCAGTGCCAAAAGCCTTTTACAGATGCAGGAGTACTGCTGGTGTCTCATGGTTTACCGCAGGTTGCTAGGGTACTCCCGAAGGTCCTGGATGTGTCTACATCGGAGCACGGAGGCTCCATTTCCTCTGGGTATTCTGCCACCCTAATGAAAGCAACAGGGTTTGTTCTCCAAGGACCGTTCTCAAACTCCTCTTCCACCCTGCAACCCACAGAAGTAAGCTGTGTGTTTCAGGTGGATCCTCTTAATCAGGAGGGAGTCTCTGACTTTTCTTTTCTGAAACGGCCACTGATACATCAGGAGAAATTAGGAGATGAGGGAAAGGAGAAGAGAGCAGCAGTGATTTTTGCTAAAAGGAACTTAGGTGCACTAGAAGAGGGGCATGCTGATTTTTCTACTACTGAGGCAGAGATTGGTCTCAGAGCTTCGGTTACTATTCCTCCTGGACAGCCCTTGACTAATGAAACATGGTCCCCTCAGCGAGCGTTAAGTGATGCTGGAGGGACTCTGGATAAAGCATCTTGGTGGCCCACACCTGACTGGGGCCCTAAATTAAATTTTTCCCAGAATGAACCTACATGGCAACCACAGTTAACAGTTTCACCAGTACCTGCTGGGGCGTCTGAGGGGGTTCGGGGTGGGTGAGGACTTCTGAGGTTACCTTGCAGGCCAATGCTCCAGTGGTCACTAATAATTTGGGAGCTGAGCAACAGGTGGACACAGTACAGGGTACTCCTGTCACTGACAAACCCCTGATGTCTGAATTATTCTCTAGAAGTAAAAAAGAAGCAGCACCATGCAGAAATGCGATGTAAGGGGGGGTCTTGAAGTTAGGCCTGATAGGCTATATGCTGGGAAAAGTTTGTTAAAAGAGTCTTTACATTTTTTCTCCCAGGGAGGTATTTGCATTTATAAATATATCTGGAGAAGATAACTTTGATGTGAGCATTTGTTCAGCCTATGCCCTGGATCTTCTTTGGGAAAGATACAACCAGGTATAATTTTCCCCCATATGGACACCCTTTTTAGTGATTCCCTTAACAAAACCAATAATTAAATATGTTACCATCATGTTTAGGAATGAGGTTGTTCATGTGGATGATATTTCATACTGGTTGTCTCAGAAATGTGAGATCTTCAGTCCACCTGAAGCTATATTAGATTCTGAGCAGTTTTGGACAGGGGGATGGCGCTTCAAAGTTAAGCTCAGGCAAACTGATACTGGGATAGACCATATTCCAAATTCTTTCTTGTTAGGATGGGACAGAGGGGTGTGCTTTTATGCAGGGCAACCCCGTGCTTGTTACAAATGTGGTTCCAGAACACATTTATCCAATTCTTGTGATAAGTCTCGATGTGACAACTGTGGGGAAATCGGTCATATTGCTTTTCAATGTGCTAATTTCACCAGATGTGACCTTTGTGAGGAAACAGGTCATGTTTTTTCAGATTGTGTGTGTGGGCTGCCAAAAACAAGGCATCCAGTGGTAGTCCAGATCTGTTAATTCAAAAAGCCCAGGACCTGGTTATGGGTGTTGCCCAAATAGTCCCTGTGTCTGGAGTGGAAGAAATAGATCCTTCTTCGCATCCTACCACGGCCACGACAGAGGGTAAATCCTCTGAGGCTTCAGGTCAGATGTCTCCCATCCTTTCTCCTGTCTGTTATTCAGTACAAAAGGAAGGGGCTCTCAGGATTCCTCTAGAGCTCCATCAGTTATCCCAGTGAGAAGGTCCTCCCGGAACCTTAAACCCCCTCTGCCCCCCCCAGCAGACATGGAAACTAGTAATCCCTTTGCAGTATTGGCAGCTCAGTGGGGTGATTCAGAAATGGATTGCCAGGAACCTGACTCTCAGCCTATACAGGATAGTCCCCCTTCCACCTTTCAGGTTCAGGAAGGTTATAAGGGTAAAAAGAAAAAGAGAAGGAAAAAAGATGATTGACCCTCACTTTCCATGTACACAGTTTACTAAACTTTAAAAGAAGGCAGGTGATCTATGATTGTTCATAGTAATGCTTTAGATATCTGCCTCCTACAGGAAACTTGGATGTACTCCCTGGAACAGGCCAGGTTTTTCCAAAGAGAGTGGTGTTGGGGCCCATCCTGTTGGTCCTTTGGACAACAAACAGCAGATGGCATAGGATTTCTTTTTAATTCCAATGATTTTTCATTAATTAAGCTAATGGATTTAATTCCAGGGCGGTTAATGATCTTGGATGGGGTTTGGAGATCCATGACATGTCGATTTATCAATGTGTATGGTTCACAGGTAAAGGCAGAACGGGTGGCACTTTTTCATATGATAAAACCTTTTTTATTGACTTCTTATGAAATCTTTCTGTGTGGGGACTTCAATTGTGAGTTGAAGGCCTTGGGAAGCCAACCCCTGGGGTTTGGGAAAAAGATTTACTGTGATTCCAATGCATTATGGCAACTGACAAAATCATCTGGATTGGTCAATGGCAGTAGCCATCAACAAGGAGGTTTAAAATTTACTTATAAGAGATACCTCTATACGTCTACTATAGACTATCTCTTTCTTTCTGATAAATTTCCCTTTAAATTTTATACCTTCCCAGTTTTCTTTTCAGATCACATGCTCCTTCAATGTACTTTTCCCCCTCATCCTGTACCGCCTAGACAGCGGGAGCGATGGAAACTTAATGCACTGTTGCTAAAATGCCCTGAGGTAGTAGTGAAGATTCAAGCATTACTTTTATCAAGACTTTCTGTTTCCTTTTTATATGAAGACTTGGGGCAGTGGTGGAAAGATTCTAGAGATGATTTTTGTAATTTATTAAAAAATCAAGGGTGGTCTAGGGAAAATGACAAATTTCTTCATGATCTGAAGTTGAGGCAGCAATTGTATTATTTAATTTCTGTGGCAAATACCTCAAAGAGTGATCTCTCCTCCCAATTTTAACTCTGAAAAAAAAAACTTCAGGAGGTTCAATATAGTAGAGCTAATACACTTAAGGTACTTTTCCAATATGGGGTGAAAAAACAGCCTTCTGGAGATCCTTATGAGGCTTTTTAAAAATATAAACATAATACACATTTGGACACCCTTATGAATCAGGATGGACAACTAGTGAGGGATTCAAACAGCCTTCAAGCAGTGATAAAAACTTTTTTTCTTTCTCATATGCCGGAGGCACCTCCTAGCATGAATACTATGAGGCAGTTTTTGAATAAGATAAAACTACCAGACACACAGTTTAAAAAATCATTGTTAATTTCTCCCATTACACATGCAGAAATAGTAACGGCTATTAAAGCTCAAAAATTAGGTATGTCACCAGGGATTGATGGACTGATGGCAGAATTATATCAAGCCTTCCCGGCTGAATTCCCTGAATGTTTGGAGCTGATATTTAATTTTTTTAGCCTCGGTAGAATTTCCAGTTTGGTTCTCTGAGGGGTTGTTAATTTTTTTGTATAAATCGGGGGATAAAAAACTCCTAGTGAACTGGAGACCAGTTACGCTTCTGAATTCAGATTATAAGCTTTTGGCGGGTATTATGAATATGAGGCTCAAATAGTTTGCTGTCACTGCCCTTTCCCCCTATCAATTTTGTGGGCTTCCCGGTAAAAAAATTCACCATGCTCATATGATTGTTTGAGATTTGATAGAATATTCTAATTTGAATAAACTTTCTGGCTGTATTATTTCTGTTGACCAAATGAAGGCTTTCGATCGGGTTTATCACCCGTTTCTATTTTTGACTTTAACACAATATGGAGTGCCTGAGTTTTTTTAAATTGGGTAAAATCTATCTATAATAAGGCTATTATTCACCCCATCATTCAGACAGAAATCAGGCATGGGTTTCATGTTCCCACGGGGTGCGTCAGGGATGCCCCCTAAGCCCTTTATTATATGCTTTTACAATAGATACACTGATTCACTCTCTGTCACAGTATCCACTATGGAAAGGGGTCTGTGGCCCTCCCATATTGGAGGAATTACATGTACAGGCGTATGCTGATGATTTGTGTATTTTTTTTCCAACTATAAACAAGTTGCACGGTTTTTGGAGTTTATGGATTCTTATTCTTTGATTTCCAATTCCAAACTTAATAAACAAAAGAGCCAAGGATTGTTTACTGAGGTAGGCAATCCTGCCACACTCATTATACAGGGACTTTGTATTTCATCTGAGCCTATAAAAATTCTGGGATTATTATATGGGTCCCAGAATTTGCCCAAGTTAAATTGGGAAAAGGCATTAACTTCCATACAGGGGAAAATTCAAATTTAGAAACACTGGAAATTGTCTAAATTAAAACGGGTACAAGTAATCAAACAATTTTTAATTCCGGGTTTATTATACATGGAGATAATATTCCTAATACCAATAAAATTTTAAACAAAGATCTACAGCATATTTTTTCAGATGGCATGGGGTAATAGACTCAACACAATTAAGTGGCAATACACATATTTGGTGAAAGAAAAAGGGGGATTAGGGATGGTGGATCCAGTTATTTTTTTTTCTACATTATTTATAACACTAAATATTAGGGCTGGGTGGTTGGCATCATCATCAAGTTATGAGATATTAATGAGACAGGTGATGGTTCATTATTACTCTGGCTCACAAGCCCTCCTAAGCCTATTTCTAAATTGTCTATACCATATTACTTTTTACCAATTGCAAAGAAGCTATTTAAATGGGGGTTGTTGGTCCAAGTAGTATGGGATAGTACAGGACCACAGCTGTATACTAAAGTTTTGCAGATATTATATCCGAGTGAACCAGCCTTTAAAAACTGTCCTTCTGGTCGCATGGAGGCAGTGCTTCAGAGGTTAAATAACCCTAGACTGCCGGACTATATGTGGGAAATTTTATGGCTCACGGTTTATGGAAGGATTGGGGTTTGGGGAAATGCTAAGCATAAAGTCTTAAGTGAAAGAACTTTCCCTTTTTTAGAGTGTGTGGCTCAGGAGGAAACAGTGGAGCATTTTTTTCTTTTTTTGCACATACAGTATGCCAGGTCTTTTTGGAAATTCCTTGCCTTTAAATGGAAAATGAGGTGGTTATTGTATTTAGATTATGATATGTTGGTGTTGGGTCATTCTCCTCAGTTGGGGAAGAGGTATAATTTAGAGACTCTGCAGATCTTTTGTTGCACTTTAATATATTATTTATGGCAGGCTAGGTGCCAATGGGATTTGTATCAAAAACTGATGCCCTAAGATACTGTAGGGTTATTGATTCAGGGAGCCATGGAAAGGGTGTATCTTCATGATTTAGGGTTTTCAACCACTAGGAAGGTGACAGATTGGTGGAGAGGGTTCACAAGATTTATAAAATATAAATAGTTAAGGGTTGTATATAGCATTTTGTATGGCTTTATAGGGATAGACGTGGAATATGGGATGTCTTAGGCTTATATGGGAGTGTAGAATGATATGAATTAAGAAAATTGTAATGATTCTGTTTTGTTTGCTGTCCGACAATAATATTTTATTTTTTTTCCTGGGTTTAGTATGTGTACCTGTGCTGTACTGTAAATGTTTTGTTTGATGTAATATTAATAAAAAATTCCCTTACTCTTTTCGAGAAGTGCCATGGCATCTTTAACATCCACTTGAACTACCACCAATCCAGGCAGATGGGACCTCAGTTTAACATCTCATCTGAAAGTTGGGATAGAATAGAATAGGATTGCTATGCCAACCCCTCCAACACAGTCCCCTCAGTTGTCTTATACACTCTATGGTACCTCTGATAGGTGCCTCCTCTTCTCCCTGTACCTGCTGCTATGCCCCCTAGTACCCTATAGTACCTTCAGTGCCCCTGAAGCCACATTACCCACCTTCCATCCAGGGTTCTCCCCTCCCACTTTCTCAAATCATATAGGCTTGTGCTGGGTGGGAGGGGTGATGGATCCCTTCATTAAATTCCGCAGGTGTAACTTATATTTGGCACAGCCCTGTGGCTGCAGCAACTCCCAGGTCTTCAGTGAAGGGACCTCTGATTTTACAAAATTGGGCACAGGGTCCCTGATACACCCAGAGTTTGCCACAACCCTAGATCACTACAAATTGTGGTAATCTAAGGGCTCCTTGAAAACTGATCCCATTATCTTTTCATGATGCATTATGTTGTTCTGATATTTTTCCTTGTTGGACCATGTAGTAATATATTGTTAAGAAAAAGTAGTAGCAGATCAAAGAACTAGCTAATCCCAAACAAGCACAAATACAATGCTGCATTTGGCTAGCTTCTGAATTGCAATCTGCATCTACAAGCCCTGCAACAGCTGTAAAGAAGCAGTAAGTCAGTCACACATTGCAAAGTCACAATCCCTTTTACATATTACCAATCATATTTATCCTAAAACATATGGTTGTATAAACTACATGGTCTGACTGCATATTAATCTTCATTTGAGGCCAGCGATATTAAGCTATCTCACAAGTGGCAACACCACTTGTGAAATATCTTAATATCATTGGCTTCAAATGAAGAGAAATATGATATCTTCAGGCCATTGATATGCAGCAGGGACCTGTGTGATGCATGGTTTATGTGCACAAGTGCTGTTTGACCTCTGGTAACCTCAAGATGGCATATGGTCAAACAGCACAAGTGTACATAAATCATCTTTCACACAAGGCTCCCTTACATATTCCATTTATGCAACAGGGAAGGACCTTGTGCCAGATTTTCAAATGGCCCAAAATGTCTGTTGGACTAAGTCCCCTGCTGCAGCCCACCAGTGGGGGGAAAAATCTCTGCATTGGTGGACATTCCAGTATCCAGCCCATTCTCTGCATAGGCAGCATGTGCAGCTGCAGCGGATGTCACTGCTGGTCCAACCAGGCATAATGTTTTGATGCATCTGCACCAAAAAATGGCCACAAGCTGCTGTAAACTGAGCAGCTGATTGTATTTCATGGAGTTTTTGTTTGTTTGTTTCTTGACCCTTTTTTTTTACGGCTGCAGTAGGCAGAGCCTACAGACATTTTGCATGTACAAAAGGAGTGATGTCATGTTTTCTGTCCATGGAACTGACTGGGACAAATGATTATCAGAGCCACCTATGACCTCAGAAGGAAAGTGTAATTAAGGAATGAGGAATGCTAAAACTACAGCTCCCAAGGAAAACAATAGACACTGCATTCTGATTCCAGTTGAAAGAGCCACAGGTTTTTTTTAATCGTTTATATACTAAAAACATAAAAGTTTAGCTTTGGGGATTAACAATATTTGTTTACCATATTCTATATATATATATATATATATATATATATATATATATATATATATATATATATATATATCAGTTCACAACAGCAGAGCTATAAAACTGTTCTTATCCAGTGAGAGTAAATGGCAACAGTTACAGTTTAGCAGATACCTGAGAGTTAGCTTACTGGGGTTTCTGTAAGACAACAGCTACTAAATAGCTCTAATTCATTATTTTTGTTTTCTATGTGTGTCAGGTCTAGCTAGCAGGAGTGTTTAAATTTTAAAACTTTTAATTTTATCAAACTATACACAACCATAAAAGCACAGAAACTACCCAGATCATCAGTGCTATAATTGATACTCTAGCTGTTTTCTTAAAGAAACCCCACTCAGTTAGATTTCAAGTATTTGCTAAACTGTAAATGTAGGTATTAGCATTCTATTAGCAGCTAGTGCTGATTTTGCTCTGTGACAAGATTTTTATTTTTTTTTGTTTACAAATGAAGTTTATGGTATGAAGCTACAACCTAGAAACTGCAAAATACTTTGAAGTCAGTTTTTCTCCTGTGTTTGGTATAGCATGAAAGCAATAGGATGACAGTGACTATTTTAGCTACACATTTGATTCCATATTACAATGGTTCAGTGCACTACACATTTAGTGTATCACACTTTTCAAATACTAAAACAAATATTCTCCAAACTGAATAACTCACACATACATATTGTTTATACTTTATTAAAAAGATACTTCACATTTGTAATAAATAACAAACCAAAAACATTCAGACAGAAGGTTACAAATCCGATGACAAGTTCAGATGTTTTCCATGTAAAACAGAAATTTTGTTACTGACATGCCTGAAACATCAGTTGTAGTCAGTAAAGTATTATTTACATAGGTGTTGTAAACAACAGGTTTTAGTTCAGAAATTCAGTCTTGATAAATTTGGTATTTTAGCAGTTCTGTAAGATTTATGTCTCTCTGATTTAAGAGTGCATAGCATAGCAATGAAAGGGTTTCTGTAATTGTTTGCATGAGAAGTGGGCGTGACAGTGGCATGCAAGAGTGAAGTCTAAATTTGTTTCTTGGCCATTCTGGGCTCTAAAGTTTAACACTATTGTGTGAAGAGAATAAAGTCTTGTGTTTTTTGCATTTGAATAGATCTAGTGCTTTGAAGTTAAAAGATATAAATTATATATATATACACATAGTGTTACGTGCACCTGAAAAGGACGAAGATACTACTAAAATAAATGCTGTTCTGATATTTTATTTATATATGTGTGAGATTTTAAGTGTAGTTTTGCCTAGGTCACAGACACATAAGCTATAAATAATGATAGATGTATTAGTCAAAGTTTGTGGTAGCAAAATAAAGCAAGAAAAATAATATATGTGTTTTTTTCCTTTCAATTGTTTAACCAGAAGTGGCACACTAATCTGAAAGCTTGTCTACAGGGGCAACCTGGGAGCTCATGGAAGTTAAATAACTTGCTCAGGGTCACCCAGTATGCAAGTTGTTGGCCCAAAGTTTTTCATTGCTGTTAATTGATTTTGTGGTTTTGTTTTATTATACTCCAAGGGAGTGGTTGCTATTTAAGGTGAAAGTGTTACTTAATTCAGTTGCTAGATTTGTAGTAAAATCTCCACAAAGGGTCCATCATCATTATAATCTTCTAGAGCAAGTGGGTTGGCTTCCTCTGGTCAGAAGATATAAACTTCAACTGGGTATATTAGCAAAAAAGGTGTTACTTAATAGAGTCCCAGCTTGCTTTTTCTTAATCTTTAAAAAACAGAATTCTATTGTTAATACACGGTCAACAGGTAATTTTTCTCTTTGCATTCCAAAACTGCATACTTCCCTAGGACAAAAGGCTTTATCTTACACGTTACCTACTTTGTTAATACAATACAGTCTGTCTTTGATTGTGTGAACCTTTCCCTTTGCTCCTTTAGGCATAGGTTGAAAGAGTATATTTTTACAGAGTGCAAGTGTAAATGCTTTGAATGATGGTGTTAAGACATATTTATATGTACTGGTATATGTATATTTCCTTTTGTTATTTGTAGTATTCTAAGATGTATGTATTTTATATTGACTTAATTGTTATTTGTACACTGATCGCCCAAGAAAATGGGTAATTTTTGGACCATGGTCCTATCAGTATAAATAAATAAAACAAACAAACAAACATGTGGGGGTTGTGGGATTCAAACCCAGATCTCCAGATTTGCAGTTAAGAACCTTAAACCACTGTGCTACACTGCCTCCCTAGTTATGATAGTTATCTGTTTTATGGTTCATGATGTTGGTATGGTAAGCATATCAACATACTGACATACAAAAATGCCAGCAGACTATGCCTAGCAGGCTTTTATGTCTGCTCGTTTTGTCAGTCCTCACCCTGGGAGCTAACCTTGCTGCCCCCCCACCCTCTTGGGCTTCTCCATTCCCAGCCTAGTGTATTCCCATTTCATTGGACTTTGCTTCCACAAACCTTTCCCTATAAAGACATGAAAAAAGACAGGCCCCAGTACTGAACCCTGTGATACCCCACTAGCAACCCCTCTTTCTTCACTGTTGACTCCATTTACTATTACCCTCTGTGCCCTGTTGTCCAGCCAGTGTTTTATATAGGCTACCACACTGGGACCCACTTCCAGGCTGGCTAATTTATTTATTAATCTTTTGTGCGGGACTGTGTCAAATGCCTTGCTAAAGTCTAGATAGGCCATGCCCACAGCCCCACCCTAGTCTACTACTTTGGTCACCCAGTCAAAGAAATCAATTAGATTTGTCTGACATGACCTTCCTGCTGTGAATCCATGCTGCCTTGGGTCCTGTGCCCCACTGGCCTCTAGGTACTCAACAATTCTTTCCTTCAGAAGTGATTACATCATTTTCCCTACCACTGAGGTCAAAGTGACAGGTCTGTAGTTTCCTGCCTCTGTCTTGCTCACACTTCTGTAAAGGGGAATCACATCTGCCCTTCTCCAGTCCTCAGGTATCACACCATCCTCCCATGATTTATTAAAAAGGGTAGTCAGTGGTGTTACTAGTTATTCCCTTAGTTCTTTTAGAATTCTGGGGTGAATCCCATCAGGCCCCATTGCTTTATCCACCTTTAGTTTCAGGAGTTCTTTCAGAACCATTTCTTCTGTGAAAGGACTAAAATCACCCCACCCCATCCAGAGTGCTTCTATTGACTGGATTAGGTATCTCCCCCTGCTCTTCCATTCTGAATACTGAGCAGAAGTAATTGTTCAGTATCCTTGCTTTTTCACTGTCACTCTCTGCCCAACCACCTTCCTCTTTATTCAGCCTCAGTATCCCTGCCACAGTCTTTCTTTGCTCTCAAATGTACCTATAAAAGGTTTTATCCCCCTTCTTAACTGAGTTGGCTATCTTTTCCTTGGTTTGAGCCTTTGCTATTCTGACTGCCTTCCTGGCTTCCTTCTGCTTTAACTGGTAGAGTTCTCTGTCCTGCTCCTTCTGTGTTTCCTTATACTTCCCGATTGCTATTTTTTTCTCCCTAACCTTCTCCACAACTTCTTTTGAGAATCATAGTGTTTTTTTCTTTCATTTTGATTTATTTATTTGCTTCACACAAAGGCTTGTTGCCTCTGTGATGGTGATTTTGATGTTTCCCCATTGTTGCTCCACCCCACCTTCTTGCCTGTTTGCTAGTGCTTTTCTGAGGCACTCTCCCATTTTGAAAAAAATCAGCATGAAGTCCAGTACCTTCACTTTTGTATGGCTTGACTCTACAGCTAAGTTTATCATGAACCACACTGTCTGGTGGTTGCTTGTTCCCAGATGGCTACCCACTTCTAGATATGAGATCCTCTCTCTGTCCCCATTTGAGAGTACCAGGTCTAAGATTGCTGCTCCCTCCTGAGTGGGTTTCAAAACTAGCTGTCTGAGGCATGTCCCTTGTAGGGCATCGAGAATGGCCCTGCTCTTGGATGTGGCTGCAGCAAAGGTGCTTCAGTTAACATCTGGCATATTCATGTCCCCCATTAGCAATGTCTCCCCTTTCTCTGCCATCCTAAGGATGCCTTCTATCACTTCCTTGTCCATTTCATCCCCCTGAGATGGGGGTCTATATACAACCCCTGTGAGGACTGTGGTGCCATCACTTTCCTTCTTCTAGAGTGATCCCCCTAGCTATGCATCCCAGCATCATGTGGGCTTGGCCGCTGCCCTCCTACAAGTCTCTGAGTTGTTCATCTTGGCTTCCATCACCACCCCCAGGTCCATCTCAGCCATACAGCCATAGCAGAGGTACATTGCATAGAGGATATAAAATGTCAATAAGCATGCCATGCAACAGATGTGTTGAGCAGTTACTGAAGCAAGAAATGTACAGCTGTCATTTTTTACATCCTGTTCAAAATGTGTTTTTGTACCTGTGGTGACAAATGGCACAGTCGCTGTGCAAATCTCCATTTGGCTAATGAACTGATAGTGTCACTGTTGATGCGGTGGGATCACAAAAATCCCATGCTGAAAACCTAGAGTGACGATATCAAGAAACGCCCAGGGCATTAGGGTTTCTGACCATGACACCTTGCACTGTAGGGACTGACAGGCATCAGGGGTGTGACTTGGGATTGTCAACAGTAATGCTCATGCCATTCCACCCCCATCCCCACTCTGCAGCCAGTGACAGGTATCAAGGCGTGCCTTTGACTCTTTAGCCCAGAAGTCCAATCCATTCTCTTCTACTGTACCCATTTCAACGTACTTCTTTATGGAATGAGGTAATTGTAAAGTTTGAAAACCCCAAGGCACACCTTGACTCTTGTCTGTGTCTGCAGGGTAGTGTGAGGTGAAATGGCATGAGCATTATTGGCAATGACCCAAAGGCGCACCCCAATGCCTGTCCATGTCTGTGGGGTGGGGTTGGGTTGGCATCACTTCAATATTTCACTGCCATTCCTATTCTGCCCATCTGTCTGTGTGTGTGTCTCTCTCTCTGTATATCTATATGTCTATGAAATTATCTATCCTTCTATTAATTGCATGTATCGCTATTACCTATTTCTAAAACAAACCTGTATATCACATTTGCCTGCACTCTGAGCACATACTTATGAAACTGTGCATAATTGTACTCTACTTCTACGTAGACCTCATACTTACCTAATATTCCCATTATCACAAGCATAACTACCTTGCCCTTATCAAAAGCGACCCCCTCTGAAAGTTAATATCACATTTTCTCTTAACAGTCCATCATCATTACATCTGACTTCCTGACATCAACACATTGCTTAAATATAACTTACATCACCTCATGGATAAAAACCCTGTTTCTCTTAAAAAAAAAAATGTGCAAATAATCCTAAGGCTGAACATATGCCAGCCATTACTTTTTCATGTACTGCCACCTTCTGTTACATCATGGGAATTTGCATATGTTTCCCTTTATGCTTTCCATTATTGGGATATGTGCAATTGTGTTTTGTTTAAAATTTGGCTGTCTGGCCAATATCATCTGGGATAACACATACATCAGTGGTATTTTCTCTGGGGTTCTTTTGTAAGCTTCCTATTCCTTCCATTAAAATGTACACCTCCATATATTTTCCTAATAATGTGTATGCCTTCCTTAGAACAGATACTAAAACAAATCTTACTACTTACAAATCATTGTGTTGTTTCTCCATGCCTCCTTAACAATTCCACACAACTTCACTAACTTCATTGTGCAGCCGTGGTGGATCTGACCAGAATTTGTTTAATATAGATACTGTTGCATCTGTGCTGCAGTAAGTGAGTGAGACCAGAAGTGAGATTATCAGCAGGAAGCCTGGGAGTGAGGGGAAAACAGCAATTTGAGGAGAGTGAAACAAAATGGTTATATTAAATGTATGCTAAAAATAGAAAATAGAGTTAAAAATAGATGTTTCAACCGTAGGTCTTCTTCAGGAAATATCTAAAAGAGAAGAAGAAAAGTTAGTGTAGAGGAGAGGTAAAATTAGGAATATATATGTGTGGAAAGAAAAAGGGGGAGGTTCTGGGAGGAAAAGCAATAAATGGCAAGATAAAGACAGGATCTGGAAAACAAATAGGTGATGATGGGAGTGGCAAGGCATAATAGCACTGAATAAGCTAGAGTAGTCCCCAGGTGAGGACTACTCAACAGGGTCTAGTAAGAAGGCTGAAAGATGACAAATTGGGGATGGAGGAGACATCTGGGGAAAATGAAAATAGATGGGTACAGATACAAACAGACTTTGGGGAAAAGAAGGGGTGGCTGAAAGATATTAGTAAAAAATAAGGCTACTATTTAAACTGGAGGGCTGCTGGGAACCAAGGCAGATGATCAGCTTGGTTTCCATGTTTTTTCTATGGTCAAAATCCCAGAAGCCCTTCTGAAGGACACAAACAGAAATATCATTGGCACTGTGGTCCCTAGAGATAAAGTAGGATACAATGGGTGCATCAGTGTCTCCATTCCTGACTGCTCTGTAATGTTCCCTTAAACAGTCAGCAAGGCATCTACCCGTTTCTCCAATATAAATAGCTGCACACTTCCTGAAAAGAATACAATATACCATATTAGTGGAGGTGCACACAAACTCCTTGGTGATGTGAAAAACACCTGTGGGCCCCCAAATTTCAGTCACACTAGAAATAAATTTGCTGGTGTAGCAGTGAGTCCTGTTACAAGATTTGGTACCTGGTAGGGAGGAACTGCTGGGAGTAGGCAGGCTGCTTCTTAACAGGAGATTCAGTGGGTTGAGTGGCCGGTGGTAGGAGGCAATAGAAACATAGAAATTGTCAGCAGATAAGGACCTCTAGGCCCATCCAGTCTGCCCATAGGCCCTATACATTGTATGTGGCTACTGACCCTATGTGATCAATGGCTTTTCATCACTCCCTCCCCTCCCCTCTCAAGCTTCCCTTGTGCCTGTCAAAAACATGCTTAAACCCCACCACTGTGCTTGCCCCCACTACCTCCTATGGCAGACTATTCCATATGTCGACTACCCCTTCTGTGTAGAAAAACTTCCTCACATTACCTCTTAATCTATCCCATTCCAATTTCATATTGTGCCCCCTTGTTCTAGTACTTTTTCTACATTGGAAAAGTTCCCCCGCCTGCACTTTGTTTATGCCCTTGAGGTACTTGAAAGATTCAATCATGTCTCCCCACTGTCTCCTCTCCTCTAGTGAGTACATATTAAGGTCCCTTAGTCTGCCAATTTCCCTTCCTAAGGGATATCCTGCAGATCCTAGTTAACCAATAGCCTACTTCCTCCTACACCTCACTAGAATTGCCTTATGTCTGCCCCATGCATTCTTGAATTCTCCAACTGTTTTTGACTCCATGACTTCCTCAGAAAGGCTGTTCCATGCATCTGCAACCCTCTCTGTGAAGTAATACTACTTCACATTACCTCTGAGCCATCCCCCCTCTATCTTCAAATTGTGCCCCCTTGTTCCTGAACATCTCTTTTTCTGAAAGATGCTACCCTCTTGGACATCGTTGATTCCCTTGAGGTAATTGAAAGTTTCTATCATGTCCCCCCTCTCCTTTATTTCCTCGAGGCTATACATATTAAGCTCCTTTAGTCTTTCTTTGTATGTCTTCTGGTGTAGACCCTGCACCATTTTGGTTGCCATCCTCTTGACAGCCTCCACCCTGTCTATGTCTTTGCAGAGATGGGGTCTCCAGAACTGCATGCAGCACTCCAGAGATGGTCTTACCAACTGTCTGTACAGAGGGGTATCAACGTCCTGTTTTCTACTGGTGATGCCTCTCCCTATGCATCCCAGTATCCCTCAGCCTTCCTTACCACCTTCTGACATTGCTTGCCCACCTGTAGGTCATCTGATATAACTACTCCCAGGTCCCTTTCCATTTTTGTTGTTGTCAGTATCTCACCCCCCATTGTGTACTCTTCCCCTTGGTTTTTGTTTCCTAGGTGCATTACTTTGCACTTCTTTGCATTGAATCTAAGCTACTATACATTTGACCATTCCTCCAACCTTGCAAGTCTCTTCTCATCCTTTCCACCCCACCTTGTGTATCAACCCTATTGCAGATCTTTGTGTCATCTGCAAAGAGACATACGTTTCCTTCCAGTCCCTCTGCAATGTCAATTATAAAGACATTAAAAAGGACCGGCCCCAGTACTGAACCCTGCAATACCCCACTAGTAACCCACCTTCCTTCACTGTGGACTCAGTTTACTATTATCCTCTGTGACCTGTTGTCCAGCCAATGTTTTACCCAGGCTACCACCCTGGGACCCACTTCCAAGCTGGCTAATTTATTTATTAATCTTTTGTGCTGGACTGTGTCAAATGCCTTGCTAAAGTCTAGGTAGGCCATGTCCACAGCCCCTCCCTGGTCTACTACTTTGTCACCCAGTCAATGAAATCAATTAGATTCATCTGACAGGACCTTTCTGCTGTGAATCCATGCTGCCTTGGGTCCTGTGCCCCACTGGCCTCTAGGTACTCAACAATTCTTTCCTTTAGAAGTGATTCCATCATTTTCCCTATCACTGAGGGCAAACTGACAGGTCTTTAGTTTCCTGCCTGTGTCTTGTTCCCACTTTTGTGAAGAGGAATCACAGCCGCCCTCCTCCAGTACTCAGGTACCACACCATCCTCCCATGATTTGTTAAAAAGGGTAGTCAGTGGTGTTACTAGTTCTCCCCTTAGTTCTTTTAGAATTCTGGGGTGAATCCCATCAGGCCCCATTGCTTTATCCACCTTTAGTTTTAGGAGTTCTTTCAGAATCCTTTCTTCTGTGAAAGGACTGAGATCAACCCCCTATCCAGAGTGTTTCTATTGACTGGATTAGATACCTCCCCCTCCTCTTATTTTGTGAATACTCAGCAGAAGTATTTGTTCAGGGTTCACTGTCAAAACTCCTCACCCGTAATAGCGCGGCCCTTTAAAGCACAGCTGAAATAGCACTATGCCACAATAGCAGAAGGGACTTGGCAAGGTTGGAGGAATGGTCAGAAGTATGGCAGCTGGTATTCAATGCAAAGAAGTGTAGGTAATGCACCTGGGAAACAAGAACCCAGCAGAAGAATACACAATGGAGGGGAGGTAGTAACAACAACAAAAAAAGGAAAGGGACCTGGAGGTAATCATATCAGATGACCTTAAGGTTAGCAAGCAATGTGAGAAGGCAATGGGGAGGGCTGGGGGTACACTGGGATGCATAGGGAGAGGCATCAGCAGCAGAAAATAGGAAGTTGTTATCCCTCTGTACAGACAGTTGGTGAGACCCCATCTGAGTACTGTGTCCTGCTCTGAGACCCCATCTCCGCAAGGACATAGACAGGATAGAGGCAGTCCAGAGGAGGGCAACTAAAATGGTACAGGGTCTGCAAGAGAGCTTAATGAGGAGAGACTAAAGGAGCTTAATATGTATACCCTTGAAGAAAGAAGGGGACATGATAGAAACTTTTAAGTGCCTCAGTGGAATCAACAAAGTCCAAGAGGGTAGCATCTTTCAGAAAAGAGACGCAAGAACAAGGGGACACAATTTAAAGATGGGGGGGTGTCGAGGGCAATGTGAGGAAGCATTATTTCACAGAGAGGGTAGTGGATGCATGGAACATCCTTCCTGAGGAGGTTGTGGGGTCTAAAACTGTGGGAGAATTCAAGAATGCATGGGACAGACATAAGGCAATTCTTGTGGGGGGTAGGAAGAAATAGGCTGTTGGTTAACTAGGATCTGTGGCCTATCCTGTAGGTAGGGAAATGGGTAGACTAGATGGGCCAAGCAGTCCTTATCTGCAGTCAAAGTCTATGTTTCTATGTTTCTAGTGTAAATCTATTTTAGCACACGCCATTATAGCGCTCGCACTTACAAGAAGTATTAATCCTGAGTCAACTTAGCCAGTGCACTGAACTGTAGTTACCTTGCACCAATTAGGGTGCAGAAATGATGTGGCATGTTATAATGGAGTGGTGCAGAGTTAAAGGCAATCACTTAATTTAGAACTGTAGTTACCTTGCACCAATTAGGATGCTGCAATGAACTATAGTGACCTTTCAGTAATTATCTCATTACTTCTATATAACTTTTTTAGCGCTCGCCATTATAGCACTTGCACATACATGAAGTGTTAATACTGAGTTAACTTAGCCAGTGCACTGAACTGTAGCGTCTCAATGAACTACGGTGAACTTTCAGTAATTATCTTGTTACTTCTATATATACTCTATCGGGGGTTATATTACTCTGATTTGATTTGATTACTTTTAATGTATTTGAATAAAGATTACCTTGTAGCCCTTCTAGTCCTGAAAACTGTCATGCATTTTTAACATGTGATTACTATGGTGGAACCTGCGATACAGGGAACATTTACAGTAGAACATTAACAAAGAAGCACCTGGATAGTGCAGTGGCATTTATTGTCTCCAAATCGAAAAAAAGACAAGCAAACACTTTGTAAGTAATTTTTTGCTTTGTAGGCTGTAAACAATACCCTGCCCCTTTCAATGCTCTGACTACTAGACCCTTAACTACACAGTTGCGTGGTCACTGGTCATGCTTAAAACAGCTAATGCTATTAATGACTGTGTGGTTATATGTGCGCTAATGTTTACCATGCTATCAGCGCTACATGATTTTAACCGGGTACCTTTGTTCAGTATCCCTGCTTTCTCACTGTCCCTCTCTGCCAAACCACCCTTCTCTTTATTCAGCCTCAGTATCCCCTGCCTTAGCCATTTTTTGCTCCCTACCAGTTACTCCAACTATCCTGGGTGCTAGTAAGCATTTGGGGTGTGTGAAAGTGTGTAATTTGTGTTTTTAAACACTGATTTGTGTGTTGCTACTAGGATCCCTAATCCTGTGAAAATAGGAAGTAGAAAGAGAGCACGGTAGTATTCTGCCGTTTTAGTTGGGACTACAGCTGCACTAATTCAGCACCGTTTTAATATTGAGGGGCATCTCTGCATTGTGCCTGTGCCTCGTATGAGAGGCAGATGCATCGAGGGCTTTTTAAAGCATTTATTATTCAAATAGCACTTTATCCAACTCACGAGCCCTCGCAGGCACTTCCGGGTCAAACACCCCTACATCAAACAGCCCTGCAGCGAGCAAGGCACATGTCACCGCACACAGAGATGTGCGCAGAGACACGCACATCAGCATGTGTCAGCTATTTCAGCTGAGGCACTGGGAAACAGGGACAACACACTATAAATCAACTCTAAGGTAAAGTTTCAGCAATGATGAAGTGCACTAGGTGTGGTATGTTTACTGAGGGGGAGGATGTTCAGGGGTTTATCTGTGACAACTGTATTCTAATTGAGACAGCTTCCCTACAGCTCAGGGTGAGATTACAGGCAGAGATCTCAGTATTGGAGCATTTCATTGATCCAGTGGTAAAGTAACTTTCTATATCACAGCACTTTCCACCAGTTGATAACTCACCATCCAAATCAATGGCTCCTGAGGAAATTGGTAACAAAAATGAATGGTTTACTGTACGTAAATCACCAAGGGATAAAGGGCAGAAGGAATATAGGGGATCCTCCAATATATTAACCTCAAACAGATTTAGTGCCCTTGTAACTGATTAAGAACTTGAAGAAGCAAGGGAGTCCACATTACTAGATGACCCTATTAAAAACAGCTGTACTCAGAGCCACCACATTTCAGATAATCCTGGCATATCAATGCAAAATAAAATACCACCTAGGGATGTACTAGTAATAGGTGATTCCATGCTTAATTATAAGGACCATGTTATATGCAGAAATAGGAAGGAACACACTACAGTTTCTGCATCACCTGGGGCTGGCATTGGGGATATAAGAAAATTACTCCCAGGTTTACTTGAAAATACGCAGACACCGGTAGCAGTGTTGCATGTAGGAGTTAATAACGTGGGTAAAAGAAATATTACTGAGATCCAATGGGATTTTGTGCTGGTAGGGGAAGAACTCACTGGCAGAGGATGTGATTTGATTACATCTGTTATCTTACCAGTACCTCGGGCAGGACGGTATTTAACTGAGAACATCAGAAGCCTGAATGGGTGTCTCAAGTGGAGGTGCCATAGAGAAGGCTTAACTTATATAGAGCATTGGGAGGATTTCCAGGCATTCCGTAACTTCTCACAGGATGGACCCTAAATAGACAGGGGAAAAGGATTTTTTTTCTAGTAAACTAAGACAGTGTATTAATAATCTTTTAAACTAAATATGGGGGGCTGGGGGGTAACTAAAAAGGATATACTGTATTAAACCAAAGCCAAATTGGAATGTTCTAGTCCTAAATGCCAGAAGCCTTATTAACAAAATGGATGAATTAAAACTAAAGTTACATAATTTAAATATTCATATATGTGCCATCACTGAGACATGGTGGTGGGCGGAGGACACCTGGGATAAGCAAATCCCTGGCTATACCTTATATAATAAAGATAGGTTGCATGCTAGAGGAGGAGGAGTGATGCTATATATTTTAAACGGTATAACATCAGAGAATATAGACTGTAGAGCCTGGGGAAAGTCTGAGATCTTATGGATAAAAATTACCCCCTTCAGATCAGCCAAGATTAATCTAGGTGTGGCATATAGACCACCAGCCTACCCAACCCAGAAAGACAGCCTTATATTGGATTTTATCAGATGTATTACTCAGGAGGATTGGGTCATCATAATGGGAGACTTTAATCTACCTGGAATTAACTGGGAATCATTCCAGATTAACTCCAAGGTGGAGGCAAGTTTTTTAGAGACCTTCCTGGTGGCTTGATTGGAACAGTTGGTTCTCGAAAATACAAGGGGTAATCCTATCTTAGATTTCATTCTGAGTAACATGGCAGGTAATATCCATAATTGTATAGTGGAGGTTTCCCTGAGTACCCGTGATCACTCCATGGTTGGCTTTAGCTACAATGGGGTTATTGACATCAACATCGGAAGTACAGTAGTGCTTGATTATAATACAGCAGACTTCAGTGCTATAAGAAAGGAACTAGAAAAATGGAACTGGGTGCATGAGCTAAAGAACAATACAGCACATGAAATATGGGACAAGCTTAGTACCAAACTAAATGGACTAATTCAAAAGTATGTGCCAGCTAGTACTAAATATCACAATCCCAGGAAGACTCTTCCTCCATGGTTGACACCCTCAGTTAGAAAAGTAATTAAAAAAAAAAGAATAAGGCATACACCAGGGCAAAACGGAGTGGTGAGGCCAGGTCTTGGGATATGTATAAATATTGTTTAAAAAAGGCTAAGTTAACCATTTCTAAGGCTAAAAAGAGATTTGAGTACAAATTGGCCACAAAAGCACAGGATAACTATAAATCTTTCTATGCCTACATTAATAATAAAAGGGGAACAGGTAGAATAGTTGGACCCTTAAAAGATAACAGTAACAATCTCATAATAAATAAAACAAGGATATGGCAAGTAGGTTCAATACCTATTTCTCCACCATTTTTAATGTAGGCCAGAAAATGTTGGTCCCTGAAAATACACTACAAGGGACAATATGCCCCAAAATAGAGGTCAAAGATGTGAGAAAGAGGTTAAAAACCTGAACCAAAACAAGGCACAAGGACCAGATGGTTTGCACCCAAAAATGCTCAAAGAATTGGCAGATTGGTTGGCAAGACCTGTTACACAATTATTCCACCAATCCCTGGAGATAGGTCAGGTCATTGAGGCTTGGAGCCAGGCTGTAGTAATCCCTATACATAAAAAGGGATCCAAACAGGAGGTGGCTAATTATAGACCTATCAGCCTGACCTCAGTCCTTGGGGAAAATACTTGAGGGCATAATCAAAGATTTGATTATGAATACTGTTGATTCTGAGGGGCTTATTGATGAGGCCCAGCATGTTTTTACCAAAGGTCGATCATGCCAAACTAACCTATTAGAGTTTTATGGGAGAGTTAGCAAAGCACTTGATGAAGGTAGTTCTGTGGACGTTATATTTTTGGACTTTGCCAAGGCTTTTGATAAAGTTCCTCATGATCAGCTGATTGAAAACCTTTTCAAGCTAGGGTTACAGCCAAAACTAGTGCATTGGATTAGGGACTGGCTGGCTGATAGGAGACAAAGAGTATGTGTGTTGAGGGAACTCTCAAATTGGACAGGGGTTACTAGCGGGGTTCCTCAGGGATCAGTTTTGGGGCCATGTTTATTTAACCTCTATATCTCGATCCTGAAACCAAAAACAGAAATTTGGCTCTCCAAATTTACAGACGACACACATATAGGTTTCCCAGTAAATAGACAACCCGAAGCCTTGAAAATCCAGGAAGCACTGAGTGATCTGGAAGCCTGGGCAAGGAGAATAAAGCTTCATTTAATATCGAAAAATGTACAGTAGTGCACCTGGGTAAGAACAATTTAGAAGTAGATTACACAATAGTGGGGCAGGTGCTTAGAGTAGTGCATGAAGAGCAGGATTTAGGAATTAGGGTCAGTAATAACTTTCAATTCAACTCACATTGTAACCAGGTGGTTAAAAAGACTGGTGGTATCCTGAGTTGTATTCACAGGCATATCAAGCGTAGAAGTAAAGAGGTTCTGCTCCCTCTCTAAACCTCCTTGGAAAGGCCACACACTGAGTACTGTGCGCAGTTTTGGGCCCCTGGAAACAAGGGTGATATAAATGCCCTTGAAAGTATACTGAGAAGGGCAACAAGAAAAATAAGAGAAGTTCAGGGCATGAATTACGAAGAGAGACTAAAGAATCTTGACCAGTTTTCTCTGGAGTGTCGTAGGCTAACAGGCAGCATGTGCCTTATACAGTGCCCATCACTTATACTGTCCACTGATAATGCGGGCAATCAGATATTGCAGGCATTTTGGTGTTTCCATTTGCCATTAGTCATTTAAACTGTCATTAAAACCCCTGGTTATAGCGGTTGTTGCCCGCCGTACATAGCAGTCATTTTTCTGGACGAATTAAAGAATCAGGAAACTGTCAGAGCTGTCAGCGCTGTCAGTAATTAATCAAGGCTGTGTCATTTTCACAGCTACTGTTCCTTGTCGGTAATTGATGAGTGCATAAGACCAAAATTTCACCAAAGAAGCATTGTCTTTTTGCATTGCTAGCATGTCACTATGTCTTCCAAGCATAAGGCGTTAAGTTTGTCTGATAAAATCGAGCTGCTGAATAAAATGAATCAGTTGCCCAAAATGAGCCAGAGGGATATCGCGCTCAATTGGGACTTGCAAAATCCACAGTTGCTGATCTGCAAAAGCAGTGAGATCAGTTAATGGCAGAGTGGGGCACAGACTCTAACCCAGATAGGAAGAGAAAAAGAGAAGGGAAAGATGTTGAGATTGAGGATACACTCTTGCGGTGGTTCCAAAATGCTCGGGGGGGAGAGAGGCACTTATCAGCGGCCCAATTGTAATGCACAAGGCAAAGCAACTGGCTGATGCACTTGGGAAGCCTGAATTCACACCATCAGAGGGATGGTTACAACGCTGGAAAGTAAGGAACAACATTGGGTTTAAATGTGGGCATGGTGAAAAATTTAATTATGATGCTGCAAGTGCTGACCGCTGGCTTACTGAGGTCCTACCTGGTCTATTACAAGGGTATGAGTCATGCAACATATTCAATGCTGACGAGACCGGCTTGTTTTTTCACTGTGTCGGCTTTGGTACATTAACTTTCAAAAATGAGACTGTCCATGGGAGTAAGCGGGCAAAGGAAAGAATTTCAGTGCTAGCATGTTGTAATATGGATAGTACAGAGAAATGTGACATGCTTGTCATTGGTAAATCACAGAACCCAAGATGTTTCAGAGGCATAAACCACTTGCCAGTTCTGTACAGGGCTAATGGATCATCCTGGATGACCGCTGATATTTTTTCTGACTGGGTCCGCAACTGGGACCGCAAGCTATGAGGTCGTAAAATTGCCCTTTTGCTGGACTATTTCTCTGGGCACCCACACATGACAGGCCTTTATAACATCAAGCTCATTCCCCCCCCCAACACCACCTGCCTTATCCAGCCCCTTGACCAGGGCATTATTTATTGTATGAATCAATATTATGCTTGGGCGATGAGAGAACGAGTGCTGTTAGACCTTGACTCCAGCCCAAATTTAAATGGCCTACAGTGTGCCAAAAAAATAAATTTGCTAGATGCTGTTCATCTGCTAAAGCTGTCTTGGGACTCAGTGACACAACTTACCATCGAGCGTTGTTTCCATAAAAGTGGGTTTGTTGTTACTGACACATAACTTAGCAACATCCAAGAACAGGAGGAAGAGGAGGAAAGCATAATCCCCGCACCAGAAGGCATGTCTCTAGACGAGTTCGACGAACTGTGCCACCTTGGGAACAATGAGGAGAAACCAGGCACAGATGATGACATAGCCGAGATAGTGAACTCAATTGGCCCCAGTAACGACGCAGATGATGATGCAGGCGAGGACGAGCAAACCCAGGAAGAGATGATTGTTACTCCAGCTGATGTGCGATCGGCTATCTTGATGCTGAGGAGAGCGATTGAACAACATGATGAGCTCGAACCGGACTAGGATACACTGACAAGGGTGGAGAGAGTGTGGAAACTGTACTGCGAGATACGTAAGGTGCAGAAGCAGATTACAGAGTTTTTTGAATCTAAGGAATGAAACAAAAATGACTCTGACACAGAAAGTCTAATTCTCTACACTATTTGGGGGAAAATATGTGCACCTGATGTACCTTTGTTTTTTTTCACTGTTACAGTATTTAGTTATACTTTAAGTTAATATATTTTAATTATAATCAATAAAGTCTTGCTTTTTAATCGTAAAACAATAAGTTCATCAACATTTTTTTCTTTTGGATAAACCGTCCACTGATTATAATGGGTAAAATGTTAAATACACAGAGTTGCCAGTTATGAGCGGTGGGGACTGTATACAAGGCTTTGTCTGATTATCAATTGTGGGAATTACTGGGCCTTAATCTTTGAGATCAGATTTATAATACCTGTATGTGAGCCCATCCCCTACAGCTAAAAGTTGATAGATTTAATATGCAGATACGTAAGCACTAGTTCTCAGTAAGGGTGATTAAAATATGGAATTAACTTCCTATTGGCGGAGTAGAAAGCAAAACAATGTTAGCTTTCAAGCACTCCCTTGTCTGTTACCTGCTTAGTAATCTGTATTCAACCCCTGTGTGGATTGTGGTGCCATTTCCAGTCTCCAGGGTGGCCCACAGTGCCTCTTCTCCTCCTCACTGTTCACCCTTTAGTTCCATTGCTTTGACCCCTTCCTTTACATAGAGAGCTACTCTTCCTGTTCTACCATCCCTGTCCCTCCCTCCTGTAGATTGTGTACCCTGATACGTTGACATCTCAGTCATGTTTCTCTGTGTACCATGTTTCAGTGACTGCTATGCTGTCCAGACATCCCTCTTCCACCAAGACCACCAGTTCAGGGAGCTTGTTACCTAGTTTATGGGTACTGGTACTCATTACCCTCCATTTTTTGATGGCCTTATTCCTTTTTGCCCCATCCCTGTCCTTACTGCCTTTGTCTTTTTCTCCATTTACCCCACCCTTCTCCCTATCGACTGCTCTATCTTGGTGCTTACCTCACTAACTACCCTGATTTTGGGGGGAAGGCTAGGATTTCCCTTCTCCTTTTCAGTGCCTCCTCTTTTGGCTAGTTTAAATGCTTGCCAATGAAGCATTTAAACCAATCACCTAGGATCCTGGTTCCCCTCCTGGACAGATACAGACCATCATGCCAGTATAGGCCTGTAGCCTCACCCATACCATAGACAGATAGCACCTCCGAGAAGGTTACCATGCGTTTTACTTGTCTAATGCCCCTCCCTAACTTGACAAACTCCTCCTGCAGTGCTCCGATCCTTTTCCAGCCAGGTAATTTGTCCCTAGGTGGGCAATGACATCCTGCTCCCTCCCCCACGCAGTTGCTCCTGCTATCCTGAGGATTCGCTCCCTGTCCCTCTAAGCCATGACACCAGGCAGGCACGTGACCTCCCTCTCCCCTCCCTCCCCCAGTTCTACCCTCCTAATAATAGAGTCCCCCACAGGAGCTGTTTCCTTCCCCGGTGGGGTCCCATGCCACCCTCCAGTGAGGCTCCTTTATGGAGGTTCCCAGCATCCTCCTTGGTCTCCACTGCAGGTGCCTCTATAGAGGAACAACACTCTGCCAGAATGGCATATGAATTGTGGAGAGGTACAACTGGAGGAATGCACCTCTGTTCCACCATCCTCACCCTCCCTGAGCCCACTGTGGTCCAACCGCTCCTCTTTCTTGGCAACCTCTGAGGCAGCAGCGGTGGCCCTGATGGTCCCTGGGTGGGAAAGGAGGTCCCCCGAATCCTGACCAACTCTGCCTGGAGATAAGCAACCTCCTCCCTCAGCACAGAGACGTGCCTGCAGATGAGACAACACCGCATCCTCCAGAACATCTCCCAGAAGACTGCTGCTCCACAGCCACTGCTCTGCACCACTCCTATCATGTCTTTATTTGTGGTCCCTTAACTGTTGTTTTGTATACTTACTCTTTCCTCTCTCTGTTTATTTTATTTATTTATTTTTATATATATTTTTTCCCCTACTTTCTTACTGCCTCTGTGCCCTTAAAGCTCCTGATCTTCCTGTTCTGGGACAGTAAGTTCCTATATTCCTCAGTAGACTCCTCCTTTCTTGCTCAGAGTCAGACCTCCAGCAGCTAGAGGGTGATGGAGAGCTACTCTTTTCCTTCTAGGATGGTGATTCTTTTGTGCATCTGTGATCACTCCCTTCCTGTTCCCAAACAGGAAGTTTCTGTTGTTAGTCAAATCCTGTGCCTATAAAAGTAGAACTGGCTGGGGGGAGGGGTGGAGGAGAGGGATGGAGTGCAATATAGCCCCAGTAGCGTAGTAAAGTTCTAACAGCACCTCCTTCCTCTTGCTGTTCTCTACCACAAGCTATTTGGGTCCATTTTTAAATGCAAACACCTGGCTTCCTTCTCTCTAAGCCACTCCCCCTAATTAGCAGTTTGTATCTTCACCTAGCTAACTGCAGAGATAACAATTCCTTCACCCAACTCAGACAAACACATTCTTTTTTGTTTGTTTTTACCTTTAATTGAAGTTCCCAGTAACAGAGTTCTAGTTCTTTAGTCCAGTAGAGTAGTATAGTTCTAACAGCACCTCCTTCCTCACGCTTTTCTCCAGGTGAGGACTTACCAATATTTTGTACAATGGCATCACCACCTCCTGCCTCCTGCTAGTGATACCCCCTGCCTATGCACCACAACATGCCATTGGCCCTCCCTGCTGCCTTTGTACACTGCTTTGATACCTTAAGATCATCAGAGATGATGACCCCTAGCTCCTTTCCCTCTTTGGTGACAGTCAGCTCCTCCCCCCAATCCTGCAGATCTCCCCAGGGTTCCCTCTACCCAGGTACATTATTTTGCACGTCTTTACATTGAACCTCGGTTGCCACATCTCCAACCATCTTTTAAGCTTCTCCAGGTCCCTCTTCATTTTCTGCACCCCTTCCGTAGTATCCACCCTGTTGCAGATCTTGGTGTTATCTGCAAACAGGCAGACCTTTCCTTCCAGCCCCTCTGCAATATCACTAACAAAGACATTGAACAGGACTGGTCCTAGTACTGATCCCTGTGGTACACCACTGGTCACCCCACTCTTCCCAGATTGCAACCCATTTACCCTCACCCTCAGTCTCCTGTCTGTTAACCAGTTCCTAACCCAGTTTACCACCTTGTCTCCCATGCTCAGACTACCCATCTTGTTAATCAGCCTTCTGTGTGGGGTGGTGTCGAAGGTTTTGCTGAAATCCACGTAAGTGACATCTACTGCCCATCCCTGATTGAGCTCCCTAGTCACCCAATCAAAAAAAAAAATATTAGATTCATTTGACATGACCTTCCTGCTGTGAATCCATGTTGCCTCAGATCCTGAGCACCACTGTATTCCAAATGTGCTACTATCCTTTCTTTCAGCTGTGTCTCCATGGTCTTTCCCACCACTGAGGGCAGGGGCGTAGTTTGTTATTTTTACAGGGGGGGCAAAGTAACAAAAAAGTCCTGATTTTCGCGTATCACGACAGTGAAGAGGGCGGGTGGCTTGTGTAATGCAAACAAATCAACCAGCATCAAATAATGCCCCCAAAACATTTAAGACTACAGCCGAATAACTCCTGGGAGGAACCAGCCCAGGCCAAGTCAGAGCACTTCCCCACCCCACCAGTTTTACTGCAGCCTGCTCTCGGCCCAACTTCTCCTGAGACCAGAGTCGAGAAACTGACCGAGATCTGTTTTGTATTCAGTTCTTCGTTCTTCTGCCTTGGGAGTGAGGACTTACTTGTAAAGTTGAAAATATGTAAGGAACTTATCTTCCTACTCAAGAGGACAGGAGCTCCCCTCAGCTTCAATTCAAATCAGTCTTGACCTAATTTTGCTCCCACCTGAACCTCCTGGTGGATAGCTCACTAGTCTCTCACCCCCCCTTTGCTGCTTACATAACTCTTCCAAGTCCAGCCCTTATAGAGGATCCTGAACTTCTTGAAATGTCTGCTTGAGCTAGCCCTCCCACCCTTGAGGAGTGCAAAAAGCATGTTTCAAGGAAGTGCAGCAAATGGCTGTGCCACCTCAGTATACCTATAAACATGGATGGTATGGGAAACATCCCAGCATGTGCATCCTCACAGCATGAGCCCTTATTTACAAAGATTACATAAAACAATGTGATTATACAATGACAAGAATGAATGCTGGCCTCTGATCGGTCAGTCTTGGGCTAGACCCATGACGTTATCCCAGTACATCTAATTCATCACAGGTCTAGTCTCAGCCTCTCCGTGAACCTCTTGATGATTGTTAGCATTAGTATGGTTTTTTGTATCTTCTCTTAAAAATATTTTTCCACACCAAATAAAACATCTTTAAAATTATTTTGTTTTAATTCTGTATAACACATCATTGTATAATAGCAATAATGCCCTCCAGGGTGTGTGTCATGATAGGATAACGTCATGCCTTATGTATTGGATGCACTGGTGCCCAACCACCTGAGACATGACATTATCTCAGCATGGCACACGCCCTGTTGGGCATTATTGCTTTACTTGCACCCAGTGTTAACACTTTTCTTTGTTATAACCAAGTTAATTCATTAGTCTCCCATCCCATCCTATCCCATCCCATCCCATATTATTCAATGTCACATGCCTGAATCTGGTTAGGTAAGGTAAAAGCGAAGAGGATAATGCTCTCCTCAAGCAAGCAAGCATTGCATACATAAGCATGGGACTTGCTGATATCCCTCAGGTGGTGCTCTTAACAAGCACGCTGATGTACCTGGGACAGTGCAACAGAACAATGTAAATCCCCTAATTGTTCAAGATGATGATGGGCATAGTGTGGTCACACCACAACCCCTACCACTCTCCTACCCATGGGCTCCTAAGGAATATGCATCTCTGTCCATGCCCAGGGTTACACAACCCCATCCAAGCAAACACGAACTGCCCTGGCACAAAAGTGGTCATATCACATAACCTAAGAGAACAGACGCCACAGGAAGTTTGCTGGAACAATGACTCCAGATACCTGTGCACAGCCTCGCAGGACCCACCCTGAAAGGTAAGTACTTGGTTGGTGGTTTTTATTAGCATCACCTATGACAGTGTGTGGTGGGCCGGTTGTGGTAGCCCAGGTTGCCGTGGATGCTCCCCCCACAGACTACTTCAAAATCGTCTCATCTGACAGTTTTGAAGGGCACAAATGAAACATGGTTGCTTCAGTTTGATGTGGTTTAATACAGTTTTTTTTTGTCCGAGCGTGTGTCTCTAGCCTTCAACACACAGACACACACACCACCAACAAAATGAATTTTTTTTTATACCATGTTTACATTCAGGATAGAAACAAGGTAAAGCAGGTCCAGGCAGTACAACACAGTAAATGAAACAATGCATTTTACAATGCCCAACAAACCACCAAAAGACCACAAAACAATGGACCTTCCCCCTGCCCGGGGTATGGCTAGGTCACAGGTCAGGGTGCTAAATGAGGAGGAGAGACCACAGAACATCTTGTCAAACCACACAGTAAGGTGAAACTACATAAACATGCACAATTTTTATACTGTAGGATTTCATACTTTCCAACAGTTCCTAATTTTGACACAGAAACTTATCTTTAGTGCTCAGAAGCCCCTTGTACGAGGGAGATAAGCATGGCATGGACCCAGCAGACTGGCATACATGTTGAAAAAAATATTTCTGTGCCAGTATGCCCGTCCACCCCTCCCTCCTCCATCACCAGTGGCCAAAACCATTCTTTTCAGCATGTGTACTAGTCCGCCCTGGTCAGCACTGCAGCACAAAGCTGGCAGGGCAGCAGAAGGCACAGCAAGCAACAGTGAATTAAATGTCCATGCAAAAAGCTACAGCCCACTCTCCCCACCCCAGACCTGCAAGGCCACTATCTCCACCCAGACTGGCCAGCTCAGCTACTCTCTGCACCCTGATGGACTTGCACAACCACTCTCCACACTCTGTGTTCACCCCACCAGCACAGCCACTCTCCCCACCGCACCAGCACAGCCACTCTCCCCACCCCACCCAACCAACACCATTTCCAGCTCCATTTATCTGGTATCAGCTCCAGGCATCCAGGTCTGTGCCTCCCCATCACAGGCACACAAAAATAAATAAAACCACATTTTATACTGCATTTTGTTTATGTTTCTTTCTTTGTCTGGAAAGAGAGATGTTGAGCTACCGGTCAGCACAGTTTGCCTGGTATACAATTACAACCCCACCCCACCCACACAATGCCAGTGCCTCCACCCACCCACACAACAGTGCCCCCACCACACCCACACAATGCCTGTATCCCCAACCCCACCCACACAAATTACCAGTGTCCGCAACACCACACACACACACACACACACACACACACACATATGACCAGCAGTGTCCCCAACCCCAACACACACGACCAGCAGTGTCCCCAACCCCACACACACACAATCAGCAGTGTCCCCAGCCACACACACACAACCAGCAGTGTCCGCAACCCCACCCACATACACAACCAGTGTTCTAACCCCCCCCATAAAAATCATGGCCAGTCAGTAGTCGCTATAACAATAGCTAGGTAGTGGTATAATCATTTCTTTAGGGTGCATGTTCTAGTGCAAGATTTTTTTTGCTAGTCTTGTAACACTGTATGGGGGAGAACACAAAAAGATGCCCCTTTGGTTGTGTTTGCCAGGCAATGAAGTCGGAGACAGCAAATCCAAGGAATCTGTCTGTTTCACCCCTCCACATTGGACGACCGGAGAAATCAAAAAAAGTGAAAGATTACTTTTACAGCCAGGTAAAGAATGAGGATGAAATAATGTTTCAACATTTGCTAATGTTCATATGCTAGCTGTGGGCACAGGTCAGTGAGATACATCCCTTCACAGGTAAAGGATGAGGTGGAAATTATGTTTTAACATTTGCTTATGTTTATATGCTAACACCCAGTCAGCAAGCACAGAATGTCCCCCCTTCTAACCAACACGGGCAGTTCACCAGAAACCCAGTCAGCAAACATGGACAGTTTCCCCCCTTCACCCCACCTACAAGGACAGTCCCCCCAGACACTCAAACAGTACCTCCCTCCCCACCAGGCACCGGGCCAGCGAGCATAGAATGTCCCCCCCAACTGACAAGGACAGTCCCACAAGACACCCGGCAGGCAAACATGGACAGTCCCCCTTTTCCACCGTCATGGACAGTCCCCCCAGACAAATGGCCAGCCAAGTCCACCAAACAATGGCTAGTGTCACCACCTCACCATCACAGCCAGTGTCCCCTCATCACCATGGCCTGTGTCGCCACCCCACCAGACCCCAGAATAGAAAACAGACTGTCCCCCCAGCCCCACCAAACACTGACCACCCTCCCAGTCCCAAACACTAACCACCCCAGCCCCAAACACTGATCGTCCCCCCAGCCCCACCAAACGCAGGCCCTCCCCCAGCACCAAACACTGACCATCCTCTCAGTGAGTCAGCCCCAAAACACAGATTGTCTCCCCGACCTCAACCCCACAAACCAGACCATCTCCCTAGTCCCACCAAACACAGACCATCCAGTGAGTTTCCCCAACAAACCCCACCACACCAGTAGCACAGTAACTGAGTGTCCCCACCCCACCAACATGACCAGTGTCCACACCATACCAAACGAATAGGCCCCCCACCCACCCCACCAACATGGACAGTCTCAACAGCCAGAAAATCCCCTCCCACCCAAAGAAACACAAGCTGATAGCAAACCTTCCACCCCAAGACACATGGCCATGGCCAAGACAACCCCAAAAGACACATTTCTGGGATGTGAATGGTATTAATTTCCAACAACCAGCTTGCAGCATAGTTACTCACCAAATCAGTAAGGGCACAGACAGGGCAGCATGCAGCAGGGCACAGCAAGGCCAAAAAGGTAGGTCAGGTAGCCGAGTCTCTCCCAACAGTCCCGTTCCTCTCCCGATTAATCCCCCGATGAGACAGTAACTCATTTTTGCTGACACCAGATGATCATGTCGCATTATAGGTCTGCTATAGCCTGCATGACCGCCGGCTTCTTCACTTTTCTTGGCCTGGCTGTTCACTGACCTGAATAATCCTTCTCGGTGGACCATGGAACTGGTGGGCAACAGGCGTGGTGTGGGACTCGTGGACAACACTGTAAATCTTTTTCTGGCCTGCTGGACACAGGACCTGGGTGTGCAGGCAAGCCTGGCCGTGCCTCAGACTCACTATAAATGTACTACTCGCTCCACTGCCTGGTCTGTCCGGTGGTAGAGGCCTTGTGGCTGCAGGCCTCCTAGGCTCTCAGGGATGGGAGGCTCAGGTGGCAGCAGGAGAGCCCAGAGCACAGCTGGCTGCACTGAGAAACAGAGAGTAGGTAGTCAGAGGACTCGGGTGAGGTATATTTAAACTGGACTGTTCAGGACAGGAGGAGGGTGGGAACACTAGACTGACTGAGACACTGGTGACACCTGACAGACAACCTATGACTGCTGCTTGACATTCTCGAATAGCTATCTCTCCTCAGCCCTATGCTATATGGATGCTGCTGTTGCTCCTTCATGGAAGGCACACAGACAACTAAATGGCGCCACTAATGGAGTACTGCTCACGCGATGGCGCCAGCTTGCAGCACTCTCTGATTGGCTGTAACATGCAGGATACTATGGTTGCAGGCTTGCAGCCAATCAGAAAGGGGATAGTTTTGTTTAGAAACACGGTGCCATGCTGCCACCCCCTCCCACCCCCGAGAGGTGCAGGCAGTCGGGCATAGCCTGAGCTCATTCAATATTAAAAATAAAAATGATAACGGAGAATGGTGGCTGGGTTCCTAAAAAAGTCCTGGTCTAATTTCTCAGGGGGGGGGCAGCTTGCCCCTCTGCCCCCCCACAATCTACGCCTATGACTGAGGGTGAGGCTGACTGGCCTGCAGTTCCCTGCCTCCTCCCTACTGCCGCTTTTGTGTAGTGGGACTACATGTGCACATGTGCCCTCCTCCAGTCCTCTGGAACAACACCTGTGCTGAGTGACTCTGTGAACAGAGCCACCAGAGGAACTGCTAGTTCCCTTCGCAGTTCCTTTAACATCCTTGGGTGGATGCCGTCTGGCCCTTTGGCCTTATCCACCTTCAGCTTTGTGAGTTCTTCCAGAACTCTCTTTACTGGTCTGCACCTCTTTCCCCCCATTGCCTCTGTAACCCAACTGTGGTCCTTGACTCACCCCCTCCTTAATGAATACTGAGCAGAAGTATTTGTTCAGTATTTCTGCCTTGTCCAGATCCCCCTCCTTACACTCCCCCTTCTCCCCTTTGAGTCTCACAATCCCCCCTCCCTAGGTTTTTCTTCTTTTACTGATGTACCTATAAAATACCTTATCCTCTTTGTTTACAAACTGTACTAAGCTCTCTTCTGTCTGCACCTTTACCCTCCTAACAGCCTTCCCTGCTTCCCTTAGACATTCAAAGTACACCTCCCTGTCCTCCTCCCTTTGGCTTCTCTTATATTTCCTGAAACTCAGCCTTTTAGCCTTGACTTTGTCCTTCACCTCTTTGGAGAACCATAGTATTTTCCTTCTTCTTTTCCCTTTGGCCACTATCCTAACACATTGGTTTGTTATATCTACTATGGCTCCTTTCAGTTTCTCCCATTGTTCTTCTACCCCCCTCTACTATCTCTCCCTTCCCTAGAACTGCTTGCATACATCTACCCATTTCAGTGAAATCTGCCCTCCTAAAATCTAATACTCTTGCCCTTGTATGGCTTGATTGAGTCCATGTCTCCATGCTGAACCACACCATGTGATGGTCACTGGACCCCATCTGCCCTTCCACCTGTATTTCTTTGACTCTGTACCCATTGGTCCTTACCAGGTCCAGAACTGATTTGTCCCTGGTTGGCTCATGCACCAGCTGCCTGAACCCAACCTCCATAGGGATTCTAGGATGGCTGTGCTTCTGGCTGAAACAGTCATCTGGGTGGCCCAGTCCATGTCTGGCATATTGAAATCCTCCAGTACCGGGATTTCGCCCTTTGCTGCCGTATCAGGTATGTTCTTCACTAGTTCCCTGTCTACTTCCTCCCTCTGTGCTGGAAGTCTGTAGATCACCCCTATGCATATTGCTGTTCCATTCTCTGGCTCCAGGGTGACCCACATTACCTCGGCCTCCCCCCTATCTTTGATGAACTTCTGTAACCTTTACATAATCTCTGATGTACAGGGTCATTCCCCCACCCTGTTTACCCTTTCTGTCCCTCCTGAACAGTGTATAGACTGATACATTGACTTCCCAGCCATGATTAGCAGTGTACCATGTCTCTGTTATTGCTGCTGTGTCAAGATCTGCATCTGCCAACAAGGCCTCCAGGTCTGGAACCTCATACCACAGGCTGTGTCAAAAAATCAATCAGCCAAGGAGTTCTCTGGCAGTGACACCTCACTCCACTCACAAACTTGTCTGCTAGAATCTCTCAATACTGCCAAAACTAAATGGAAAAGCACCCAAATGGCAGTTAAGAAAAGTCCTAAAATACAATTTCAAACACACAGAAATGGCAGCTAAGAAAATGCCTCAAATACACTTTCAAACACAGCCACCAAGTCACTAGCTAGAGTCTCTCCCTCCTTCTCCAACTAACTGAAGACTCAACTGAGATGGTGGTTAAAACCTCACATTCAGACTACACTAATCCCTGTAATATGATGCCTGCACTTAAAGACCGGACAGCCACTTTTAAACACACAATCATAAACTTGTCTGCTAGAATCCCTCAATCCTGCCCAAACTAAATGGAAAAGCACCCAAATGGTAAAGAACAGACTTCAAATACAATTTCAAACACACAGAAATGGCAGCTAAGAAAATACCTCAAATACACTTACAAACAGTCACCAAGTCACTAGCTAGAATCTCTCCCTCCTTCTTCTCCAACTAATAGGTGATTCTGTAAAGGAAGCACCAATGTTAGGATCAGTTTGCAAAATAGGAAAGTTACTGGTGATGATCATATGAAGAGAAGGTGTACTCTGATGAAAGGGAATCACTAGTGGAATTCATTGTTGTTCTTGCATGACAGTAGCCTTCCTTTGGGGGTCAAGGTTGCGGGGCATGTTACTGACCCAGGAGAGTGCTCGGTCCACTATGCTTTTAAGGTAACCTCTATTTATATAAAAAAAACTATGCATTATTTGGTCCTGCTCAGCAAAATCATTATCTTCACTGCATAGCCTGTGAAGTCTAAGAAAGTATGAATATGACTTCGCAGGTTATGTAAGTGAAGATGATGATTTTGCTGAGCAGGCCCAAATAATCACCACCATCACCATCACCGAGGAGTTCTCATGCACCTCCACTAATGGGGTATATTGTATTCTTTTCAGGAAGTGTGCAGCTATTTACATCGGAGAAACTGGTAGATGCCTTGCTGACCATTTCAGGAAACATTACAGGGCACTCAGGAATGGAGACACTGATAAACCAATTGTATACATCTTTATCTCCAGGGACCACAGTATCAATGATCTTTCTGTTTGTGTCCTTCAGCAGGGCTTCTGGGATTCTGACCATAGGAAAAACATGGAAACCGAGCTGATCATCTACCTTGGCTCCCAGCAGCCCTCCAGTTTAAATGGTAGACTTATTTTCTACTAGTGTCTTTCAGTCACCCCTTCTTTTTCTTAAAGTCTATTTGTATCTGTACCCATATATTTTCATTTTCCATAGATGTCTCCTTCCCCTGCATTTGTCACCTTTCAGCCTTCTTACTAGATCCTGTTAATTAGTCCCCACCTGGGGACTTCTCTAGCTTATTCAGTGCTATTATGCCTTGTGACTTGCGTCATCACCATTTTTTTCCAGATTCTGTCTTTATCTTGCCATTTATCACTTTTTCTCCCAAAGCCTCCCCCTTTTTTCTTTCTCGACATATATATTCCTTATTTTACCTCTCCTCTACACTAATTTTGCCTTTTCTCTTTTAGATATTTCCTGAAGAAGACCTATGGTCTAAATGTTGATTTTTAAATCTATTTTATATTTTCAGCATGTATTTAATATAACCATTTTGTTTTGCTTTCAGACCACATGCTGTTGCAACACCTTGTTTTTGGTTTTACAATTTGAGGAGAGGTTTGGTGGACTGTGAAATACACTGACAGAGGAGATGGCTGCAGTACCTTGAGAGAGGAGATGGCTGCAGTTTAACAATTGCTGGCTTGTCACCCACCCCCTCCACCAGCCCTTCTTAAATACTGAAAAGTCACTGTGGGTTATGCTTGAAGGCTGTGAGAGGAAGCTTAGGGAGCTGCACATTTTCCGTATGAGCTGACTCTTAAAGCTAGTAGTCAGATGGTGAAAAGTTCAGACACTCAAGCTTTTATTAGTTGGATTTTAAGGTGTAAATGTTTTAAAGTTGTAAGTTTGAAAGTCAAACTGGCAAGTTTGGGTTAAGGAGGGGTAACTGCACATTTAAAGCTGAAAGTTTAAAGTTCAGACAGACAAGGTCATGTATAAATGTGTTAACTAGAGTTACTGAGCTAGCAAGCTAGAGACCAATGGGGCAAAGAAGGACTTGGAAGCAAACTAGAAAGGTCACATATGGTATCCAGCTATTACTGTACAGACTGTGTGATAAGAAATTGAGGTTACATTTAAGTTAAGTGTGCATAATGAAGGGAAGGAAAATGGGGCATTATGGGGGGAATCGCACTTGTGGATGGAGGGACATGAATAAGGGTGGCTGGAGACATCAAAATAGTGGATACAATGGGGGCACCATAGAGTGAGGGTGGCAGGCACAGGAAGGATAGTGGAGTGCAATGGTTGTGGAGCGGCTGTTTGGATGAATGTACCATGGAAATTGGGGGACTATCCAATTTGTTACAGGCTGAGCAGACTGGAAAAGGAGGTACAGGGGCTCTGGAGGGAGCTGGAGAGGGTGAGGGGGGCTGGGGCAGGAGGGACCCCCGAGAGGAGTAGCTGGGAGAAGCAGAAGACTAACAGCAGGGCTAAATCTCATGAGGATGTAGGGAGGGGGTGGGAGTAAGGGGAACAGAGGGAGCAGTAATTGGAGGGAAGACTCAGGACAGGGAGAAGGAGGAGACGGGCACCACTGTGGGGGTAGCAAGTAATAGCTTTGCAGTGTTGGCATCGGAGGTGGTAGTGGAGGTGTCGGAGATCATGGGGGGGGAAGGACAGTGAAGGCCCAAGAGTCAGGCTGGTAAAGAAAGAAGGGTGAAGGGTAAGAGCAGTGTAGAGGGAGAGGCGGAAAAGTTGTGGATGTAGGAGTCACAAATGGTGCTGATAAGGGTAATAAGGAGCAGGGCATTGTGGACTCTGGAAATGTGGACAGTGAAAATAGGAGGAGGGGGCACGGGACAAGAAGATGGGTACTAGTGATTGGGGATTCTTTACTGAATGAGGTCTGTTGGGGTGAAAGGGGAAAATGCTATTCCAGGGTTGACCGTGGGCAGGGTGAGGCAGGCACTTTACTTAAGTGTGCATGGAAGGGGAGAAAGAAACCTCACATAGTGATGCATGTTACATAGATTACATAGGTTTATTGAGAGCTCAGACGACTTATACTGTCCATATAGCTCGCTTCTAGAAATTACTGATAACCCATAATGTTACTTCCCAGCAAGTATCTGTCCAGATTTATTTTAAAAGCTTGCATAGATCTACTTGATACCACCTCCATGGGCAATCTATTCCAAATTGTGACTACTCTGATACTGAACCAATGCTTTCTTTTCATGGTCCTGTACCTCTCCCTTGTGAACTGCCATTGATGTGCTGTAGTCTGATATGGCTGTACCTGTAGCTTTAGTCCCAGCTGCTCCCTCAAGTTGGTATCAGTGAGGGCCTAGAACACCATGCACATGTCTCCCTGCAACCTACGATATTCAAACATGTACATCCCCAATTTTGTCAACCTGTCCTGGTACTCCCCACCCTGTACACCATCAATCATTCTTGTAGCTCTTTTCTGAACTCTCTCCAATGCCGTAATCTCCCTTTTGTAACCTGGAGGCCAAAACTGTGCATAATATTCCACACGTGGCCACACCAGTGACCCATATAAGGGCAACAAGACCGCCCTCACTCTACTCTTAATATGCCTAAATATGCAGCTCAAAATATTACCTGCTTTTTTGACCACTAAGCTACAGTGTTGTTTAAATTTTAAGTCGTTAGAAACCCTAACTCCCAAATCCCTTTCATCTTTGACTTCCCTTAATATCTGTCCATTTAACTTATAAGTGACCCCTAGATTGTTCCTGCCAAATTGCATGACCGTGCACTAATCCACATTAAAGGTAAGTCTCGAATCATGTGCCCAGCCCTGCAGTTTTAATAGGGTTTTTTGTAGTCCAGCAGTTTCCAGATTGCTGTTAACTGTATAGCCAATTCTTGTATCATCAGCAAATTTTGCTTCCTGTACATCTCCCCCAGCTATCATAGAATGTATATATACATTGAAGAGGCAAGGGCCCAAGACAGATTCCTGCAGGACCCCACTCATCACCCCAGACCATCCTGAGCTGCATCCACTGATTGTCACCCTTTGTTTTCTGTCTCATAGAAAAGAGCTGATCCATCTTGTTATGTTGCCACGGATGCCGTGTTCTATCAGGGAGTCCACAAGTCCACCATGTGCTACTTTATCAATGTCCTTGGAGAAGTCCAGGAAGATAACATCCACTGAACTTCCTTTATCCGAGGCCTTACTAACTTTTTCATATAATCCTAAAAGGTTGGTCTGACATGATCTACCATGCTTAAAACTATGTTGTGCCTCATCATTATTTCCTCTCTGCTGCATATCCAGTTCAATATATTCTTTAATGATCCCCTCCAATATCTCACCAATTATTGAGGTCAGGCTAATTGGTCAATAATTACTAACATCCTGCCTGGAGCCCTTCTTAAAAATGGGGATTACATTTGCTTCTTTCTGTGCACCTACTGCTTCTCCCTGATCCAGGGAAGCCTGAAAAAGGTACATTAGGGGTTCGGCTAATAGCTCTGCTAATTCTATAATTACTCTGGGATGGACTTCGTCTGGTCCCATGGATTTACCAGGGTTTAGGCTAAGCAATCTTTTTTTGATATCCTCCTTGTTTACTTTAAGTATACTATTTGTTTCAAGATGCTGTTTCTTTCCCCTGGTTTTTATATTGTATACTGATGAAAAATAACTATTACATCGTTCAACCATAATTATCCTGTGTTAAACTTTCGTCTGTTTCTTTTAGTGGACCAATCCCTTGAGGGCCCCCCTTTTTACAACTAATATAGTTGTAAAAGGTTTTATAGTTGTCCTTAACTTTATAGGCCAATTTAAGTTCATAATCCTTCTTGGCTGATAAGATGCATTTCTTACTCTTTCTAAGGAGATATCTATATATACTCCAGTTCTTCTCATGACCACTTTTCTTTGCCTTAACATAAGCTCTATTTCTTTTGTTTAGTAGTTTTCTAATTCTGCCATTCATCCAGATTCCCAGAACTGTTATATTTCTTTTTGATTGGAATATACGTGTCTACTAATTGGTTTATCTTTCCAGTCAAAGCATCCCACATAGATGAAACTGACCTATACTGCATGTCATCTTTCCAGTTCCATTTACCAAAGACATCTCTGACCATACTATAGTTGACTCCTCTATAATTTCTTACTAGGGTTTCACCCATAACCTTAGTATATTGCTTCCTAATGGTGAATTCTACCTTGTCATGGTCACTAGAGCTGAGAGGGGGAGTGACCATACAGAGCTGAATGTTGTCCCCCATATTGTTGAGAACCAGGTCTAACAAGTGTACTTGCCTAGTTGCTCCCTGTACATGTTGTTCCATGCCCATAAGGCTAAAAACGTCCAGATATCTTGACTCTACCACCCTCTCTGCTGTATAATTATCCCAATTTATACCAGATAGATTAAAGTCACCCAATATTAATAGATTATTAGGCACCTCCATTTTTTCTAGTCTATCTATTGGCTGGTTATCTATATCAAAAGGGGTATCAGGGAGTTTATATATTACTCCGATAGTAATTTTGGCTTTGTCATCTGGAAAGACCCTAATCCATATTTGATCTATACTCTCCAATGCCTATACCCACAAATGACAAGGAGGGGGAAACTGTAGAGGTAGTAAATGGGAGGTTTGAGGATTTGGGTAGGCAGTGTGAGGAGGTGGGGGTCAGTGGCATTCTCTGAGGTACTCCCAGCACCATGTGCTAGTACAGTGAGGAAAAAAGGGATAGAGGAGTTCAATAAGTGACTGAGGGATTGGTGCCATATCAGGGAGTATGGATTAGTGTCAGACTGGGGCAGGACCTAGGGCAATAGTGACTTATACAGAGAAGACAGGTTACATTTCAGCAGGGAGCAGAAGGGAGTACCAAAAGGGGGAATAGAGGGGTATATGTCAACAAAGGTGGATTTAAACTGCGAGGGTGGCAAGGGGACTGCTGATGGGAAAATGGTCCAGAAAGGGGAGCCTAGTGACCTCACCCTCCTAGTTATGAGTTAAGAAGGTGAGGAAGTGCACAGGGAGGGATATGGGGGGAGAATAGGGGTAGGGAAAGTCAGGCTGGAGGGTGGTGGAGGGGGGGGTGGACATTGCAGCCATCACAGAAATGTGGGCCACCCAGTACCGGGACTGGGATAAGATGATCCCGGGGTTCCGGTTATTCAGAAAGGATAGTGCTACGGGTAATGGGGATAGTGATAATCTATGTAAGGGAGGGGATAAAGTGCATAAGGGAGGAAGGGGAGGAGGGGAGGATAGAAGCACTCTGGATGCAGTTCCAAGATCCAAGGAACTGGACACTGAGGATGGGAGTGGTGTACAGGCCACCAGCTCAGGGGAGTGACCTTGACAGGGAATTAGCTGAACAAATTGGGAAGGTCTGCAGGAAGAGGAGCACAGTGGGGGTTGGGGACTTCAACCTACTGGGGGTGGAGTGGGGCACCCCATCCACCATGAGTGCAAGGGAGTGGGTCCTATTAGAATCATTTCAAGACAGTTTCCTGAGACAACTGGTCCAGGGGCCGACTTGGTTAGAAAGGACTCTGGATCTTGTACTGGATACTAAGGAAAAATATGGAGCAGAAAGACAAAATGTCCACAGTAGCTCCTACAGTTATGCATTGAAGAAAATGTCCTTTTTTGAAACCAAGAAGTCATCAAGTCTTTTTTAAATATACTTTTGTTGTTGCTTATGATAACAGAAAATGGTAAAGAATTCCAGGGATTAACAATTTGCTGTGAAAAAAAAAGTTTCCTCTTTTTTGTTCTAGTTGTTATCCTAGTTAGTTGGAGAGGGTGCCCTGTGGTGGCGATTGACACTTGCTTGAAGTCCAACTCACAATCGAAAGTGAGGGATTGATCATTAATAATGTCCTATGTAGGTAGGAGATCATCCCTTAATCTATGTAGTTTTAGGGACATTAACTTATCTTTGGATAATCTAGTTTCATAGGGAAGAGACTTGTCTGGGCAAATTGTTTTTGTTACCTTCCTCTGAAATCTTTCCAACCAATTAATTTCTTTATTAGGACTCCATAATTGGGATGCATAATCGAAATGCGACCTTACATAGGCTTGATTTAGTGGCAACAGTATATTTTGGTCTTTGGATTTAATATTGTGTTTAATAGCCCCCCAAATTTTATTCACCTTACTGAGAGTGTCTGTATTATGAAGACTGAATTTAGAGTCTGAATCAGTCATGACACCAAGATCGTTTTCATAAGTCTTATTAGTCAAAATTTTATTGTATTAGTTTCTATGGTTGAGCTTACCAAAGTGAAGCACACAACATTTAGAGATATTAAACTGCAGATCCCAACTATTGGACCAGCCACCCAGAGAGTTAAAATCTTTCTGCAGTGTTTCAGTTTCTTCAGAGCTGCTGCATGAATTGCTAATTTTGCAATCATCCACATATTTAATTCTTTTACAGTTTAGATTGTCTGACAAATCCGAGATGAAAATGTGAAACATTACTGGGGCCAGGACAGAACCCTGAGGAACATCACTGTTTACTGGAAGCCAGGATGATGCATGTCCATCAGTGACAACTCTCTGAGTTCTATTAATTAACCAGTCTGAAATACAGCATGTAATAAAGGAACTGATTCCATGCAGTTGTAACTTTTGAATTAGGGCCACTGAATTGAAGGCCTTTTTGAAATCAAATACTATAACATCACATCACATGGATAACGGGGAAGCTGTAAGGAATCTGGAAGTGGAGGAACTACTAGCTGGGAGTGATCACTGTTTGGTGTGGTTCATGCTCAACATAAGGAGGGAAATTGTAGGCATGAATACAAGGGTGATTGAGTTCAGGGGGGCAGACTTTAAGAAGATGGGGGAAATTTGAGGCAGGCAACTGGCAGGTATGCAATCACACATGGATGCATACCAGAAATGGGACATCATAAAGGAAGGACTGGTGTAGGCTATGGAGTCTGTCTTCTCTAGGAAGAAAAGCAAGAAGGGGAGGGCAAAGAAACCCAGTTGCCTGATACAGGAGGTTATGGAAGGGGTGAGGGCCAGGAGGGCAGCATTTTGAAAGTACAGGAAATTGGGGAGGGGTGAAAATAAGGATACATACATGGAGAAGTCCAGGGAGGTTACCAGAAAAGTCAAGAAAGCCAAGGCATTCAGGGAGCTGAGACTGGCACAGGAAATTAAAGTGGAGAAAAAGACTTCTTCCACTACATCAGAGAGAAACGAAGGAGCAAGGATCAGCTGGTGAGGATTAAGAAGGATAGGGAGTGGGTGGAGAAAGGGGCAGAGCAGGCAGAGGCACTAAATGAATACTTCTGCTCTGTATTCACACAGGAGAAGGGGGGTTCAGATACCCCAGGCGAGGGGAGGGGTGGGTGGAGAGATGATAGATGTTGGGATTACAGAGAGCAGGGTACTAGATAGGTTGAGGGCATTAAGGGTGGACAAAGCACCTGGACCTGATGGCATTCACCCTAGGATACTAAGGGAGTTGGCAGAGGTCCTGGAGGGGGCCACTGGATGACCTGCTCAATACCTCCTTGGACACAGGATGTGTACCACAGGACTGGAGAATGGCCCACGTGGTGTCCATGCACAAAAGTAGCCCAAAGGATGAACCAGAAAACTATAGGCCAGTGAGGCTCATATCGATCGTGGGAAAGCTCATTGAGACCATCCTAAAAGAGAGGCTAGTGAGCTTCTTGGAGGAAAACAGTCTTCAGGATGGTCAACTGCACAGTTTTGTAGTGGGCAGATCCTGCCAGACAAACCTTGTAGAGTACTATGACTGGGTCACGTCGGAACTGGACAAGAGCCATGCAGTGGATGTCCTGTATTTAGGCTTCAGCAAGACCTTTGAATTAGTGCAGCATGGGAGGTGGGGGTGGGACAAAAAATGGTGAAATGGATCGCAAACTGGCTAAAGAGAAGGCAGCAAAGAGTGGTGGTGGTGGGGACCTCTGATCACCACGAGTGGTGATGAGTGGGGTACCACAAAGATCGATACTGGGACAGGTGTTGTCTGGGATTTTTATTGCAGATATCAGTCTGTTTGCAGACAATACCAAGATGGGAGCTGTGGTTGATGATGCAGAGGGGTGGAAGGGGTTGCAGGAGGACTTGACTAAGCTGCAGGAGTGGGAAGAAACATGGCAGTTGGGGTTCAACTACAAGAAGTGCAAGGTTCTGCACTTCGGAGCCAGGAACCAGGGGAGGGATTATCACTTGAATGGGGTACAGTTGGGGAGCTCCACAGAGGAGAAGGACCTAGGAGTGATCATTATGGGGAGCATGAACAACTCTGCTCAGTGCAAGAAGGTGGCAACAAAAACCAACAAAATGCTGGTGTGTATTGCAAGAGGGATCTCCTCCAGAAGGAGGGAGGTTATCCTGCCCTGTACAGGTCATTGGTCAGACTCCACCTGGAGTACTGCGTGCAATACTGGCATCCATTCCCGAAGGAGGACATCAGATTGTTGGAGGGGCTGCAGCGAAGAGCCGCAAATATAATCAAGGGACTAGAGAACAAGGATTATGAGGGCAGGCTGGGAGAGTTGAATGTGTATTCACTGGAGGAGAGGAGGGATGGGGGGATATGATCAAGACCTTTAAGTATCTGAAGGGGATAAACAAGACCAACACAGAAGGGATTTTCCAGATGAGAAGGAGGAGGGACATGAGAGGGCATGGACTGAAATTGGAGGGGGGAAGATTCAGGAGGGAGATGAGGATAGATTTTTTCACTGAAAGAGTGGTGGACAAATGGAACACCTTACCAGACTACATAGTGTCATGTAAGATGGTGGGCAGTTTTGAGAGGGATTGGGACAGGGTAAGGGTAAGGGATACTAGGAAGGGGTGGGAGGGGGCAGCTGTGAGATGAGTTGCTAGCTGCACACTCAAGCAGACTCTATAGACCATGAGGCCTGTTTCTGCTGGCAATTTCGTATGTTCATATGCAGTACATTGAGAGAGGAGACGGCTGCAGTACATTGAGAGAGGAGATGGCTGCAGTAATTCCTGTTTTATTAGTTTTTTAAACATTTCTTTCCACCAGTCTGGGGACAATTCATTTGTGTGCAGGGAGATAGCAGTACTTTGTGAAGAGAGCAAGAGATAAAGTGCATGGCGGCATTTCTATGAGTGAGTGGGAGGCAGTGTGCAAGCGGGACTGGGTGCAGCATGGCGGTGAGGCAAGTAAGTACAGAGGTACTGTGAATAAAAAAGACACAAATGAAAACACAATGTAAAATTAATTGCTGAATGTTTTAAATCACTAAATGGGGGTGGTTTGGTAGTATACTGAAACAGCTATTTTTGCATATTATAGATCGAGGGAGTGCTCCCGAACCCTGCACATGAGACATTCTTATTCTGTGAAGAGCATCTCATGCACAGATGCCCAGGAAACAGGCACGTTCTGGGATCAATTTTTTTTAAATATATTATTGATCATTCTCAATCAATAATATATTACTACGTCTCCCATTGCTACTCGTTCCTGTATTAGAGTGGTGTCACTTGCCTTCAGCTTGAGCCAGAACAGCTCAGCTTTGCTTCACTGTTCTCACTCCAGTCGAACATGCGTGAAACCACTCTTATACAATAACAAGTAGCTCCAGGGGACATATTAACCTATAGTAGCATGATATGTATGGCTAATAAAGAGATGGGGAAACTAGATGGAAAAAGTGCCAGCAGGCGGAGGGATAGGGGAATAATGTGTGACATAGGAACTGTGTACATAAATGGATGGTGGAGCAGTAACTGTGTGCATAAATGGATGGTGGAGCAGTAACTGTGTACATAAATGGATGGTGGAGCACTAACTGTGCACATAAATGGAAGATTCTACATTGATCTGCCCAGTTACTCAGATAAACAGACTTATCACATTCCGTTTATCTCCATGCCTACTGCATACAGTAAGTACATTTATGCAACACTTGTGTGGATATTTTATGGCACTTGTCTGTGATATTTTTGGTCTCTCCAGACCTAGAGTGAGAATATTGAATCATTCTCACTCTAGATCCCCATGAGCAAAAATATTCTTACTGAAGCTTAGAACTGGTTGGAGGCAGCAGCACGAGCAACACACTTTCACTTTCAAATGTTCCTGCTGACTCGTGTGCCAGCTACAGCTCTCTCCCAGCCCTCTCTATTTCACTCTAACTCATACAAGGAAATTGTCCCCCCAAACTATCATATTTAAACAGTAATTTCTTTGCACAATCAGTTGTCCATTTTGATCAGACAATGCCCCAACCCCTTACCTGCATCAACACTCCACATGGCAGTTTCAGCAGGTTCCCATCCAGGACTTTAGCTCCCCCACCAGTATCTCAGCCCTTCCCTGGCAACAACAGCCCTCTTCTCAGCTGCACCACAAACCACCACCCTGTACCCCAGCACACAGTACAATTACATTGGAACTTACCTTAACAGTAGATCTGTGATGCGTTCTCTTGCAGTAGGCCACACCTATAAAGCAGCTGCTGTTAGGCACTAGGGCCAGCCAGAAACTTTTCTAGCTAGCAGTTTACCTGGGGGCCACCCACTCTGATGTCACCCTCTAATTTTGGCCAACTGTACAAGAGTGGGAATCCCCCACTCCCTCCTCAGTTCTCCCGCCGGAGAACTGAGCAAAAAGACTCCTGCTGAAGAACTGAGGAGGTACCAAAGGTTGCCACCAACATGGAAGAAGAGAGCCCATACAGAAAAAGGGAACATTTCCAGTTGTTTTATTTCAGTATTCATATCATTCTTCCATTCATTTTCCATTTTTCATCCTTACCCTTCATTTTTTGCTCCCAATATCCCTTCAGATACTCTTCAAATGATCCATCGTTTGAGCAGTTTATTCTGAACCATTCATGTTCCATTTTTTATCATTGATTTTCCAGTTTTTATCTTTCATTGTCAAAACTGATCCCAATATCCCTTCAAAATCCCAATTTATTGACAGTTAATTTTATTATGATCCTTTATTTTGTTGTTTAACCAGGTATAGCACACTAAGCTGAAAGCTTTTTTACAGGAGCGACCTGGGAGCACAAGGAGGTTAAGTGACTTGCTCAGGGTCACAGAGTATGCAAGTGGAAGCTGTGGGATTCAAACCCAGGTCTGGTCTGCTGGATGTCACCAGATTTGCAGCTCAGAGCCTTAGACCACTGCACTATACTGCCTCCCGTTTTTACATTTTAGGAGCTGTTCTGTTAGTGCTGTGAGTTTTACATGAACAGTATTATTTTTTTTTTAGATTTTAGTGGTCATCACAAAACAAAATATTTTGTTTCTTGGTGTGCTGTAGAACTCTCTGACTGGTCATGGTCACATGGTGCCTTGACCTCCCTCCTGCCCCCAGACAATCAGCCACTGGAACCCCGACCCAGATGATTGCCTGCCTTTAACAACATTTAATACAATTGTGGGGGAAAAAACCTAACCGGAAAAGATACACTGAGCCAGCCTTGATCTCTTCCAGGTGCCACCTGGGATGGTGAACATAGGGTACAAAAACAAGATGGTCAATGAATCAGCAGCATATACTGACTGCACAGCATCGGTTCTTCAGCGAAGACCATCACAGCGACATTGTTGGCAGTCGCTGTGATGGTCTCCACTACCTTACACTGGTGCTGGGGAGGTGTTTGCCCCATCCCTGAACTAACTCAGACTGGAATTAGTAATTTAAAGTATGGGTATGGGGGGCAGAGCCCCCTGCATGGAGGGTGTGGGGGGCCAAGCCCCCCACTGAAAACACTTGTCCCCGAGCGACAGCATTACACCAACTGGTGCTGTTGTGCTGTCGCTGTGCCGTCGGTCGACAAATTTCTTGTCACCGTGGCATAGTGGAACCCATCAACAGTATGCACAAGTGACAAGATAACCTTTTTTTCACTTAGATTTGTCATCTACCCAGTTTTTAACTGGATGGTCCAATTTTCAGGGGCCTTTTCCCATTCTCTGGTTTTCCCTGTTTGCTGTCTGATTTTTGCAATCTGAGACAGCCGCCAAGCAGGAACAACAGCAAACTACCAGTTTCAACCATAACTGTGATTTCCATTCCAGACCGCTCTTACCTCCAGCCATTTGCAAACACTACACCAGGGAATGCCAGTATTTTCCCCAGACATTGTGTTTAGTGTGTGTTTGCCGAAAAAAAATTAATGTTAAAATTTAATATTAAAAAAGGAAACTGTCTCAAGCAGCTTGTAGGTAGCAGAGGTACCACGCTGACCCACTGCCCAACCCCAGCTCCAGATCGACTGCGCCACCCTTGCATGCCATTTTCAAACATCAAAAAAGATCAGAACCTGCAGCGAACACCATGAGGAGTTGGTAGTGAACAACTTTCTTTTGAAGCTACCAAGTTTGTTTGCCTCTCCTACCACCCCCCCAACCCCCAGTTGGTTCTGATTTTTTTTTACAGCACAGACAAAGATAAGAGAAAAGTGCCTGAAAAAGAGCTGCACCCTCTACTGGTAATTGTACCAGTAGGGGGACTACTCTACATGAAAACTTTTGTTACCTTTTTTTTTAAGTGGTTTTCTTTTTATTTTAAATCTTTTATACCGTGTATCATTACACACTTACCCATTTTCTAAGTGTAGTAATACCCTCCAGGGTGGGCAGTATTGGGCTATACCAGACTTTCGAGGGCTATAAAGCCCTCTGCCTGCTGTGTTGGGCCTCATTACACCCAATACTGCCCACCCTGTCGGGCATTATTGCTTGCCTTGTCGAAATGTGCCCTGTATAGTACAAACTAGCCCCAAGAAGCTTGGTCCCAGAGTGAGAGTGTATACAAGTAAAGTTAGAAAATTACAGCAAGCCAAAAAACTTGCTCTCGCTCTCACTCTCACTCTGGCTCTCTCTCTCTTTTTCAGCAGGTCACCTGGCACAGTTTCAGCCATGCGGCTGAATTCTTGATATGCAGTGTGCTGCTTTCACCTGGCACTGACCTGGGAAAAAGGGTCAGTTTCGGCCGGATATTCTGTTTTAGACTTCTTCTTCTGGTGAAAAGAAAAAGTTGGAGAAAACTGGACATTGTTTTACCATGTGGCCATATTAAATAAAGAAAGAACAGTCCAAAATGAAACAGTTGTCAGCGGCTTGCAATTGCAGTCACCGGGACCTTATGTAGTTTACATGTATTTTAAAACTCTGCGGGCCAGATATTCAAAACTGCATGAACAAAAATCATTTCTGCGCAGAGTTTAAGCGCCGGTCTGCTATCTTCAAAGGCCAAATAAGCGTGGGCAAACTGCATTAAGCGCTAGGCAAAATTATAATGTATGCAAGGGCAAACTGACATGAATACAGGCGCAATGCTATATTCAGCGGACTAGCACCTCGCTAAGTGGTTTGCACGACTTAGCATGACACACTTAAGCGTAGTACGGTACCGCTTAAGGAAAAGCTTGTCTTAACCCTGGGCAATCAGCTTTTGGCGACACTATGGCTTCTGCGCGGGTTTGCGCTGGATTTAGTGTGGGTTTTGCGACCCTAACAAATAAATGACACATATATAAAGCCAAACATAGAGGAAGCATGTTGCTAACTGATGGCATCACACGATGCCATCATCTGCCACCAGTCCCAGCCATGCCAGGCAGCAAGTGGTCACCCTGCCACCAGTGGACAGCATGGCAGTGTGGCCATACAGGACACACCTGCGGACCGCGCTTCTGTGGACACCAACAGATGCCAGCACACACATGTAGCACTGTGGGCATGGAGGATGTTGAGGGGAGTATGTATGGGTGGCGAGGCTGTGCTACAGACCAGGTGTGGCAGTCATCATCACTGCCCTACACACCATAGGCATTGCTATGTCCACACACTACTGGCCCCCTTGCTACTGTAGTTTCTGCTGTGCACTGTACCATGCCCTACAGTGTGACAGTTGCATGCAGCACCACCACCACCTGTGCCTATGCTGTCTTGTCCCCTGGGGTACAATATGCTATGCTGTACTGTTTACATGTAGCCTGCAGCTATCTTTGTGCACTGCCAGACTAACCTACAGGTGGAGCTGCGGTTGGACCTGGTCAGCCCCTGTACTTCCAGACAGACCTACAGGTGGCTCTGTGGGACCCTGCAGTAACGCTGGGCAAACTGCATGCAAATCAGGGTATAATGAGATACTAATCTGGTTGTTTGCCCAGAGACTACCTAAGTAGGCTCATCTGCATGGCACTTTGAATATGGCACATTTTTAGTCTGCAAACGTGTTTGTAACTGGGTTAATCTGCTTAGCTCCGCTAATTCGCCAATGTGTTAGGCACGGCGCTAATGGTACGGGAATATTTTACAGTTTTGATCACTGTTCTTTCACATCTGCTGCTTCCTGCAGCTGTACTGAAGTCCATGCATTTGCTGGCACACATTGGCCACATAGTTCATCTGTACCTGCCCTCACGTTGCTGTGCACTGTGTTGTTGTTGTGGGTTGCACTTCCTGGTTGCTTTATTCAGTGCTGTCTTATTCCAGGGCTATGTTTGCCCTGCACTCCCAGCCCAGTTTGCGTGGCCTCATTACCATGCTCTATTCGGTAGCTGTTTGCCCTTGCCTATTGCTTTTGAATATAGCTTGCTCTGTGCTTCGGGTTAAGTTTGCCCGACGGGCAGTGCTAATTTTGCCCCGGGGCAAAGTTTTGAATATCTGGCCCTGCTTCTTTTATAAGGCATGGAAAATTATTTGCCTGAACATGACTTAAAATAAATTATGTAAATTTTACTTGTCAAAGAAGACCTACTTTTTTGTTTATTTTATACAACTCTCCACAATGAATAAGGGAGAAGGTAAAGCAAGTTTTATTTGTGGGTTAAATACCATAGAGGTTTCTTTTTTTTTTTTTTAGAGGAAAAACCAAACCCTATTAAAGATACTATTTGATATACGGGTCCTGCACTTACCAGTTGTGTCTCCTGTGCAGTACAGAACAGAATGCCATCTGGGTAACTACCCATAGGGTAGCAGCAGCCCGTAGATACCGTCTTTATAGTATTTCATCTGTCAAGTATGGAAATTCATGGCATACAAAATTTTGGGCCAGATATTCAAAACTTTTCCCCGGGGCTAAATTAACACTAAATTAGCACAAAGCAAGCTATATTCAAAAGGAATAGCCCGGGGAAAACAACTTCTGAATATAGCATGGGAATGAGGCCGGACAAACTGGGCTGAGAGTGCAGGGCAAACTTAGCCCTGGAATAAGACAGCTTCGACTATAGCAACTAGGAAGTGCAAACCACAGCAGCAACACAGTACACAGTGATGTGAAAGTAGGTAGAGGTGAACTATGTGGCCAATGTGTGTGCCAGCAAATGTGTGGACCCAGTACAGCTGCAGGCAGAAGTGCATGTGAAAGTACAGTGTTCAAAACTGTATAATATTACCCAAACTGTTTGTGCCGCACTAACATGTTTGCACGGGTTTAGGACAGGGCTAAACCATTAGCCCGGTACAAATATGTTTGCCTGGTGCTAAACTTTGCCATATTCAAAAGTGACATGCAAATGAGCCTACTTAGGTAGTCTCTGGGCAAACATTCAGATTAGCATCTCATTATGCCCTGATTTGCTTGCCGTTTGCACCGGGCTAACCGTTTATCCCTGCGCTAAACCCACGCAAAGGTGTTAGCGATGCGTAAACAGTTCAGGGAATATTATACCATTTTGAACACTGTACTTTCACATGCCTGCAGCAGTACTGGACAACACAGCATAGGCACAGATGGTGGTGGTGCTGCATACAACTGTCACACTGTAGGTCATGCTACAGTACACAGCAGATGCTACAGTAGCAAGGGAAGCCAGTAGCATGTGGACACAGCACTGCCTATGGTGTGTAGGACAGTGCTGATGATTGCACTATACACAGTGACAGGCCCAACATGCAGGCATTTACTGACAGTGGCCATTACTGTTACGCTGTTGTGTGACCCACAGATGCTGCACCTCTGGCATGGGATGCTCATAGTGACATATACATGTCCGGCTTTGTGTGCTGTGGCAGTTGTACATCTGTGCAGTATGTGGCTGGGGGGGCATATATTATCAGAAAGGCACACTGGTGTTGGAGTATTCCCAATACTGGCCCATGTGCACTGCATGATGTGTCCCAGCCTTATGGCCACACCTGGTCTGTGGCAGTCTGGCCACCCATACACTCTCCCCTCAACATCCTCCATGCCCACAGTGCTGCATGAGTATGCTGTTATCTGTTGGCGTCCATAGAAGAGTGATCTGCAGGTGTGTGCTGTAAAGCCACACTGCCATCCTGACCACGGGAAGCAGGGTTATCACTTACTGCCTGGCATGGCTGGGACTGGTGGCAGATCATGGCATCATTGTGATGCCATCAGTGAGCAGCATGCTTCCTGTATGTCTGGCTTTGTCTATGTGCCATATTTATTTGTTAGGGTCATGCAAAGCCATGCAAAAGCCATGCAAAGCCATAATGTCACGCAAAGCTGATTGCCCAAGGTTAAGACTACCTTTTCCTGGGAAGTAATGCGCACTGTGTTAAGTGTCATGCTAAGTCATGCAAAACCACTTTGCATGGAGCTAGTCACTGAATATATTATTGCACTTGTATTCATGTACACACCCACTCAGTTTGCCCCTTGCATACATAATGATTTTGTCCGACGCTAATGCAGTTTGCGCATGCTATTTGACCTTTTGAATATAGCAAACCCACGCTAATCTCGTGCTAACAGTTTTTGCCTAGTGCTAAGTTTTGAATAGCTAGCCCTTTAAGTCTTATTTTGGCCTAATGGGTTTCTTTTCCAGTTACATGCCTTACAGTGGATTGATTTATTGTTTAGAAGGCTCTCTAGTATTATTTAAATTAAAAGGAGAGCCTAATAAAAATGTTTTAAAAAACTTGATCATGCTTTAAGCACAATACGCTAAGGGCAGGTATAAAAGGACTGACTCCAGGGTATTCCAAGAGATAGGGTCAGTTCCTGCTGGCTGGTGTAGGTAGAGGACTGAGGGGAGTCCCATACTACAATTGAGTGGCAACTGAGGAAGAGTTTGCCATGTCCTTAAAGCCTTATTTGTGTTTATTTTCTGCTTATTATTTTTGTTAAAAAGACTTTATTTTGCATTTGATTTGAAAGAAATGTTTATGAAGTAATAAACATCATACTAGACAAAGTGCATTAAACGTAATTATTATAAGGGTAGGAATAAAAACATAATCTGATTGGTTGACAAAGTTCCAGGAGCCTTACATTAATGTTAGATAAATATACCTTCTGGACCTGATCACACAGCTTAGTAATTTCTGGTTTTCACAGACTTGATTTTGATAAGCCTTGAGGGAATACACACAAAGTCCAACGGCACTTGAAACAGAGAATTTAGGGGTCCTTAATGAGGGATTCCAGTCAAAATTTCTGGCATCACTAATTTCAGAGTTTGGACCAGCATATCCCAAATTAGCATTGTACCAAAATGAGATCTCTTAAGTTAATTTGTTTAAAAATTACCCAAACCCAAAATTCACAACCTGTTCAAAAAAGGCAGTTTCAATAAATTCTGCAACTGTGGAATGAAGTAATGACACAGTCTCAGAAAGTAGCAGGGATGCACAATTTCAGAATGTGGCGGTGAAGCTCAATTTCAGAATGCGGCAGTGGTGCAGAATTTCAGAATGTTGAGGTGATGCACAATTTCAGAATGTGGCTGAGGTACACAACTTCAGAATGTGGTGGTGGCATACTGGAATATATTTGAAATATTGGAATGTGGCGGTGATGACTAATTTCAGAATGTGGCTGTGGTATACAATCTCGGAATGTGGCTGTAGTGCACAGTCTCTGAATGTGGTGGTGGCACACAGTCATGGGCAGACTGGATGGGCCTTGTGGTCCTTATCTGCCATCAACTTCTATGTTTCTTTGTTTCTGTCTTGGAATGTGGCGGTGGTGCTCAGTCTCAGAATGTGGTGATGGCGCACAATCTCAGAATGTGGCAGTGGTGCACAATTTCAGAATGTGGCCATGGTGCACAGTCTCGGAATGTGGCGGTGGGGTACAAAATCTCTGAATGTAGCAGTAGCATAGAGTCTGGGAATGTAACAGTGGCACACAGATTCAGAATGTAGTATTGGTGTACAGTCTTGGAATGTGATGGTGTCTCACAGTCTCAGAAAGTGGCATTGGCAGACAGTCTTGGAATGTGTGGTGGGGCACCCATTTTCAGAATGTGGTGGTATTACACAGTCTTGGAATGTGGTGGTGCTGCAGTCTCAGAATGTGGCAGCAGAACACTGTCTTGGAAAGTGGCAATGGCACAGAGTCTTGGAATGTGGCTGTGGTGAACAGTCTTAGAATGTGGTGGTGGCACACAATCTCAGAATGTGGCGGTGATGCACAATTTTGTAATGTGACACTGGTGCACAATCTCAGAATGTCGCAGTGGTGTAGAGTCTTGGAATGTGGCAGTGGTGCACAGTCTTGGAATGTGGTGGTGGCACCCAGTCTCAGAATGTGGTGGTGGCACACAGTCTTGGAATGTGGTGGTGTTGCAGTCTCAGAATGTGGTGCTAGCACACAATATCAGAATGTGGCAGTGATGCACAATTTCGGAATGTGGCACTGGCGCACAATCTCAGAATGTGGTGCTGGTGCAGTCTTGGAATGTGGTGGTGCACAATCTTGGAATGCGGCTGTGGCATAGAGTCTTTGAATCTGGCAAGATGCACAGTCTTGGAATGTGGCACTGGTGCACAGTCTTGGAATGGGGCTGTGCCACCCAGTCTCAGAATGTGACTGTGGCACACAGTATCAGAATGTGGCAGTGCTGCATAGTTTCAGAATGTTGTGGAGGCACACAATCTCAGAATGTGGCAATGATGTACAATTTTGGAATGTGGCACTGGTGCACAATTTCTTAATGTGGTGGTGGCACACAATCTTGGCATGTGGTGGTGGCACACAATATTGGAATGTGGTGGTGGCACACAATCTCGGAATGTGGTGGTGGTGTACAATGTTGGAATGTGGCAGTGCTGCACAGTCTTGGAGTGTTGCAGTGATGCACAAGTTGGAAATGTGGCACTGGCACACAATCTCAGAATGTTGCAGTGATGCACAGTCTCAGAATGTGGCATTGGTGCACAATCTCAGAATGTGGCAGTGGCACCCAGTCTCGGAATGTGGTAGGGGTACACTGTCTTGGAATGTGGTGGTGGCACACAATCTCAGAATGTGGTGGCACCCTGCATCCAGTCTTGAAATGTGGTGGTGGTGGCACACAATCTCAGAACGTGGCAGTGCTGCAGTCTCGGAATGTGGTGGTGGCACACAATCTCAGAATGTGGCAGTGATGCACAATTTCAGAATGTGGCACTGGCACACAATCTCCGAATGTGGTGGTTGGCACAATTTTGGAATGTGGCAGTGGTGTAGACTCTTGGAATGTGGCAGTGGTGCACAGTCTTGGAATGTGGTGGTGGTGCAATGTCGGAATGTGGTGGTGGTGCAATGTCAGAATGTGGTGGTGATGCACAAGTTTGGAATGTGGCACCAGCAAACAATCTCAGAATGTGGCTGTGCCACCCACTCTTGGCATGTGGTGGTGGCACATGGTATCAGAATGTGGCAGTGCTGCACAGTCTCTGAATGTTTCAGTGGCACACGGTATTGTAATGTTGTGGTGATGCACAATTTCAGAATGTGGCACTGGCACACAATCTTGGAATGTGGTGGTGCCACCCAGTCTTGGCATGTGGCAGTGGTACACAGTATCAAAATGTGGCAGTGCTACACAGTCTTGGAATGTTGCAGTAGCACACAGTCTTGGAATGTGGTGGTGATGCACAATTTCAGAATGTAGCACTGGTGCACAATCTTGGAATATGATGGTGGTGCACTGTCTCAGAATGTGGGGGTGGCTCACAGTCTCAGAATGCGGTGGTGACACACAATTTTGAAATGTGCTGGTAATGCACAATTTTGGAATGTGGTGGTGGTGCATAGTCTCGGAATGTGTTGGTGGTGCACAGTCTTGGAATGTGGTGGTGGCATACAATCTCAGAATATGGCAGTGATGCACAATTTCAGAATGTGGCACTGGCACACAGTCTCAAAATGTGGTGGTGCCACCCAGTCTTGGCATATGACAGTGGCACACTGTATCGGAATGTGGTGGTGCTGCACAGTCTCAGAATGTTGAGGTGGCACACAATCTCAGAATGTGGTGATGATGCACAATTTCAGAATGTGACACTGGTGCACAATATCGGAATGTGATGGTGCACATTCTCAGAATGTGGTGGTGAATTACAATTTTGGAATGTGCTGGTAATGCACAATTTTGGAATGTAACTGTGGCACACAATCTAGGAATGAGGGGGTGGCACAAAATCTCAGAATGTGGTGGTGGCACACAGTCTCAGAATGTGGCATGATGCACAATTTTAGAATGTGGCAGTGATGCACCCAGGTACTCAGTCTCGGATTGTGGTGGAGGTGCACAATCTCAGAATGTGGCGGTGGTGCACAATAGCAGAATGTTGTGGTGGCACACAGTCTCAGAATGTGGCAGTGCTGCACAATTTTGTAATGTGGCTCTGGTGCACAATCTCAGAATGTGGTGGTTGCACACAGTCTCAGAGTGTGGTAGTGGTGCACAGTTTTGGAACGTGGTGGTGCTGCACAGTCTCAGAACGTGTCAGTGGTGCACAGTCTCTGAATGTGGCAATGGAACACAGTCTTGGAATGTGGCAGTGGTGCCCAGTTTTGGAATGTGGAAGTGGCGCCCAGTCTTGGAATGCAGTGGTGGCACACAATCGTGGAATGTTACAGTGGCATACAGTCTTGGAATGTGGCAGTGGTGCCCAGTCTTGGAATGTGGTGGTGGCACACTGTTTTGGAATGTGGCAATGGCACACAATCTTGGAATGTGGTGGTGGTGGTGGAGTCTTGGAATGTGGCAGTGATGCAGTGTTTCTGAATGTGGTGATGAGGCACAATTTCAGAATGTCCTGGTGACACAGCTTCAGAATGTGGCAGCGATGCACAATTTTAGAATGTGGCTAGAATGTACAATGTCAGAATGTGGTGGGGATGTGATATACAATTTTGAAATGTGGTGACCTACATACAATGAAATATTAATGTGTTGCCCTCTTGTCAGAAACAGATTTACTTTGAAATCAACATTCAGTGCACGAGCCTGAAGACAGTTCCTTACATTTGTAAAACCTTTTATCTGTCAGAAAAAAGCAAAAAACAAAATGCTGAGACAGTGACAATGGCCACAGCAAACGAACCAAATCCTATGAAATTTACCATTGTAGAGGGACTATTTTATGTTAATTTCACACAAAAATAAGCAAAAAATATTAAAAAAATTATTCAAACTACAGTAACTCTTAACCCAATTATAATAATAGCAATAACGAACTCCATGGAGTTACATTAATGTCCAGTTAATCAGCCCCTGTGGGCATGTGGCACTCGGTTTTGCCTCGTGCCACATTACACCTCCAGGGAGTGATTAACAGGACATCAATGTAACCACCATCGTTCATTATTGCTTAATTAACCTTGCTGTGTCCATCTGTTATTCTACACCGTTACACTTGGGCAAGCTGCCTGTGATGCCTTGGGCTTGAAACAGGCAGATGGTATATTCTGAGGTGCGTACTAGGCTGCCCTTGGACAAAGCTTTGAGTTATCAATCATCCAGATAGGGAAAGACTGAGAACCCCTGTCTTCTGAGGGAGGCAGTGACCACTGCCAGGCACTTAATAAACACCTGGTGAGCTGAGGACAAACCAAAAGGTGAGGCTCAGAACTGGAAGTGTGCCCCTTGAAACTGAAATCTAAGGTACTGCCTGTGTGGGGCATACATTTTGATATATAGATATTTGTCCTACATGTCTAGGGAGCATATCCAGTCCCCTTCACTTAGAAGGGGAAGCAGTCCCTGTAGGATTACCATCTGGAACTTTTTGTACTGGATGAGGTTTAACTCTCTGAGGTCCAGAATGGACCGAAAGTTGCCCGTGCCTTTTGGAACCAGAAAGAAATGGGAGTAAAACTGCCTGCCCTGCTGAGCCTCTGGCATAGGTTCTATTGCTCTTTTCCAGAGTAGGAACTGGAGTAAACTCCCAAAGAATGGGAATGTGAGCCTGGGGGTAAGACAAAGGGACTTGGGATTTTTCTAAGAGCAACACTATGAGCTCTAGAGTTTGTCCGTGGCTTATGAGCTGAAGCACCCAGCTGTCATATGTGATCTCCGCCCACCTGTCCCACTGTAGGTAAAACTGACTCCCTACTGCCTCCACCAGTTCAACTGGAAGAGGGGATAGCATGGTGTCAGGCTGAAGCAGGGGTGGGGGCTGGAGCCGTCCCTCATCCTCAGAAACCCTTGCTGGAGAAGTGGGGGGGGTAGGCAGGGCTGAGGAAGCCTTTCATTTGGCAGGCTTAGAGGTGGGTTGGGTTTTGTGGGTTGTCTGATGAAAGGACGCTCTTGGAGCATTTTTCTGCTGGGTGTGGTACAGCAAGTACAGTGATTTTAGAATGCATCTGGAGGCTTGTAGGTTGGACAAAATGTCCTGAACATCAGCCCTGAGCAGTTTAATCCCTCTGATGGGTTTAGGATGGACATCTGAACATCCTGAGCAAACCCAACATCCACAGCCAGAAGTGCCAACGAAGGCATCTGCCCACTGCCACCACCGGGGCTGCAGCATCTACAGCATTATAGGCTGAGCCCAGGAGGTGTTGGCTGATGTCCAACCACAATTTGAGAGCCTGGAGGAGCTGTTGTATGGCTGGACCTTCAGGTGATGATTTGACCATCTCCATGGTCTATTCCCACAGGACATCTTGGTATTGGATCATGTGGGCCACACAGTTAAGGGTCCCGAAGGCCAAGGTGGCATAGGCAAGAGCCCTTTTGCCAATGAGATCCAGTCACTGGGATTCTGAGTTGGGAGGAAGGGAACTCAGTTGCTTAGTCTCTTAGTACAGTTGTGTGCTGCATTGATGACAAAGAGTCCACTTGCGGTTGTTCCCCCCAAAAAATGCTTACCCACCAGCACCTTATATAGTTTTTCTGGGTCCAGCTCCTTGATTTTGAAGCCAGTGGTTGACTGGATCTGATGCATGACCCCACAAAAATACATTATTGTCTGGGGGAGACTGGGGAATATATTTGGGGGGTACTTACAACAAACAGGTCAGTCCAGCTTCCCAGTCACCACTTGATTAATAATATTGAAGTCCCATAGCTCAGGATAAAATGCATTTTTTTTTGAACAACTAGCAGTGAAGGTACAAACACTCCTCCCACAAACAGCAAAACACTTTTTGTGTGACTTGTGCTTTCTCAAGGTATTTGGGAGCCTATTCCCCATCCGAAGACACCATAGAATGGGAGGGGGAAGGCCCCTCACCCTCAGTATCACCAGACTCCTCAGATTCAACTGGAGGTAGAAGATCTGGGTGATACTCTCCCTTGTCCACTGAATGAACCAGAGAGATATAGGGCACTGGCCGACTTGGGACAGGGGAAAGGTCCCTGGGAACATCGGGCATCATGTCTAGATGTGCAGACCTGCATGAGGTCAGGTCCTGTGGTGGGGTAAGGCACACCTGCATAAAATTCCTAGAGGGATGACAGTATTGAATGCAAGTCTACTGTCACTGATGTCGGATAATCCAATGGCATTGGTTGAAAGACCGGCTCTGGCATCGGTGGTGGAAGTATACATGCTGGCCTAGGTTGAGGAGTCAGTGCCAGCATAGTTAGAGGTGCTGGTGTCAGTTCGGGGGCTGGTGCAGGCATTGGTTGTGGCCAAGCAGGTGTCAGATGAAGGAGAGGCCAGGCTGATGCTGGTGCCAGATTAGGTGAAGCCGTCATCACTCAGAGTGTGGCGTTAGTGACAGGCACCTCTAGAGTGGGTGAAGGTGACCTAGGAATAACCGGAGCAGACACCATGAAAAACAGAGGGTCCATGTCCATGGAGGAGGTCACCTGCATGGAATAGGGAGGTGGACTGGTAGCCTGGGATGACCCGGAGCTCACTGAACCCATGTCAGCCAAGAAGGACCGGTAGTACCTTTCGACTGTGGTCCTGCCACCAGAAAGGGCCTGAACAGCAGGGGCTGCAGGAACTGGGAGGATCTGACTTCTGAAGGGCCACCACCCAATAGCCCTGTTGGAGCAGAAGATGCCACAATCGGGGAGGCGGCCTACCTCAGCACGGCCTTAGACTTATGCAGAGACCACAAGTGGGAAGAGGATCAATGTTTTTCGTGGTCCTTGTCTCTGTGTTTGTGCTTTCCACTGGATTTCCGCCAAGAGGAGGAAGGGTGAAACCCCAAAGACAGGGCTGGAGAAGAAGAACAACATCTGGTTTTCAGTTCCCACTCCATGCTGGTGACCTTCTGCTGCAAGAGGAATTCTTCCAGGGCCTGCTGGTGACTGCGTCGAGTGGCCTGGTTGAAGCCTTTACAGAAGTCACAGACCTGGGTGTTGTGGGTAGGCCAGAGGCAGCAGACGTAGGCAATGTGGTTGTCTTTTTCTGGGAGCTGCTTCCCATGAGCAAACTTTGTCCTGGAGGTCCAATCAGAAGAGGAGGTTGGATCTGACATACAAAAAAGAATCCACAGAAAGTGGGTAAACTAGGGTGAGAATTAAATGAAAATTTGTGAGAAAACTTGAGGAAAAATGGCGATCAACTGACGCTTGTGGCGGTCTCTGAACAGCTGACATTTGTTGGTCGATGACTGGAAAATAACTGAGAAAGGAGCAGGGGCCACCCACTCTTTTGTCCGAAGTCAGAGGGTGACATCAGAGTGGGCATCCCCAGGCAGACTGCTGGCAAGAAGTTTCCAACTGGTCCTAGTGCCCGATGATGGTAGTTCTATAGGTGTGGGCTGCTGCAAGAGATACCCCCGACATTAGATCGCAGGTTCCACTTAACTCTCAGTACAAACATGTAAACATATGATAACACAGATGCAATGATGCAACACAGATGAGCATCATGTGCATCAAACTGAAAAAAACACCATTCAGTCATCCTGTCATCAGTCATCTGAAAGCTCAGTTTTTAAATGTTTGAAACAACAAACAGACAGAGAAACAACTTCTTGGCTAAACAAAGGAAACGTGTTGCATAAATGAAATATGCCATGACCCCCCAATGGAAATATCTGTGATATTTCTCCCTCAGACAGTTTGACATATTTGACATTGCTCATGGCTCTTCCACTTATAATGACATAAAGTCAAACTGTACTCAGGAGCAATATCACAGATATTTCTGTTGAAGGGATGTGGCATATCCCATGTGTGTAATACATAATTTAACTTAGGAGGCAGTATAGTGCAGTAGGTTAAGGCTTTGAGCTGCAGATCTGGAGACCTGGGTTTGAATCCCACAGATGCCTAGGTACATACTATGTGATCCTAAGCAAGTCACTTAACTTCCTTGTGCTCCCAGGTCACATCTGGAAACCAGCTTCAGCTTAGTGTGCTACTCCTGGTTAAACAATGTTCCCTTTCCCTAACTGCATAAGGGTAGTTTGATCTCAGGCAACCTCACAAGTGGCGTAAGCCATGAGTCATTGCTCAAGGTCAAACTGCCCGAGTGCAGATAAATGATGTATCACACAATGTCTCCATATTTCATTTATGCAGTAGAGGAGAACATTGTTGCATTATTTTCTTCTTAAATATTTTTACTTTTTTGGTATTTGGGAAAATGTGTGGCACTTTTTGGGGGAAAAAGTGCCTTTCCCCGATCCAGGTATTCTGTTTCCATGGCCATTACCATGAATGCAGCATCATGACGTCAATGCTGATGTCCCTCAATTGCTGCTCATTGGTGGATTGAGTGGCTTTGTAGCCAAAGATTAGCAAGTGGGATCAGAACTTATAACAAAGTACAGGACTGTAGAAATCAGAAGTACTGATTGCTGGTTTGCGGATTTTGTTATTGTAAATTAAAAAGGATTTTCAGTCCATGGTAGAAATGTGTAGCACTGGAGAAGTTTGGGAGTGGAGAGGGTAGCAGGTGGCTCACATGAAACTGGCAGCAAGAGATAGTCATTTATGGCAGATGCCAGCAAGTCCAAGTTTGCTTTTTGTTTTATAAACAGACATTCAGAAGTGCAGATGGACCAGAAAAATAAATCACTCTGCAGAGCTGTACAGTGGAAGAAGTGAGAGTGCAGACTGACAGAAAGAAGAGCTGCACTTAGAAAAGGTACATGTTGGAGAACAGAAATGCATTACAAGGGCTCCTAACAAAAATGAGACTGCAGAAAGAAGTGCCGGCTCGTGGACGGATGAAGTAACTAGGTGTATAAATTGGTCATGACATAGTAACTAGATGTACAAATTTAAGATTTTACATTCATACATAAAGTTGACCTGATAAACCACTTTATCACGTGGCTTTATTGTCCACACCAGGATGACATCGGTGAGAGTGAGACAGCTTAAATATCTTCACGAGCTACACTTGACCTCCTGACCTAATGAGTTGTGAAGCCACAAGTGAGGTCAAAACGACAAGTATAGCGAGTGAAGGTATTTCTTCTGTCTCACTCTCACCCATGTCATATTTCATTTGTACAACAGGGGTGGGATATTCGGACTGCGCCAGCCTGGGGCGCAAGCCTGGGCACAGCGCAACTAGGATGCATGACCTGGGCAATATTCAACGGTGCTGCACCATGGCTCAGCAGCGTTGAATATGGCACAGTGACTGCCCACATTGTGCAAGGCACAGTGGCACTGCACCAGTGCAAGTGGCAAGTGAGAAGCAGGGGGATACGCCAGCGTAAGTACGGTTGTGCTAGACGTAGGAACTGCGATATTCAGTGGTGGGTATGCAAATGGGGCCATTATGCATGCAAGGTGCAAATGGGGCCATTTGCATGTCATTATGGCCCCATTTGCATGCAAGTGAGCTGATCCCCGGTGACTTGCGCCTGGCTCCCTACCAGGCTACAGCTGTCTGGGACCGACGCCCCCTGCCACTTGGCGGCAAAACACTCCAATGCCCAATAGTGGGCTATGTAATGATAGCAACATCCCTGGTGGTCCAGTGGACTGAATCCTGCCCAATCGCAGGCTCAAAATAAATAACTAAATCCCTGGTGGTCCAGTGAACCGAATCTTGCCCGATTGTGGGCATAAGTAAATCATATACATAGAAAAGACTCCCTGGTGGTCCAGTGGTACCCCCCTCTCCACCCTCCCACTAAGCCCTGCCACCCCGCTCCCCCCGTTCAGCAGCAGACGGCAACTCCCCACCCGCAAGCCGACCTGCCACCCGCCGACTGACAGCGTACAGTACAACTGTACGCCCATTGGTCCACAGCGTGGGCCAATGGGCGTGCAGACCATACTGTACTACACAGTCCCAATATGTGAATGGATCCAGAGTATAAGAGAATGGGGTGAGAGTTAGGCCTTACAACCCCATGGCACACCCTGATGCCTGTTGGTCTGTGGAGGCTGAGGGGTGGGTTGGTAGGGTGTGTGGGGGGGTGTAGGAGCTCAAACCTAATACCGCATCTCCATATTTTTGTCACTTTAACCCTAACAGATGCATTAACAAATTTTTTTGCAATTTCTTTTCTCACTTTTTGAGATAGTATAATAGTATCTTTATTTTATTGTGAGAGCACAGGGACACTTGGACCCTGTGCTCCCATCCTCCACATATGTACATATGTTTGTAGCTGCAGAAACACATGGGTCTCTGACCCCTGCACTTCCACACATTAAGTTATGATCAGGAATAGCAAAATTGCAACAAATAGTCAGAACTGTGCAATCTTAAATAATTTTCACCCCAAATGTTCAACATGACCTTCTTATCACCTCATCACATGTACCCAGTACAGAAAACTTTCAAATGCTAAAATGTAATTCTGTGCAATTGTACTGCTGTTTTGCGCCTCAGGTGCAAAATGTTAATGTTGAAAATCTGGAGTGAAAACATAAAAAAAGACGAAGTTACGAGCGTGCATAGAAACTGTGCAATGTACATTCGTAACGAGGTCATTTTTGGGATTTTTTTCACTGAATGTACACCATGGATGTTTTGGGACCTTCACCCATGAACAGTGGCACTGTGATTTTGTTAATATATCCCAAAACTCAATTTTGCACAGCGACCGTGCCATTCTGCGTCACCGGTGCAAAAACAAGTTTCAGGCAGGATGTGAGAAATGTGACAGCTGTACTTTTCATAAGGAAGTGTTAAAAATGGCAATGTTGAAAATCTGGAGTGAAAATATTAAAATTTGACGAAGTTATGAGAGTGTGTAGAAACTGCGCAAAGCATGTCATTGCCGTAATGCAGTCATTTTTTTGTAACTTTTGCACCAAATTTGCAACATGAGCTTTTTGGGATCCCTCCTCATAAACAGTGGCACTGTCGTTTCATTACTCAGTCCCAAAATGTGATTCTGCACCTTTTTGGGACCGAGTAAGGAAATGACAGTGACAGGGTTCATGAGGTGGGGTCCTAAGAACCGCATGTTGAAAATGTGGGGTCAAAATTCCTAAAAATGGCTGAGATATCAACCTAAGTTGAAACCCCCTTTTACTGCCCATTATACTGTACAGTGCTTACCTTTGATTCTTCAGTTTGCGGCTTGGCTTTGAAACATAGACTTTGACAGCAGATAAGGACTGCTTGACCCCCTCCCAGTCTGCCCATTTCCCAACCTATTGCATAAGTTGCAGATCCTAGTTAACCAACAGCCTACTTCTTCCTACCCCCCACCAGAATTGCCTTATGTTTGTCCCATGCATTCTTGAATTCCCCCACTGTTTTTGACCCTATGACCTCCTCAGGAATGCCGTGAAGAGTGTAGATGTGTCCCAGTCCAGAGAAGATCACTATTTCTGACCTCCGGAGGTACATATCGGTAAGGGAGGGGGATGCGGGGAGGTGGGTGCTCAGTGGGAGTGTGGGAATGGGGGAAGGTAGGACTCGGGAGATGACAATGGACTGTTTTCCTTTTTTTCTGGTAAAAAAACAAAATTAAGGACATCTGAGGATGGTTTTCTTTACTCACAGGTATTTTAAAAATATTATATTTTTGGGCACACTGGGGTGAGCTCCCAGTGTGCCATATTTATGTGTGTGTGTGTGTGTGTGTGGGGGGAGTGCATACATGCCAACAGGAGATTGGGCATCCCATGTCAGCAATTGAAAACTAGGAGCTTGGAAGGCGGGGGGGGGGCAACATCTGACACCGGAGTGGGCATCTTGATATCGTAGCATTAGCAGTTTTGAAAAATATATATATCTGGCACACTGGGGTGGGCTCCCAGTGTGCCATATATAGTTGGGGGTGAGAGATACATGCTGACATGGGGATTGCCCCTCCCCCATGTTGGCATTTAAAGAATAAATACTCTGGCCATTTTTGCTTAGGGAAAGCCACCATGATGGATCCCCGTTCATCACTCGGTCCCCGTTCCTGACATGAGATGGGGACCAAATGGTCCTATCTGACCATCTGGTTTTCATCTCATGACCAAATGTCCTTATCATGAATGGGGATTTTGACACCTCATGAATGGGGATTGGCTGACGAATGGGGATTTTGTTTGGCTAATCCCCATTCGTGAAGTGTCAAAATCACCGTTCATGAGACGATACCCATTCGTGACAGAGGGTCATCTGGTCCTTATCTCATGAACAGGGATTTTAAAGGATTATGATGGCTCACAAATGAGGATCGGCTGACGAACGGGGATTTTGAAACTTTATGTACAGGGATTGGAACCGAGTAATGATTGGGGATTTCCCATAGCAAAAAACAGCCTTTTTTAACACACTGATGGAAACCAAACACATGGGTTTCCAGAGGGTGACACCCTGAACAAAATCTATTCATTGGTTTTCACAGAATACATCCGTTTGGCAAGTACCAACATTTTATTTTGGGCAAAAAGTGAAAACAAGATGGCGGCTCACAAACGGGAATTTTTTTCTCACGAACAGGGATTTAATGAATCCCCATTTGTGAGCTATCAAAATCCCTATTTGTGAGCCAAAATCCTTGTTTGCAGCTGTGCATCTATCCAAAAGACAACTAAACATGCTCAGAACCCAAATTTTCAAAATGTATTAATTTTGGATCAGATTAATAGTTCTTCATCAAACTAATTATATTCCTTGGGGCACGCTCTTTCTATCCTGCAAATTTTAGGCCAAACATCCAAATGGTATTTGTGCAGCGTGGTCCCGAAAAATTTTGAAAAATGGGCGAAAAAAGCAAAAAAACACACTTTTTGCACTATACACTGCACAAAATCTGTACATCTGATCTAAACAAAACTTGACATGTCAGGAGATCTATCCCACAGAACAGCACATTCCAAGTTTCATGCAAATCCATTGAACGGTTGCAAATTTATTAAGGTGCAAAATTTGGGGGTTAACATTAAACTGCCTAATCAACCCTAACTATAGAGGCATGACCCCACCTCTATAATATATATTCATTGCAAAACACTTTATTTAATGCATCAGTTAGGGTTAAAGTGACAAAAGTGGGGTAAATGAGATGTTAGGGTTGAGACCCTAATCCCCCCAACCACCCCATCCTGCACAGACTGACAGATGCCGGGGTGTGTCATGGGGTCATAAGGCTTAAGTCTTACCCCATTCCATGTGTAAACAGGTTAACATGCTACAGTAAAGGACAATATGGTGAGAGTTAGGCCTCACAATCCCATGGCACACTCCGGCATCTGTTGGTCTGTGGAGGATGGGGTGGTGGGGGGTTATATATCAGCTATTCGTCCTTCTTAAACATTCAATTTCAATCAGAATATAATTTTATTGTACTGGACCTTTACTAATCAGATATGCAGAGAAGGAAAAATGAAATGAAGAGAAGAAACAAAATCATTTAAATGTATAAAAATACACGTAAATGACAGTAGGGGTTCTAGTATTTGATTTGCACTGCAAAAGAGTCAAACAACAACCATAGCGGCACCAGTCAAATACTTTTTTTTTTTAGTGATTTGGAAAAGACCTTTGAGCGCAAGCTCTTTTACAAAGGTTCCATGTCACAGATTGCAAAACAAAGAACAATAGGAGAAAGCAAAGGTACATTACAATGAACACTACAGCTTGGATTCAGAACTGACAGAATAACTCAAAACATAGGTACAAGTTAAAATAACAAGAAAAACACTTTATGGGGGCAGGGATAAGCAGCCACTGAGTACCTTGTCAGTAGTTCAGTGGGATGGGGATAGCTGGCAGTGGGGTGAAGAAAGGACGTATGAGAAAGTGGTATGTAATGCGGTGGAGGTGAAGGGTGGGGGAAGAAGGGTGTTAAGGTATAGGGATAAATGGTGGGATGAGGGGAGGCTGAGTAAATGGTGGGGTGTGAGGGGGCATGGTCAGGCAGCCTGCATTAGTAGTGACTGTTAGGGAAACTCACGGGACTGTGAATTGGGGGAGGGGGGGAGGTTGTGGTGGCGAGTGCAAAGGAGCATGACGCAGACTGATTGCTGAGGTAAGTCATGAGAAGAGACAGAGGGAGGGGGGTGCCTGAGGCCTGCCTAGTGCTTGCTGGTGGCAGAGAGAACAGGTGTGGCTGGACTCAGGGGCAGGTGCACTTAGAGAGTGTTATTAGGTGCTGTTTTAGGTCAGTTTTGAATTGTGCCAGACAATTGGTGACCAAGAGGTGCCCAGGGAGTTCATTCATCCACAGGGGGGCCCAGTAGGCAAATGCACGTTGCCCAAGTGAGGTGCGATGGAAGGGGATAGCCAAGGTCCCTCTAGTCCTCCCTCTGGTGACCTGTAATGAGTTGGCCGCCTTGATCAAATTGCCTACACAAGGTGGTGTTTTACCCAATAGAGCCTTCTTTCCTAGGATGCAAGTCTGGAATTTGACCCTGTTTCTTAATGACAGCCAGTTTGCGTGTTTGTACAGAGAACAGGTGTGAGTGCCACACTCAGCATCCAGGGTGAGTCTGCAGCCTTTGTTGAGCACAGTCTGAACCCTCTTGAGTGTTGTATCCATTGCTGCCCCATAGACCACTAGTACGTAGTCAATAGTAGATATAATTGAACTGTGGACTGAGAGGTGGAGGGCCCTCAAAGAGAGGTGTTGCCTGTTGCTGTACAGGACACCAATCTTGGTATTGACTGTCTTGACCAAAGAGTCAATATCTGCACAAATGTGAAGGTATCATCTATTATGACCCCCAGATACTTAAACAAGTGAACTTGTTCCAGTGGCTCACTGCATGAGTTGGAGATGATGAGGGGGTGGTGCTTATTTTTGTTGTCGGGGATGGACATAAGCATGGCCTTGGTCTTCTTGTAGTTTAGTAGCAACTTATGACTACAGAACCAGTTCTCGAGTTTGGAGAAGGAGTTCTGCAGCTCAGATTGTAGGGCAGCCTGAGATGTACTGCTGATAAGGAGCACAGCATCATCTGCATATAGTATGAGTTTGGTGTCGCAGGCTGTGGGAAGGTCATTTAAAAAGAGACTGAAGAGTAGGGGCCCAGTATTGATCCCTGGGGTACCACTAATGATACCTCTCTTGTGCTGGATACTATTTGCCCAATTTTGACACATTGCTTTCTCCGTAACAGGTAGTCTTGGAACCAGCAAAGGGCATTGGGTGCCACACCCATGTTTTGCAGTTGGGTCAGTAACAGGGGGTGGTTGACTGTATCGAAGGCTTTGGTGAGGTCAATAAAGACAGACCCCACCAGTTTGCCTTCATCCAGAGCCTTATGTGCATAGTTTGTGTAGTCCAGCAGTGCAGTGGTGGTACTGTGATTTTGTCTGAAGCCATGTTGGTTGGGGCATAGTTGATTATACTTACTGAGGTAATCAATGAGTTGCCCAGCCACAATCTTTTCCAATGCCTTGGATGGGGGGGAGAGGATACAGATGGGTCTGTAGTTGGCTACCAGAGACTTGTTGCCTCCTTAATGCACTGGCGTAACTAGGGTCTGCTTCCAAACCACCGGGAATTTGGCCAGGGCCAGGGACTTATTGTACAGCATGGTAATGGGTACTGTAAGACTGTCCAGGGTGAGGGATAGAAGTTTCATGTCTATCCCATCACTGCCCAGTCCGGCCTTACCTAGTATTTTCTTGACCATGGTATGGGCCTACTTCACTGTCACCCTTTTAAAGTAGAAGGTTGTAAAACACACTTTATGGCTGCCACCCCTTTCTAGACTTGTGGATTCGCAGTCTGCAAATTTTGGATTTTCAAGTAGAGTTATGTCAACTGGTACAGCCTGTACAGGGTCCATCACATTGCCTGGAACAATAAGTTCATTTTGATTTGTACAGTGCTTCATAGAGCACATGTGTTGTTCAAGGCCTATGAGCTGTTTTCACTTGAGAAATACACCTGAACCATATGCTGTATTAGAATATGATATATCATAGCTAAGTGTACCTTTTGTTTTGTCATATCCAGAAGCCCTACAGAGTACCGGTCACAGTTCAAGTATCCTCTTACAGTATAAAAGGCCTTGTGAAACTGTCTTTCTATGTCTGTTAGCTCTTCGAACACCTTGTTGGCTGACCACAACAAAACCTAAAAGGAAAACAAGATGTTAAACAGAATATTTTTAAGGGAAAACATACTGTGTTAGATGTAGTGTGCAAATGCTTACTTGATGTTTACTGATACTGTTGCCCTGAAGAGATGAAGGTTGGCATTTTCGGCACTGAGAATGCTGCACTTTCATCCATTTTTCAGATGCATGCTGCATCCATGCAGATAGTACTTCCAAATGTCTGTGCCTGATGCCCCGACATTTAGATGCATTTGCGATGATTCCCACCATTTACAACAATTTCTGCCACAACTGCAAGAATCATGTCTGTTTTTTGGATGCAGCTGCAGAATTCCATCCCGGGAGTTAGACTGACATTTTGTGGTCTAACTCCTGGGGCAGATTTCGGCAGCTGTATGTGAAAAGCAGACATGGTTGTTTCAAAATACCCCCCAAAGCTTCAATAGTTGGGGCAAGATTTTCAAAGCAAGCCCTGAATCACAACATTTAACTTCTGGCAATTCACCAACCCCATCAGCGCAACTGCTCCTCTTTCCATAATCTTGAGTGCAGTTGCAACAGGTTTGATGATTGATGGCAGCTTGCACCAAATATCTGGAGCAAGCTCAATAAAAAGGCTCCCAGAATTGCCGCAAGTTAGACCTGAAAAAGTTGATCTGACTTACCACATGGAATAGAAACTCCCGTTAGATCACCACAAGCACCTTGTGCTGGGGAGTGCAGCAATCTAAGCCTTTTGAAAATCTTGCTCTCTGAGTAGGTTTACATGCATTACAAGTTCTAAAACAAAACATGGTTCACCTAATGCATTGTACATATTTTATTAGTACCCAATTTATTCGTTTATCTATTAATGGCTGTAGCTGTACTCAATGCAGTTGTAAATGGGATCTGTGCTCCACCTGCTTTCTGATAAATACTATAAGCTGAAATGGCATAATTTTAAAATTAAGACTGTTGTGACCTCTTTAATCTTTCATTTCCCACTGAAGTCATCAAAATAACACATATACAAGTCAGTTCTTTTATTGTGAAGTTTCAGTGCCACAACAAAAGGCATTTGGTTTTCTGGGAAGTCATCTTGATCAAGGTTATTTGTGTATCTAAGAAGTGCTGGTGCTATGTTTATGTTATTCTTACCTGTGATGTTACTTCAAATGCAAATAGCTGAAAATTAAGACCATGCCAACAGTAAATGAAAAGCTAGATGTGCCAAAGATTTATGACATGCCAGGGTACAGTATACTTTACTCACTGTACCACATTTGTTCTACCCCTCATGTGAGCCAAGAAGCTACAGTATATAGTAGTGTTGCTCAGATAGTGCATTTGCAGATCTGACTGTTCTTCATTGGATAGTGCTGGTATCCAGCCTAATATCTGGCCAGTAGATTCAAGGCAGATTCATCAGTTCTGAGGTCAGATCTACTGGATCCATTGCAAGATAGTTGGATCTGTTGGTCGGATCCCTGGGTAAGATGAATGGATCCAGTCTTGGATCCATAAGATCTGAGGACTGATCCATCAGATCTAAGTCAGAGCCATAGATACCTCAGATACTTACAGTGGATCCCAGGAGGTTGTATCTTTGGTCCAATGTCTTTGCCTTTCGAGGCCATCTGATATCAAACCAAAATGATGGTATCTGATGGTATCTGACTTGGAAGGATACTACCCAAGCAACACTACAATACATTTTAATACAGGCACTGTAGGGGTAGGTACTGTGCAAACACCTGACAAGTTCAGATTCATTGTGTTCACAGGTTTCTTTTGGACAACTGCATACCTAACTGAAAACATCCCCAGTGAATGTAACCCTTGCTGTGCTACAGACTACTATTTCTGTCCAGAATTCTTATACAATCTATTTCTGTCAGCAGTCTAACAGTTAATTAAACCATCTATCACATAATCAACATAAATTTGCTGTCATAATTCAAAGAATCTCAATAGTAATTTTAACCTTACCTAGCATCATTGTCAACTGAGATTGTCTTTCTAATGGTTATTATGTTTTTTGGAGGGGATGGGGTGTACAATGATTAATTAGGGAAATCTACATCAAATAGTAACTATTCAAATATTATTTCAGTGGCAGCTGTATCTTTACGAGACCTGATTGCACTGTTTTGTAAGTTATAATGCTACTATGTCCAAAGAATGAATATAATTTTAGAGGTATGCTTTTAAGTCTCAGGGCAGGATTCTCAAACTGTATCCATTTGCCTGTATTTTGAAAGTGGATTTCACCCCCACTGCTCGGACACAAAATGCGGAGCTTGCATTAAAAAAAAATGCATGTTTTATTTTTGACACATGCATCATTTAATATCTGATGCTTGCTTCCTTTCTATGATTCATGCTTCATGTTTTAATGCATGCTTCATTTTTGGATTAATATGTCATTTTTTGACACCTGCTATATTTATTTTTTGATGCATGCTTAATTTCTTTTATCAACACTTTGTGCTCCTTCCATCCATTATTGCGGCTACAACTCCCACCCCCATAATTGACCCATAAAGTAGTCTTACTGGTTATCCACCACTTATACAGAGGCGTATTTTGGTGGTTGGCCTGCCACTTGGGGTCATGTGGTGCCTGCTAGGGGCTCTGAATGGTTTGGAGCATTTTCCTTCTGTTGGCTCACTCTGCAGGACACTGGTATGCAATGACACATGCCAATGTCCAGGCAGAGTGGCACACATATGCACTTTGTCCACTGAAGCCCTACCATATCTAGCAGTTCCCACCATAACTGCCTCTACCAGGTGACATTCAAGTGGCAGGACACACAATCCCCCATTCCTAAGCCAGGAGAGCTGTCCTTGGAATGCTAAATACTTTTTGACAAGGCCAGCCCCTGAGCAACCCTGGTCTGCTCCTAAACCTGGGTCCCCAGTATGGCAGGTCATTACAGGACCAGTGCTTTGAGCCCACCCCACCACTGGGTCGGTTTGCATGCTTCATTTTTTTGAGGCATTCATCATATATTTTTTGCATTCATGCTTCCTTATTATAATCCATGCATCATTTTTCATTGTCCACTTCTGTTTTGGACACAAGCTGTGACAAATCTTGGAAACTGTTGTAAAAATCTGAGGCCCTTTGAAAATAGAGTTCCCTGGTTTTAACACAGTTGCAGGGATGCAGTTGGAGGTAGAAATGCATTAGTGTCAGCATCTTTTCTTTTGGAAAATCCTCCTGAGGCTTTTCTTTATGGGTCAAGAAGTAAAGCCTAACAAGTAGGTCTGGAAATTAGTTTTCATGGCCCTATCAGAGACAACAAAAACAACTCACTCATCCACTGACCCCTTATCTTTCCTAATGGAGGGTTTTATAAGAGCTGAAACTGATGCAAATGGGATGATCCACCAAAGAGATTAGCAAGGATGGGGAAGCCATCCTTCTAGTGTCAGTGACTCATCACTTGTGGGATTATAGTATTTACCTGTCCTCTTCGAGTTTCACAGTTGTGAAGATAGCTGAGATGGTAGATTTTGAGATTCAGAGAGGCAAAGTTAAGATACTTCAGGAAAAGCTGAAAAGGCAACAAGAGGAGTTAGATGTACACAGCAGACACCTCCACAATTGTTCTGATTCTTGTGTTTCTGCTGCTTACTGCAGCTGTGCTTCTGCACTACTTACATCTTCATCCCCTTGGGTAAAACATGGCCCATCAACTTTATTTAGCGCCATTATTACAGCCACTACATCTTTCCCATTCATGATTGGGGTGGCAAGTATGCTTCTTGTTCTGTAGTCAGTCAGTTCATCTGAAAACTTGCTGAATTGGCAGGACTAATCCCAAAAGAAAATGACATTATTTATTAAACACTGCACATTTTTTTCATTCATCACCAAATACTGTTCAGCAAATTCATATTAAAATGAAGAGGTAACACTGAGGTGATGGAAAATACTTGTCTGAAATGTGATACTAGCTGACTGCTTTAACAGACAGCAATTCAGGAATTTATTTGATGAATCAGTGGAGATGATTGGGAGGGCTAGTACAATCTGAGAAGATTGTTTCCATCTATAAAAATTGAAAGAGCCCAGTAAATTTCTTAATCATATCTGTGAGGAATATGTTGTGCCAGACAAAGATCCTCTCTCTCACTCTACTGTCCTTGAACCTCTCAGCATTCTGTCAGTAAATCGTTAGTTTCCACTGAAGAGAGCAACTGCCCCGGACTGCACTCCCCAATGATTTTATTTTTAAATAAAGCTTTTTCTCCTGCTGGTTAGAGTGGGCAGGCTTTCAGCTCTCTCTCCAATTCCTTTTGCCCATCATCTATCTCTCCCGGTCTCTGAGCCCTCAATCCCCCATGGATTGCCCCCCCTCCGTGGTGGGGCTGGGAAGGGGAATGCCATCCTCCCCCCAGCCAGAGACTCTCATTCAGATTGTTGGGCAAGAGACCAGATGACAATGTGAGGACAGAGGTAGGCGAGCAAGGTTTCATTTTCTCCCTGTATTCCCTCCCAAGCCACAGTGTCATGTAAGTGCATGCACATGCTATGTAACCATGTCCCCACCCTACATGCCATTTGAGCTGCTGGCACTACCCCAGGCCTCCATCTCAGGGCAGCCAAGGGCTGAATTGACAATTCTCCCCACCCTGAGAGAGGAGAGCTGTCCTCTGGATGTTCAATCCTCTTCCCCCTGTCAACCCCGCTGACCTGAGCTTATTCTCGACCTTGGGTTACTGGCATGGTAAGAGGTAAGGTGTTAGGTATCTCAGCCCTCTGCACCACTGGACTGGCACCCCCCGATAAATTTGTTGTATAAGTCTTAAAGGTTTATTACATTAAAGAGTTACATTTATTTCATTTACAGTATATGTATTTACTATTTACTCAAATCTGTATTTTAGTGTAAATTACTTATATTTTCTTTTTTTACATGGTTCCCAGTGGTTCTGGTACCTGTGACCTAGTCTGCATACAATGCTTTTCTAAGACAGTAGGCAGTATAGCGCAGTGGTTTAAGGCTCTGAGCTGCAAATCTGGTGATATTCAGCAGACCAGACCTGGGTTTGAATCTCACAGCTTCCACTTGCATACTGTGTAACTCTGAGTAAGTCACTTAACTTCCCTGTGCTCCCAGGTTGCACCTGTACAAAAGCTTTCAGCTTAGTGTATCTCACCTGGTTAAACAAATAAATTAAAACTGACTGCAGTGGAGTTTGTGGTTTAGTTTTACAGTAGTGCAGGTTTGTATTAATAGTTTCACTTTGTATAAAACATATTTCAGAAATGTGTTGCTGCCGTAATATTGTCTTTCACTATTTATAAAATCAATAAAAGTAATATTTAAAACTTCTGTCCAGAGGAATTGTGTTACTGCTGTGATATTGTTTGTTTGTCTTCTATTTAAGAAATCAATAAAATAGTGTCAATATTCTTTTTTAAAAGAGTTTTTCTTACTTTGAGGGGACTTAAGGCTATTTTCTCAGCTCATATTGACTTTGAATGTTAATTGCTGGCCATCTCACAATAATGTTGCTTGGCTATAGAGGATTCTACCCAGTTTTACAGCACTTTCTAACTATTTTTAGCTCACAATAACAATAGGCGAATAAATTAAACTGGTTGGCTCACAGTGACTGTGGTCAACATAAAAAGAATCAGAAGAAGAATCAGCATTTATATATCACTTTTCATACATCCCAAAGCGCTTTTACAAGCAATGCTAGACTGGTAGTGAAGTGACTGAATGTGTGGTAGCGGCCATATCACACATCATCACCCACACACATCCTGGATAATTGCATGAACCGGTTTATGGGAAGGGGAATGTTGGCCAGGACACCGGGAATGTTCCCTACTCTTTGCGAAGAGTGCCCTGGGTTCTTTTACTTCCACCTGGACACCCACCAGGACAACACCAGGATGGGCAGAAGGGACCTCGGTTTAACGTCTCATCCGAAGGACGGCACACCCCAGCAGTACAGCACCCCCCAATACTGCACTCAGATGCCAGTGATTTTTAGGTGCAAGTCCAAGCCCGGTGTGGGATGAGAACCCATGAACTTTTGGTCTAGAGGCAGATGTGCTACCAACTGAGCCATGCTACTATAATATTACTTGCTCTCAGAGTCTGAGGTTAGAAACTTTACTGTGGTACAGTACATTTCTCTGATCAGATGACTGAGTCAGATCAGAAAGAAAAGCACAAAACTTGCTGGGTCAACAAAATTTAAAACATGCCAAAGGCGTGGCCACTGTTTGTCTAAAGCAGATTGGTATTCTGAGTGCTACAAGTGTTTAGGCATAGATCATGACTGGCATAAAAAGCACCTTTCTTGGTGCTGCCCCAGAATAAAAGGAAGTTCCCTTATCTCTGCCAGAGATCCTCTGTACCAAAAACAGCTTTTGTAACTATGCTCTCAATGGAAGAGCCGAGAATGTAACTTGTCCTTGCGCGGCTTGCAGCATGATCTCTTTCCACTCCCCTGTTGCTGGCCACACACCCATGCTCCAACATTTTATGATGCAGCAATAGAGAGTGCAGGGGTGTACTCCACTGAAGCGAATGGAGTGTGATTTTAAATCATAGGTTTCAGCCATTTACATGGCCATTGATAAAACCACAGGCAAGATATGGGACATTAACTTTAATCCCTTATAAGATAACATCAAAGCAATTCTGGACAGATGGAAGCGTCTTTCTCTTTCCTTCATGGGGAAAATCGCAGCCATCAAGATGTCCATATCACCCAAGATTCTTTACCTCTTTGCCAATATCCCTTTAATCTTACCATCCTCCTTTTTTGTTAAAATTGATTAATAGACAACTTTATCTGGGTTGGGAAACCACCTAATTTTTTTTTTTTCTGTTTTTGCCCCTACTGCCCCCGTCGGCTATCAGCTCCGGTCACAGACCCCTGATGCCCCCTCCTCCGGATATATGGCCATATCCCTCAGTCATCGCTGGCTTACCTGCAGAGAGTGGGGCCGCAGCTCCGACCCCCAATATCAGGCCACGGGACTTTAACTAGTTGGGGGATCAGCTTCCAGAGGCTGATCAGGGCTACCAGGGGCAGAGCACCATTGAGATGGCAAGGCATGGGATTTTATCCCCCCTGTCCCTTTAAGCAGGATGGGGACGTGCAATGACAACCTGCGTCTGCCCCATCCTGATGTTCTGTTAAGCACCGACGTGGTGCAACCATCCAGCCTCCGCTAGGTGCCGCTCCAGCGCCGAGTGCTACCCTACCCTTCCCCCAGGGAAGGAGAGCTGTCCAAGGGATGTTCAATCCTTCCCACCCCGGCCAGTCCTCCGACGACCTGGGTCCATTCCCAAACCCGGATCGCCAGCGTCGCAAGCGGAAATCCAACCGCTGTGCCAACGGACCGGCTCTAAACCACTGAAATTTAACCGCAACAAACTTCGAGCACAATGGAAAAAGGGGGTTTCGGACTCCTCTGGTTGAAAGGCTACATCTGGGCTTTTTGAGTGGCCCAAACCATTAAATGGTTTCAGAAACCCTCCTCTCACTCAGTACTATGGGTTGCAATGGAATCCCCATTGTGCCCTGGAGGAGTTTCTACTTCCTTCATCTTTAATCTCAGTTCCTCTAAATTAAAATCTCACCTGACTATATCATCCTCTGTTCTTTATTGGAAACTAACCCACAAATTCCTGAAATTTAATCCAACACCGTGGTTATATGACCCCTGATGGGGAAATCCATAGCTCACCCTAGAAAATCACCCAATTTTTTGTCGTACATGGCGGAACAAAGGCATTTTTTTTTCTCAGAGATATCTTGGACCAGAATTCACTCACTCTTAGATCATTCTTAGACTTGCAGGCCACATGGAAATTTCCTAAACAGGACTTCTGGAAGTTTTTACAAATTCGGGCAGCTTTTAACTCTTTCACCAGTTTTGTGTACAAACATACTCTTCTAAACCCACACACTGCGCACTGGACTAATTTATCCACAAAACTGAATAGCTCCATTTACAAAGACATTATTGACAATCTACCTGATCAGTCTATACTGGCCAAAAATAAATGGAATACTCTCCTTAACTACAATATTTTAGATGCACAATGGAATAATTGCTGGAGTCTTGCACATAACACTTTTAAAGATGCCCGTAGTTCTTTCATACAAACTAAAATCCTACATCTATGCTATAGAACTCCCTCTGTTTTTCAACGAATGGGCCTATTAAATAATAATAACTGCTGGTGCTGTAATTTGGCCAATGGGGATCTACTTCATATCTTGTGGTCATGTGCTCCTACTAATAAGCTTTGGTGTAAAGTCTATTTACTTACTTCTACCCTTTGACCCCAAGCTATTACTTCTAGGCATCCTTATCTCCAATAGCTCTCTCCTCTCACATGGACATTTTAGATGGCTAAATGTACTATTTTTTCTGGTTAAATGTCTGATTCTTATGAAATGGCAATAAACTCTGGTTCCTTCCCTTTCAGATGTTCTTCAAAGCCTCTCTCAGTTTGCCTCTCTAGACCGATTATCTCATGTTATTCATGACCGACTCACTGTATATGACAGATGTTGGCAGGATTACTTCAAGTACATTGAACCTTCTGGTTCCTCTAGACCATACTCCTTAGGGTTATTTAGCTTTTTTTCTTATTTTGCTCTCAGATTAGGGTTTTTGAAACTTTGTGCACAGATATCTCTCCTTTTCCCCTCTTTCTCTATCCTCCTCTCCCCCTTCCCTGCTACTTTTTACTTTTTTTGCACACTTTCTCTTATCGCTATCCTTCCATCATTGAACATTGTCCATATTTCTATATTTATCACTCTATGTAATTTACTAAGTGCCTTGATATAATGCATTGATAATACCTCATTGATTGCAACCCTTCTGTTCCCCACTTACAACCTGTCTAGGTCTGAGTCTTATTATCAATATGTGGTTATAAGGCATCTCCAATATGTTTACCCTATACACTTTGTTTAAGTGATACTTTTATACCTTATATGGAGGATATTCTTCGACTGTACAAGCTTGTGTGCTTTCTTATATGCTCAGTTTCAATAAAAAGATAAAGTGAAATAAAACCAGAGCCATGGTTCAACTAACAAGAGTCTTATTAGCTGAACCCTGGTTCTGGTTTTATCAAATGGCCACTGAAACAGTCAAAAACTGTACTTCAAAATCATGCTCCATACATTTCAATGGAGCGCACCCCCATGTTTTCCCTATTGCTACCTCATAAAATGGGGCATAGCCAGAAACAGGGAAGTGGAAAGGGATCTTGCTGCTAGCCCGTTGGGAGCAATTCATGATCCCTTCCCTTCCATTGGGGGCATAATTATAAAAGCTGTTTTTGGTACAGAGGACCTGTCACAGAGGTAAGGGAGTTTCCTGTTATTTTGGAGGGAGTTTGAAAATGACCAGGAATGGTTCTCTTTTATTATGCTCTGTGCAAAGTGTTTTGTCCTAAGACACAGAAAAACAGACAAGTTAAAAGGCAATCACTATCAGCTCCAGCCTCTTTGTGAGAAATTGCCCAGACTGACAGATTTATTTAACTGGAGTTTAATACGAGGTCCTTTTCCAAGTATATGGAAACAGGATAGAATTGTGCCAATTTTAAAGTTGGAGATGCCTTCAATCATACTAAGCTGATAGCCTTACTTTTCATATTAACAAAACTTATGGAAAGAATTGTTCACAGTCAATTAATGTAATATTTGGAAAGATACAACAAAGTTACTCAATTGCAATTTGGTCTCAGAAAAGGACTGTCCATGGACACCACGCTCATGGACTTCATTGACCAGGTGGCTTCTCCACTTGGGAAGGGTCATGCTGTGGGTGTGGTGTTCATGGGCTTGTCCAAGGTATTTGATTTAGTAGACCATAATATTTTGTTGGCTAGGTTAAGTGAAATAGGAGTAACAGAGAAACCCCTCAGATGGTTCCACTCCTACTTGACAAACCGTACTCAGTTAGTGACAGTAGGGGTCAGCCATTCCAACTGAGCATCAATAACATGAGGAGTTCTGAAAAGATCAGATTTAGGCCCTTTGCTGTTTCTGATTTATCTAAATGAACTCCCAAATTATATACAGTTAACTAGCATAAAATTATATGCAGATGATACAGTGTTGGTTTCTGAGCAGAATGATTACAAAGAAGTTGAACATAAACTCCAGACTTATTTCAGTAATATAAAAAAGTGGTTTTCATCCTCAAATTTAGTTCTTAATGCTAAACAAACCAAATCAATGCTTTTCATTTCATCTCAAAATAAAACACTTGGAGATAGAAATAAATTGGGAAATAAAAACAACAAATGGTTTGGTCCTCAAGCAAGTTCCAACCTATAAATAATAGGGAATACAAATAGACCAGCACCTTTCTTTTGAACAGCACATTGATCAACTTACCAAGAGAATAAACATGAGGATGGGTTCCATGAGATGAGAGTCTAGATGTTTGACAGTAAAGGATCATCTGACAGTAGCAAATCAGTTGATAGTTCCAATACTGAATTATGGGATTTTTATTCTTACTATTGCTAATAAAAATGCATTACAAAAATTAGACACGACGTACTTGTCACCGACTAGGTAGATTTGTATTGAAATATGAATACAATACTCATCATTGCCAGTTATACCAAAGAGTGGGTTGGAACTGATTGAAAACTAAAAGGAGTAAAATGTGGGCAAATTTATTATTTAGAATCTTAAAATCCAGTAAACCATGCAACCGTGCTGGCCTGGTGGCACTGAGGGCTGAGTTGCTGGATGCCTTACCTCACACTGCGCTGGTGACCCAGGTTCAGGAATGACCTCAGGTCCTCAGGGTGCCGGTGTGGGGGGGGGGAAGAGTAGGATTGAGCATTGGCTCTCCTCTTCCAGGAGGGAAGGTCATCCGCCCACAGTCCCACCATCACTGGATGGAGGTCCGGTGGCTGGCGCAAGTGGTATGGAGCGATTAGTAGGGAGGGGCATCCTGTAGTGCACACTGTATGCATGCCTCCACGTGTGTTCATCATGTCAGGGACACAGGGGATCAGGGCTGGGAAGAAAATGGAAAAACACTTACAAAATACCTAGGGAAAAAAATCCAGTAAGCCATCTAGATTAGTAGATAACCTTGACTGGACAGATCATGATTTCCATTTAAGAAATAAATTACATGAGTTAGTGGTTTCAAAAATAAAAAAAATAATTTTGGGAAGATTACTTCCAAATATGAAGCAGCAAACACATGGAACATCCTACTGCTTTAGATATGAATATTCAACATGACTGTGAATACATTTAAATCTGCTTTGAAACAAGATCAAAATCACGTACACCAGTGCTATGGATGGTTTCCCCTTTGTCAATACAAAAATCTTGTGTCTACTCCATATATGTAAAGTTGCTGTATATCCCTAGGCCTTTTCATCTGTGTGTTGTACTTGTTTTAATGTGAAATGTGAAATACTTTTTGGAACATCCACAGGAATGCCTTGTAAAAGGGTATTTATAACCCTAATGATGTATTTTGTTGCTCATATTAAGCCTGTATAAATAAAAAAATGTTTTACTACCACTATTACTACTTTGTCTAGCTCCATAAAAGCGTTCCTTCTATTAAAAAGATTGAGAATATCTCTTTAAATATGTTAGCTAATACAGCTTACCCAAAGGGGGCCATTTTACAGCAAAGTCTGCAAAGAAGCCCACATAAGAACATAAACACTTGGCTGAGGAATGCTCATATAGAAATGACTTCAAAAAAGACAGGTTGAGGAGTCATCCTCTCACACTAGCCTTAAGACGACCAAAAAGGAAAACCATCTGGAATCTAGAAAAGAAAAGGTAAATGAGCCCATCGTCCAACCTACTGGCAATGGTCAGGTGCACGCTACAGAGGACTTCATGCAAATGTCACAGTTCTTCCAAATTATGAAAGAACAGGCAGCAAAAATGTCTTCCCCAGTTCTACCTGCAATAGTGTCACAGAAGAAGATACAGATGATGAGGAGATAGGTTCACCCCACATCCTCTACAGGATTTGTCCTCATATTCTGCCATAGTCAGGAGGTATGCAAGCAAGGATCAATATCCCTGCTGTAAAAACTGATCCTAAATGTAGGGAATCAGATGATTTAGAGTGATTTCTTCAATCTTTTACAGATCAAGTATTACAGTATTTGATAACCTAGGGCAGTGAAAATCAGTTGTTGCTATTTTACAAATGGTATTCTCAGTATGTATTTAGCTAGATTGGATCATAGTATGGCCCTGACAAGGTGGCCAGCCAACCCCTTTCACTTCCCTATTTATCTACATGCCCCCATGCTCAGACACATCATTTCATGCTGGCAGTATAGCCCAGAGGTTAGAGGAATGAGGTGTGAATGAGCTTGGTACATCCAGCAGACCAGACTTGAGTCTGATTCTCACAACCTCCACTTGCATACTGTGTGACTGTGAGCAAGTCACTTAACCACCCAGTGCTCCCAGGTCACCCCTGAAAACAGGCACTTGTGCCTAGTGGGCCTTACCCGGTTACCAAAGACTAAAATAAAAAAAAATAAAAAAAGGTGCAACAAGGTAAAGCACGGGAGTGAACCACATTGAAGTCAATGGGGGTTGGATTTAATTTCCATTTAATACATGATGTTGATGGCCAGTTGAAGATTAATGAAGGCCACTGCTCCACTTACAAGACCCTTGTTAGTCGAGCAGTGACCCACATTAATCTCCAACTGGCCATTTTCTGAGAGAAAAGACTCTGATCTAGTATGCAGCCTCCTTGAATTTTGGGACAAGGGGAAAATATAGGTCTCATGTTGGCAGCAACATATGTGGTACCATGGGAAAGGCAGCACATGAAGGCAGTTCAAAGGTACTTAAAATAATACTAGTCTCAATGCAGATGTACACTTACTGCTATGATACTATTGCAAAAAGGCACTTACATGCCCTCCAGTAGTGACAGCAAGTGCAACAACTATGAAAAGAGGCTCTCTTTCTACCAGCCTTCACAATGTCATTTTAAACATGGATGCCTTCCTCCTAGGATGGGGAAGACATATTTATGCTGCACAGCAAAGAGTGTATGGAGCCCAGAAGAAAGACAGGAACATATCAATCTACTGGAACTCGTTGCAGTGCTTCTGTCGTTGAAGTCCTTCTCAGCACCGGTCAGAGATGAAAGTCTACAGGTTAGAAAAGACAGCACCAGGAATATGCGTTACATCATCAAGTAGGTGGTGCAAGATCTTCAGAGCTGTGCATGGAATGACTAAATATTAGAGTGACAGCTTAAACTATCAGAGTACAGAATTCTGCCTACTCAGTTAATACCCATACCATTTGAGCCTATGGCCACCAGTGAGCTAAAATATCACACCTGGAAAATATTGTTTCATGTAGCTATTACACCAGCAAGGAGGGTTAGCTAGTTGTAGGCACTCTGCACTGACATTTTATACTGTTTTTTCATAGAGAAAAATGTGATTTTAAGGACAAATATGCAATTCTCTCTGAGGTGGTGTCAGAATTCCACCTGAATCAGACAATTACCTCACCAGTGTATTTCTCAAGACCTCATGCCAATAAAAGGGGGGGGGAGACACTCCAGACACTGGGTGTTAAAGGGGCTCTCATAGAAACATAGAAGTTATCGGCAGATAAGGACCACTTAGCCCACCTAGTCTGCCATAGATCCCCTACCTATACTGTAAACCTTACTTGGACTCTGGCTTACACTTCCCTCTTGCCTCTAAAGGCACTTTTACACACAGGTTTATGTAACGGAATAACTGTTATGGAAACAGTATTCTGTTACATCCCTTGAGCGTAAAGTGCATCTGTTTTGTTCCCTTGGTGAATGTTTATCCAAACCGCAATCTCTGCTTCTTACGGTTTGTGCCAACGTGTTTTGTTTGATCTGACTCTGTAAAACAGCCATTCCAGTAGCACTGCAGAAACTGCCATTAGAGCAGCAAACTCTGGGGGAGCTAAACAAATGGAGGCAGGATTGGCCGGAATACTCACAGGGTGTAAAAGGAAACCCGAACACAAAAGAGTACAACGGTGCCACATAGGTAACACTTATTTCATTTTAAAAAGCTGTGTGTAAAAGCGTCTAATGATTCCCTTTTGTCTATCCCATACATTCTTAAATCCTGCAACCATTATAGCCCCCACCACTTCCTCTAGGAGGCTGTGCCAAGCATCTACCACCCTCTCTGTGAAGAACTACTTCCTCACATTTCCTCTTAGCCTCACCCCTCCAGCTTCATATTGTGACCCCTTGTCCTTGAGCATCTCTTTCTTTAGGAAGATGTTCCCTTCCTGTACCTTGTTTATTCCTGTGAGGTACTTGAATGTCTCTATCATATCACCTTGTTCCCTCCTGTCTTCTAAGGAGTACATATTTAAATCCTTAAGTCTTTCTTTATAGGGCTTCTGATGCAGGCCCTGCACCATTTTGGTTACCTTTCTTTGTACTGCCTCCACCCTATCTATGTCCTTTCAGAGATGGGGCCTCCAGAACAGTATGTAGTACTCGAGGTGGGGTCACACCAGTGATCTATACAGTTTCTACAAGTCTGAAACCATCTAGAACAGAAGACATCATGAATAACAACAAACAATTATTTGTCAAGTAAAGTGAATTGTCCCAAGGACAACTAGTATCTCCCTCTAAACAGTCCATATCATGTATTATACCTACTATAACAAGGCAGGGAATTTATCCCCAGACAACATAAAACTCACTTCCCTAGCACAGCAGCATCAGTAGCAGCAAGACAATATGTGCCACTGTAACATGGCCCATAGTAGATACTTTCACATCCCATTATTGCCGGGAGCCATTGGCAAGAGATGATGCTAGGGTTGGGACTTCTGTGCTTCAGAATTTATTCCAAAAGTAATCCTAAAACCTTCAAACCTGGAGTAGTGTATGAAGTCTGCACAAGTTTTATAAGGATGTGCTAATCCTTATAGTTAGAAAGAAAAATGACTTGCCATAGCAACAGTTTATCTTCTAAAGGATTAGAACAGCAAATAAAACTACTATTCCCTGCCACCCCATTTAAGATAAGGTAAGTAATTTCTTCTGAATCAGCTATTGTTATCAATATCTTTGTTTTTTAATTATTGCTTTTGCTTGTTCTGTGTCATTAAAACCCATTTTTTTTAATTTTTAATTTGTTACTATAATTGGCATATTTTTTCCTAATTAGCTCTTGAGTCTCCTAGCCACTTAAGCTCAAAGATCTACCATTGGAATGCTGGGCAGCTTGAGACCACTGCAGTGAAGAAGAATATCTTTAGAAAAGATTTTACATTTTGGGGCATCATATTCCTGGTGGGGCTGATGCACAAGCTTTGTTGGCTGTTTCAATCTTTTAGGAGAAAAACTGTTACTACAGTAATTTGTTCATCTCAGATCTCTAACAATTCACCAGACCAGGGTCTTCTCATGGGAACCACTTTTGTGGACCTATTACATCAGACATTTGACCTGGTGGATCATGACCTATTACTCCAAAAATGTGCTGATCCTTGGATTGTTTCTATATACCATCAATTGGTTTAAGAAGTGCTTCAGGGACTGCCAGCAGTGTACAAAACAGAGAACACATCATCTGATATTTCACCTCTGACAGTAGTTTACAATAAGGATCTGTACTGGGGCCATTAATGTTTACCATATTCACAAACACTCTACACCCAGGCTGCTATAATAACAGCATAATAATATATGCTGACTGCATAGTAATCTATGACTCTGGACCCACAGAAAAAAATATGCAGAGGAGACCAAACTGCAAGACAATTACAATACCCTCCAGAACTGGAACTCTAAAATAAACTAATATTAATTGAATTTAAGAGAAAGGTGATGTTTTTTAGCACACCCCAGAAGCTGACCCAAGTCAGAGATAACCTGTCTATATAGTTGGGGGGACTGGTGTGAAATTGGACAATGTGCAAGCTTTTAAATATATGGCTGTCAATCTAGATAACTCTCTTAACCTACAGTTACTTTTTTTGCTGTATTTCCCCAAAAACCAAATTTGGTGTCCTTTATAGAAATATAAATTCACTCATGTATAAAGTGTGTGACATCATTGCTAGACAGGCTTTATTGCCAGTATTGGACTATGGTAACAGTCTGTTCTATTGGGGCCTCAGGCACATCAATAAATAAATACAAGTTCATTTCCAATAACGTACAGTATATTGAATTATTTTAAAAGTACACCGTGAGAAAGAGCACTGAAATTTGTATAAATAATTGAGGAGTTTAACACCAGAAAATAGAATTCTGTTTAATTCTCCTAAACTCCCTATTGAGTCATTATCAATATTATGCCACCTCTCTGTCAACAACTGAGTCTAATATTTACCAAAAAAAATTAACTAGGTCTTCACACTTCAAACAATTTTGAGAGATGAGATGTTCAAGCAAGTCTGGAGAGCAGTCTTTTACTTTTATCAGAGCCTTCCTCTTCAACAATCTCCCTGAAATGGCTCTACAGTGCTTTAAACTAAGTGAAACTCAAAGCACATTAAATGACTACATTGGAATACTGCTGTAACCCCACATGATGATTCTGTTTCATATATATGCCCTTGTTCTTCTGTACACTACAAAATAACATATGACAGGGCATGTGGTTATTGAATAAATACCACACGCCCCCTCACTCCATCAGTTGGAGACACGAGGCACTAGCTGATTGCCCTTCAACCATGAGGTGGGGGGGGGGGGGAGAGTGTGGCAATTGCTCAATAATGGCAAGCCCTGGAGTATGGTATTGTGTTGATAAAATGGCACTAAAATAATTAAAAAAAGAAAACTAAAATCTTTAACATAAGAATAACTAAATATTCATCAATGGTAAATCAGTTCTCACATAAAAAACAACTGGGTTTGTCCCATCAGAGAGGTCGAATTGGTTGGTAGGTAAGTCATTCATGTCAGGTGATTTTTTTGTTTCTCCCCACTGACACAGTTAATGAGAATTCCAAAGCAGTGTAGTGATAGTTCTATGCAGTTAGGCTAGCCTAGAAAACAAGTTCCAAGACTTGCAAGGCATTTTCCAGACTCACACAGTTACTGGACAGCTATTGACCAATTGGATCACAGGATTTTTGTTGCCCAGTTTATAATGTGCTGTAATGTATTGTAATTACTAGTCCTCATTTTTTGTGTCTGGATAACCAGACTTCTAAATTGCATTACAACAGCCTGGTTGATATTTTGCATTACAAATGGACAGTTGTAATCAGTGCCTGTCAATCAAGCTCATGCCATGCCCGTGAGGGGAGAGAGTTGGAGGGTGAGCAGCGCTGTGCGAATTAATGCGTGCTGGTGAGAAGATGAGAAGAAAAATAACTGGCTGAGTGGAGAAGCGCAGAAATGGTCTACTAATTTTTGTTTAAACGTTGTAAGGGGGCTGACAGTAGCTCATTGGGAGTTGGGGCTTTGCCCATGGATTCTTTGTTGGTGTACTTAGTGCTACTAGGGAGAGAGTGAAGGAAAAAGTGGGCAGCGGGATGACCTGATCTTGGCAGCTTTCTCAAGCAGGTGCTGAAGAGAAGCCAATGTGCTGTGAGCTGCTGCTGCTGTTGTTGAGGGTTTGCCATAATTATTCATGTTATTAAAGTTTGCTGTTTGTGCTGCTCTCTGTGTGTATGGGGTTATAACTAAAGGTCAATCCCTGTTTAGTTCAGTAACAGTTTTGCTGGCTTCAGGAGGATCGCAACTGACTTCAGAAGCGCCAGCAACTGCTCCTTCCTCCACCACGTTAAATAAGAAATAAGGACCAGTAATTAAATAAAATTAAACATGGGTGGGTGTGTGTAATCAGAATTTCATAGACACCTTCAGTGTGGGATGCTTTTATAAACCCTGAGAGCATAGCTCGGGTGTGTGTAAAATTCTGGTTACAGACACACGCACACACACACACACACACACACGTATTATTCTACTGTATATGTAATGTACTGTATTGTTTGCCACTATTAGACATAGCTAGAAATAGGTTTTTGACTCAACTGCCTCCAGATAAAGCAACTATATAAATAAATAAATACAATAATATAGCAATATAGTATAGTGATTTGGGGTGCTCAGATTTTCTGAAACATCCTATTTGTGTGAATCAGAAATTCAGAAATTAAGACTCCAATCCAGCTCCAATTAAACCAGCAGGATAGACTCTGAGACAGAATCAGAATTACCGATTCTGCATCCTAGTACTACAGCATCTCTACCTCCTACCACCCCAGTTCACAAATGTAGCCATCAGGTCACCATGTCTGGGTTCACACCCCTGCCTGAGGACTGTACAGGGCCCACTCAGTTGAGTGAAAGGTTCATTCAGAACAAATAAGAAATAGCACAGTGCCTCCAATCAGAGAGAATAAGTGGGCCAAATGTTTTGTGCAGTAATACCTCTTGGGATTCAGTATCTACCCACTTCCCTCCACTGAAAAGATAGGAATGAGTATGTTCAGTGGCAGCAGGAGTCCAGTGCTGTGCAAAGTTTGCTGGTCCCCAAAAATAATGTGACAAGTCCAGAAAAGCCAGGTACAAAAGGAAAAGCTAGAGCCAACTGGCAAAACTCCAGTCCAAGTTTTTGTTATAATAGGCTTAGGTGCTCAGTGTTTGAGTGAGTGGTGAGTTGGTAGTGGTGGTGGCGGGCTGCTCAGCCACAAGACACCCCAGTGCTTTGTTCATTGTCTTCATCAAGGGTCCTTTTGACGAAGGCTATGGTTGAAGCACTTGTGGGGACTTGTGGCCGAGTAGCTCACTCACTCACTCACTCATTCACTCACTCACACACTGTGCACCCCAGGTGTGCACCAAAGCCCGTGATTACAACAGAAACCTGGATTGGAGTTTTGCTTCCTGTGAATTTATTAAACATCTTTGACTCTGGGCCAACCCGTTGGTACAGCAGTAGTGCTACCAGCGATCTGGGTTTGGCAGCAAGCCTGATTCATCAGGGGCTCACTGGGGGGGGGGATTGAGCATCCCAGAGGATGCTCTCCTTTCCTGGGGAAGGAGGATCCCATCAGTTGTAGTCACATTACTTCCTGGATGCAGGGCTTGGTTAGGCTCGACATGATTTGGGGGTGGGAGGAGTCTCACTGGCTGCATCAGATGTCCCTTCATGACGGACATACTTGCATCCCTTGCCTGCATGCTCCTGAGGTATTGGACAAAAACTACACCTGAAAAACATTGCCCTGACAGGAAGATGATGGACCCCTGGTTCCAGCATTCTCTCCTACCTGCAGCCCGATATACATCCAGATGCAACCTAGAAAGCTCAAGGGGCTGACTCCTCACCTCATCCCTGCCTGGTGAGTAAACAGTGGCCTAAAGGGGGACAAAGCACCTCAGACCAGCAGGTAGGTGGGTGAAGGCTGAGTAGTCTCGTGGGTCCAGAAGGAGTCCTGACAGAGTAAAGGGGACTTAAAAAGAAATTACAAAAAAAAAATCATTGGCTCTGTCTTTTCCTTGAGTGCCGGGCTTTTCTGGACTTGTCATCTCCCTACACTAGACTAGACAACTCCCTGGACTTAATTTCACCAACAAACAATTAAATCATGTTGCACAAACTGGGCACACACATAGAAGTAAAATTCAGCAAATTAATGCTTTTATTGTGTATTAGAAAATGGGTAACTAAAACCTCGGGTTCTTATTGGCTGATAGGCTTGCCAAGGTGGTTGTCTATCAGGCAACGGAGCCCAGGTATTAAAAGTACCAATGCCAAGAACCGCAACACTCATATTAAAGGGCAAGGCAATTTGTAAGAATGGCACTCTTAAACAGCTATCAAATGACTGAGTGTACCCAGGATTACAATACGTTCTGTTGCAGGCCTATTAGCTATAGTCCCTGGGTTGGTGGTGCACTTGTTGAAACAATCAGCAAGATTGCATTTTTAACTCTCCCCATCAGGCCATGGTGTGCTAGCTGAATTAAAGAGATCTTTTTTTTTTTTCCATATAGATTTTTATGCACTCTGCAGCCTGGCGGGCAGCTACGACCCCTCCCTAGGAGGAGCTCGTATCCACACCCAGGTGTCCCCAGTCGGACCAACACCATAAATTCCCAGTGGCTTACCAACCGCGATGGGGCCAGGGAGAGGAGCATCAACTTTCTCTTCTCCCCAGATAATAATCCAGAAGTCAGGGCAGCTGCAGGAATACATCGGGCCATCATGGAGCCTACCAGCTCTCTTTTTTCCCACATTTTCTCCCTGTCCTCCCCAGCCTGCCAACATAAGGATGCTGGCTACGTGTCATCCTGACCTGTACTACCCTCCAGCCACCGCCAGAGGGCAGTCAGCAAGCAGAATGGCAGAACCTCCCTCCCCAAGAGAGGAGAGCAGTCCTCCAGATGTTCAATCCTCTCTCACCCCTGCCAATCCCGGTGACCTGGGCTTATTCCTGAACCCGGGTTGCCAGCATGGCACAAAGTGTAGCAACCAGTGCCTCAACCTCCAGCATCACCAAGCCGGATGAATTAAAAAGATCTTGTGGTTTAAATAATAACACAAATTACAATAAATGGTCCATCATTAAGAAGGGGTTAATAGAAGCGAATGACACATGTACAAAGGCTCATAAAATTAACTCCAGGACCTAGAGACCTGGCTAGTATAGCAGGATTGTGGCTGAGAGGGTGAAAGAAAAGTGGGTGGCATTCCTGAGGTACAAGCATACTTTGAGGGAGAAGGACTGAGAGATATACACTGAAAAATCTTGAGAAGCAGGGAGAGAGGCCCAGGCAGCCAAGGCCGAGAATGAACTAAGACTGATGCAGGGGCAAAGAAGGGGAGAAAAACTTATTTCAGCACAACAAGGAGAGAAGAAGCAAAAGGGGTGGTATAGTATGGATAAAGGCGGAAGGAGGTTTGGCAGAGAAGGGGGAGGACCAAGCACAGACACTAAATGAGCACTTTTGCTCAGTCTTCACTAGGAAGGTGGATGAATCTATGATGCAAGGGAAGATGGGGGAAATCTTGGGGGAGGAAGGAATATGAGGGGGAGACTGGGGTAGACAGAGTTTTAAGGGGTCTAAGAGAATTGTGGGGGTACAAGGCAACTGGTCCAGATGGTATACACCCAAGGGTACTGAGGGAGCTGGCAGAGGTATTTGCAGCCCCGCTGTTGGACCTGTTTAACTCCTCACTGGAGAATGGGTGTGTGCCACGGGACTGGAGGATAGTTCATGTGGTACCTCTACATAAGAGTGGTCCCAGGGACAAGACAGGTAATTACAGGCCGGTTAGCCTAACCTCCATTGTGAAGAAGTTAATGGAGACCATTCTAAAGGAGAAGCTGGGTCCTTACTTGAGGTGAATGATTTCCAAAATGACTTCTTAAATAGTGCAGGGTCTGCACCAGAAACCATACAAAGGGAGACTAAAGAAGTTTAATTTGTATACTCTCAAGGAAAGGAGGGAGAGGGGGTACATGATAAAAACTTTAAATAGACGCGTTCAAGTACCTCAAGGGAATCAACAAAGTTCAAGAGGGTAGCATCATTCAGAAAAAGAGATGTGCAAGAACAAGGGGTTTGAAGATAGAGGGGGGGATGGCTCAGAGGCAATGTGAGGAAGTAGTGGACACATGGAACGGCCTCCCTTAGGAGGTCATGGGGTCAAGAACAGTGGGGGAATTCAAGAATGCATGGGAGAGACATAAGGCAATTATAGTGGGGGGATAGGAGGAAGTAGGCTGTTGGTTTATTTATTTGATGTTCAGGAGAATGTGGTGGAAATACATTATTTGGATTTGGAACATGCTGCTGCTGATTGTATTTTTTGAATTTGCTGACTCCTGACCCTGACATGGACTCTGAGTTGGTCGTCAGTTCTGAGGAAGCTGAAAGTGAATCTTTGGCTGCTTCTTCTGGTGAGCAGTTGGCCAAGACCTGTGATTTACAGCTGCTTTTAGAATCCAAGGAAAGGAAGTTTCTTGCGAGGAAAGCAGCTCTTATGCAGGAAATTCTGCGGTCCTGTACTGACAGCTCTGCAGTTTCTGTCACATGCCCGCTGAGTCTTCCTTCTACTCATTTGCAGGACCCACAGTCTGCCGATGGACACTGTAAGTCTGCCAGTGATTCACTTCCTACTTTGCCTGCAAACACTGCTTGTGACTCTGTTGCTGTTCCTATTGAGCCTGCCTTATACCCTCCATGTCTGGCTATCTGGGCTACTGACGTTCCAGGGACTGGGCCTTGGTCTGTGGACTCAGCATTAGATGGTGCTGGCTAGGAAAAGTGTTCTTCTGATGCTTGCTGGTCTCCTGGTAAATCTCCTATCTGTATGCCGATGGAGGCTGACTTCATGACTTCTGCTTTACCTCCTCACCCTACTGTTACTGGAGACCCGACTCCTGAGCGGGTTCTGGCTGATCCCCTAGCCATCCCTGATGGCTTACATCTCACCCAGCACCCTGCCATGCATCTCCCTCTTGTGACTGTTCTGATTGTTACTGCGGGCCCTGACCCTGCTCTGCTTGCAGCGCCTTTGAATCTCATGCCTGACAGACAAAAGAAAACTTTTTCCTCATTGTTTCAGCTACCTATCTTGCCTGCTAAACACCATAATGCTGTCCGTCTCTCTTATATTGGTGGTATGCTGGATCCCCCTGATCTTGTCTATGTGGCCAGAACTTTACTGAAGGACTCCAAGAAGTTCTTTGACCACAAACTTTATGCCCTTATTCATATCTCGGGGGAGACCACTTTTGATATCAGCTTCAAGACGCTTTGGGGTTTGGACAGATTTATGGCGAAATATTACTCACTAAAAACTACAGCCTTGTGGACAAATTTCGTGGCCATTCCATTAACTAAGTTTGCCTATAAAACTATATCAATTTTGTTTCTTAATGAAGGAGTGGATGTGTCTGATGTGATTTATTAGTTGAAAATGCATTGCACTGTTATTGGGGAACCTGAGGCCATCTTGGTCTCTGAAAATATATGGACTGGTTGGTGAAGGATCAAGGTACTGCTCAAGTCTGATGACTCTGGACTTCTCCACCTGCCTAATTCCTTTTTTTGGGGTCGTGACAGGGGGTGTTGTTTTATTCTGGCCAGCCTAAGGCCTGTTACAGGTGTTGTGATCCCTCTCACCTGAGTAGTGCTTGTGATAAGGTTAAATGCAACTCATGTGGAGTTGGGTCATGTTAGCTCTGCCTGCCTCAATGAGAATAAATGCAATTTATGTGAGGAACCTGGGCACACTTTTCAGAACTGTACATGGGCAGCCCACAATTAGGAGCACCATGATGATGGTGCTGATCAGCATTTTATTATCTCCCAAGCCCAGAAGGCTAAACTTCGGAGTAAGATTTCTCCACCACAGCCGGATTTGGGCCCTCCCAGACCCTCCTCATTGACTGCACCTGCACCTGAGTCCTGTGTTGTACAGTGCCCAGGGTCTTGCACTCTGCCTGTTCCTTTGGTGCCTGCAGTTGTTGCCCCTGAATCCTTGGGGTGGCCCTGGCTGACACTGGAATGCCCCCCTGAGCCTCTTCTTGTGAGCTGCAGCCACTCTATGAGGTCCAAACAAAAAGCTGCTCCACCGCCCCTGAAGGCCCTCAGACCCTCGCCTATTCCTGTTTCTAATCCTTATGATGTTTTGCAGGATACTTCTGCTGACTCTGGAGAGGAGTCTGATTCCTCCTCTATCCCTTCCTCCCACCCTGATGGGACTACTGACACTGAAATGGGGACTAAGAGTAGAGGTGCTCAGAAAAGGAAATCCCGGACGAAAGGGAAGAATTTGGCTGGTTCGGGCAAAAAGAAATAGTGTTTTTTTCTCTGGTTGGTTCTTTGTGCTCATGCCCTTTTCTCATGCTGCCTGATACTTTCACACCTTTTGCTTGTCACACGTTGAATGTAAACAGCATTAAACTTATAGACAAGAGAAATTTCATTTTTGCTTTCCTTGTTTCATTACAACTTGGCTTGATTTTTTACAGGATATTCGCTTCCATACTTTGCATGAACTACATCATGCTCAAAGACACTGGTTATGCGGACCCTCTTTTTGGTCCATTGGCCATGAGACCTACTCTGGTGTTGGTATTTTAATCCATTCTCTTGATTTTCATTTGCTTAAACTCTATGATTTAGTGCCTGGCTGAGTCCTAATTCTTGACGCAGTTATATATCACATTTCGCTAAATTAATATTTATGCCCCATAAACTAAATCGAGTTGTATTGACATTCTTTCTCTTATCCAACCTTATTTATTCACCTCCAAGCAGATTCTGTTTACTGGGGATTTCAACTGTGGCCTGAGTCTGCATGACAAAAGTTATTTTGCTACCACTAAGAAGATTTTTTTGTGATTCTCGCTTTCTACACACTTTATCTGTACGGCTCACCTACGAGACACCTACTTAAACTTTACTAATCAGCACACCCCCACATTTCACAAAGGTGTCCTAGCCACTAGAATCGACTTTATTTTTTCATCCCCAAGACTACCTATTTCGAATGCTACTGTTACTCCGGTTGAATTCTCTGACCATGGGAGGGTATCCATCTCTATTGGTGGTGCCCCCTCCCATTGCCAGGGTCCGGAACTTTGGAAATGTAATACGTCTTTGTTGTCAGACCCAGAGTTATTGTCTGTCTGCACTGCACCAATTTCTTACTGCTCGTAAATCCGTGTTACTTTTCTATGATGACCCTATTACTTGGTGGATGGGTATGAAGACTGATTTAATTCTTCTTTTAAAACGTTATAGCAAGCAGAAATGTAATACTGCTTACTTGACCTATCTACAGCACAGACACCACCTTCAGAATTTACTGACTATTGCCCACACTACTGGTCAAGACTTTATTCCCAAATTCAATTGATTCGCAAAGACATGATGTTGTTTTCCTCTCAACACTACTTGTTTGTATGCCCAACATAAATTTGGCACTCAGGGCACTTCCCAGGAAGTTGACCCTTTTGCTTTGCAGGCCCACTGAGTGGGGACTCACATCATGTCCAGTCTTCGAGACTCCTCTGACCTCTTACACACCTCTAGTATTTCACTTTCCCACATAGCTGCTGACTTCTCCAGAGCCCTTTTCACTGACATACCCTCAGACCTTAGGGAGATTTGAGAACCATCCCAGTACCAACAGTACCCTCTAGAATAGTGCAATAGGTAGACCGTTTGATTATCCGTGAGGAGGTTGAAGTTGTTCTCCAGCACTTGAGAAATAATGTTTCCTCTGGGCCGAATGGTTTACCTTTTGAATTATATAAAATTATTGGTGACCATCTGTACCCTGAACTTGCTGCTGTGTTTAATGCTATGCTGAGCACTAGTACTATTCCTTTGAGTTTTAATAAAGGAACTTTGATTTTTTTTGCTTAAAAGAGGGGATAAGGCTGATCCAAATAATTGGAGACCTATCTGCATGTTGAATGCAGATTGTAAATTACTTACTAAAATTCTGACTAATAGACTGCTTCTGATAGCTGAACAGGTTATTTCCCCAGAACAGGCTTGTGCCATCCCTACTCGTAGTATCCAGGATCATTTGATCCTATTACGGGAAGTCTTTTCCCATGGTCTAAAAGGTTCCTGCAGTGGATTTGTGGTGTCCCTCGATCAGAGGAAGGCATTTGATTCCATCTGCCACACCTTCTTATGGGAAACTGTCAGTCACTATCATGTTCCACCTCTCCTGGTAGGGTGGATTTAGTCCCTCTAGGCTACTGCTACTGTGACACCAGTTGTGAATGGCCATGTTGGCCCCATGGTCTCTATTAAAAGGGGAGTCTGGCAGGGTTGTCCCATGAGCCCAGTACTGTATACTTTTTTTTATTGATCCCTTGCTGCGGTCCATTAATGGCCTTTCTACTATCGCTCCGATACTGGGGCCATCTGCTCAGGCTTCAGCCAGAGTCATTGCTTGTGCTGATGACCTTTATTAGTTGCAGACCGCCGGTCTGTTCATTGGGCTCTTCACCTCTGTTCATCCTTTGGTGCAATGTCCAGTGCTTCCTTGAATTTAGATAAATGCTGTGGGAAGGCTCTGGGTCTTGACCCCGGTCCCCAGTCCACTCTAGGGCCTATTTCTCTCACCTGGGGCCCTCTGACCATCCTTGGGATTAAGCTAGGTTCCGTTGAGATGGCTACTTTAAACTGGGAGGAAAAACTTGCTCTCGGTAAACATAAAGTCATGCAATGGAATAAAAGTAAGATTGGGAAGAAAAAAATATTTTTTTTGGTTAAGAGTTTTCTTATATCTTAGTTATGTGTTTCCCATTCCGAAAAAATTGGAAACCTCCCTTTTGAGTGCTTTCTTTCAAGCCATTTGGAGAAGCCGTCTCAATCCTATCAAATGGAATGTATTATATTTGCCCATTAAGGAGGGTCGCCTGGATATGGTTAACCACAATTTATTTTTTAATAGTAATTTTTTTATGTCTAATTTGAAACCTTTATTTGTTAATACGGTTAAGGTTGGGAGCCCTGGTTGTTTGGAAATTGTGAGTCCTGGTTCCGCCAATGGGAGCAAAATGCGTTAAAGGCCCTGAAGGGCCCAGTTTTTCTATAGTATCTTAGAGAGACGTTTCTTCATTTGAAGCAATGGAGGATTACACCCCAACACCTTTTATCTTCTGCTTCCCATAAGGTACTCTACAGATCCCTGGTGTCCTCTCTGTGTGGCATTCCTGATGTTTTTTCAGGCTGCTCTGACCAGTTTTGTTCTTTCTTGTGCCTTCTGTATCGTAATTCCAGGATACCTATCCATATGTGGGATTTCCATTGGCTTTCCTGTCATGGGAGGATTAATGTTAAAGCTAACCATAAGCATAAACAGCTATAAGATAGGGTGTGCAGCAGCCTGCCTTGTGTTAATTTAACTTAGAAAATAGGCTTTTTATTTGCTGGGCTCTGATTGGCTAGTACCCTTGTCGGGGGGGTAAATTAACTTTCAATAGATGCCCAGCAAATAAAAAGTGCCAGTCACCTGCCCCCATCACCACCACCTAGGCTATCCATGTGCCCACCCTGCTTGTTCATTGGGCAAAAACACCCAATTCAAATCAAAAACAGCACCATTTTTTTTCTCTTGCTTAGCGAGTGACACTGGTACCCCCTTGGCTCCTTACTTCAGTGCCAGTACACGCCCGAGAAAGCGCCCCACTCCCAGAGGTAGTCAAGCAAGAAAAGTTTTATCCTACTCTGATATTTAGTATACTCAGTACAAACAGCTGTTGTACCAAAAAAAAAGTTCCTTTTAAAGCACAAGAGCAACGTGTGCTCGATGCTGCTTGTTCTAGCCTGTCGTGTGCTAATGGTTGCAGGAGTGAGTCCCCGTACTGCTTGCAATAGCATCTAAGAGAGGAACACACATTACCTGACTCCCAAACTTAATGGTCAGCCACCCACCCTGTCAGCGTTCTCCAGAACTGTTCTTCACACTGCTGAGGATACTAGCCAGCCGCCCGCCTCCTTTCTTTGCTGCCTTTATCCAGCAGCACGTCTTCCAAATTACAACCAACTCTGCTATCCATTCAATCCCATTCAGCTGACCTACTATATTTAAAAAATAAAAACATTACTTGTTTTAATAAACTGGACCACAGTCCAGCAAGAGAGACAAGATTAAGAAGCAACTAAAAGAAAAAAGTAGCAACTTGGGGCAGGAGAGCGGGACTGTGCATCATTACACAACCCAAAAACCTTTCATTTGCGTGTGGTCCTGAATTCCCATCTCACTTCCAGAGGCACATTTAAAATAAATAAATTGCACTGGTGACAGAAAGAAAAGCCAAGGACTAAGACAGAAAGAGACAGACTAATTGTAGGGGGCAAGGAGACAGCACACTGACAGAGATAACAGCATTCCGACCTCTATTGCCAATAGTACAGGGACTACTTTACCAACAAAGGGGAAAAACTGATTGTAGTAATTTTTATAGAACTATTTTAGTTGCTTTTTTTTTGTAATCTTATAAAAAAATGACAGTTAGCCCATTTTCTAAGCTCAATAATACCCTCCAGGGAAGGTGGTATAGGCAATACCGGACCTTCCAGTGGCTATAAGGCCTTCCGCCTGCGGCGTCAGGCCTCATTACGCCCCTGGGTGGTCCGGTATTGACCAATACTGCCCACCCTGTCGGGTATTATTGCTTACTGAGACTATGCAGCACTTATTTTTTCACTGTTCTTTATTAAATCTTTTTGGGTTTACTTGGCTGATTTGTGGGACATGCCTTTATTTGCCCACCTGACCTATGACCACCTTATGTATGGTTTTGCTCCACCTGTTAGGCGAATGTGGAATATGGGTACTCTTCATCTCTTATTTACTATTATCAAGTGAAATATTTGGTTGACTAGGTGTGCTTTTACCTTACAGCAGAAGGAATGTTCCCATTTGGAGCTGGGTAACAAGATACTGAAAGATGTTAAAACTGTCTATGCTGCTGAATGTCTTGCCTTATCAGGTACTGAGATAGCTGAATTATGGAACGAGTTGCCTTGGATATCTGAACTGCCGGCAGTGACATGATGATTTCTTTGGGGATTTCCTTGTTTGCTTCTTCACTTTACTAGGGACAGGGGTCCTGTTCCTGGCTGCCGGTTATTTTTTTCCTATTTGAACAGTATTCCTTTTTTTGTCATTTTCTTTTTTTTTGTTATTGTTGGTGACTCCTGATAGCCTTTGTATTACTTTTTCTCTTGTCAACTTGACTATGTTTTTGATTCCATGCTTTTGTTTCTGATTTTGCTTTATTGTTTGTTTATGTTCCGATATTCTGTTTAATAAAATTTACCCCTACTGTTTTCGATAAGTGCCATGGGATCTTTAACATCCACCTGAACTACCACCAATCCAGACAGATGGGACCTCGGTTTAACGTCTCATCCGAAAGACAGCACCCCTCTCATGCTGCACTACAGTGTCAGTACTGGGATATTAACCCAAGTGCCAGATGCGGAAACTGAACCCACAGCCCTCTGATCTCCTGGCCTCAGAGGCGAGTGTGCTACCTACTGAGCCACTGACACTGCACTGGTTAACTAGGATCTGCAGCTTATCCAATAGGTAGGGAAATGGGCAGACTGGGTGGGCCAGGCCATCAAAGTCTATGTCTCTTATGTTTCTATGACAGGCAGCATGAGTTTGTCAGGGTTGAGATCTTGCCAAACCAACATGATAGACTTCTTCAGATGGGTTACGAGGTTATTGGACAGGGAGCAGGTGGTGGACATCCTATACCTGGACTTTAGTAAGGCATTCAACTCAGTGCCACATGGGAGGCTGATTAGCAAACTGGGAGCCTGGGAATAGGGGGCAAAATGCTGGGGTGGATCAAGAGCTGGCTAAGGACAGGAACTAGAAGGTGATGGTAGGGGTGGAACTGTCCAAACCTAGGCCTGTAACCAGTGGGGCCCCACTGGGTTCAGTACTTGGACATGTGCTGTTTAACATCTGTATTGGTGACATAGCAGTGGGGCAAAAAATAAGATCTGCCTTTTTGCAGATGATATTAAGCTCTATGGGAGGGTGGGCACAGTGGAGGATAGACAAGACTTAAGGGAGGATCTGGATAGGCTGGAGAAATGGTTGGGAATCTGGCAGTTGGGTTTCAATAATAGGAAATGCAAGGTCATGCACCTGGAGCCAAGAATCCAAGGGCCGGTTACTGAGTGGGGGAGGGATACAGGTGACAGTCTCAGAAGAGGAGAAGGACTTGAGGATGATGGTCAGGTGTGATATGAAACACCTGGCACAATGCCATAAGGCAGCAGCCAAAGCAAATAAAATGCTGGGCTGCATCACCAGGGGAATCACCTCTAGGAGAGAGAAGGTTATTATGCCACTGCACAGGTTACTGGTGAGACCACACCTGGACTACTGTGTACAGTTCCAGTGCCCTTACCTGAAGAAGGATACCAAACTACTGGAGGGGATCCAGCGGAGGGCAACCATAATGATCCAGGGCATGGGGGGGCAGAACATATGAGGAGAGGCTGAGGGAACTTAACATGTACTCCCTGAAGGACAGAAGAGAAAGAGGGGGGACTTGATAGAAACTTTCAAGCACCTTAAGGACCTAAAGAGGGTTGGTACAGAGGGCCTCTTTAACTTAAGAAAGGATGGTATAACAAGGGGGCATAGCTGAAACTTGTGAGGGACAGATTTGAGAGGGAATTAAGAATGCACTTTTTCACTGAAAGGGTGGTGAAGGGGTGGAATGGGTTGTCAGAGGAGGTGGTGGCAGCAATGATGGTGAGCAGTTTTGGGGGATGGAGGTGGGACAGGGTGACGAGGAAAATTAGGACAGGAGGAGGCATTACTGGGAAGTGGAAGAGGGGAAGGAAATGGGAGGGAGGTGGATGACTCTAAGAGGAGTAGAGAAGGGGGGTCAGCTCAGGGGAAGCAAATGAGCTACGCACTTGAGCAGACTAGATAGACCATTATTGCCTGTTTCTGCTGGCATATTGGTATGTTCATATGTTTGTGTAATCCCCTTGTTACCCGAGGTTACTAGAATCCCAGTAAAACCTAGTGGTAGGCAGGGAAGGTAGCTTGTGAAACTCCAATTAAATGGATTTCACACTGTCTCACTCTGTTCTCAGTCTCAGCTGAGACTGAAGGATGACATCACCAATAGAACTATCGCAGCTGCATGAGCCACAATGGAAACTGCAGCAAGGGACTTGGAATAGAATGTTGAGAGGTTTGAACAGTAGTCTGTGGTCAGTTGGTGTTGGGAGCTTGCTGTGAAAGCAGCACAGCAGCTCAGTGTAGGCTCTTGGAGCCTCAGCCCTGACAGAGGGCTACTTTTAGGTAAAAAGTGTGTGTGTGTCTCCACCACAAGAGAGATACACAAGATAATTGAAGTGGTGGAGACCGCTGTTTCGGGTCTCAGTGCCCCCTTCCTCCGGGGATGAGGGCAGAAAACGGTTTCCTGCATATTCCTGGGGCAACCCCCTGGTTCTGCTACTAATGGTGAAGCTGCCTATTTGTTCCAGTTTTTTGGGAGAACAAGAAGATTTCTGAATCGCCTGTGGGGCACCTGCAACCAGAGGGTGAGTGTCTGCTCTTCCTGAAAGGGCCTGTGTTTTTCACCCTGGGACTTGTGTGACATGTGGGGATTGGACTACTGAAATAGTGGGAGGCCTAGAGTAATAGGCTTAGCCAAAAAATTTAAAGTAGGTTCAAGCCCAGTGCTTATTGGGAAATCAAAAGATATGTAGAGGAGATGTGACATACATCTACCCAGTAATCTACATTGCAAGATTTCAGTAAAGGAATTGTTTAGTTTCCAGAGAAATGGCTGGGTATGGATTGTGGGAGCTGGAGGTGGGAGACCCCCCATCTTTAGTGACCAGGTCAACCTCTACGGATTTACTCTATGGATTTCTACTTTGCCTCATGCACTTGGCCAGTGATGAGGGAAGTACCCAGACATGGGATTGGAAGGAAAATTCCCTCTAGGAGTCGAAAGCTCTAAGGTGGTTTGGGGAGCCACAACAGGAAAATTGGTTCATTTCCCAAAATGGACCACGGATCAAGTGGCCGGCGGGGGAGCCGGGCCAGTGGGGAAAACCCAAGTAGTGTACAAGTCGGGCTATGCACCCAAAGCTGCGTGCAAGTCCAGGTTGTGTGCCTGGTGGATTCAGAGCCTGAGGGCTGGAAATAGTAAAGAATTATTCTGTTGTTTCTAATCTGCATTACAAGGAATGTAGCCCCATGGGGGTCCACCTATGCTTTGTTTGTTCAGCTAGTATGTGAATAAAAGCCACACTGAAGAATCCCATTCCTGGTTCTGGACATTACAGTTATTGCTTCCTGTGTTCAGATTTACTTGGGTGCCCCTGTGCAGAGTAGCCAAACCTAGGCCCCCTGTGCCGAGTAACCTCATCCTCCCCGAACCCAGTCCCCACCAGGTACTGCTGTCAACTTGAACAGCATGCCACCTGTCGTTTCTGCAAAAAGGCAGGGGTGAGGGGTTACATTTGTATTAAAAATTGGAATTGCTTGAAAACTAACTTGATAATCCCAATCAGGTTACTAGAATCCAAATGTTAAAAGTACAAAGACCCCAGCCAGCAATGTTAGCACTCATGTGACCCACATATGCAGCAATTCAGTTGGGGTGGGAAACAGCACACTGAAACTGGTCGAGCAGCAATAGGGATTTGGCCTCAGTGACCTAAAGACGAAGCATTTTGGACTCACTATCTGACACAGCCCTTCTAGCACAATTCTCAAGGCACACATAGGAACACTGCATAGCTGCTTCACAGTACCCAAGGATCCCAGACCCTAGGAACCGACCCCCTTGGTCCAACTCCCCTCTGGATCAAAAGTACCCATGTACTCAGGGCATGTGCCCTGTGACTCTTCATTCCCTAATTCACTCCACTTACTAAAGGCTAGTACATTTCCAAGCTGGCTCTGCAGCATTTGGATGGAGATGCAGGTCTCTGTCTCCACTTTCTCAGCTCAGCAGCTTTCTCAGGCTTGAATCTTTCAGGTTTTCTCCCAGCAGCCTCATCCTACAGAAAATGCCCCAGCAGGCGTAGACTCTTGAGGGCTTTCTCAGCAGATGCCCTTCTGGCACAGTTTCACAGCTTTCACTTTGCAGGTCCTTCCCTGGCAAAGTATCAACAATATGAGTCCAGGATAAGGCTCACAAGAAGATGAAACAGTGAACCCTTGAGTGAGCTCACCAGATATTAGGCATTGTTAGGGCTTCACCTTGCTCAATTGCAGCAGGTCTGATTACCTCAGAGTCTCTCTACAACAACCACTAGCCCCTCGTCACCCCTGAAATTTCTCCTACAAATTCAATATTCAGTTACACAAGCAGGCTGTCAGTCTGTACCTTTTGCCCTCCACTGCCCTCTATTTGTCTCCCTGCATCCACCAGTGCAGTGGGGAGGTGCTTACATGTCTCTTCTCCACAAGTCTTTACTGCCCCTGTCTAGAGTTTTCTAGCCCTCTGATTCATCGAGTTGTGGGGTCAAGGGTCACCATCATGGCTGCAGCCATGCTCTTGTAAGAGTCTTGTGCTCTAAAATTAAGATTACTCACCCGTGACCATAATTCTTGGAGTGGTATATGGTGGGTACCAGGGTCAATAAGTCAAATGAAACATCACGTGGCAATAACCGCTCCTGGAAGAGCGCACATGTGATTGCAGCGACAATTGTATAATAGCGTAAGTAAGTAAGTAAAAATGTATTTTTAAGTGCTTTTCAAAACCAAAGAGCTGTACAAATGGGCAGGCAATTAACATTTTACAAACATATAACATCAACAACAATAATAACAATACAATCACAATAAAATCACAATAAAAATCACTCTCCATATGCTTTTAAGAGTAAATAAGTTTTTAATTCTGACTTAAAACTGTCGACTGGTCAGGCAACCAGTATCCGGCCAGGTAGAGAATTCCACAGGGTAGGGGGGCAGCATAGAAAATGCCCCGGCCCCAGATGTTTTTAAATGAACCCTGGGAATCTCTAGCAATCCCTCGTCGGCGGATCAGAGTGAGCGAGAGGGACAGTAGGGAATAAGGAGATCTTGAAGATACTGCGGTCCCTGTTCATGTAGGGCTTTGTAGGTCAGTAACCCGACCTTGAAGGTGATCCGCCACTGAACCGGCAGCCAGTGCAGTTCGCACAGCACATGCGTGATATGACTTCTCATAGATGTCCCAGACAAAAGCCTGGCTGCTGCGTTCTGCACCAGCTGCAAGCGGCGGATATCAACCCCCGGTAGCCCTAGGTACAGGGCATTGCAGTAATCAAGGCGAGAAGTAACAAAGGCATGGACCAATGTCGCAAGGTCAGCCGGAGGAACAAGGTGTTTTACCCGAGCGATATTCCTAAGATGGTAAAAGGAGGATTTGACAGCAGATGACACCTGAGATTTCAGGGTCAAACCGCCGTCAATAATAATGCCCAGTTTATGTACCCGGTCTGAGGTTGGGAGCTGGGCACCATCGATCCATATACCCGAAGGAAGCCCAGCCCTACAACCCACCTCAAGGCAACCTGGGTCCACCACCAACACCTCAGTCTTATCCGGGTTTAACCTTATCCAGCTGGCACTCATCCAATCCTTGATCTTGGATAGACAGCTGTTAAGTATAGAGACTGCATCTTCCTGTCCGGGACTAAAGGACAGATACAGCTGGGTGTCATCTGCATAGCAGTGAAAAGCTGTATCACCTAATAATGTCTCCTAATGGCAGCATATAGACAGCAAACAACATGGGTGCCAAAATGGAACCCTGCTGACCCCACAGGGCAGGAGAGCGGTATCAGAGGAATAAATTCTGGTGACGCCCTCTGTCTCGCCTCGAGGAAAGATCGAAACCATTGCAGAACTGTACCAGACAGTCCGCAATAGAGCCGAAGGCGTTCCAGAAGCACACCATGGTCCACAGTATCAAATGCTGCAGAGAGATCAAGAAGGACTAGAATAGTACGAGCCTTTCAATCTCTCGCTATCAGGAGGATCATTTAAAACCCGGACAAGGGCAGTCTCAGTACTATGTCTTTTCCTAAATCCTGATTGAAGAGTATCATAGATATTGTGATTTGTAAGGTGGTCATCCAGTTGTAGTGCAACCACCTTTTCAATAACCTTACCCAAAAAGGGCAGGTTATAGACAGGTCTGTAGTTGGCTGGACAGTTCGGATTCAGTGAAGGTTTTTTCAGGAGTGGTCAAACGACCGCCTCCTTTAGGGGATCGGGGAAGATCCCCTGCTCCAGAGATTTCCAAACAATTTCAGCAATGATCGGACAGATAGTATCTATGCAACCTAGTAATAGTGGCGTAGGGCCCGGATCCAAACTACAGCTGGTTGGACGTACAGTCTGGACAGTCCTCACAATATCCATGAATTCCGGCTACCAAAGTCAAACCAGGTGACACAGGTGTTTGTTTCCCTTTGCCGATCACCGCAAACCCTTAAAGAGTGAGCCTGGCCGATATCCGACCTAATGCTGGCAATCTTATCTGCGAAAAACCGAGCAAGCTCATCACACTTTATTTGTGAAAAATCTCTTCCAGACTGTAGACAGAGTGGATTGCACAGTCTGTTGACAGTCCGAAAGAGTTGAGTTGGTTGGTTCCACGCAGCAGCAATCTCCCTGGACAGGAATTCTGCCTTCTTATGGGTTATTGCCGATTGATAGATACCATAATGATACATCAACCTAAGTCTGTCAGCATCCAGGCAAGATTTCCGCCAGGCCCTCTCTAGCCTTCGGCCCACTCTCCTCAGTTCCTTCAAAGACTCATCAAACCATGGAGTCTTTGGGCACTGAGTGAGTGGGCGAACACGGACAGGAGCAATTTGGTCCAAGGCCTCACTCACCGCCTTATTATAGGCAAGAACAAGGTCCCTTGGACCCATGCTCTCACCCAAAATACCCGATAGGTCCAGTACTGCTAGTAGGCCCTCTGGGTTAACTCCCCTTAAAGGGCAATACTGGACCATCTCCATAGAGGCAGGCCTATTAGGGGGTGCCCCAAAGCTGAATCTTATGGTGCGATGGTCTGTCCACACATTCGGTTCCACCCCCAGATGTGTGACATCCAAGTCCAGTAGGAACACCAGATCCAATGAGTGACCCCCTATATGGGTAGCAGAGGTAACTACCTGTGACAGGCCCAACATAGACATAAGTTGGAGGATTCTTTCCAAAGTGCGAGAGTTCATCGTCGACTCAGGCATTGAAGTCACCCAGTATTAACCATCTGGGCGACCCAATGCCATGTCAACGATGAAGTCCATGAACTCCTTCAGGAATTCTCCACCATCACTGGGTGGATGGTAGATGAGAGAATCCTAACTCTGCACCTGCTGCCAGGATACACTCAAAAGACCTGGTGTTACCCACTGGCACCTCCACAAGACTCAGATCTGTTCTAAAAAAGATGGCTACTCCCCCGCCCCTACGATCCAATCTCAGACGGTGTGTCACCGAGAACCCAGCCAGAGCAGCAGAGTCTAATATAGGACCTGCGTTCTCATCCAGCCAGGTCTCGGTGATACATGCCAGGTCAGATGTTGCAAGAAGATCTGCAATAATTGCAGTTTTGGTCCTAATGGACCTGGCATTACATAACACCGCCCGGGTTGGAAGGGTTTTCGGAGAGGAGCGCAGTACCTGCCCACAATCTGTGGAGCCCTTGGGTATGGGAATCAGGCAAGGAGGACCCTCTCCTGATCCCATTTCGCTTCAGGGTGTCTCCTCGTCCCAACTATCCCTATCTGCCCTCCCTCCAGTCTCCCACTCTGTCCAGCCCAACCATCCTTAAATGCCTTCTCACTATCCCGCTGCACGACACTTATTAAAAATGTCCGTAGGCAAGTGGGGACAGTAAAAGGACCGAGGCCCCGGAGCAGAGCGGGAGAATAGCGCCTGACCGTCGTAGACCCCATCAAACACATCTTAACAACCAATATCTAACAAACTATCTCAACTTAGGACAAACCTATCTTAATTAAGCAGATATTATTATACTAACCAAACAAAACCTAAAATAAAATAAAATAAACAAATAATAAAATTATATTAAAATTACTATTAATCCAGTAACAAAATATAGACTCAAATAATATCATAAAGTCTGTAAAAGCATAAAAAGGTGGATAATGAGTCTAAGAACCAGATAGCATAAAGTTTTGCTCAGCAAAGGTTCTCACTATAGTGTAATAGTGGATGCAAGCAGCCACGATCTTTCACAACCCCAGACTCTCACTGCTAATTGAGATAGGGCATATTCAAGGTCGGAGCACGGAAACTAAAATCATCAAATGTTCAAATTTAGGAACTCCAGGCTCTCTAAAACCCGGACAATCAGAGTCAGGCTGTTTTGTGGACAGGATGGGCAGAATGGAACTTAAACAGTTCTAGTCCAGAGAAAAAAGTATCACAGCAGTCGTGTGATGGAGAATAGCTGCCCCAGAGTGGACTACTGATCCAAGACGGACCCTCAGCGATGACCCCCGGAACGGTGTCCGCCCACCGCTAGACCCCTCCGGTAGGTTCAGGAGACTTCCAGCAACTCACACCCACCCACCAGCAGGTCAAGGCCAGAGTCACCCACCTCGGGCCCAGCCAGCACCAACCACCCCAGGCAACTATCCCGCAACACACCTCCAAGACCACCACAAAAGTCACAAAATCCAGAAGAACAAATCCTTTTCAAATCTCCCCGCAATCAGGCAGCAGAGACCGGGGGGGGGGGCTAGCAAAATCACACTCTCCTCCCAAAACTTCACCGGCCCCAAACACCCCGATGTGTCATACAGTTCAATGCCACAGTGTTCCAAAAGGTCTCCCCTGACAATCCAACAGTTCCAACTCAGTAACTCGTCAGGGGCCCAAATAACTCCAATAGCAGTCCAGCCCAACTCCCAAAAGGCCAGTGCAACTCATGGTTTTTTACTGAGTAGTATTACGAGAACCAAGAGCATTTCCAGTTGCTATCCACTCGTTGTAGGGAGAGAAATGCAGCCCAACTCCATCAGCAGCAGACGAATCCTCCTCCGACAGCAGCCGTGACGCTCATAAATATCCAACCGGCTGTTTGCGAATATATACAAAATTGCAACGCCGCCTCAACTCCCCTCAACTCCCCTCAAACTCCAAAATGATTAGCGAAAGAAACACAATACTCCTCCAGCAAAAACACCCAAAAACGCGCAGGAGAGCAAAGGGGAATAAAACAAACAGCTCCGAACAGCTCCAAAATGGACAGACGAACATGCAGTGCAGTGGCTAGCCCAGCGTGGCCGCCATCTTCAAAGGTGTCTAAGGGAACTACCGCTACCCCTGTCCCACCAGGTCTCTTGATGTTGCAACTTTTGTGTACTTTTTCTTTTTGCAACTTAAACTTTTTCCCATCCTGGAGTTTTGCCCTACTCTAGAATCCACACACCCTCGGAGTTTGTTATATATAGTTTGGGGGTGTCCACTTCAAGGGGTTTGGGGTGAAGCCCCTGATATAAAATGAAATTCCCATTGTTTTCAATGGGCAGTGCACTTTTCTTGTATGTAACATTGTTTCCTACTCTATTTCATTTGGCGCTGTTGTGCTTGCGGGGTTTGTTGCTGCACGGTTTTTGTTTGCTACATTATGACCCCGTGACATATATAGTGTACATCCACACTTCTGGCAGTCCTTCCTTCCCCTTTAAACCTCTCCAGAAGGTCTTAAAACTAAGCTCCTCCCACCTGGGTGATATCCTCCTTGGCACCACTCCATGATGTGAGATCTTGCATGTTGGAAGCATAGATCTGTGTGCCACTTGCCAGGGGAGGCCGGGTGCGTTATATGGATGTGCACCATATACCACTCCCAGAAATTATTATTAAGTAAGAACTTACCATAACAGTAGATCTTTGAGGAGCTGTCTCTTACAGTAGGTTATTATACTTGGGAGTTCCACTAGGTGGTGCTATCACACGGCAGCTACTTCTAGCAGTCTTCCATGGGGGCCACCCACATGACATCACTTCCTGATGCTGAGTATAAGTGTGGGCATCCCCAGGGACCTTCTGTTCTCCATTGGCTTAAGCAAGCAAGGCCTGGACCAAGGGAAACCAAGGGACAAAAGAGACCAAAGAGACCCCACCCAATGTCCTGGGTTGCAGTGAATGAAAGCGAACAGGTAGGGGGATGGAGGGCAGGATTGTACCTACTGCAAGAGACACTTCCTCAAAGATCTACTGTTACAGTAAGTTCTTATGTAACGATACTATCTTCTATGGATTGATCTCTTACAGTAGGTTATTACACTTGGTAGAGTGCCAAGCAGTTAATCCCAGCAGGGACTACAGACAAGGCTGGAAGCCAGGCAAAAGGTCATGTCCATGCCCAATGGCCCTTGCAAAACCCAGCAGCCAACCAGGCAAGACAAGGATGAAACATAAGAGAAATGTCAACTCAAACCACACCCGGTCAGGCAGAAAAGCCAAAGGTGGGTGAGAACAACATGCTGGAAGCATGGTGCTGTAAAACAACAGTAGGTGGCCAGGCACACTGATTCATCCTGACGAGGCAGGGGTCGAAAGGTCATGGCATAAAGTAAAATCAAAGAAAGCTCCCAAAGCGTGGAGTGCGTGGGAGGAGGTGGAGAGTACCAGGCATGAGGCACTGGGAAACCCATAAGAGGGGAACAACTGAGGGGCTCCAGAAGGGAGAGTAACAGGTGTCCCAAAAGAACCACAGAAAGGAGGAAAATGAACAGACAAAGGAAGCAGGCCTCCAAAGAAAGGGATGCAGGACTCTCGGGTGCCTTTGAAGCATACAGAAGGAGGTGGGGAAGAAGCCCAGAGAGTGGCAGAAGAGAAGGGTTGGGCACGGCCTATCCAGAGGGATAGGCAGGGGATGAAGGGGCTGATGGAGCAGCCCCACAGGAGGTCCCAGTGCGGTCCTGAGCAGCACCCCAGGACAAGGGGGGCAGGAGCGGGACATCCCAGCAGCTGAGGAGGATGATGGGAACAGAGGGGCATGGGAGAGGTCCAAGACCGACCACTGGGCATGACCAGATTGAGGTGGAAGAGAACCCAGAAGGGTTAGGCAGCAGGACCAAACAATGTTGCACCACAAAAGAGGCGACTGCAACCAACAGGTGCACATTGGGGTCTGAACCCGACATCGTAATCCAGGAGAGGCACCGCAAGGAGATGGCAGTGGCAGACAGATGGATAGATGCACCCAAGACATTGGAGCTCACAGGAAGGCGGTGTCAGGAAAGCAGGAAAAAGATGGACAGGGTAGGGCCAACAGGGTGAACCTTGGGGAGGAGGCAAGGGTGAGGAGCAGGCACCAAAGCGAAAGCACACAGGGCATGAAGGCACTGGATCACAAGGCCCACATAGGGAATGCTGTAAAGCAGCAAGGCATGAGAGGGAAACCATGATGCCAAAGCCTGCAGTGCACTGGGGAACCACATCTGGTGGACAAAGACAGGCAAAATGAAGGCAGAGTGATCTGGGCAGGAGTCCCCGAGGAGTGCCGTGAAGGCAGCCGCAGAAGCAGTGGCAAACAGGGAAGGCCTGACAAGGCACTGCACTGCCCGAAGGCCCATGCAGGGCATGAAAAAAGGGGGGAATGCCAGGGCCCAAGGTGACAGCCGAAGGGGGCCCCCAGTAGGGAACCGCCAGGGCCAGACCCCCAGTCAAGAACCCCAGGGGAAAAGGAGGAGAGGGGTGACCATCCTGACCCCATGGGGTGGAATGGGGAGAGAGGGATGAGACCCAGGAACCCCATCTGAGGGCACATGAAAATGGGTGCCCCATGGGTGCAAAAAATGGTGATCTAGGGGGAACCCCCAGCGACGCAGGAAGAGTGCGTCAGCACCAGGACAGGCGGGGGAACAGAGGGGAACCCCGGACTGGCAACATCCCTAGGTATGGAGCCCCTGTTGACAACTGGGGGACCAGCCATGTGGAAAGGCTGGAAGGGGGGTATATCCCATTGATGGGTAAGCAGCCCCCATCGATGAGGAAGAAGATGAGGAATGTCCCATCAATGGGCAAGCAGCCCTATCAATAAAATATGAAAAAGAAGATGTCCCATTGAAAGGGGGAAGCAGCCTTGTCAATGAGGAGTGCTCCATCAATGAGGGAGAGCCTCCATTATTGAGAAAGAAGGAGCAGGATGCGCCATCGATGAGGGAAGCACTCCCATCGATGAGGGAAGGAGGAAACATGCTTCATCGATGGGGGAAGCCTCCCCATTGAATAGGAGTGCACCATTGATGGGGGAAGAGCCCCCAATTATGACAGAGAGATCAGCTGCATGCTCAGTCGATAGGGGAAGAGCTCCTGTTGACGAGGGAGAGAAAGCAATAGGCTCCATTGATGGGGAAGCCTCCCTGTTGACAAGGAATACACCATTGATGGGGGAACAGTGCCTGTTGATGGGGAACATCCCAAAAAGTGCTCCTTCAATGGGGTATGGTCTGTCAATGAGGGTAAGAGCAACGAAGGCTCTGGCGACAGGGGGAGTAGCCCCATTGACAAGAAAGGCACGTCAATGGTGGAGGAGCCACCATTGATGGGCCCTGTTGGAGGGAGGGTGAGAAGTGTCAGTCCTTCTCTGTCCAAAGCTGGGAATGTGAGCCCTGGGCATGGGGAACCCTAAGACGGCTCCCAGAGGTCTGTTCCTGCTGGGCTGCCTTGACAGCCACAGGCAAGTCTCAAGACCCAGCAAGAGTGCTTGGGTCAGAAAGCAACAGGGGTGCTGTGAGTGGTTCACAGGCCTGCTGGAGTGTAGAAGTCTGGGAATGCTGTGAGCATGTCACAGGTCCTGGAACAGAAGCAGAACAAGCGGTTCAAGTTCATGTCAAAGACTGCAACACAGGAGGTTAGGACAGCTGACTGTGTGAGCTGAGGGTCCTTGGAGCTGCCCACACTTATACTCAGCATCAGAAAGTGATGTCGTGTGGGCAGCCCCCATGGAAGACTGCTAGAAGAAGCTGCCATGTGATAGCACCACCTGGTGGAACTCCCAAGTGTAATAACCTACTGCAAGAGACCAGTCCATAGAAGATCTACTGCTACAGGTGAGTAAACCAGTTTTTCTAGGGACATAGATATAGTGCACTATCCACACTTCTGGCAGACTCCTAGCAGTTCTCCGGGAGGAAGAGGCAAGGTGTACACCCCTACTTGTCGAAAACAGCCTGAAGAATTGAGGCTCCAAAACCAGCATTCAAGCATGACTTAAGACTGATGAGTTAATAGGAGATGAAGGTATGTGCTGATTTTCAGGAAGCAGCCCTGCAGATCTTCTGGATAGGGACATCCCACGAAGCAGTCACAGAGGCAGCGATGTGTCTGGTGGAATGAGCCGTTAGACCAATGGGAGGATCCTTACCACTCAATCAATAGCAGAGATTGATGTAGGAGACTATCACCTGCCAATCACCAACTTAGCTGCCAGTCTGCCAGGTGAGGCTTCAGCATAGGTGACAAAGAGCTGGCAAACCTCTCCCCAATCTCCAGCCATGCACTTAGTGTAATAAGTGAAAACTTGCCTAATGTCCAATGTATGGATCCTGTGCACGGCCTCTGAGGTTGAGCAGGTGAAGTACACAAGGAGGTTGAGCACCTGGTTAAAATAAAACTGTGAGACAACCTTCGGGAGGAACTTCAGTTTGAGGTGGAGGACAACCTTGTCCTTGTGAAAAACCAAATAAAGAGACTCCACTGAGAGTGCCTGGAGGTCACTGATCCTTCTGGCAGAGGTGATAGCCACCAAGAAGGTGGTCTTCCAAAACAGATGGGAGATGTAACACCTGTGCCTGGGTTTGAATGGCTTTCCCATGAGCAATGCCATTACCAACAACAAGTCCCAAGGTGGTGGTGGTTCACGCACTGGCAGGGACAAGTGGTCAAAGCCCTTAAAGAAGAACCCAACCACCTTCTCCTGCACCACCGTTGGCATTCTTGCCCATGCCTGGTATGCAAAGATGGCTGCCAGGTGCACCTTGAGGGTCATCAACCTCAGGCCCAGCTGAAAGAGGGAATACAGGTAGTCCAGGATGCTAGCCACAAGGCAAGACAGACGGTCTAGTTCACTACCTTGACACCAAATGGAAAACCTCTTCCACTTGAAGGTGTAGCACTGGCTAGTTGACTCCTTCTGAGAGACCTCAGTGACATGGAGGACCTCAGAGAGTTTCAAATCCTGGAAATCTAGCCTCTCAGGGACCAGGCTGTCAGGTGCAGGGACTGAAGGTCCAGGTGTAGAACCCTCCCCTTAGGGCATGAGAGGAGGTCCAAGCAGCGAGGTAAGTGCCATGAAGGCCTGCTGCATAAGCTTAGGAGATCAGGGTACCAGAACTGGTGCAGCCAGTCAGGAGTCACCAGGATTCTCTGTGTCTTGTCCCTCTGCACCTTGAGCAACACCATGTGGATCAGGGGAAAGGGAGGGAAGGCTTGCATTGGTCCCGGCATCCAGGGCCTCATGAAGGCATTCCCCATCAGTGCCCCATACTGAGGGAGATGGGCACAAAACAGCCACAGTTTGCATTCTCCTGGTAGGTGAGCAGGTTGACCCTGGGAATGCCCCACTAGGAAAACAGCCAATCAACTACCTCCTGCTGAAGAGACCACTCGTGATACATCTTGCCCACTGGGCTGAGGGCATCCACCAGCTGGCTTGAGGCACTGGCCACATGGATCACCAGAAGATTGGCATCCAGATGGCATATGAGGGACCAGGTACAGGGAGCTTTCTGGCATGATGGGAGGGAATGCACCCTTCCCTGCTTGCTGAGGTAGTACATGGTCATTGTGCTGTCTATCTGGATCTGAATTACCTGACCCTGCACAACTGAACTGTAGGCTATCAGAGTAAGATGTACTGCATGGAGCTCCAACAGGTTGATGTGATACTGGGAATTCTTGGTAATCTAGAACCTGTGCCCCCCGCCCCGCCGGTGGGCTCCCCATCCCATCAGAGATGCATCAGTCATGAGAGTGACAGTCAGCTCTGGTTGGATGGATGGGACTCCTTCCTTCAGATGTTCTGGGATGGGCCACCACTGAATGGCATCCCACATCAGCTGCACCATAATAACCAGTTGGTTGAGGTGACCAAGATGCTGAGACCACTAATGAGCCAGCTCCCACTGCAGGGGGTACATCCACCAGTGGGCTGACCAGACCATGCTGGTGCAGGATTCCATGTACCCCAGCAGCCTCAGGAAATCCCGGACAGGGCACAAGTGCCCAACCAAAAATGATCAGGCAAAAGAGGTAAGATACACTACCCTGTCTACTGTTGAGCCTTGACCCGAAGAGAGTCAAGATCTGCCCCAATGAAGAGAATCATCTGTAAGGAGTGGAGTTCTAACTTGCCAGGTTGATCAAAAGGCCCAAGGCTGTGCAGGTTTTTTTTTCCCAATTGTTTAACCAGGTGAGACACACTAAGCTGAGAGCTTGTTTACAGGTGCAACCTGGGAGCTCAGGGAAGTTAAGTGACTTGCTCAGGGTCACACAGTATGCAAGTGGGGGCTGTGGGATTCAAACCCAGGTCTCCAGACTTGCAGCTCAGAGCTTTAAACCACTGTGCTATACTGCCTCCCTGGCAGATATCTGGACCACTCCACCTCCTACTTGGAGGAACCTGTGATCAGCCAGTTGTCCATGTAAGGATATACCCAGACCTCTTAGTGGCATAAGAACACTGTCACCACTGCCATGCTCTTGGTGAAGATTCTGAGACCCTGGGGGCTGAGGAAAGTCTGAACAGCATGGCTCAGAACTCATACAGGATCCTTTCTGAACAGAACCAAAGGAAACGTGGGTGGAATGGATGGATGAGGATCTAGAAGGTGTCCTGGAGATTGTAGAACCCCATGCCCTGCTCTACGGATAGTATGATTTGGTTCAGAATGACTATCCAGAACTTGCACTTCCTCAAATACTGATTGAGATCATGAAGGTCTAGTATGGGGTGCCAACCCCCCATCCATTTCAGAACCAGAAAACATCTGGAGACAACCCCAGATAGGCTGTGGAGTCCAGGATGTGGCCATAGCATCTTTTTGAAGCAGCTGGGTGATGTCCTTCCAAAGGGCAGACAACATGTCTGTGGATACCACATCTTTCTGTGGGACATGGGCTTGGCTGGGTGGGAGAACCTTGATGTCTAGAGGCAGACTGCGACCCACCACATCAAGCATCCATTTTTCAGATGTAGTGATGGACCAGGCATGTACGGACCCGGCCCCCCACATGAGTCCAAGGACAGGATAGGATGGGCAGGAGAATGACAACCCTGACCCATCACTGGGAAGGCTTGGTGGCAGCTCCAGATTTGGTTTCTGAGGGAGCCACTCCTCCCCAACCTCTGGGATTCTTGGGGCCAGAATTTGTTGGCTTAGGTTTGGGCTGCCAGGCCTGGTGCTGCCCTGCTGGGGGCTACAGCAGTCTGGATGAAGGCTCTGAGTAGGGTCTAAACTGAAAGGGATTTTTCTGTTTTTGGCCCTTAATGTCCTTCTGCAAGGATGTAACGGAGTCCAGAGTGGCATTGGACTTCTCAGTATAGGTAAGGTGACTATCTACAACTGGTCCAAACAGGTTGATACTTAAGAAGGGGACATCTGCCAACTTGTGCTGGGTATCTGCCATAAAGGTCAAGATCCTTAGCCATGCCTGGCACTGAATGGTGACTGCAGTGGCACAGGAATTGTCAATGTCCAGGGCCATCTGGAGCTGTTGCTTCACCACTGAGCATCCCTGGTCCTACAGCATCTTGCAAATCTGGTGAAAGGCAGAGGATAACTGGGGATACATTGGCCATCATGACAGCCAAACTGGCCTGTTGAAGCCTGAGGGACAAAGGAGCATAGACCTTCTTCACCATGTGATCCACATTTTTGACTCCTTGTCAGGGCGCTTGTCAACATCCCCAGCATTGTCTACACACTGGAACACCAAGTCAGGTGCTAAACCTTTGGCCAAAGGATGATTGGTGAACCCAGGCAGAAACCCTGTGGGGACCATATACTTGTGGACCATACATACTGATGGTGCTGGACAGGAGGTGGGATGATGCCACAGCTCAAGAGTGGGACCAATATGGAGAGCAACAGCAGGGGAGTCATCCCTGTCCAGAATCTTGGTCAGGAGGTACTTGGCCCACTTCTGGACCAGTTCCAGTGGGATCTCCATAGATCCCCATAGATTTCAAGATCAAATTGAGCAGGGCCTGAAGGAAACCGGCCTATAGTGGCTCCTTGAAGGACTCCTGGTCGAAGGCTGGAGTCCAAAGGGAGTGCATTGAAGAGTCCTCTGAATTTGAGGACTCCCTAAACACCACCCTCAACCCCGACTTCCCATGGGACACCCATGGCTCATCCGAGTGGAAGATCTACACTGAGAGTCTGTCAGGGAGTTCAGAAGTGGGGAGGGTAGCCTTGGACAGGACCACGCGCAAGGGCTGCAGAGGCAGAGGCTGTACACAAATGGGTGGGGAAGCTGGCATCTGCACAGCTGGGGGAACCAACACAGGCCGCTGTAAGGGTAGCCAGGGGAGTGCCGGGGGTTGCAGTGGAGTGTGGTCATTGCTGAAAATCCACTGTTGCCAGACAAGATCCTCATAGGGTGCAGCAATTTATAGTGCAGCCTGTCCTTGACTGAAGACAAGGAAGAAGATGAGGAGCACCAACAGCTCTTGTTGGCCAACAGTTGAGAGTGGGAATGCCGAAAGTCCTGAGTACTTGACCGACAGCCTGAACAGGACTTTTACCTGGGCCTCCACCAATGACTGGCAGGTTGTGGGTAAAGAGATATGAGGAGAAGCACCATGTTGTGAGGAACCCCCCAAGGGGCTGAGCTCCCAAGGGGAGATGTCCAAATTGACTGCCATATCCTGCCCCTTCTGTGTGAGGGTCATAAGGACTGGAGTCCTAGAAAGGAAATCATTTACACCATCCTCTGCCAATGGTCGAGAAAGATCTCAACCAGCAAGCCTGATGGGGATACCAAGGGGCCAGCAGCCTGGACTTGAACTGCAGAGGTGTCAGCCGAAGCCAGTTGCTCAAGAGCCATCGAGTTAGATGCAGAATCATGGGAATGGGATGAGCGAGTCCACTCCCAATCTCATGATCTATGACAAAACCTTTTTGTTTTACAGGCCCACGAAGACTTAGTCCCTTGAGAAGTTCCCCCTCTGAGAGTAGGTAGGGACTGACACAAGTCCTGGAATGCTCCTGTGAATGAAACACCCAAGCCTACTGGGAGAAATGTTGCAGATGAAGCTGCACCTGAAGCTGCCTGGAACACAACCTCTTTGAAGGTGGCAAGCTATGCAGATGATCCAGACTCTGTAGAGACTGCCTTGGAGGTGTCTTTGGATTGAACGGGAGGATCCCATTCATCAGAACGACCCAAGAGGAGGTGGGCATAGCGGTCCTTCAATGAGAAGGCCTGAAGGGACCAGCACAGGCTGCAAGCCTGTGGATAATGTTGGACCCCAAGCCAATAGACGCATGAGGCCTGCGGATCGGTGCATGACATTTTCTAGGTACAAGCAACACATTGCTTGAACCCTGGACCTGTTGTATTTATTTATTTATTTATTGAAACGTTTCACCAGGAAGGGCACACTGAACAAGTTGATCATCTCACAGTGCATCCTGGGGGAAGAGTAACATGGGGGAAAATTGTAGCATACATAATCTACAAAATACAATCAACCAGCAGACATTAGAACAGTTTAAACAGTGATGTAAGACAGGCAGCATCATAGCTGGTTACGCAGTGAACCATAATACAGCAACATACAATTCATCACAAAATACAATACAACCAATTACATAGATACAGTTTAAGCAGATAAGCAAGGCAAAGCAACAACATAACATGCTACAAAGGGCACTCAACCTAAGCAATGTACAGTAAGTGCAGTTGAGAATTACATCTGTTGAGCAATCAGCTAGTCAATTGGCAGAACAGCTGGTACACTCAGGAGGGTGTCAGCTTATAAAAGTTGGTTTAGGTAGATAAGCGGAGGGTAGTGCAGGGCATATGAACTGAGTAGGCAAGGGAAGGTGGCAGAAGGATTAGCTGCAGGTACAGTTAACAGAGAGGAAGTTTTTTAACAGTGCTAGGGAGGAGGGGGAGGATGATAAGCAGATTGGTGGGGCATTCCAAAGCTTAGGGAAGTGATGTGAAAAGGTCGACTGGCCTGTCGTGGTTGTGCGGTGAGGAATTACCAGTAGCCAAGAATCATATGATTGAAGGCAGTGGTCTGGAGGAGGTAGAGAGGATAATAATGAAGAGAGATGGGGGGAGAGAACCGGACCAAAATTTAGATATAAATTTGGTACAGTGGAGGAGGTGGAGATTTTCTAGAGAAGGGAGGGATAAATTTTGATAGAAGTTGCAGTGGTGTGAGGAAAGGGGGTGTCAAGAGCAAAGCGACAGAAGGAGTTGAAAAGGGTGTCTGATCTGGCTAGGGAAGACTTGAGAGCTGCACTGTAGACTACATCACAGTAGTCAAAAATAGGTGGGATAATCTTCTGGACAAGTTGACGCCTTACCAATAGCAGGAGGCAGCTATAGTTCCTGTATAATGCACCAAGCTTGGGGCACAGTTTCTTCAGGATTGCATCTACATGTCTAGAGAAGTTGAGGCATTGGTCAAGCTAAACCCCCAAATATCTAAAAGATGAAGCGTCATCGATGACTGTCCCTTCAAGGGTATAGAAAGATGGCAATGAAGGGAGTCTGAAAAGTCTCTGCCTGGTGCTGCAGGTCATGGAGACAGTCTTCTTGGCACTGAGGGAGCATTGATGGGGACTGAACCAATGTTGAACATTATTGAAGTCGAGCTGTAGCCTGGATTCCACATCAACAGGGGACTGGCCTGATGTGAAGATGACTGTATCATCGGCATACGTATGGATAGAAAAGGATGGGCAAGCTGAGGGAAGGTCATTTAGGAATATGGAGACTATGATAGGACCTAAGACAGAACTTTGGAGTACGCCAGTGTTGATGGGGAGAGGAGGGGAAGTAGAGTCAGCAATTTTGACCGACTGAGTCCGGCCTACTAGGTAAGCTTTATTTATTTATTTTTTTATTCATTTATGTAATACTAGGATTACAAATACCTTTGAACCAGAGGTTCTTTTACAAAGGTTCCACGTCAGCATAGGGTGCAAGTCAAAACAGTAGCAAATACAATACAGGTTCAGGCAATTAGCATAGAAGTACAAAACCAGTAACAGATAATGAGGTGGAATTAACAAGGAAATAGGTAGAACAATCAGCAGGTATACAAACAATGAGGTGCAATTAACAAATGGAATAGATATACAATTAGCAATCTCAGCTATAAGGAAAACCATCCTGGGGTGAGGGGGGAGAGAAGCTAAGGGTGAGGGGAAAAAGAGGAAAAGGGGCTTAGGCAGTCAAGGATTTGACATTATCGTAAGTGTGGTGAACAGATCAGATTAAGTGCAAGGTGGCCTAGGCTGGGGGAGGACGAAGAGACGAGGGGTAAGGGGGGAGTAGGAGAGGATACAAGGGGAGGGGGTAGAGGACAGAGGCGTAGTAGAGAGTAGACTAGATGGGGAAGAGTGAAAGGAGGGCTTATAGGGAGGAGACGAGTTGGGGGAAGGAGTGAAGATGAGTGAGAGTGATAGGAGTGGGAAAGGGTAGGAGGGGGAACAGAGGGGGATGGGGATAGGGCAAGTAGGAGGGAGGTAGGTGAGGGAAGGAGGAGAGGGAGGGTGAGAGGGGCAGAGAAAAGTGGGAAAGGGTGGCAAGGGAGGAGAGATGGGCAAAAGGGGAGAGGGTGAAGGTGGGCCACATGCCAAGGCAGAGCAGTCACAACTGCAAGATCAGAGAGGTGCTGGCGGAGTTTATTTATTTATTAGCTTTTGTTAACCAGGTAAGCACACTAGACAGCCAGGTGCCTATTTTCAGGTGAGACTCGGGAGGATTACAAAGATACATACATGAGCATCAGGCAGACAGGGTACTTACAATAGAAACAGGCATATGGTTTACATCAAGAGGTAGATAGCAGCATAGTACAGTCATTGGGAGGTAACAAGGTACAGTACATCAGACATCAAGCAAGTCAGTTTCAAGCAAGAGTGTCAGGCACATAGATTTCATCAAGAGGTACAATAGATGACAGCATGGTACAGGCATGGACAACATATGCCTACAATTAGGGTCAGACATACCCACAGGTGGGCATGAGAAGCCAGTCGGGGGGGGGGACTGAAATGTTATTATGCAAGCATCCTTTTCAGGGACAGGTGGGGCAGGGAAGGGACCCAGAATCTTTGGTAAGTCAGGTGTCCACGAGCATGCCAGGTGGACAAAGAGCTTGCAGCATCCGGGGACGCAACGCCCAGCAGTCGAAACTAGGACTTTTATTGGCTCAGGAGCACAGGCAGGTGGAGGCTGATTTTAGGAGGCCCAATAGGGAGGCTTTGAAGCAGAGATGGGAAGGGGAGGAGCGAGTGCTGGCAGGGAGGGAGTTCCACAGCTTGGGCACATAGCAACAAAGGCTGATCCCCCATGAGGGTGTGAGTTTTAGGAACCAGGAGGACCTGAGAGTCACTGGAACTTAAGTGGTAGGTGGAGTTTGCAGATTTGAGGAATATGGCAAGAGCAGGAGGGATGGAAGTTCTGACAATGTTATCAACGAAGTTCCCAATGACAAAGATGCAGTGGTCCTCCGGAGAAAGCTACCCCAGCCAGGAGTATAGTTCACAATGGTACATGAGGCGAGGAGCAGAGAGGGCAAAGCAGCATACATTGTTGTACACTGTCTCCCATTTAGAGAGACTGGTTTTTGGAACTTGGGCAAAGACTACCAGGCCATAACAGAGTGTGGGTAGGAGGATCCCCCAGCTAGGATGAGAAGTGCGGCCGGGGTGAGACAATATTTGACTCATATGCCAGGCCCAGCTTGCAGTTTGTGGCCTTACAGGTATTACAGATGTGCAGTGTGAGATCCAGTTGTGGGTGAAGGGTAACCCCCAGGTACTTGACTGCATCTGCAGCATGTAAGATGGAACCATCAGCTCCTGAGATTTTTAGAGGAGTAGGGCAGGCTTTAACCTTGGCCAAGAAGCCAGAGAGCATGACCTGAGTCTTTTTAAGGTTAATGGTTAGCTTGTGGTCCTTGAGCCAGGATTGAATGTGGTTAAAGTCAGAGTTTAACCATGTATTAATGTCCTTGATGTCCCGAGAGCTGGCCAGGATGACAAGGTCATCCGCCAACAGGGTGGAAAGCCCATGGGCAGTGGCCAAGGGCAACTGATTAATGAAGAGGGAGAACAGCATGGGGCAAAGTACAGAGCCCTGAGAGACCCTGCAGGTCACCGGGGATGGATCAGAGAGGGCCTTGTTAAAGTTGGTAAATTGCTGTCTCCCAGAGAGGTAGTTAGTGAACCAGGCATGAGCTGGGGGGGGAGCCCATGGCCCAGAGAGTGGAGTGCAGGAGCAAGTGGTCAACTCAGTCAAAGGCTTCAGATGGCTCCAGTCAGCTTGCCTTGATCAGTGGCGGACCTGATCTCAGAGGTGACCACTGCTAGGGCAGTGGAAGTGCTGTGCCCTTTTCTGAAGCCGTGTTGCACTGGGGAGAGAAGCTCATAGCTCTGAAGGTACAGTAATGGGTCAGCTGTGAGGCAACCATTTTCTTAAATAACTTGCTGATGGCAGACAGGATTGCAATAGGGCAGTAGTTATTGAGATTTCTCGGGTCTCCTTGTTTGAGGACAGGGATGTCCTTGGCCACCTTCTATACATCTGGGATGGATCATGAGGTTAATGAAGTGTTGAATATGTGAGAGATAGGCCGGGCTAGGAGGGATGCCCCCAGGCAGAACAGTTTGGGCTTGAGGTGGTCGTGCCCTGAGTCATGGGAATGGGGGTTGGGGGAGTAGCCATGTCAGAGAACTGTCCGTTAAAAGCATTGGCATTAAATGTTTATGCTAGGCAGAGCAGTCACAACTGTTAAGGTCAGAGAGGTGCTGGCAGAGTTTCTGCTTGAACAGGCCAAGCTTGTTTTCAGCTGCAATTTCCAGAGGAAGACTATTTATCAGAGAGGGGTCCTGGTATAGAATGCACATTGAACCTGGGAGGTAAGGCAGAAAGAAATGATATACAGGGATTTGAGGGAACTATGCGTAAAGCGTACTTTGGCTGAGGGTATCACAAAGGCATATGTTGCAGAGGATGTAAAATTAAGGCAGATTTTCTTTGCCAGAAGGCAGGACTGGTAAGCAAGTCTACTATTTAGGTTGAGCCAATTTGATTGCTTGTCGAGATCACAGGTATGCATATGCTTCCCCACACCAGTGACAAGTCTACTGCACCTGTTTAGGTCCATCCTGTTCTGTTTTAGGGGGATATCAACAGCGGTCCCATAGAAGACCAGTGTATGATCAATGATGGATAGTACAGAGATAGTTATAGTTGTGCGCATTGCTTCATTGGTAAGACAGTGATGGTGGCAGTAGAGGACCCATATTCTTGAGTTAATTGATTCTGAGATGTGTCAAACGTGCAAGCTGGAGGACATTGTGCTGTCAAGGGTAATACCAAGGTATTTAAACTCCTGCACTTGCTCAAGTGGCTGCTGTAGGTCATTATGGATAGTGAGGTTAACAGTTCTGAAGTTGCTATGAAAGCTGTAAAACAATATGGACTTTGTTTTTTTTGTAATTTATCAACAGTTTATGTTATACCGGCCAGGTTTCAGCTAGGCTGAAGTTCATCTGAAAGTCCAGGGAGAGCGGGATTGGGTCAGTGTGGATGGAAAAGAGGACTGCATCATCGGCATAGAGTACCATATTATTATTACAAGCTGCAGGTATGTTATTGATGAAAATGCTTAATAGCAGGGGGCCAGAGGACACCAGAGTGAACAGAGAGGCCACATGATGGTCAGTGATTTTGACTTTTTTGACTCCTAGCCAAGAGGTAACTTTCAAACCATTTGGTTACAACATTTGAAAGGCCAAATGAAGAGAGAAAATGCAGCAGGTGCTGGTGATTCATGGTGTCAAAGGCCTTGGTCAGATCGATGAACACTGCACTTAGTAGGTGGCCTGCGTCTAGTGCCTTATGAACATGGGTGGTGGTGGTACTGTGGACTTTTCTAAATCCATGTTGTTGCAAGCAGTGTAGGCTGTATTTGTCAAGGTGTTCATACAACTGGTCCACAACAATTCGTTCAAGTGCCTTGGGGGAGGATAGGGTTGGGGCAGTAACTGGGGAGAAGGGACCTGTCACCACTTTTATGAACAGGTGTGACTATGGCTGATTTTCAGAGCTGCAGGAATTGTCTAAGAGACAGAGTGAGAGATTCAAAAGTTTAGTGAGAGGGTGTAGGACAACGTCATGGGAGAGAGAGAGAGAGAGGAGTTTAACATCGAGAGTGTTGCTGCTGAGTCTAGCTTTGCTTAGGGCTTTTTTAAGATATTTTCTAGCATCAGCCATGGAAAGTAGAAGTAAGGGATATTAGTGGGGAGGTTGGTTCTGTTATTGGGGTCAGACAGGGCTGAGTTATCAAAGAAGTTGGGGGAAGGACACTACTAAGATCTGTGAATGCAAGATTAAAGGTGTCAGCCAGATCGTTGTGGTCCTGTATAGCAGAGCCGTTTACCTCGAGCATAGTGGGGAGGATTTATTGGGTTTTCCTGTAAGCTTCTTGATGTTCCCCCAGAAGCCTTTCCTGTTTCCCCAGGAGGTTGTTTGTTCCTGTTCTTAGTAAGCTTGTTTAGCTCAGCGTATTGCTATTGTGCACGGGTTTCTAGCCGCTTTATAGAGTTGCATGTCATGCTGTAGCCCTGAGTTCATGGCTCAGTGCCAGAGATTATCTCTGTTCTGCATCATGGAAACAAGTTTGGGGATAATCCAGTGATTAGTGCAGGGTCTTATTCTCCTTTTTTTTAAGGGTCAAAATTGTTGCAAACATCATTTAACTGGGAACTGAAGAAGACAGGGGCTTGGTCAATGCTGTTCATGGAGTCAAGGGGTGCCCAATCAACCACTGACAGGGTGACAAGGAATTGGGGAAGCTTTCCTTTATATAAGGCTCATTTGTAGGAGAATGAGGTCTTAGGTTTAGGTGCCTTGTTAGACCAGTGGCAAACAACAGGGGAGTGATCACTAAGAGCATCAGGAAGAACTTCAGTGTTAGTGATTATGTGGGGATGAGAGGTGAGGATAAGATTGCGTAGGGAGCTACTACCAGACTTATAATTAAACCTGGGTGGGGGCGTGACCAATTGAGTAATATCTGAGTAATATCTAAATCAGCAATGGCATCTTTATACGGGTCAGCTTCTGGTGCCAGCCAGTTAACAATTAGGTCACCCATTACAATTGTCTCGCCACGGTGGGTGTTGGTGTCAAGAAAGTCAGAGATCATTTGGAAGCCAGTTACATGTTCACACGGAGGGATGTAAACAGATACAGCTATGAGGGATTTACCCTGCTGGCCAAGAATTATTTTTACTGCCAGTGTTTGAGAGTTGTTAGCATAGTGAGGTAGCAGGATGACTTGACCTTTAAGTGTATCTTTCAAACAAATAGTGCAGCCACCTCAGTGCTTGGTGGTTCTGTCAAGTCAAAATAGGGCATAGCAAGGAATATATACAGCATTGTCAGGAACCTTAGGCGAGAGCCATGTTTTGTTGAGGTCTAGGATATCAGGCCTATGTTGTGACAGCCAGACTTGGAGTCCATCAAGCTTATCTGGTGGGCTACAGATGTTAATAGACACCAGTTTGAGGTAGTCTTGTTTACTGTGCCATGCGTTTGATGAAGTGGAAGGACTGGGGTTTGGGTGAATGTTATCAGTGAGGAGAAGGAGGAGAAGTGCAATCTTAGCAAGATAGTGGGCAAGGAGCTTGGCAGCCTTGCACCATCTCCTAAAGGAGTTTTTTTTAGCAGGAGTATTACTGCAGGATGTGTGAGAAACTGTAGGAGAAAGAAGTACTCAAGAAGGGGGAGGAGATTATCCCGGCTATTAATGTGGGTGGCTAGCATGGGAGCGCCTGGGTGGGTTATGGTGTAGGATAGCATACACCACTAAGGGATATAACCCACCCTGAATTTGTGATGATGATAAAGAGGGAGTCACATGTGCAAGGGCAGTTAAGGGGAATAAGAAAGATAATAGTAGTGGTAAAAAAGTGTTTAGGGACATATTGAGGAGTGCAGGTGATCAAGTGCACAGGGTAAGGACAGTGTGCAGAATTTAAAATAAGGGGATGGGAGGGGGTTAAAGACAGGACTGAGTGAATAATGAGGAGGGTTGTTCACAAAACAGCAAGAATACTTGTTAGTGCTATCTCCTTATAACCAGTGGTAACACAGGAGTAGTTGGACCAATAAGGTGGGCAAAGCAAAGAGGAGGGAGGGGCAAAAGTGTATTTAAAGAAGGCCTCCGTGGGCTTGGAGGGGTGGGAAAAAATGTCTTGTTTAAATACTAATAGTCTGAGTCCACAGCCAAGAACCCTGCTTAGTGGGTGAGCAAGTTCTCAGGTCGGCAAGCATCCAATCTGCTGGAGATTACTGCGATGGGTGGTCAATCCGGGAGCAGCAGCTTGCAAGCACCAAAATATAAAGTCAAGCCATTGCAGGGCTGTACCTTGCTGCATTGGCATGGTCTGCAACAGCGGATTGTCATTTGATTTTCAGGTGTCATCTGTTGTCCGGACCAGCTTTTACCATTTTAGGAATATTGCCAGGGTTAAGCTCCTAGTTTGATCTATGGACCTCTCCACCTTGATACATGCCTTTGTGACATCCAGACTTGATTACTGTAATGCACTCTACTTCAGGGTCTCTAGAGGGAATCTTTGCTGGCTGCAGGTAGTGCAGAACATGGCAGTTAGGTTGCTCACTGGGCAGCCTAAATTCTGTCATATTATTCTGGTCTTGCGTGAGCTACACTGGCTACAAGTTAGGTGGAGGATTCTCTTCAAGGTGGGCTTTCTCACCTTTAAGGCCCTATGTGGGCTGGGTCCTGGTTACCTGTCAGATCTTCTCACACCCACCGTCCCGGTCCACTCCCTCTGGTCCTCATCTAGGGGCTTCCTGACGATTCCCAGGATGAGGCTTAAAACCACCAGCAACAGAGTGTTCAGTGTCACTGGCCCCATCCTATGGAATTTGCTGCTTCCATCTATCCAGGAGGCCCCTTCAGTTGAGGTTTTTAAGGCCCACCTCAAGGCCTTCCTGTTTAATCAGGCTTTCCTGTACCTTAGGCATTAGTCCGCCCTGGGCACCTGGCTTATTCGTTGAGTATCAGCTTTTAGATATATATTTATTAATTTATTTATGCATACTGATATATTATTGTTTTATATTGTTGTATTGATAGTTTGTTCTTGTTGTTCTGTGCCCAGAGCCTCTAGGATTGGGCACCAAAAAAATAAAATTTGCCTTGCCTTGCCTTGCCTTACCTCTCAACTGCAGGACGGTGAGGCAGGTGGCGGCTGCTGAGATGCGCCACACTGCCAGGACAAGCGTATCTGGTCAGGGGCCTTGGGATCTTCTTGCTGCATTGGTGAGTCTCTTGGCCATAGGATGGTGAGACAGGCAGCAGCTGCTGCGATGCGCTACACCACCAGGACAAGCATACCCGATCAGGGGCTCTGGGCTTTTCTTGCTGTGTTGGAGAGTCTGTCAGCTGTGGAACGGTGAGGCAGGTGGCAGCTGCTGAGATGCGCCACACCACTAGGACAAGTGTACCCAGTCAGGGGCTCTGGGCTCTTCTTGCTGTGTTGGTGAGTCTCTTGGCCACAGAACAGTGAGGCAGACAGTGGCTGCTGAGATGCTCCACCCCACCAGGACAAGTGTTCCTGGTCAGGGGCTGTGGGCTCTTTGAGTGAGCAAGTCCTCCGGTCGGCAAGCATCCAGTCCACTGGAGAGAACTGCGGTGGGTGGCCAGTCAGGGAGCAGCAGCTCACTAGTGCCAAAATCTAAAGTCAAGCTGTTGCAGAACTGTACCTTGCTGCATTGGCAAGTCTCTCGGCCATGGGATGGTGAGGCAGACAGCGGCTGCTGAGATGCACCACACCACCAGGGCAAGCATACCCAGTCCGGGGCTCTGGGTTCTTCTGGATCAGTTAGTGGCAGACTCAGTTAGGCCAGCTCCCGAGATATCATCAAGGAGAAGGGGGTGGGAGACAGTGTCAAAAGTCTTAGCTAGGTTGACAAAAATGGCTGTGACTTGACTATTGTCCATCCCTGAGAGGATGGAGTCAGCGAGCCTAATCAGGGATGTGGTGGTGGAATGATTCTTCTGGAAGCCAGACTGGAAAGGAGTGAACCAATTTGAGTCATGGAGGTAAGAGGAGAGCTGAGAGAGGAGCAGGTGCTTAGCAAGGGTAGGTAGGAGAGAGATGGGGTGATAGAAGGAATGGATGGATTGCCACCTTTAGGCAACAGAAATACAGTAGCATGATTACAGATAGAAGGGATGGGAATCTGTAGCAAAGGAAAGGTTGATAAGTAGGAATAGTGGAGAAGCTACTGCCAGAGCAGAAAGGTACAGTAACTTAGGGTCCAGATCATCAGGCGAGCTGCCTTTAGAGGGGTTGAGAGCAGAAAGTGCTTGTAAGGTGTCTGAGGGTGAGATAGTAGAGACGGAGAAGGAGTATGTAGAGGCGGGATGACTACTAGAGGATGGGGGTTGTCTGATTGTGGAAATGAAAGGGAGGAAAGGAGGATCACGCACAGGAGTTAAAATATGAGTTGAATTTGGTAGCCACATTAAGATGTTCCACAATCTGGATGTTGTTGATCTTGAGGAGAGGGGTGGTGGGGGAGGGAGTGGATTACTTTCCAGAATTTGGAAGGTCTATTTACAGTATATTGGTCTGGAAGGGTGAGCAGGAGTATTCGGATTTAGTTAGGCAAGTGGCTCTGGTGCACTTGTTTCGCAGTGATCAGTAGATGTCATAGTCACATGGGAGATTTGTGGCTGTCTATATTTTCCAGGCTCGATCATGGGCTCGTTGGCATGCTAGGAGTTCTGGGGTGATCCAAAGGGGGTGGTTGCCCCTAACTCTGGATCACTGCAGTGGGGCATGTTTGTTTCAACATGCCAAAAATTTAGACTGAAAGTAGCCATAAGCATTGTCAATGTTATAAGCCGAGGTAATGGGTTCCCAGTTTATTTGGGACAGTTCATGTAGGAGGTGGGTAAGGTTCAGTGACTTATACAGTATGTCGACCCTACAGTGACACCAAAATAGCGACATACCTCGCTGTCAGCAAAATCAACACTTTGCCGACAAGTCCCTGTGTTGGTGTGCCAGAGCCAGGAGCACACTGTCTCCTGGTACTGCAACCCTCCTCAAATTAACTCTGACTGGAGTTGATAATCTAAAGTACGATGGGCAAAGCCCCCTGATAGAAAAAAAGGACCGGGAGACATACAGGATTTATGTCGATCGCAACTTGCAGTCGACATAAATCCTGTCGCTGTGATGCCGGTTGACAAAACTGTTGTCGAACCGGCATCGTAGAACTGACTTACATGAGTAGCAATCCACAACTTTGGGAGGGGGGCTTAATTCTATAGATTTTGCGCTCAATATATGTCATGTGGTGATCACTCAGAGTATCAGGTAGAAATCCAGATTTAATGACTGTGGGGGTGGGAGGTGAGAGCCCAATCAATTAGGGAGTGATTTCCTGTTTTGGATTCAAATGTGTAGGCTCAAGAATGAGCTGGGACAAGCTGAGGGCATTGATGTCATTTCTAGCTTTGCCAAGGGAGGAGGAAAGCCAGTTTTGTTTGAAATCTCCCATAATATAAATTTCAGCCGAGGGCAATGTATAGAGGTACAGAGAATGAGAGGGTTCATTTTAGAATGAGAACCTCATAAGCTTTAGGGACTGATGTGGCAAGGATACAGGTGAAATTAATATTTGAGGAGAGATAGACAGCCACACCTCCCTCTCTAGTGGTTCTGTCTTGCCGGCATATGGTGTACCCAGGGATTGAGAGGTGAGGTTGTCCACTTGGTTGTTTAGCCACGTTTCGGAGAGAATGATAATATCAGGGGACAGAGAGAAAGCTAGTGTCTGGAGAAGATCTAATTTAGGTAGTAGGCTATGAATATTAAGGTGGAGCATTTCTAAACCATGGGGTAGGGCAATGGGGTTTGAGTGGGATAGGACAGCAATTATATATGTGGATGATGTGGTTGTGGAGGTGTTCGGAGGGCATGGCCCAGGGATAGGGTTTATGTCCTCTGAAGATAACAGTAGGAGTGCAGTGATTAGGAAGTGAATTTTAGTGGTGTTATACTAGGGATGTGAACTTGTAGAGGTAAGGGGGTAGGAGAGAAGTGATTGGAATTTTATTAAATGTCTCAAGGTGATGAAGGGAGGCATAGGTAGGAGGGAAGTGCAGGGCCAGAAAGGGTAGTGCGTCGAAGCAGAGAGGACACGTGAGGGGGTCACTGCACAGTTATATACAGGGGTAGAGGGCATTGGGGGAGGTGGGGTCAGGCAAAGTAGAAAATAGAGCAGGAGTGAGTGTGAGGAGAGGGAGTTATAGAGTAATGAGGGGTGATAGAGATAGTCTGAAAGGGTACAGAGATAGCAGCTGAGAAGGAATGGCTAAGGTGGTAGGGCTTGAGGGGTTTTATGGTCGTTGCACTCTAGGGGCCTGATTCCAAGATGGATACGCCCTGGCATAATGCGACTTGCACCAACACATATGGTACAAGTCGCACTGTGCGCCATGGGTTCGCGGGCCAGGATTCTAAGAGGCTGCCTGCACCCAGGGGGACTTACACCTCCCAAGGCCCTACAGCATGGCGGAAGGGGGGGGGTTACAGCAGCATCTGTGCCCAATTCTGAAAGGGCAGCTGCTGTAACCACTCAACGCCATTCCAGGAGGCACTGCGGAGTTAGACCAGCTATTAGCCGGTGTAAGGGGCTTCTGCCCTGTCCAAATGCCTGATGCCCCCTCGCATGGCCCTGACCCGCACACTGCCATGCCACACAGACCCTCCCAATGTATAGTGACCCCCCCACCCCCCTGGCAATACCGGGGTTCCACCCACCGACTCCCAGGACCTCAATGTAGTTATGACATCCCCTGGTGCCAGTGCATTCTTTTTAAAATTGAGATAACTTTATTATTTTCAAAAATAAAAACACAAACAAGCCAGGTAAATGGAAAATGAAAGTCACCAGACATGTAAACCATCCCTAACTCCTCCCCATCCTCCCCTCCCACACGTGAAAACCCTCCCTACCACCAGCGTAGTCTGCCCTCAGACAGATATTAGATTTATAAGAAAACAATAACTCACAAAAGAAAAGAAGACATATGTGAGAAGGGGAGCAGGAGGAGATTTAGGAAAAATCAATTCAGATATAAATCATAAAGCTTACCCCATTTTGTATTAAAAATAAGTAGTCTGTGACGGGTGGTTTCAATCAGATGTTCCGTCTTAAGACAAAAGGAAAGCTCATGTAACCATTCTCGGTAGGAAAGGGGAGATTGATCCAGCCAGTGTTTAAGGACCAGTTTCGAGATGAGGGCCATGTGATATCTCCATTCCTTGACAACAATCTGGGTATAATCCCCTTTGATACATATCTCTGGGGAGAAAAGGCCCTCCAAACCCAGAAGGGAATCAACACAAGATTGAATTGAGTCCCATAGGGGAGAGACCTTCTCACTGAACCAGAAGATGTGTAATAATCTGCCTTCTTCCTTGCCACATCTGGAACAAAAAGCAGAGTTAATGTGACCCATCTTGGCCAACTTGACAGGGGCATAGTACATATTATTTAAAATGTGGTATTGAGTGAGTCTTAATCTATCCTGAGTAGTATATCTATATAAATCCTTTCAGATCCATTCCCATTTGAGGGTGATACCTGTTACTAAGGCTTCCCAATTCCCAGAGCCGGAGGGTGGTCTGGAGTAGAGTTTGTCCAGGAGAAATGAATAGAGCATGGAAGTGCCATGGGGCCTGACTGCTAAATCCTGAGATTGTGCAAGTAGACCATCTAAACCAGATGCTTCTGGGCAGGGACCAAAGTGCTGTAACAGGAGATGTCTTAACTGAAATATCTTAAATATTTGAGATTGGGCCGGCTGAAGTTTCCCCAGAATCTCTGGGGAAGAGAGAAGGTGGCCTTGAGGGTAGAAGTCCGACACTTTAACCCTCACCAACTGAGGCAGCCAAGCAATAGAGATTGTGCTACCCCTGATTTTAATATTAAGATTAGATAAGAGGGGCTGAGAAGTATCCATGGAGGGTTGAAGTTTGAGGAAAGCACTGAGTTGCAAGAAGACTCTGACAGATATCCCAATTAGAGTCACATAAAGGCACTGGGAGGAATTTCCAGGAGGAGAAAAGAATAATGGATGTGGAGAGGTTAAAGCTACGAAGCAAGTTGGATTCTATTTGTACCCATGGAGTTATGTAGGCTCCATCTGGGAGTCCTGAATACATGGAGAACCATTTACCACATTTCTAAAGGTGACTAGCCCAGTAATACAGCAGGCAATTCGGAAGCCGAAGGCCCCTCCCCCCAGTTCCTTGGGAAGTCCCAGTTAGATATAGGAGCAACTAGGGGATTTATCAAACCAGATGAATTGAGTGATGAGTCCATGAATACATTTAAAGAAGGAAATAGGAAGCAAGAGATTTAACATATTCAAGGGATAGAAGAATCTGGGGAGTATATTGATTTTAATTATATTTATCCTGCCCCACGCTGATATTGAAAGTGCTTTTCATCTAACAAGATCCTGTTGAATGATAGTGATCAGGTCATCAAGACTCAGCTTTTTCATGAGAGAAGATTCAGGAGACAGATGTATGCTCAGATATTTAATAGGCTTAGGGGACCAACACATATCAAAGTGGAAATAGTCAGATCTATGCGTAAGACAATCAAGGGGAAAGATTTTGATTTTACTACACTTCAATTTGTAGTTTGAGAGAGAACTATATCAATCACTTTTAAGGCTTCAGCAAGAGATGTTGAAGGATATGAAAGATGGAAAAGGATGTCATCAGCATATACAGAAAGAGCTTGTACTGAGTCTCCGATTGTTATACCCGAGATGTTGGGGGGGTTAATCTGCTTAATTAAAGGTTCAAGGTAAAGGTTAAAAAGAAAGGGGGGGGGATTAGGGACAGCCTTGACGGGTGCCTGTATAAAGAGAGAAATGTAAAGAGAGTACCCCATTACAATAAATTCTTGCTGACGGAGATGAGTAAATCTTTTGGAGCCACTGCAAAAAAGGGGGAGAAAAACCCATTTTCTGTAGAGTGACCCATAAGAAGGTCCAGTCCACTCTATCAAAAGCCTTCTCAGCATCAAGCGAGATTAAGGCCATGGGAATGGGGGCTGTTTTAGCAACATGGAAGATGTGGGTCAGTTTGCGCAGATGGTCAGCTGAAGATCTGCCCGGGACAAAACCAACCTGTTCTGGGCTGAGCAAGCCAGATCAGACTTTACCTATTCTTGCAGCTAGAATTTTCGTAAGAATTTTAATATAATTTAAAAGGGAAATAGACCTATAGTTGGCCAGGTGGGAGGGAGGCTTGTCCAGTTTCAAAAGAAGAACAAATGTTGCCTCGAGGAGGGAAGGGTCTAGAGAGTTGGCTGGGAATATGAATTGGAAAAGGTAGAGTAAAGGAGGATACAGTTCTTTAAAGAAGAGTTTATAAAAGTTAGATGGGAAGCTATCTGGACCAGGGGCCTTTTCTAGAGCAAAACTATTAATAGTGGCTTGGACTTCACGTAAGGAGATAGTTGAGGATAGAAGGGTCTGATGATGTTCATGGAGGTGGGGCAGAGGAATAGTGTCTTGGTAAGCCGAGATTTCCTCATCACTGGGTGGAGATGCGTGTTGGCCATAGAGTGAACTGTAGAAGCTTTCAAAAACCAGGGCTATATCCCTGGAGAGAGTTTTAGTGGAGCCATCCTGAGACCTGATGGCTGAAATCAACCTAGAACTTTCTAATTCCTTAAATGGAGAGCCAGTAGCCACCCTGCCTATGCAATATATTTGGACTGGGTCTTTAAAATAGCATATTCTGCCTTCTCCCGTAGAATATCAGTGTATTTATCTCAGAGGGACAACAGCGTATTTAAGGAAGCAATCAGGCAAGGAAGAAAGAGATAAGGAGTTTTCCAGAGATCTGATGCAATTTAGCAGAGAAATAGCTTCGAATTCATGGACTTTTTTACGCTTCGAGGCAAGACAAATAAACTCCCCATGGAGAAGATGTTTCAGGGCATTATTTCAAAATGAATCTCCGTTTGATATTATTTGTCTTGAAAGACAAGCAACACACAACAATACTAGATCATTGGCCAGCCTGTTGGCGCTGAGGTTTGAGGTGCTGGATGCCACACCTTGCACCATGCTGGTGACCTGGGTTCGGGAGCAGACTCAGGTGCCAGGGGTCTTCAGGAGAGGGAGAGGATTGAGCCTCCGACAGACTGCTCTCCTCTCCCAGCGGGAAGGCTTTGGGTTGTCCAGTGTCCTGGTGGCCTCCGATGGTGATCGGAGGCATTACAGGATGCAGACCAAGAGCCAGGGGTCGAGCATGGCTGACGCCGGCAGGGTTGCCGTGCACCATGGCATCAGAGCACCCCACACTCAAGGGGGGGAGGAGGGGAACTCATGGGACAAAAAAACAAGAAACTCTCCTCCTGCCGGATAGGCGACAGCCCTCACAGTGCCATTTGCCACATGCCGAACATTGGATCCCCGCCTCTGCCCTTCAGTAGCCCCAGGCTCTACCCTCTCCAGTTCAGGGTGACAGTAATGTCCTTGAAGAAGGCAGGTGGTCACAGTGGGCGCTAGATCGGCTCTGGTGAGCTGAGTGGCCTGGGTGAGTTCTGACTAGGATGACTAAAGAGAATAGTACAAATCAAAAAACTAGATCACATAATTTAAAATTAAAAACCTCTGTCTGTAAAACAACAAGGCGGAAAATATTTTTTACTTAGAGGGCTCCACCCATATGGAACACCTTACTGAGTAATATTGTCATGAGTAGCACTGTAGAACAGTTTAAAAAAAGATTGGATAATTACATGGGTAATAAAAAATACTTTTTCCACCGTCAAGGTAAATGGTGGCGAGTTCATCATGGGCCTCGGGCTTATGAACTTGTATACAACTATGAGACTATGAGACACACCATTCATGATCATCTCTGGGAACAGAATCCAAATTAGTCTCAGTGTGAGATTGAATAAGGGATTTTTTTTTAAAACAAAGTCATCTTTAATGAGTTGTGTGTTTAATTTCCAAATTGTGTCCTATTGCAAATCCATGTTAAAATTAAGCAAGAGCCAGGCCATGGCATGGTCCAAGAGGATCACAGGATCAAGGACTGCTTCACACATCCCCGGTAAAATAGACAGGCTAAGGAGAATGTAATCAAGTCTAGACGATGTGTGGTGGACAGTGGAATGAAGGTATAACTACAAGAGGAGGGGTGAAGGATCCGCCAGGGATCACAAAGACTGAGTGAGTCCATGAATTCCCCTAGTGCCCGCTGAGTGGGACATAGAGGTCTGAGCAGCTGGCTAGACCGGTCTAGGTCTTGTGAAGGTGTGATGTTCCAGCCACCACCTAAAATTAGGGGGGCTGGTAAAAGAGGGGCAAGTTTGTCTGTGAGGTCAGTAAAAACACGTAATCTCAACAAGAACAGTGAGTCATCAACTACACATGAAAATAACATTTTCCACAATAACAGCTGCCTTAAGCATACATGCAAGCGGCTTGTTGAGTAAGGTAGATCAGACCCCCCCCATCCATCCCCACCAACTATATACAGAACCACCCACTCTCCAGGGTAACCATAGCCATTGCTTAGTAAATTACCGACCACTCAGCCCCCTTAGCCAACCTTTCTAGTGAACATAATCGTGACGGGTCATTAAAAACATGTTGGTGCCCCCCAACCCAAACCTCCAGCCCCAATGACTATGTACAATGGCCTTCCTAAACTGTCAGGGAATACAGTAGACAAAAATAATTAGAGGAGGCCATAACCCCATAGCCCATTGTAGCCCCCCTCTGATCTGTTGCACATCTGGGAATGTTGGGACCAAGAGCGGCTGTGCAGATATAAGAGGAGACCAAAGTAAATCAGGCTGAAGCATGGTGACATATCTCCCTAGTAGCTGCTCGGAGTGAGCTCCTGACAGAACAGCATAAGGCACTCACACATCTAGGTGGAGGAGGCTAAGGGCTATTCCCCCAACTATCCAGAGTGTGATGAACCCCAGCTCCCAGCAGAACCTCAGCCACAGTTAGGGCCCCGCCCCACAACCCACCCGACACCCATAAATACACCTGCTCTATCTGAAATTATTAACCCATAAATCAGCTGATGGAAGGTGACCAAGCCTACCTGAAGAAAAGGGAGATAACCTTGGGATCACCTTCCAATTCACAATGTGCAGGGTGCCCACCCTGGAGTAGAGGCCTGTGATCTCCCCAGAGAAGCCAGACTAGGCGGACCGAGCCACACCAGTACTGACTGTGGGGGCGATCTGGGAGTCGGCATAACCACCCAGAGTTTAATAAAAGGAGCCCCTGTTAACCTTAAAAGGCACCCCATCACTGACATAAAGCCCTGGTTCAAAGTGAAAGGATACAAGCCCCATCTAAGAGCAAAAATGTTCCTTATTGTTAGCCCTTGTCGGCTCCCTCAGTTTAACACTCCATGGTTTGTCCCAGATTAGGCTTATTAGGAGGATCAACCTGCAAGGACCAGTTACTCCTGAGAAAATGTTCCCTTGAAAAAAAGAACCCTGCCGCAATTAATTCCTGGTCCCGGGAGTGGCGCCATGTCCCAACTGCCGAGCAGTAGCCGGGATCCAGTATCAGTTCAATGACAGGTCACTAAAGGCCCGGGTGGGTTATAGACCTAGAAACTGGAGGGCATCCATCAATAGGAAAAACAATCCTTATTAAGGAAGGACAAGAAACACAGATCCAAGGACTAAAACATCCTGCATTCAAAATGAAGGAGAAAACTCAGGTATGCACAATTCAAACACCAGTTAGAGCAGACCAACACCAGATATGTGCCACTGCTCAAGTGCTCTTAAAGAGATTTGGTAGTCGTGTGGACAGCTCAGTAGTAGCTTGAGCCAGTGAGTCAAAGGAGAACCAGGAGCCAGTGATCAGGGTCTGTAAGCGTCTGGGATAAGCCATTTTAAACTTACATCCAGCAGCAATCAGCTTACCAACAGTAGGGTGGAAGGCTGCTAATTTCTGGTGGGTTTCCAATGGGAGGTCCTGTGTGAATCTAAGGTGCTTCCCTTCCCATAGGACAGATAGCAGCTCTCTGGTCTTAGTGATGATGTGTTGTTTTTCCAGGTAACTGAGGAATTTAGTATAATTGGCCTGGGGGGAGCACTGTCGGGGGTCTAGGATGAAGCAGTTGGTGGGCCCTCTCAATTTGGTAAGCTGAATTGAAGGAGGAAGGACCCATCACTTTAATAAGCAGCTTCTGAAGAAAAGTAATGTTTGCAGGGCCTTCCTCAGCTTCAGGCAGACCAAAGATTAGGATGTTGTTTGTGCAGCTACGGGCTCCAGGCCCTCGGTTTTTAGTTGCCGTTTGGAGATCTGTTGTCTGAGTTTAATGATCTCGGGATCCACTTTGTTGCACCAGTGCTCCAGTGAGGATGTGCAAGCTTCAGTATCTCCGTCTGCAGCCTAGTTCTCCCATATCAGCTCTTTGGAGATGTCTGCTAGTGTTTCTTGAAACGGAAGAAGTTCCTATAGAAACCAATCCTCTGTTAGGGGGACAGCTGAGGCAAGAGGTCCCGGTTGCTTAGTAATTTGTGATCCCTGAGCTTTGGTCTTTTTAGACATCTTCTCTGGAGTAGCAGAAGGAGTGTGGTGGAGCAGGGCCTGCCGCATATCTGCCTCCATCGTGGCAATCAAGCACCACTGTTGATCTGATAACAGCTTCAATAAAGGCTGCAGGCAGGCACCAGATGATGTAGGTAGATATTTGGTGAAAAGTAAGTGGATTAGTGATTAAAGTAGTTAGATGAGTCAGTGGAGAGGTAGGAGCCCAGGAGCCAAGCTGCTACAGTGCTGCAGACATCACGTGATCTCCGTGCCAGTACGATTCTGCCAACACCCCCATGGCCCACAGGGGCCTGTGGGGTTGTCTTGGGGCTGGGGAGATGGTTGCACCCTGTTGTTGGGCAAGTCAGCAGCTTGCAGCACCCAGGTCAGGTGCTCCCTTCCTGTGGCGCACCACTGGAGGTGCCGCAAGTTACAGGTCATAGTTGCTGGGGACCCTGTCTGTTCTGGAATCTGGCGCTGGCTCCCCGGCGTAGCAGCGTATGTCGCAGCTTACATCCACCAGCAAGTTGCGCCATACATCTTAGAATCAGGCCCCATATGAGGAGAAAATAGGGGGTAAAAACTTTGAAGCCTACTGCCAATAGCCAACAACTCGAAGACCTGAAGATTTGGCCTACATCACAAGCAGGAGCTATGAAGGAGGAGACCTATTGCATCCAGCAGCTATCTAACATCACGGGATGGTGCCAAGGAGGATACCACTTGGGTGGGTTGGAAGAGCTTAGCTTGAAGACCTTTCAGTGAGTTTTAAAGATGAAGGAAAGACTGCCTGAGTGGATAGTGTACCATATCCATGTTCCTAGAATCTTTATTTTATGTAAACAATAATGCATGAGGCAGTGAGTGATTTGGGGTCAATAATCACACACTGCTCAAGGGTATAGAAGGTGCTTGTAGCAAGTGCTTTTATGCATTCAGGATAAGTGTGTGATTATTGATCATAATCACACATATTTTGAATATTTTATTGTACTTATAACAAGCGTAAGAAAAATCACAGCAAGTAATTTTTCTTACAAATGTTATAAAGTAAGAAGACATGTGGATGGGGAGCTGTGAGTTAAAAAAATTAAAAATAAAAGTTCCTCTTCCTAACAGCACAGCTCCCTCAATGTCCTCAGCACTTCTTGCTCCCTCAATAGCACAAATCCAGTAAAGTCAGAGCAAAGGATGGAACTGAATTTTTCCTTTTCTTATTACTACACTTACAACTAGCTTACCTGTAGCTTCTCACAGTTGAGGGCTGCTGCAACTCTCACTGATGGTGACAGCTCTGCATTCGAGGCTGCGCCTGGCTGGGGACATGTCAAGTCATCCCAGTCATTTTGCTGCACGACACCTCACCCTTGTGATTGAATCGCCAACCTGCACAATTAGTCCGTGGACCAGTTTGTTTTATAATATTTATGTTGGGGGTGAATTGTCCATGGTCAAATTGTGCAGGTTGCCAATTCACACCAGAATTAAGAGTTTGGGATGAGTTGTCACACAGTGAAATTACTTGCATGATTTGTCGTGTAGCCACATTGCAATATTTTAAGTTTTCAATCTACTACACAGACTAGCTCCTTGAAAGAAGTACAGGCATATAATTATGTGCACATACTTACATTGATGTACTAGCCTTTTAGCCAATCAGAGCTATGGATTTTTCTTACACATGTAACCCCTAGGTGGCGCTATCTCAAGGGCTACTACCCCTGCCTGCTTAACTACTAACAGGTTGAGGGGTCTAGGTCCAATGGCGGTTGCCTCCACCCAGAGGTCAGGGTTTGCAGTGGTTAAACTAACTTGGTCACAGCCCTCTGGGACACTGTAACCCCCCTTTCTCCCCACTAGTGGCCCACACAATGCATTAGGAATATCTTCACAATGTACACCTACCCCCAGGACTGGCACTGTCGATTGGGCTCTGGGGACCCCCTGTAAAACAAGATGATACAGTGCAAAAACCACAGTACAACACTTGAACATAAACGAATACCTCAGCCAGTGTAACTTTGCTGAAACCAACAGATCTGATTTATTTAAGGAGCTGTAACAAGGAAGGGGGAAATCAGGTTAATTAGGTTAAGCACATTAATAATCACAGTACTGTGCGCATATTCAGAGTCCCAAATTGTCACTTTCACTGGGTACCCAGGATGGGGGGGAAGAGGAGAAAATAGGGGTTAAAACTTAGAAGCCTACTGCCAATAGCCAACAACTCGAAGACCTGGATCGGTGCAGCTGGTTAGGGCCCTGTGATGGAAAAAACACTTGCACAATACCCACTTGTAATCCAGAGCCAGGTGGCTCAGTTCGTAAAGAAATGACAAAGCAACAATTAGATGACACACTTGCAATTCGGTACACAGATGGCAGGGAACTACCCTGCTTTGTACTCACAAACTCAATGCTGGGAACTGGATGGAAGGCAGATTGTCCTGGATTACCAGGAGGAGCAGACCCTGTGGACAAGGTCCTTGTGACTGGACCCCACTGCAGTTTAGAGCAAATAGATGTAGTCTGGATTAAGATGGGGGTTTACTTCCAGCTTCATGCACTCAATTCACTGTACTGGGGATTTGAAACGCGATTCCCCACAAGCACAGCACACATCTATATGTAAAAGGAAAGTACCGGGGCCGGATAAATTACATCCCAGAGTGGTGAAGGAACTTGCAGATGTCCTGGCAAAACCCCTGGCAGAGCTTTTCACCATCTCTCTGAGGACAGGGTGGGTGCCCCAAGACTGGAAGGTGGCGCATATAGTGCCTATCCACAAGGGGGGATCAAGGGAGGTGGCAGGGAACTACAGGCCTGTCAGCCTGACATCGGTGGTGGGCAAGGTGATGGAGGGCATTGTCAAGGAGAGGCTAGGGGAGACCTGGATAAGTCAGGGTGCCTGGACGATAGACAGCATGGATTCATCCCGGGGAAATCGTGTCAGACAAACCTGGTGGAGTTCTATGACTGGGTGACAAGTGCCTTGGACCTGGGTAGACCAGTGGATGTCCTCTTTCTGGACTTCAGCAAGGCATTTGACTCTGTTCCTCACGTGGGCCTGTTGGATAAGCTGGGAGAAATGGGGGTGGGGAACCAGATGATCAGATGGATAGGCAATTGGCTCCAGGACCGGACCCAGAGGGTCGTAGTTGGTGGGATAGTCTCATCCCCAAGGAGGGTCATTAGTGGGGTCCCACAGGGATCAGTCCTTGGGCCCCTTCTGTTCAATGCCTACGTATCTGACATAAGGACAGGAATCAGGAGTGAGATGAGTCTCTTTGCAGATGATTCGAAACTGGGGGCAGTGGTGGATGGGGAGGAGGGGAGGGTGGCCCTGCAGGGGGACCTGGAGGCTCTGGAAAGATGATCTAGAAAGTGGAAGCTGAGGTTCAATGCAGGGAAATGCAAGGTACTCCACCTGGGGGCCAGAAACCCAGGCCAAGTGTACACCCTGGGGGGGAAGCTACAAGTCTCGATGGCTAAGAGGGAGCTGGGGGTGGTGGTGGATGTCAAGATGAACAACTCTGAGACTTGTAGGAGGGCAGCAGCCAAGGCCAACAGGATGCTGGGATGCATCGCTAGGGGGATCACCGCCAGAAGGAGGGAAGTGATACTCCCTCTGTATAACTGCTTGGTGAGGCCGCACCTTGAGTACTGAGTGCAGTTTGGGAGGCCACACTTAAAGAGGGACATTAACCTCCTGGAGAGGGTCCAGAGGAGGGCAACCAAAATGATTTGGGGCTTGGGGGACAGGACCTATGAGGAGAGGCTCAAAGAGCCAAATATGTACACATCGAAGAGAAAGGGACCGGGGACATGATAAAGGTCTTCAGGTACATGAAGAGGGTAAATAGGGGAGGAACAGTCAGGGTGCTTCAAGGAAGGAGGAAGGGCCACTAGAGGGCACGGTGGAAGCTGGAGGGGGAGATTCAGGGGAGAAAGGAGGAGGTGCTACTTCACTGAGAGGGTGGTGAAGCCATGGAATGCACTGCCTAGGGGCTGGTGGAGGCAGAGACAGTGGAGGGGTTCAAGAGGGGTGAGACAGGTACAGGAAAGGGTTCTGGAAGCAAAATCCAATGCAGCAAGAATATCCGGAACTGGGAAGGAGAAGCCAGAGAAGAAGCGAGGGACAGCAAGGTCAGCACCCAGGGTGGGGGCTGACCAAACGAGCAGACACGAAAGACAGTTAGGCCTATTCTGCTGGCATTTTAGTATGTTAGTACTATACCAGGCAGGCTGCTTCTCAATCCCGACCAAAATTACTGCACGATACCCCGGGAGAACACACAGCAAATTCAGTTTCTGACAGACCAAGTGCGATTCAGCAATTTCTCCAGTCTTTTACAGGATGAGTCTGGTTTCTACTCTTCAGATCTTTCTTCTCCTACAGGTCGGATTCAGTCCAAACGGGTGCTTGCACAGGCTGCAGACCGAAAACTCAGGGCATTACACATGCTTCCTGCGCTAAAACTTTACACCGAAGAAGCACAGGGCTCCCTGTCTCTTCACTGCCAAAACTGATCTGATCTTTCCAGTAGACAGAGCCAGGTATTTCCTTTGAGTTCCTCCCAGTTCAGTTGGCTGGTTTGGCTGTCACTCACAGTAAACTCTCCCTGTTGGTGGAAAAAAGGCGCCAAAATCAAAACTACATTTCCCAGAGTCACTGCCCTTACAATCCCCTTTACAGCAGGCTCCAGAGGAGAGTCCAAGTTCTGATTCACCCAGAGCAGGCTCCATTTTAAAGGATCCCCACCATGATTGGTCCAATTCAGCAGTTCAGAACCAACATGAGGGAGCTACTCTGCACTGTCCTTGCTAGAAGAAAGCAGGTTATATCAAACTGCATTTTCATTATTACTCTAATAGGTTACAAGCAAACAATTACATCTTTGAAGAGTGCTCCTTCTGCCCACTTAGCGATGGCAGAAATGGAGCGATTTGGCAGTAGCTCGAGCGGGACTCAAGCAGGAAAACACACAGTCCCCCCCAAACAAACTAATTATGTCTGCAAGCAGACAGCTCTTAAAGAGACAGTACCAGAGGCTCTAAAAGCACTCACAGATAAACGGCTTAAACGCCAAACACCATTCTGGCTTGGAGCATTCAAGCAAGCTCCTGGAAGACTTTTTGGGAACCCCCATTTGCAGGGGGGTTACACCCATTATAAATTTATTGTAATGCAACCAACATGCACTGGCCCCTTGGGGTTGATAGTAGCCTCCCTTGACTGTTCCTTTGGATCCAGTTCTGACTCTGAAGCATCAGGCAAGTGAATCAGGTGACTGTGAAGGTTAGAATGGGTGTGGAGCTCTGGAAAGGAGCTCCTTGCTGCATGTGTTATTGCTGGTATTGGCAGCACTATCCTCATTGTGATGAGGCACTAAAGAAATTATGGCATCCTGGTGTGTTCCCAGTCCGCTCTACCAGAATAGAGGACTGCAACAGAAGAAGTGCAGCTGCAGCTACTCACAAGGAGGTACATGAGGTTTCTAAAGACTGTCTTGAGCCTGACTGTCATTCTGTGCCACATGCAGTCAAGCAAGAGAGACAGCATCAGTCAGCAGCAGTGGGAATGTGGTAGCATTAGTATTTCAGGTAAGTTTCCTCCTGAGATGGAGGTTATAAAAAAAACAACAAAGAGAAAGAGCAGAAACTTACAACACCCTGTCTATGACCACCCCCTTACCCACCCCTGTGTCTCCCCTACCTTGTGCGATGATGTAGTGTAGTATGCTGATAAGTTTGTGGAGGGGCAGGAGGGAAGGATTAAGTTGCTGGTAAGCTTTGAACTCTTTGAATCTGTTGCCTTTAGGGCAGTGGTGCTGACTTGTTTAATACAGTGTGTTTTTTTGTGTATGGGATCTATAGTGGGAGCTGGAGATTCATTTTATCTTTTCAACAGGCATTGGTAGCAGCTTTCTGGAAGGTTCTGTTCTCTCCCTTCAGCTAGGATCAATTTATAGCTCATTGTGGCTTAAATACCAGTTACTTCTCTCACACAGCAGGAGCAGATTTAAGGGGCTAGAAGAAAAAGGCAGTAGTTCATTTCAGGGAAGTGACTGTTGAAGTTTACCGATTTTTTGCCATTGTTATTGTTTCTTTTGCAGTTTATTGTTGCTTTCAGTTGGTACCAGGTTGCTTTCTGGATTCATTTGGAAAGTTACCTGTTTGGAGGATTTTGTAGGTGTAGCTGAGTGTTTCTGTGGGGGGTTGCTGGTGTGGCTGATTGTCTCTGGAGGTCAGGAAGGGCCCATCCTACCCATCCCACACCTCACCCACCCCTAGTGCATTACTTCTTTTATAGCGTTAACCTGTGACATCATACGGTACCAGCTGACTGCATACATACACTGTTAACCATCTTATTTAGTACACAACACAGGCACACACTACACCATGACATAAATCTACAGTCCTTGATACATTATACCACTAAAGAGCATTGACAGTACAAATATACTATGTATAGCTGGGCACTGGACATGGTATAGAAGAAAAGAGCAGCAGAGGATACAGGGCAATAAGGGTTTTTTATGGCAAGGATAGTGGAAGGAAGATGATGGGTGTGGTGCTTTGCAGTGGATATGGGGCAGCAGTATTCAGAAAGACCTTCTGGACATTGCAGTGCTACCCTATCTGCAGGTACCTTTCCGTACTGAGGAAGGTGGTAGCTGGACTCCGAGCAGTGTTGGCAAGGATATAGGTGACCTTCCCCCCCCCATACAGAGACCACCATGTCCACCACCACTCCCTCAGAGGTTGCTAACAAGGAGGGAAGGAAGAATGGACTATGGTGGGCTCAGGGAGGTGCAGGAGGCAGCACAGAGGCACATGCCCCAGCAGGTGGCACTTCACAACTTGTATGCCATCCTGGCAGAGCATAGAGATTTCCCAGCATCTCCAGAAGTGAATGCCATGTCATCCAGGATGGAACCCCAAGGGCAGATGCAAGGAGAACACACAGAAGGAGGAAGCAAATGCTGGTTGGGGACTCCAATGTCTGGGGGATTGAGCTGGTGTCAGGTAGCAATGGTGAGCGGGAGGTAATAGGCCTACCTGGAGGCACAGTTCAGAAGGAGGGCAAGCGAATCCTTAGGATTGTAAGGGTGGCAACAAGGGGGGGGCTGGATGCCATTACTCACTTGGGGACTAATGACCTGGCTAGAGAGGGGATAGATGTAGGAAGAGTACTGCAACAGTTCAGGGAGCTGGGGAGGAGTCTTGGGCAAGTAGCACACTTTGTTACCTTCTCAGATATGCTACCTGTCCATGGCAAGGGGGAAGCAAGGGACATCCCCATCATTGAATTCACCAAATGGCTAAAGAAATGGTGTGGGGAGGTGGGGTATGGCTTCATTGGGGACTGGAACCGCACCTGGAGGGATGAAGGACTATATACTCCAGATAGCCTGCATCTATTCAGGGGAGGCAAAGGTATCCTCTCTGAGACATTTAAGTGCATCCTTAGTGATCATTTAAACTTGCCAAGGGGGAAGGCATAGACAGTCAAGAGGATTATCATAGCTCCCCCTTGCAGGACACAACTGAAAGCAGTGAGGACCCAATAACTAGCACAATTTCTAACCATGAAACTACCATGGTTACAATGGGGGAGAGAACAGAAGGTACATCACTAATGCAGCACAGGGCAAAGACCAATAAACAAGGAACATTAAGAGGTACACAGAGTGGAAGGTCATGTGCACAAATACCCACAGCCTGGGAAACAAAATCCCAGACCTAATGGCACTGATGCCAGACACACACCTGGACATTATGGCTATTATGGAGACATAGTACGCAGGGAACCTTGACTGGGATGCAGCCATACCAGGGTATACACTTTTTAGAAAGGATAGGGAGGGGAAAAGGGGAGGAGTGTTTTATATGTATGCAAAGGAAGGGATTAAAGCTACAAAGGCTCAGGGATCCAGGGAAGAAGCAGCGGCATTGTGGGTCACTCTGGAGTCAGGGAACAGAACAACCATCCATGCTGAAGTAGTTTACAGGCCTCCTATGCAAGTGGGAGGATATAGATCTAGTGTTAGTGGAAACCATCCATAATATGGCAGCCAAAGGGGAAGTACTACTAATGGGTGACTTCAACATGCCAGATGCAGATTGGAATACCCAGACTGCAAGTACATCAAGGAGCAGGGACCTTATGTCTGCCATATATGGGGCAAACCTAAGGCAGCTGGTAGTTGAGCCCACCAGGGAGGAGGCTGTACTGGATTTCGTGCTGACAAATGGGGACAGAATCATGAATGTTAAGGTGGGCAGTCCCCTTGGTACCAGTGACCACAGAACTGTGTGGTTTAGAGTTAACACATTGGCAGAAGAATGCCATTCAAAGATTAAGATCCTAGATTTCCAGAAGGCCAACTTCATGGAGATGGGGGAACAGCTCAAAATTGCCCTGGCAGCAGAAGATCCGGGGGAGGGGTAGAAGAACAGTGGCTTAGGATCAAGAGATCCATAGCAGGAGTGATAAGTCAATGTGTTAGATTGCTTAGTAACAGCAAAAGAGAGAAGCGGCCACTGTGGTTCTCTAAATCAGTAGCCGAGAAAGTGTGAGGAAAAAAAATAAGGCATTAAAAAATACAAAGAGACACAGAAAGAAGAAGACAGACTGAAATATCTGGAGAAGCAGAGAGAAGCTGGAAAAGCTGTCAGAGGGGCTATAGCAAGAATGGAGGAAGGAATAGCACAGGCTATTAAGAAGGGGGACAAGACCTTCTTTCATTATATTAGCAAGAGGCAGAATACCAGAAATTCTATTGTTAGGCTAAAGAAGGGAGAGGGTGGGTGGGTGGAAGATGACCTTGAAAAATCTGAGGTACTGAACAAATATTTTTGCTCAGTATTTACCAAGAAAGAGGCAGGGGAGGGGCCAAGACTCACGAGGAAAGATGTACAGGGGGAAGAGGTGGGCACCAGCCCATTTACAGTGGATAGAGTCTTGAAGGAACTAGGAAAAGTAAATACAGACAAGGTAATGGGGCCAGATGGGATTCACCCTAGAATGTTGAAGGAACTCAGGGAAGTCCTAGTAGGTCTGCTGACAACCCTATTCAACCAATCACTAGAAACAGGGGAGGTACCTGGGGACTGGAGGAGGGCAGAGATGGTCCTCCTGCACAAGGCTGGAAGTAGGGAGGAGGCAAGCAGTTACAAGCTGTGAACCAAAATAAATGCTCTAAACCTCACCCAGCTAATCTCTCACCCCACCCATCTAAACCATAAAACGGAGAACCACTCCCTCCTGGACTGGATCCTCACCACCCATCCTCACATGATTATTAATGCTGGTCTTCTCCCAGACTCCCTAAGTGACCACCATATGACCTACATGGTCAGGAAAGTACACAGGCCCACAGCACCCCCCCCAAGGACGCTGTACACAAGGTCCTACAAATCTCTAGACCTAGCATCTCTCATGCATGACCTGGCACATGTACATTGGTCCTTCATATCAAAGGCACCTTCCATTGACTACGTACTTGAAACCTTCAAGGCCAGATTCCTTGCAGTATGGGACTTCCCTGCTCCTCTGAGAAAAAAAAATGGTCAGGGGCTCCCACCTTCCCTGGGTCTCCACCACTATCATTAGCCAATGCCATACCAGGGACCAGGCATGGAAAACACACAAGTTAATGGGCACCCTAACATCCCTCCAATGCTACCATGCCCTCCGCAACTCCTGCACCAAACTTGTATGCCAGGCCAAAAAGAACTACTTCATGACGGCTTTCAACACAAACCTCAATCACTCTACTAATTTCTGGAAAACTATAAAATCCCGCCTCTCCACCCTTGCCCAACCACCAACCCCGACCCTAACCATCCAAGGCACTACCATCAAGGACCCTGGTGAAGTGGTCTCTGCCTTCAATACCTTCTTTACCAGCTATACGGAATGTCTCCTATTAGCTTTCCCATCCCCTCCCACGCCAAGTACCTCCCCAAATTCGCAGACCATCTCCCAGCCCTTCAGTTTCCCATTTCATACAGTCTTCCTGGATGAAGTGTTAAAAGCACTGCTGGCTCTCAATCCTAACAAAGGCAAATGCCCCACTGGCCTGGACACCAAAATGTCTGCCACCGCCATATCCATCTCACTGGCTGACCTTTTCAAGCTCTCCTTTTCATTAGCCAAAATACCAGCCGACTGGAAGCAGGCAATTGTCATCCCCCTCCCCAAAGGTGGTGACCCCTCCTCGACGGGCAATTAACGCCCCAACTCCCTCCTCCCAATTCTGGCCAAAATGCAGGAACACTTTGATCTTGCCCAACTCTCCTCCTATCTAGACGCATCCTCCTTTTTCACCCCCTACCAGTCTGGCTTTCGCAAAACACTCAACCATCACCTCCCTAATAAGGATCACTGATGACATCCTCACCGGCATGGACAAAGGGCACATCACCTCGCCGTTTTTATCGACCTGGCCAAGGCCTTTGATACAGTCTCTCTCTCAATGCTACTAGCCAAACTAAGAGATGCCAGACTCTCTGGCCCTGCCACCAGCTGGTTTCATGCATACTTGGTAGGCAGACACCAATCTGTAAAAATCAGCCCTCACATCTCTACTCCCCTGCCAATCACTACTGGTGACCCCCAAGGCTCAGTCCTGGGACCATTACTTTTCTCAGTTTTCTTAAATGACCTCCCTTCAGCCTGCCTACACTCATCCATCCATATGTACATGGACTACACTGTACTGTATGCCGCAGGCCCCTCCGGCAGTTCAGTGGCCAATGTACTATAACAGGATTGCAACACGGTTCAGCATTGGTTCCACTCCAACCAACTGTTCCTAAACTCCAAGAAAACCATCTCGCTAACCTTCGGCTCACAGGCAAGACTCTCCCGCCTAGCTACTCGCCCCTCATTCCTAACCTTGGATGGGGCAACCCTGGAGGAATGCACCTCCATCAGATACCTAGGGTTCTGGCTAGACCAGCATCTAGACATCTCCACACACATCGAATCAATTCACAAGAAACTACATCCTAAACTTGGAGCCTTATACCACAACAAAGGATGTATCCCAACACTGTTCCGTAAGGAAATTGTTCAAAAGATTATTCTGCCATTACTTGACTATGAAGACATAGTCTATGGCTCTGCTCCCCCCTCCTCTCTAGCCAGCCTGGACACACTCTTCCATTCCTTCTGTTGCTTCATCCTGGAATGCCCACAAACGACTCACCACTGTGATCTATATAACTCCCTAGCCCTGCCCTCACTCCAGGCCCACAGGCAGAGCCACTGCACTAGGTCTATAGCCAAATACTGGACTCAGTACCTTCCCCCATACCTCAAATCTGCCCTCTCAACACAGGTCCAACCTCCCTACTCCCTCAGAAGCGTGGACTCCAGGCTTCTCCATGTCCCTTTCATGGGCTCATCCAACGGCCAAACTGCATTCAAATACTGCATGCCCAAACTCTGGAATGCCTTGCCCTCTGACATTAGGCATACCACTAACTTTCAGCATCTTAACCTCCTCCTCAGTGCCCATTTCACCGTCAGCTGCTCATGCTCCTAGCTCTGGAAAGAACTGGTCTCCGCCTGCCACTAGTGGGGGTGAACGAACGTAATACAGTACTCCTGCTGAAAGTAATACAGTACTCCTGCTAATCAGGGTAAATATGTCATACTGTATGTAATATTTTTTGCTTTATCTTTCACCATTGTAATATGCCTTCCTGCCTGCAATTCAATTCACTTGTTTTTTAAGTTACTGTATGTGTTATCCCTGTACCCTCTCCCCAGGAGGCATCTGGAATTGAGCGGACTCCCGGTCAGCATGTCTTCCTGGTTAAACTCTGAAATAAATAAATGACAGACCTGTAAGCCTGATCTCAGTGGTTGGGAAGCTGATGGAGCCCCTGCTTAAGGAGAGGGTAGTGAAGTTCCTGGCATCAAGCGGTGCAACATAACCAAGGCAGTATGGATTCACTGAGGGTAGGTCCTGTCCAACTAATCTTATTGATTTCTTTGACTGGGTGACCAGGGTGGTGGATCAGGGAAGGGCGGTGGATGTGGTCTACCTGGATTTCAGTAAGGCCTTCGACACTGTTCCTCATAGAAGGCTGCTTAACAAATTGGAGAATCTGGGTGTGGTCTCTAAAGTAGTATAGTGGGTGGGTAACTGGCTAAAAGGCAGTACCCAGAGGGTGATAGTAAATAGCATAAAATCAGAAGAGTGGGAGGTGACCCAGCGGGGTTCCACAGGGATCAGTGCTGGGTCCAGTTATATTCAATATCTTCATAAGCAACATTACAGAGGGACTGGAGGGGAAAGTATGCTTGTTTGCAGATGACACCAAGATCTGTAACAGAGTCGACACACAGGAGGGGCTAGATAAAATGAGAAATGACCAAAGACTACTTGAGGAATGGTCAAGGGTTTGGCAGTTGGGTTTCAACACTAAGAAGTGCAAGATAATGCACCTGGGACACAGAAACACAAGAGAGGAATACAGGATGGGGGTGGGGACAGGTTCTAACCACCACAAGTCAGGAAAGAGGCCTATGGGTTATCATATCTGATACCTGAAGTCAGCCAAGCAATGCAAAAAAGCAGTGGGGAAGGCAAACAGAATGCTGGGGTACATAGAAAGGGGCATAACTAATAGAAGGAAGTGAAGTGGTGATGCCACTGTATAGATCACTGGTGAGGTCTCATCTGGAATACTGTGTTCAGTTCTGGAGACCGCATCTCAGGAAGGACATAGGCAGAATGGAAGCAGTCCAGAGAAGAGCAACAAAAATAATACTTGGACTGTACTACAAACCTTATGAGGAAAGACTCAAGGAACTACACAGCTATTCACTTGAGGCAAAAAGGGAAAGAGGGGATATGATAGAGGCTTTCAAATACCTTAGAGGAATAAACAGGGTACAGGAGGGGAGCTTATTTCAGAGACAAAAGTGCACAAGTACAAGGGGGGCATAACATGAGGCTAGAGGGAGTGAGGCTTAGGGGGAATGCTAGGAAGTATTTTTTCACAGAGAGGGTGGTGGATCTGTGGAACAGCCTACCAGTGGAGGTGGTGGAAGTGAAAACAGTACAGGGATTCAAAAGTGCATGGTATAAGCATAAAGACACACTGCTGTACAGCGGAGCAGGGGAATGGCATTCCAGATAAGAGTAGGGATTGCCAAACAAAGTAGGGAAATGGGCAGTCTGGGTGGCTATATAGTCTGTATCTGCTGACAGATTCTATGTTTCTATGTCTTTTATGTCCAAGTCCAAGCTGACTGCTGCAGATTTTGAAGTGATCCTCCTACATTTGTTTTGTGACCTGGTGGCAGGCAATTAGACACGGGCAAGGCAATTTTATTTATATGGCACCCTATGCCAGGGGCTCTGGGTGCCTTACAGAAGCAAACAAATGAATAAAATAGTACAATTAAAACAATAAATAGTGAAATCAGATAACAAATAACAGCACAATGCCCCAAAAGAAATGACAAACAAGTCATAAGCTTGAATTTAAAGATGGTCAGGGAAGGGGCATAGGGGAAGGGCACTCCAGAAAAGCGGGGCACACACTTTGAATGCCCTATCCTCTGAGCAGTTTAGATGAGATCTTGGAAAAAAAAGAAGTCCCACATCCACTGACCGAATTAGGAAACCATCCATGGCTGCACCTCCCTCTTCCCACAACCTGAGTCCCACCACCCAACCATAACTGGGTCTGTAACTCACCAAATTAATCCCAACTCTTATCCTGATGAACTGACCCAACCCACTGCCACCAGTGCTTAAAAACAAATCCAGAACCCTGGCCGACCATCCTCCTCATGCTTCTCACTGAATGATCTGGGAGATTGAGAGGTGAGGAGGTGGCTTACCTGCACCAAACTCTCTGTTTTTTTTTTCAACCACTCAGACACAGGACTCAGTAACTTTTTTCTGGGTTACCCAGGGTTAGGTGAAGGTAAGCCATCTCCTCAACTCCTAGTTTCCCAAATTGCTCAATGAGTATAATTCAGGACCATGTGGAGGATGGCGGGCTGGGCCTTTGGGATTTTTTTTTGCACTGGTGGCAGCGGCTTCGGTTATCATGGGTTTGGGCTGAGCTGGGTGGTTTAAGACCCTTTGAGGGTCATGAGGAAGGCTTCTTATCTGGGGAATGCAGCTTAGAGAATAGCATCATGGGTGTTTGGAGAGCTGGGTAATGGATGGGCATGGACTGCCAGCTGGGCTACTGGAGGTCCTCAGACAGTGCTGTAGAGGAAGGTGGACTAGGAGGAGAACCTCACCAGACAGCCAGACTAGGCTCAACAGTACCAGCAGCATAAAGTAGGGAACGGGGTCTGGGGGGACTGTGGATTCAAGGAGACACAGGGGAAGTCTCTTAGTGTTTTTGTTTGGCCAAATGTAAATGGACTTGAACACAGAAATACAATGCTGTTTCTAGATCTGATTGTGTTGTTCGGAATTTGGATATTAGTCCTGAAATGGCAGAATTCTAATGAAAAAAAAACAGCTCGGAATTCAAGGAATCCCATTCTGTTCAGAGGCCTCACAGCAACCCTAATAGTGGTTGTAGTTTACTCAGCATTACAATATGTGTGAGAAAAATCAAGTGCTATGATCGGCTAAACCAGCAGTACAGCTATGTAAATATGCACCCATAAGGTGCTAGTCACTGTACCTTAGAAAGTCAATAAAAAATCAGTATTCTGATGTACTGAGTGCATATGACTATGGTACTGAGGTGGGAGATATAAAATCAGCTATTTACTGTATCCACAATGCCTCACTATGTAAATCATCATACAGGCTATTATGATTCTGTACCACTACATAAATAGGTGAATACATCTCTCAGTAAAGGCATATTGTCACCTATACACTGTACCTACAATGCCTCAGTTTGTAAATCAAGATCTGAGCTATCACATTGCTGTAAGCACTACAATAAAATAAGAGACTGCACTTCTCGGTAAGGAAATATAAAAGTGCAATACATTGTATTCACAATTCCTTGCTGTGTAATTCAGCACATGATCTGTTATACTGTTGTAACCATTACAACATTAGGAGACTGTATCTCTCGGTAAGGAAAATATGTCAGCTTTATATTGTACCCACAATGCATTGCTATGTAAATCAACATATCAAGTGTTACGTATAAAATAAGACACTGCTCCTCTCAATAAAAAAAATTTAAATCAACGCGACTCTCTACCCAAAATTACTTGCTTTTAGGGCTGTAAGTTCAGTTCTACAACTGTGGTGAACTTTTAGGGAAAAAAAGGTGGATTTTTGGTTCAACTGATTTGCCTTGGTCTGAATTGTGTGGTTCTATGTCATAACAGGAATCGCAGAATAGCGATCGCCATTACGGCAAGTGTGCATCGTCGAAAATTAATTATGGCAATGTACACTTGCAGCTACTAGAAAACCAGTGACTGAATGTTAGACTGACCCCCCCGCCCATACGGCAATTCACAGTCAGCGCTAAGCTTTCGAGGCAATCCTCAGGTCGTGAGGGCAGCATGGAAGCCCTCTCAGGACCCAGAGTGCAGACCGACTCCCCCCAATGGCAATTCACAGGCAGCGCTAAGCTTTCGAGGCAATCCTCATGTCGTGAGGGCAGCATGGAAGCCCTCTCAGGATCTGGAGTGCAGACCGACCCCCCCCCACGACAATTCACAGGCAGCGCTAAGGTACAGCTCGTGGTGCTGCTGCTACTACGCAGTTTGAACAAGCTACAAGACAAAAGGCGCCATCTCTTGAATTTTAAAATCGGCAGACGTGTGGAGTTTTTGTCTGCTAATAACTCCCTAAAATACTGTGCTTTTTAACTGTCCTGTTGAGTTACCTTAATTTGTTTAAAATTGATTTAGCTGCAGCCAGATTTAATTCAGTCTCTGCCTTGCTGTGCCATACAAGGGGCTTAACGTAGACACAAAGAAAGGTCTAAAGTGCTTAATTTATCTGCTTAAGGCACCTCTGAGCTCCCCATCTAAGGGAAGTTTGAAGCTTCTGAATTACCAGCTGCCTTCGGGCACCTTTGAGCAGCGCTTCAAGCAGGCTAATATTTAAATTATTTAGAGCTTTCCCAATGCAGTAACTGCTCCTCTGAGCCCCAACTCCCTTTGTTTAAAGCTTACTTAAGATTGTACCAAGCCCCTCCCGCCATCCCTCTAATCTATTTAAATTCTGTCTTTCTCACAGCTTTCAAGGCAATCCTCAGGTCATGAGGGCAGTGTGGAAGCCCTCCCAGGAGCCAGAGTGCAGTGCAGACCGCCCCCCCCAACGGCAACTCACAGGCAGTGCTAAGGTATGGCTCGTGGTGCTGCTGCTACTACGCAGTTTGAACAAGCTAGAGTCCCGCTGATGCTGCGCGTCAGCTCCCCACCACCACCCTTGGCAGTCACTCCCTTATATACCTGAAGTCACATGGCAGTTTTAACCAATCAGCCTACTTTCCCATCTGCAGGTTATACCAGCCATCCACTAGAGGCCACTACACCAAGATTTTGCAATTTACTTTCCAGACCCTTGCTCTTTTAGCCTCTCCATTATGCGTCATCTTTACTTATTAATCTTCTTTATCGTCACCCCCTGGGTGTCCCTCCCTCCATCAATTTACCCTCCGCTCCCAGCCCACATCACATCTTGCGACATGCTGCTAACAAATATTCCTACCTCCATTAGCTCAGCTGAATCGCACCATGCCCATCCCTACCATACTCTCTCCACCTGCCCCGGACTAATCCCACCTACTTTCCAAATCAGCCTCCTAGTCCTTCTACCCAGAAACCTGGAGACCAAAAGCTGATGGAACCGCACATCATACCACCACCAGAAAACTTCTGTGGATAGCCCATCACACCAAACTAATGGTCACCCTGCTACTTCTCCTTGCAGGGGATATCGAACTTAACCCAGGACCAACCCACCCCCATGCCTAAAACCCTTCTGTCCCACTCCAAATCCCCTCGGGCCTCAAACTAATACACATAAATATATGCAGTCTCTTGTGTAAAATAACCTCGCTACAAGCCCTCACTGTGTCTCTCAGCCCAGACATTCTGATTATCTCTGAAACCTGGCTAAAATCACATAACACTGATGCAGAATTTGCCATACACCTACACACTACTCCGCCATGACCGGGTCGGCAGAAAAGGAGGCGGCATAGCCATGTACACTGCTTCCTCCATCAAGTTCACCATGGTTGCCCTATCCCTACCAACGGACTCCATAAATGCCATAATGGTAAAACTCTCCATCCCCTACTCAATCCCAATCTACATAGCAGGCACATACTGTGCTCCAGGTACCACCTCACCTTACATATTGGACTACCTAGGCTACTTAAACTCCCTGGCAGCAGGTGGTGAGATCCACATATTAGGGGATTTTAACCAGAACTGGCTTGCTGAGTCCCTTTCCAAATTTCGTGACAAGGTAACAGCCCTAATCCTAACACAACAAATCACTGAACCTACTCGGGCAAACCACAAAACACAGAACCATACACTGCTAGATTGGTCCCTCACCTCTCACCCTCACAGGATTATAGCCTCTGGACTCCTTCCAGATGCCCTTAGTGACCACCACGGGATCTACCCTGTGTGCAAATTTCAAAAACCCAAAGCTCCCCCTCCCAGAATCCTACTTTCGAGATCCTACAAATCCCTGGACCTCCCCACATTTTTAAATGAGTTGGGCAGCTACGATTGGTCATGTATCAGTCATTTCACCTCGACAGATGAGGCACTGTCGTTCTTTAAGTCCAACTTCATCACCATCTGGGACCGCTATACCCCACTCAGATGGTCCAGAGTCTGAGGTGCTCATCTACCATGGATCTCTCCCGATATCCTAGCCCACCTCCGAATCCGAGACAAGGCCTGGAAAACCTATAAGACCTCCAAATCCCAGGCCGACCTCCAGACCTACAGAGCGCTCCGCAATTCTAGTACTAAAATAATCCACCAAGCAAAGGCCAACTACTTCTCATGTGCATTCAATTCCTCCTCCCATCTCCCATCTCGTTTCTGGAAGGTGGTCAAATCGCTTCTATGCCCACCATCACAACCACCAATCCCATCCCTGCAAGTTGGTGGTCACACCATCACTGACCCCTCAGCAGTTGCCACCTTGTTTAACACTGTCTTCACTACCAGTCATGCTACTCCCAGGGCCACCCGGCACCAGGCTCAGCATGCCCCCACAGACACCACGTCTTGTGGCGCTGCAGCTCAGCCTTTCTCCTTCCTGTAAGTCACCCCTGATAAGGTATACAATACACTGGTTGCCCTTAACCCTGAAAAGGGAAAATGACCCACGGGGTTGGACTCCAAAATGCTCCACCTGTCGGCCCCTGCCATAGCTCAGCCCCTAGCCACCCTCTTTAACTTATCATTCATCCTAGCAGAAGTCCCCACTGAGTGGAAACATGCTACCATAATCCCACTTTCAAAGGGTGGTGATGCCTCAAATCCAAGCAACTACCGGCCCATCTCCCTCCTACCGACCCTTGCTAAGATACAAGAACGCCTGGTTCTCTCTCACCTACCACCTATCTGTACTCCTTTTCCTCCTTTTCCCCCCACCAGTATGGCTTTAGGAAATCCCACTCCACTACCACCTCCCTTCTTAGGATTACAGACTCCATCCTCTTGGGGATGGATGCTGGCCACATCACTGCAGCCATCTTTATTGACCTGGCAAAGGCTTTCAATATGGTGACTCACTCTCTTCCAGTGACAAAACTTGCTAAAGCTGGCCTATCTGGCTGGGCCACATCTTGGTTCCACTCCTATCTCACTGGTGGATCCCAAGCTGTCCATATAAAAGCGTCCATGTTGGACCTCCTCCCAATCATGTCAGGAGTGCCTCAAGAATCTGTCCTAGGCCCTCTCCTATTCTCAGTCTTCCTAAATGATCTGCCCTCTGCCTGCACACACTCTGCCATCCATATGTATGCAGACGAAACGGTGCTATATGCATCCGGCCCCTCGCCCTTTGAAGTTGCGTCCAGACTTCAGCATGACTTCATCACAGTCCAGCACTGGCTCCACTCAAATAACTTCCTCCTAAATGCTAGCAAAACAGTCTCCTTAACCTTTGGGATGCGGCAGAACATTTCTAGGCTCCCTCCACCATTAGTTTTTCACATCCTTGAAGGGTCCCCACTGGAGCCCTGCACCACCTTCAGATACCTCGGTGCCTGGCTTAACCAGCACCTCAACTTTTCCACACATATTGACTCCTTACTTAAGAAGCTGCACCCTAGGCTTGGTGCACTTTACCAGAATCGTGACAACATACCCCTTCCAGCCAGGAAGGTCATTATAAATAAAATGATCCTCCCAGTCCTCGACTATGGGGACATAGTCTACAGTGCCGGCCCAAAGACCACATTAGCTAGGCTGTACCCTCTCTTCCACTGTTTTTGCTGCTTCACCCTAAACAGACCCTACTCCACACACCACTGTGCCATATATCAAGCAATGACCCTCACCTCACTTGACTATCGCAGGCTAACTCACTGCGCAAAAATTACTGCCAAGCATTGGTCTCAGCGGCTCCCTTCCTACCTCTCTGACATCTTAACAAACCCTAGCGCACAATCATACACACTGAGAAGCTCAGACTCCAGGTCCCTAGCTGTCCCATACTGATCTACCTCCACTGGGCAATCAGGGTCCAGCTACCACATTCCCTCACTATGGAATTCCCTCCCAGCTAACAATCATCGCTTCACCTCCCTGTTGCTCCTAAACTCAATGCTCCAAGATCATTTCATCCCTACCTGTGCTTGTGTCTAGGAGCCTACCAACTACTAGGCAACTCTCTGGGAATGTTGGCACTTAGCAAATTTGTAATTCATCAGTATCTAACTATTGTCCACTCACCTTATACTGTATCTCGTATGGCTTAAAACTTAATTTTGTGGTACACTTGCTGTACGTAACTGTGCTACCAACTGCCACACTCAATCCTGTATGTAGTGGTATCTGAACCAAATGTTAGTGATCTTCCGTAATGTATTCACTTGTCAATCCTGACTTCAAGTGCTTTCTCATACCGTACATACTGTGGTTACCAATTTGTCTCTCTCAAGCTACTACTGACATGTAACCAGATCCTAACGTTAATATTTCTCCCACTATGTATTTTCTTGTCTATACTGTGTAAACTGTTCTCCTATGTTCTCCCCTCCCCCAGGACACATCTGTAATCGAGCAGTACTCTGCTCAGTATGCCTTCCTGGTAAAATGCTTAAATAAATAAATAAATAAATGTGGGGAGCTGTGCCCATTACCCCATCAGTGAGGCTTCACCCCTCTGCATCCCCCATAAGGATTCTCAACTCCAGGGTGGTGCATGTCAGGGGTGTAAAACTAAAAAAAAAACACAAAACTTTGACCCGATGCAAAAAAAATTGTGGCTAGAATTGAAGCCAGTACCCTCCCAACCCAGCCCACCACCTACCCACCATGCCACACAGCCAGCTTGGCAGCTGACTGGAGCACTACACCACATATACCCTCCTTCCCCTTCCACCCGTTGCATGATGTGGTCCCTCCCCCCCACATCTGTGAATATACAGTGACATCCCATCAGTATAGTTGTCTACCCTCTATATCCGGTCACTAATCTGACAGGCAGCCCTGTATGCAGGTGTCATGACTGAGCTGCCCTGTTTGAAAGCACTCAATCATGGTACACAGGATAATGAATTGTGCAGACCAGTTGAACTGTGAACTGCAGTTTGCACCTGAAATAGTTAACTAGGGCACAGTGTGAGCCACAGCCTCATTCTGGAGCTAGACTCAGCTTGAGGACTGAGCTGTTAAGTAGTTCAGGCAAGGCTGTAATTTCTAGTTAGATGAGCTAAAAAAATTATTTATTCTAAAGATTTTGCCAGGAGAGACATATGGAGCTGGTACCAGCTTGTTTCCAGATTGTACTCGTGGAAGGAAAAGAGAAAAAAGGTAGCAAATACAACAATATAAAGTATAAAATACATATAATGGAATAAGTATAAGAAATAAACAGGAAAAGTTATGTCTAAGAATAAGTTGAGAAAAAAAATTATATTGTTATTGGTTAGTGAATGTTATTATTTATAGCACTAATTGATGATGTATGTCCCTGCCTATTAAATGGTAAATGTAACTTGTCACTGGTGAAAATGGGCTTTTAGCTCATCTAGCTTACAAGTATAAAACATAAAAAATAGAAGAAAAATGAAAAATATGTTACTAAGCAACAAATTGTGAAAATGAACACAACAACATTTAAATAGTTAGCAACTAAAAAGAAAAACTGGGGGAATGACTGATACAGAGGAATGGGGAAGTGCTTAGGCACAGAGAGTTAGGTAAGCTGAAGGTGAGAATTAAACCAAATATTAGATGCAACTGCAGGAGTGAGTAGAGAAATCACAGAGAAGAGCTTTAAGAGCAGAAAAGGAAGGAGCAGAGCAAATTGAAGGGGGAAGGAAACCCCAAAGTTTAGGGAAAGGAAATAAGAAGGTAGTCTGGCCAGCAGTAGATTTCATTTGAGGGAGAGGAAAATAATTAGAATAAGCATTACAAAGAGAGTAGTAGGATGAAGGGGGCAGGAGACTATAGAGGTTAGATATGAGGGGAGAGAGCCAAACCAACATTTGGAGATAAGACCCAGTGGGTGAAGCACCTGGCTTCTAGAGAGTGGAGGGAGAGGGAAGAATACAAGATACATTGATGGGTACACATGGGTTTATCAAGGGCAAAGTGACAGAAGGAGGAGGAAGAGGAAATTCTTCCAAAAGCAGAAGAAAATCTTCTAAAGTTTGACCTACACTAGTCTTGCAACATAAAAGATAGTGTATGATCACTCATACACAACAACAATTATATTTTTTCACTCATGAGGTTTCCATGGTAACCAGAGACCTCGAGAGCACAGCATATCATTGGTGTGTATGAGCGATCATACACTATCTTTTATAGTGTGTGGTCACTTGTCTTACTTTAGCATTTTTTTCCTGTGCTTGCCTCCCAGACTTTCTCTAACCACTGTGTCCCTTCCCTGAGAATGAGAGATCTCTAGATCTTGCATGCACTACCGCTTAGAAGTTTTATGTTGCACTAGCTACGTAGCTAGTGCAGCATTACAAACTAGCTGACATGGCTAGTGCAGCATAACAACATTTTACGAGGGATGGATTTCTATCCCTAATAATGTTCCACAATACACTATAGCAGGGTAGCTGGGGGGGGGAATATTTAGGAGGAGAAAGAAGGGAAAAAAAAGAAAAAAACAGCTAAGCAGTGTTGTAGCAGGACTCTGGGACTGGGGGCTTGCCTGAGAGGAGAGAGAATGGATTGCAGCAGAGGAGGAGTGTGCTTGGGGCTGGGCAGATGGGGCATGAGGTGATAGTCTGCCAGTACCCACTTGCTGCCTAATCTCAGCACTGCATCCCACATATTTTTTTTATTGTGAAACTTGCATTTTAGCAGGGCAAACATAATTGACTGAAGCCCCTTGAAGAAGCCAGAGATGATTTTTTCAGTGGAGGAGGTTACTTTTATTTACTAATTTTACTGGGCAGCAAGTGTAAGCCAGCTGGCAGCAGGACAGTGGCTCACCACTGGTAGTTAACACCTTGGTGGCATCCCATAAAAAATTGAAATAATTCTGCATTCTTGTTCACAACTTCATATTTCTTTTTATGGCAGTTAAGAACTCTTTATATTTGCTGAAGTTGCAAGATTGCTTACAACAGTTACTTATTATTCCTCATGAGTCCTGCAGCAGCATTTTACAGTGTGATCTGGGCACTGTACAGGGCAGCAAGTGTGTGCCAGCTGGCAGCATGCTGGCAGCTGGCCCCTGTTAATTGGCACATTGGTGGCATCCCATGAAAAATATAAAAAAAGAAATTATGGCTGTGGGTGGAACCTATAGCCATCTTGCTTCAGCTAGAAAAATGAGATTAGTGTGGAACACATTTTTTACTACTTTTCAGTGTATCCTTCCATGCAAATCTCTATGGCAGTTAAAGAAGTACTACCTTCTTTCTGTTTTGAATAATGGACACAGAACTCCAAGCTGCTTTTCTCTGACAACAAATGTGCCGACAGAGTTGTTGCAAAACAGCACAGGTGCTTTTAGCTTTTGGATTACACAGAATCCTTCTTCACAAAACACTGGCAGTTGTTTTAGAAGAATATACTTTCTCAAAACTCAGATCATACAAAAAAAAAACAGATGAAAAGTTGTTAAGCACCCCATTGGTTAAAACTGCATTCAGAAAAGCAACATAACCATATAAAGACAGTAAAAGTTCCATCAAAAGAATGCTATCCCAGGTCAAAACTCACTGACTTGAAAGCTCACTCTCCTTGAGAAAAGCTATAAACCAACTGAAGATTCATTTTAAGTAACGATCCCAAGGCATTCTATGCCTATGTTAATAAAAATACTAAGAATAATTTTATATTAGGCCCAATTATTGAGAATAATCAGGAGCTAAACGAACCACTGAGTAAAGCAAATGCCTTTAATTATTTCTTCGGGTCAATCTTTTCTAAATAGGATCCAACTGTACCCTCTGTGATACCCCTTGGTTGTGAATTTAAAAGGTTCTCATAGAATGAAGTCAAAGTAATATTAAGAGATATAAAAAGAACTCCTCACCAGGCCCAGATCACATTAATGCATACTTCATACATGAGACAGCAGATGAATTATCATCTCCCCTTTCTATCCTGTTTAACAAATCCCTATCTTCTGGTGACATTCCAACTGACTGAAAATGGGCAACAGTAGTCCCAATATTTAAAAAGGGGAATAAATCAGCAATTAACAACTATAGACCTATAAGACTGACCTCAATAGTCTGTAAATGCATGGAAAAGCTACTAAAAACTATACTTGAGGGTGAAATAAGGGAAAGAAACCTTGTAGACCATGATCAGCATGGTTTCACAAGAAGGAAATTGTGTACCAGCAATCTAGTCATATTTTGTGAACCAATTAGTCTTGATAGCGGTATACCCATAGATGTATTGCTGTTAGACTTTAAAAAAGCATGTGATAAAGTCTATCGTGGAAAATTTATATCCAAAATGACATCAATGGGCCTAAATCCCTATCTGGTACAGAGGGCCACCAGCTGACTAAGTAATAGGAAACAACAGGTGCAGATATCTGACACCTTGTCCAGTGATATAGAGGTGACCAGTGGTGTTCCACAAGGGTCCGTCTTGGGCCCCCTGTTGTTCAATATTTTCATCAGTGATTTGAATGAGGGTACCCAGTGCACAGTGTCCAAATTTGCAGATGACACTAAACTTTGTAGTGAAGTTGACCTTCCTTTCAAAAGCAAACTCCTACAAAATTACCTAAATAAAATCGAGGAATGGGCTAAAATAAATAGAATGCAGTTATATGTGGATAATTGTTCACCTTGGTAATCTGAATCCCAATACTGAATATTTCCTAAATGGTAGCACAATTAGATCATCAGAGTTCGAAAGAGACTTAGGGATTATAGAAAATAAATCTCTGACGTCCACCAATCATTATAGACAGATAGCACTTCGGGCCAATCGTATCATAACTGCTATCAAAAGATCTTTTATTAATAAAAGCAGTTCCTGTATGTCAAAACTATATAGATCATATGTAAAACCCCATGTGGATTATGCTGCTTCCTTTTGGTCACCATATCTGAAAAAGGACACCATGTTAATTGAGACAGTCCAGAGAATGGCCACAAAATTGATTTCTGGCATTAATCACCTACCCTATACTGACAGATTAAGATAATTAAAGCTATATAATCTCTCTAGACCTAGAATCATGGGAAATTTAGTACTTCTTTTTACATCTTAAAAGACCCAGTTAGTATGACTGAATATAATATTCAATAGGCTCCAAAGTCAGGTGGGCTAAGATGTCATAAAAGGCAATTACAGATCCCCAAATACAATACTAACAAGAGACTGGACCATTTTACATTAAGAGTGTGTAAACTTTGGAATATGCTCCCAGAATACTTGGTGAGCATCATCACAATAGGGATGTTCAAAAACAGTTTGAATGATTACCTTCTGAATTAAGAGGGACAAATATACCCTGCTATTGCAGGGACAGTGGTCTCGATGGACTAATGTCTATTTCCACCTTAAAATACCAAGTATTACTGAGTATTAAAACCATCTGTGCGTGTGTGTGTGTCTGTGCTAGCATTAGTAAATGACAATGACTAAAAACCACAAGGAAAAATAAGCTTACAGTAAGCAATATATAGCAAATAATGTCAAAAGTCTTATAAATATGAAAATATCTATGTGTTAAGTAAAAAATTGATTAGAAGACAACCTGCCCTTGTGTAAATTAAGCATTCACAAGCCATTTCAAACAGTGGTGTCAATCAAATTTTATACAGTGTAAGTATTGTTCAGATACATTTTTCTTAAACTATGAGTACAATAAGTTCATATTACTCATGAATAGTCAAACTTATACTGTCTTAAACATAATCTATCTGCAATACAGTAACAATTGACTAGTGTATGCATACATTCAAAACTCAAACCTAGCACAGACCCCCTTGTAATTGAGATACTGTTATCCTAAATATATCAACATGTTTTCCTATGTACCTAATCTGCTGTTTTAACAGTTCTATAAATCTAAAACCAAAACAAAATACAATTGACAGCGTCACCTTTTATTCAGGCACAGTTAAATAGGGATCATTTAGAGGTATGAATATAATGGAGTGGGTCCCAAGGTGGTAGCCTGGATAAAAAATTGACTAGGCAACAGGATGCAAAGGGTAGTAGTAAATGGAGTACACAGTGAAGAAAGGAGGGTTACTAGTGGGGTACCGCAGGGTTCAGTAATGAGACCGGTCCTTTTTAATGTCTTTATAAGTGACATTGCAGAGGAACTGGAAGGAAAAGTAAGTCTCTTTACAGACGACACAGAGATCTGCAACAGGGCTGATACACAAGACGGAGTGGAAAGGATGAGAAGGGATTTGGCAAGGTTGGAGGAATGGTCAAATGTATGGCAGCTCAGATTCAATGCAAAGAAGTGCAAGGTAATGCACATGGGAAACAAAAACCCAGGGGAAGCGTACACAATGGGGGGGTGACATACTGACAACAGTAAAAATGGAAAGGGACCTGGGGATAATTATATCAGATGACCTAAAGGTGGGCAAGCAATGTGAGAAGGCAGTAAGGAATGCTGGGGGGATACTGGGATGCATAGGAAGAGGCATCAATAGTAGAAAACAGGAAGTTGTTATCCCTCTGTACAGACAGTTGGTGAGACCCCATCTGGAGTACTGTGTGCAGTTCTGGAGACCCCATCTCCGAAAAGACATAGACAGAGTGGAGGCTGTCCAGAGGAGGGCAACCAAAATGGTGCAGGGTCTGCACCAGAAGACATATGAAGAAAGACTAAAGGAGCTTAATATGTATATCCTTGAGGAAAGAAGGGAAAGAGGGGCCATGATAGAAACTTTCAAGTACCTCAAGGGAATCAACAAAGTCCAAGAGGGTAGCATCTTTCAGAAAAAGAGATGTGCAAGAACAAAAGGGTACAATTTGAAGATAGAGGGGGGATGGCTCAGAGATAATGTGAGGAATTATTTTTTCACGGAGAGGGTTGTGGATGCATGGAACAGCCTCCCTGAGGAGGTTGTGGAGTCAAGAACAGTGGGGGAATTCAAGAATGCATGGGACAGACATAAGGCAGTCCAAGTGGGGGGTAGGAGGAAGTAAGCTGTTGGTTAACTAGGATCTGCAGCTTATCTGTGAGGTAGGAAAATGGGCAGACTAGGTGGGCCAAGCGGTCCTTATCTGCCCTCAAATTCTATGTTTCTATGTTATGAAAATAGAGACATTTCAAACAGATGCACATAAGTAATCCATTCCTGTCCCTTTAACTCATTCAGACCCATTGTTTTTAGAATGTTGGAGACAGAACTCCAAACTGTTTTTCTTTGAGAATCTTCCTAAGTCATTGTGCAGAATTCTTTGCAAATGTGCACACATTCCAAACAAATCTAAATTTCTTTAAAACTATTCCAGGTGCACAAAATCAACCAGCTTGAAAGTTGTTCAGGACAAAAAGACATTTCAAATGAGGGTAGTCACTAATCTGAATTCTTTACATTTTGTAAAATATGGTCATCTTATTACCTGTATTTCCATTTTTGTTTTTACAAAAACATTTCTTATGGATATTTAAGAAAAAAAACTATGACGAAATTAGATTAATGACTACCCTCATTTGAAATACCCTTTTGTCCTGAACAAAAAATGTAAAATAATGCATTTTGGGCACATAAATTCAGAGGCAGAGCACAACATGGGTGGAGTGGTATTGACAACATTAAGAAAGCACACATTCTAAAAAAAAGCCTTTTCATACAGTTGATTACTGTTAAACAGTATTATGCATCTATGGTTGCCACTGTACATCTGATGCAAACCCATAATCACATTGTTCCTCACTTGAAGCTAAAAGGGGGGTAGGGTGGAGGCAATAACTGACTCCTTGTTTTTGGTTTTGTGTTAAGGGGACAGTTTTTTTTACAGCAAAAACAAGGAAAGGGGTAATTTCTACAATATGCAGACGAGCATGGGGATCACTTTTTCAGAGCACGCTACCACCAGCAGCTACCACTTCCAGACTGCTGCTACCCCCACCTAATACAATAAGGGGAAAACCAGAAGTAGTCTACCAGCACTGAGATCAATATGGTTAAGACACATTTACCAGAAATTACTGCTTAGAAATGAATGGGAAAGTGACTGTGATGATAAGCAAGTCCTAGACTAGATCTTTAGTTTAATAGTCTCCTCCCAAATCTGAGTTTTACAGCTGTATGGGCCAAGCTCCACAGATATTATGCCATCATCAGATTTGTATAAGAGCACTGTGGAAGCATGTAACCAGACTGCTGTCTGATGTTCTGCCACAGTGCTCTGGTATAGTTTCCAGTGATTTTGTTTATGTAACCTTTCCTCACCATGGGCCGCATAAACATATTCACTTCCTGGCACAGTTTTCCTTTCTACAGCTGCGGAAGTGATGGTCACTGTGTGCAATATGGTGGTGTTGACTTAAGCTATGCATGCATGAATATCGTGCATACGTATGTAACACCCACACCACCTTTGGCTAACTGGCTCCCCCCTTAAAAGAACTATTGCCAACTACATGGCATACCATTTACTTTTGTCAGAACTACACACATGGTACCACTCCTAGCACTGGAATGTATACCAGGCTCGTTATCTAAAGGATGGTGGGTGGGGGTACATACTAAAATTAACCTTTTTATTTACACCCAAGTCCAAGGGAGAGGATGCTAGGTGTATACTAGACCTAACTGATGACGGGCCCCAATAACATTCACCCTAGAAGCAACAAGCGGAATGTCCAAAACAGTAACTGGGATTTTGCAGTATGGCTTTATTTACAGATGTTACTTAAAGCAAGGGTGGTCCCCCAAAGGTTTGTCTTTGAAATACAGGCACAGTCTTTTCCAGGACACTTTGTTAGTCAGTACTGTTTTTCACATAAACATCTCTATCTCTCGTCCAAAGCATATATCTGTGGGATGTGCCATACACTTTAAACATTTTCCACATGTGTACATTTCCAAAGTGTATATCTGTGGGATATGTCAAACACTTTAAAATCCTCCTGGTGCATGGCCTTTACCCAGAGAACATTGGTGCCCATCCATGAACCAATTAGCCCTGCCTAAAACTCCAGATGGCATTCTTCCCACCCTTTTCCACAAACAGCCTCTGCTATTCCTTCAGGGTTTCACCAAATGAGTCTCCAGTCCCCAATGAATTGCTACAGACTGCCAAATTTCATTTTAAATTCAGCACAGTTGTGGTGAAAGGGATCCTGACTGGTGTGATCTAGTTTTATCTAGGGCACACACACCTCCGACATAGGGATGGTGTTAAGGATTTAGCACAGTGTGCTCCTCCAAAATAGAGGTGCACAGAAACTCTAAATTGTACCCTAAAATACTTGCTCCTTTAGACCTTGGCTGTGCTCCTACCTAGCTTCTTTTAAATTTACTAGTTCATTCTTTCTTGCTTGTAATAAAGGTTCTGAGTAATTCATATGCAATAATAATTCTGTTGCCCACTTCCTAGTTGTTATTGAGATCTGAGCACATCACAGTATGACTTTGTAGTGTGTGTTACTGATGCCATCAAGTGTTGAAAATGCACCAACCCAATCACCACTATACATTGACTCTCCAAGCACCGTGGCCGCCCACAGTCAAACAGACACATGCCATTGATTTCTTCATCCTCTGGTTCATAGTCCACAGCCACTTGTTCCAGACCACACCACCTGCACTCCCATGTCAGTTTAATATTTCCCTCCCTACAACTGTTGTATCATTTTTCCTGAATTGCTTTGCTTTCCCATGTACCCAGTTCAAGTCTCAATCTAAAACAATTTTACATAGACTGCTACTGTACATCTGCCTGTAAAATACAGGCATTAATTTATATCTTGAAGCCTTGCGCCACTTTATCCCATGTGCTGACTAGTTGCATTCAGCAGTGACTATAGCAAGGCTTCTAGACCTGCAAATATTTTTTGTATTTTTAAGGTAAATTGAGAAACAGTTCACAGGAAAATTGTGTCCACAGACGTGTTGTTTACACAGAGGAAAATGGAGCAATTCAGCTTCCATATCCCAGACTAGTCTTTAGTTTCACCTTAACAATTTCCAACAAAATCATACATCAATTACAGATCATTCAACCTTTTGGTGGCCTACAACTCAAAGTATAAAACAAAATGTAGTATTTTTCTTTTTTTAATATTCCAAAGACAACCTGTTGAAAAAAGTCAACTTTCTACAAAAAATGGAATTACCCATCTAGGCTTCCCTGAATACATGCAGGACACCATGATTGTTGGTCTTGTTGTCTTGCTTCTTCTTCTGGCTTATGTGTCTTAGTGATTTGCCTTTAATTTTAATTTGTATCCTTCTGTGATTTTTGTTCGTTCCATCCTGTTTTGCCTCTTATTCAAGTCTTTCTGCCTCATCTTTGTTTTCATTCTTTCATCTTCCTCTGGCCACAGTTCCACTATCCCTGTTTCAACTGTTCCTTTTGTTTTCTTTTGCCTATGGACTTTAAAATATATAGTGTATGGTGGGATGTGATTGTGCATGGAGATTCACACACTGTAAAAAGTCATTCTGCTCCAGTATTTTATTTATTTATTTTATTTATCAAGTCTAGGATTACAAATACCTTTGAACCAAGGCTCTTTTACAAAGTTCCACATCAGAGAAATACAAATTATGGGGAACATCAAGACAGTCATTACAACAATGTGGGTATTGCTAACAGATTACAGATTAATACAATTCAAGGGTAACACTGTAAGCAAGGCAGCCAGTGGCATTTGTCACAGAAAACAGACAAGAGATAAGAAGTGTCAGAGTCATAGGGAGAAGGAAGGGGAAGGGAAGAAGGAATGTAGGTAGGGTTGGGAGAGGGTGAAAAGGGCAGCATTGGGTATACCAAGATGTGAGGGTAGAATCCAGTGAGGAGGGGAGAAGGGGACCACTAGAACAGGCAAGGAAGTGGAGAAATCTGGTTAAGTTGAGCAGTCACAGGAGCTGTTGGTAGTGAGATAGTCCCAGAGCCTAGTTTTAAACATTCCAATTGTTGGGGCAGAGGAGATAGTGGGGCTGAGGCCATTGAACCAGAGTGGTGCTCAATAAGCAAAAGAGCATTGTCCCTATGAAGTGTGACAGTGGGGCACTTTCAGTAGCTGTAGCATGGATCTCCAAAGGCACCGTTTGTTAGTTCGATGTTGCAACACAGTTGAGACCCCAGCCCAAGGTAGATTTTTTTGCCATGGAGCAAATGAGAAACGTTATGCGGTTTGATAGTTGGAGCCAGCCTGTCTGGCTGTACAGGTCACATGTGTGGGTGAGATGGTGAGCACCAGTGATGAGCCAACATGCCTTATTTAAGGCAGTTTAGAGGCATCTAAGGTTGTGGTTGTGGCTGAGCCATAAATGATGTGATCATAGTCTATTACAGAGATCACAGAGCACAGGACTGCAACCTTCAAAGCTTCTGGTGTAAGGTGTTGTCTGTGTTTGTAGAGGAGACCAAGCCGTGTATTAGCAGCTCTCACTACATTATCTACATGAGGTCCATAGGAGAGATTAGGGTCAAGATGTATCCCTAAGTATTTGAAGGATCCCACCTGATCTAGAGTGTTCCCCTGGGAGGTGGAGATAGCCAAGTGGTGTAGCTTGTGTGGGTTATGAGAGCTGCATAAGAGCATAGATTTGGTCTTCTTGTCATTGAGGACCAGTTTATGTTTAAGAAACCATGTTTCTACAGAATTGAAACCAAGTTGAAGGTTGTGTTGAAGAGTTGCAGGATCTTTGTGATTGGAGAATACAACAGCATCATCGGCATATAGTATGATCTGCTCAGAGCAGTGGTAAGGGAGGGAGTTTAAGAAAAGGCTGAAAAGGAGGGGGCCCAGTATGGATCCCTGTGGGACACCCGAGCGAACAGGCAGGGTGTCTGAAAGAGCATCAGCAATTTTTACTCTCTGCCACCGGTTTTCTAAGTAACTTTTAAACCAGAGAGAAGAGCCACGTGATATCCTGGCATTCAGTAGTTGGTCAATTAGTAGTCCATGGCATACTGTATCGAAGGCCTTGGAGACCTCTACGAAAATGGCCCCTGTGAGAAGGCCATTGTCAAGGGTTTTGTGCAAAGCTCCAGTGAACTCAAGAAGGGCTGTGGTGGTGCTGTGACCTTTCAGGAAACCGTGTTGTTGTGTACAAGGTATATTGTATTTATCCAAGTGGTTGGTAAGTTGATCAGCCACGATGCACTTGAGTGTCTTAGAGAGTGGGGGCAGTATGGAGATAAGGCCATAATTTGAGTGATTTGACTTATCCACACTTTTATGGACAGGTGTCACGGTACCTGTTTTCCATAAGTCTGGGAATTTTCCACAGCTGAGAGAGAAGTTTAGGATTTTTGTTAATGGATGAATTACCTCATCGAGGGTGAGCAACAGAAGCTTAAGGTCCAGTAGTGACATACTAATTCAAAATTACTTTTTGTTCTGCATTAGTATGGATGTCACAATGCCCCCATCAGCATTATTACTTGGTATTACTTGGTATGAAAGAACAGAAGAAGGCCAGAGCCCATCGAGACTGTTCCCCACACTATGTGGGACATTATTTATCTATTATCCCTCAACCAAACATCTAATTTCTTTTTAAAGACAGGGGCACTAGTTGCCTCTACTGATTCTTGTGGCAAGGTGTTCCATACAATGGATGCTCTTATTGGAAAAAAGTTTCCCCTGTTGCTGGTTTTATAAGTTTTTACTTCAAGCTGTTTATTATGCAGTCTAGGAACATGTCTCCTTTTGGGGAGTGTTAGACCACATTTTTCCATTAGATCTGGTGAATTTATTAAATTAAAAACCATAAGCATATCACCTCTTAATCTTCTAGTTCGAAGAGAGAAGAGACCAGTAGCTTTTAATCTGTTCTTATAATCCAAGTTTGTTAATATTGGATTCATTCTAGTTACTCTCCTTTTAACCTGTTCAAGAATTGCTATGTCTTTTTTTTGGTTTGGATTCCAGAAAGGGAAGCCATAGTCTAGATATGGTCTAATGTATGCCCTATACAATGGAATAAGGCATTGCTCAGTGCGATTAACAAAAGTGCATTTTATTTGCCTCAAAAGTCTGTTGGTCATGCAAGCAGTTCTAACACAGTGATGATTTGATGTAAGTTTATCATTAACATATATCCCTAAATCTTTTTCACAATTTGATGAGTGAAGTGGTAGTCCATTTATATAATATATCGTTTTTGGATTATTTACACCAAAATGCACTACTAAACATTTGTCTTGATTAAACTGCATATGATTTTCATTTGCCCAAAGTGTTAATTTTTACAAATCCTTCTTTAATGCAGAAATATTTTCTTGATTATTAACCTTGCCCCCCAATTTTGTATCATCTGCAAATTTAACCATGAATTTATTTGGCCCTGTTTGAAAATCACTGATAAAGAGATTAAACAATGTTGGTCCCGAGACTGACCCCTGTGGTGCACCACTTGTCACACTACCTGAATCAGACAAGATATCATTAATTCTGACTCTCTGAGAATGATTTGTCAACCAGTTTAAAGTCCAGTTGACAATATCAGGTGACAAACCTAGATTGTGGATTTTAGTAATGAGTTTTTCATGTGAGCCGTTATCAAAAGCTCTACTAAAATCCAAAAGAATTATATCAGTAGGGTTTCCCACATCTAGTAGAGAACTTATATTATTATAAAAATATATCAGATTGGTGGTGCAGGAATACTTGGGAGTAAACCCATGCTGATTTGAATCATAAATTCCAAATTTTTTACAATCTTGATCTATTAGAGACTTCATTACTCATTCCATTAATTTACCAGCCACTGAGGTCAGGCTAATTGGACGATAATTTTGCACAGAACCTCTATTGCCTTTTTTAAATATGGGCGTGACTATTGCTGAATGCCAAACATTTGGTACAATGCTTTCTTGTGAGGATTTGTTGAAGATAATTGACAAAGGTATAGAAATATTTATAGAGGTTTTTTGATAGCCTGTATAATGTCAGTTGGATAGAACCTATGATAATCTACGTGGTGAACTTTAAATGTACTAATAGGTGATTTTTGAGAGAAGACAGAACAAAAGTACTTATTAAAGAGATTTGTGGTTTCTATATCAGATAGAGAAGAGCCATTGGTTATAATGGGACCAATGGTCCTTGATACACCTTTTTTACTATTTATATGGAAGAAAAGAGATTTGTGACAGGTTTTTGTGTGAGCTAGTTTACATTCTAGCTTATTTTTTTCCAATTTAATATGTTTTAAGTTTTTCACAGCTAGTCTGTATTTATGTAATAGAGTAGTTTTAAATGGAACAGAACTATTCTTCAGTTTCCTAAAAAGTTATTTTTTTTTATTTTAATCTGATTTTTAATTGTCTTGTTGAACCAAGGGGGAATTTTTCCTTTATTCTTAAATTTTCTCTTATATGGAATAAAGGTATTTTCCAAATAATGTACAATGTTTTTAAAAAAGTCCCAAGCTTGTTGTGTTGTACAATTAAGAAGATTAGATTCTCAGTTTATGTTTTGTAAGTATTCATTGATTTTAGAAAAATTTGCTTTATTATAATTTTTTATACAGTATAACTTCCTTTGTGTAGTTTTAAACTGTTGAATTTCAAAAAGAATAGATGATTGATCACTGGTCCCAAGTGAATCCCAAATTTGTAAATTGCTAATTTGTTGCTCTGTGCTAGTAAATAATAGATCCAAAATATTAGGACCTAGAGTGGGTTCAGTCACAAGTTGTTGTAATCCAGTACTAACTACCACATCTATTAGTCCTTTCTCGGTATAGGACTGTCCTGAGAATGAGTCCCAGTTAATATGAGGGAGGTTAAAGCCACCAAATATTACAGTATCTTGAGATTCTGAAAAATGTATAATTTCTTTAAACATATCAGTTGTGTGATCTGCATTTGCAGATGGAGGTCGATGGATGTTACCAATAGTTATATAGGACTGCTCCTTCAATAAGATTTTAACCCATATACTTTCCAAAGGAAAGGGAGAACACACTTCAAAAGAAGGAATATCATTTTGTATGTACAGTACATACAAACTCCACCACTTTACTTATCTAATCTGTTTTTATGATATAACTTATAACCTGGAATTTCTCTGGACCAAATTGAGGATGCGTCCCACCAAGTTTCAGTTATCCCACCACACCTATATTTAAAGTTTTACATTTGGCTTCGAGTTCTGCTAATTTGAGTTGGTTTAAAGATCTTGCATTCAAAGCTAGGAATTTACATTTAGTTGTAATAATATTTTGGAAAGTATTCAGAGACTTGGGAATAGACCCATTCTAACCCATTGTTTTTAGTTTAAACAATGATTTATGATTTTAGTGATACTTTTCCCCATAAGTGTACTACCCCTACGACTGAGATGTAAACCATCCCAGCAAAACAAGGAAGAATGATCTGAAAATGATTCCCAGTGGGTAATACAGGGTATATCCTGTTTAAAACATCACTTTCTCAGCCATTTATTTACTGCTTTGATTTTTTGCGTCATGGTAGATGTTGCTGTCTGGACAGGTAGAATTTCAGATACACATACACAGCATCCCTTATCAAGTAACAGGTTACATAACACCACATAGTCCTGTTGTAACTGATTAAATGGGGTGTTGTTTATATCAATATCACCGGCATGTATGATAACCAATGGATTTTCCCCCGCATTTTGTAAAATTTTAGGCATCATGGAGGTAATGTCAGATACCCTGGCCCCACGGAAGCTAGAACAAGTGCGGTTGCTCTTGTCACTATTGCATACTACCCTGTCAATGTGCTTAATGACTGAATCTCCTAGGACTAACACTTGTTTTGAGACAGTAGGGGTACAAGAATCAGAAACAGGTGATTGTTTAACACACTCTGGAGTGATTAACTTAATAGGTATTGATTTGGTAGCTTGAGACTTACTAGGACAAATATTCATGGGCATTAACTCCTGATTGAAAAGTGTTTTTAAACTATTGTTATCAACAGATGGTGATGCACAGGATAAATCACGTAGCACTTCATTATTTGATACAGTCAATTGCTCAAACCTATTACAAGTTTCAATAGGGGCACTATTATGTATTTGACCACCCCTCCTTTTTTTAAGAGGCTTTGTGACAATGGTCCAGTCATCATTATCATGAGAAGAGGTCAGATAATCATCCACCTTATAAGAGGGGGCAGAGGCAACAGGTATACTAGTACTAGACATTAAAATTGTCTCCTCATCAGGAGGCATAGAAATGTTACCTAAATGTGAAGAAAATTGTTCATTAGAATGAAGTTGTTCATCCATACGATCAATGTAACTTTCCAATTCCCTAATATCAGTAGAAACTGGTTTAATATTAAGCTGAAACGCTATCTCTGCTTCAAGAGTAGTTATCAGATGGCAATTAGCACATTCATACTCACTCCCATACTTTCTCTCACTATACATCAAACATTGCATACACTTACTAAGTTATTTTTCTATTATTAAAGGTATATATTTACTAAGTAGAGGATATGCTAAAATTATCTTTTCCAAGTTTGTCTAATGCCAGCAGTTTCAGCATGCCCAGCGGACACAGCAGACATGCGCAAACGCGCGTGTCTCTGCGTGCATCTCCACATGTGTCCCCCTGCACGCTCACCCCGCTCGCTAGAGGAGCAGGTTTTAAGCCAAAAAATGAAAGTAAGCATCCGTTCACTTCCGGTTTCATCGTGAAGTAAAAATAACAAAATTTACTTAAATTCAGCAAGATTCTGTGAGTTGAAGGTTTACAAGCCCTTAAATGGGCAAGAGAACGACCAGGCAACCATGCTTTTAACAGAGCTATGTTGTTTTGGGGTAGGAGGTACACTAGCCTATTGCTAGTTCTCCAGGTTCCCACAATGCTCTGCTATTCACTGAAGAGTCGGTTACAAGCAAATGGCACCACACAATACAGCAACAGTTAAAGCAAATGTATTAATGGTATATGAAAGTATATTGGTGCACTGCACTACTCCACCTCTCACCAAAGGTTCACTATATCAGTAGCAATGCCACTAGTAAATGCCCCGCTAACTAGAGGTGCAGATTTTAAGCCAAAAAACCGGAAGTAAGCATCCATTCACTTCCGGTTTTGTCGTGAAGTAAAAATAACAATATTTACTTAAATTCAGCAAGATTCTGTGATTTGAAGGTTTACAAGCCCTTAAAAGGGCAAGAGAACCACCAGGCAACAGTGCTTTTAACAGACAGATGTTGTTTTGGGGTAGGAGGTATACTAGCCTATTGCTAGTCCACCAGGTTCCCACAATGCTGTGCTATTCACTGAAGAGTCAGTTACAAGCAAATGGTACAGTCAACGCCACTTAAAGGGGACATGGTTAAAGGGGACATCCGCTTAATTGGGACGATCCCCAGGGCACCGATTAAGTGGCTATATTATCCTATGGAGACATCTGCTGTCTAAAGGGGACACCCCCGGCGCCTAATGAGGATGATTACAGCCAGCCTTGCCTTCAGTTGGATGTTCTAATCCCCCTTAAGCATCCATTGATTAGGTGTGACTCATAGCTATTAGCTGGAAGAGGGATGCTACTGGAGCCGTTAACTGCTAGCTGTTTCCCCATACCTCTCCCTGTACTTCAGTCAAAGTCCTTTCAAAGTCCTTTCCTCTTATGTCCTACCACTGATACAGGCTTGCTTCCTGATGCCATCTGATCCACTGTTCCTGTCTCCTGTACTCCTCCCGTACAACACTGCGGCGGTGTGGTAAAAAAAGACAGGTGGCGAGGTAGAGTAATTTACAGACCCTTCCCCGTACTTCTCCTGTGCACCGTTGCCATCTGATGCCATCCGATCCCCCATTACTCTCTCCCGTACTCCTCCTGTACAAGGTTGCGGTGGTGTGGTAGCAAAAGACAGGCAGCAAGGTAAAGTAACTTACAGTCCTCTCCCCGCTGATGCTAGCATGCTGCCGACTACTGCCTGATCTCTGTTGTCCTTTCCCCATACCTTTTTCATTTAGCACATTCGTGGGGTAGCAGAGAAGTTGGCAGTGCATATCAAGACTGCTGTTCTCTCCCCGTAGTTCTCCCGTACATCTCACCATCAACACTACATGCTGCCACCTGATCTATTGTCCTCTCCCCCGTACTTCTCCCGTATCTCTCAAAACTGACACTGGCATGCTGCCCTATGCAGGTAAAAGTTAAGTAAATTGCATTTCTAGCACCAATGATGCCTGAAGCAGTACTTTTTTATTTAGCGCTTTCATGGGGAAGCAGAGAAGTCTGTAGGGCATATCGGGACTGCAAAAATAAAAGCTTCTGTTAATCAGGATGGCCGCTTAAAGGGGACGATTGGTGGTGCATGGAGGTGTCCCCTCTTTAAGCGGCTTCTACTGTACCACTTAGGGTTGACAAAACCAATGTTTCTCCATGATCCTTCCCTTCCTACTGCAAACAGGAAGTTGCTGTTGACAGTCAAATCCAGTGGCTATAAAAGTAGAACTGGCTTATGGTGGGTGGGTGCAGGGGTGGGATGGAGGGCAATTAATAAGAAAAAAGGCTAGCAACAGGAAGTTGCAATTTGAGTCACCTGCTTTTATAGTGTCTCAGCCACACCCCCCAATTAAGCTCCCTCTCCTCCTACTAGTTTAGCAAAGTAAGTTGATACAGTACCCTTCACAGCACAGAACACACACCGACTTTCTTTCTTTTCTTTCTTTTTTAACTCTAAATAAGACCCCTTCTAGTTCTAATAAAGTATCTGTCTGCTAAATCTCAACAAACCCTGACACCTGCAGAGATATGTGTCAAATTAATAAGAAAATGTAGCTTCTTTTAGTTAGCTGCATTCTGCTCTACAAGCAAGGCTAGCAACAGGAAGTTGTAATTTGAATCACCTACTTTTATAGACTCTAATGCCATACCCCAAATTAAGCGCTCTCTCCTCCTACTGGTTTAGCAAAGTAAGTTGATACAGGACCCTTCACAGCACAGAACACACACCGACTTTCCTTCTTTTCTTCCTCTTTTTTAACCCTAAATAAGACCCATTCACCTTCTAATAAAGTATCTGTCTGCTAAATCTCAACAAATGCTGAATCCTGCTGAGATATGTGTTAAATTAATAAGAAAATGTAGCTTCTTTTAGCTAGCTGCTTTCTGCTCTACAAGCAAGGCTAGCAACAGGAAGTTGGTATTTGAGTAACCTGCTTTTTATAGTGTCTCAGTCACACAACCAAATAAGCTCTCTCTCCCCTACTGGTATAGCAAAGTAAGTTGATATGGTACCCTTCACAGGACAGAACACACACTGACTTTCTTTCTTTTCTTTCTTTTTTTCACCCTAAATAAGACCCCTTCTACTTCTAATAAAGTATCTGTCTGCTTAATCTCAACAGACCCTGACTCCTGTTGAGATATAAGTGTTAAATTAATAAGAAAATGTAGCTTCTTTTAGTTAGCTGCTTTCTGCTCTACAAGAAAGGCTAGCAACAGAAAGTTGTAATTTGAGTCATCTGCTTTTATAGTGTCTAAGCCACACCCCGAATTAAGCTCTCTCTCTCTCTACTCCTACTGGTTTAACAAAGTAAGTTGATACAGTACCCTTCACAGCACAGAACACACACTGACTTTCTTTCTTTTCTTTCTTTTTTTAACTCTAAATGAGACTCCTTCTAGTTCTAATAAAGTATCTGTCTGCTTAATCTCAACAAACCCTGACACCTGCAGAGATATACTAACATACTAACATACTATTTCCCAGCAGATTAGGCCTTACGGTCTATCGAGTCTGCTCGAACTTTAGATTCTTAGTTGGGTGCCAAGACCCTCCCATCCCTTGTGCTCCAGAAACACATATCATCCATCCCCACCCCCCGGGACAGGCCATCATCTGATACATCCACTTTCTGTGTCTGTCCCATCCTCTCTTGAAGCCCTCCACTGTGGATCTCTGAACTAGCTCACCAGGCAGTGCATTCCAAGGTCCACCATCCTCTCAGTGAAAAACCTCCTCCTCTTTCCCCCTCACCCTTCCACCTTCCAACTTCAAACCATGCCCTCTGGTGATACCTCCTGCTTTAGTCTAAAGATCCCTCCATGTTTACCCTATATATTCCCTTGAGGTACTTGAAGAACTCAATCATGTCCCCCCTGTCTCTCCTCTCCCCCAGTGAAAATAGGCAGAGCTCCTTAAGTCTGTCCTCATGCGTTAAATCCCCTAGCCCTCGTATCAACTTTGTTGCCCTCCTCTGTACCCTCTCTAGGAGCTGTATGTCCCTTTTCAAGTGTGGTCTCCAGTACTGTACACAGTACTCAAGGTGTGGTCTAACCAGTCCATTGTACAGTGGCAGAATCACTTCCTTGCTCCTAGAGGTGATTCCCCCTTATGATGCATCCCAACATCCTGTTTGCCTTGCTAGCCACTCTCCTGCACTGCTCAGAGTTATTCATACATGCATCCACCATGACCCCTAGGTCTTTTTACCCTATTGTGGCCTCCAGTGCCTCCCCTCCCAGGGTGTACCTGTGTTTAGGGTTTCCCCGACCAAGATGCAACACCTTGCACTTGGTGATATTGAAATTAATTTCCATGTGTGAGCCCAGCTTTCCAGGGTGTTCAGGTCCCCTTGCAGGGCCAACCTCCCTCTTCTCCCTCAACTACTGCTCCCATCTTGGAGTCATCCTGAAGAGACTCATTTCACACCCTATACCCTCCCTGATGTCCGATATGTATGCATTAAACAGGATTGGACCCAGGACCGAGCCCTGCGGTACCCCACTACCAACCTCTCTAGGGTTAGAGAGCTCCCCACAGACCACTACTCTCTGAGTGCATCCAGCTAGCAAGTTTTCAATCCATCTGACCATCAAAGGGCCTACTTCTAACCCCATCAGTTTCTCCACCAGACCATTGTGGGGGACAGAGTCAAACGTCTTGCTGAAGTCCAAGAATGATACATCCACAGGCTTACCCCTGTGTTAAATTAGTAAGAAAATGTAACTTCTTTTAGATAGCTGTTTTCTGCTCTACAAGCAAGGCTAACAACAGTAAGTTGTAATTTGAGTCACATGCTTTTATAGTGTCCAAGCCACACCCCCAATTAAGCTCTCTCTCTCTCTCTCTCTCTCTCTCTCGCTCTCCTCCCACTGGTTTAGCAAAGTAAGTTGATACAGGACCCTTCACAGCACACAACACACACTGACTTTCTTTCTTTTCTTTCTCCTTTTAAAAAAAAATAAGACCCCTTCTACTTCTAATAAAGTATCTATCTGCTTAATCTCAAAAGACTCTGACTCCGGCTGAGATACAAGTGTTAAATTAATAAGAAGATGTAGCTTATTTTAGTTAGCTGCTTTCTGCTCTACAAGCAAGGCTAGCAACAGGAAGTTGTAATTTGAGTCACCTGCTTTTATAGTGTCTAAGCCACACCCCCAATTAAGCTCTCTCTCCTCCTACTGGTTTAGCAAAGTAAATTGATACAGTACCCTTCACAGCACAGATCAAACAATGACTTTCTGTCTTTTCTTTCTTTTTTTAACCAAACTAAAACCCCTTCTACTTCTAATAAAGTATATCACTGCTTAATCTCAACAGACCCTGACTCCTGTTGAGATACAAGAGTTAAATTAATAAGAAGATGTAGATTATTTTAGTTAGCTGCTTTCTGCTCTATAAGCAAGGCTAGAAACAGGAAGTTGTAATTTGAGTAACCTGCTTTAAACGTGTCTAAGCCACACCCTGAATAAAGCTGTCTCTCTCCTCCTACTGGTTTAGCAAAGTAAGTTGATACAGTACCCTTCACGGGACAGAACACACACTGACTTTCTTTCTTTTTTTTTTAAATCTAAATAAGACCCCTTCAACTTCTAATAAAGTAAAAGTCTGCTTATTCTCAACAGACCCTGACTCCAGCTGAGATATAAGTGTTAAATTAATAAGAAAATGTAGCTTCATTTAGTTAGTTGCTTTCTGTTCTACAAGCAAGGCTAGCAACAGGAACTTGTAATTTGAGCCACCTGCTTTTATAATGTCTAAGCCACACCCCTAATTAAGCTCTCTCTCCTCCTACTGTTTTAGCAAAGTAAGTTGATACAATACCCTTCACAACACAGAACACACATTGACGTTCTTTCTTTTTTCTTTTTTAACCCTAAATAAGACCCCTTCTACTTCTAATAAAGTATCTGTTAGCTTAATCTCAACAGACTCTGACTCCTGCTGAGATATTAGTGTTAAATTAATAAGAAGATGTAGCTTCTTTTAGTTTCCTGCTTTCTGATCTACAAGCAAGGCTAGTAAAAGGAAGCTGTAATTTGAGACACCTGCTTTTATAGTGTCTAAGGCACACCCTAAATTAAGTTCTCTCTCTTTCTCATGCTACTGGTTTAGCAAAGTAAGTTTATACAGAACCCTTCACAGCACAGAACACACACTGACTTTATTTCTTTTCTTTCTCTTTTTAACCAAAATAAGACCCCTTCTAGTTCTAATAAAGTATATGTCTGCTTAATCTCAACAAACCCTGACACCTACAGAGATATGTGTTAAATTAATAAGAAAATGTAGCTTCTTTTAGTTAGCTGCTTTCTGCTCTACAAGCAAGGCTTGCAACAGGAAGTTGTAATTTGAGTCACCTGCTTTTATAGTGTCTAAGCTACACCCCCAGTTAAGCTCTCTCTCCTCCCACTGGTTTAGCAAAGTAAGTTGATACAGGACCCTGCACAGCACAGAACACACACTGACTTTCTTTATTTTCTTTCTCTCTTTTCAACCAAAATAAGACCCTTCTACTTCTAATAAAATATCTATCAGCATAATCTCAACAGACCCTGACTCCTGCTGAAATACAAGCGTTTAATAAGATGATGTAGCTTATTTTAGTTAGCTGCTTTCTGCTCTACAAGCAAGGCTAGCAACAAGAAGTTGTAATTTGAGTCACCTGCTTTTATAGTGTCTAAGCCACACCCAGAATTAAGCTCTCTCTCCTCCTACTGGTTTAGCAAAGTAAATTGATACACTACCCTTCACAGCACAGATCAAACAAAGACTTTCTGTCTTTTCTTTCTTTTTTTAACCAAAATAAAACCCTTTCTACTTCTAATAAAGTATATCTCTGCTTAATCTCAACAGACCCTGACTCCTGCTAAGATACAAGAGTTAAATTAATAAGAAGATGTAGATTATTTTAGTTAGCTGCTTTCTGCTCTACAAGCAAGGCTAGCAACAGGAAGTTGTAATTTGAGTAACCTGCTTTTAAAGTGTCTAACCCACACCCCAAATTAAGCTCTCTCTCTCTTCCTACTGGTTTAGCAAAGTAAGTTGATACAGTACCCTTCACAGTATAGAACACACTCTGACTTTCTTTCTTTTCTTTCTCTTTTTAACCCTAAATAAAACCTCTTCTACTTCCAATAAAGTATCGGTATGTTTAATCTCAACAGACCCTGACTCCTTCTGAGATATAGCTGTTAAATTAATAAGAAAATGTAACTTCATTTAGTTAGCTGCTTTCTGCTCTACAAGGAAGGCTAGCAGCAGGAAGTTGTAATTTGAGTCACCTGCTTTTATAGTGTCTAAGCCACACCCCCAATTAAGCTCTCTCTCTCGTCCTACTGGTTTAGCAAAATAAGTTGATACACTACACTTCAGAGCACAGAACATACACTGACTTTCTTTCTTTTCTTTCCTTGTTTAACCCTAAATAAGACCCCTTCTACTTCCAATAAGGTATCTATCTGCTTAATCTCAACAAACCCTGACTCCCGCTGAGATATAACTGTTAAATTAATAAGAAAATGTAGCTTCTTTTAGTTAGCTGCTTTCTGCTCTACAAGCAAGGCTAGGAACAGGAAGTTGTAATTTGAGACACCTGCTTTTATAGTGTCTAAGCCACACCCCAAATTAAGCTCTCTCTCCTCCTACTGGTTTAGCAAAGTAAGTTGATACAGCACCCTTCACAGCACAGAACACACACTGACTTTCTTTCTTTTTAAATCGAAATAAGACCCCTTCAACTTCTAATAAAGTATAAGTCTGCTTAATCTCAACAGACTCTGACTTCTGCTGAGATGTAAGTGTTACATTAACAAGAAAATGTAGCTTCTGTTAGTTAGCTGCTTTCAGCTCTACAAGCAAGACTAGCAACAGTAAGTTGTAATTTGAGTCACCTGCTTTTATAGTGTCTAAGCCACACCCCCAATTAAGCTCTCTCTCCTCCTACTGTTTTAGCAAAGTAAGTTGATACAATACCCTTCACAACACAGAACATACACTGACGTTCTTTCTTTTCTTTCTTTTTTTAACCCTAAATATGACCACTTCTAGTTCTAATAAAGTATCTGTCTGCTTAATCTCAACAGACTCTGACTCCTGCTGAGTTATTAGTGTTAAATTAATAAGAAGATGTAGCTTCTTTTAGTTTCCTGCTTTCTAATCTACCAGCAAGGCTAGCAACAGGAAGTTGTAATTTATGTCACCTGCATTTCTAGTGTCTAAGCCACACCCCCAATTAAGCTCTCTCAATCTCTCCTCCTACTGGTTTAGCAAAGTAAGTTTATACAGTACCCTTCACAGCACAGAACATACACTGACTTTCTTTCTTTTCTGTCTTGTTTTAACCCTAACTAAGACCCCTTCTACTTCTAATAAAGTATCAGTATGCATAATCTCAACAGACCCTGACTACTGCTGAGATATAAGTGTTAAATTAATAAGAAAGTGTAGCTTCTTGAAGTTAGCTGATTTCTGCTCCTCAAGCAAGGCTAGCAACAGGAAATTGTAATTTGAGTCCCATGCTTTTATAGTGTCTAAGCCACACCCCCAAATAAGCTCCATCTCCTCCTACTGGTTTAGCAAAGTAAGTTGATTCAGTACCCTTCACAGCACAGAACACACATTGACTTTCTTTCTTTTCTTTCTTTTTTAACCCGAAATAAGACCCCTTTCACTTCTAATAAAGTATCCGTCTGCTTAATTTCATTAGACCGTAACTCCTGCTGAGATATTAGTGTTAAATTAATAAGAAATTGTAACTTCTTTTAGTTAGCTGTTTTCTGCTCTAAAAGCAAGGCTAGCAACAGGAAGTTGTAATTTGAGTCACATGCTTTTATAGTGTCTAAGCCACACCCCCTATTAAGCTATCTCTCATCCCACTGGTTTAGCAAAGTAAGTTGATACAGGACCCTTCACAGCAAACAACACACACTGACTTTCTTTCTTTTCTTTCTCTTTTTAACCAAAATAAGACCCCTTGAACTTCTAATAAAGTATCTATCTGCTTAATCTCAACAGGCCCTGACTCCTGCTGAGATACAAGTGTTAAATTAATAAGAAGATGTAGCTTATTTCAGTTAGCTGCTTTCTGCTCTACAAGCAAGGCTAGCAACAGGAAGTTGTAATTTGAGTCACCTGCTATTATAGTGTCTAAGCCATACCCTGAATTAAGCTCACTCTCCTCCTACTGGTTTAGCAAATTAAATTGATTCTGTACCCTTCACAGCACAGATCAAACAATGACTTTCTGTCTTTTCTTTCTTTTTTTAACCAAAATAAAACCCCTTCTACTTCTAATAAAGTATCTCTCTGCATAATCTCAACAGACCCTGACTCCTGTTGAGATACAAGAGTTAAATTAATAAGAAGATGTAGATTATTTTAGTTAGCTGCTTTCTGCTCTACAAGCAAGGCTAGAAACAGGAAGTTGTAATTTGAGTAACCTGCATTTAAAGTGTCTAAGCCACACCCCGAATAAAGCGCGCTCTCTCTCTCTCTCTCCTCCTACTGCTTTAGCAAAGTAAGTTAATACAGTACCATTCACAGCACAGAACACACTCTGACTTTCTTTCTTTTCTTTCTCTTTTTAACCCTAAATAAAATCTCTTCCACTTCTAATAAAGTATCAGTCTGTTTAATCTCAACAGACCCTGACTCCTGCTGAGATATAAGTGTAAAATTAAGAAGAAAATGTAGCTTCATTTAGTTAGCTGCTTTCTGCTCTACAAGCAAGGGTAGCAACAGGAACTTGTAATTTGAGTCACCTGCTTTTATAGTGTCTAAGACACAGCCCCAATTAAGCTCTCTCTCTCATCCTACTGGTTTAGCAAAATAAGTTGATACACTACACTTCAGAGCACAGAACACACACTGACTTTCTTTCTTTTCTTTCCTTGTTTAACACTAAATAAGGCCTCATCTACTTCAAATAAAGTATATCTCTGCTTAATCTCAACAGACCCTGACTCCTGCTGAGATAAAAGAGTTAAATTAATAAGAAGATGTAGATTATTTTAGTTAGCTGCTTTCTGCTCTACAAGCAAGGCTAGCAACAGGAAGTTGTAATTTGAGTAACCTGCTTTTAAAGTGTCTAACCCACACCCCGAATTAAGCTCTCTCTCTCTTCCTACTGGTTTAGCAAAGTAAGTTGATACAGTACCCTTCACAGCACAGAACACACTCTGACTTTCTTACTTTTCTTTCTCTTTTTAACCCTAAATAAAACCTCTTCTACTTCCAATAAAGTATCGGTATGTTTAATCTCAACAGACCCTGACTCCTTCAGAGATACAGGTGTTAAATTAATAAGAAAATGTAACTTCATTTAGTTAGCTGCTTTCTGCTCTACAAGCAAGGCTAGCAACAGGAAGTTGTAATTTGAGTCACCGGCTTTTATAGTGTCTAAGCCACACCCCCAATTAAGCTCTCTCTCTCATCCTACTGGTTTAGCAAAATAAGTTGATACACTACACTTCAGAGCACAGAACATACACTGACTTTCTTTCTTTTCTTTCCTTGTTTAACCCTAAATAAGACCCCTTCTACTTCCAATAAGGTATCTATCTGCTTAATCTCAACAAACCCTGACTCCCGCTGAGACATAACTGTTAAATTAATAAGAAAATGTAGCTTCTTTTAGTTAGCTGCTTTCTGCTCTACAAGCAAGGCTAGGAACAGGAAGTTGTAATTTGAGTCACCTGCTTTTATAGTGTCTAAGCCACACCCCGAATTAAGCTCTCTCTCCTCCTACTGGTTTAGCAAAGTAATTTGATACAGCACCCTTCACAGCACAGAACACACACTGACTTTCTTTCTTTTTTAAAATCGAAATAAGACCCCTTCAACTTCTAATAAAGTATAAGTCTGCTTAATCTCAACAGACTCTGACTTCTGCTGAGATGTAAGTGTTACATTAACAAGAAAATGTAGCTTCTGTTAGTTAGCTGCTTTCAGCTCTACAAGCAAGACTAGCAACAGTAAGTTGTAATTTGAGTCACCTGCTTTTATAGTGTCTAAGCCACACCCCCAATTATGCTCTCTCTCCTCCTACTGTTTTAGCAAAGTAAGTTGATACAATACCATTCACAACACAGAACATACACTGACGTTCTTTCTTTTCTTTCTTTTTTTAACCCTAAATAAGACCACTTCTAGTTCTAATAAAGTATCTGTCTGCTTAATCTCAACAGACTCTGACTCCTGCTGAGATATTAGTGTTAAATTAATAAGAAGATGTAGCTTCTTTTAGTTTCCTGCTTTCTAATCTACCAGCAAGGCTAGCAACAGGAAGTTGTAATTTATGTCACCTGCATTTATAGTGTCTAAGCCACACCCCAATTAAGCTCTCTCTCTCTCCCTCCTACTGGTTTAGCAAAGTAAGTTTATACAGTACCCTTCACAGCACAGAACATACACTGACTTTCTTTCTTTTCTGTCTTGTTTTAACCCTAAATAAGACCCCTTCTACTTCTAATAAAGTATCAGTATGCATAATCTCAACAGACCCTGACTACTGCTGAGATATAAGTGTTAAATTAATAAGAAAGTGTAGCTTCTTGAAGTTAGCTGATTTCTGCTCCTCAAGCAAGGCTAGCAACAGGAAATTGTAATTTGAGTCCCATGCTTTTATAGTGTCTAAGCCACACCCCCAAATAAGCTCCATCTCCTCCTACTGGTTTAGCAAAGTAAGTTGATTCAGTACCCTTCACAGCACAGAACACTCATTGACTTTCTTTCTTTGCTTTCTTTTTTTAACCCTAAATAAGACCCCTTTCACTTCTAATAAAGTATCCGTCTGCTTAATTTCATTAGACCGTAACTCCTGCTGAGATATTAGTGTTAAATTAATAAGAAATTGTAACTTCTTTTAGTTAGCTGTTTTCTTCTCTACAAGTAAGGCTAGCAACAGGAAGTTGTAATTTGAGTCATATGCTTTTATAGTGTCTAAGTCACACCCCCAATTAAGCTCTCTCTCCTCCCACTGGTTTAACAAAGTAAGTTGATACAGGACCCTTCACAGCAAACAACACACACTGACTTTGTTTCTTTTCTTTCTCTTTTTAACCAAAATAAGACCCCTTGAACATCTAATAAAGTATCTATCTGCTTAATATCAACAGACCCTGACTCCTGCTGAGATACAAGTGTTAAATTAATAAGAAGATGTAGCTTATTTCAGTTAGCTGCTTTCTGCTCTACAAGCAAGGCTACGCAACAGGAAGTTGTAATTTGAATCACCTGCTTTTATAGAGTCTAAGACATACCCTGAATTAAGCTCACTCTCCTCCTACTGGTTTAGCAAAGTAAATTGATTCTGTACCCTTCACAGCACAGATCAAACAATGACTTTCTGTCTTTTCTTTCTTTTTTTAACCAAAATAAAACCCCTTCTACTTCTAATAAAGTATCTCTCTGCATAATCTCAACAGACCCTGACTCCTGTTGAGATACAAGAGTTAAATTAATAAGAAGATGTAGATTATTTTAGTTAGCTGCTTTCTGCTCTACAAGCAAGGCTAGAAACAGGAAGTTGTAATTTGAGTAACCTGCATTTAAAGTGTCTAAGCCACACCCCGAATAAAGTCTTCTCTCTCTCTCTCTCCTCCTAATGCTTTAGCAAAGTAAGTTAATACAGTACCATTCACAGCACAGAACACACTCTGACTTTCTTTCTTTTCTTTCTCTTTTTAACCCTAAATAAAATCTCTTCCACTTCTAATAAAGTATCAGTCTACTTAATCTCAACAGACCCTGACTCCTGCTGAGATATAAGTGTTAAATTAAGAAGAAAATGTAGCTTCATTTAGTTAGCTGCTTTCTGCTCTACAAGCAAGGGTTGCAACAGGAACTTGTAATTTGAGTCACCTGCTTTTATAGTGTCTAAGCCACAGCCCCAATTAAGCTCTTCCTCCTCCTACTGGTTTAGCAAAATAAATTGATACACTACACTTCACAGCACAGAACACACACTGACTTTCTTTCTTTTCTTTCCTTGTTTAACTCTAAATAAGGTCTCATCTACTTCTAATAAAGTATCTATCTGCTTAATCTCAACAAATCCTGACTCCTGCTGAGATATAAGTGTTAAATTAATAAGAAAATGTAGCTTCTTTTAGTTAGCTGCTTTCTGCTCTACAAGCAAGGCTAAGAAAAGGAAGTTGTAATTTGAGTCACCTGCTTTATAGTGTCTAGGCCACACAACCAATTAAGCTCTCTCTCCTCCTACTGGTTTAGCAAAGTAAGTTGATACAGTACCATTCACAGCACAGAACACACACTGACTTTCTTTATTTTCTTTCTTTTTTTAACCCTAAACAAGACCCCTTCTACTTCTAATAAAGTATCTGTCTGCTTAATCTCAACAGACCCTGACTACTGCTGAGATATAAGTGTTAAATTAATAAGAAAATTTAGCTACTTTTAATGGCTGCTTTCTGCTCTACAAGCAAGGCTGGCAACAGGAAGTTGTAATTTGAGTCACCTGCTTCTATAGTGTCTAAACCACACCCCCAATTAAGTTCTCTCTCCTCCTACTGGTTTAGCAAAGTAAGTTGATACAGTACCCTTCACAGGACAGAACACACATTGACGTTCTTTCTTTTCTTTCTTTTTTTAACCCTAAATAAGACCCCTTCTACTTCTAATAAAGTATCTGTCTGCTTAATCTCTACAGACTCTGACTCCTGCTGAGATATTAGTGATAAATTAATAAGAAGATGCAGCTTCTTTTAGTTTCCTTCTTTCTGATCAACAAGCAGGGCTAGTAAAAGGAAGTTGTAATTTGAGTCACCTGCTTTTAAAGTGTCTAAGCCATACCCCCAATTAAGCACTCTCTCTCTCTCTCCCCTCCTTCTGGTTTAGCAAAGTAAGCTTATTTAGTACCCTTCACAGCACCGAACACACACTGACTTTCTTTCTTTTCTTTCTCTTCGTAACCAAAATAAGACCCCTTCTAGTTCTAATAAAGTATCTGTCTGCTTAATCTCAACAAACCCTGACACCTGCAGAGATATGTGTTAAATTAGTAAGAAAATGTAGCTTCTTTTAGTTACTTGCTTTCTGCTCTACAAGCAAGGCTAGCAACAGGAAGTTGTAATTTGAGTCAGGTGCTTTTACAGTGTCTAAGCCACACCCCCAGTTGAGCTCTCTCTCCTTCCACTGGTTTAGCAAAGTAAGTTGATACAGGACCCTTCACAGCACAGAACACAACCTAACTTTCTTTCTTTCTTTTCTTTCCCTTTTTAAGCAAAATAAGACCCTTCTACTTCTAATAAAGTATCTATTTGCTTAATCTCAACAGACCCTGAATCCTGCTGAGATACAAGTGTTAAATTAATAAGAAGATATAGCTTATTTTAGTTAGCTGCTTTCTGCTCTACAAGCAAGGCTAGCAATAGGAAGTTGTAATTTGAGTCACCTGCTTTTATAGTGTCTAAGCCAAACCACGAATTAAGCTCTCTCTCTCTCTCTCTCTCTCTCCTCCTACTGGTTTAGCAAAGTAAGTTAATACAGTACCATTCACAGCACAGAACACACTCTGACTTTCTTTCTTTTCTTTCTCTTTTTAACCCTAAATAAAATCTCTTCCACTTCTAATAAAGTATCAGTCTGTTTAATCTCAACAGACCCTGACTCCTGCTGAGATATAAGTGTTAAATTAAGAAGAAAATGTAGCTTCATTTAGTTGGCTGCTTTCTGCTCTACAAGCAAGGGTAGCAACAGGAACTTGTATTTTGAGTCACCTGCTTTTATAGTGTCTAAGCCACAGCCCCAATTAAGCCCTCTCTCCTCCTACTGGTTTAGCAAAATAAGTTGATACACTACAATTCAGAGCCAGAACATACACTGACTTTCTTTCTTTTCTTTCCTTGTTTAACCCTAAATAAGGCCTCATCTACTTCTAATAAAGTATCTATCTGCTTAATCTCAACAAACCCTGACTCCTGCTGAGATATAAGTGTTAAATTAATAAGAAAATGTAGCTTCTTTTAGTTAGCTGCTTTCTGCTCTACAAGCAAGGCTAGGAACAGGAAGTTGTAATTTGAGTCACCTGCTTTATAGTGTCTAGGCCACACACCCCAATTAAGCTCTCTCTCCTCCTACTGGTTTAGCAAAGTAAGTTGATACAGTACCATTCACAGCACAGAACACTACACTGACTTTCTTTCTTTTCTTTCTTTTTTTAACCCTAAACAAGACCCCTTCTACTTCTAATAAAGTATCTGTCTGCTTAATCTCAACAGACCCTGACTACTGCTGAGATATATGTGTTAAATTAAAAAGAAAATTTAGCTACTTTTAATGGCTGCTTTCTGCTCTACAAGCAAGGCTGGCAACAGGAAGTTGTAATTTGAGTCACCTACTTCTATAGTGTCTAAACCACACCCCCAATTAAGTTCTCTCTCTCCTACTGGTTTAGCAAAGTAATTTGATACAGTACCCTTCACAGGACAGAACACACATTGATGTTCTTTCTTTTCTTTCTTTTTTTAACCCTAAATAAGACCCCTTCTACTTCTAATAAAGTATCTGTCTGCTTAATCTCAACAGACTCTGACTCCTGCTGAGATATTAGTGATAAATTAATAAGAAGATGCAGCTTCTTTTAGTTTCCTGCTTTCTGGTCAACAAGCAGGGCTAGTAAAAGGAAGTTGTAATTTGAGTCACCTGCTTTTATAGTGTCTAAGCCATACCCCCAATTAAGCACTCTCTCTCTCTCTCTCTCCCTCCTCTGGTTTAGCACAGTAAGCTTATTTAGTACCCTTCACAGCACCGAACACACACTGATTTTCTTTCTTTTCTTTCTCTTCGTAACCAAAATAAGACCCCTTCTAGTTCTAATAAAGTATCTGTCTGCTTAAGCTCAACAAACCCTGACACCTGCAGAGATATGTGTTAAATTAATAAGAAAATGTAGCTTCTTTTAGTTACCTGCTTTCTGCTCTACAAGCAAGGCTAGCAACAGGAAGTTGTAATTTGAGTCACGTGCTTTTACAGTGTCTAAGCCACACCCCCAGTTGAGCTCTCTCTCCTCCCACTGGTTTAGCAAAGTAAGTTGATACAGGACCCTTCACAGCACAGAACACAACCTAACTTTCTTTCTTTTCTTTCTCTTTTTAAGCAAAATAAGACCCTTCTACTTCTAATAAAGTATCTATCTGCGTAATCTCAACAGACCCTGACTCCTGCTGAAATACAAGCGTTTAATAAGAAGATGTAGCTTATTTTAGTTAGCTGCTTTCTGCTCTACAAGCAAGGCTAGCAACAAGAAGTTGTAATTTGACTCACCTGCTTTTATAGTGTCTAAGACACACCCAGAATTAAGCTCTCTCTCCTCCTACTGGTTTAGCAAAGTAAATTGATACACTACCCTTCACAGCACAGATCAAACAATGACTTTCTGTCTTTACTTTCTTTTTTTAACCAAAATAAAACCCTTTCTACTTCAAATAAAGTATATCTCTGCTTAATCTCAACAGACCCTGACTCCTGCTGAGATAAAAGAGTTAAATTAATAAGAAGATGTAGATTATTTTAGTTAGCTGCTTTCTGCTCTACAAGCAAGGCTAGCAACAGGAAGTTGTAATTTGAGTAACCTGCTTTTAAAGTGTCTAACCCACACCCTGAATTAAGCTCTCTCTCTCTTCCTACTGGTTTAGCAAAGTAAGTTGATACAGTACCCTTCACAGCACAGAACACACTCTGACTTTCTTACTTTTCTTTCTCTTTTTAACCCTAAATAAAACCTCTTCTACTTCCAATAAAGTATCGGTATGTTTAATCTCAACAGACCCTGACTCCTTCAGAGATATAGGTGTTAAATTAATAAGAAAATGTAACTTCATTTAGTTAGCTGCTTTCTGCTCTACAAGCAAGGCTAGCAACAGGAAGTTGTAATTTGAGTCACCGGCTTTTATAGTGTCTAAGCCACACCCCCAATTAAGCTCTCTCTCTCATCCTACTGGTTTAGCAAAATAAGTTGATACACTACACTTCAGAGCACAGAACATACACTGACTTTCTTTCTTTTCTTTCCTTGTTTAACCCTAAATAAGACCCCTTCTACTTCCAATAAGGTATCTATCTGCTTAATCTCAACAAACCCTGACTCCCGCTGAGACATAACTGTTAAATTAATAAGAAAATGTAGCTTCTTTTAGTTAGCTGCTTTCTGCTCTATAAGCAAGGCTAGGAACAGGAAGTTGTAATTTGAGTCACCTGCTTTATAGTGTCTAAGCCACACCCCTGAATTAAGCTCTCTCCTCCTACTGGTTTAGTAAAGTAATTTGATACAGCACCTTCACAGCACAGAACACACACTGACTTTCTTTCTTTTTAAAAATCGAAATAAGACCCTTCAACTTCTAATAAAGTATAAGTCTGCTTAATCTCAACAGACTCTGACTTCTGCTGAGATGTAAGTGTTATTAACAAGAAAATGTAGCTTCTGTTAGTTAGCTGCTTTCAGCTCTACAAGCAAGACTAGCAACCATAAGTTGTAATTTGAGTCACCTGTTTTTATAGTGTCTAAGCCCACCCCCAATTATGCTCTCTCTCCTCCTACTGTTTTAGCAAAGTAAGTTGATACAATACCATTCACAACACAGAACATACACTGGCTCTTTCTTTTCTTTCTTTTTTAACCCTAAATAAGATCACTTCTAGTTCTAATAAAGTATCTGTCTGCTTAATCTCAACAGACTCTGACTCCTGCTGAGATATTAGTATTAAATTAATAAGAAGATGTAGCTTCTTTTGTTTTCCTGCTTTCTAATCTACCAGCAAGGCTAGCAACAGGAAGTTGTAATTTATGTCACCTGCATTTATAGTGTCTAAGCCACTCCTAATTAAGCTCTCTCTATCTCTCCTCCTACTGGTTTAGTAAAGTAAGTTTGTAGTGCCCTTCACAGCACAGAACATACACTGACTTTTCTTTCTTTTTCTGTCTTGTTTTAACCCTAAATAAGACCCTTCTACTTCTAATAAAGTATCAGTATGCATAATCTCAACAGACCCTGACTACTGCTGAGATATAAGTGTTAAATTAATAAGAAAGTGTAGCTTCTTGAAGTTAGCTGATTTCTGCTCCTCAAGCAAAGGCTAGCAACAGGAAATTGTAATTTGAGTCCCATGCTTTATAGTGTCTAAGCCACACCCCAAATAACTCCATCTCCTCTACTAGTTTACTTAAAAGTAAGTTGATTCAGTACCCTTCACAGCTCAGAACACTCATTGACTTTCTTTCTTTGCTTTTTTTAACCCAATAAGACCCTTTCACTTCTAATAAAGTATCCGTCTGCTTAATTTCATTGAACCGTAACTCCTGCTGAGATATTAGTGTTAAATTAATAAGAAATTGTAACTTCTTTTAGTTAGCTTTGTTTTCTTCTCTACAAGTAAGGCTAGCAACAGGAAGTTGTAATTTGAGACATATGCTTTTATAGTGTCTAAGTCACACCCCCAATTAAGCTCTCTCTCCTCCCACTGGTTTAACAAAGTAAGTTGATACAGGACCCTTCACAGCAAACAACACACACTGACTTTGTTCTTTTCTTTCTTTTAACCAAAATAAGACCCTTGAACATCTAATAAAGTATCTATCTGCTTAATATCAAGAGCCCCTGACTCCTGCTGAGATACAAGTGTTAAATTAATAAGAAGATGTAGCTTATTTCAGTTAGCTGCTTTCTGCTTTCAAGCAAGGCTAGCAACAGGAAGTTGTAATTTGAATCACTGCTTTTATAGAGTCTAAGACATACCCTGAATTAAGCTCACTCTCCCTCCTACTGGTTTAGCAAAAGTAAATTGATTCTGTACCCTTCACAGCACAAGATCAAACAATGACTTTCTGTCTTTTCTTTCTTTTTTAACCAAAATAAAACCCTTCTACTTCTAATAAAATATCTCTGTATAATCTCAACAGACCCTGACTCCTGTTGAATACAAAGAGTTAAATTAATAGAAGATGTAGATTTATTTTAGTTAGCTGCTTTCTGCTCTACAAGCAAGGCTAGAAACAGGAAGTTGTAATTTCAGTAACCTGCATTAAAGTGTCTGCACACCCCGAATAAAGCTCTCTCTCTCTCTCTGCTCCTTCTAATGCTTTTAGCAAAGAAATCACAGTACCATTCACAGCACAGAACACACTCTGACTTTCTTTCTTTCTTTCTCTTTTAACCCTAAATAAAATCTCTTCCACTTCTAATAAAGTATCAGTCTACTTAATCTCAACAGACCCTGACTCCTGCTGAGATATAAGTGTTAAATTAAGAAGAAAATGTAGCTTCATTTAGTTAGCTGCTTTCTGCTCTACAAGCAAGGGTTGCAACAGGAACTTGTAATTTGAGTCACCTGCTTTTATAGTGTCTAAGCCACAGCCCCAATTAAGCTCTCTCTCCTCCTACTGGTTTAGCAAAATAAGTTGATACACTACACTTCACAGCACAGAACACACACTGACTTTCTTTCTTTTCTTTCCTTGTTTAACCCTAAATAAGGTCTCATCTACTTCTAATAAAGTATCTATCTGCTTAATCTCAACAAATCCTGACTCCTGCTGAGATATAAGTGTTAAATTAATAAGAAAATGTAGCTTCTTTTAGTTAGCTGCTTTCTGCTCTACAAGCAAGGCTAGGAAAAGGAAGTTGTAATTTGAGTCACCTGCTTTATAGTGTCTAGGCCACACAACCAATTGCTCTCTCTCCTCCTACTGGTTTAGCAAAGTAAGTTGATACAGTACCATTCACAGCACAGAACACACACTGACTTTCTTTATTTTCTTTCTTTTTTTAACCCTAAACAAGACCCCTTCTACTTCTAATAAAGTATCTGTCTGCTTAATCTCAACAGACCCTGACTACTACTGAGATATAAGTGTTAAATTAATAAGAAAATTTAGCTACTTTTAATGGCTGCTTTCTGCTCTACAAGCAAGGCTGGCAACAGGAAGTTGTAATTTGAGTCACCTGCTTCTATAGTGTCTAAACCACACCCCCAATTAAGTTCTCTCTCCTCCTACTGGTTTAGCAAAGTAAGTTGATACAGTACCCTTCACAGGACAGAACACACATTGACGTTCTTTCTTTTTTTAACCCTAAATAAGACCCCTTCTACTTCTAATAAAGTATCTGTCTGCTTAATCTCTACAGACTCTGACTCCTGCTGAGATATTATGATAAATTAATAAGAAGATGCAGCTTCTTTTAGTTTCCTTCTTTCTAGATCAATAAACAGGGCTAGTAAAGAAGTTGTAATTTAGTGCCACTGCTTTTAAAGTGTCTAGCCATACCCCAATTAAGCCTCTCTCTCTCTCCTCCTTCTGGTTTAGCAAAGTAAAAGCTTATTTAGTACCTTCACAGCACGAACACACACTGACTTTCTTTCTTTTCTTTCTCTTCGTAACCAAAATAAGACCCCTTCTAGTTCTAATAAAGTATCTGTCTGCTTAATCTCAACAAACCCTGACACCTGCAGAGATATGTGTTAAATTAATAAGAAAATGTAGCTTCTTTTAGTTACTTGCTTTCTGCTCTACAAGCAAGGCTAGCAACAGGAAGTTGTAATTTGAGTCAGGTGCTTTTACAGTGTCTAAGCCACACCCCCAGTTGAGCACTCTCTCCTTCCACTGGTTTAGCAAAGTAAGTTGATACAGGACCCTTCACAGCACAGAACACAACCTAACTTTCTTTCTTTCTTTTCTTTCCCTTTTTAAGCAAAATAAGACCCTTCTACTTCAATAGTATATTTGCTTAATCTCAACAGACCCTGAATCCTGCTGAGATACAAGTGTAATTAATAAGAAGATATAATATTTAGTTGGCTGCTTTCTGCTCTACAAGCAAGGCAATAGGAAGTTGTAATTTGGGTCACCTGCTTTTATAGTGCTCTAAGCCAAACCACGAATTAGCTCTCTCTCTCTCTCTCTCTCTCTCTCTCTCTCCCCACTGGTTTAGCAAAGTAAGTTAATACAGTACCATTCACAGCACAGAACACACTCTGACTTTCTTCTTTTCTTTCTCTTTTAACCTAAATAAAATCTCTTCCACTTCTAATAAAGTATCAGTCTGTTTAATCTCAACAGACCCTGACTCCTGCTGAGATATAAGTGTTAAATTAAGCGAAAATGTAGCTTCATTTAGTTGGCTGCTTTCTGCTCTACAAGCAAGGGTAGCAACAGGAACTCTGTATTTGAGTCACCGCTTTTATAGTGTCTAAGCCACAGCCCCAATTAAGCCTCTCTCCTCCTACTGGTTTAGCAAAATAAGTTGATACATCACAATTCAGAGCCAGAACATACACTGACTTTTTTCTTTTCTTTCCTTGTTTAACCCTAAATAAGGCCTCATCTACTTCTAATAAAGTATCTATCTGCTTAATCTCAACAAACCCTGACTCCTGCTGAGATATAAGTGTTAAATTAATAAGAAGATGTAGCTTCTTTTAGTTAGCTGCTTTCTGCTCTACAAGCAAGGCTAGGAACAGGAAGTTGTAATTTGAGTCACCTGCTTTATAGTGTCTAGGCCACACACCCCAATTAAGCTCTCTCTCCTCCTACTGGTTTAGCAAAGTAAGTTGATACAGTACCATTCACAGCACAGAACACTACACTGACTTTCTTTCTTTTCTTTCTTTTTTTAACCCTAAACAAGACCCCTTCTACTTCTAATAAAGTATCTGTCTGCTTAATCTCAACAGACCCTGACTACTGCTGAGATATAAGTGTTAAATTAAAAAGAAAATTTAGCTACTTTTAATGGCTGCTTTCTGCCTCTACAAGGCGCTGGTAACAGGAAGTTGTAATTTGAGTCATCTGCTTCTATAGTGTCTAAACCACACCCCAATTAAGTTCTCTCCTCCTACTGGTTTAGCAAAGTAAGTTGATACAGTACCCTTCACAGGACAGAACACACATTGACGTTCTTTCTTTCTTTCTTTTTGTAACCCTAAATAAGACCCTTCTACTTAATAAAGTATCTGTCTGCTTAATCTCAGCAGACTCTGACTCACTGGATAGCTAGTGATAAATTAATAAGAAGATGCAGCTTCTTTAGTTTCCTGCTTTCTGATCAACAAGCAGGGCTAGTAAAAGGAAGTTGTAATTTGAGTCACCTGCTTTTATAGTGTCTAAGCCATACCCCCAATTAAGCTCTCTCTCTCTCTCTCCCCTCCTTCTGGTTTAGCAAAGTAAGCTTATTTAGTACCCTTCACAGCACCGAACACACACTGACTTTCTTTCTTTTTTTTCTCTTCGTAACCAAAATAAGACCCCTTCTAGTTCTAATAAAGTATCTGTCTGCTTAATCTCAACAAACCCTGACACCTGCAGAGATATGTGTTAAATTAATAAGAAAATGTAGCTTCTTTAGTTAGCTGCTTCTGCTCTACAAGCAAAGGCTATAGCAGGATGTTGTAATTTAGTCCGCGATCCTTTTACAGTGTCTAAGCCACACCCAGTTGAGCTCTCTCTCCTCCCCTTGTTTAGCAAAGTAAGTTGATACAGGACCGGTCACAGCACAGAACACAACCTATCTTTCTTTCTTTTCTTTCTCTTTTTAATCAAAATAAGACCCTTCTACTTCTAATAAAGTATCTATTTGCTTAATCTCAACAGACCCTGACTCCTGCTGAGATACAAGTGTTAAATTAATAAGAAGATGTAGCTTCTTTTAGTTAGCTGCTTTCTGCTCTATAAGCAAGGCTAGCAATAGGAAGTTGTAATTTGAGTCACCTGCTTTTGTAGAGTCTAAGCCACACCACGAATTAAGCTCTCTCTCCTCCTACTGGTTTAGCAAAGTAAACTGATTCAATACCCTTCACAGCACAGATCAAACAATGACTTTCTGTCTTTTCTTCCTTTTTTAACCGAAATAAAACCCCTTCTTCTTCTAATAAAGTATATCTCTGCTTAATCTCAACAGACCCTGACTCCTTCTGAGATATAGGTGTTAAATTAATAAGAAAATGTAGCTTCATTTATTTTGCTGCTTTCTGCTCTACAAGCAAGGCTAGCAACAGGCAGTTGTAATTTGAGTCACCTGCTTTTATAGAGTCTAAGCCACACCCCCAATTAAGCTCTCTCTCCTCCTACTGGTTTAGCAAAATAAGTTGATATTTTCACTCTAGGCACAGAACACATGACTCTCTTTCTTTCTTTCCTTGTTTAACCCTAAATAAGACCCCTTCTACTTCTAATACAGTATCTATCTGCTTAATCTCAACAAACCCTGACTCCTGCTGAGATATAACTGTTAAATTAATTAGAAAATTTAGCTTCTTTTAGTTAGCTGCTTTCTGCTCTACAAGCAAGGCTAGGAACAGGAAGGTGTAATTTGAGTCACCTGCTTTTTAAGCGTCTAAGCCACACCCCAAATTAAGCTCTCTCTCCTCCTATTGGTTTAGCAAAGTAAGTTGATACAGTACCCTTCACAGCACAGAACAGACACTGACTTTCTTTCTTTTTTTAAATCTAAATAAGGCCCCTTCTACTTCTAATAAAGTATAAGTCTGCTTAATCTCAACAGACTCTCACTCCTGTTGAGATATTACTGTTAAATTAATAAGAAACAGTAGCTTCTTTTAGTTAGCTGCTTTCAGTTCTAAAGCAAGGCTAGCAACAGGAAGTTGGAATTTGAGTCACCTGCTTTTATAGTGTCAAACCCACACCGCCAATTAAGCTCTCTCTCCTCCTACTGGTTTAGCAAAGTAAGTTGATACAATACCATTCACAACACAGAACACACACTGACGTTCTTTCTTTTCTTTCTTTTTTTAACCCTAAATAAGACCCCTTCTACTTCTAATAAAGTATCTGTCTGCTAAATCTCAACAGACCCTGACTCCTTCTGAGATATTAGTGTAAAATTAATAAGAAGATGTAGCTTCTTTTAGTTAGCTGCTTTCTCCTCTACAAGTAAAGCTAGCAAAAGGAAGTTGTAATTTGAGTCACCTGTTTTTATAGTGTCTAAGCCACACCCCCATTTAAGCTCTCTCTCCACCTACTGGTTTATTAAAGTAAGTTGATACAGTACCCTTTCCAGCGCAGAATACATACTGACTTTCTCTCTTTTCTTTCTCTTTTTAACCCTTAAAAACACCCCTTCTACTTCTAATAAAGAATCTGTTTGATTAATCTCAACAGGCCCTGACTCCTGCTGAGATATAAGTGTTAAAATAATAAGAAAATGTAGCTTTTTTTAGTCAGCTGTTTTGTGCTGTACTAGCTAGGATAGCAACAGGAAGTTGTAATTTGAGTCACCTGCTTTTATAATGTCTAAACAACACCATCAATTAAGTTCTCCCTACTCCCACTGGTTTAGCAAAGTAAATTGATACAGTACCCTTCACAGCACAGAACACAAACTGAATTTCGTTCTTTTCTAACTGTAAATAAAGCTCATTCCAGCTCTTAACTATCTGTCTGCTTAATCTCACCACACCCTGACACCTGCAGAGATATGTGTTAAATTAATAAGTAAATGTAGCTTCTTTTAGTTAGCTGCTATCTGCTCTGCAAGCAAGGCTAAAAAAAGGAAGTTGTAATTTGAGTCACCTGCTTTTATAGTGTCTAAGCCAGACCCCCAAATAAGCTCTCTCTCCTTCGACTGGTTCAGCAAAGTATGTTGATACAGGACCCTTCACAGCACAGAACACACACCAACTTTCTTTCTTTTCTTTCTCATTTTAACCAAAATAAGACCCCTTCTACTTCTAATAAAGTATCTGTCTGCTTAATCTCAACAAACCCTGACTCCTGCTGAGATACAAGTGTTAAATTAATAAGAAGATGCAGCTTATTTTAGTTAGCTGCTTTCTGCTCTGCAAGCAGGGCTAGTAACAGGAAGTTGTAATCTGAGTCACCTGCTTTTATATTGTCTAAGCCACACCCCGAATGAAGCTCTCTCTCTCCTCCTATTAGTTTAGCAAAGTAAGTTGATACAGTACCCTTCACAGCACAAAAAAAAACATTGGCTTTCTGTCTTTTCTTTCTTTTTTTAACGAAAATAAAACCCCTTCTTCTTCTAATAAAGTATCTGTCTGCTAAATCTCAACAGACCCTGACTCCTGCTGAGATACAAAAGTTAAATTAATAAGAAGATGTAGCTAATTTTAGTTATCTGCTTTCTGCTCTACAAGCAATGCTAGCAACAGTAAGTTGTAATTTGAGTAACCTGCTTTTATAGCGTCTAAGCCACACCCCAATCAAGATCTCTCTCTCCTCCTACTGGTTTAGCAAAGTAAGTTGATACAGTACTCTTCATAGCACAGGACACTCACTGACTTTCTTTCTTTTCTTTCTTTTTTTAACCCTAAATAAGAATCCTTCTACTTCTAATAACGTATATGTCTGCTTAATCTCAACAGACCCAGACTCCTGCTGAGATGTAAGAGTGAACTTAGTAAGAAGATGTAGGTTCTTTTAGTTAGCTGCTTTCTCCTCTAAAAGCAAGGCTAGCAACAGGAAGTTGTAATTTGAGTCACCTGCTTTCATAGTGCCTAAGCCACACCCCCAATTAAACTCTATTTCTCCCCCCCTACTGGATTTAAAAAGTAATTTGATACAGTACCTTTCACATCATGGAACACACTCTGACTTTCTTTCTTTTCTTTCCTATTTTAACCCTAAATAACACCCATTCTACGTCTAATAAAGTTTCTGTCTGCTTTATCTCAACAGACCCTGACTTCTGTTGAGATATAAGTGTTAAATTATTATGAAAATTAAGCTTCTTTTAGTTAGCTGCTTTATGCTCTACAAGCAAGGCTAGCACCAGGAAGTTGTAATCAAGTCACCTGCTTTTATGTGTGTCTAGCCACAACCCCATTCGCTTTCTCTCCTCCCACTGGTTTAGCAATAGTGTTGTTACAGTATCCTTCGGCGCATAGAACACACTGACTTTCTTTTTCTTTCTTGTTATAACCCTAAATAAGACCCCTTCTACTTCTAATAAAGTATCAGTCTGCTTAATCTCAACAGACCCTGACTCCTGCTGAGACATGAGTGTTAAATTAATAAGAAAAAGTAGCTTCTTGTAGTTAGCTGATTTCTGCTCTTCAAGCAAGGCTAGCAACAGGAAATTGTAATTTGAGTAGCATGCTTTTATAGTGTCTAAGACACCCCCCCAATTAAGCTCCATCTCCTCCTACTGGTTTAGCAAAGTAAGTTGATTCAGTACCCTTCACTGCACAGAACACACATTGACTTTCTTTCTTTTCTTTCTTTTTTAACCCAAATAAGACCCCTTCTACTTCTAATAAAGTATCCGTCTGTAGTTTCAATACCCGTAACTCCTGCTGAGATAATAGTATTAAATTAATAAAAAGTAGTCTTAGCTTCTTTTTCAGTTAAGGTGCTTTCTGCTCTACAAACAGGACTAGCAACAAGGAAGTTGTAATTTGAGTCACCTGCTTTTATACTGTCTAAGCCACACACCCAATTCAGCGCTCTCTCTCTCTCTCTCTCTTCCTACTGGTTTAGCAAAGTTAGTTGATACAGAAAGTTTCGCAGCACAGAGCACACACTGAATTTCTTTCTTTTCCTTCTTTTTTTAACCCTAAATAAGACCCCTTCAACTTCTCATAACGATTCATTACAAATCTCAACAGACCTTTGACCTTGCTTGAGACATATGTTAATTTCTAATAAGAAAAATGTAGATTTATTTAGTTAACTGCTTTCCGCTCTACAATCAAGGCTAGCAAGAGGAAGCTGTTATTTGAGTCACTTGGTTTCATACTGTCTAAGCCTCACCCCCATTAAAGCTCTCTCTCCTCCTACTGGTTTAGCAAAGTAAGTTGATACACTACCCTTCACAGCACAGAACACTTACTGAGTTTATTTCTATTCTTTTTTTTAAACCCTAAATAAGACCCCTTCTAGTTCTAATAATGCATCTGTCTGCTTAATCTCAACAGACCCTGACTACTGCTTAGATATAAGTGTTAAATTAGTAAGAAAATGTAGCATCTTTTAGTTAGCTGATTTCTGCTCTACAAGCAAGGCTAGCAAAAGTATGTTGTAATTTGAGTCACCTGCTTTTATAGTGTCTAAGCCACATCCACAATTAAGCTCTCTCTCCTACTACTGGTTTAGCAAAGTAAGTTGATACAGTACCCTTCACAGCACAGAAAATACTCTAACTTTCTTTCTTTTCTTTCTTTTTCTAAACCAAAATCAGACCCCTTCTACTTGTAATAAAGTATCTGCCGCTTAATCTGAACAGGCCCTGACTCCTGAGAGAACAGCAAATTAATAAGAAGATGGAGTTTTTAATTGGCTGCTTTCTGCCTGCAAGGTTAGCAACAGGAAGTTGTAATTTGAGTCACCTGCTTTTATAGCGTCTAAACCACACCCCAATTAAGTTCTCTCTCCTCCTACTGGTTTAGCAAAGTAAGTTGATACAGTTCCCTTCACAGCACAGAACACATACTGAGTGTCTTTCTTTTTTAAATCTAAATAAGACCCCTTCAACTTCTAATAAAGTATCTGTCTGCTTAATCTCAACAGACCCTGACTCCTGCTGAGATATGTGTTACATTAACAAGAAAATGTAGCTTCTTTTAGTTAGGTGCTTTCAACTCTACAAGCAAGGCTAGCAACAGGAAGTTGTAATTTGAGTCACCTGCTTTTATAGTGTCTAAGCCACATCCACAATTAAGCTCTCTCTCCTCCTACTGTTTTTGCAAAGTAAGTTGATACAATACCCTTCACAACACAGAACACACAATGACGTTCTTTCTTTTCTTTCTTTTTTTAACCCTAAATAAGACCCCTTCTACTTCTAATAAAGTATCTGTCTGCTAAATCTCAACAGACCCTGACTCCTGCTGATATATTAGTGTAAAATTAATAAGAAGATGTAGCTTCTTTTAGTTAGCTGCTTTCTCCTCTACAAGTGAGGCAAGCAACAGGAAGTTGTAATTTGAGTCACCTTTTTTTTATATTGTCTAAGCCACACCCCCATTTAAGCTCTCCCTCCACCTGCTGGTTTATTAAAGTAAGTTGATTCAGTACCTTTCACAGCACAGAACACACATTGACTTTCTTTCTTTTCTTTCTTTTTGTTTGCCCTAAATAAGACCCCTTCAACTTCTAATAAAGTATCTGTCTGCTAAATCTCAACAGACCGTGACTTCTGCAGAGTTTTAAGTGTTAAATTAATCAGAAAATGTACCTTATTTTAGTTTTTTTGCTTTCTGTCTACGCAAGGTTGGTAAGAAGTTTTGAGTCACATGCTTTCTAGTGTCTAGCCTCACCCTATTGGGCTTTCCTCCTATTGGTTTAGCAAAGGTTGATACAGTACCCTTCACACACAGAACACACAAATGAATTCTTTTTTTTTTCCTTTAACCTAAATGACTCTCACTTCTTTAAATGTATCTGTTCTTAATCTCAACAGCTCATGATTCTCAAGATGTAAGTGTTAAATTAATAGGAAATGTAGCTTATTTGTTAGCTGATTTCTGCTGAGCAAGGCTAGCAACAGAGTAGTCATTGAGCTGGCTGTTTTATAGTCTGTTGCACGTCCTTCAACAGGCCTGACCTGCTGAGATGGTTTTAATATAGAACATGAAACATAGACTTGATTTGCAGATATGGACCGCTAGGCCCATCTAGTCTGCCCATTTTCCTTAAGCAGGATAGCTTCAGAGATCCCTAAGTTAACCAACAGCCCATATCTTCCGCCCCCACAAGAATTGCCTTATGTCTGTCCATGCATTCTTGAATTCTCCCACAGTTTTAGACCCTAATTCCTCCGAGAGCGGTTCCATGCACCCTCACCCTTCTCCAGAAATAATACTTCACATTGCCCCTGGAACTAATCTCTCTCCTTCTTTTCTTTAAATTGTGTCCCCTTAATTTTGCAAGTATCTTTCTGGAAAGATGCTACCTCTTGACTTTGTTGATCTCTTGAGGTGCTGAAGTTTCTATCATGTCTCCCTCTCCTTCTTTCCTCATATATAATGGCTCTTTAGTCTCTCCTCATACGGGTTCTTGCAGACCCTGCACCATTTTTCTGCTTCTCTGATTGCTCTATCTGTCTATGTCCTTGTGGAGATGGGGTTCCAGGGCTGACACAGTATTCAGATGGGGTCTCACCAACTGTCTGTAGAGGGATAACAACTCTGTTTTCTGCTGCTGATGTCTCCTCTCCATCCCAGTATACTGAGCCTTCCCTGCACTTCTCACATTGCTTGCTAACCTGGGTCATCTGATATATTGCCCCAGATCCTTTCCTGTTTTGTTGTTGTTACTACCTCCCACCCATTGTGTATTCTTCCTGGTTCTTGGCTTTCACAGGTGCATTGTTTTGCACTTTACTGAATCCTAGCTACACGTCTGACCATTCTCCAACCTGCCGTCCCTTTCATCCTTTCCGCACCTCCTTGTATCAACCCTGTTGCAATCTTTGTGTCATCTGCAAAAGGCCTTCTCCTTCCAGTCCTCTGCAATGCTCATTGATGAAGATATTAAAAGAACTGACCCACTGAACCTGCGGTTTCCTAGTAACTGCCTTTCTTCAAGTGGACTCCATTACAATTACCTTCTGTGTCCTGTCCAGCCATGTTTTACCTATACCACCGGACTCCTCCCAGTGGTTAATTTGACTAATAATCTTTGTGTGGGACTGTGTCAAATGCCTTACAAAGTCTAGGTAGGCCATGTCCATGGCCCTCCCTGGTCCTACTTTGGTCACCAGTCAAGAAATCTATTAGATTCACCTGACATGACCTTCCTGTGAACCCATGCTGCCTTGATCCTGTGCTCACTGACTTGTGGTGCTCAACTAATCTTTTCTTCAGAAGTGACTCCGTCCTTTCCCTACAGGGTCAGATTGTGGGTCTGTAGTTTCGCCTCTGTCTCACTTTTGTGAGGGGAATCACATCCACCTTCCTCCAGTCCTCGGGTACCACACTATCCTCCCATGATTTGTAAAAGAGTAGCCAGTGGTTTCACTCGTTCTTTCCTTAATTATTTTAGAATTCTGGGTGACCATCAGACCATTGTTTGTCACCTTCAGTTTTGGAGTTCTTGCAGGAACCCTTCTTCTGTGAAAGGACAGACGACCCCCATCAAGAGTGCTTTTTAATTAGATTATGCCCTTCCTCTTTTCTTGAATACTGAGCTGAAATATTCGTTCAGTATTCCTGTTTTCACTGTCCCCTGCCCACCACCGTTAATTATTCAGCCTCACTATCCTCCTTTGTCTTTCGCTCACTGATGTACCTATAAATGTTTTCTCCTTCTTAACTGAGTTGTTATCTTTTCTCAGTTTGGGCCTTTGCTATTCTGACTTCCTCCCGTTTTTTTCTGCCTTAACTGCACAGTTTCTGTCCTGCTCCTTCTGTGTTTCCTTATACTTGAATGCCATTTTCTTCTGACTTTCTGTACTTTCCACCAAAACCATAGTGGCTTTTTCTTTCATTTCAGTTGTTTGTTGCTTCACAAGGCTTATTGCCTCTGCCAATGGCAGTTTGATAATTCTATTGTTGCTCCACTCCTTCTAGCCAGTTTGCTAGTGCTTTTCTGAGGCTCCCATCTTGCCAAAGTCAGCCCTCTAAGTCCAGTACCCTCACTTTTGTATGGCTTGACTCTGTAGCTGAGTTAACATGAACCACGCTTTTGATGGTCCTTGTCCCAGATTGACACTTCTAGATCTGAGATCTCTCACTGCCCGTTTGAGGAGTCTAAGATTGTTCTCATGAGTGGGGTTCTGAGCTAGTTGTTCATGCCTGCCACCTTGTAGGTGTCAAATGGCCCTGTTTTGATGTGGCTGCAGCAAATGTGCTCCAGTTAACATCTGCATTCAGGCTCCCATCATCAGTATCTCCTTTCTGCCATTTAAGACTTCCATCATATCCTTGTCCATTTTCCTTCCCCTGGATGAGGTCTGCATACACAACCCCTGTGGATTGTGGTGCCTTTCCAGTCTCAGGTGACTTCAGAGTCCTCCTCTTCCCTCCCTGTTTACCTTTTGTTCAGTGCTTTTATCCCTTCCTTTACATATGGTACTCCTCCCCTCTCCCCTTGTCTCTCTGCCAGGTTATGTGCCCTGTATTAACGTCCCAGTCATGGTTCCTGTGTACCATGTTTCTGTGATCTCTGATGTCCGGGTATCCCTTCCATTGGGCCACCCGCCAGGGGCTTGTTGCCCAGACTCTGGGCATTGGTGCTCTTACCCTCCATTTCCTGATGGCTTTCCCTTTGCCCATCCTGTCCTTCTTGCCTTTGTCACTTTCCATTTACCCTGCCCTTCTCTATCGACACTCCATGTTGGTGTTTGCCACTTACTACCGTGATTGTTTTGGGGTTTAGGCATCCTGCTCCTGTGCCCTCCCCGGCGGCCTGGTTTAAAACGCTTGCCAATGAAGCATTCAAACTATCACCCTGGGATCCTGGTTCCTCCCGGACAGATCGCCCATCATGCCAGTATAGGCTTATCGCCCAGGTGGACCCCAGTCCCCACGAAGCTAAATCATTGAGCTCCACACCGCTTTTTCAACCACTGATTGAATCCCATGGCACGGAACAACACCCCTAGCCTCCTATGCCATAGATGGTGCACCTCTGAAGTTTTACCGTGCTACTTGACTGAGGCCCCTCCCAATTCCACAAACTCTTCCTGCGCTTCTTAATCCCTTCTTAGCGGGACATTTGTCCCTGGGTGGACAATGACATCCAGCCCTCCCTTGTGGCTGCTTCGGCAATCCGAGATTCGCTCCTGTGCCTCAAATATGGCGCCAGGCAGGCACCCTCTCCCTTCTGGCGGTTTGCTAACAATGGGGTCCCCACAGAGTTGTTTCCTTCCGCTGGGGTCTACACCTCCTGGGTCTCCTTTGGAGTTCCAACATCCTCCTTGGACTCCGCAGCAGGGGCCTCAGAGGAACCACACTTGCCAGAATGGTAGGGAATGTGGAGAGGCATAACTGGAGGATGTGCCACTGTTCCACCACCCTCCCTGGGCCACTGTGGTCCAACCTCCCTCTTCTTGGCAACCTCAGAGCGGCAGCAGGCACTGGTGGTCCCTTGATGGAAGGAGTCCCTAATCTGGCCAACTCAGCCTGAGATGAGCAACTCCTTCTGTTCAGAGGTGCCTGCAGATGGGACAACACCGCATCCTCCAGAATCTCCCGAGGACTGTTGCCCCAGCCACTGCACTCACCACTCCATCTTGTCCTTCTTGGCCCCTTAACTGTTTGCAACTTACTCTTTCCTCTGTTTTTTCTCTCTCTCCTTTCTCCTTTCTGTGTGCCCTTGTCTTGATTGTCCTGTTCTGAGACAAGAATATCTATATTTCTCAGTAGTTACTACTTGTTCAGAGGCAGACCTCCAGTAGCTAGGAGGGCTAGAGAGCTACTTGCCCTTCAGGATGGTGGGTCTCAGAATGGTAGATCACTCACTTCTCAAGTTCCCCTAAACAGAGTTCCTGTTGTCAGTCAAATCCTGTCAAAAATAGAACTAGCTTTGGCACAGGGGTTGCGGGAGAGGGGAGGAAGGAGGCAATAGTCCCAACAGAAGATTAATCTGGCAGTCCTTGTCCTTGTGTCTTCACAAACTATTAGCAGAATCTTTCTAAGGCAGTCTTTAAACGTAGCTCTTCTAGCTGCTTACCCCTACTTCCCAGATCTTTCTACAAGTATTGAACCTGTGGATTAAGTCCTTTCAGTCACCTGAGATTTTTAGATGACTTTCAGTTGCCATTCAGTCAGACCTCAAATACACTTTTTTTTTGTTTGTTTTGTGGTTTTTAACCCTATTAAAGGTCCAAATACAAAAGTTCTTCTACTTTAGTCCAGTAGAAGTTCATCTTTGTGATCCTTTACCCTGGTGTCTTCTGCTGTTATTATATGTTAAATTAATAGAAATTGTAGCTTCTATTAGTTATTGCTTTGTTTTCTAAGCTAGGTTGCAACAGGAGTAGATTTGGAGTCACCTGCTTTAATAATGTCTAAACTAACTTTCAATTAAGTTCTCTCTCCTCCTACTGGTTTATAGTAAGTTGATACAGTACCCTTCACAACAGAACACAAATTGACTTTCTTTATTTTCTTTTTTTTAATCAAATAAGGCTCTTCCAGGTCTTATAGGTATCTGTCAACTAACCTCAGCCTGACACCTGCATAGATATGTTTTCGTTATGTCAATGTAGTTTCTTTAGTTAGTTTCTGCTCTGCAAGCTAGCAATGGAGTTGTAATAATGTAGTCACCTGCTTTATAAGTCAATCCACACAATTGCTTTCTCCTCCTACGGTCAGCAAGTGTTGATACAGGACCTTCACACAGAACTCACTGCTTTCTTTTCTTTTCCTTCTTTTTTGCTTAGTAAGACCCTTTCTTCTAATAAAATATCTGTGCTTAATCTACAACCCTGACTCTGCTGAGATGATGTTAAATTAATAAGAAAATGAAGCTTTATTTATTGTTGCTCTAAAGCAAGGCTTGCACCAGGAAGATGTAATCTAGTCAATTTGCTTTTATACTGTCAAAGCCACACCCCAATTAAGCTTCCTCTCTCCTCCTACTAGTTTAGTTAAAATAGTTGGATAGGAGTACAATTCAGAGAACAGAACACACTGCTCTTTCTTTTCTTTCTTGTTTAACCTAAAAAGACCCTTCTACTTATAATAAGTATATGTCTTAATTCAGCAAACCTGACTCCTGTTGACATATAAATGTTAAATTAACAAGAAGATGTAGCTTTTTTAGTTAGCTGCTCTGCTCACAACCAAGGCTATGAACAGTTTGTAATTGGGTCACCTGTTTTTATAGTGTCTAAGACACCCCATTGCTTCTCTCCCTTCTACTGGTTCAGCATAAACGTTGATACAGGAACCTCACAGCACAGAGCACACTCGACATTCTTTTTTTTTTTTTTTTCTTAACGTATTAGATCCTTCTGTTTCTAAAAGTATGTTCTGTCTGTCTCAGAGACCTTTATGCTCCTCTTGGAGATACAAGTGTTTAAAAAAAAAGAAGATGTAGTTATTTTAGTTACTGTTTTCTGCTCTAAAAGCAAGCTAGCAGCAGGAAGTTGTGGACTTGAGTCACATGTTTTTATATGTCTGCTACAATCCCAATAGCTTCTCTCTCTCTCTCCTCCGGTTGGTTTAGCAGTAGTTGATATGTACCTTCTTCGGCGAACACAAACTGATTTTTTTGTTTCTTTTAACCTAACAAGGTCTTCTGGGTCTTGTAGTGTCTGTCTTTAATCTCAAAAACCTGTTCCAGCAGAGATGTGTTGATTTACTGGTAACGGCTTTTTAGTTAGTTGCTTTCTGCTCTGTAATAGGCTAGCAACAGGTGTTGTATTTGGAGTCACCTGCTTTTATAGTGCCCACACACCCCCAACTAGCCTCTCTCTTCTACTACTGGTTACAAATTAAGTTGATACAGGACCCTTCACAGTACAGAACACACTGACTTTCTTTCTTTCTCTTTTTTAACCAAATAAGACCCTTCTACTTCTAATAAGCTATCTGTCGGCTTAACCTCAGCAGACCCTATCTCTGCAGAGATACAGTGTTAAATTAATAGAGATGTAGTTGATTTTGGTTATCTGCTTTCTGCCTACAAGCAAGGCTAGCAACAGGAGTTGTAATTTGATGTGCTTTACAGTGTCTGTCACACCCCAATCGTTCTCTCCTCCTATGGTTGTAAGTAAGTTGATGCAGTACCTTCAGTACAGAACACTCACAGACTTTCTTTCTTTCTTTTTTTAAAACTAATAAGAACCTCTACTCTCTAACATATATGTCTGTAATCAACAGACCCAGACTCTGCTGAGATATAAGTAACTTAGTAAGAAAGTAGTTTTTAGTTAGCTGCTTTCCATAAGCAAGGCTAGCTACAGGAAGTTGTAATTGAGTCACCTGCTTTAAGAAGTGTCTAAACCACACAATTGCTCTTTTTCCTCCTACTGATTTACAGTAATTTGATTCAGTACTTTTCTCATGGAACACACTCTGACTTTCTTTCTTTCTTTTTTTTTTTAACCTAAATAACACCCTTCTACTAATAATAATGTTTGTCTGTTTAATCTCAACAGACCGTGACTCTGTTAAGATACAAGTGTTAAATTAATAAGAAATGTAGCTTCTTTGTCTTTGCTTTCGCTCTACAAGCAAGGCTAGCACCAGGAAGATGTAATCTGAGTCACCTGCTTTTATAGAGTCAGCTACATCCCAATTAATCTTCCTCTCCTACTGGTTTATTAAAATGTGTTGATAAGTACCTTCAGGCACAGAACACACTACTTTCTTTCTTTTCTTCTTTGTTTAACTTAAATAAGACCTCTACTTCTAATAAGTATATTTTGCTTAATCTCAGAGCCTTTGCTCTGCTGAGATATAAATGTTGCATTAAAAGAAAGTGAGCTGATTTAGTTAGCAAAATAAGTAAGCTGCTTTCTGCTCTGCAAGCTAGGCTAGCAACAGGAAGTTGTATTTGGTCACCTGCTTATAGTGCTCAACCACACCCCCAAATGCTTCCTCTCTACTACTGTTACAAATTGTTGATACAGGACGCCATGGTACAGAACACTGACTTTCTTTCTTCTCTTTCTACTTAATAAACTATCTGTCAGTTTAACCTCAACAGACCCTAACTCTGAAGAGATAAGGTGTTAAATTAATAAGAAGGTGTAGCGATTTTATTTATCTGCTTTCCTCACAAGCTTATCAACAGGATTTGTAATTTGGTCACCGCTTTTGTAGTGTCTAAGCCACACCCCCAATTGCTTTCTCCTTCACTGGTTTAGCAAAATAGGCTGATATATTTTAATAAAGTGAGCAATTGTCGACTCAACAAAGTTTCGACTCCTGCTAGATATAAATTGAAATTAACAAAATGTGGCTTCTTTTGGTTATTGATTTCTACTCACAGCTAAGGCTAGGAACAGGAAGTTGAATTTGAGTCCTTGTTTTTATAGTGTTCCAGACACACCTCCAATTGCTCTCTCCTACTGGTTTAGTGTGTAAGCTGATACAGGTCCCTTCGCCACTGGAGCCATACTAACTTTCTTTCGTTCTTTCTGCTTAAAATAAAACCTCTTCTAAATAAAGTATTGTCTGTTTTATCTCAGCGACCTGTCCTGCTGAGATATAAGTGTTCGTTAATGAAAATGTGGCTTCTTTTAGTTAGCTGATTTCTGCTCTTCAAGCCTGACTATGAAGTTGTAATTTGAGTCCCATGCTTTTATAGTGTCTTTTATAAGCTCTCTTCTCTCTCTCTCCTCCTACTGTTTGTATAAGTTGATACTGTACCCATTACAGAACAGAACACACCCTGACTTTTTTCTTTTTTTCTTGTTTAACTTAATGGACCTCTACTTAATAGTACTGTCTGTTTAACTCAACAGACTATGACTCCTGCTGAGATACAATGGTTAAACACTAATAGATGTATTATTTTTGTTATCTGCTTTCTGCTCTACAAGAAAGGATACAATAAGAAGTTGTCATTTGGTCACTGCTTTTATACTGTCTGTACCCCAATAAGCGCCTCTCTCCTATGGTTCGGCAAAGTGGTTGATACATGAACCTTCATAGCACAGGCCCAAACTGACTTTTCTTTTCTTTCTTTAACGAAATAAGCCCTTCTGCTTATCAAGGTATATGTCTGCTTAATCTCACCAAACCTTACTCCTGTAGAGATACAAGTTAAATTAATAAGAAGATGTAGCTGATTTTAGTTATCTGCTTTCGTTCTACAAGCAGGGCTAGCAGGAGGTTGTAATTTGAGTCACCTGCTTTTGTAGTGTCTAACCACGCCCCAGTGCTTTCTCTCCTCCCATTGGTTTAGCATCAAGTTGTTGTTTTCCTTCAGGCACAGAACACACATTGGCTTTTTTTTCTTTCTTAGTTTAACCTAAATAAGACCCCTTCTACTTAATAGTATATGATCTTTATCTCAGCAAAGCTTGACCTGTTGAGATATAAATGAAAATTAACAAGAAAGTGGCTTTTTGGTTAGCTGCTTTCACTCTACTGGCAAGGCTAGAACAGAGTTGGAATTTGAGTCTGCTGTTTTTATGGTGTCAGACACTCCTCAATGCTTCTCCTCTTACTGGTTTAGCAGCAGCTGATGCAGGTCCCTTCTCAGCTGAACACCCACTAATTTCTTTCATTTCTTCTTTTTTCTTAAAATAAACCTCTTCTTTTAAATCAAGTGTCTGTCTGTTTATCTCAACAGACCCTGACCCTGCTGAGATATAAGTGTTAAATTACTAAGAAAATGTAGCTTCCTTTTAGTTAGCAGATTTCTGCCTCTTCAAGCACGCTAGCAACAGGGAAGTTGTAATTGAGTCCCATGCTTTTACAGTGCTCCAGGCCCACCCCCATTAATCTCTCTCTCTCTCTCTCCTCTGGTTTTAGCAAAGTGTTGATACTGCGCCATTACAGAACAGAACACATGACTTCTTTCTTCTTTCTTGTTTTAACCCAATAAGACCTTCAACTTCTAATAAAGTATCTGTCTTTATCTCAAGCCATGACTCTTGCTGAGATACAATAGTTAAACTAATAAGAAGGCGTAGCATTTTATTATCTGCTTTCTGTTCTACAAGAAAGGATACAAATGTGTTGTCATTTGGGTCCTTTCTTTTATACTGTCTAAGACACACCTCACCTGTTGTCTCTCTCCTCCTATGGTTCAGTAAGTTGATGCAGGACCTTCGTTGGCAGAAACACACTGACTTTTCTTTTCTCCTGCGCCTTGAAATAAAACCTTCTACTTCCTAATAGTATATGTGTTTAATCTCATGAAGCCCTGACTCTTGAGATACAAGTGTTAAATAATAAAAGATGTATTGATTTTAGTTATTGTTTCTCTCAAAAGCAAGACTAGCAACAGGAAGTTGTATTTGTGTCTCCTGCTTTTATAGTGTCTGACACACTCCCAATAAACTCTCTCTCAGTCTCCTCTACCGGTTTAGCAAAGTGTTGACCTTTTCTAGAACAGAACACAGACACTGACTCTTTTCTTTCTTTCCTGTTTTAAACCTAAATAAGACCCCTTCACTAATTGTTCTGTCTATGTCTCAGACCCTGACTCAGCTGTGTTAGTGTTATGTTAATTAGGAAATTATCTTCTTTAGTTAGCTGATTTCTGCCTCAAGCAAGGCTACAGGAAGTTGTATTTGAGTTCCATGCTTTATGGTGTCTAAGCCACACTCAGTTAAGCTCCCTCTCCTCTTGTTTGTATAGAAGTGTTGATTCAGTGCCTTTCAGCACATTACACACATCATTTCTTTCTTTCCTTTCTTTTTAGCCCTAAATAAGACCTCTACAACTTCTAATAAAGTGTCTGTTTGGTAAATCTCTAGAGACATTGACCCTGCAGGTTTTGGGTGTTAAGTTAGAAAATGAATTATTTTATTTAGTTGCTTTCTGCTGACAAGCCAGGCTTGCGAGAAGTTGTTATTTTGAGTCAACTAACTTTCATAGTGTCCAGAACTCATTCCCCAAATGATCTCTCTCTCCTCCTACTGAACATAAAGTAAGTTGATATTACTATTTACAATACAGAAACACAATAATTTATTTAGTTTCTTTTTAACCCTGACTAGACCCTTCTACTTTATAATGTATCTGTCTGTAATCTCAACAGCCCATGATTCCTGCTAAGATGAGTTAAATTAATAAGAAATGTAGTTTTTTTGTTAGCTGATTTTTCCTCTACAAGGCTGTAACAGGAAGTTGTAATTGAGCACTTTATTTTATAGTGTCTAAGGACTTCCTTATGTTTCTCCACTACTGGTTTATTACAGTAAGTTGATACATTGCCTTCCCAACTTTGGAAATACATACTGGCTTTCCTTCTTTCTTTCTTTTTAACTCTAAATGAGCTCCTTCAGCTCTTATAAAGTATCATCTGTAATCTCCTTTTTAGCCCTGACACCTGCAGAGATATGTGTTAAATTAATAGAAAATGTAGCTTCTTTTGTTGGCTGTATCTGCTCTGCAAGCAAGGCTAGCAACAGGAAGTTGTAATTTGAGTCACCTACTTTAGTATCTAAGCCACACCTGAATTAGCTTCCTCCTCCTACTTGTTCAGCAAAGTAGTTGATACAGCACCTTCGCTACTGAAACACACACTTTTCTTTCTTTGTTTCTCTTATAGCAAATAAGACCCTCTACTTAATAAAGTATCTGTCTGCTTAATCTCAACAGACACCAGCTGCTGCTGAGAATACAAGTGTTCGTTAATAGAAAGATGCCAGCTTGTTTTGATTGGCACAAATTTCTGCTCAACAAAATAGCAAAGGAAGTTTGTTGAGTCACCTGTTTTATAGTATCTAGCCACCTCAATTAAGCTTCTCTCCTCTGCTTGTTCAGCAAAGTGTTGATAGGACCCTTCACAGCACAGCTCACACTGGCTTTCTTTCTTTTCATCTGCTTACAAGACCCTTCTACCTCTTCAAAATGTCTGTTGTTTAATCTCAACAGACCCTGACCCCTGCTGAGATACAAGTGTTAAATTAATATGAAGATGTAGCATATTTTAGTTAGCTGCTTTCTGCTATAAAGGCAAGGCTAGCATTAGGAAGTTGTAATTTGAGTCCTTTATAGTGTCTAGCCACACTTAATAGCTCTCTCTCTCCTTCTACAGGTATATAAAGTAGTTGATACATGTCTTCACAGCTTGAGAACATAAACTGACTTTTCTTTTCCTTTTCTTTCCTTTTTTAAATAAGCTCCTTTGAATCTTATAGCATCTCTCTGTAATCTCAACACACCCCTACACTGCAGAGAGTGTGTTAAGTTAATAAGTAAATGTAGCTTTAGTTGGCAGATTTGATCTGAAAGCAAGGCTATAACTGGCAGTTTAATTTAGTCACCTGCTTTGTAGTGTCTAAGCACCTAATTAGTTTTCTCCTCCTGGTATTGGTTCAGCAGTGTTGGATACAGGACCCGTCACAGCACAGAACACATACTGACTTCCTTTTTTCCTTTCTTTTAATCAAAATAAGACCCTCTTCTCTAACAAAGTATCTTTGTGCTTAATCTCAGCAGACTGACTCCTGCTGAGATACAAGTGTTTATAGTAAGAAAATGTAGTTTTTTTTGCTTTCTGTACAAGCAAGGCTAACAGGAATTGTATTTGTCACCTGTTTTATATTCTCTGCCACATCAAATTAAGCTCTCTCTCTCCTTTACTGTTTAGAAAGTAAGTTGATACAGTACCTTCATAGCACAGAACAAAATTGATTTCTTTTTTCTTTTTTTTTAATGAAATAAACCCCTTCTTCTTCTAATAAAGTATTGTCTGCTTAATCTCAACAGACCCTGACTCCCTGAGACACAAGAGTTAAATTAATCAGAACATATATTCTTTTAGTTATCTGTTTGCTCTACAAGCAAGGCTAAACAGGAAGTTGTAATTTGAGTAACCTGCTTTGTGAGATGTCTATTTTTAATCAAACTCTCTCTCTCCCACTGGTTTGTAAAAGTGTTGATATACCCTTCACCTTTAGAACACTCACTGACTTTCTTTATTTCTTTCTTTTTTAAACCTAAATAGAACCACTTCTACTTCTAAAATATGTCTGTAATCTCCTTAATTGAACTCCTGCTGAGACATAGTGTGCTTAGTAAGAAGATGTAGGTTCTTAAGTTAGGCTACTTTCCTCTAAAAGCAAGGTTAGTAACAGGAAGTAGTAATTTAGTCATCTGCTTTTGTTTTCTAAGCCCACCCCAATTGCTTTCTTTCTCCCTCTACTGAGTTATAAAGTAATTGACAGTGCCTCACATCATGGAACACACTGACTTTCTCTCTTTTCTTTCTTTTTAACCTCAACAACACCCCTTCTACTTCTAATAAAGTATCTGTCTGCTTAATCTCAACAGACCTGACTCCGTTGAATACAAGTGTTAAATTAATAAAGCTAGTTCTTTTAGTTGTCTGCATTCTATCATAAGCAAGGCTAGCACCAGGAAGATGTAATCTGAGTCATCTGTTTTATAGAGTCAAACTATACCTCTCCTCTCCTCCTTCTGGTTTAGCAAAAATGTTGATAGTACCTTCGCTAGAACACAAACTGACTTTCTTTATTTTTTCTTTTCTAATCTCAATAAGGCCCTTCAGCACTTATAAAGTATCTGTCTTGATAACCACTGACGCCTGCAGATATATGAAGAATCTAGGTAATGTAGCTTTAGTTAGCTGCTTTCTGCTCTGCAAAATACACAGTGCAACAGGGACAGACTGAGCTCACCTGCTTTATAGTGCCTAGCCCACCCCAATTACTCTCTCCTCCTACTGGTTACGCAGTGTTTATACAGGACCCTCAGGCACAGATCCTTTGACTTTCTTTTTTTTCTTTAACTGAAATAAGACCTTCTACTCTGTTAAAGTATCTGTCTGCTTAATCTCAATGACCCTGACCCTGCTGAGTCTGGTTAATTTAATAAGAAGATGAGCTTATTTTAGTTACTCATTTTGCTTACAAGCAATTGCAACAGAAGTTGTAATTTAGTCTGTTGCTTTCATATTGTCTGGGTACACCCCGAATTAAACTATCTCTCTCTTCTCTCCTACAGGGTTATCAGTGTTGATACAGTACTCTTCAGCACAGAACAAAGATTCTTTCTTTCTTTTCTTTTTTTTTAAGATAAACTCTTCTTCTTCTGATACAGTATCGTTTGTAATCTCAACACCCTGACTGTTGAGATAAGAGTTAAATTACAGATGTAGCTCATTTTGCTATCTGCTTTCTGTCATAAGCAAGGCTAGCAACGGAAGTTATTTTGGGATCTTTTACAGTGTCTGCTTACACCCAATCGTCTCTCTCTCCTCCCTGTCGTTGTAGTAAGTTGATACAGTACTCTTCAGAGCACAGAACACTCAATTAATTTATTTAGTTTCTTTCTTCTTTTAGCCCTAAATAAGTCTCCTTCAACTACTAATAAAGTATCTGTTTGCCAAATCTCAACAGACCTTGACTCCTGCGAGTTTTAAGTATTAAATTAATAAAAATGGGCTTATTTTGTTAACTGCTTTCCTCTACAACAAGTTTCAAAGGAAGTTGTTATTTGGTCACCTGCTTCATAGTGTCAAGCCTCACCCACTGCTTCCTCTCCTCTACTCATTTAGCAAAGGAAGTTGATACAGTACTCTTCACTGCACAGAACACAATTAATTTATTTTGTTTCTTTTTAACCTAAATAAGACCCTTCTACTTTTATGATCTGTCTGCTTAATCTCAACAGTCCATGATTCTGCCAAGATATAAAGTGTTAAATTATAGAAAATGTAGCTCTTTTGGTTAGCTGATTTCTGCATCACAGGTAAGGCTACAACAAAAGTTGTCATGAGTCACCGTTTTTATAGTTCTAATCCCGGTTTAAGTCTCTCTCCACTGCGGTTTATTAAAGTAGTGATGGAGCCCTACCAGCACAAAATGCATATTGACTTTCTTTCTTTTCTTTCTTTTAACCCTAAAACACCCTTACTTCTAGTAAGTATCTGTAATCTCAACAGACCCTGGCTCTGTTGAGATATAAGTCAATTAATAAGAAAATGTAGCTTCTTTAGTCAGCTGCTTTGCTCTACAGCTAGGCTAGAAACAGAAAGTTGTAATTTGAGTCACCAGCTTTTATAATGTCTAAACAACTACCAATTAGGTTCTCTCTCCTCCCACTGATTTTAGCAAAATAAGTTACACAGTACCCTTACAGCACCGACCTGACTGATTTTCTTTCTTTCTTTTTTTAACTCTATATGCCCTTCAGCTCTATATAAAGTAACTGTCTGCTTAATCTCAACACACTATGACACTGCAGGATATGTGTTAAATTAATTAGTAAGTATATCTTTTAGTTAGTTGAAATCAGCCTGCAAGCAAAGGCAGCAATGTAGTTGTAATTTGTCAACTGCTTTATGGTGTGTGCCACACCCCAATTGCTCTCTCTCTCCTACTGGTTCATCAAGTAAGTTGAAACAGGACCTTCACAGCTTAGAACACACACTGACTTTTTTCTTTCTTTTCTTTCTTTTTAGCGAAATAAGACCTTCTGCTTAATAAGTATATGTTCTTCATCTCAAACCCTGACTCCTGCTGAGATGTAAATGTTAAATTAAAAAGAAAATGTAGCTTCTTTTAGTAAGCTGCTTTCTGCTCTACAACCAAGGCTAGGAACAGGAAGTTGTAATTTGAGTCAACTGCTTTTAAAGTGTCTAAGACACCCTCCCAATTGAGCTCTCTCTCCTCCTACTGGTTTAGCAAAGTAAGTTGATATTGGTCCCTTCACAGCACAGAACACACAATAAAATTCTTCCTTTTCTTTCTCTTTTAACCCTAAATAAACCTCTCTACTTTAAATAAAGTATCGGTCTATTATCAACAGACCTGACTGCTGAATAGAGTGTTAAATTAATAAGAAAATGTAGCTTTTTGTTGGAGTTTCTGCTCTTCAAGCAGGGCTATCAGAAATTGTTTGGGTCCCATGCTTTTATGGTGTCAGGCCACACCCAATTGCTTCTCTCTCTCTCTCTCTCTCTCCTCTCTCTCTCTCTCCTCCTACTGGTTTAGCAAAGTAAGCGATACTGTACCCATTACAGAACAGAACACACACCGGACTTTCTTTCTTTCTTTCTGTTTTAAACCTAACAGCCTCTTCTCTTTTTAACAGTATCTGTCTGTTTCTCCAACAGACCATGACTCTGCTGAGATACAATAGTTAAACATTAAGAAGATGTGTTTATTTGTTATCTGCTTTTCTGTTGCTCTATACAAGAAAGGATAGAACAAAAGTTGCTTTTTGAGTCACAGCTTTTATGCCGTCTAGAACACCCCACTTAATCTCTCCCTCCTACTGGTTCCTTAAAAGTAAGTTGATACAATACCACTTCACAGCACAGAACACACTGACTTTCTTTTTTTTCTTTTAACGAAATAAGCCCTTCTACTTAATAAAGTATATATGTCTGCTTAATCTCATAAACCTGACTCCCTGTTGAGATACAAGTGTTAAATTATTGTTAAGATGTAGCTGACTTAGTTACTGTTTTCACTTCATGCAAACTAGCAACAGAAGTTGTAATTTGAGTCACCTGCTTTTATAGTGTCTAAGCACACCCCAAAAAACTCTCTCCTCTCCTCCTGGTTTAGTAAAGAAGTCTACTGTACCTTCACAGGGCAGCACACTGATTTTTTTTTTCTTTCTTTTTTTAAACCTAAATAAATCCTTCTACTTGATAAAGTATTGTCTGTTTAATCTCAACAGACCTGGCTCCAGCACCGAGATCGGTGTTTAAATTAATTAGAAAATGGATCTTCCTTTAGTTAGCTGATTTCTTTCTGCTGTTATGTAGTTGTAATTTGATTTCATGCTTTTATAGTGTCTAAGCCACACCTCAATTAAGCTCCCTTCCCTTACTGGTTTGGTTAAGTAAGTTGATTCAGAACCTTCAGTGCCCTTTAATAACTGACTTTCTTTCTTTTCTTTCTTTTTTGGCCTGACTAGGACCCTCAACTTCTAATAAAGTGTCTGTTTACTAAATCTGAACAGACATTGACTTGCAGTTTTATGTTAAATTAATGAAAATGAGCTATTTTAGTTAGCTGCTTTCTGCTGTATAAACGATTGGGTGAGTGAGTTGTTATTTGAGTCACCTGCTTCATAGTGTTCCAAGCCTCACTTTAAATGGGCCTCTCTCTCTCCACTCCTGCTGTTTGGCAAAGTAAGTTGATGCAGTACCATTGCAGCACAGAACCACACAATGAATTTATTTAGTTTTTTTTTATCCCAATAAGACCCTTCGCTTTATAATGAATCTGTCTGTTTAATCTCAACAGCCCATGATCCTGCTAAGATATGTGTTGATTGTGAAAATGTTGTTTTTTTGGGTTAGTTGATTTCTGCGTACAAGCAAGGCTAGCTATGGAAGTTGTAATCTAGGTACCTATTTTATGGTGTTCAACCATCCCATTTGTCTCTCTCCACCTACTGGTTTATTAAAGTTGTTGTTGTTTCTTCCACTAGAATACATACTGACTTTCTTCTTTTCTTCTTTTCGCTCTAATAAGGCTCCTTCCGTTCTTATAAAGCATCTGTCTGTTATCTCAGTAAACCCTGGCACCAGAGATATGTGTTAAATTATCATAAATGTGCTTCTTTCAGTAGCTGTTATCTGCTCTGCAAGCAAGGCTAACAGGAAGTTGTAATTTGAGTCACCTGTTTATATAGTATCTGCCACATCCTCAATTAAGCCTTCTCCTCCTACTTGTTCAGCAAAAGTAGTTGATACAGGACCTCAGCACAGAACACACGACTTTCTTTCTTTTGTTCTTTAACAAAATGAGCCCTTCTACTTAATAAAGATCTGTGTGTTTAATCTCAGACCCTGACTCCTGCTGAGATACAAGTGTTAATTAATAGAGATGCAGTTTGTTTAGTTAGCTGTTCTGTCAACAAGCAAGGCTAGTAAATATATTTGTAATTTGGTCACCTGTTTTATTGTGTAAGCCAAGCCGAATTAATCTCTCTCTCCACCTACTGGTTTATTAAGTAAGTTGACAGTTACTCACAGCACAGAACAAACATTGACTTTCTGTCTTTTCTTTCTTTTTGAAAATAAAACCTCTTCTTCTAAAAGTATCTTTCGTAATCTCAAACACCTGACTCCTGCTGAGATATGCAGTTAAATTAATAAGAAGATTTATTTATTTTGTTATCTGCTTTCTGCTCTACAAGCAAGCTAGCAACAGGAAGTTATAATTTGAGTAACTTGCTTTATAGTGTCTCAGCCCCAATCAAGCTCTCTCTCACTGGTTTAGCAAGTAAGTTGATACAGTACCCTTCATAACACAGAACTCTCACTGACTTTCTTTCCTTTCTTTCTTTTTTTAACCCTAAATAAGATTCTTTCTACGTCTAATAACGTATATGTCTGATTAATCTCAACATACCCAGACTCCTGCGAGATAAAAGTGTTAGCTTTGTAAGAAGATGTAGGTTCTTTTAGTTAGCTGCTTTCTCCTCTAAAAGCAAGGCTAGCAACAGGAAATTGTAATTTGAGTCACCTGCTTTTATAGTGTCTAAGCCACACCCCCTATGAAGCTCTCTTTCTACCCACCTACTGGATTTACAAAGTAATTTGATACAGTACCTTTCACATCATGTCTTTTACTCTGGCTTTCTTTCTTTTTTTTTTTAACCTAAACAACACTCCTTTAATTTAACAGTTTCTGTCTGTTTAATCTCAGCAGACCTGACTCCTATTGGATAGAGTGCTAAATTATTAAGAAAATGAGCTTCTTTGGTTAGTTGCTTTGTGCTCTGCAAGCAAGGCTAGCAATTCAGTTGTAATTGAGTCACCTGCTTTGTAGTGTCAAAGCCACTCCCCCAATTAAGCTCTCTCTTCACCTACTGATTTAGCAAAATAAGTTAATACAGTACCCTTCAGGGCAAAGAACACACACTGACTTTCTTTCCTTTTTTCTTTGTTTAACCCTAGATAAGACCCCTTCTACTTCTAATAAAGCATTTGTCTTAATCCAACAAACCCTTGTCCCTGCTGACTTATGAATTTTAAATTTATAGAAAATGTAGCTACTTTAGTTAGCTTTCTACTCTACAACCAAGCCTAGGAACAGGGAGTTGTATTCAGTCACCTGCTTTATAGTGTCTAAGACACACCCCAATTTCTTCTCCTACTGGTTCAGCAAAGTGTTGATAGGACCTTCACAGCAAACCTTACACTGACTTTTTCTTTCTTTCTCTTCATAACCTTAATAGATTTTCACCTCTAATAAAGTGTCTGTCTGTTAATCTCAACAGACCTGACTCCTGCTGAGATACAATGTTGAAATTGAATGAGATGTAGCTTTTTTAGTTAGCTTTCTGTTTTAAAGCAAAGGCTAGCATTAGAAGTTGTAATTTTAGTCACCTGCTTTTATAGTGTTAAGCCACACTCCCACTAAGCTCTCTCTCGTTCTACTGTTTTGTAGTAAGTTGATACAGTGCCTTCACAGCTGGAACACAAACCAACTTTCTTTCTTTTTTTCCTTTTTAACTCTAAATAGGCTCCTCCAGCTCTTATAAAGTATCTATTCATAATCTCATACACCCTGACACCTGCAGAGATATGGTTAAATAAATAAGTAAATGGGCTTCTTTTAGTTAGATTTCTGCTCCACCAACAGAGCTGTAACAGGAAGTTGTAATTTGGAGTCACCTGCTTTTTGTGAGTGTCTAAGCCACCTCCATTAAGTTCTCCTCCTCCTTTGGTTTAGCAAAGGTTGATACAGTACCCTTCACAGCGGAAACAAAGATTCACTTTCTGTCTTTGCTTTTTTAATGAAATAAAACCTTCTTCTAATAGAGTCTATGCTGCTTAATCCAACAGATCTGACTTCTCTGAACACAAGGGTTAAATTAATAAGAAGTACAGCTTATTTTAGTTCTGCTTTCTGCTCTACAAGCAAGGCTAGCAACAGGAGTTAATTTTAGTCACCTGCTTTTATATAGTCTAAGCCACAACCCGAATTAAGCTCTCTCTCTCTCCTCCACTAATTTAGCAAATGTTGATACAGTACCCTTCTCAGCTGGAACATTGACTTTCTGTCTTTCTTTCTTTTTTAACTAAATAACCTCTTCTTCTAATAAGTATCTTCTGCTAATCTCAACGGACAGACTCCTGCAGATATAAGTTTAACTGTAAGAAGATGTAGCTTTTTTTGTTATCTGCTTTCTCTGCTACAAGTTTAGCAACGGAAGTTGCAATTGAGACACCTGCTTTTATAGTGTCTAAGCCACCCCAGTTGGTGTCTTTCCTCCTACTGGATTTACAAAGTAATTTGATGCAGTGTCTTTCGTGATCATGGAACATGATAACATTCTCTTTTTCAATTTAATAACACCCTTCTACTGTAAAGTATCAGTTGTTTAATCTCAATGACCCGACCCTGTTGAGATATGTTATATAATAAGAAAATGTAGCTCTTTAGTTAGCTGCTTTAAAACAAAAAGCCAGGCCCGGACCCAGTAAGATGAAATCTAGTCACCTGCTTTTATAAGGTGTCAAGCCCACCCCCTGACCAACCCTCACTCTACTGGTTTAGCAAAATAAGTTGATACAGTACTCTTTAGAGCACAAACACGTACTGATTCTTTCTTTTCTTTTCATTAACTCACAGAACCCATTCTACTTCTAATAAAGTATATGTCTGCTTAATTTCAACAAACCTTTACCCATGTTATATATAATGTTATATTAATCAGAAAATGTAGTTTCTTTTAGTTGCTGCTTTCTGATCACAACCAAGGCTTGAACAGAAGTTGTAATTTGAGTCACCTGCTTTTATATTGTCTAGACACACTGAGTTGACACTCTCTCCTCCTGGTTCAGCAAAGTGCGTTGATACAGGACCCTTCACAGCACAGAACACAAACTGACTTTCTTTCTTTTCATTCTCTTTTAACTGAAATAAGATGCTTTCACTTAATAGAGTATATGTCTGTAATCTCAATAAACACTGTCTCACTGGGTATAAAATGATAAATTAACAAAACAGTTTATAGTTATTAAGCCGAAAGTTTCTACAACCAAGGCTAGAACAGGAATCTGTAATTTGAGTCACCTATTTTTAGGTCTAGACACACTAGTGTTTCTCTCCTCCTACTGGTTCAGCAAGTGTTGATGGGACCTTCTGGCACAGAACACACTGACTTTCTTTCTTTCTTTTTAACTGAAATAAGACCTTCTACATCTAATAAAGTTATATCATAAGCTAAACAAACCCTAAGCTCCCGCTGGGGGCTGGTGTTAAATTAAGCAGGAGATGCTGGCTTATTTAGCTACTTTCTGCTCTAAGCAGGTTAGCAGCAGGAAGTTGTAATTGAGTTCAGCTTTTATAGTGTCTAAGCCACACTCCAATACAGCTCTCACACTCCTCCTACTGGATTATAGTAGTTTATACAGTAATTTGCAGCACAGAACACAATGACTTTCCTTATTTCTTTCTTCTGTCTCATCAGCTCCTTCTAGGACTTATAAAGTATCTGTCTGCTTAATCTCAACAGACCCTGACACCTGCAGAGATATGTGTTAAATTAATGTAGCTTATTTTAATTAGTTGCATTCTGCCTAGCGAGCTAACCTGAGGAAGTTTATAATTTAAGTCACCTGCTTTTATATTCTCTAACCCACACCCCAATTAAACACTCTCTCCTCCTACAGTTCAACAAAGTAAGTTGATTTTGGACCTTCACGTACAGAATTCACACTGACTTTCATTTTTGCTCTTTTTACCGGGAAAAGACTCCTTCTACTTTTTATAAGTGTCTGTCTGCTTAATCTAAACAGACCCTGACCTTTTGATATATAAGTTAAATTAATGGTAGATGCTTTTTGGGTTATCGCTTTCTCTTCCACAGGTGCTTAACTGGAGTTGTAATTTATTAATGTGCTTTATAGTGTCTAAACCACACCCCAATCATCTCTCTCCTCCACTGATTTATCAAAAGATTGTGCTTTCTGCTCAGATCACCACTGACTTTCTTCTTTCTTTCTTTTTAAACCTGCTTAGAACCTTCTACTTCTACTATCTTCTGTAATCTCAACAGACCCAGACCCTGCTGAGATATATGTAACCATAAGAAGATTAAGGTTTTTTATTTAGATCCTCTAAAAGGCTAGCAACAGAAGTAATAATTTGAGTCACCTTTATAGTGTCAGCAACCCCCAATTAGCTCTCTCTCCCCTACTGGATACAAAGTAATTTCTTAGTACCTTTCATCATGGAACACACTGTTTTTCTTCCTTTCTTCTTTTTTTGTGCTTACCCCTTCTACTTCTAATAAAATATCCTGTAATCTCACAAACCTGACTCTTGTTGAGATGTGGTGCATTGATGAGGTTAAAGCTTCTTTGGGCTGCTTTATGCTCTTCAGGCAAGGCTAGCACCATAGTGTTGTAATCTGACTCACCTGCAGTGTCAAAGTCACCCCTCCCATCAGATCTCTCTCCTCCTACTGGTTTAGCAAATAAGTTGATACAGTACTCTTCAGAGCACAGAACACTCTGGCTTTCTTCCTTTCCTTTTTTTTGTTTGACCTCGTGGAGCCGCTGACTTCTAATAAGTATATGTCTGCTTAATCTTGGCAAACCCTGACTCCTGCTTATATATGATTGTTAAATTAACAAGAAAAATGTACTTCTTTTTAGCTGCTTGCTCTACAAAAGGCTAGAACAGGAAGTTGTATTTGAGTCACCTTGCTTTTAGTTGTCTAAGCCACACTTTCTAGTGCTTCCTCCTCCTACTGTTCAGCAAAGTGTTGATACAGGACCCTTCACAGCACAGAACACACACTGACTTTCTTTTTCTTTCTTTCTTCTTAACCCATTAAGACCACTTACTTAATAAAGAATCTGTCTGCTTAATCTCAGCAGACCTTGACTCCTGCTAAGAACAAGTGTTAAATTAATAAAAGGTGAGCTATTTTTAGTTGCTTTTTGCTCTAAAAGCAAGGTGGCACGAGTTGTAATTTGAGTCACCTGCTTTTATAGTGTCTAAGACACACCCCAATAAAGTCTCTGTCCTCCTACTGATTAGCAAGTCAGTTGATACAGTACGCTTACAGCAAAGCATAAACGATTCTTTCTTTCTTTCTTTTTAACTCTAATATGTCCTTCCAACTCTTACCAGTATCTGCTTAATCTCAATACTCTGACACCTGCAGAATATGTAATAAATTGATAATAAGTAACTTCTTTAGTTGGCGGCTTTGCTCTGTGTTGCCAACAGGAAGTTGTAATTTGAGTCACCTGCTTTTTATAGTGCCCAAGTACACCCCCATTGCTCTACCTCCTATAGTTCAGCAAGTGTTTATACAGGACCTTCACAGCACAGAACCACTTTCTTTTCTTTCTCTTTTAACTGAAATAATCCCCTTCACTTAATAAAGTATCTGTCTGTGTCCCAACAGACACTGACTCCTGCTTAGATACAAGTGTTAAATTAATAAGAAGATGCAGTTTATTTTAGTTATGCCTGTTGTATACAAGGTAACAGGAAGTTGTAATTTGTGTCACCTGCTTTTAATTTTCTAAGACACTCACTCTCTCAATTAGGTCTCTCTCTCCTCCCGGTTCAGCAAAGTAGGTTGATACAGGACCCTTTACAGCACAGAACACACTGACTTTCTTCTTTCTTTTCTCTTTAACCCAATAAGACCCCTTCTACTTAATAAAGTATATGTCTGCTTAATCTCAACAACCTGATTCCTACTGAGATATAAATGATAACTAACAAAAATGTAGCTGTTTTATTGGTTGCTCTGCTCTACAGCCAAGGCTGGGGCAGAAGTTGTATTTCAGTCCTTGCTTTATACTGTCTAGAGACCCCCCCAGTCGCTCTTCTCTCCTACTGGTTCAGCAAAGTGTTGATACAGACCTTCACCTTTAGAACACACATGACTTTCTTTCTTTCTTTTTTAACTTCAATCGGGCCTTTCTACTTAATAAAGAATCTGTCTGCAATCTCAGCAGACTTGATTCCTGCTAAGATACAAGTAAATTAATAAAAAGACTTATTTAGTTATTGCTTTCTGCTCTAAAAGCAAGGGTGGCATCAGGAAGTTGTAATTTGAGTCACCTGCTTTTATAGTGTCTAAGACACACTCCCAATAAAGCTCTCTCTGTCCTCCTACTGGATTAGCAAAGTAAGTTGATACAGTACGCTTCACAGCAAAGAACATAAACTGACTTTCTTTCTTTTCTTTCTTTTTTAACTCTAAATAAGGATCCTTCCAACTCTTACAAAGTATCTGTCTGTTTAATCTCACTCCTGACACCTGCAGAGTATGTATTAAATTACAAATGCCAACTTCTTTTAGTTAGCGTGACTCTGCTCTGCAAAGCAAAAGGCTAGCAACAGGAAGTTGTAATTTGATCCTACTAACTTTTTATAATTACTAAGCTACACCTCAATTAAGCTCACCTCCTACTGGTTCAGCAAAGTAAGTTGATACAGGACCCTTCACCTTTAGAACTCACTGGCTTTCTTCCTTTCTTCTTTTTTAACTGAAATAAGGCCCTTCTACTAATAAAGTATCTGTCTGTAATCCCATGAACACTGACTCCTATGCTTAGATACAAGTATTAAATTAATAAGAAGATACAGCTTATTTTGGTTACCTGCTTGCTGTACAAGGAGCTAGCAACAGGAAGTTGTAATTGTGTTACCTGTTTTTAATGTGTCTAAGACACCACCTCTCAGTCATGCTCTCTCCTCCTACCGTTCCTTAAAGTAGGTTGATGGATACCTTTACAGCACAGAACACACATTGACTTCTTTTTTTTTTCTCTTTTTAACTTCATAAGACCCTTCTACTTAATAGTATATGTCTGCTTAGTCTCAACAAACTCTGATTCCCTACTGAGATATAAATGATAATTAACAAGAAAATGGCTGTTTTGTTGTGCTTTTCTCTACAGCAAGGCTGGGAACAGGGTTGTATTTCGTCACTTGTTTTATACTGTCTAGGACACCCCCAATTAAGCTCTCTCCTACTGGTTCAGCAAAGTATGTTGATATACTTCACCTTAGAACACACACTGACTTTCTTTCTTTTCTTTCTTTTAACTGAAATAAGCCCTTTCTACTTCTATTAAAGTATGTCTGCTTAATCTCATCAAACCCTGACCTCTGCTGAGATAGTGTTAAATTAATAGGAAGATATATTTATTTTTGAAGAAGTTTCTCCCAAAGGCACAGCAATGAGTTGTAATTTGAGTTACTTTATAGTGTCTGTTTCACACTCTAGTGCCTCTCTTTTCTACTGGTTTGCAAAGTAAGTTGAAACCGGTCCCTACACAGCTGGAACACAAACTGACTTTTTTTTTTTTTCTTTTCTGTCTCAATTGGGCCTCTTTACTCTAAGTAAAGCATTCATTGCTTTATCTCAATAAAACCCCGACATCTTCAGAGAGATGTGTTAAATTAATAAGTAAATTAGCTATAGTTATCTGTATCTCTCTGCATAAAAGGGTTAAATAGAAGTTGATTTGGGTCAATTGCTTATATTGTCTGTCAACCCCAAATAAGCTCTCTCAATTCCCACTGGTTCAGCAGTACTTGATACAGGACCTTGGCACAAGAACACACTGACTTTCTTTCTTTCTTTAACTGAAATAGACCCTTCTACTTCTAATAAAGTATCTGTCTGCTTTTGTCAACAGACCCTGATTCCTGTTGAGATATAAGTTAAATTAATAAAAGATGTAGCTTATTTTGTTATCTGCTTTCTGCTCTACGTAAGTTACAGGAGTTTAATTTGAGTAACCTGTTTTATAGTGTCTAAGCTGCAATCAAGTTCTTTCTCCTCCCACTGGTTTAACAGCAAGTGGGTAGTACCTTCATGGCGGAACATCACTGACTTTCTTTCTTTCTTTCTTTTTAACCTAAATAAGAAACTTCACTTCTATAACGTATCTGTCTGTTTAATCAATGACCCAGACTCTTGCTGAGATATGTGTGTTAACAGTAAGAGATGTAGTTCTTTATTGGGTGCTTTCTCCTCTAAAAGCTACTTGCAAAGAAAGTTATAATTTGTTTCACCTGTTTTATAGTCTTTAAGCCACACCCCAATTGTTTCTCTCCTACTACTGATTTAGCAATGTGTTGACAGTACCTTCATAGCACAGAACACTGCTGAATTTCTTCTTTTTTTTTTTTAACTTGAATAAGGACCTTCTCTACTTAATAACGTATCTGTCTGTTTCTAATCTCAACAGACCCGTTCTTTGATGCAAGTGTTAACCCTAAGGTGTAGTTTTTTGTTGGCTGTTCTCCTCTAAAATCAGGCTAGCAACAGGAAGTTGTAATTTGGAGTCACCCGTTTTAGTGTCAGGCACACCCCAATTTAACTCTTTTCCTCCTACTGATTTACAAAGTAATTCATACAGTACCTTTCATCATGGACACACTGACTTTCTTTTTTTTTCTTTTTTTAACCTTAAATATCCTTCTACATCTAATAAATTATCTGTCTGTATATCATGAGACCCTGACTTTGTTGATGTAGGTGTTAAATTAATAACAAAATTAAGCTTTTTTGTTAGCTGCTTTATGCTCTACAAGGCACCAAAATTTGTAGTCTAGTCACCTATTTTGATAGTGCTCAAGTCACCTCCCAATTATGCCTGTCCTCCTACAGGTTTGCAAAATAAGTTGATACAGTGCCTTCAGAGCACAGAACTCACACTGACTTTTTCCTTCCTTTTTTTTCTTTCTTTAACCTCAATAGGTTCTTCTTCTTTCTGATAAAATATTTGTCTGGTTACTCTCAACAAACACTGACTCCTGCTGAGACATAATGTTAAATTAACAAGAAAATTTAGCTTCTTTAGTTATTGCTTTCTGCTCTAAACCAAGGCTAGCAACATAGTTGTAATGTAGTTACCTGTTTTTATATTGTCTGAACACCTCCAATTGCTTCCTCCTACTGGTTCAGCAAAGTGTTGATACAGGACCCTTCACAGCCTAGAACACACTGACTTTCTTCTTTCTCTTCTTAGCCGTATTAAGACCCCTTCTGCTTTCACATGTGTCTGCTTAATCTCAACAGACCCTGACTCTGCTGAGATGCCAGTGTTAAATTAATAAGAGCGTAGCTTATTTAAGTTAGCTGCTTTCTGCTCTAAAAGCAAAGGCTATCGAGAAGTTGTAATTTAAGTCAGTTACTTTTATAATTGCCCTAGACACTCCCAATAAAGCTCTCTCTACAACTTCTGTTGCTGAGCACTTGCAAAGCAAAAAGCAGCTAATAAATAGCTATATTGTCTTATTAACTTGCCTTATATCAGAAGGAGTCGGTCTGTGGAGATGAATCGAAGAATGCTATTAGAAGTAGAAGGGTCTATTTGGGTTAAAAGAAAGTAAAGAAAATAGTGTGTGTTCTGTGCTGTGAAGGTACTGTCAACCTACTTTGCTAAACTAGGACGAGTAGAGAGAGCAATTGAGGAGTTGTAACATAATAAAGCAGGCTCAATTACAACTCACTATTGTAGACTTGCTAGTAGAGGCTGAAGGAAATAACTAAGGAAGCTACATTTCTTTGTAATTTATCTCTCATATCTCAGCAGAGTCAGATACACTTGATATTAGGCACACGATACATGATAGAGCAGAAGAGACATTTAGGGTTAAAAAGAAAAGAAAAGTCAGTGTGTTGCTTTCCTCCAGAGGGTATTGTATCAACTTACATACTAAACCAGTGGGAGGGGAGAGAGAGATTAACCAGGGGTGTGCCTTGAACTCTAAAGCAGGTGACTCAATTTCAACTTCCTGGCAACGCTAGAAAAGTGAAAGCAATAACAAAGTGGCTACATTGTCTTAATAATTTAATACTTATCTCAGCAATATAGGGTCTGTAAGTTCAGAACAGAAATGTTATTAAGCAGAAGGGTCTTATATAGGTTTAAATAAGAAGAACAGAAAAAAGTCAGTAAAGTATTCTCGCAGTGAGAAGGTACTGTATCATTTACTGATAATCAGTAGGTGGAAGAGCAATTTTGGGTGTGGCAGACACTATGAAAGTGTCAATTACAACACCTGTTACGAGCCTGTCAGAGGAAGCACCTAACTAAAAGCCCATTTTCTTAATAATTTAACACTTATATCTCAACGAAGTCAGGGTCTATTGAGATTAAGCAGACATATACTTTTAGAAGTAGAAGTGTCTTCTATAGGGTCAAAACAGAAAAAAGAAAGAAAGTCGTAAGTGTTCACTGCTGAGAAGGGTACTCTATCAATTACTTTGCTAAACCAGTAGGAGATGGAGCACAATTGGGGGTGTGGATTGACACTATAAAGCAGATAACTCAGATTAACTTCTTGCTCCAAACCTTGAAGAGCAGAAAGCAACAACTAAAATAAGCTACATTTACAATAATTGCCACATTTATCTCAGCAGGTCATGGCTGACGAGATTAAGGAACAGATACTTTATTAGACGTAGAAGGTCTATTTATGGTTAAAAGAAAGAAAACAAAGACAGTCAGTGTGTGAGTGGGGTACTGTATTAACCGCTGCTAAAAGTAGGAGGAAAATTAGTACGGAGTGGCTTAGACACTAAAGCAGGTGACTCAAATTACAACTTTGTAGCTAGCCTTATAGAGAGAAAGCATGAACCAAACTACATTTCTATTAATTTAACACTTATACCTCAGCAGTCATGGACTACTGAGGATAAAGAACAGATACTTTATTAAAAGTAGAAGGGTCTTATTTAGGGTTAAAAGAGAGAAAGAAAAGAAAGGAAGTGGGTATTTCTACTATGAAGGGTACTGTATAACTTATTTTGCTAAACAAGTAGGATGAGATGAAGAAGCAAGTGGAAATCAAGCCAAAAATACTATAAAAGCAGGACTCAAATTTCAACTCCTGTTATAGCATGATAGTGAAAGCAATAATAAAAAGCTACATTTTTATTCATTTAACCTTACATCTCAGCAGATCAGATCTTTGAGATTAGACAGATACTTTATGAGAAAGAGAAGAGGTATTTGGGGATAAAAGAAAAACAAAACAAATTCAGTGCATATTCTGTGCTGTGAAGACACTGTATCAACGCTACTAAACCAGTTGGAGGAGAGAGCTGAATTGGGGTGCAAAACAGACACTGCAAAAGTGACTCAAGTAACTACATTTGGCAGCCTTTCTTGTGAGCAGAAAGCAATAACTAAAAGAGCTACATTTCTTAATTTAACCTTATCTCAGCAGCAGTAGGGTCGGTAGGATTAGCAGACAAAACACATTAGAGTAGAAGAGTCTTATTTAGGGTTGAAAAAGAAAAGAAAGAAAGTCAGTGTATTTCTGTACTGTGAAGGATACTGTAGCAACACTTTGCAAAACCAACAGGAGCGAAGATGATGGAGGTGGCCAGACACAATATAAAACAAGTGACTGAACTACAACTTCTATTGCTAGCTGTCTGAAACGAAAGCAACCGTAAAAACTACATTTCTTATTAATTTAGCACTTTTAGCTCAGCAAGAGTCTGGGTCTATTGAGATTAAGGACAGATACAATATTAAATGAAGAGTCTATTTAGATTGAAAAAAAAAAAGTGAAAGTCAGTGTGAGAGTGAAAATACAGTGAACACTTTGCTAAAACAGTGGGAGAAAAGTAATGCAGGATGTGGCTTAGACACTATAAAGTAGGTGACTCAAATTACAAACTCTGTGATGGCTGCTGACAGAGGAGTGAACTAAATATAAAACAACATTTTCTTAATTTAACATGACATCTCAACAGGAGGCATGGTCTATTAGTAAGGAGACAAATACTATTAAATAGAAGGGTCTTATTTAGGGTTAAAGGAAAAAAGAAGAAAAGTCAGAGTATTCTGTGCTGTGAGGCACATATCAAATGCTTTGCTAAACCAGTAGGAGGTAAAATTAAGTGGGAGACAGGTGGACAGTATAAAAGCAGGTGACTCAAATTACAACTTCCTGTTGCTAGCCTTGTACAGCAGAAAGCAATAACTAAAACACTACATTTTCTTATTAATTTAACACTTATATCAGCAGCGAGATCTGTTGAGTAACAGATAAATACTTTATGTAGTTGAAGGTACTGTTGGGTTAAAAGTGAAAGAAAAAAATCGTGTGTTCTGTGCTGAGAAGTACTGTAACAACCACTACTAAAACAGATGGAGGAGAGAGCTTAATAGGGGCTGTGGCTTAGACACTATAAAGCAGGTGACCATTACAACTCTGTTTGTAATCTGCTTGAAGAGCAGAAAGCAGCTAACTAAAGTTACATTTCTTATTAATTTAACCTTATCTCAACGGGAATCAAGGACTGTGGGGAGAAAGCAGATAATGTGATGACAAGTAGAGAGGGACTTATTCAGGGTTAAAGTGAGAAGAAAAAAGAAAGTCAGTATTTTTCTGCACTAAAGAGAAATTACTGCAGCACTGGCTACTAAACCAGTGGGAGGCTAATGGGGTGCAAGCAGACACTATAAAGTGGTGAAATTACAACCTATTACTAGCCTTGTAGAGCAGAAAGCAGTTAACTATTAGAAACTACATTTTCTTTTAATTTAACACTTATATCTCAGCAGGGTCTGGTCTATTGAGATTAGGAACAGATACATCATTAAAGTGAAGGGTCTTATTAGGGTTAAAAGAATGAAAAGAAAAAAAAGAAAAGAAAAGTAAGTTCTGTGCTGTGAGTAGATAATTTGTGTCAACAACACTACTAAACCATTATGGGAGAGGAAATGAATTAGGGGTATGAAAAGCAGACACTATGGGTGGCTAATGCAACTCTGTTACTAACCTAGCATGGCGCGAAGCAGCTAACTAAAAGAAACTACATTTTCTTATTAATTTAAGACTTGTAACACCAGGAGTCAGAATCTATTGAGGTTAACCAGTCAGATACTGGTAGAATCAGAAGGGTCTTGTTAGGGTTAAAGAAAAAGAAAAGAAGTGGTGTTCTGTGCTGTGAGCTACTGTATCCAACACACAACTAAACAAATGGGATGAGAGGCTGCAACAGGGGGGTGTGGCTTAGATGGCATAAAGTAGCTGACTCAAATGCAACTTCCTGTTGCTAGCCTTGCAGCAGCAGAAGCAATAACTAAAGAACTACATTTCTTATTTATTTAAAACTCATTTCAACAGAATCCGGGTCTATTGAGGTTAAACAGACAGATACTTTATAGAAATAGTGAGGTCTTATTCAAATTAAAAAAAGAAAAAAGAAAGAAAGTCAGTGTGTTCTGTACTGAGAAGGTACTTATCAACACTTTGCTAAACCAGTAGGAGGAGAGAAATTAATCAGAATTGAGTTAGACACTATAAAGCAGGTGACTCAGTGATAACTTCCTGTTGCTTATTCTTTCTTGTGAACAATAAGCAGCTACTACAAGCATTTCTTATTAATTTAACACTTGTATCAACAAGTTCAGTCTAATGAGGTAGCAGATAGATACTTTATTAAGTAGAGGGACTTATTTAAGTTAAAGAGAGAAAGAAAGAAGAAGTCAGAAAGTGTTCTGTGCTGTAGAGGACTTGAAACTTACTTTGCTAAACCAGAAGGGAGGAGAGAGAGAGCTTAATAGGGGCTGTAGCTTAGACAATATAAAACAGGTGACTCAAATTACAACTTCCTGTTGCTAACCCACTTATGGAGCAGAAAGCAATAACTAGAAAAATACCTTTCTTATAAATTTAACACTATATCTCAAAAGGAGTCATGGTCTGTTGAGATTAAACACTCAATACTATTTGATTTAGAAGGGTCTTATTCAAAGTTAAAAAGAAAAGAAAAGAAAGAGTTTGTATTCTGTGCTAGTGATATATATGAACTTCTTTGCTAAACCAGGAGGAGAGAAATTAATTAGTGTGGTTGGACACTATAAAAGCAGATGACTGAGAACAACTATGTTGCTAACCTTGTAGAGCAGATAGCAACTAACAAAAGAAGCTACATTTCTTAATAATTTAGCACTTATATCTCAACAGGAGTCAAGTCTGTAGAGTTAAACGTCAGATACTTTGTTAAATTGGTGAGAATCTTATTTGGAATAAAAAAGAAAACAAAAGAAAGTCGTGTTGTGTTCTGTGCTATGAAGTTGCTATATTAACACCTTGCTAAACCAGTAGAGCGAGAGGCTGTAAGAAGAGGGGCTGTTAGATGGCATAAAGTAGATTATCAAGTGCAACTTCTATTGTCAAGCTTGTAGAGCGAAAGCTAACAAAAAGTTACATTTTCTTCAATAATTTAAAAACTCACATTTCAGCAGGAGTCAGTGTCTATTGAGATTAAGCAGACACATACTTTATTAGAAGTAGAAGGGGTCTTATTTAGAGTAAAAAAAAGAAAGAAAAGAAAGAAAGTCAGTGTGTGTTCTGAGCTGAGAAGGACACTGTAGCAACTTACTTTGCTAAACCAGTAGGAGGCATGAGAGGTTAATTGGGGTGTGGCTTAGACACTATAAAAACAGGCGATTCAAATTTCAACTTCCTGTTGCTAGCCAGTCTTGTGGAGCAGAAAGCAGCTAATTAAAAGAAGCTACATTTTCGTATTAATTTAACACTTATATCTCAGCAGGAGTCCGGGTCTGTTGAGATTAAGTATACAGATACATTATTAAAAGTAGAAAGGGTCTCATTTAGATTTAAAAATGAAAGAACAGAAAGAAAGGCAGTGTGTGAGTGAAGGGTTCTGTATGAACTTACTATGTTAAACCAGTAGGAGGAGATAAAAATTAATTCGGGGGTGTGGATTAGACACTATAAAAGTAGGTGACTCAAATTACAACCTCCTGTTGCTAGCCTTGCTTATAGAGGAGAAAGCAGCTAACTATAAGAAGCTACATTTTCTTATTAATTTAACAAATATCTCAGCAGGAGGCATGGTCTATTGAGATTAAGGAGACAGGTACTTTATTAGAAGTAGAAGGGGTCTTATTTAGGGTTAAAAAAGAAAGAAAAGAAAGAAAGTCAGTGTGTGTTCTGTGCTGTGAATGGTGGTGTATCAACTTACTTTAGAAAACCAGTTGGAGGATAGAGAAATTAATTAGGGGTGTGGCTTAGACACAATAAAAGCAGGTGACTGAAATTACAACTTCCTGTTGCTAACCTTGCTTGAAGAGCAGATAGCAGCTAACTAAAAGAAGCTACATTTTCTTATTAATCCAACACTTATATCTCAGCAGGAGTCAGGGTCTGTTGAGATTAAGCAGTCAGATACTTTGTTAGAAGGAGAAGGGGTCTTATTTAGGGTTAAAACAAGAAAGAAAAGAGAGAAAGAAAGTGTGTGTTCTGTGCTGTGAAGGGTACTGTATCAACTTATTGTGTCTAAACCAAGCAGGAAGAGGGCTGTAACTGGAAAGTGTAAAGCCAGATGGTATGAAGTAGGTGACTCAAATTCAACTTCCTGTTGCTAGTCTTTGCTTGTAGAGCAGAAAGCAGCTAACTAAAAACTACATTTTCTTATTAATTTAACACTTACATCTCAGACAGAGTCAGGGTCATAGGGATTAAGCAGACAGATACTTAATGAGAAGAAGAAGGGGTCTTATTTAGGGATAAAAAAAGAAAAAAAGAAAGTCAGTGTGTGTTCTGTGCTGTGAAGGGTACTGTATCAACTTACTTTGCTAAACCAGTTGGAGAAGAGCTGAATTGGGGGTCTGGCTTAGACAGTATAAAAGCAGGTGACTCAAATTACAACTTCCTGTTGCTATCCATTGTTGTAGAGCAGAAAGCAGCTAACTAAAAGAGGCTACATTTTCTTATTAATTTAACCCATTTATCTCAGCAGCAGTCTGGGTCTGTTGAGATTCAGCAGACAGAAACTTTATTAGAAAGAAGAGGGTCTTGTTAATGGTTAAAAAAAAAGAAAATAAAGAAGCGTCAGTGTCTTTGTGCTGTGAAAGATACTGGCAGCAACTTACTTTGCTAAACCAGTAGGAGGTGAGAGAACTTAGTGGGGGTGTGGCTTAGACACTATAAAACAGGTGACTCAAATACAACTTCTGTTGCTAGGCTTGCCAACAAAAAAGCAAAAGCAGCTAACAAAATAAACTATATTGTCTTATTAACTTAACACTTATATCTCAGAAGGAGTCAGGGTCTGTGGAGATGAATCAGACAGATACTTTATTAGAAGTAGAAGGGGTCTTATTTAGGGTTAAAAAAGCAAAGAAAAGTCAGTGTAGTGTTCTGTGCTGTGAAGGTAATTCAATCAACTACACTTAAAACTAGGTCAAGTAGAGAGAGCTTAATTGAGGGAGTTGCTTAGACATAATAAAAGCAGGTGACTCAAATTACAACTTCCTGTTGCTAGACTTGCTAGTAGAGCTGAAGGAAGCTAACTAAAGGAAGCTACATTTTCTTTGTAATTTATCTCTCATATCTCAGCAGGAGTCAGATTTTCTTGATATTAGGCACACAGATACCTTATTAGAAGTAGAAGGGGACTTATTTAGGGTTAAAAAAGAAAGAAAAGAAAGAAAGTCAGTGTGTGTTCTTTCCTGCGAAGGGTATTGTATCAACTTACTATACTAAACCAGTAGGAGAGAGAGAGAGAGAGAGATTAATTCGGGGGTGTGCCTTAGACACTATAAAAGCAGGTGACTCAAATTTCAACTTCCTGTTGCTAGCCTTGCTAGAAGAGTAGAAAGCAGATAACTAAAAGTGGCTACATTGTCTTATTAATTTAATACTTTTATCTCAGCAGCTGTCAGGGTCTGTTGAGATTCAGCAGACAGAAATGTTATTAGAAGTAGAAGGGGTCTTATATGGGGTTTAAATAAGAAAGAACAGAAAAAAGTCAGTAAGTGTTCTCAGGTGAGAAGGGTACTGTATCATTTTACTTTGCTAATCCAGTAGGTGGAGAAAGAGCTTAATTTTGGGTGTGGCTTAGACACTATGAAAGCGGGTGACTCAAATTACAACTTCCTGTTTCTAGCCTTTCTTGAAGAGGAGAAAGCACCTAACTAAAAAAGGCTACATTTTCTTATTAATTTAACACTTATATCTCAGCAGGAGTCAGGGTCTGTTGAGATTAAGCAGACATATACTTTTTTAGAAGTAGAAGGTGTCTTCTTTAGGGTTAAAACAAGAAAGAAAAGAAAGAAAGTCAGTAAGTGTTCTGTGCTGAGAAGGGTACTCTATCAATTTACTTTGCTAAACCAGTAGGAGGAGATGGAGCTTAATTGGGGGTGTGGATTAGACACTATAAAAGCAGATAACTCAGATTACAACTTCTTGTTGCAAGTCTTGCTTGAAGAGCAGAAAGCAGATAACTAAAATAAGATACATTTACTTATTAATTTAACACATTTATCTCAGCAGGAGTCATGGTCTGTTGAGATTAAGGAGACAGATACTTTATTAGACGTAGAAGGGGTCTCATTTATGGTTAAAAAAGAAAGAAAACAAAGACAGTCAGTGTGTGAGTGAAGGGTACTGTATTAACTTACTTTGCTAAAAAAGTAGGAGGAGAGAGAAATTAATTACGGGAGTGGCTTAGACACTATAAAAGCAGGTGACTCAAATTACAACTTCCTGTTGCTAGCCTTGCTTGTAGAGCAGAAAGCAGTGAACCATAAGAAGCTACATTTTCTTATTAATTTAACACTTATACCTCAGCAGGAGTCATGGACTACTGAGATTAAGCAGACAGATACTTTATTAGAAGTAGAAGGGGTCTTATTTAGGGTTAAAAAGAGAAAGAAAAGAGAGAAAGGAAGTGGGTGTTCTGTGCTGTGAAGGGTACTGTATCAACTTATTTTGCTAAACCAGTAGGATGAGATGCAGCTTAATTGGGGGTGTGGCTTAAATGCTATTAAAGCAGGAGACTCAAATTTCAACTTCCTGTTGCTAGCCTTGCTTGTAGAGCCGAAAGCAGCTAACTAAAAGAAGCTACATTTTTTTATTCATTTAACACTTACATCTCAGCCGGAGTCAGGGTCTTTTGAGATTAAGCAGACAGATACTTTATGAGAAGTAGAAGGGTCTTATTTAGGGATAAAAAAGAAGAAAACAAAATTCAATTACATGTTCACAATACTGTGAAGGTACTGTATCAACGCTACTAAACCAGTTAGAGGAGAGAGCTGAATTGGGGGTGTGGCTTAGACACTGCAAAAGCAGGTGACTCAAATTACAACTTCCTGTTGTTAGCCTTTCTTGTAGAGCAGAAAGCAGCTAACTAAAAGAGGCTACGTTTTCTTATTAATTTAACCCCTTTATCTCAGCAGCAGTAAGGGTCTGTTGAGATTCAGCAGACAGAAACTTTATTAGAAGTAGAAAGGGGTCTTATTTAGGGTTAGAAAAAGAAAGAAAAGAAAGAAAGTCAGTGTGTGTTCTGTGCTGTGAAGGGTACTGTAGTAACTTACTTTGCTAAACCAGAAGGAGGCGAGAGAGCTAGATTGGGGTGTGGCTTAGACTGTATAAAAACAGGAGACTCAAATTACAACTTCTTGTTGCTAGCCTTGCTTGTAAAGCAAAACGCAGCTAACTAAAATAAGCTACATTGGCTTATTAATGTAACGCTTTTATCTCTGCAGGAGTCAGGGTCTGTGGAGATTAATAAGACAGATACTTTATTAGAAGTAGAAGGGGTCTTATTTAGGGTTAAAAAAGAAAGTAAAGGAAGTCAGTGTGTGTTCTGTGCTGTGAAAGGTACTGTATCAACTTATTTTGCTAAACCAGGATGAGTAGAGAGAGCTCAATTGAGGGAGTTGCTAAGACACAATAAAAGCAGGAGACTCAAATTAAAACTTCCTGTTGCTAGCCTTGCTAGTAGAGCAGAAAGAAGCTAACGAAAAGAAGCTACATTTTCTTTTTAATTTATCATTATATCTCAGCAGGAGTCAGATTTTCTTGAGATTATGCAGACAGATACTTTATTAGAAGTAGAAGGGGTCTTATTTAGGGTTAAAAAAGAAAGAAAAGTAAGAAAGTCAGTGTGTGTTCTTTGCTGTGAAGGGTACTGTATCAACTTACTTTGCAAAACCAGTAGGAGAGAGAGAGTTTAATTGGGGGGGTGTCTTAGACACTATAAAAGCAGGTGACTCAAATTTTAACTTCCTGTTGCTAACCTTGCTAGTAGAGCAGAAAGCAGCTAACTAAAAGATTCTACATTGTCTTATTAATTTAACACTTTTATCTCAGCAGCTGTCGGTCTGTTGAGATACAGCAGACAGAAACTTTATTAGAAGTAGAAGGGGTCTTATATAGGGTTTAAATAAGAAAGAAAAGAAAGAAAGTCTGTAAGTGCTCTCTGGTGAGAAGTGTACTGTATAAACTTACTTTGCTAATCCAGTAGGAGGAGAGAGAGCTTAATTTGGGGTGTGTCTTAGACACTATAAAAGGAGGTGACTCAAATTACAACTTCCTGTTTCTAGACTTTCTTGCAGAGGAGAAAGCAGCTAACTAAAATAGGCTACCTTTTCTTATTAATTTAACATTCATATCTCAGCAGGAGTCAGTGTGTGTTGAGATTAAGCAGACAGATACTTTTTTAGAAGTAGAAGACATCTTCTTTAGGGTTAAAACAAGAAAGAAAAAGAAAGAAAGTCAGCAAGTGTTCTTTGCTGAGAAGGGTACTGTATCAATTTACTTTGCTAAACCAGTAGGAGGAGATGGAGCTTAATTGGGGGTGTGGATTAGACACTATAAAAGCAGGTGACTCAGATTACAACTTCCTGTTGCTTGGCTTGCTTGAAGAGCAGAAAGCAGCTAACTAAAATAAGCTACATTTTCTTATTAATTTAACACTTTTATCTCAGCAGGAGTCAGGGTCTGTTGAGATTAAGCAGACAGATACTTTATTAGACGTAGAAGGGGTCACATTTAAGGTTACAAAAGAAAGAAAACAAAGAAAGTCAGTGTGTGTTCTGTACTGTGAAAGGTGGTGTATCAACTTACTTTGCTAAACCAGTTGGAGGAGAGAGCTGAATTGGGGGGTCTGGCTTAGACACTATAAAAGCAGGTGACTCAAATTACAACTTCCTGTTGCTAGCCTTTCTTGTAGAGCAGAAAGCAGCTAACTAAAAGAAGCTACATTTTCTTTTTAATTTAACCCATTTTTCTCAGCAGCTGTCTGGGTCTGTTGAGATTCAGCAGACAGAAATTTTATTAGAAGTAGCAGGGGTCTTATTTAGGGTTAAAAAAACAAAGAAAACAAAGAAAGTCAGTGTGTGTTCTGTGCTGAGAATGGTGGTGTATCAACTTACTTTGCAAAACAGTTGGAGGAGAGAGAAATTAATTAGGGGTGTGGCTTAGACACTATTAAAGCAGGTGACTGAAATTACAACTTCCTGTTGCTAACCTTGCTTGTAGAGCAGATAGCAGCTAACTAAAAGAAGCTACATTTTCTTATTAATCTAACACTTATATCTCAGCAGGAGTCAGGGTCTGTTGAGATTAAGCAGTCAGATACTTTGTTAGAAGTAGAAGGTGTCTTCTTTTGGGTTAAAAAGGAAAGAAAAGAAAGAAAATCAGTGTGTGTTCAGTGCTGTGAAGGATACTGTATCAACTTACTTTGCTAAACCACTAGGATGAGATGCAGCTTACTTGGGGGTGTGGCTTAAATGTAATAAAAGGAAGTGACTCAAATTAAAACTTCCTGTTGCTAGCCTTGCTTGTAGAGCAGAAACCAGCTAACTAAAAGAAGCTACATTTTCTTATTAATTTAACATGCACATCTCAGCAGGAGTCAGGGTCTATTGAGATTAAGAAGACAGATATTTTATTAGAAGTAGAAGGGGTCTTGTTTAGGGATAAAAAAGAAAGAAAACAAAGAAAGTCAGTGTGTCTGTTCTGTGCTATGAAGAGTGCTGTATAAACTTACTTTGCTAAACCAGTAGGAGGAGAGAGAGAACTTAATTGGGGGTGTGGCTTAGAGACACTATAAAAGCAGGTGAATCAAATTACAACTTCGACTTGGTAGCCTTGCTTGTAGAGCAGAAAGCAGCTAACTGAAAGAAGCAATATTTTCAAATTAATTTAACACTTATATCTCAGCAGGAGTTAGGATCTTTTGAGGTTAAGAAGACAGATACTTTCTTAGAAGTAGAGGGGGATTTATTTCGGGTTAAAAAAAGAAAGAAAAGAAAGAAAGTCAGTATTTGTTTTGTGCTGTGAAGGCTACTGTATCAACTTATTTTACTAATCCAGTAGGAGGAGAGAGATCTTAATTGAGGGAGTGGCTAAGACACAATAAAATCAGGTGACTCAAATTACAACTTCCTGTTGCTAGCCTTGCTTGTAGAGCAGAAAGTAGAAAACTAAAATAAGCTACATTTTCTTTTTAATTTAACACATATAACTCAGCAGACAGATACTTTTTTAGAAGTAGAAGGTGTCTTCTTTAGGGTGAAAACAAGAAAGAAAAGAAAGAAAGTCAGTAAGTATTCTGTGCTGAGAAGGGAACTGTATCAATTTACTTTGCTGAAAAAGTAGGAGGAGAGAGAAATTAATAGCGGGAGTGGCTTAGACAGTAAAAAAGCAGGTGACTCAAATTACAACTTCTTGTTGCTAGCCGTGCTTGTAGAGCAGAAAGCAGCGAACTATAAACTACATTTTCTTATTAATTTAACACATATATCTCAGCAGGAGTCATGGTTCTATTGAGATTAAACAGACAGATACTTTATGAGAGAGTAAATTAGTCTTATTAAGGGTTAATAAGAGAAAGAAAAGAGAAAGGAAGTGTGTGTTCTATGCTGTGAAGGGTACTGCATCAACTTACTTGCTAAACCAGAAGGATGAGAGGGAGCTTAATTGGGAGTGTGTAAATAAATGCAATAAAAGCAGGTAACTCAAATTACAACTTCCTGTTGTTAGCCTTGTATGGAGTCAGAAAGCAGCTAACTAAAAGAAGCTAAATTTTCTTATTAATTTAACACTTACATCTCATCAGGAGTCAGGGTCTATTGGGATTAAGCAGACAGATACTTTATTAGAAGAAGAAGGGGTCTTGTTTAGAGATAAAAAAGAAAGAAAACAAAGAAAGTCAATGTGTGTGTTCTGTGCTATGAAGGGTGCTGTATCAACTTACTTTGCAAATTCAGTAGGAGGAGAGACAGAGCTAATTAGAGGTGTAAGCAGACACTATAAAAGCAGGTGAATCAAATTACAACTTCCAGTTGGTAGTACTTGTATAGAGCAGAAAGCAGCTAACTGAAGAGCAATATTTTCAAATTAATTTAACTCTCATATCTCAGCAGGAGTCAGGGTACTTTGAGGTTAAGAAGACAGATACTTTCTAGAAGTAGTAGGGATTTATTTTGGGTTAAAAAGAAAGAAAAGAAGAAAGTCAGAATGTGTTTTGTGCTGTGAAGGCAACTGTATCAACTTATTTTACTATTCCAGTAGGAGGAGAGAGACCTTAATTGAGGGAGTGGCTTAGACACAATAAAATCAGGTGACTCAAATAACAACTTCCTGTTGCTAGCCTTGCTTGTAGAGCAGAAAGTAGAAAACTATAAGAAGCTACATTTTCTTATTAATTTAACACTTATATCTCGGCAGGAGTCAGAGCCTCTTGAGATTAAGGAGACAGATACTTTATTAGAAGCAGAAAGGGTCTTATTTAGGGTTTAAAAAGAAAGAAAAGAAAGAAAGTCAGTGTGTGTTCTTTGCTGCGAAGGGTACTGTATCAACTTACTTTGCTAAACCAGTAGGAGAGAGAGAGCTTAATTGGGGGCTGTGGCTTAGACACTATAATAGCAGGTGACTTAAATTTCAACTTCCTGTTGCTAGCCTTGCTAGTAGCGCAGAAAGCAGCTAACTAAAAGTGGCTACATTGTCTTATTAATTTAAAACTCTTATCTCAGCAGCTGTCAGGGTCTGTTGAGATTCAGCAGACAGAAACTTTATTAGAAGTAGAAGAGGTCTTATATAGGGTTTAAAAAAGAAAGAAAAGAAAGAAAGTCTGTAAGTGTTATGTGGTGAGAAGGGTACTGTATCAACTTACTTTGCTAAACCAGTAGGAGGAGAGAGAGTTTAATTGGGGGTGTGGCTTACACACTGTAAAAGCAGGTGACTCAAATTACAACTTCCTGTTTCTAGCTCTTCTTGTAGAGGAGAAAGCAGTTAACTAAAATAAGCTACATTTTCCTTTTAATTTAACACTTATAACTCAGCAGGAGTTAGGGTCTGCTGAGATTAAGCAGACAGATACTTTTTTAGAAGTAGAAGGCGTCTTCTTTAGGGTCAAAACAAGAAAGAAAAGAAAGAAAGTCAGTAAGTGTTCTGTGCTGAGAAGGGAACTGTATCAATTTACTTTGCTAAACCAGTAGGAGGAGATGGAGCTTAATTGGGGGTGTGGCTTGGACACTATAATAGCAGGTGACTCAGATTACAACATACTGTTGCTATCCTTGCTTGAAGAGCAGAAAGCAGCTAACTAAAATAAGCTACATTTTCTTATTAATTTAACACTTTCAACTCAGCAGTAGTCAGGGTCTGTTGAGACTAAGCAGACAGATACTTTATTTGAAGTAGAAGGGTTTTAGGGTTAAAAAAGAAAGAAAACAAAGAGAGTCAGTGTGTGAGTGAAGGGTGCTGTATTAACTTACTTTGCTGAAAAAGTAGGAGGAGAGAGAAATTAATAGTGGGAGTGGCTTAGACAGTAAAAAAGCAGGTGACTCAAATTACAACTTCTTGTTGCTAGCCGTGTTTGTAGAGCAGAAAGCAGCGAACTATAAGAAGCTACATTTTCTTATTAATTTAACACATATATCTCAGCAGGAGTCATGGTCTATTGAGATTAAGCAGACAGATACTTTATTAGAAGTAGAATGGGTCTTATTAAGGGTTAATAACAGAAAGAAAAGAGAGAAAGGAAGTTTGTGTTCTATGCTGTGAAGGGTACTGCATCAACTTACTTTGCTAAACCAGAAGGATGAGAGGGAGCTTAATTGGGGGTGTGGCTTAAATGCAATAAAAGCAGGTGACTCAAATTACAACTTCCTGTTGCTAGCCTTGCTTGTTGGTCAGAAAGCAGCTAACTAAAAGAAGCTAAATTTTTTCTTATTAATTTAACACTTACATCTCATCAGGAGTCAGGGTCTATTGGGATTAAGCAAACAGATTTTTTTTTAGAAGAAGAAGGGGTCTTGTTTAGAGATAAAAAAGAAAGAAAACAAAGAAAGTCAATGTGTGTGTTCTGTGCTATGAAGGGTGCTGTATCAACTTACTTTGCAAATCCAGTAGGAGGAGAGACAGAGCTTAATTGGGGGTGTGGCTTAGACACTATAAAAGCTGGTGAATCAAATTACAACTTCCAGTTGGTAGCCTTGCTTGTAGAGCAGAAAGCAGCTAACTAAAAGAAGCTATATTTTCTAATTAATTTAACACTTATATCTCAGTAGGAGTCAGGGTCTTTTGAGGTTAAGAGGACAAATACTTTCTTAGAAGTAGAAGGGGATTTATTTGGGATTAAAAAAAGAAAGAAAAGAAAGAAAGTCAGTAAGTGTTCTCTGGTGAGAAGGGTACTGTATCAACTTACTTTGCTAATCCAGTAGGAGGAGAGAGAGCTTAATTGGGGGTGTGGCTTAGACACTATAAAAGCCAGTGACTCAAATTACAACTTCCTGTTTCTAGACTTTCTTGCAGAGGAGAAAGCAGCTAACTAAAATAGGCTACATTTTCTTATTAATTTAACACTCATATCTCAGCAGAAGTCAGGGTGTGTTGAGATTAAGCAGACAGATACTTTTTAAATGAGTAAGTGTTCTGTGCTGAGAAGGGTAATGTATCAACTTACTTTGCTAAACCAGTAGGAGGAGATGGCGCTTAATTGGGGTGTGGATTAGACACTATAAAAGCAGGTGACTCAGATTGTAACTTCCTGTAGCTTGCCTTGCTTAAAGAGCAGAAAGCAGCTAACTAAAATAAGCTTCATTTTCTTATTAATTTAACACTTTTATCTCAGCAGGAGTCAGGGTCTGATGAGATTAAGTAGACAGATACTTCATTAGATGTAGAAGGGGTCTCATTTAAGGTTAAAAAAGAAAGAAAACAAAGAAAGTCAGTGAGTGAGTGAATTAACTTACTTTGCTAATAAAGTAGGAGGAGAGAGAAATTAATTACGGGAGTGGCTTAGACACTATAAAAGCACGTGACTCAAATTACAACATCCTGTTGCTAGCCTTGCTTGTAGAGCAGAAAGCAGCAAACTATAAGAAGCTACAATTTCTTATTAATTTAACACTTATATATCAGCAGGAGTCATGGTCTATTGAGATTAAGCAGACAGATACTTTTTTAGAAGTAGAAAGGGTCTTATTTAAGGTTAAAAAGAGAAAGAAAAGAGAGAAAGGAAGTGTGTGTTCTGTGCTGTGAAGGGTACTGTATCAACTTACTTTGCTAAACCAGTAGGATGAGAGGCAGCTTACTTGGGGATGTGGCTTAAATGCAATAAAAGCAAGTGACTCAAATTGCAACTATCTGTTGCTAGCCTTTCTTGTAGAGCAGAAACCAGCTAACTAAAAGAAGCTACATTTTCTTATTAATTTAGCACTTACATCTCAGCAGGAGTCAGGGTCTATTGAGATTAAGCAGACAGATACTTTATTAGAAGTAGAAGGGGTCTTGTTTAGGGATAAAAGAGAAAGAAAACAAAGAAAGTCAGTGTGTGTGTTCTGTGCTATGAAGGGTGCTGTATCAACTTACTTTGCTTAACCAGTAGAAGGAGAGAGAGAGAACTTAATTGGGGGTGTGGCTTAGACACTATAAAAGCAGGTGAATCAAATTACAGCTTCCAGTTGGTAGTCTTGCTTGTAGAGCAGAAAGCAGCTAACTGAAAGAAGCAATATTTTCAAATTAATTTAACTCTCATATCTCAGCAGGAGTCAGGGTATTTTGAGGTTAAGAAGACAGATACTTTCTTAGAAGTAGAAGGGGGATTTATTTTGGGTTAAAAAAAGAAAGAAAAGAAAGAAAGTCAGAATGTGTTTTGTGCTGTGAAGGCAACTGTATCAACTTATTTTACTAATCCAGTAGGAGGAGAGAGACCTTAATTGAGGGAGTGGCTTAGACACAATAAAATCAGGTGACTCAAATAACAACTTCCTGTTGCTAGCCTTGCTTATAGAGCAGAAAGAAGCTAACTCTAAGAAGCTACATTTTCTTATTAATTTAACACTTATATCTCAGAAGGAGTCGGAGCCTCTTGAGATTAAGGAGACAGATACTTTATTAGAAGTAGAATGGGTCTTTTTTAGGGTTTAAAAAGAAAGAAAAGAAAGAAAGCCAATGTGTGTTCTTTGCTGCGAAGGGTACTGTATCAACTTACTTTGCTAAACCAGTAGGAGAGAGAAAGCTTTAATTGCGGTGTGTGGCTTAGACACTATAATAGTAGGTGACTCAAATTTCAACTTCCTGTTGCTAGCCTTGCTAGTAGAGCAGAAAGCAGCTAACCAATAGAGGCTACATTGTCTTATTAATTTAACACTCTTATGTCAGCAGCTGTCAGGGTCTGTTGAGATTCAGCAGACAGAAACTTTATTAGAAGTAGAAGGGTTCTTATATAGGGTTTAAAAAAGAAAGACAAGAAAGAAAGTCAGAAAGTATTCTGTGGTGAGAAGGGTACTGTATCAACTTACTTTGCTAAACCAGTAGGAGTAGTGAGAGCTTAATTGGGGGTGTGGCTTACACACTGTAAAAGCAGGTGACTCAAATTACAACTTCCTGTTTCTAGCCCTTCTTGTATAGGAGAAAGCAGTTAACTAAAATAAGCTACATTTTCTTTTTAATTTAACACTTCTATCTCAGCATTAGTTAGGGTCTGTTGAGATTAAGCAGACAGATACTTTTTTAGAAGAAGAAGGCATCTTCTTTAGGGTCAAAACAAGAAAGAAAAGAAAGAAAGTCAGTAAATGTTCTGTGCTGAGAAGGGTACTGCATCAATTTACTTTGCTAAACTAGTAGGAGGAGATGGAGCTTAATTGGGGGTGTGGCTGAGACACTATAATAGCAGGTGACTCAGATTACAACTTACTGGTGCTAGCCTTGCTTGAAGACCAGAAAGCAGCTAACTAAAATAAGATACATTTTCTTATTTATTTAACACATTTATCTCAGCAGGAGTCAGGGTCTGTTGAGATTAAGCAGACAGATACTTTATTAGAAGTAGAAGGGGTCTCATTTAGGGTTAAAAAAGAAAGAAAACAAAGAAAGTCAGTGTGTGAGTGAAGTGTACTGTATTAACCTTTTTGGCTGAAAAAGTAGGAGGAGAGAGAAATTAATTGTGGGAGTGGCTTAGACACTAAAAAAAGCAGGTGACTCAAATTACAACTTCCTGTTGCTAGCCTTGCTTGTAGTGCAGAAAGCAGTAAAATATAAGAAGCTACATTTTCTTATTAATTTAACACTTATATCTCAGCAGGAGTCTTGGCCTATTGAGATTAAGCAGTCAGATACTTTATTAGAAGTAGAAGGGGTCTTATTAAGGGTTAATAAGAGAAAGAAAAGAGAGAAAGGAAGTGTGTTTTCTATGCTGTGAAGGGTACTGCATCAACTTACTTTGCTAAACCAGTAGGATGAGATGCAGCTTAATTGGGGTGTGGCTTAAATGCTATAAAAGCAGGTAACTCAAATTACAACTTCCTGTTGCTAGCCTTGCTTGTAGGTCAGAAAGCAGCTAACTAAAAGAAGCTAAATTTTCTTATTAATTTAACACTTACATCTCATCAGGAGTCAGGGTCTATTGAGATTAAGCAGACAGATACTTTATTAGAAGAAGAAGGGGTCTTGTTTAGGGATAAAAAAGAAAGAAAACAAAGAAAGTCAGTGTGTGTGTTCTGTGCTATGAAGGGTGCAGTATCAACTTACTTTGCTAATCCTGTAGGCGGAGAGAGAGAGCTTAATTGGGGGTGTGTCTTAGACACTATAAAAGCAGGAGACTCAAATTATAACCTCCGTTGCTAGCCTTGCTTGTAGAGCAGAAAGCAGCTATGTAAAATAAGCTACATTTTCTTATTAGTTAAACACTTCTATCTCAGCAGGAGTCAGGGTCTGTTGAGATTAAGCAGACAGATACTTTATTAGAAGTAGAAGGGGTCTTATTTTGGGTTAAAAAAAGAAAGAAAAGAAAGAAGGTCAGCAACTGTTCTGTGCTGATAAGAGTACTGTATCAACTTACTTTAGTATACCAGTAGGAGGAGAGAGAGCTTAACTGGATTTGGGGCATACACACTATAAAAGCAGGTGACTCAAATTACAACTTCCTGTTGCTAGCCTTGCTTGTAGAGCAGAAAGCAGCTAACTAAAATAAGCTGTATTTTCTTATTAATTTAACACTTATATTGCAGCAGGAGTCAGGATCTGTTGAGATTACGCAGACAGTTATTTTATTAGAAGTAGAAGGGGTCTTATTTAGGGTGACAAAAAGAAAGAAAAGAAAGAAAGTCAGTGTGTGTTCTGTGCTGTGAAGGGTACTGTATCAACTTACTTTGCTAAACCAGTGGGACGTGAGGGAGCTTAATTTGGGGTGTGGCTTAGACACTATAGAATCAGGTGACTCAAATTACAACTTATGGTTGGTGTCCTTGCTTGTAGAGCAGAAAGCAGCTAACTAAAATAAGTTACATTTTCTAATTAATTTGACACTTATATCTCTGCAGGAGTCACAGCCTTTTATTATTAAGCAGTCAGATACTTTATTAGAAGTAGAAGGGCTCTTATTTGGGGTGAAAAAAAGAAAGAAAAGAAAGAAAGTCAGTATGTGTTCTGTGCTGTGAAGGGTACTGTATCAACTTACTTTGCTAAACCAGAAGGAAGAGAGAGAGACCTTAATTGGCGGTGTGGCTTAGACACTATAAAAGATGGTGACTCAAATTACAACTTCCTGTTGCTAGCCTTGCTTGTAAAGCAGAAAGCAGCAAACTAAAATAGGGTACATATTCTTATTAATTTAACACTTGTATCTCAGCAGGAGTCAGAGTCTGTTGAGATTAAGCAGACAGATACGTTTTTAGAATTAGAAGGGTTTTTTTTAGGGTTAAAAAAAGAAAGAAAAGTAATGAAAGTCAGAATGTATTCTGTGCTGAGAAAGGTACTGTATCAACTTACTTTGCTGAACCAGTAGTAGGAGAGAGATCTTAACTGGGGTGTGGCTTAGACACTATAAAAGCAGGTGAATCAAATTACAACTTCTTATTTCTAGCCTTGCTTGTAGAGCAGAAAGCAACTAGATAAAAGAAGACATTTTTTCTTACTAATTTAAAACTTACATCTCTGCTGGAGTCAGGGTCTGTTCAGATTAAGCAGGCAGATACTTAGCTAGAAGTAGAAGGGGTCTTATTTAGGGTTAAAAAAAGAAAGAAAAGGAAGAGAGTCAGTATGTGTTCTGTGCTGGGAAGGGTACTGAATCAACTTACTTTGCTAAACCAGTAGGATGAGAGAGAGCATAACTGGGGGTGTCTTAGACACTATAAAAGCAGGTGACTCAGATTATTTATTTATTTTTTTTTTAATTTTGCTTTCTACCCCGAGCTACCTGCCACCTAAAATCAGCCCAGTCACGGGCCGCCGGCTTCTGCACCCCAAATCGGCCACGGCCCTCCGATACCCACGTGGCTTCCCCCCCATGGTGGGGCTGCAGCACTCCCTGGTGCATGCCACAGGAACCGGGATAGGTCGGAGGGCTGGCCTGGGGAGCATATTGAAGCCGCGGCAAGCTTCATTCACAGCAGAAGGCAGCTCCTCCATTTTCCATTTTTCCTGGGGAGGCGGGGTCGTGCAATGACACCAGCATCCGCCCCGCCTCCAATGCGTCACCGAGTGCCGGCAGCTGTGCGATTCCTGGCCTCCACCAGGGGTCAGCAAGGCTCCAGACACTTCCCCTCCCACCCCCCAGAGAAGGAGAGCAGTCTGTAGGACGCTCAATCCTTCTCCTCTGCTGGCCTCCAGTGACCCTGGTAATGCTCTCAACCTGGTCGCCGGCGCCGCAAGCGGAAATCCAACCGCTGCGCTGACGGGCCGGCTGGTGACTCAGATTATAACTTCCTGCCTTGCTAGTAGAGCAGAATGCAGCTAACTAAGTGAAGCTACATTTTCTTATTAATTTAACACATATCTCAGCAGGGGTCAGGGTCTGTTGAGATTAAGCAGGCAGATACTTTGCTAGAAGTAGAAGGGGTCTTATTTAGGGTTAAAAAAAGAAGGAAAAGAAAGAAAGTCAGCTTGTGTTCTGTGCTGTGAAGGGTGCTGCATCAACTAACTTTGCTAAACCAGAGGGGAAGAGAGATCTTAAAAGGGGGTGTGGCTTAGACAAAATAAAAGCAGGTTACTCAAATTACAACTTCCTGTTACTAGCTGTGTTTGTAGAGCAGAAAGCAGCTAAGTAAAGAAGCTAACTTTTCTTATTAATTAAATACTTATATCTTAGCAGGAGTTGGTGTTTGTTGAGATTAAGCAGACAGATACTTTATTAGAAGTAGAAGGGGTCTTATTTAGGGTTAAAAAAAGAAAAGAAAGAAGGTCAGCGTGTGTTCTGTGCTGTGATGGGTACTGTATCAATTTACTTTGCTAAACCAGTAGGAGGAGAGAGATCTTAATTGGGGGTGTGGCTTAGACACTATGAAAGCAGATGACTCAAACTACAAGTTCCTGTTGCTAGCCTTGCTTGTACAGCAGAAAGCAGCTAACTGAAAGAAGCTACATTTTCTTATTAATTTAACACTAATATCTCAGCAGGAGTCAGGGTCTGTTGAGATTAAGCAGACAGATACTTAATTAGAAATAGAAGGGATTTAATTAGGGTTAAAAAAAGAAAGAAAGTCAGGAAGAGTTCTGTGCTATGAAGGGTACTTAATTAAATTACTTCGCTATACCAGTAGGAAGAGAGATAGCTTATTTGAGAGGGGTGTGGCTTAGACACTATAAAAGCTGATGACTCAAATTACAACTTCCTGTTGCTAGCATTGCTTGTAGAGCAGAAAGCAGCTAGTTAAAAGAAGCTACGTTTTGTAATTAATTTAATACTTATATCTCAGTAGGAGTCAGGGGCTATTGAGATTAATCAGGCAGATAATTTATTAGCAGCAGATGGGGTCTCATTTAGGGTTAAAAAATAAAGAAAAGAAAGTCACTGTGTGTTTTCTACTATGATGGCTTTTGTATCAACTTACTATGCCAAACTAGTAGGAGGAGAGGGAGCTTAACTATGGGTGTGGCTTAGACACTATAAAAGCAGGTGACTCAAATTACAACTTCCTGTTGCTAGCCTTGCTAGAAGAGCAGAAAGCAGCTAACTAAGAGAAGCTACATTTTCTAATTAATTTAACACTTATATCTCAGCAGTAGTCAGGGTCTGTTGAGATTAAGCAGACTGATACTTTATGAGAAGTGGAAGGGTTCTTATTTAAGGTTAAAAAAAGAAAGAAAAGAAATAAAGTCAGTACGTGTTCTGTCAATGACAGGAACTGTATCAACTTACTTTTTTAACCAGTAGGATAAGAGGGAGAGAGCTTAATATGGGGTGTGGCTTAGACACTTTAAAAGCAGTTGACTCAAATTACAAGTGTCTGTTGCTAGCCTTTCTTGTGGAGAAGAAAAGCCGCTAACTAAAGTATGCTACATTATCTTATTAATTTAACACTTATATCTCAGCAGGAGTCAGGGACTTTTGATATTAAGCAGACATATACTTTATTAGAAGTAAAAGGAGTCTTATCTAGGGTTAAAAAAAGAAAGAAAAGAAAGAAAGTCACTATGTGTTCTGTGCTATGAATGGTACTGTATCAATTTACTTTGCTAAACCGGAATGAGGAATGAGAGCTTAATTGGGGGTGTGGCTTAGACACTATAAAAGCAGGTGACTCCAATTACAACTTCCTGTTGTTAGCCTTACTTGAAGAGCAGAAAGCATCTAACTAAAAGAAGCTACATTTTCTTCTTAATTTAATACTTATATCTCAGCAGGAGTCAGGGTCTGTTGAGATTAAGCAGAGAGATTCTTTTTTAGAAATAGAAGGGGTCTTATTTAGTGCTAAAAAAGAAAGAAAAGAAAGTCAGCTTGTGTTCTGTGCTGTGAAGGGTACTGTATCAACTTAATTTACTAAACCAGTAGGAGGAGAGAGATCTTAATTGGGGGTGTGGCTTAGACACTTTAAAAGCAGGTGACTCAAACTACAACTTCATGTTCCTAACCTTGCTTGTGCAGCTGAAAGCTGCTTATTAAAAGAAGCTACATTTTCTTATTAACTTAATGGTTATAGCTAAGTAGGAGTCAGGGTCTCTTTAGATTAAGCAGACAGATACTTTCTAAGAAATAGAAGGGGTTTTAATTAGGGTTAAAAAGGAAAGAAAAGAAAGAAAGTCAATGTGTGTTCTGTTCTGTGAAGGGTACTGAATCAACTTACTTTGCTAAATCGGAATGAGGAGAGAGAGCTTAATTGGGGATGTGGCTTAGACACTATAAAAGCAGGTGACTCAAATTACAACTTCCTGTTGCTAGCCTTGTTTGTAGAGCAGAAAGCAGATAACTAAAAGAAGCTTCATTTTCTTATTAATTTAATACTTATATCTCAGCAGGAGTTGGTGTTTGTTGAGATGAAGCAGACAGATACTTTATTAGAAGTAGAAGGGGTCTTATTTAGGGTTAACAAAAGAAGAAAAGAAAGAAAGTCAGCATGTGTTCTGTCCTGTGATGGGTACTGTATCAACTTACTTTGCTAAACCAGTAAGAGAGAGATCTTAATTGGGGGTGTGGCTTAGACACTATAAAAGCAAGTGACTCAAACTAAAACTTCCTTTTGCTTGCCTTCCTAGTACAGCAGAAAGCAGCTAACTAGAAGAAGCCAAATTTTCTTATTAATTTAACACTTATATCTCAGCAGTAGTCAGGGTCTGTAGAGAATAAGCAGACAGATACTTTATTAGAAGTATAAAGGGTCTTATTTAGGGTTAAAAAGAGAAAGAAAAAAAAGAAAGTCAGTATGTGTTCTGTGCTGCGAAGGGTACTGTAGCAACCTACTTTGCTTAACCAGTAGGAGGAGAGAGCTCTTTATTGGAGGTGCGTCTTAGACACTATAAAAGCAGGTGACTCACATTACAACCTCCTATTCATAGCCTTGCATGTATAGCAGAAAGCAGCTAATTAAAAGTAGCTACATGTTCTTATTAATTTAACACTTCTATCTCAGCAGGAGTCAGGATCTGTTGAGATTAAGCAGATACTTTATTAGAAGTAGAAGGGGTCTTATTTTGGGTTAAAAAAGAAAGAAAAGAAAGACAGTCAGGAAATGTTCTGTGCTGATAAGGGTACTGTATCAACTTACTTTGGTACACCAATAGGAGGAGACTGAGCTTAATTGGATTTAGGGCATACACAGTATTAAAGCAAGTGACTCAAATTACAACTTCCTGTTGCTAGCCTTGCTTGTAGAGGAGAAAGCAGCAAACTAAAATAAGGTACATTTTCTTATTAATTTAACACTTATTTCTCAGCAGAAGTCAGAGTCTGTTGAGATTAAGCTGACAGATACTTTTTTAGAACTAGAAGGGGACTTTTTTAGGGTTAAGAAAAGAAAGAAAAGAAATGAAAGTCAGTATGTATTCTGTGATGAGAAGGGTACTGTATCAACTTACTTTGCTAAACCAGTAGGAGGAGAGAGAGCTTAATTGGGGTGTGGCTTAGACACTATGAAAGCAGGTGAATCAAATTACAACTTCTTGTTTCTAGCCTTGCTTGTAGAGCAGAAAGCAGCTAACTAAAAGAAGCTATTTTTTCTTATTAATTTAACACTTATATCTCTGCAGGAGTCAGGGTCTGCTGAGATTAAGCAGGCAGATACTTTATTAGAAGTTGAAGGGGTCTTATTTATGGTTAAAAAAGAAAGAAAAGAAAGAAAGTCAGTATGTGTTCTGTACCGGGAAGGGTACTGTATCAACTTACTTTGCTAAACCAGTAGGTGGAGAGAGAGCATAACTGGGGGGGTGTCTTATATACTATAAAAGCAGGCAACTCAATTTATAACTTACTGTTGCTAGCCTTGCTAGTAGAGCAGAATGCAGCTAACTAAATGAAGCTACATTTTCATATTAATTTAAAACATATCTCAGCAGGGGTCAGGGTATGTTGAAATTAAGCTAACAGATACTTTATTAGAAGTAGAAGGGGTCTTGTTTAGGGTGAAAATAAAGAAAGTCAGTTTGTGTTCTGTGCAGTGAAGGGTACTGTATCAACTTACTTTGCTAAAGCAGTAGCAGGAGAGAGAGCTTAATTGGGGGAGTGGCTTAGACCCTATAAAAGCAGATGACTCAAGTAACATCTTCCTGTTGCTTGCCTTGCTCTGTCGAGCAGAAAGCAGCTAACTAAAAGAAGCTGCATTTTCTTATTAATTTAGCTTAAATCTCAACAGGAGTCAAGGTCTATTGAGATTAACCAAACAGATACTTTATTAGAAGTTGAAGGGGTCTTATTTATGTTTAAAAAAGAAAGAAAAGTAAGAAAGTCAGTGTGTGTTCTGTGCTGTAAAGGGTACTGTATCAACTTACTTTGCTAAACCAGTAGGAGGAGAGAGAGCTTAATTGGGGGTGTGGCTTAGACCCTATAAAAGCAGGTGACTCAAATTACAACTTCCTATTGCTAGCCTTATTGTAGAGCAGAAAGCAGCTAGCTAAAAGAAGCTACATTTTCTTATTAATTTAACACTTACATCTCAGCAGAATTCAGAGTTCATTGATATTAAGCATATGGAATCTTTACTAGAAGAAGTAGGGGTCTTATTCAGGGTTAAAAAAAGAAGCACTAGAAAGAAAGTCATCTTGTGTTCTGTGCTGTGAAGGGTGCTGTATCAACTATCGTTGCTAAACTGGAAGGGGGAGAGGGTGCTTATTTGGGGGTGTGGCTTATACACTATAAAAGCAGGTGACACAAATTACAATTTCCTTTTGCTAGCCTTGTTTGTGGAGCAGAAAGCAGCTAAGTAAAATAAGCTACATTTTCTTATTAATTACATACTTATATTTTAGCAGGAGTCGGTGTTTGTAGAGATTAAGCAGACAGATAGTTTATTAGAAGTAGAAGGGGTCTTATTTAGGATTAAAAAAAGAAAAGTAAGAAAGTCAGCATGTGTTCTATACTGTGATGGGTACTGTATCAAATTACTTTGCTAAACCAGTAGGAGGAGAGAGATCTTAATTGGGGTGTGGCTTAGACACTATAAAAGGAGATGACTCAAACTACAATTTCCTGATTCTAGCCTTGCTTGTACAGCAGAAAGCAGCTAACTGAAAGAAGCTACATTTTCTTATTAATTTAACACTTATATCTCAGTAGGAGTCAGGGTCTGTTGAGATTAAGCAGACAGATACTTTATTAGAAATAGAAGGGGTTTCAATTAGGGTTAAAAAAAGAAAGAAAAGAAAGAAAATCAGTAAGTGTTCTTTGTTATGAAGGGTATTGTATCAAATTACTTTGATATACCACTCTCAAGAGAGATAGCTTGTTTGAGGTATGTGGCTTAGACAGTATAAAAGCCGGTGACTCAAATTACAACTTCCTGTTGCTAGCTTTGCTTGTAGAGCAGAAAGCAGCTAACTAAAAGAAGCTACATTGTTTTATTAATTTAACACTTATATCTCAGTAGGAGTCAGGGGCTATTGAGATTAAGCAGACAGATACTTTATTAGAAATAGAAGAAAAAATTACTCACCTTAAAAATGTTGTTTCTTCTAATGGAGACTTGATATAGTATGACATATGCAGTGAGTCCCAACCTTCGAACTACTCCAGAGGTGAAAGAGTTAACTTTCCATGCCAAGCAGATAATTTATTAGAAGCAGATGGGGTCTCATTTAGGGTTAAAAAAAGAATGAAAAGAAAGAAAGTCAGTGTGTGTTCCATACTATGATGGCTACTGCATCAACTTACTTTGCTAAACCAGTAGGAGGAGAGGGAGCTTAACTGGGGGTGTGCCTTAGACCCTATAACAGCAGGTGACTCAAATTGCAACTTCCAGTTGCTAGCCTTGCTTGAAGAGCAGAAAACAGCTAACTAAGAGAAGCTACATTTTCTAATTAATTTAACACTGATATCTCAGCAGGAGTCAGGTCCTGTTGAGATTAAGCAGACAGATACTTTATTAGAAGTAGAAGGGGTCTTATTTAAGGTTAAAAAAAGAAAGAAAAGAAAGAAAGTCAGTATGTGTTCTGTGCTGTGAAGGGAACTGTATCAACTAACTTTGTTAACCAGTAGGATGAGAGAGAGAGACAGCTTAATTGGGGGGTGTGGCTTAGACACTATAAAAGCAGGTGATTCAAATTACAAGTTCCTGTTGCTAGCCTTTCTTGTGGAGAAGAAAGCCGCTAACTAAAGGAAGCTGCATTATCTTATTAATTTAACGCTTATATCTCAGCAGAAGTGGCGGTCTGTTGATATTAAGCAGACAGATACTTTTTATTAGAAGTAGAAGGGGTCTTATTTAGGGTTAAAAAAAGAAGGAAAAGAAAGAAAGCCAGCTTGTGTCCTTTGCTGTGAAGGGTACTGTATCAACTTACTTTGCTAAACAGAAAGGAGGAGAGAGAGCTTAATTGGGGGTGTTGCTTAGACACTATAAAAGCAGGTGACTCAAATTACAACTTCCTGTTGCTAGCCTTGCTTGAAGAGCAGAAAGCATCTAACTAAAAGAAGCTACATTTTCTTCTTAATTTAACACTTATATCTCAGCAGGTGTCAGCGTCTGTTGAGATTAAGCTGACAGTTACTTTATTTGATGTAGAAGGGGTCTTATTTAGTGTTGAATAGGAAGAAAATAAAGAAAGTCAGTGTGTGTTCTGTGCTGTGAAGGATACTGTAGTAACTTACTTTGCTAAACCAGTAGGAGGCGAGAGAGCTTAATTGGGGTGTGGCTTAGACACAATAAAAAACAGGTGACTCAAATTCCAACTTCCCGTTGGTAGCCTTGCTTGTAGCGCAGAAAGCAGCTAACTAAAAGAAGCTACATTTTCTTATTAATTTAACACATATCTCAGCAGTTTTCAGTGGTTGTTGAGATTAAGCAAACAGATTCTTTTTTAGAAGCAGAAGGGGTCTTATTTAGGGATAAAAAAGAAGGAAAAGAAAGAAAGTCAGCTTGTGTTCTGTGCTGTGAAGTGTACTGTTTCAACTCACGTTGCTAAACCGGAAGGAGGAGAGAGAGCTTAATTGGAGGTGTGGCTTAGACACTATAAAAGCAGGTGACTCAAATTACAACTTCCTGTTGCTTTCCTTGATTATAGAGCAGAAAGCAGCTATCTAAAAGAAGCTATATTTTCTTTTTAATTAAGTACTTATATCTCAGCAGGAGTCAGTGTTTGTTGAGATTACGCAGACAGATACTTTATTAGAAGGAGAAGGGGTCTTATTTAGGGTTAAAAAAAGAAAGAAAAGAAAGAAAGTCAGCGTGTATTCTTTGCTGTGAAGATTACTGTATCAACTTACGTTGCTAAACCAGTAGGAGGAGAGAGATCTTAATTGGGGGTGTGGCTTAGACACTATAAAAGCAGGTGTCTCAGACTACAACTTCCTGTTGCTAGCGTTGCTTATACAGCAGAAAGCAGCTTACTAGAAGAAGCTACATTTTCTTATTAACTTAACAGTTATATCTAAGTAGGAGTCAGCGTCTGTTTAGATTAAATGGACAGATACCTTATTAGAAATAGAAGGGGTTTTAATTAGGGTTAAGAAAAGAAAGAAAGTCAGTAAGCGTTCTGTGCTATGAATGGTATTATATCAAATTACTTTACTATACCAGTAGGAAGAGAGATAGCTTATTTGAGGGATGTGGCTTAGACAGTATAAAAGCCGGTGACTCAAATTACAACTTCCTGTTGCTAGCATTGCTTGTAGAGCAGAAAGCAGCTAACTAAAAGAAGCTGCATTTTTTTTTATTAATTTAACACTTATATTTCAGTTGGAGTCAGGGGCTATTGAGATTAAGCAGACAGGTATTTTATTAGAAGCAGATGGAGTCTTAATTAGGGTTAAAAAATAAATAAAAGAAAGAAAGTCAGTGTGTGTTCTGTACTATGATGGCTACCGTATCAACTTACTTTGCTAAACCAGTAGGAGGAGAGGGAGCTTAACTGGGGGTGTGGCTTAGACACCATAAAAGCAGGTGACTCAGATTACAAGTTCCTGTTGCTAGCCTTGGTTGAAGAGCAGAAAACAGCTAACTAAGAAAAGCTACATTTTCTAATTAATTTAACACTTATATCTCAGTTGCAGTCAGGGTCAGTTGAGATTAAGCAGACAGATTCGTTATTGGAAGTAGAAGGGGTGTTATTTAAGGTTTAAAAAGAAAGAAAAGAAAGATAGTCAGTATGTGTTCTCTGCTGTGAAGGGAACTGTATCAACTTACTTTGTTAACCAGTAGGATGAGAGTGAGAGAGCTTAATTGGGGGTGTGGCTTAGACACTACAAAAAGCAGGTAATTCAAATTACAAGTTCCTTTTACTAGCCTTTCTTGTGGAGAAGAAAGCCGCTATCTAAAGGAAGCTACATTATCTTATTAATTTAACACTTATATCTCAGCAGGAGTTGGGGTCTGTTGATATTAAGCAGACTGATACTTTATTAGAAGTAGAAGGGGTCTTATTTAGGGTTAAAAAAAGAAAGAAAAGAAAAAAGTCACTATGTGTTCTGTGCTGTGTAAGGTACTGTATCAATTTACTTTGCTAATTCAGTAGGAGAAGAGAGAGCTTATTTGGGGGTGTAGCATAGACATTATAAAAGAAGGTGACTCAAATTATAACTTCCTGTTGCTAGCCTTGCTTGAACAGCAGAAAGCATCTAACTAAAAGAAGCTACATTTTCTTCTTAATTTAACACATATCTCAGCAGGTGTCAGCATCTGTTGAGAGTAAGTAGACAGATACTTTATTAGAAGTAGAAGGGGTCTTATTTAGTGTTAAAAAGAAAGAAAAGAAAGAAAGTCAGTCTGTGTTCTGTGCTGTGAATGGTACTGTATCAACTTATTTTACTAAACCAGTAGGAGGAGAGAGAGCTTATTAGGAGGTGTGGCATAGACACTATAAAAGCAGGTGTCTCAAATTATAACTTCCTGTTGCTAGCATTGCTTGAACAGCAGAAAGCAGCTAACTAAAAGAAGCTACATCTTCTTATTAATTTAACACATATCTCAGCAGTATTCAGTGGCTGTTGAGATTAAGCATTCAGATACTTTATTAGAAGTAGAAGGGGTCTTATTTAGGGATAAAAAAAAGAAGGAAAAGAAAGAAAGCCAGCTTGTGTTCTGTGCTGTCAAGGGTACAGTTTCAACTTACTTTGCTAAACCAGAAGGAGGAGAGAGAGCTTAATTGGGGGTGTGGCTTAGACATTATAAAAGCAGGTGACTCAATTTACAACTTCCTGTTGCTATCCTTGCTTGCAGAGCAGAAAGCATCTGACTAAAAGAAGCTACATTTTCTTCTTAATTTATCACTTATATCTCAGCAGGTGTCAGCCTCTGTTAAGATTAAGCAGACAGATATTTTATTAGAAGTAGAAGGGGTCTTATTTAGTGTTGATAAAGAAAGAAAAGAAAGAAAGTCAGTCTGTGTTCTGTGCTGTGAAGGGTACTGTATCAACTTACTTTGCTAAACCAGTAGGAGGACAGAGAGCTTGATTGGGGGTGTGGCCTAGACACTATAAAAGCAGGTGACTCAAATTATAACTTCCTGTTGCTAGCCTTGCTTGTAGGGCAGAAAGCAGCTAACTAAAATCAGCTGCATTTTCTTATTAATTCAACACTTATATCTCAGCAGAAGTCAGGGTCTGTTGAGATTAAGCAGACAGATATTTTATGAGAAGTAAAAGGGGACTTATTCAGGGTTAAAAAAAGAAAGAAATGAAAGAATGTCAGTATGTGTTCTGTGCTGGGAAGGGTACTGTATCAACTTACTTTGCTAAACCAGTAGGAGGAGAGAGAGAGCTTAAATGGGGGTGAGGCTTAGACACTATAAGAGCAGGTGACTCAAATTCCAACTTCCCATTGCTAGCCTTGCTTATAGAGCAGAAAGCAGCTAGCTAAATGAAGATAAATTTTAATTATTAACTTAACACATATCTCAGCAGTATTCAGTGGCTGTTGAGATTAAGCAAACAGATACTTTATTAGAAGTAGAAGGGGTCTTATTTAGGGATAAAAAAGAAGGAAAAGAAAGAAAGTCTGCTTGTGTTCTGTGCTGTGAAGGGTACTGTATCAACTTACTTTGCTAAACCAGTAGGAGGAGAGAGAGAGAGAGTTTAATTGAGGGTGTGGCTTAGACACTATAAAAGCAGGTGATTCAAACAACTTCCTGTTGCTAGCCTTGCTTGTACAGCAGAAAGCAGCTAACTGAAAGAAGCTACATTTTCTTATTTATTTAACACTTATATCTCTGCAGAAGTCAGGGTCTGTTGAGATTAAGCAGGCAGATACTATATTAGAAGTAGAAGGGGTCTTATTTAGGGTTAAAAAAGACAGAAAAGAAAGAAAATCAGTATGTGTTCTGTGCTGGGAAGGGTACTGTATCAACTTGCTTTGCTAAACCAGTAGGAGAGGAGACAGAGGATAACTGGGGGGGGTATTAGACACGATAAAAGCAGGTGACTCAAATTATATCTTCCTATTGCTAGCCTTGCTAGTAAAGCAGTATGCAGCTAACTAAAAGAAACTACATTTTCTTACTAATTTAACACTTATATCTCAGCAGGAGTCAGGGTCTGTTGAGATTAAGCTGACAAATACTTTATTAGAAGAAGAAGGGGTCTTATTTATGGTAAAAAAAGAAAGAAAATAAAGAAAGTCAGTTTGTGTTCTGTGCTGTGAAGGGTACTGCATCAATTTACTTTGCTAAAGAAGTAGGAGGAGAGAGAGCTTAATTGGGGGTGTGGCTTAGACCCTATAAATGCAGGAGACTCAAATTGCAACTTCCTGTTGCTAGCCTTGCTTTGTCGAGCAGAAAGCAGCTAACTAAACGAAGCTGCATTTTCTTATTAATTTAACACAAATCTCAGCAGGAGTCAGGGTCTATTGAGAATAACTAGACAGATACCTTATTAGAAGTAGAAGGGGTCTTATTTAAGGTTAAAATGAAAGAAAAGTAAGAAAGTCAGTGTGTGTTCTGTGCTGTGAAGGGTAAAGTATCAACTTACTTTGCTAAACCGGTAGGAGGAAAGAGAGCTTAATAGCGGGTGTGGTTTATACCCTATAAAGCAGGTGACTCAAATTACAACATCCAGTTGCTAGCCATGCCTGAAGAGCAGAAAGCAGCTAACTAAAAGAAGCTGCATTTTCTTATTAATTTAACACTTATATCTCAGCAGGAGTCAGGGTATGTTGAGATTAAGCAAACATATACTGCATTAGAAGTAGAAGGGGTCTCGTTTAGGGTGAAAAAAGAAGGAAAAGAAAGAAAGTCAGGTTGTGTTCTGTGCTGTGAAGGGTACTGTATCAACTCACATTGCTAAACCGGAATGAGGAGAGAGAGCTTAATTGGGGGTGTGGCTTAGACACTATAAAAGCAAGTGACTCAAATTACATCTTCCTGTTGCTAGCCTTGCTTGTAGGGCAGAAAGCAGCTAACTAAAAGCAGCTACTTTTTCTTATTAATTTAACACATATCTCAGCAGAAGTCAGGGTCTGTTGAGATTAAGCTGACAGATATTTTATGAGAAGTAAAATGGGTCTTATTTAGGGTTAAAAAATAATGAAATGAAAGAATGTTAGTATGTGTTCTGTGCTGGGAAGGGTACTGTATCAACTTACTTTGCTAAACCAGTAGGAGGAGAGAGAGCTTAATTGGGGGTGTGGCTTAGACGCTATAAAAGCAGGTAACTCAAATTATAATGTCCTGTTGGTAGCCTTGCTTGTAGAGCAGAAAGCAGCTAGCTAAAAGAAGCTACATTTTCTAATTAATTTAACACTTATATCGCAGCAGGAGTCAGGGTCTTTTGAGATTAAGCAGACAGATACTTTATTAGAAGTAGATGGGGTCTTATTTGGGGTTAAAAAAAGAAAGAAAAGAAAGAAAGTCAGTATTTTTTCTGAGCTGTGAAGGGTACTGTATCAACTTACTTTGCTAAACCAGAAGGAAGAGAGAGAGAGAGAGAGCTTAATTGGGTGTGTGGCTTAGACACTATGAAAGCAGGTGACTCAAATTACAACTTCCTGTTGCTAGCCTTGCTTGTAGAGCAGAAAGCAGCAAACTAAAGGAAGTTACATTTTCTTATTAATTTAACATTTGTATCTCAGCTTGAGTCAGTGTCTATTGAGATTAAGCAGACAGATACTTTATTAGAACTAGAAGGGATCTTATTCAGAGTTAAATAAGAAAGAAAATAAAAGGAAGTCAGTATGTGTTCTGTTCTGGGAAAGGTAATGTATCAACTTACTTTGCTAAACCAGTAGGAGGAGAGAGAGCTTAATTGGGAGTGTCGTTTAGACACTATAAAAGCAGGTGAATCAAATTACAACTTCTTGTTTCTAGCCTTGCTTGTAGAGCAGAAAGCAGCTAATTAATGAAAGCTACTTTTTCTTATTAATTTAACACTTATATCTCTGCAGGAGTCAGGGTCTGTTGAGATTAAGCAGTCAGCTACTTTATTTGAAGTAGAAGGGGTATTTTTTAGGATTAATAAAAGAAAGAAAAGAAAGAAAGTCAGTATGTGTTCTGTGCTGGGAAGGGTACTATATCAACTTACTTTGCTAAACCAGTAGGAGGAGAGAGAGCATAATTCGGGGTGTGTCTTAAACTGTATAAAATCAAGTGACTCAAATTACAACTTCCTTTTGCTAACCTTACTTGTAGAATAGAACGCAGCTAACTAAATAAAGCTACATTTTCTTATTAATTTAACACTTATATCTCAGTAGGAGTCAGGTCTGTTGAGATTAAGCTGACAGATACTTTATTAGAAGTAAAAGGGGTCTTATTTAGCGTAAAAAAAAGAAAGAAAATAAATAAAGTCAGTTTGTGTTCTGTGCTGTGAAGGGTACTGTATCAACTTACTTTGCTAAAGCAGTAGGAGGAGAGAGAGCTTAATTGGGGTGTGGCTTAGACCCTATAAATGCAGGAGACTCAAGTTACGACTTCCTGTTCCTAGCCTTGCTTTGTCGAGCAGAAAGCAGCTAACTAAAAGAAGCTGCATTTTCTTATTAATTTAACACAAATCTCAGCAGGAGTCGGGGTCTATTGAGAATAACTAGACAGATACCTTATTAGGAGTAGAAGGGGTCTTGTTTAAGGTTAAAAAAGAAAGAAAAGTAAGAAAGTCAGTTTGTTCTGTCCTGTGAAGGGTACAATATCAACTTACTTTGTAAAAACCAGTCGGAGGAGAGAGAGCTTAATAGGGGTGTGGCTTATACCCTATAAATGCAGGTGACTCAAATTACTACTTCCAGTTGCTAGCCTTGCTTGAAGAGCAGAAAGCAGCCAACTAAATGAAGCTACATTTTCTTATTAATTTAACACTTATGTCTCAGCAGGAGTCAGGGTATGTTGAGATTAAGCAAACATATACTGTATTAGTAGAAGAAGGGGTCTCATTTAGGGTTAATCAAGAAGGAAAAGAAAGAAAGTCAGGTTGTGTTCTGTGCTTTGAAGGGTACTGTATCAACTAACGTTGCTAAACCGGAACGAGGAGAGAGAGCTTAATTGGGGTGTGGCATAGACACTATAAAAGCAGGTGACTCAAATTACAACTTCCTGTTGCTAGCCTTGCTTGTAGGGCAGAAAGCAGCTAACTAAAAGCAGCTACATTTTCTTATTAATTTAACGCTTATATCTCAGCAGAAGTCAGGGTCTGTTGAGATTAAGCAGATGGATATTTTATGAGTAGTAAAAGGGGTCTTATTTATGGTTAAAAAATAATGAAATGAAAGAATGTCAGTATGTGTTCTGTACTGGGAAGGGTACTGTATCAACTTACTTTGCTAAACCAGTAGGAGGAGAGAGAGCTTAATTGGGGGTGTGGCTTAGACACTATAAAAGCAGGTAACTCAAATTATAACTTTCTGTTGGTAGCCTTGCTTGTAGAGCAGAAAGCAGCTTACTAAAAGAAGCTACATTTTCTAATTAATTTAACACTGTGAGGAAGTATTATTTCACAGAGAGGGTAGTGGATGCATGGAACAGCCTTCCTGAGGAGGTTGTGGGGTCTAAAACTGTGGGAAAATTCAAGAATGCATGGGACAGACATAAGGCAATTCTTGTGGGGGGTAGGAATAAATAGGCTGTTGGTTAACTAGGATCTGCAGCCTATCCTGTAGGTAGGGAAATGGGCAGCTTAGATGGGCCTAGCGGTCCTTATCTGCCATCAAAGTCTATATTTCTTAAATCGCAGCAGGAGTCAGGGTCTTTTGAGATTAAGCAGACAGATACTTTATTAGAAGTAGATGGGGTCTTATTTGGGGTTAAAAAAGGAAAGAAAGTCAGTATGTGTTCTGAGCTGTGAAGGGTACTGTATCAACTTACTTTGCTAAACCAGAAGGAAGAGAGAGAGAGAGAGAGCTTAATTGGGTGTGTGGCTTAGACACTATGAAAGCAGGTGACTCAAATTACGGCTTCCTGTTGCTAGCCTTGCTTGTAGAGCAGAAAGCAGCAAACTAAAAGAAGGTACATTTTCTTATTAATTTAACACTTGTATCTCAGCAGGAGTCAGAGTCTGTTGATATTAAGCAGACAGATACTTTATTAGAACTAGAAGGGATCGTATTCAGAGTTAAATAAGAAAGAAAAGAAAAGAAAGTCAGTATGTGTTCTGTTCTGGGAAGGGTAATGTATCAACTTACTTTGCTAAACTAGTAGGAGGAGAGAGAGCATAATTGGGCATGTGGTTTAGACACTATAAAAGCAGATGAATCAAATTACAACTTCTTGTTTCTATCCTTGCTTGTAGAGCAGAAAGCAGCTAATTAAAGGAATCTACTTGTTCTTATTAATTTAACATTTATATCTCTGCAGGAGTCAGGGTCTGTTGAGATTAAGCAGGCAGCTACTTTATTAGAAGTAGAAGGGGTCTTTTTTAGGGTTAATAAAAGAAAGAAAAGACAGAAAGTCAGTATGTGTTCTGTGCTGGGAAGGGTACTATATCAACTTACTTTGCTAAACCAGTAGGAGGAGAGCGAGCATAATTGGGGGGGGTGTCTTAGACACTATAAAATCAGGTGACTCAAATTACAACTTCCTTTTGCTAGCCTTCCTCGTAGAGTAGAATACAGCTAACTAAATGAAGCTACAGTTTCTTATTAATTTAACACTTACATCTCAGTAGGAGTCAGGTCTGTTGAGATTAAGCTGACAGATACTTTATTAGAAGTAGAATGGATCTTATTTAGGGTTAAAAAAAGAAAGAAAATAAGAAAAGTCAGTGTGTGTCCTTTGCTGTGAATGGTACTGTATCAACTTACTTTACTAAACCAGTAGGAAGAGAGAGAGCTTAATTGTGGTTGTGGCTTAGACCCTATAAAAGCAGGTGACTCAATTTACAACTTCCTGTTGCTAGCCTTGCTTATCAAGCAGAAAGCAACTAACTAAAAGAAGCTGCATTTTCTTATTAATTTAACAAAAATCTCAGCAGGAGTCAGGGTCTATTGAGGTTAAGCAGACAGATACTTTATTAGAAGTAGAAGGGGTCTTATTTAGGGTTAAAAAAGAAGGAAAAGTAAGAATGCCCGCTTGTGTTCTGTGCTGTGAAGGGAACTGTATCAACTTACTTTGCTAAACCGGAAGGAGGAAAGAGAGCTTAATCGGGGGTGTGGCTTAGACACTATAAAAGCAGGTGACTCAAAGTACAACTTCCTGTTGCTAGCCTTATTTGTAGAGCTGAAAGCAGCTGACTAAATGAAGCTACATTTTCTTATTAATTAAATACATATATCTCAGCAGGAGTCAGTGTTTTTGAGATTAAGCAGACAGATACTTTATTAGAAGAAGCAGCTGTACCTCTGGTAGAGTGAGCCCTCAGGCCTGAGGGAGGAACCTTACCCTGTTTTACATAACAGAATTGGATACAAGAGACAATCCACTTGGCAATGGATCTTTTAGTGGCAGGTTTCCGTTTACCAACCTCACAACAGTTGGAACAGTTGGAGGGAGTCAAACCTGTGACCCTTGGTATGCTCTATGTAGTAACTAAGGGCTCTCTTCACATCTAAACTGTGCAACCTCCTCTCGCCAGAGGAGGAATGGTCAGTGAAGTACACTGGAAGAGATATAGATTGATTAAGGTGGAAATCTGAAACCACCTTAGGCAAGAACTTCCTGTTAGTCCTGAGGACTGCCTTATCTCTATGGATAGGAGATAAAATCAGGCTCACTGACAAAGCATAATTCACTTATGTGTCTGGCAGAAGTGATGGCTACCAGAAACACAGTCTTCCAAGTCAAGTACTTAAGCTCTGCTGAAGACAAGGGCTCAAGGAGGTTGCATAAGCTGAGCAATGCAAACATAAGATCCCAGGCAGGGGCAGGGTCCCTGAATGGAGGTTGTGGAAGCAACCTTAAAAAACTTGGAAAATACAGGATGAGCTGAAAGAGAAGAGGGTTTACCTGCTGAAATCAAAGCAGACACAGCTGCCAAATGTACCTTTAGGGTAGCTGGTCTCAGCCCCAAAGTGTTTAAATGGACCTTATAATCCAGGACTTTGGGTAAATCAGCAGACTCTGGGGAAATATGCTTCCTAGAGCACCATATGGAAAACCTCTTCCATTTGGAATTGTAAGAAGCCCTGGTGAAAGGCTTCCTAGAAGTCTTCAATATATCCATTACACTTTGGGAGAGGTGTAGATCAGCAAACTCTAACTCTTCAAGAACCAGGCCTTGAGATTGAGAGATTTGAGGTTCGGGTACCAAACCCTTCCCTGAGCACAGGTTAACAAATTGTGATTCCTGGGAAGACACAGGGGAAGATGGACTGCTAAGGACAGTAGGAGTGGATACCGGGGTTGTCTGGCCCAATCTGGAGCAATCATAATCACTTTGCAGGATTGAGATCTGATTTTGACTAACACTTTGAACAGGAGAGGGAAGGGGGGAAAAGCATAGAGAAACTTTCCTTCCCAATTGAGAACTAAGGCATCCAGGGGGACTGAGCCCAACACTGGGGGCCATCAGCAAAAAAGGGGAAGCTGATGATTGTCTGGGGCTGCAAAAAGATCTATCTGCGGGGTGCCCCATCTGGCAAATATTACCCCCAGGACCAAGGGATCCAGTGACCATTTGTGATGGCCTTGGGAAATCCTGCTGAGAGCATCTGCCAGGACATTGTCCTTGCCTGGGAGGTGAACTGCCATAAGGGAGGTGTTCAGGGAGTAAGCCAGAGACCACAACTTCATTACTTCGGTGCACAAGGCCGTAGACCGAGTGCCTCCTTGCTTGTTGATGTACCACATTGTAGTGGTGTTGTTCTTCTGACCTGTACAACTTGTTCTGAACAGATTTGTAAAAAGCCTGAAGTGCTAGAAAACTGCTCTGAGCTCCAACAGGTTGATGTGGAGCAGAGATTCCTGAGGGGACCACAGTCCCTGGGCAGTGAGGTCGCCCATGTGAGCTCCCCACCCCAAGAGGGATGCATCTGTGGTAAGGATTAAAGAGTGAGATTGGTGACAAAGGGAACCCTTGTCTCAGGTTGCTCTGATCCTGCCACCACTGTAGGGCTTGGATCAGGGTTCAAGTTACTGGGATCAACTTGGTTAGAGGGTCCTTTCTTTGAGACCAAAAGGCTCTCAAATGGAACTGGATGTCCCTCATTTGAAATCTGGCTCCTTGCACCACTGCTGTAGAAGCAGCCATGTGTCCCAGGAGCTGCAGAAAATGCCTTGCTGGTCGAGAGACCTGCAGGGTGAATGAGGAGGGCAGAGAGACCAGGGTCCTTGCCCTGTCCTAAGGAAGGAAAGCTCTGGCTTCCTCTGTGTTCAGTCCTCTGCCTATGAAGGCGAGAAGCTGGACAGGCTCTAGCACTGACTTTGGAAGATTCAGAAGGAAACCTAGAGAGGTAAGCAGTCACTGAGTTATCTGAAGATGTAACTTGACTTGGTTTGGAGTCTGGCCTACTATGAGCCAGTCATCCAGGTAAGGAAAAATGGCAATCTTTTGCCTTCTTAGGTAGGCAACTGCTACTGCCAGGCATTTTGTGAATACCCTTGGGGCAGAGGTGAGGCCAAAGGGCATTGCTCTGAACTGGTAATGGCCTGAGGGCAGCTCGAACCTGAGGTACTTTCGATGGGAGCTTCTGATGAGAATGTGGAAGTAGGCATCCTTGAGGTCCAGGGACGCTAGCCAGTCCCCTGGCCTTAGAGAGGGTAAAATATTTCCCAGAGTCACCATTTTGAATTTTGGTTTTAAAAGGTGCTTGTTTAGGTATCTGAGATCCAGGATGGGCCGCCATTCTCCTGTCTTTTTTGGGGTAAGGAAGTACCTGGAGTACAATCCTTTGCCCTGGTGTAGGGGTGGAACCCTTTCCACAGTTCTGAGAGCCAGGAGGGTAGAGACTTCTGCCTCTAGGGCAAGTGCCTGTGATAGATTTGCAGGTGGAAAGGATCTGGTTCTCATCTTTGGAAATTTTTTGAAGCTGAGAACCAGTCCCTGGCTCACTACCTCCAGGACCCACTTGTCTGATGTTAGAGACTTCCAGTCCTGGACAAAGTGAGCCAGCCTGCCCCCTACAGGTAATTGAGAATTGGCCCTGGCCACCCCATCAGGGTGCCTGCTTGGCAGGGCTTTAGGCTGAGGGGTGGAAGCAGGCCTGCTTGTACCCTGTCTGCCTCACCCTCTAAAGAACCCCCTCTGGGTATAAGCTGAAGAGGAGGCCTAGGCTTGGTAAAAAGGCCTTTGAAAAGGCCTGTCCCTGCCCCTGGAAATCTGCCTTTGAGGAGTGGCCTGCCTTTCCTTGGCCCGTGCACTCCTATAGGTGGTCCTATACTCATCCATTTTCTTCATGTAATTCTCTGTCTGCTCCCCAAACAGAGAATTACCCACAACAGGAAAATCCATGGCCTTAGTCTGGGTATCCTGTGACAGGCTAGTACATCTGAGCCAAGCCATTCTACGAAGGGCCACAGATGTAGCCATGACTCTTGATGACACATCATTAGAGTCCACTGCAGCATGGAATTGCACCTTAGATGCCTCAATACCATCAGCAGCCACCTGCTCCAGCTCCTTGGCAAGCTGGCCTGGGACCTGCTTTGCTAGAGCCATAACAGTATCCCATCTGGATTTCTGGTATCTAGCAACATAAGCCATATAATTTGCCTGTCTGAGTCCCAAGGATGCTGCCATGTACTGTTTCTTTGCCATGGCATAAATCCTCCTGGAGTCCTTGTCAGGGGGGTGTGAACCCAAGGGAATATTTGCCTTGTCACAGGCTGCAGCCTGCACTACCCCAACATGGCTGCATTGTTGTGTAAGGAACTCCGTATCAGAGCCTGACAATGTGTACCTCTTGTCCATTCTCTTATCCACAGGAGGTATAGTGTGAGGAGTTTTAGAATTTTACAGTCTGTTTCCAAAAGATTTATGCAAAGGAATAGACAGTCTCCTAGACTCTGGGATATCCATCATTTCCACATAGTCAGGCTCCTCTTGATCATCCACAGCTTCCTCCATAGGGATCTGGAGGGTTTCAGCCACTTTTTTATAAAACATAAAATGAGAAGGGGACTCAGGAAGCCTGGGAGGAGACACTCCTGAAGGTCTGTCTGGGGAGATGTCTGGTTCAATGGGCACATCCAGACTTTCAAATCCACATTCACTTTCCTCATACTCCTCTTCCCCCTCCTCTGGTTCATAAAATTCCTCTAAATAATACTCTTGAACTGGTGGAACCGACTGAACCGTACACTTACCAAGGGAGGTGGCAGGGAACTACAGGCCTGTCAGCCTGACATCGGTGGTGGGCAAGGTGATGGAGGGCATTGTCAAAGAGAGGCTAGGTGGGGGACCTGGATAAGTCAGGGTGCCTGGACGATAGACAGCATGGATTCATCCCAGGGAAATCGTGTCAGACAAACCTGGTGGAGTTCTATGACTGGATGACAAGTGCCTTGGACCTGGGTAGACCAGTGGATGTCCTCTTTCTAGACTTCAGCAAGGCATTTGACTCTGTTCCTCACGTGGGTCTGTTGGATAAGCTGGGAGAAATGGGGTGGGAACCAGATGATCAGATGGATAGGCAATTGGCTCCAGGACCGGACCCAGAGGGTCGTAGTTGGTGGGATAGTCTCATCCCCAAGGAGGGTCATTAGTGGGGTCCCACAGGGATCAGTCCTTGGGCCCCTTCTGTTCAACACCTATATATCTGACATAAGGACAGGCATCAGGAGTGAGATGAGTCTCTTTGCAGATGACTCGAAACTGGGGACAGTGGTGGATGGGGAGGAGGGGAGGGAGGCCCTACAGGGGGACCTGAGGCTCTGGAAAGATGGTCTAGAAAGTGGAAGCTGAGGTTCAATGCAGGAAATGCAAGGTACTCCTCCTGGGGCCAGAAACCCAGGCCAAGTGTACACCCTGGGGAAATGCTACAAGTCTCGATGGCTGAGAGGGACCTGGGGGTGGTGGTGGATGTCAAAATGAACAACTCTGAGACTTGTAGGAGGCAGCAGCAAGGCCAACAGGATGCTGGGATGCATCGCTAGGGGATCGCCTCCAGAAGAAGGGAAGTGATACCCTCTGTATAATTGCTTGGTGAGGCCGCACTTGAGTACTGCATGCAGATTTGGAGGCCACACTTAAAGCGGGACATTAACTCCTGAGAGGGTCCAGAGAAGGCAACCAAAATGATTTGGGGCTTGGGGACAGGACCTATGAGGAGAGGCTTGAAGAGCTAAATATGTACACATTGGAAGAGAGAAGGGACCGGGGGGATATGATAGAGGTCTTTAGGTACATGAAGAGGATAAATAGGGGAGGAACAGTCGGGGTGCTTCAAAGGAAGGAGGAAGGGGCCACTAGAGGGCATGGGTGGAAGCTGGAGGGGGAAGATTCAGGGGAGAAAGGAGGAGGTGCTACTTCACTGAGAGAGTGGTGGAGCCATGGAATGCACTGCCTATGGGGCTAGTGGAGGCAGAGACAGTGGAGGGGTTCAAGAGGGGGTGGGACAGGTACAGGGGAAGGGTTCTGGAAGCAAAATCCAATGCAGCAAGAATATCCAGAACTGGGAAGGGAGAAGCCAGAGAAGGCGAGAGGGACAGCAAGGTCAGCACCCAGGCTGGGGACTGACCAAACGAGTAGACACGAAAGACCGTTAGGCCTACTCTGCTGGCATTTTAGTATGTTAGTATGATGCCGGTTCGGTCGGAACCGGGGAAAGCGACTGGACAATTTTAATCGCTTTGGCTATTTCTTCAGCAGTTGGAGAGGAAAGTTTTGGCTCCACACAAGCTGATTTTCTAGTCCTTTTTGCTGGAACTGACTCCTCCGAGTTGGCTCTCCTTTTGCCCGAGGAAGTCTTGCCCTGGTCAGAGGGCACTCCCTCCGGTTCAGTTGAAACTGAACCGGGCTGGCCATCCGGGTCAGCGGACTTTTTGGCCTCCCTTTCCCTGAGCCTACCAACTCTCTTTTCCAGGGTAGCTGCAGGAAATTTTTTGCAAATCTGGCAGTCTGCATTGAGGTGGTCAAACCCAGACAATAAACACAGGTGGTGGGGTCAGCCTTAGCAAAGACTTCCCACAGACACTGCAGTGTTGAAACCCAGTGGGCCCAGTTTTCTTTTGGGTTTCTCAGACATAGTGCCAGTCCTAACCAAACTTGCCCATTTATGGCAATCTGCCAAGCAAGACTCTCTTATCGGTTCCCAACCGTGTCACTGGTCGTGGAAAAAACCGTAATAAAATCAGTTTTTTTACAACCGATAAGAACCGGTAACCTCACTCTAAAGGACAGATTAATATATTTTAAAACAACCTGATCAGTTCAAACTGAACCGATAAACCGTTTACAAGTTCCACACAGAAAAGTAAATGTAAATCCTATCTAGTACTTACGAATACCACAGACAGAGCTTGAACTGACCGGTTGCGGTTTAATTTCGGTCAAAAAACGGAGAAAATAATAATTTAACTTGACAAAATGAACCAAGCAGAAGGAGTAAATCTCCGGAGCGACTGTTCAATGAGGCGGAGTAAAGAATCTGACAGTTTCAGTTTGAAGAACAACAGACAGAGTTTTCAACCGAGCTCGAGCTCAGCGTTCCATGTCTGGCATGGAAAGTTAACTCTTTCACCTCAGGAGCAGTTCGAAGGTTGGGGCTCACTGCATATGTCATAATATAGCAAGACTTCATGTTGCTTGAAGGGGTTCTAATTAGGGTTAAAAAAAGAAAGAACATAAAAAATGTCAGTGTGTGTTCAGTGCTGTGAAGGGTACTGTATCAACTTACTTTGTTATCCAGTAGGATGAGAGAGAGAGAGCTTAATTGGGGGTGTGGCTTAGACAGTATAAAAGCAGGTGACTCAGATTACAAATTTGTGTTCCTAGCCTTTATTGTGAAGCAGAAAGCAGCTAAATACAGGAAGCCACATTATCTTATTAATTTAACACTTATATCTCAGCAGGAGTCAGGGTCTGTTGAGATTAAGCAGACAGATACTTTACTAGAAGTAGAAGGGGTCTTATTTAGGGTTAAAAAAAGAAAGAAAAGAAAGAAAGTCACTATGTGTTCTGTGCTGTGAAGAGTACTGTATCAATTTACCTTGCTAAACTGGTAGCAGGAGAGAGAGCTTAATTGGGGGTGTGGCTTAGACAGTATAAAAGCTGGTGACTCAAATTACAACTTCCTGTTGCTAGCCTTGCTTGAAGAGCAGAAAGCATCTAACTAAAAGAAGGTACATTTTCTTATTAATTTAACACTTATGCCTCAGGAGTGGTCAGAGTCTGTTGAGATTAAGCAGACAGATACTTCATTAGAACTAGAAGGGGTCTTATTTAGAGTTAAATAAGAAAGAAAAGAAAAGAAAGTCAGTACGTGTTCTGTGCTGGGAAGGGTAATGTATCAACTTACTATGCTAGACCAGCAGGAGGAGAGAGTGATTAATTGGGGGTGTGGCTTAGACACTATAAAAGCAGGTGAATCAAATTACAACTTTTTGTTTCTATCCTTGCTTGCAGAGAAGAAATCAGCTAAGTAAAGGAAGATACTTTTTCTTATTAATTTAACAATCATATCTCTGCAGGAGTCAGGGTCTGTTGAGATTAAGCATGCAGCTACTTTATCAGAAGTAGAAGATGTCTTATTTAGGGTTAAAAAAAGAAAGAAAATAAATAAAGTCAGTGTGTGTTCTTTGCTGTGAACGGTACTGTATCAACTTACTTTACTAAACCAGTAGGAGGAGAGAGAGAGAGTTTAATTGGGGGTGTGGCTTAGACCCTATAAAAGCAGGTGACTCAATTTACAACTTCCTGTTGCTAGCCTTGCTTGTCGAGCAGAAAGCAGCTAACTAAAAGAAGCTGTATTTTCTTATTAATTAAACAAAAATCTCAGCAGGTGTCAGGGTCTATTGAGATTAAGCAGACAGATACTTTATTAGAAGTAGAAGGGGTCTTATTTAGGGTTAAGAAAGAAAGAAGAAAGTCAGTATGTGTTCAGTGCTGAGAAGGGTACTGAATCAACTAACTTTGCTAAACCAGTAGGAGGAGAGAGAGCATTATTGGGGGGGTGGCTTTGACCCTATAAAAGCAGGTGACTCAAATGACAACTTCTTATTGCTTGCCATGCTTGTACAGCAGAAAGCAGCTAACTAAAAGAAGAAACATTTACTTATTAATTGAACACATATCTCAGCAGGATTCAGTGTCTGTTGAGATTAAGCATACAGATACTTTATTAGAAGTAGAAGAGGTCTTATTTGGGGTTAAAAAAAAGAAGGAAAAGTAAGAAAGTCAGCTTGTGTTCTGTGCTGTGAAGGCACTGTATCAACTTACTTTGCTAAACCGGAAGGAGGAAAGAGAGCTTAATCGGGGGTGTGGCTTAGACACTATAAAAGCAGGTGACTCAAAGTACAACTTCCTGTTGCTAGCCTTGCTTGTAGAGCAGAAAGCATCTAACTAAAAGAAGCTACGTTGTCTTATTAACTTAACACTTATATCTCAGCAGGAGTCAGGGTCTGTTGATGTTAAGGAGACAGATGCTTTATTAGAAGTAGAAGGGGTCTTATTGAGGGTGAAAAAAAGAAAAGAAAGAAAGTCAGTGTGTGTTCTGTGCTGTGCAGGGTACTGTATCAACTTACATTGCTAAACCAGTAGGAGGAAAGAGAGCTTAATTGGGGTGTGGCTCAGACACTATAAAAGCAGGTGACTCAAATTACAAGTTCAATTTGCTAGCCTTGCTTGCAGAGCAGAAAGCAGCTAACTAAAAGAAGCTATATTTTCTTGTTAATTTAACACTTATATCTCAGCAGGAGTCAGGGTGTATTCAGATTAAACAGACAGATACTTTAATAAAAGTAGAAAGGGTCTTATTTAGGGTTAAAAAAAGAATGAAAAGAAAGACAGTCAGTATGTGTTCTGTGCTCTGAAGGGTACTGTATCAGCTTACTTTGCTAAACCAGTAAGAAGAGAGAGAGAGAGATTAATTGAGGGTGTGGCTCACTAAGTATAAAAGCAGGTGACTCAAATTACAACTTCCTGCTGCTAGCCTTGCTTGTAGAGCAGAAAACAGCTAACTAAATGAAGCTACATATTCTTATTAAAATAACACATATCTCAGCAGGAGTCAGGATCTGATGGGGTTAAGCAGACAGATACTTTATTAGAAGTAAAAGGGGTCTTATTTAGGGTTAAAAAAAGAAACAAAGGAAAGAAAGTCAGTGTGTGTTTTGTTCTGTGAAGGGTACAGTATCAACTTAATTTGCTAAACCAGTAGAAGGAGGGAGAGTGAGCATAATTGGGTGTGCGGCTTAGATACTGTAAAAACAGGTGACTCAACATACATCTTCTGCTGCTAGCCTTGCTTGCGGAGCAGAAAGCAGCTAACTAAAAGAAGCTACATTTTCTCATTAATTTAACACTTATATCTCAGCAGGAGTCAGGGTCTGTTGAGATTAAGGAGACAGATACTTTATGAGAAGTACAAGAGGTCTTAATTAAGTTTAAAAAAGAAAGAAAAGAAAGGAAGTCAGTGTTCGTGTTCTGTGCTGTGAAGGGTACGATATCAACTTACTTTGCTAAACCAGGAGGAGAGAGAGAGCTTAATTGGGTGTGGGGTTAGACACTTTAAAAACAGGTGACTCAAATTACAACTTCCTGTTGCTTGCCCTGCTTGTAGAGCAGAAAGCAGCTAACTAAAAAAAGCTACATTTTCTTATTAATTTAACTCTCATAACTCGGCAGGAGTGAGGATCTGTTGAGATTAAGCAGACAGATACTTTATTAGAAGTAGAAGGGGTCTTGTTTAGGGTTAAAAAGAGAAAGAAAAGTAAGAAAGTCAGTGTGTGTTTTGTGCTGTGAAGGGTACTGTATCATCTTACTTTGCTAAACCATTAGGCGCAGAAAGGTAGCATTATTGGGGGTGCGGCTTAGACACTATGAAAGCAGGGGACTCAAATTATATCTTCCTGTTGCTAGCCCTTCTTGTACAGCAGAAAGCAGCTAACTAAAAGAAGTTATATTTTCTTGTTAATTTGACACTAGTATCTCAGCAGGCGTCAGAGTGTGTTCAGATTAAGCCGACAGATACATTATTATAAGTAGAAGGGGTCTTATTTAGGGTTAAAAAGGAATGAAAAGAAAGAAAGTCAGTGTGTGTTCTGTGCTGTGAAGGGTACTGTATCAGCTTACTTTGCTAAACCAGTAGGAGGAGAAAGAGTTTAATTGGGGGTGTGGCTCCCTAAGTACCAAAAGCAGGTGACTCAAATTACAACTTCCTGTTGCTAGCCTTGCTTGTAGAGCAGAAAGCAGATAACTAAATGAAGCTACATCTTCTTATTAATATAACACTTATATCTCAGCAGGAGTCAGGGTCTTTTGAGATTAAGTAGACAGATACTTTATTAGAAGTAGAAGGGGTCTTATTTAGGTTTAAGAAAAGAAAGAAAATCAGTGTGTGTTGTGTTCTGTGAAGGGTACTATACCAACTTTCTTTGCTAAACCAGGAGGAGAGAGAGAGCTTAATTGGGTGTGTGGTTAGACTCTTTAAAAGCTGGTGACTCAAAATATAACTTCCTGTGGATAGTCCTGCTTGTAGAGCAGAAAGCAGCTAACTAAAAGAGCTTTATCTTCTTATAAATTTAACACTTATAACTCAGCAGAAGTTGGGTCTGTTCAGATTAAGCAGACAGATAGTTTATTAGAAGTAGAAGTGGTCTTATTTAGGGTTAAAAAAAGAAAGAAAAGAAAGAAATTCAGTGTGTGAGTTCTGTGCTGTGAAGTGTACTGTAACAACTTACTTTGCTAAACCAGTAGGAGGGGAAAGAGAGCTTAATTGGTTGTGTGGCTAGGCACTTTAAAAGCAGGTGACTCAAATTACAACTTCCTGTTGCTAGCCTTGCTTGTAGAGCACAAAGCATCTAACTAAAAGAAGCTACATTGTCTTATTAATTTAACACTTATATCTCAGCCGGGAGTCAGGGTCTGTTAATGTTAAGGAGACAGATACTATATTAGAAGCAGTAGGGGTCTTATTGAGGGCAAAAAAAAAGAAAAGAAAGAAAGTCAGTGTGTGTTCTGTGCTGTGCAGGGTACTGTATCATCTTACTTTGCTAAACCAGTCGGAGGAGAGAGAGCTTAATTGGGGGTGTGTCTCAGACACTATAAAAGCATTTGACTCAAATTACAAGTTCCTTTTGCTAGCCTTGCTTGCAGAGCAGAAAGCAGCTAACTAAAAGAAGCTATATTTTCTTGTTAATTTAACACATATCTCAGCAGGAGTCAGTGTGTGTTCAGATTAAGCAGACAGATACTTTATTAGAAGTAGAAGGGGTCATATTTAGGGTTAAAAAAGAATGAAAAGAAAGAAAGTCAGTGTGTGTTCTGTGCTGTGAAGGGTACTGTATCAGCTTACTTTGCAAAACCAGTAGGAGGATAGAGAGAGAGAGCCTTAATTGGGGGTGTGGCTTAGTCACTATAAAAGCTGTTGACTTAAATTACAACTTCCTGTTGCTATCCTTGTTTATAGAGCAGAAAGCAGCTAACTAAAAGAAACTACATTTTATAATTAATTTTAACATTTATATCTCACCAGGAGTCAGGGTCTGTTGAACTTAAGCTGACAGATACTTTATTGGAAGTAGTAGGGGTCTAATTTAGGGTTGAAAAAAGAAAGAAAAGAAAGAAAGTCACTGTGTGTTCTGTGCTGTGAAGGGTACTATATCAGCTTACTTTTCTAAACCAGTAGGAGCAGAGTGAGAGCTTAATTGGAAGTGTGGCTTAGACATTGTAAAAACAGGTGACTCAAATTAGAACTTCGTGCTGCTAGCCTTGCTTGTAGAGCAGAAAGCAGCTATCTAAAAGAAGTTAGATTTTCTTATTAATTTAGCACTTATGTCTCACCAGAAGTCAGGGTCTGTTGAGATTAAGCAGACAGATACTTTATTAGAAGTAGAAGGTGTCTTATTTAGGGTTAAAAAAGACAGAAAGTTAGTGAGTGTTCTGTGCTGTGGAGGGTACTGTGTCAACTTACTTTGCTAAACCAGTAAGAGGAGAGAGAGAGAGAGAGAGAGAGAGAGAGAGCTTAATTGGGAGTGTTGCTTTGTCACTATAAAAGCAGGAGACTTAAATTACAACTTCCTGTTTCTAGCCTTGCTTATAGAGCTAAAAGCAGAAAACTAAAAGAAGCTACATTTTCTAATTAATTTAAACCATATCTCAGTAGGAGTCAGGGTCTGTTGAGATTAAGCAGACTGATACTTTATTAGATGTAGAAAGGGACTTATTTAGGGTTTAAAAAAGAAAGAAAAGAAAGAAAGTCAATGCATGTCCTGGGCTGTGTAGGATACAGTATCATCTTATTTGCTAAACCAGTAGGAGGAGAGTGAGCTTAACTGGGGATGTGGCTTAGACACTATAAAAGCAGGTGACTCAAATTACAACTTCCTCTTGCTAGGCTTGCTTCTAGAGCAGAAAGCAGCAAAGTAAAACATGCTATGTTTTCTCATTAAACACTTATATTTCAGTAGGAGTCAAGGTCTGTTGATATTAAGCCAACAGATACTTTATTGTAAGTAAAAGGGGTCTAATTTAGAGTTCAAAAAAAGAATGAAAAGAAAGAAAGTCAGTGGTGTTATCTGCTGTGTCGGGTACTGTATCAGTTTACCTTGCTAAAAAAGAAGGAGGAGAGTGAGCTTAATTGGGGGTGTGGCTCTCTAAGTATAAAAGCAGGCGACTCAAATTACAACTTCCTGTTGCTAGCCTTGTTTGTAGAGCAGAAAGCATCTAACTAAAAGAAGCTACATTTTCTAATTAATTTAACACTTATATCACAGCAGGGGTCAGGGCATGTTGAGATTAAGCAGACAGATACTTTATAAGAAGTAGAAGGTGTCTCATTTAGGGTTAAAAAAGAAAGAAGAGAAAGACAATCAGTGTGTGTTCTTTGCTGTGAAGGGCAACCATCTTACTTGCTAAACCAGTAGGAGCAGAGAGAGAGCTTTATTGGAGGTGTGGTTTAGACAGTATAAAAGTAGAGGACTTAAATTTAACTTCCTGTTGCTAGCCTTGTTTGCAGAGCAGAAAGCAGCTAACTAAAAGAAGCAACATTTTCTTACTAATTTAAGATGTATATCTCAGCAGGAGTCTGGGTCTTTTGAGATTAAGCAGACAGCTACTTTATTAGAAGTAGAAGGGGTCTTGTCTAAGATTAAAAAAAAGAAAGAAAATAAAGTAAGTCAGTTTGTGTTCTGTGCTGTGCAGGGTACTTTATCAACTTACTTTGCTAAACCAGGAGGAGGAGAGAGAAATTAATTAAGGGTGTGGCTTAAACAGCATAAGAGCAGGTGACTCAAATTACAACTTGTTGTTGCTAGCATTGCTTGTAGAGCAGAAAGCAGCTAACTAAAATAAGCTACAGTATCTTATTAGTTTATCACTTATATCTCAGCAGGAGTCAGGGTCTATTGAGATTAAGCAAAAATATACTTTATTAGAAGTAGAAGAGGTCTTATTAGGATTAAAAAGGAAAGAAAAGAAAGAAAGTCAGTGTGTGTTCTGTGCTGTGAAGGGTCCTGTATCAACTTACTTTGGCAAACCAGTAGGAAGAGAGAGAAATTAATTAGGGGTGTGGCTTAGGCACTATAAAAGCAGGAGACTCAAATTACAACTTCCTGTTGATAGCCTTGCTTGTATGACAGAAAGCAGATAACTAAAGAAGCTACATTTTCTTAATAATTTAACACTTATATCTCAGCAGGAGTCAGGGTCTTTTGAGATTAAGCAGACAGATAATTTATTAGAAGTAGAAGGGGTCTTTTTTAGAGTTAAAAAAAGAAAGAAAAGAAAGAAAGTCAGTAAGTGTTCTGTGCTGAGAAGGGTACTGTGTCAACTTACTTTGCTAAACCAGTAGGAGGAGAGAGAGCTTAATTAGGGGTCTGGTTTAGAAACTATAAAAGTAGGTGACACAAATTATAACTTCCTGTTTCTAGCCTTGCTTGCAGAGCAGAAAGCAGCTAACTGAAAGAAGTTAGATTTTCTTATTAATTTAACACTTATATCTCAGCAGAAGTCAGGGTCTGTTGAGATTAAGCAGACAGATACTTTATTAGAAGTAGAAAGGGTCTTATTTAGGGTTAAAAAAGAAAGAAAGTCAGTGTGTGTTCTGTGCTGTGAAAGGTACTGTGTCAACTTACTTTGCTAAACCCGTATGAGGAGAGAGAGCTTTATTGGGGGTGTCGCTTAGACACTATAAAAGCAGGTGACTCTAAGTACAACTTCATGTTGCTAGCCTTCCTTGTAGAGCTGAAAGCAGCTAACTGAAAGTAGCTAAATTTTCTTATTAATTTAACAGTTATATCTCAGCAGAAGTCAGGGTCTGTTGAGATTAATCAGACAGATACTTTATTAGAAGTAGAAGGGGTCTTATTTAGGTTTGAAAAAAGAAAGAAAAGAAAGAAAGTCAGTGTGTGTGTTCCGTGCTGTGAAGGATACTATACCAACTTACTTTGCTAAACCAGTTGGAGGAGAGAGAGAGCTTAATTGGATGTGTGGTTAGACACTTTAAAAGCATGGTGTCCTGTGTCAGTAGAAGGTACCTGTATCAAACCTATTTTCTAAACCAGTAGGAGGAGAGAGAGAGTATTTGGGGGTGCGGCTTAGACACTATAAAAGCAGGTGACTCAAATTACAAGTTACGATTGCAAGCCTTGCTTGTAGAGCAAAATGCAGTTAACTAAAAGAAGCAGCATCTTTTTATTAATTTAACACTTATATCACAGCAAGAGTCAGGGTCTGTTGAGATTAAGCAGACTGATACTTTATTAGAAGCAGAAGGGGTTTTATTTAGGGTTAAAAAGAGAATGAAAAGAATGAAATTCAACGTGTTTTCAGTGCTGTGAAGGGTACTGTATCAACTTACTTTGCTAAACCAGTAGGAGGACAGAGAGCTTAATTGGGGTTGAGGCTTAGACACTATAAAAGCAGGTGACTCAAATTACAACATCCTGTTGCCAGCCATGCTTCTAGAGTGTAAAGCAGCTAACTAAAAGAAGATATGTTTTCTTATTAATTTAACACTTATATCTCAGAAGGAGTCAGGGTCTTTTGAGATTAAGCAGTCAGATACTTTATTGGAAGTAGTAAGGGTCTATTTAGGGTTCAAAAAAAGAAAGAAAAGAAAGAAAGTCAGTAAGTGTTCTGTGCTGTGAAGGGTAATGTATCAACTTACTTTGCTAAACCAGTAGGAGGAGAGAGAGCTTAATTTGGGGTTTGGCTTAGACAGTATAAAAGCATTTGACTCAAATTACAACTTCCCGTTGCTAGCCTTTCTTGTAGAGCAGAAATCAGCTAACTAAAAGAAGCTACATCTTCTCCATAATTTAGCAGTTATATCCCAGCAGGAGTCAGGGTCTGTTGAGATTAAGCAGACAGATACTTTATTAGAAGTAGAAGGGTTCTTATTTAGGGTTAAGAAAGAAAGAAAGTTAGTGAGTGTTCTGTGCTGTGAAGGGTACTGTGTCAACTTACTTTGCCAAAAAAGTATTTGGAGAGAGAACTTTATTGTGGTTGTGACTTAGACACTGTATAAGCAGGTGACTCAAACTACAACTTCATGTTGCTAGCCTTCCTTGTAGAGCTGAAAGCAGCTAACTGAAAGTAGCTACACTTTCATATTAATTAAACACTTACATCTCAGTAGGAGTCAGGGTCTGTTGAGATTATGCAGACAGATACTGTATTAGAAGGAGAAGGGGTCTTAGTTAGGGTTAAAAAAAGGAAAAAGTCAGTGTGTGTTCTGGGCTGTGAAGGGTACTGTGTCAACTTACTTTGCTAAACCAGTATGAGGAGAGAGAGCTTTATTGGGGTTTTCACGTAGACAGTATAAAAGCAGCTGACTCTAAGCACAACTTCATGTTGCTAGCCTTCCTTGAAGAGCTGAAAGCAGCTAACTGAAAGTAGCTAAATTTTCTAATTAATTTAACACTTATATCTCAGCAGGAGTCAAGGTCTGTTGAGATTAAGCAGACAGATACTGTATTAGAAGTAGAAGGCGGTCATATTTAGGGATAAAAAAAGAAAGAAAAAAAAGAAAGTCCGTGTGTTTTCTGTGCCGTGAAGGGTACTGTATCAGCTTACTTTGCTAAACCAGTAAGAGGAGAGGGAGCTTAATTGGCAATGTGTTTTAGACACTATAAAAGCAGGTGACACAAATTACAACATCCTGTTTTAAGCCTTGGTTGTAGAGCAGAAATCGGATAACTAAAAGAAGCTACATTTTCCTATTAATTTAACCCTTATATCCCAGCAGGAGTAATGGTCTGTTGAGATTAAGCAGGCAGATACTTTATTAGAAGTAGAAGGTGTCTTATTTAGGGTTAAAAAAAGAAAGAAAAGAAAGAAAGTCAGTGTGTGTTGTCTTCTGTGAAGGGTACTGTATCAACTTACTTTGCTAAACCAGAAGGAGAAGTGAGAGCTTAAATGAAAGTGTGGCTTAGACACTATGAAAGCTGGTGACTCAAATTACAACTTCCTATTGTTAGCCTTGCTTGTAGAGCAGAAAGCAGCTAACTAAAAAAGGTTTCATCTTCATATTAATTTAACACTTTTATCTCAGCAGGAGTCGGGTCTTTTCAGATTAAGCAGACAGATAGTTTATTAGAAGTAGAAGGGGTCTTATATAGGGTTAAAAAAAGAAATAAAAGAAAGAAAGTCCGTGTGTGAGTTCTGTGCTGTGATGCGTACTGTATCAAGTTACTTTGCTAAACCAGTAGGAGGGGAAAGAGAGCTTAATTAGGCATGTGGCTTAGGCACTTTAAAAGCAGGTGACTCAAATTACAACTTCCTGTTGCTTGCCTTGCTTGTAGAGCAGAAAGCATCTACCTAAAAGAAGCTACATTTTCTTATTAATTTAACTCATATCTCAGCAGGAGTCAGGGTCAGTTGAGGTTTTGCAGACAGATACTTTATTAGAAGTAGAAGGGGTCTTATTTAGGGTTAAAAAAAGAAAGAAAAGAAAGAAAGTCAGTGTGTGTTCTATGCGGTGAAGGGGATTGTTCAACTTACTTTGCTAAACCGGTAGTAGGAGAGAGAGCTTAATTGGGGTGTGGCTTAGTCACTATAAAAGCAGGTGACTTAAATTACAACTTCCAGTTGCTAGCATTGCTTACAGAGCAGAAAGCACGAAACTAAAAGAAGCTACATTTTCTTATTAATTTATTACCTATATCTCAGCAGGAGTCAGGGTCTGTTGAGATTGAGCAGACAGATACTTTATTAGAAGTAAAAAGGGACTTATTTAGGGTTTAAAAATGAAAGAAAGTCAAGGTGTGTCCTGTGATGTGTAGGGTACCGTATAAACTTATTTGCTAAACCAGAAGGAGGAGAGAGAGCTGAATTGGGGATGTGGCTTAGACATTATAAAAGCAGGTGACTCAAATTACAACTTCCTGTTGCTAGCCATGCTTCTACAGCAGAAAGCAGCTAACTAAAATAAGATAGATTTTCTTATTAATTTAACACTTAAATCTCAGCAGAAGTCAGGGTGTCTTCAGATTAGCAGACAGATATTTTATTAGAAGCAGAAGGGGTCTTATTTAGGGTTAAAAAAAGAATGAAAAGAAAGAAAGTCAGTGTGTGTCCTGGGCTGTGAAGGGTACTGTATCAGCTCACTTTGCTAAACCAGTAGAAGGAGAGAGAGCTTAATTGGGGGTGTGGCTCACTAAGTATAAAAGCAGGAGACTCAAATTACAACTTCCTGTTGTTAGCCTTACTTGTAGAGCAGAAAGCAGCTAACTAAAAGAAGCTACATCTACTTATTAATATAACACATATCTTAGCAGGAGTCAGGGTCTGTTCGGATTAAGCAGACAGATACTTTATTAGAAGTAGAAGGGGTCTTATTTAGGGTTAAAAAAGAAACAAAAGAAAGAAAGTCAGTGTGTGGTTTGTTCTGTGAAGGGTACTGTATCAACTTACTTTGCTAAACCAGTAGGGAGGAGAGAGAGAGAGAGAGTTTAATTGCATGTGCAGCTTAGATACTATAAAAACAGGTGACTCAACATACAACTTCCTGCTGCTAGCCTTGCTTGTAGAGCAGAAAGCAGCTAACTAAAAGAAGCTACATTTTCTCATTAATTTAACACTTGTATCTCAGCAGGAGTCAGGGTCTGTTGAGATTAAGCAGACAGATGCTTTATTAGAAGTAGAAGGTGTCTTATTTAGGTTTAAAAAAAGAAAGATAGTCAGTGTGTGTGTTCTGTGCTCTGAAGGGTACTATACAAACTTACTTTGCTAAACCAGTAGGAGGAGAGAGAGAGCATAATTGGGTGTTTGGTTAGACACTTTAAAAGCAGGTGACTCAAATTACAACTTCCTGATGCTAGCCCTGCTTGTACAGCAGAAAGCAGCTATCTAAAAAAAGCTACATTTTCTTATTACTTTAAACCTCATAACTCGGCAGAAGTCAGGGTCTTTTGAGGTTAAGCAGACAGATACGTTATTAGATGTAGAATGGGTCATATCTAGGGTTAAAAAAGAAAGAAGAGAAAGACAGTTACTGTGTGTTTTGTGCTGTGAAGGGTACTGTATCATCTTGCTTAGCTAAACCAGTAGGAGCAGAAAGAGAGCTTTATTTGGGGCGCGGGTTAGACACTATAAAAGCAGGGGATTCAAATTATAACGTCTTGTTGCTAGCACTTCTTGAAGAGCAGAAAGCGGCTAACTAAAAAAGCAACATTTTCTTGATAATTTTACACTTTAATCTCAGCAGAAGTCAGGGTCGGTTGAGATTAAGCAGACAGATACTTTATTATAAGTAGAAGAGGTCTTATTTAGGGTTAAAATAAGAAAGAAAAGAAAGAAAGTCACTGTGTGTTCCGTGCTGTGAAGGGTTCTATATCAGCACACTTTGCTAAACCAGTAGGAGCAGAGAGAGAGCTTTATTGGGGGTGTGGCTTAGACAGTATAAAAGCAGGGGACTCAAATTATAACTTCCTGTTGCTAGCCTTGCTAGTAGAGCAGAAAGCAGCTAACTACAAGAAGCTAAGTATTCTTATTAATTTAACACTTATATCTCAGCAGGAGTCAGGGTCTGTTGAGATTAAGCAGACAGATACTTTATTAAAAGTAGATGGGGTCTTATTTAGGGTAAAAAAAAGAATGAAAAGAAAGAAAGTCAGTGTGTGTTCTGTGCAATGAAGGGTACTGTATTAACTTACTTTACTAAACCAGTAGGAGGAGAGAGAGAGCTTATTTGGAAGTGTGGCTTAGACACTATAAAAACTGATGACTCAAATTACAACTTTGTCCTGCTAGTGTTGCTTGTTGAGCAGAAAGCAGCTAACTAAAAGAGGTTAGATTTTCTTATTAATTTAACACTTATAGCTCAGCAGAAGTCAGGGCCTGTTGAGATTAAACAGACAGATGCTTTATTAGAAGTAGAAGGAGTCTTATTTAGGGTTAAAAAAGAAACAAAAGAAAGAAAATCAGTGTGTGTTTTGTTCTGTGAAGGGTACTGTATCAACTTACTATGCTAAACCAGTCGGAGGAGAGAGAGAAAGAGAGTTTAATTGCGTGTGCGGCTTAGATACTATAAAAACAGGTGACTCAACATGCAACTTCCTGCTGCTAGCCTTGCTTGTAGAGCAGAAAGCAGCTAACTAAAAGAAGCTACATTTTCTAATTAATTTAACACTTATATCACAGCAGGGGTCAGGGCATGTTGAGATTAAGCAGACAGATACTTTATAAGAAGTAGAAGGTGTCTCATTTAGGGTTAAAAAAAGAAGAGAAAGACAATCAGTGTGAGTTCTTTGCTGGGAAGGGTACTGTATCAACTTACTTTACTAAACCAGTAGGAGGAGAGAAAGCTTATTTGGAAGTGTGGCTTAGACACTCATAAAAACTGGTTACTCAAATTACAACTTTGTGTTGCTAGCGTTGCTTGTTGGCTGAGCAGAAAGAAGCACTAAAAAAAGGTTAGATTTTTCTTATTACTCACTTTATAGCTCAGCAGAAGTCAGGGTCTGTTGAGATTAGACAGACAGATGCTTTATTAGAAATAGAAGGGGTCTTATTTAGGGTTAAAAAAGAAAGAAAGTCAGGGAGTATTCTGTGCTGTGAAGGGTACAGTGTCAACTTACTTTGCTAAACCAGTATGAGGAGAGAGAGCTTTATTGGGGGTGTGACTTAGACACTATATAAGCAAGTGACTCAAACTACAACTTCATGTTGCTAGCCTTCCTTGTAGAGCTGAAAGCAGCTAACTGAAAGTAGCTACATTTTCTTATTAATTTAACACTTATATCTCAGCAGAAGTCAGGGTCAGTTGAGGTTATGCAGACAAATTCTTTATTAGAAGTAGAAGGGGTCTTATTTAGGGTTAAAAAAAGAAAGAAAAGAAAGAAAGTCAGTGTGTATTCTGTGCAGTGAAGGGGACTGTTCAACTTACTTTGCTAAACCAGTAGTAGGAGAGAGAGCTTAATTGGGGTTGTGACTTAGTCACTATAAAAGCAGGTGACTTAAATTACAACTTCCGGTAGCTAACCTTGCTTTTATAGCAGAAAGCAGGAAACTAAAAGAAGCTACATTTTCTAATTAATTTATTACTTATATCTCAGCAGGAGTCAGGGTCTGTTGAGATTAAGCAGACAGATACTTTATTAGAAGTAGAAAGGGACTTATTTAGGGTTTAAAAAAGAAAGAAATGAAAGAAAGTCAATGTGTGTCCTGTGCTGTGTAGGGTACTGTATCAACTTGTTTGCTAAACCAGTAGGAGGAGAGTGAGCTGAATTGGGGATGTGTCTTAGACACTATAAAAGCTGGTGACTCAAATTACAACTTCCTGTTGCTAGCCATGCTTCTAAAGCAGAAAGCAGCTAACTAAAAGAAGCTATGTTTTATTATTAATTTAACACTTATATCTCAGCAGGAATCAGGGTTTGTTGACATTAAGCAGACAGATACTTTATTGGAAGTAGTAGGAGTCTAATTTAGGGTTCAAAAAAAAGAAAGAAAAGAAAGAAAGTCAGTAAGTGTTCTGTGCAGTGAAAGGTTATGTATGAACTTACTTTGATAAACCAGTAGGAGTAGTCAGAGAGCTTAATTATGGGTGTGGCTTAGACACTATAAAAGCAGGTGACTCAAATTACAACTTCCTGTTGCTAGCTTTCCTTGCTAAGCACAAAGCAGCTAACTAAAATAAGCTGCATTATCTTATTAATTGAACCCTAATATCTCAGCAGTAGTCAGGGTCTGTTGAGATTAAGCATAGAGATACTTTATCTGAAGTAGAAGGGTTCTTATTTAGGGTTAAAAAAAGAAAGTAGATCAGTGTGTGTGCTCTGTGCTGTGAAGGGTACAGTATCAACTTACTTTGCTAAACCAGTAGGAGGAGAGAGAGAGCTTACTTGGGCATGTGGCTTAGACAATTTAAAAGCAGGTGACACAAATTATATTTTCATGTTGTTAGCCTTGCTTGTAGAGCAGAAAGCATCTAACTAAAAGAAGCTACATTTTGTTATTAATTTAAAACTTATATCTCAGCAGGAGTCAGGGTCTGTTGAGGTTAAGGAGCCATATACTTTATTAGAAGTAGATGGGTTTTTTTTGAGGGTGAAAACAAAGAAAGGAAAGAAAGTCAGTGTGTGTTGTTTGCTGTGAAGGGTACTGTATCAGCTTACTTTGCTAAAACAGTTGGAGGAGAGAGAGCTTAATTGGGGGTGTGGCTCACCAAGTATAAAAGAAGGTGACTCAAATTACATCTTCCTGTTGCTAGCTTTGCTTGCAGAGCAGAAAGCAGCTAACCAAAAGAAGCTATATTTTCTCGTCAATTTAAAATTTATATCTCAGCCGGAGTCAGGGTCTGTTCAGATTATGCAGACACATACTTTATTAGAAGTAGACGGGGTCTTATTTAGGGTTAAAAAAAGACTGAAAAGAAAGAAAGTCAGTGAGTGGTCTGTGCTGTGAAGGGTACTGTATCAGCTTACTTTGCTAAACCAGTATGAGGAGAGAGAGCTTAATTGGGGGTGTGGCTCACTAAGTATAAAAGCCGGTGACTCAAATTACAACTTCATGTTGCTAGCCTTGCATGCAGAGCAGAAAGCAGCTAACTAAAAGAAGCTACATCTTCTTATTAATATAACACTTACAGTATATCTCAGCAGGAGTCAGGGTCTGTTGAGATTAAGCAGACTGATACTTTATTAGAAGTAGAAGGGTTCTTATTGAGGGTGAAAAAAAGAAAAGAAAGAAAGTCAGTGTGTGTTCTGTGCAGTGAAGAGTACTGTATCAACTTACTTTACTAAACCAGTAGGAGGAGAGAAAGCTTAATTGATGGTGTGGCTCAGACAGTATAAAAGCAAGGGGCTCAAATTACAACTTCCTGTTGCTAGCCTTGCTTGCAGAGCAGAAAGCAGCTAACCAAAAGAAGCTATATTTTCTCATAATTTAAAACTTATATCTCAGCAGGAGTCAGCGTCTGTTCAGATTATGCAGACAGATACTTTCTTAGAAGTAGAAGGGGTCTTATTTAGGGTTAAAAAAAGAATGAAAATAAATAAAGTTAGTATGTGTTCTGTGCTGTGTATGGTATTATATCAGCTTACTTTGCTAAAAACCAGTAAGAGGAGAGCGAGCATGGGGCTGTGGCTCAAGTATGTACAGGTGACTCAAATTACAACTTCCTGTTGCTAGCCTTGCGTGCAGAGCAGAAAGCAGATAACTAAAAGAAGCTACATCTTCTTATTAATATAACACTTATATCTCAGCAGGAGTCAGGATCTGTTGAGATTAAGCAGACAGATACTTTATTAGAAGTAGAAGGGTTCTTATTTAGGGTTAAAGAAAGAAAGAAAGTCAGTGTGTGTTCTGTGCTGTGAAGGGCAGGGTATCAACTTACTTTGCTAAACCAGTAGGAGGAAGGAGAGCTTATTTCGGGGGGTGTCTTAGACACTATAAAAGCAGGTAACTCAAAATACAACTTCCTGTTGCTAGCCTTGCTTGTAGAGCAGAAAGCAGCTAACTAAAAGAAGATACATTTTCTTATTAATTTAACAGATATATCTCAGCAGGAGTCAGGGTCTGTTGAGATTAAGGAGACAGATACTTTATTAGAAGTAGAAGGGGTATTATTTAGCGTTAAAAAAAGAATGAAAAGAAAGAAAGTCAGTGTGTGTTCTGTGCCGTGAAGGGCACTGTATAAACTTACTTTGCTAAACCAGTAAGAGGAGAGTGAGAGGAGAGTGAGCTTAATTGAGGGGGTGGTGTCTTAGACAATATAAAAGCAGGTGACACAAAGTACAACTTCCTGTTGCTAGCCTTGCTTGTAGAGCCAAAAGCAGCAAACTAAAAGAAGCTACAACTCCTAATTAGTTTAAGACTCATATCTCTGCAGGAGTGTGGGTCTGTTAACATTAAACAGACAGATACTTTATTAGAAGTAGAAAGGGTCATATTTATGTTTAAAAAAGAAAGTTAAGAAAGAAAGTCAGAGTGTGGCCTGGGCTGTGAATGGTACTTTATCAACTTACTTTGCTAAATCAGTAGAGGAGAGAGTACTTAGTTGGGGGTGTGGCTTAGACACTATAAAAGCAGGTGACTCAAATTACAACTTCCTCTTGCTAGCCTTGCTTGTAGAGTAGAAAGCAGCTAACTAAAAGAAGCTACATTTTCTTTTTAATTTGACACTTATATCACAGCAGGAGTCAGAGTCTGTTGAGATTAAGCAGACAAATATTTTATTAGCAGTAGAAGGGGTCTTATTTACGGTTAAAAAAAGAAAGTAAAGGAAGAACGTCAGTAAGTGTTCAGTGCTCTGAAGGTACTGTATCAGCGTACTTTGTTAAACCAGTAGAAGGAGAGAAAACTTAATTGGGGGTGTGGTTTATACACTTTAAAAGCAGGTGACTCAAATTATAACTTCCTGTTGCTAGCCTTGTTGTAGAGGAGAAAGCAGCTAACTGAAAGTAGCTACATTTTCTTATTAATTTAACAGTTATATCTCAGCAAGAGTCAGGGTCTGTTGAGATTATGCAGACAGATACTTTATAGAAGTAGAATGGATCTTATTTAAGGTTAATAAAAGAAAGAAAAGAAAGAAAGTCAGTGTGTGTTCTGTGCTGTGAAGGGGACTGTTCAACTTACTTTGCTAAACTAGTAGGAGGAGAGAGAGAGGGCTTAATTGGGGGTGTGGCTTAGTCACTATAAAAGCTGGTGACTTGAATTACAACTTCCTGTTGCTAGCATTCCTTATAGAGCTGAAAGCAGGAAACTAAAAGAAGCTACATTTTCTAATTAATTTAACACTTATATCTCAGCAGTTGTCAGGGTCTGTTGAGATTAAGCAGACAGATACTTTATTAGATGTAGAAAGGGACTTATTTTGGGTTAAAAAAGAAAGAAAAGAAATAAGGTCAATCTGTGTCCTGTACTGTGTATGGTACTGTATCAACTTATTTGCTAAACCAGCAGGAGGAGAGAGAGCTTTATTGGGTATGTGGCTTAGACACTAAAAAAACAGGTGACTCAAATCACAACCTCTTGTTCCTAGCCATGCTTCTAGGGCAGAAAGCAACTAACTAAAAGAAGCTATGTTTTCTTATTAATTTAACACTTATATCTCAGCAGGAGTCAGGGTTTGTTGACATTAAGCGGACAGATACTTTACTGGAAGTAGTAGGGGTCTAATTTAGGGTTCAAAAAAAGAAAGAGAAGAAAGAAAATCAGTAAGTGTTCTGTGCTGTGAAGGGTAATGTATCAACTTACTTGGATAAACCAGTAGGAGGAGAGAGAAAGCTTAATTATGGGTGTGGCTTAGACAGTATAAAAGTAGGTGAGTCAAATTACAACTTCCTGTAGCTTGATTTCCTTGCAGAGCAGAAAGCAGCTAACTAAAATAAGCTACATTTTCTTATTAATTTAACCAAAATATCCCAGCAGGAGTCAGGGTCTGTTGAGATTAAGCGGACAGATACTTTATTAGAAGTGGGCTGTGAAAGGTACTTTATCAACTTACTTTGCTAAATCAGTAGAAGGAGAGAGTACTTAGTTGGGGGTGTGGCTTAGACACTATTAAAGCAGGTGACTCAAATTACAACTTCCTCTTGCTAGCCTTGCTTTTAGAGCAGAAAGCAGCTAACTAAAAGAAGCTACATCTTCTTATTAAATTATCACTTATATCTCAGCAAGAGTCAGGGTCTGTTGAGATTAAGCAGACAAATACTTTATAAGCAGTAGAAGGGGTCTTATTTAGGGTTAAAAAAAGAAAGCAAAGGAAGAAAGTCAGTAAGTGTTCTGTGCTCTGAACGGTACTGTATCAACGTACTTTGTTAAACCAGTAGAAAGAGAGAAAACTTAATTGGGGGTGTGGTTTATACACTTTATAAGCAGGTGACTCAAATTACAACTTCCTGTTATTAGCCTTGTTGTAGAGCAAAAAGCAGCTAACTAAAAGTAGCTACATCTTCTTATTAATTTAGCAGTTATATCTCAGCAGGAGTCAGGGTCTGTTGAGATTAAGCTGACAGATACTTTATTAGAAGTAGAAGGGGTCTTATTTAGGGTTAAAAAAAGAAAGAAAAGAAGGACAGTCAGTGTGTGTTATGTGCTGTGAAGGTTACTGTATCAACTTACTTTGCTAAACCAGTAGGAGGAGAGAGAGTTTATTTGAAAGTGTTGCTTAGACACTATAAAACCAGGTGACTCAAATTACAACTTCCTGTTGCTTACCTTGCTTCTAGAGCAGAAAGCAACTAACTAAAAGAAGCTTCATCTTCTTTTTAATTTAACACTTATATCTCAGCAGGAGTCAGGTTCTTTTGAGATTAAGCAAACCGATACTTTATTAGAAGTAGAAGGGGTCTTATTTAGGGTTAGAAAAAGTAAGAAAAGAAAAAGTCAGTGTGTGTTCTGTATTGTGAATTGTACTTTATCAACTTACTTTGCTAAACCAGTAGTGGAAGATAGAGGATGATTGGAGATGTGGCTTAGACACTATAAAAGCATGTGATACAAATTACAACTTCCTGTTGCTAGCCTTGCTTGTAGAGCAGAAAGCTGCTAAATAAAAGAAGCTACATTGTCTTTTTAGTTTAACACTTATATCTCAGCAGGAGTCAGGGTCTGTTGATATTAAGCAGACACATTCTTTATTAGAAGTAGAAGAGGTCTTATTTAGGGTTAAAAAAGAAAGAAAGAAAAAAAGAAAGTCAGAGTGTGTTCTGTGCTGTGAAGGGTACTGTATCAACTTACTTTGCTAAACCAGTATGAGTAGATAGAACTAAATTGGGGCATGGCATAGACACTATAAAAGCAGGTGACTCAAATTACAACTTCCTGTTGCTAGGCTTGGTTATAGAGAAGAAAGCAGCTAAGTAAAAGAAGTTACCTTCTTATTAATTTTTAATCCACATCTCAGCAGGAGTGAGTGTTTCATGAGATTAAGCAGACAGATACTTATTGTAGCAGAAGGTGTCTTATTTATGTTTAAAAAAGAAAGAAAAGAAAGTGTCAGTTTGAGTTCGGCACTGTGAAGGGTACTGTATCAACTTACTTTGCTAAACCAGTAGGAGGAGAGAGAGCTAAACTGAAGGTGTGGCTTAGACACTATAAAAGCAAGTGAGTAAAATTACAACTTCCCGTTGCTAGCCTTTCTTTTAGAGCAGAAAGCAGCTAACTAAAAGAAGCTACATCTTTTTATTAAATTATCACTTATATCTCAGCAGGAGTCAGGGTCTGTTGAGGTTAAGCATACCGATACTTTATTAGAAATAGAAGGGGTTTTATCTAGGGTTAAAAAAGAAAGAAGAGAAAGACAGTCAGTGAGAGTTCTGTGCTGTGAATGGCAGTGTATCATCTGACTTTGCAAAACCAGTAGGAGCAGAAAGTGAGCTTCATTCAGAGCGTGTCTTAGACACTACAAAAGCAGTGGAGTCAAATTATAACTTCCTGTTGCTAGCCTTTCTTGTTGAGCAGAAAGCAGCTAACAAAAATAAGCAACATTTTCTTGATAATTTAACACTTATATCTCAGCAGCAGTCAGGGTCTGTTGAGATTAAGCTGACAGCTACTTTATTAGAAGTAGAAGGGGTCTTATTGAGGGTGAAAAAAAGAAAAGAAAGAATGTCAGAGTGTTCTGTGTTGTGAAGGGTACTGTAGCAACTTACTTTGCTAAACCAGTAGGAGGAGAGAGAGCTTAATTGGGGGTGTGGCTCAGACACTATAAAAGCAGGTGACTCAAATTACAACTTCTTGTTGCTAGCATTGCTTGCAGAGCAGAAAGCAGCTAACTAAAAGATGCTATATTTTCTTGTTAATTTAACACTAATATCTCAGCAGGAGTCAGGGTCTGATCAGATTAAGCAGACAGATACTTTATTAGAAGAAGAAGGGGTCTTATTTAGGGTTAAAAAAGAAAGAAAAAAAGAAAGTCAGAGTGTGTTCTGTGCTGTGAAGGGTACTGTATCAACTTACGTTGCTAAACCAGTAGGAGGAGAGAGAGCTTAATTGAAAGTGTTGCTTAGACACTATAAAACCAAGTGACTCAAATTACAACTTCCTGTTGCTAGCCTTGCTTCTAGAGGAAAGCTACTTAACTAAAAGAAGCTTCATCTTCTTTTTAATTTAACACTTATATCTCAGCAGGAGCTGTGTTTTGAGATTAATCTGCGTATATTTTATTAGAAGTAGAAGGGGTCTTATTTAGGGTTAGAAAATGTAAGAAAAGAAAAAGTCAGTGTGTGTTCTGTACTGTGAATTGTACTTTATCAACTTAATTTGCTAAACCAGTAGTGGAAGAGAGAGGATGATTGGAGATGTGGCTTAGACACCATAAAAGCAGGTGATACAAATTACAACTTCCTGTTGCTAGCCTTGCTTGTAGAGCAGAAAGCTGCTAAATAAAAGAAGCTACATTGTCTTGTTAGTTTAACACTTATATCTCAGCAGGAGTCAGGGTCTGTTGATATTAAGCAGACACATACTTTATTAGAAAGAGAAGAGGTCTTATTTAGGGTTAAAAAAGAAAGAAAAAAAGAAAGTCAGAGTGTGTTCTGTGCTGTGAAGGGTACTGTATCAACTTACTTTGCTAAACCAGTAGGAGAAGATAGAACTAAATTGGGGCATGGCATAGACACTATAAAAGCAGGTGACTCAAATTACAACTTCCTGTTGCTAGGCTTGGTTTCAGAGAAGAAAGCAGCTAAGTAAAAGAAGATACTTCTTCTTATTAATTTAACACTTACATCTCAGCAGGAGTGAGTGTCTGCTGAGATTAAGCAGACAGATACTTTATTAGAAGCAGAAGGTGTCTTATTTATGGTTAAAAAAAGAAAGAAAAGAAAGAAAGTCAGTTTGAGTTCTGTACTGTGAAGGGTACTGTACCAACTTACTTTGCTAAACCAGTAGGAGGAGAGAGAGCTAAATTGAAGTCGTGTCTTAGACACTATAAAAGCAAGTGAGTAAAATTACAACTCCCCGTTGCTAGCCTTTCTTTTAGAGCAGAAAGCAGCTAACTAAAAGAAGCTACATCTTCTTACTAAATTATCACTTATATCTCAGCAGGAGTCAGGGTGTGTTGAGATTAAGCATACAGATACTTTATTAGAAATAGAAGGGGTCTTATCTAGGGTTAAAAAATAAAGAAGAGAAAGATAGTCAGTGTGAGTTCTGTGCTGTGAATGGTAGTGTATCATCTACTTTGCAAACCAGTAGAGCAGAAAGCTTAGTTCTATTCGAGCGTATTAGACACTATAAAAGCAGGGACTCAAATTATAACTTCTCGTTGCTAGCCTTTCTGTACAGCAGAAAGCAGCTAACTAAAATAAGCAACTTTTCTTGATAATTTAACTCTTATATCTCAGCAGGAGTCAGGGTCTTTTGAGATTAAGCTGACAGCTTCTTTATTAGAAGTAGAAGGGGTCTTATTGAGGGTAAAAAAAAGAAAAGAAAGAAAGTCAGTGTGTGTTCTGTGCTGTGAAGGGTACTGTATCAACTTACTTTGCTAAACCAGTAGGAGGAGAGAGAGAGCCTAATTGGGGGTGTGGCTCAGACACTTTAAAAGCAGGTGACTAAATTTCAACTTCTTGTTGCTAGCCTTGTTTGTGATAGAAAGCATCTAATCTGAAAGTAGCTATATTTTCTTCTTAATTTAACACTAATATCTCAGCAGGAGTCAGGGTCTGTTCAGATTAAGCAGACAGATACTTTATTAGAAGAAGAAGTGGTCTTATTCAGGGTTAAAAAAAGAAAGAAAAGAAAGAAAGTCAGTGTGTGTTCTGTGCTGTGAATGGTACTGTAACAGCTTACTTTGCTAAACCAGTAGGATGAGAGAGAGCTTAATTGGTGGTGTGGCTCACTAAGTATAAAAGCAGGTTACTCAAATTACAACTTCCGGTTACTAGCCTTGCTTGTAGAGCAGAAAGCAACTAACTAAAAGAAGCTACATCTTCTTATTAATATAACACTTATATCTCAGCTGGAGTCAGAGTCTGTTGAGATTAAGCAGACCGATACTTTATTAGAAGTAGAAGGGGTCTTAATTAGGGTTAAAAAAATAAAGAAAAGAAAAAGTCAGTGTGTGTTCTGTACTGTGAACTGTACTTTATCAACTTACTTTGCTAAAACAGTAAAGGAAAAGAGAGCATGATTGGGTGTGTGGCTTAGACACTATAAAAGCAGGTGATACAAATTACAACTTCCTGTAGCCAGCCTTGCTTGTAGAGCAGAAAGCTGCTAACCAAAAGAAGCTATATTTTTTTGTTAATTTAACCCTAATATCTCAGTAGGAGTCAGGGTCTGTTCAGATTAAGCTGACAGATACTTTATTAGAAGTAGAAGGTGTCTTATTTAGGGTTAAAAAAAAAGAGAGTGTGTCTTCTGTACTGTGAAGAGTACTGTATCAACTTACTTTGCTAAACCAGTAGGAGGAGAGAGAGCTTAATTGAAAGTGTTGCTTAGACACTATAAAATGAATTGACTCAAATTACAACTTCCTGTTGCTTGCCTTGCTTCTAGAGCAGAAAGCAGCTAACTAAAAGAAGCTTCATCTTCTTTTTAATTTAACACATATATCTCAGCAGGAGTCAGGTTCTTTTGAGATTAAGCTAACTGATACTTTATTAGACATAGATGGGGTCTTATTTAGGGTTAAAAAATGAAAGAAAAGAAAAAGTCAGTGTGTGTTCTGTACTGTAAATTGTACTATATCAACTTACTTTGCTAAACCAGTAGAGGAAGAGAGAGCATGATTGGAAATGCGGCTTAGTCACTATAAAAGCAGTTGATACAAATTACAACTTCCTGTTGCTAGCCTTGCTTGTAAAGCAGAAAGCTGCTAAATAAAAGAAGTTACATTATCTTGTTAGTTTAACAATTATATCTCAGCAGGAGTCAGGGTCTGTTGATATTAAGCAGACACATACTTGATTAGAAGTAGAGGAGGTCTTATTTAGGGTTAAAAAAGAAAGAAAAAAGAAAGTCAGAGTGTGTTCTGTGCTGTGAAGGGTACTGCATCAACTTACTTTGCTAAACCAGTAGGAGTAGATAGAAATAAATTGGGGCTTGACAGACACTATAGCAGCAGGTGACTCACCTTCTATCCTGTTGTTAGGCTTGGCTGTGGGAGAAGAAAGCCATAAGTGTAAAAGAAGCTACATCTTCTTATTATTTTAACACTTACATCTCAGCAGGAGTGAGGGTCTGCTGAGATTAAGCAGACATATACTTAATTAGAAATATAAGGTATCTTATTTATGGTTAAAAAGAGAAAGAAAAGAAAGAAAGTCAGTGTGAGTACTGTACTGTGAGGGGTACTTTATCAACTTACTTTGCTAAATCAGTAGGAGTAGAGACAGCTAAATTGAAGGTGTGGCGTAGACACTATTAGAGCAAGTGACTAAAATAACAACTTCCTGTTGCTAGCCTTGCTTTTAGAGCAGAAAGCTGATAACTAAAAGAAGCTACATCTTGTTATTAAATTATCACTTATATCTCAGCAGGAGTGGGGTTTGTTGAGGTTAAGCAGACAGATACTTTATTAGAAATAGAAGGGGTCTTATCTAGGGTTAAAAAAGAAAGAAGAGAAAGACAGTCAGTGTGAGTTCTGTGCTGTGAAGGGTACTGTATTATCTTACATTGCAAAATCAGTAGGAGCAGAAAGCGAGCTTTATTGGGAGCGTGGCTTAGACACTATAAAAGGAGTGTTCAAAATTTAAAACTTCCTGTTAGTCTTTCTTGTAGAGCAGAAAACAGTTAAAAAAGAAGTTATTTTCTTTGATAATTTAACACTTATGTTCTTGTTATGAGTCAGGGTTCGTTGATATTGCTGACAGCTACTCTATTAGAAGTAGAAGGGGTCTTATTGAGGTTGAAAAACGAAACGAAAGAAAGTCAGTGTGTGTTTGTGCTGTGAAGGGTACTGTATCAACTTACTTTGCTAAACCAGTAGGAGGGGAGAGAGTTTCATTGAGGGTGGCTCAGACACTATAAAAGCAGTGACCTACTTATCTCCTGTTGTCGTTTTGCTTGCAGAGCTGAAAGGAGCACTAAAAGAAACTACATTTTCAATTTAGGACAATATCTCTGTAGGAGCTAGGTCTGTTCAGATAATCAGATGATACTATTAGAAGTAGAAGGGTCTTATTGGGTTAAAAAGAATAAAGGAAAGAAAGTCAGTGTGTGTTCTGTGTTGTGAAGGGTACTGTATCATCTTGCTTTGCTAAACCAGTTGGAGTAGAGAGAGCATAATTGGAGGTGTGGCTCACTAAGTATAAAAGCAGGTGACTCAAATAACAACTTCCGGTTGCTAGCCTTGCTTGCAGAGCAGAAAGTAGCTAACTAAAAAAGCTGCATCTTCTTATTAATATAACACTTATACCTCAGCAGTAGTCAGAGTCAGTTGAGATTAAGCAGACAGATACTTTATTAGAAGTAGATGGGGTCTTATTTAGGGTTAAAAAAAGAAACCAAAGAAAGAAAGTCAGTGTGTGTTTTGCTCTGTGAAGGGTACTGTATCAACTTACTGCTAAACCAGTAGGAGGGAGAGAGAGAGAGATTAATTGCGTGTGGTTTAGACACTTTAAAAAGCAGGTGACTCAAATTGGCAACTTCCTGTTCCTAGCCTTTGCTTGGTAGAGCAGAAATCAGCTATCTACAAGAAGCTACATTTTCTTATTAATTTAACACTTCATCTCAGCAGGAGTCAGGTCTGTTGATATTAAGTTGACAGCTACTTTCTAGAAGTAGAAGGGTTATTGATGGTAAAAAAAAAAGAAAAGAAAGAAAGTCAGTGTGTTCTGTGTTGTGAAGGTACTGTATCACTTACTTTGCTAGATCAGGAGCAGATAGAGAGCTTATTGTGTGTTTGCTTAGACTTATAAAGCAGGGACAAAATAACTTGCTGTTTCTATCCTCTTGTTAGCAGAAAGCAGTTAACTAAAAGAAGCAACATTTTCTTGATAATTGACACTTTTATTTCAGCAGGAGTCAGATCTGTTGAGATTAAGACAGATACTTATTATAAGTAGAAGAGGTCTTATGGTTAAAAAGAAAAGAAAGAAAGTAGGTGTGTTGTTTGCCAGAAGGTACTGTATCGTATTACTTTAAGTTAAACCAGTTGGAGGAGAGAGAGCTAATTTGGGTGGCTCACTACATAAAAAGCAGGTGACTCAAATACAATTTTTGGTTCCTTGTCTTGCTTGTAGAGCAGAAAGCAGCAACTAAAAGAAGCTACATCTTCTTATTAATATACCATCTCAGCAGAGTCAGGGTCTGTTGAGATTATAGACCAATACTATAGAAGTAGAAGGGTCTTATTTAGGTTGCGAGAAAGAAAAGAAAGTCATGTGTGTTCGTACTGTGAAAATTTTATCAACTTACTTTGCTAAACTGGTAGTGGAAGAGAGAGCATGATTGGGGTGTGGTTTAATTCTAAAGCAGGTGATAAATTATAACTTCTGTTGCTAGCCTTGTTGTAGAGCAGAAACTGCTAATCAAAAGAGTTACATTTTCTTGTTAAATTAGCACTGGTATCTCTCAGCAGGAGTCAGGATCTGTGGATTAATCAGACAGATACTTTGTTAGAAGTGAAGGGTCTCAGGGTTAAAAAAGAAAGTCAGTGTGTGTTCTGCACTGTGAGGTACTGTATCAACTTACATTGCTAAACCAGTAGGAGAGAGAGATCTAATTGAAAGTGTGTTTAGATACTATAAAAGTATGACTAAATTACAACTTCTGTTGCTAGCCTTTCTTCAGAGCAGAAAGCAGTAACTAAAAGAAGCCATATTATTATTAATTTAACACTTATATCTCAGCAGAGTCAGTCTTTTGGATTAAGCAGACTGATACTTTAGAAGTAGAAAGGGTCTTATTTAGGTTTAAAAAAAGAAAGAAAGTCTGTGTGTGCTGTGTATTGTGACTACTTATCAACTACTTCAAATCAGTAGTGAAGAGAGAGCATGATTGGGGGTGTCTTAGACTTATAAAGCAGGTGATATAATTACAACTTCCGTTGCAGTCTTGCTTGTTAAATCAGAAAGTTGTTAACTAAGAAGTTGGCAAGTCTTGTTAGTTAACACTTATATCAGCAGGTCATGGTCTGTTATACATCATACTTTATTAGAAGTAGAAGAGGTCTTAGGATAAAAAGAAAGAAAAGAAAGTCAGAGTGCATTCTGTGCCTGAAGGTACTGACCAACTTACTTGCAAACCAGGATTAGATAGAACTTAATTGGGGCATGGCATAGACACTATGTTAGGTGACCCAAATTACAACTTCTTGTTGTTAGGGTTTTGTACAGAAGAAAGTGCTATAAAGAAGCCATCTTCTTATTAATTAGCACTTACATCTCAGGGGAGTGACTGTCTTGAGATTAGCAGACAGATGTAATTAGAAGTAGAAGGAGTTTTATTAATGGTTAAAGAAAAAGAAAAGAAAGTCAGGTGGAGTTCTGTACTGTGGGTTCTATCAACTTCTTTAAACCAGGAGGGAGAGAGCTAAATTGAAGGCGTGTTAGACACTATAAAAGCAAGTGACTAAATAACAACTTCCTGTTGCTAGCCTTGCTTTTAGAGTAGAAAGCTGCTAACTAAAAGAAGCTACATCTTGTTATTAAATTATCACTTATATCTCAGCAGGAGACAGGGTCTGTTGAGGCTAAGCAGACAGATACTTTATTAGAAATAGAAGGGGTCTTATCTAGGGTTAAAAAAAGAAGTGGTGAGACAGTCAGTGACTTGTGCTGGGAAGGGTACTGGATCATCTGCATTGCAAACCGTAGGACAGAAAGCAGCTTATTGGGAGCGTGGTTTAGACAATATAAAAGGAGGACCCAATTAAAACTTCCTGTTGCTAGCATGTTTGTAGAGCAGAAAACAGCTAACTAAAAAAGAAGATTTTCTTGATAATTTTAATTTTTGTGTCAGTAGGTCAGGTCTGTTGATATTAAGTCAGCTACTCTATTAGAAGTAGAACGGTCTTATTGAGGGTGAAAAAGAAAACAAAGAGTCAGTGTGTTTGTGCTGTGAAGGGTACGGGTATCAACTTCCTTTGCTGAAACCAGTAGGTGAGAGAGTCAATGAGGTGGCTCAGACACTATAAAAGCAGGTGAAGAGCCTGTAATCTGGGAGGGGCCCAGTCACAGCATGCACGGTAACCTTCTCAGAGGTTCTGCCTCTGTGGCATAGGAGAGGCTAGGTGTTCCGCACTATGGATTTAACTGTGTGAAAACTGGTGTGGAGCTCAGGGATTGCTTCATTGGGGCTGGGTCCACCTGGAGGATGTGCTCATACTGGCATGATGGCTGTATCTGTCCGAGGGAACCCAGGGATCCAGGGTAATAGGTTAAAATGCTTCATTGGCAAGCTTTTAAACCAGCTAAGGGGAGGCACTTAAAGTGAGCAGGGAACCAGCCCCAAATAATCACAGTAGGTGCGGCAAACGCCAACACAGAGGGGTCTATAGGGAGAAGGGTAGGGAAGGAGAGTGACAAAGCAAGAAGGGCAGGATGCAGGGGAGTAAGGTCATCAGAAATAGAGGTAATGAGTACCAATGCCTGGTCTGGGCAACAAGCCCTGAGCTGGTGGCCTGATGAAGAGGGTGCCGGATATCGTAGCAGTCACAGAAACACGGTACACAGAGAACCATGATGATGTTAATACCAGGTAAATAACCTACAGGAGAGACAGGCTGGGACAAGAGGGGGGAGTAGTTCTCATGTAAAGGAAGGGATAAAGCAACTGAACAAATAGTAAACAGGAGGAGAGGAGGCTCTGGGTTCACCTGGAGACTGGAAAGGCACCACAATCGTACAGGGTTAGGTACAGACCCGTGTCGGGGGAGGGAATGGACAAGGATATGATAGAAGGCATTTAGAATGGTAGAGTGGGAAACTATGATGGAGACCTGAATATGCCAGATGTTAATTGAGCATATTTGGTGCAGCCACATCCAAGAGCAGGGCCATTCTGATGCCTACAGGTGGCAGGTTTTAGACAGCTAGTTTGTGAACCTACTGTGAGGGAGCATCTTGACCTCAGACTAAACGGGCAGGAGGATCTCAGATCTGAAGGTTGCTATCTGGGGACAAGTGACCATCAGTGTGTGGTTCTAAACTCAGCTACAGAGTCAAGCCACAAAAGTGAGGGTACTGACTTTAGAGAGCTGACTTGCAAGATGGGAGAGTGTCAGAAAGCACTAGCAAACAGGCTAGAAGGAGGTGGAGCAACAATGGGAATCATCAAACTGCCATCAGAGCAAGCTTGTGAAGCAAAATAAATCAAATGAAAGAAAGCCACTATGGTTCTAAAAGAGGTGGTTGTGAAATAAAAAAGATAGCATTCAAGTATAAGAAACACAGAAGGAGCAGGAAAGAGAGCTTTTGCAGTTAAGGAGAAGGTGCTGGGGAAGTCAGAATAAAAGGCTCAAACTGAGGAAAAGATGCAATCAGTTAAGAAGGGGATAAACTTTTATAGTATATCAAAGCGAAAGACAAAGGAGGGATAGAGGCTGAATAGAATGAACGTGGGTGGCAGAGGTAGTGAAAGTAGGATACTGAACGCATATTTCTGCTCAGTATTCACAAAAGAGAGGGGAAGTGCTTAATCCATTAATAAAAGCACTCTTGATAGGGGTTGATCCCAGTCCTTTACAGAAGAAAGGGTTGCAAGAACTCAAACTGAAGGTACAAAGCAATGGGTCCTGATGGAATTCACTCCAGACTTCTAAAAGAATTAAGAGGGTCCAGAAACCACTGGCTACTCTTTTACAAACTGGGAGGATGGTGTGCCCGAGGACTGGAGGAAAGCGATGATTCCCCTCACAAAGTGGGACCTGACAGGAAACTACAGACCTGTCAGTCTGATCCTGTGTAGGGAAACTGATGGAGTCACTGAAGGAAAGAATTTGAGTACCTAGAGGCTGGTGTGAGCACAGGACCAAGGCAGCATGTGGGATTCAGCGGGAAGGTTGCTTCTGACAACCTAGATTTCTTTGACTGGGTGACAGTAGTAGACCAGGAGGGCTGGACATGGTACCTAATTTTAAAGGTATTTGACAGTCCCACAAAAAGATTAATAGTCAAATTAATCAGATTGGGTGGGTCCCAGGTGGTAGCCTGCAAAACATTGGTCAACAGACACAGAAGGTAATTGTAAATGGAGTCCACTGTGAAGAAAGATAGTTACTGTGGGTACTGCAGGGTTTAGTATTGTCCAGCCTTTTAATGTTCATCAGTGACATTGTGGCGGGACTGATGGAGGTATGCCTGCAGATGATACAAAGATCTGCAACAGGGTTATACACAAGAAGGCGGGAAAGGATGAAAGGGACTTGCAAGGTTGGATGAATGGTCAAGAATGCAGCTAGGACCAGCAAAAGTGCAAAATAATGCACCTGGGAAACAAGAACCAGGGAAGAATACACAATGGGGGGAATAACAAAAAGGAAAAAGGGACCTGGGGCATCATATCAGATGACTAAGGTTAGCAAGCAATGTGAGAAGGCAGGGAGGCTGGTATACTGGGATGTATAGGAGGCATCAGCAGAAAACAGGACGTTGTTATCCTCTGCCAGACAGTTGTGAGACCCCATCTGAAGTACTGTGTTTAGTTCTGAGACCCCATTCCAAGGACATAGACAGGATAGAGGTAGTCCAGAGGAGGGCAACTAAATGGTGCAGGGTCTGCAAGAGAAGCCAATGGGAGAGAGACTAAAGGAGCTTAATATGTATTTCTTGAGGAAAGAAGGAGAGGGACATGATAGAACGCTTATACCACAGTGGAATCAACAAAGTCCAAGACGGTAGCATCTTTCAGAAAGACTGCAAGAACAAGGGGCACAATTTAAAGATAGAGGAGGGCGTTCAGGGCAATGTGAGAAGTATTATTTCACAGAGGGTAGTGGATGCATGGAACAGCCTTCCTGAGGAGGTTAGGGTCTAAAACTGTGTGAGAATCAAGAATGCTGGACAGAAATAAGGCAATTTTGTGGGGGTAGGAAGAAATAGGCTGTTAACTAGATCTACGGCCCATCCTGTGGAATTGTAGACTAGAGGCTAAGCCATCCTTATCTGTCACAAAGTCTATGTTTCTATGTTTTGTTTCTATGTTTCTATGACTCAAATTATGACTTCCTGTTGCTCGCCTTGCTTGCAGAGCGGAAAGCAGCTAACTAAAAGAAGCTACATTTTCTTGTTAATTTAACACTAATATCTCAGCAGGAGTCAGGGTCTGTTCAGATTAAGCAGACAGATACTTTATTAGAAGTAGAAGGGGTCTATTTAGTTAAAAGAATGAAAAAGAAATGTGTGTTCGTGTTGTGAAGGGTACTGTACGTTTTTTCCTAAACTAGCAGGAGGAGAGAGAGTTAATTGGTGGTGTGGTCAAAGGAATAAAAGTAGGATCAGTTGCAACTTCCGTTGCAAGTCTTGCTTGTAGAGCAGAAAGCTGCTAACTAAAAGAAGCTGCATCTGCTTATTGATAACACTTATACCTCATCAGGAGTCAGGTCTTTGAGATTACAGACAGATACTTTATTAGAAGTAGATGGGTCTTACTGAGGTGAAAAAGAAAAGAAATAAAGAGTGTGTTTGTGTTGTGAAGGGTACTATCACCTACTTTTGAAACCAGTAGGAGAAGATATAACTAAATTGGCATGCAGACACTATAAAAGCAGGTGACTCAAATTATACTTTCTTGTTGTTCGGTTGGTTGTAGAGAAGAAAGCAACTATAAAGAGGCTACATCTCTTATTAATTAATACTTACATCTCACAGGAGTGAGGGTCTGAGATTAAGCACAGATAATAGAAGTTAGTGTTCTTATTTATGGTTAAAAAGAGAAAGAAAGAAAGAAAGTCAGTGTGAGTTCTGTACTGTGAAGGGTACTGTATCAACTTACTTTGCTAAACCAGTAGGAGGAGAGAGTTGAATTGAAGGCGTGGCTTAGACTCTATAAAAGCAAGTGACTAAAATAACAACTTCCTGTTGCTAGCATTGTTTTTAGAGCAGAAAGCTGCTAACCAATGAAGCACATCTGTTATTAAATTATCACTCATATCTCAGCAGGAGTCAGGGTCTGAGTACAGATGATACTATTAGAAATAGAAAGGGTCTTATCTAGGGTTAAAAAAAAGAAGAGAAAGACAGTCGGTGAGTTCTGTGCTGTGAAGGGTACTGTGTATCTACATTGCAATACAGTAGGAGCAGAAAGCGAGTTTATTGGGAGTGTCTTAGACAGATAAAAGGAGGGACTAAATTTAAACTTCCTGTTGCTAGTTTTCTTGTACAGCAGAAAACAGCTAACTAAAAGAAGCAACATTTTCTTGATAATTTAACACTTATGTCTCAGCAGGAATCAGGGTCTGTTGATATTAAGCTGACAGCTACTCTATTAGAAGTAGAAGGGGTCCTATTGAGGGTGAAAAAAAAGAAAAGAAAGAAAGTCAGTGTGTGTTTTTTGCTGTGAAGGGTACGGTATCAACTTACTTTGCTAAACCAGAAGGAGGAGAGAGTGCTTATTGAGGATGTGGTCGACACTATAAAAAGCAGGTGATCAAATTATAATTTCATTTCCTTGTTGCAGAGCGTTAAGTGCCAACTGTAGCTACATCTTCTTGTTAATTTAACACTAATATCTCCGCAGGAGCAGGTCTGTTAGATTACAGACAGATACTTTATTAGAAGTAGAAGGGCTCTATTAGGTTAAAAGAATGAAAAAAGAAAGTCAGTGTGTTTCTAGTTGCTAAGGGTACTGTATCAGATACTTTCAAACTAGTAGGAGGAGAGGAGCTTAATTTGGGGGTGGCTCACTATATAAAAGCAGGACTGAAATTCACCTTCCGTTGCAAGCCTGTTTAGTGAGAAAGCTGCTAATCAAAAGAAGCTACATCTGCATTGATGTAACATTATACCTCAGCAGGAGTCAGGTCTTTGAGATTAAGCAGATACTTTATTAGAAGTAGAAGGGTCTTATTAGGTTAAAAGAAACAAAAGAAGAAAGTCAGTGTGTTTTGTTCTGTGAAGGGTACTGCATCAACTTACATTGCTAAACCAGTAGGAGGAGAGAGAGAGAGAGCTTAATTGGGTGTGTGGCTTAGACAATTTAAAAGCAGGTGACTCAAACTACAACTTCCTGTTGCTAGCCTTGCTTGAAGAGCAGAAATCAGCTATCTAAAAGAAGCTATATTTTCTTGTTAATTTAACACTAATATCTCAGCAGAAGTCGGGGTCTGTTCAGATTTTGGACAGATACTTATTAGAAGTAGAAGGTTCTATTAGGGTTAAAAAGAAAGAAAAGAAAGAAAGTCAGAGGTTCTGTGCTGGAAGGATAGTATCACCATTTGCTGAAGCAGTAGGTTCAGATAGAGAGCTTAATTGGGGCGCTTTTACCTTATAAAAGCAGGGGACTCAAATAATAATTGTTGTTTTAGATTTTGTAGATAGAAAGGCTAATTAAAAGAAGCAACATTTTCTTGATAATTGACTTTTATTTCAGTAGAGTGGATCTGTTGAGAGTAAGACAGATACTATTATAAGTAGAAGAGGTCTTATAGGTTTAAAAAAGAATGAAAGAAAGTCAGTGGTGTTCGGTTGTGAAGGGTACTGTATCAGCTACTTTTGCTAAACCAGTAGGGGAGAGAGCACTGGGGTGGGCTACTATATAAAAGCAGGTGATTCAAATTACACTTCTGGTTGCTTTTCTTGCTTGTAGAGCAGGTGCAGCTAACTAAGAAGTTGTATCTCTTATTAATAACACTTATATCTCAGCAGGAGTCAGGTCTGTTGAGATTACAGACCAATACTTTATTAGAAGTAGAAGGGTCTTATTTTGTGTTAAAAGAAAGAAAAGAAAAGTCAGGTGTTCTTGTGTGGAATTGTACTTTATCAACTTACTACAAAGCAGTAGAGGAAGAGAGAGTATGATGGGGTGTGGTTTAGACACTATAAAAGCAGGTGATACAAATTACAATCCCTGTTGCTAGTCTTTGCTTGTAGAGTGTTGCCAACTAAAAGTAGTCACATTTTCTTGTTAATTTAACACTAGTATCTCAGCAGGAGTCAGGGACTGTCGTATAATCAGACAGATACTATTAGAAGTGAAGGGTCTATTTAGGTTAAAAAGAAAGAAAGTCAGTGTGTGTTCTGCTCATGAAGGGTACTATCAACTTACATGTTTAACCAGTAGGAGGAGAGAGCTAATTGAAAGTGTGTAGACACTATAAAAGCAAGTGACCAAATTACAGCTTCCGTTGCTAGCCTTGTTTAGAGCAGAAAGCAGCTATCTAAAGAAGCAACATTTTCTTCTATATTAACACTTATATCTCAGCAGGAGTCGGGTCTGTTGATATTGTTGACAGTTACTTTATTAGAAGTAGAAGGGTCTTATTAGTTGCGAAAGAAAGAAATAGTCAGTGTGTTCTGTGTTGTGAAGGGTACTGTATCAACTTACTTTTAAACCAGTAGGAGAGAGAGCTTAATTGGTGTGTATCACCATATAAAAGCAAGGACTGAAATTACACTCGTTGGTAAGTTTGCTTGTATAGCAGAAAGTTGCAACTGAAAGAAGCTATGTGCTTGGATATAACACTTGTACCTCAGCAGGAGTCAGGGCTTTGAGATTGCAGACAGATACTTATGAGAAGGGGTCTTATTTAGGTTAAAAGAGAAACAAATGAAAGTAAGTGGGTTTTGTTCTGTGATGGGTACTGTATCAACTTGCTTTTTTAAACCAGTAGGAGGAGAGAGAGAGAGAGAGAGAGCTAATGGGTGTGGTTTAGACACTAAAAGCAGGTACCTAATTACAACTTCTGCTAGCTTTGCTTGCAGAAATCAGCTATCTAAAAGAAGCTGCATTTTCATTAACTTAACCCTCAACTCAGTAGAGCTGTGGGTCTGTGAGGTTATAGACAGATACATTAAAGTAGAAGGGTCTTGTCTAGGTTAAAGAAGAAGAAGAGAAAGACAGTCGTGTGTTTTGTGCTGTGAAGGGTACTGTATCACCTTTTACTTTAGGAGCTGTAGGAGAGCTTTATTGGGGTGTCCTTTAGACCCTATAAAAGTGGACTCAAATAATTCCTGTTTTAGCCTTTCTTGTAGAGCAGGAAACCAGCTAATCAAAAGAAGCAAATTTTCGATATTGACACTTTATTTCGCAGAGTCAGATCTGTTGAGATTAAGCAGACCTACTTTATTATAAGTAGAAGAGGTCTTATTGTGGTTAAAAAAGAAAGAAAGAAATAACGTCATTGTGTTTCTGTTGTGAAGGTCTCTATATCTGCTTACTTTGTTAAACCAGTAGAGCAGAGAGTTTATTGGGTGGTTTAGACACTATGTGCAGGGTACTCAAATTATAACTTGTCAGCCTTTCTAGAGCAGAAAGATCTAACAAAGAAGCTAAGTTTTATTAATTTAACACCTATATCTCAGCTGGTCAGGGTCTGTTGAGATTAAGCACAGATACTTTATTAGAAGAAGAAGGGTCTTATTTAGGTTAAAAATGAAAAGAAAGTCAGTGTGTGTTCTGTTCTGAAGGTACTGTATCAACTATTTTACTGAACCAGTAGGAGGAGAGCTTTAATTGAAGTGTGTCTACACACATAAAACAGTGACTCAATTATAACTCATGTTGCAGCCTCGCTTGTAAAGCAGAAAGCAGTTAACTAAATGAAGTTAGATTTTCTATACTTTAACATTATATCTCAGTAGAAGTCAGGGTCTGTTGAGATAAGGACAGATACTTTATTAGAAGTAGTAGGGTCTATTAGGTTAAAGGAAAGAAAGTGCGTGAGTACTGTGCTGTGAGGGGTACTGTGTCAACTTATTGCTAAACCAGTATGAAGAGAGTTTTATTGGGATGTGGCTAGACACTATAAAACAGGTGACTCAAACTACTTTTGTGTTTAGCCTTTCTGTCGAGTTTGCGCAGCTAACTGAAAGTAGCTACATTTTCTTATTAATTAACACTCATATCCAGAGGAGTCAGGGTCTGCTGAGATTAAGGATAGATACTTTATTAGAAGTGGAAGGGTCTTATTAGGGTTAAAAAGAATGAAAAGAAAAGTCAGTGTGTGTCTGTGCTGTGAAGGGACTGTTCAACTTACTTTGCTAAACAGTAGGAGGAGAGAAGCTTGGGGTGTGCTTTTGATACTTATAGCAGTTGACTCAAATTACAAGTTACCATTAGGTTTTGCTTGTAGAGCAGAAGGGCTAACGAAAAGAAGCTACATCTTTATTAATTCAATTTATATCTCAGCAGGGTCAGGGTCTGTTGAGATTGCTCAGACAGATACTTTATTTGAAGTAGGAGGGGTTTGATTTAGGTTAAAAGACAACAAAGAATGAGTCAATGTGTTTTCTGTGCTGGAAGGGCATCATCAACACTTCTACACATTGGGAGGAGAAAGCAATTTTGATGTGTTAGACACTATGAAAACAGGTGGCTCAAATTACAACTTACTGTTGCTAGCAATGCTTCTATAGTGGAAAGCAGCTATCTAAAAGAAGCTATGTTTTCTTATTAATTTAACACTTATATCTCAGCAGGAGTCAGGGTCTATTGAGATTAAGCAGACAGATACTTTATTGGAAGTAGTAGGGGTCTAATTTAGGGTTCAAAAAAAGAAAGAAAGAAAATAAAGAAAGTCAGTAAGTGTTATGTGCTGTGAAGGGTAATGTATCAACTGCTTTGCTAAACCATTAGTATGAGAGAGAGCTAATTGGGAGTTATTATACTGGTAAATGCTGGTGACCAAATTAAATTTCTCTGGCTTTCCTGTACAGCAGAAAGCAACTAACCAAAATAAGCTACATTTACTTATTAGTTTAACCCTATTGTCTGCAGGAGTCAGTCACTTGAGATTAAGAGCGATACTTTATTAGTAGAAGGATTTTATTTGTTTAATAAAGAAAGAAAATCAGTGTATGTTCAGTGCTGTGAAGGGTGGGTATCAAATTACTTGATAAACCAGTAGAGTGTTTAATTGGGGTGTACTTAGACACTATCAAAGCAGGTGACTCCAAATTACAACTTCTCTAGCCTTTTTTGTAGAGCAGAAAGCATCTAATTCAAAAGAAGCATTTTCAATTAATTTAATTTATATCTCAGTAGAGTCAGTTTGTTGAGGTTATGAGACAGATACTTTATTAGAAGTAGTAGGGTCTTATTTAGGTGTAAAAGAAAGAAAGTCGTGTGTGTTCTGTGCTATGAAGGGTACTGTATCGTCTTTCTTTGCTAAACCAGTAGGAGGAGAGAGAGCTTAACTGTGGCTGTGGCTCAGACACTATAAAAGCAGGTGACTCAGTTTACAACTTCCTGTTGCTAGCCTTGCTTGGAGAGCAGAAAGCAGCTAACTTAAAGAAGCTATATTTTCTTGTTAATTTATCACTTATATCTAGCAGGAGTCGGGTCTGTTCACATTAAGCAGACAGAAACTATTAGCAGAAGGGAGTCTTATTATGGGTTAAAAAGAACAAGAAAGAAAGTCAGTGTGTGTTGTGCAAAAGGTACTGTATCAGCTAGGAGAAAGAGCTTAATTGGGGGTAGCTCACTAATATGTGGAGGTGACCAATTTCACTATTGTTGTTAGCCTTGCATGTGGAGCAGAATCGCTAACTAAAAGAAGCTATATCTTCTTATTAAACAATACTTATCTCAGCAGGAGTCAGGGTCTGTTGAGATTAAGCAGACAGATACTATTAAAGTGAAGGGTCTTATTAGGTTAAAAAAAACCAAAAGAAAGATAGTCAGTGTGTTTTTGTTCTGTGAAGTACTGTATCAACTTACTTTGCTAAACCAGTGGAGGAGAGAAAGCTACTTGTGTGTGACTTGATAATATAAAAACAGGTTACTCAATATTCAGCCTGCTAGCCTTGTTTGTAGAGCAGAAAGGTGCTAATTAAGATAAGCCACATTTTCATTACTTAACACTTGTATTCAGCAGGAATCAGGTCTGTTGAGATTAAGCAGACAGATACTATATGAAGTAGATGGGGTTTATTTAGGTTTAAAAAGAAAGTCATGTGTTTTCTGTGTTGTGATGGTATTGTATCAACTTGCTTTGTAAATCCAGTAGGAGGAGAGAGAGAGAGAAAGCTAATGGGGTGTCTTAGATAGTGTAAAAGGCGGACTGAAATTAATTAAGTCTTCTTATTAATTTAACACTTATATCTCAGCAGGAGTCAGGTTCTTTAGAGATTACAGACCGATACTTTATTAGAAGTAAATGGGGTCTTACTTTGGGTTAAAAAAAGAAAGAACAGAAAGAAAGTTAGTGTGTGTGTGTGTTCTGGGCTGTGAAGTGTACTGTTCAACTTACTTTCCTAAACCAGTAGGAGGAGAGAGAGAAAGCTTAATTGGGGGTGTGGCTTAGTCACTATAAAAGCAGGTGACTTAAATTACAACTTCCAGTTGTTAGACTTGCTTTTAGAGCAGAAAGCAGCAATCTAAAAGAAGCTACATTTTCTAATTAATTTACCCCTTATATCTCAGCAGGAGTCAGGGTCTGTTGAGATTAAGCAGACAGATACTTTATTAATAGTAGAAAGGGACTTATTTAGGGTTTAAAAAAGAAAGTAAAGAAAGAAAGTTAATGTGTGTCCTGTGCTGTGAAGGGTACTGTATCAACTTATTTGCTAAAACAGTTGGAGGAGAGAGAGAGTATTTGGGGGTGGGCTTAGACACTATAAAAGCAGGTGACTCAATTTACAAGTTACCATTGCTAGCCTTGCTTGTAGAGCAGAAGGCAGCTAACTAAAAGAAGCTACATCTTTTTATTAATTTAGCAGGAGTCAGTATCTGTTGAGATTAAGCAGACAGGTACTTTATTAGAAGTAGAAGGGGTTTTATTTAGGGTTAAGAAGAGAATGAAAAGAATTAAAGTCAATGTTTGTGCTGTGGGCATTGTATCAACTTAATTTGCTAACCATAGGAGGACAGAGCGACTGGGGATGAGGCTTAGACACTATAAAAGGTTGTTACTCAAATTACAACATCCTGTTGCTACTATGCTTCTAGAGGGGAAAGCACAAAAGCAGCTATGTTTTCTTATTAATTTAACTTTATATCTCAGCAGAGTCAGGGTCTGTTGATATTACAGACAGATACTTACTGGAAGTAGTAGGGTCAATTTAGGTTCAAAAGAAAGAAAGAAAGAAAGTCAGTAAGTTTGTGCTGTGAAGGGTAATGTATCAACTTACTTTGCTAAACCAGTTGGAGGAGAGAGAGAGATCTTAATTGGGGTGTGGCTTATACACAATAAAAACAGGTGACTCAAATTAAAACTTCCTCCTGCTAGCTATCCTTGTAGAGCAGAAAGCAGCTAACTAAAATAATCTACATTTTCTTGTTAATTTAACCCTAATATCTCAGCAGGAGTCAGTCTGTTGATTAAGGACAGACTTTATTAGTAGAAGGGTTCTTATTAGGTTAAAAAGAAGGAAGTCAGGTGTGTTCTGTGCTGTGTTTAGGTATCAAATTGTTTTGCTAAACCAGTAGAGGAGAGAGAGTATTTGGGCTGTTTCAGATTAAAGCAGATGACTCAAATACAACTGTAGCAAGACTGTTTGTAGAGCAGAAAGCAGTTAACTAAAAGAAGCTACATTTTCTTATTAATTTAACAGATATATCTCAGCAGGAGTCAGGGTTAGTTGAGATTAAGCAGACCTATACTTTATTAGTAGTAGAAGGGGTCTTATTTAGGGTTAAAAAAAGAAAGAAAAGAAAGAAAGTCAGTGTGTGTTCTGTGCTGTGAAGCGTAGGGTATCAAGTTACTTTGCTAAACCAGTAAGAGGAGAGTGAGCTTAATTGGGGGTGTGTCTTGGACACTATAAAAGCAGATGACTCAAATTACAACTTTCTGTTGCTAGCCTTGCTTGTAGAGCAGAAAGCAGCTAACTAAAAGAAGCTATAACTTCTAATTAATTTAAGTCTCATATCTCATTAAGAGTCAGAGTCTGTTGAGATTAAGCAGACAGATACTTTATTAGAAGTAGAATGGGTCTTATTTTGGGTTAAAAAAGGAAGAAAAGAAAGAAAGTCAGAGTGTGTTCTGTGCTGTGAGGGGTACTTTATCAACTTACTTTGCTAAATCAGTAGGAGTAGAGAGAGCTTAATTGGGGGAGTGGCTTTGTCCCTATAAAAGCAGGTGACTTAAATTACAACTTCCTGTTGCTAGACTTGCTTATAGAGCAGAAAGCAGCAAACTAAAGGAAGCTACATTTTCTAATTTATTTAACCCTTATATCTCAGCAGGAGACAGGGGTCCAGATATTCAAAACTTTGCACCGGGCAAAAACCGTTAGCAAGGTTTAGAGCGGGATTAGCACGGGTCTGCTATATTCAAAAGGCCAAATAGCGCAGGCAAACTGCATTAGCACCGGGCAAAATTATAATGTATGCAAGGGGCAGTTTGACATGAATACAGGCGCAATGCTATATTCAGTGACTAGCGCCATGCTAAGTGGTTTTGCGTGACTTAGCGCGACACTTAGCGCGGTGCACATTACTGCCCAGGAGAAGCTTGTCTTAATCCTGGGCAATCAGCTTTGTGCGACACTCTGGCTTTGCACAGTGTTTTCACGGGTTTAGCACCGGTGTTGCGCGACCCTAACAAATAAATATGACACATAGATAAAGCCAAACATAGAGGAAGTATGCTGTTAACTGATGGCATCACAATGTTGCCATCATCTGCCACCAGTCCCAGCCATGCCAGGTAGTAAGTGGTAAGCCTGCCACCAGTGGACAGCACGGCAGTGTGGCCATACAGCACACACCTGTGGACCACACTTCCGTGGACACCAGCAGATGCCAGCACTCACATGCAGCACAGTGGGCATGGAGGATGTTGAGGGGAGCATGTATGGGTGGCGAGGCTGTGCTACAGACCAGGTGTGGCCACAAGGTTGGGACACATCATGCAGTGTACATGGGCCAGTATTGGGAATACCCCAACACCAGTGTGCCTTTCAGATAATATATGCCCCCCCGGCCACATACCTCACAGCTGTACAACTGCCATAGCACACAAAGCCAGAAATGTACATGTCACTGTGAGCATCCATGCCACAGGTGCAGCATCTGTGGGTCACACAACAGCCTAACAGCAATGTCCAGTGTCAGTAAACATCCACAGGTTGGGCCTCTCACTGTGTATAGTGCAGTCATCATCACTGCCCTACACACCATAGGCATTGCTGTGTCCACACACTACTGGCCCCCTTGCTACTGTAGTTTCTGCTGTACACTGTAGCATGCCCTACAGTGTGACAGTTGCATGTAGCACCACCACCACCTGTGCCTATGCTGTCTTGTCCCCTGGGGTACAATATGCTATGCTGTACTGTTTACATGTAGTCTGCATCTATCATCGTGCACTGCCAGACTTACCTACAGGTGGAGCTGTGGTTGGACCTGGTCAGCCCCTGTACTTCCAGACTGACCTACAGGTGGCTCTGTGGGACCCTGCAGTAACGCTGGGCAAACTGCATGCAAATCAGGCTATAATGAGATACTAATCCGGTTGTTTGCCCAGAGACTACCTAAGTAGGCTCATTTGCATGGCACTTTTGAATATGGCACATTTTAGCTCTGGGCAAAAGTGTTTGCACCGGGCTAACTGCTTAGCTCCGTGCTAATTCGCGCTGCGCTAACGGTACGGGGAATATTTTACAGTTTTGATCACTGTTCTTTCACATCTGCTGCTTCCTGCAGCTGTACTGAGTCCATGCATTTGCTGGCACACACATTGGCCACGTAGTTCATCTGTACCTGCCCTCACGTTGCTGTGCACTATGTTGTTGTTGTGGGTTGCACTTCCTGGTTGCTTTATTCAGTGCTGTCTTATTCCAGGGCTATGTTTGCCCTGCACTCCCAGCCCAGTTTACATGGCCTCATTACCATGCTATATTCAGAAGCTGTTTGCCCTGGGCTATTCCTTTTGAATATAGCTTGCTCTGTGCTCCGGGCTAAGTTTGGCCGCCGGGCAGTGCTAATTTTGCCCCGGGGCAAAGTTTTGAATATCTGGCCCAGGGTCTGTTGAGATTAAGCAGACAGATACTTTATTAGTAGTAGAAAGGGACTTATTTAGGGTTTAGAAAAGAAAGAAAAGAAAGAAGGTCAATGGTGTCCTGTGCTGTGAAGGGTACTGTATCAACCTATTTGCTAAACCAGTAGGAGGAGAGAGAGAGAGAGAGTATTTGGGGTGTGGCTTAGACACTATAAAAGCAGGTGACTCAAATTACAAGTTACCATTGCTAGCCTTGCTTGTAGAGCATATGACAGCTAACTAAAAGAAGCAGCATCTTTTTATTAATTTAACACTTATATCTCAGCAAGAGTCAGGGGGCCAGATATTCAGATCTTTGCCCCAGGGCTAAATTAGCACTGCCCGGTGGGGAAACTGTGCCCAGAGCAAAAACATAGCTATATTCAAAATGAATAGCCCGGTGCAAAACCAGCTGAATATAGCAAGCGAAGGAAGCTGGGCAAACAGGCCCAGGAGTGCAGGGCAAACATTGCCCAGGATTAAGACATCACTGAATATAGCAGAGAAGACAGCACTGAATATAGCAATCAGACAGAGGCAGTGCAATCACCCACAGAAACAAAGTGTCAGAGGTGTAAGCAGCTGTCCTGGAACACAGGAAAGCAAAACAATCCAGCCAGACACAACTGCAGTGCTAGTGAAAGGAACGGAATAACCTGGAACCACAAGTGAAACCAGAACACCACAGAACACTGTTAAATCCCAAGTCCACCCCAAAAAGACACAGGACACAGGAATGTCATGCATAATAAACTATAATGCAAAACGTGAACATCTAAGGCACAAAGGCAATATGAACATATATTAAGCAAAAATAACCAAAACAGAGCAGAACACTGTTCATAAAAATGGGGTACAAGCAAAACAACATTAAAGGGAAAAAGGCTGGCGTAACAAAGGGACTGAAAACAATGGGGAAAACAACAGTAACATCGCAAACAGGCAAAACTTAAATATAGCAATAGAACAATGGGGTAAGAATGTGGTTGGGAGAGGGCTGTGGAAATAGGAAGCAATGGAGAGGAACAGGATGGCAGATACAGGGCTAGGGACAGTGGGCCAGGGACAGGAAGCAGGCTAGTGGAAAAGGAAGCAGGGTTTAGGTGCTGGCAGGTGCTGGCAGACGTTCTTCCAGGATGGCTGCAACCCGCCGTGTCTCAGCAATCATAACTGCCTGCTGCTCAATCAGGGTACGCTTTTGCCGCACCAGCCTTTGCAACAGCTCCTCTGTGCCTTCACCCTCTTCTGGATGGGTGGCCCACAGTGACGACCTCCGGGGACCTACAGGAGAAAGGGTGACCACATCAGGGCATGACAATGACACAAAGGCACCATGTACCACCACATAGTGGACAGCATGCCCAACAACCATGCCCATGTGCTAGTATGTAACAAACCACAACACACACTAACATGTGCCTGCAGGACAAGACAGTATGTAACAGGCAGCATGCAACACCCCAATGTACATGGATATGCATGGATGTATGCTGAGAAACCCAACAATGTGGAGGCCAGCCAGCACAGCGGTGTGCAGACTGTAACAGTGCAAACAGACAGCCACCCCCAGAGATGTGAACGACAAGTGGACACTGAATGATATGCACATGGGATGACACATGGTGGGACATGCTGCCCACGGTCACACAGCTATGATACACAATACAGATGACACCAACTGGAGAAGGTGTCACAGCTCCAACCACGTGTGTAACCATACATGCCTGTCTTGTACACCCCCAACAGTGGCCCACCCTCACTGCTGCCCTCCACAAGAACTGTAGACACCCAGCCAAACTGCCACCCATGATGCCATAACACAGCAGCTGTACAAATGATGACAGAAAACCCTGAACAGGTGGGTGACTGACATAAGTGTGCAACAGTGGCAAGTGACACAGATAGACACTCGACATGGACCACAGAGACCCAATGACCACAGAGGACAACGACACTGGCAACAGAACTGGAGGACAGGTAACCAAGCAGTACACAACCAGGGGAAGTGCCAATGCCCACCCACACCACTTGCCGCAACAGAAGGGTGAGGGGCCCACAGTGGTGAAGAGAATGGCACAGTGCCGTGCCACCACCCATAGTGGCAGCACCGTGAAGGCGCACATGCAAGAAGACACACATATGTGAAACACAGACACTGGGCATGGTCCACCAGTGGCACTGCAGTGGTAGGCCAAAGGCATGCACAGGACAGTGTCACCCTGGTGGTCAAGGCATGGCGAGGCACACACGCATACCTGTGGGAGAAGCATCTGCTATAGGGGCTGACAACCAGCACATCATGCTACCACAGAACAACTCCTGCTGCACACCTGCATAACATGTGCACAAACACCATGCACTACAGGGACTGAGGGACAGCACCCTCTTGGGGACAATGGCCCCCACATCAGAGCATTAGCCCACAGGCAGGGGTGTAGCCAGGGAGGCCACAACTGCACAACATGTGGACACACTGACACCCACTCCCCACTGTTAGGGTGGGCTACCTCACCCCGGAGTGTAGCCTGAAAACATACCAACGTACACCATGACTGTGTCAGTTGCCACCAGTGGCCTTCAAGAGACAATTCATGAAACCCATGACAATGGGCGCTGCCCTGCATGTGTAAATACTAAGCCATGCATTGCTCCCCAAGACACCCACATACAAGCCCATAACCTGTACAGTTGTAATGGCCATGGGATACACAGACAGTCATAGTGACCAGTCCCCCCTAGCATACACCACAATGACTTAAACACAGAAAGGTACAACATTGCTGTTGTTAGGTGTCAGACATTAAGTAAGCAGTTCAATGCCCATTGGCCAACTCCCCACCAGACATCAAACTGCCCACCATTGAGTGCTTGGAGGATACCTGTCAACACACATGCCGCAACAGGCACACATGCAATGTACAGCCACAGACCCATGTGGCACCACAGTCCCAAAGGACCCTCCCACATTGTGCCGCATGTCCACCATGGAGGTCGGACATGACACACACACAAATATACATGCCCCACCATGACAGTACACTGCCAGGGAAATGCTTGCCCCACATGACACAGTGTCCCCCTCACGACATGAGGCATGGTCCTGTTATGCACTCACAACATGTCCTGCACAGATACTGACATGTTATAATGTGGTACTATAAATGACACATGCCATGAGAGGTGGAGGCACTGTTGCCATGGCAGACAGGACAACATCAGCAGCAGCAACAGGTGGCACTACAGGCCGACCCCAGTAATCCCCCACCCCCAGGCATGACGACTGGCCCACAGCCATGCAGAGACACGCATCATCCCTGCACAATGGTGGGCATAACAGCAACATGATGCACATGGCAGTACAAGGCAGATATCAGTACACATGGCGGCAATGGCAACAATACTTAAGACACACTGCAAGCCATGTCTCAGGCCTCGCAGCACAGGAAAGGCAATGGAGGCAAGGGGGACTACAGAATTGCATGCAGCCATCTCACATCTGGCCTGGATTACCTAGCCAACTGGGCCACAACACCTGACACAGCACTGTAGTGCAGGGGTGTCGCCAGACATTCACATGTTCTACACACAATCCCCGACAGCCACACTCCCCTTACAAATGATGTACGCAGCAACTCCAAATGGTACACCCCTTCCAAAAGGGTATGATGTCTGTCAGATGATTCCTATACTCTCTAATGAGGTTAAACACATATCTGTCTCCTACACAACAGCAAGTCAAACAGGGCCACACCCCAGTGGCCTACAGTGACCCTAAATGTCTGGTGTACCTAGGAACTGTTGACAGACATGCACTACACAAAACTGTACACAAATGTGTACAGTGCGTATGCCTAGCTACACACTTGCTCTACTGCCAGCCCTGTAAAGTCAGACACATAATGGAAAAGCATAACATCACACAGTACTCACGCAAAACACCCTTGTCACCGTCAACTCTCTCCGCTGCATGCTGTGCCATTGGAGGCACCCTGCACCTATCGGTTGATGGCCCCTGTCCAGCCTGCATCACGTCCCTCCTGTCTGTGGTGTGTCCTCATTGCTCTGCAGTGGGAAGAGGGTACAGCAGCATTACTACAATATCAGCCACCACGGTACGCTAAAGACCACCCTGTACCCCAGTGGTGTAGCACAACACACCCAACAGTGGCACACAGGTGCAGTGCATCACCAAAGCCATGCCAAGCATGACACGGGTCAGTGCACACCATCTATCCCTGTCCCACACAGTACACACTGAATGGATGGGTGGACCCCATGAGCAACATGTGTAGCACAGCAACACACATGCACATAAGCACACCATGGAACACACAGCCCCACCACCCATGCCAGCAATGGTGCTACAGTCATCACTTGCCTGGCACAGGCACAGTCCCCTCGCGAACCATGGCCCTGCAGCGTTCAAGCAGTGGTCACTGCCTGCGCCTGATGTCGACGTAGTGATGGCGGCACTTCTCACCATCATGGGGAATACCTGTGATGGCACTTAGTCGATGGGCAATGGAAGCCCAGACCTGTCTACTGGGCAAGTCGCCCTCCCGCACAGGTCCAAATAGGCGGTGATGGCGCCTCTCCATCAACTGCACCAGGTTGGCCATCTCAGCCTCATCCCACCGCCTGTCACGGCCCAACACTGCCCTTTGCCTACATCTCACAGACATTGGTGCTGTGGAAGGGGGCAAATAACCAGGTTAAACAGTGAAACAACCACTGTCCATACACCCTGACACCCCCTAGAACTGAAGTCTAGCACCGCGCTGACGTATGCCGTAGCGCTGCGCTAACAGGAAGTGTTTGCAATGCACACGCGTGACCCCTACCATGACCCTGGACTGATGTACCGTGCATGTGTGTAGCACATCGGGGCTAAAGCTGGTTAGCGAGCGCTCACTGCGCTGTGATAGGGTGATAAGCGCAGACAAGGGCCCTATGAGCATACGTGCATTGCACATAGCGCAGCGCTGGGTGGCTAGTGCGGTGTTGACCTCAAATAGCCCTGCGCCAGCTAGCGCCGGCTATTCAGAGCTCATATTCAATTGCGTATGCAAATGAGGGTACTTGTGTATGCATGAGGCAAAACGCGGTGATTAGCATATCATTATGTGCTCATTTACATGACTAACAGAGCAGGGCTGCCTGGTGGGCTATGAAAGGGCAAGCAGTGCACACCAATGTTGTGTTGTGGAACTGCATGTGAGGAATACAGCAGTGTACAACATGGAAAGAGATATGCAACAGGGGATGAGCAGCGCAGAGGCAGGTAGTATGACCACCGTGGGACCACAACGCCCACTGCATTGTGCACATTCCTGCAGTTAACTGTGCCATGTGCCAATGCATGCACATTGTGTCTGCCAGCCAGGTGCACTGGTGCTGTACCATGACAGTGCACTGTCTTGTCTCCCTGGATGTGTGGTATGATGGCTCGTGCACTGCAGGCGCGGACACAGTGTACCAGCACGTGCACCCCATGCGGCATGGTGTCCTGACATTGTTAGTGCACTTGTCCTCGTGATACACCGGTGATGCTCAAATGGGACACACAATACAGTCATGGGGGGTTCATGGCAGACACAGGCCACAGCAGTGTGCAAGTGTAGAGCACCACTCGCTGTCCAGAAACAGGACAGACAGTGGCAATGGGGGGGTGTGCACCGTACAGGCACATGCAGTGATTTGATATGTCCATGTGTCCTGTGGCACTGTAGGGGATAATATCGTGATGTCCACTGTGTGATGCAGTGCAGCACTGACACAGCCACTGAGATCTGTCCCCTCTTGATTATCCCATAGGTGTGCAGGCCCAACAGGAGTGCATCCATGCACATAAATTCTCTCAAGATGAGCTGAACACCCTTGCGCATAAGGTGAAGGAAAGAGAACATATGTTACACACACACAGGGCCACCGATGCTGTTGTGCAGCAGGCTTGGGAGGAGGTGACTGCAGCTGTGAATGCGGTCGGGGCCATGGGAGATCAATTGAGGCAGTCCAGAAATGATGGAATGACCTCCTGAGGCATGCAAAGGAGGAGGAGGCACACCGACACAGAGACAGGACCAGGACTGGTGGTGGTCCGCCTGAACACCAGCAACATGTGGAGGAGCCACACATGGCGGTGGTGGCATCGACACTGCAGATGGTGGCAGTGACAGGCATGCCAGGTGATGGTTGCGAGATGACCCTCGCACTTCCAAGGCCAGGTCTGTATTTGCATGTGTAACCCCTGTATGTGGTGCAGGCAAGGGTGTACGGTCCTGCTGTTGGTGTCCTGCACAGGGTGCACTGTATCCTGCTGAACCGATGCCTGGCATGCCAAGGTCACTGTGGGGTGGGTGGGTGCTGGTGTCCAGGCTTGTGTGAAGTGGGTACCTGTCCTGAGGGCTGCAATGGTGTGGTGGTGGTAGTGGTGGTAGTGTTTGCCACAGTGTCCATGGATGGGTGACTGACCCTGTCCCTAGTCTCTCCACAGCACTCTCAGACAGGCCTGCACCACCACCACGTCATGTTCTACGGATGTCCAGCCAGGTTTCCGAGGTCGCGGAGGAGTTTGATGATGAACGGCCATCAAAGTCTGGACTCTGTCAAGATCAGAGCTGCATGGACCCAATGCATGTCTGGCATTCCCGTGGATAGGGTGTGCAACTGCCTGTGGAGGGGGGTCACACCTCACTAGGGGTGTTAGAGTACAGTGGGCACCTGGATGTTGCACAAACTGGGGATGATGGGGTGGGAGAGGTACTGTTGGTCACTGTCACCAGTGTGGATGACACTGATGTCTCTGAATATTCACAGCAGCTGGCCATTTCCTGTTCCAGGGGATGCAGGGTGAGTTGCTGAAGGCCATAGAACAGGTCAGGGTGGTTCTGTAGGTGTGTCAGCAGTGTGGCTGTGGCTGAACACATGGTGGTGGGTGGTGTGTGGTGGTGCTGTAGGACAGCAGGAGTGCATTGTCAGACACATGCTGGGGTTACGGTCCATATGGTGCCACAGACCACTGCCAGTTGTAGTCAGCAGCCAGATGTAGCAGTTGATCCATTGCCACAGGCACCACTGCCAGCTGTTGCTGGGGGTCCTGTGCCTCTGGTAAACGAAGTCCATGGTGTCCGGCCACTCCTGCAGGCTGCTGTCACCTCACAGCAGGAGGCCCGTCTGGACCTGCATGCCATGCGGCGTGAGCTGCGACATGAGCTGGGTCAGATACGGGAGGCAATATCAGTGGGCTTAGCACATGCTGAGCAGCAAGCAGAGGACAGGTTGGGCTGCCTGGTGGGTACCATAGACCGTGGCTTCTCTGGGTTAACTGCTGCTGTGGTGGCAATTGGTAATGTCATGCGTGGTGTGCCTGTTGGTTGCTAGCATGGGTTGGTTGGCCATGGTGCAGATGGCAGAGGGGCACACAGGCAGGCACACCGTGGGAACAGGGCTGCCACTGGTACCAGCTCCACTGCATCACGCACTCCACCTGAAACCCAGCGGTGCCGTGGCCATCCATCCACCCTGTCAGCTTCCACCATCCCCCGGGGGGCACAGGAGGTCAACCCTGCCTGCCTCACCTTCCACTTCAGCTGTGTCCCCTGCACAGAGCACCCCAGGGTCCATAACCCCTGGTATGGGTGCACGGTGCATGCTTGGGTGTCATCGTCGGTGATGCCCACAGGCTGTCTGTTGTACTCTGCATGCATCTCCCTCATGCATGAGTTGACGGGCATGCACACACACGCACGCACACACACACACACTCCCACCAACACAGTTGCCCCCTTACCCTCACAACACACATCACACTTCCCCACCATGATTACACCGTTTGTGTGGTGTCCCCCTCTACATATGCTGGACAATCATGGACTCACCACATGCACACACTGTTTGTTCATTACACTGGGTTTGTTTGCTGATGTGATTGTTGTTTTCACTTGTTATCTTAGTCTGTGCACATTAAATTGCTAATCACGTGTACTTTTCAGGTTGTTGTGCAGTCTGTACTTACCCTCTGGTCTGTTGCGGTGTCCTGATGATGTTGTCCTACGCTTATATGGCCTCGTGCGCGTAGAGTGTCCTCCTCTCGAGGTTGCTCAGCCTCTCTTTTGCACTGGCTCTGGCTCTTTGTCAGACTGTCCCTCAGGATTTCAGGTGCCTGTATCCATGGTTCATTGCCATGTTGTGCAGCATAGAACAGGCTAGAAAGATACGGAATACCTTCTGAGGTGTATAGTAGGGCACCGCCTGATGTGTCCAGGCATCTGAATCGCATCTTCAGGATGCCAAACACCCTCTCTATGATGTTCCTTGTTCTGGCATGTGCCTCATTGTACAGCTCCTTGGCCACTGTGGCCGGTTGGAGTACTGGTGTGAGCAGCCAGGGTCACAGGGGATAGGCACTGTCTGCTGTCAAGACATATATACCTGTTAGTGCTGTACTGCGGTCTGTCATCTGCTGTCCTCCACCTCTCTGTGGCCCTCCCACACCCCTTCCCTGACCTGCAAGCTGCCCACATCCATGCTGTTGTGTGTTTGCCTTGTATGCTGCTACACCACTGACTAGTTGCCCACTGGGTATCCTGCCCTCTCAAGGCCTGGCACAGCTGGGACTGGTGCCAGATGAAGGTCGTGGGCACTGCCAGGCTACTGTGCATAGACATTGCTGATCGCTTCCGCCGCGCCTGGCGGTTAGTGGGTTGATGGAGTGGTACCCCTTCCTGTTGATGTACACATCACGCCATCATCGGTGGTGCACGAGATAGGGACGCATATTGCAGTCAATGGCACCAGTACAGATGGTAGGCGCGCCTTCTATGGAACTGCTGCATTGTTTCTCTGCGCTCTGCTGTCATGCTTGGTATTAGAATTCCCAGCATGTGGCAGAAGAGCCTCTAGAACTGGGTCAGGAGGCGTGAGGTGGCAGACTGCGTTACCCCAATGGTGTCCCCCATTGGTCATTGGAACGTCCCTGTGGCAAGGAAGCCCAACGCTGCTGTCACCTTCTCCTCCACTGTTATGGCATGACTGCATCTGGTGTTTGGGTGCAGCTGCTCATGCAGGAGTTCACAAAGCTGCCTCAACATTACCCTGTTCATCCAGTACCGGCCAATGATGTGGTCATCAGGCAGGGTCTCAAAGGAGACCCTGGGCTGGTACAGACTGTTTGCAGCATACCGTCTCCTTGGCCTGCATTGTGGCCCATGTTGTGCCTGCTCTCTCTCCTCCTCCTCCTACCAGCTGCCATCAATGGTGTGATCACTGCTACTGGCACTGCAACAGATCCACACTTTCTGTGTGTTCCTCCTCCTCTGTGTTTTCACTGTGTTTAGACCAGCCTTTTATAGGCGGTAACTAGCATCGCGCTAGTGCTGCGCTGTATCTCAGCGCAGTGCTGGACCTTGACTATCCCTCGCATTTCTCTTGTCCCCTTCCTTTTGCCCCTTGCATACATTACTGGTTTGCCCTGTGCTAATGCTGTTAGCGTACGCTACCTGGTACTTTGAATATGGTGGGTCCACGCTATTCCGGCACTATAGCCACGCTAACGGTATGTGTGCCATGCTGTGGTTTGAAAATCTGGCCCAGGGTCTGTTGAGATTAAGCAGACAGATACTTTATTAGAAGTAGGAGGGGTTTTATTTAGGGTTAAAAAGAGAATGAAAAGAATGAAAGTCAATGTGTTTTCTGTGCTGTGAAGGGTACTGTATCAACTTACTTTGCTAAACCAGTAAGAGGACGGAGAGTTTAATTGGGGATGAGGCTTTGACACTATAAAAGCAGGTGACTCAAATTACAACATCCTGTTGCCAGCCATGCTTCTAGAGTGGAAAGCAGCTAACTAAAAGAAGCTATGTTTTCTTATTAATTTAACACTCATATCTCAGAAGGAGTCAGGGTCTGTTGAGATTAAGCAGACAGATACTTTATTGGAAGAAGTAGGGGTCTATTTAGGGTTCAAAAAAAGAAAGAAAAGAAAGAAAGTCAGTAAGTGTTCTGTGCTGTTATGGGTAATGTATCAACTTACTTTGCTAAACTAGTAGGAGGAGAGAGAGAGCTTAATTGGGGGTGTGGCTAAGACACTATAAAAGCATTTGACTCAAATTACAACTTCCTGTTGGTAGCCTTGCTTGTAGAGCAGAAATCAGCTAACTAAAAGAAGCTACATCTTCTTAATAATTTAGCAGTTATATCTCAGCAGGAGTCAGGTTCTTTGATTAAGTAGACAAAGATACTGACAGGTAGAAGTATCTTATTTAGGTTAAAAATAAAGAAAGACAGTTTGAAAAACTGCATGCTGTGAAGGGTACTTTATCAACTTAATTTGCTAAATCAGAAGGAGGAGAGATTGCTTATTGGTGGTGTGGCAGTCCCTATAAAGCAGGTGACTCAATTACAACTCGGTTGCTAGCTTTGCTTGTAGAGCAGAAAGCAGCTAAACTAAAAAAAGCTACATCTTCTTATTAATTTAACACCTATATCTCAGCAGGAGTCGGGGTCTGTTGAGATTAAGCAGACAGATACTTTATTAGAAGTAGAAGGGGTCTTATTTAGGGTTAAAACCAGAAAGAAAAGAAAGAAAGTCAGTATGTGTTCTGTGCTCTTAAGAGTACTGTATCAATGTACTTTGCTAAACCAGTAGAAGGAGACATAACTTAATTGGGGGTGTGGTTTATACACTTTAAAAGCAGGTGACTCAAATTACAACTTCCTGTTGCTAGCCCTGCTTGTAGAGCAGATAGCACCTAACTAAAAGAAGCCTCATCATCTTATTAATTTATGTTATATTCAGCAGGAGTAAGTGTCTGTTGAGATTAAGCATGATACTTTTAGTAGAAGGTCTTTATTTAGGGTTAAAATGAATGCAAAGAAGAAGGAAAGTCAGTGTGTTCTGTGCTGTGAAGGGTACTGTATCAGCTTACTTTTGCTAAATCAGAAGGAGGAAAGAGAGCTTAATTTGGGGTGTGGCTCACTAAGTATAAAAGCAGGTGACTCAAATTACAACTTCCTGCTGCTAACCTTGATTGTAGAGCAGAAAGCAGCTAACTAAAAGAAGCTACATTTCCTAATTAATTTAACCCTTATATTTCAGCAGGAGTCAGGGTCTGTTGAGATTAAGCAGTGAGATACTTTATTAGAAGTGGAAGGTGTCTTATTTAGGTTTAAGAAAAGAAAGAAAAGAAAGAAAGTGAGTGTGTGTTCTGTGCTGTGAAATATACTGTATCAACTTAATTTGATAAACCAGTAGGGGAAGAGAGAGCATAATTGGGGGTGTGGCTTAGACAGTATAAAAGCAGGGGACTCAAATTATATCTTTCTTTTCCTAGCCTTTCTTGTAGAGCAGAAAGCAGCTAATTAAAGGAAGCTAAGTTTTCTTATTAATTTAACACTTATATCACAGCTGGTATCAGGGTCTGTTGAGATTAAGCAGACAGATACTTTATTAGAAGTAATTAATGGTCTTTTTGGGTTAAGAAAACAGAAAGAAAAGCAAGAAAGTCAGAATGTGTTCTGTGCTCTTAAGAGTACTGTATCAACGTACTTTGCTAAACCAGTAGAAGGATAGATAACTTAATTGGGGTGTGGTTTATACACTTTAAAAGCAGGTGACTCAAATTACAACTTCCTGTTGCTAGCCTTGCTTGTAGAGCAGATAGCAGCTAACTAAAAGAAGCTACATCTTCTTATTAATTTAGCAGTTATATCTCAGCAGGAGGCAGGGTCGGTTGAGATTAAGCAGACAGATACTTTATTAGAAGTAGAAGGGGTCTTATTTAAGGTTAAAAAAAGAAAGAAAAGAAAGAAAGTCAGTGTGTGAGTTCTGTACTGTGAAGTGTACTGTATCAACTTACTTTGCTAAACCATTAGGAGAGAGAGAGAGCTTAATTGGGCATGTGGCTTAGAATAATTTTAAAAGTTAGTGCGGATTCAAATTTCAACTTTTTTGCTGTTTGGTTGTAGAGCAGAAATCAGCTAACTAAAGAAGCTCCATTTCTTATTAATTAAACCCTTATATCTCAGCAGGAGTCAGGGTATGTTGAGATTTCATTTAATAGCAACTGTCCTTAATCTCAGGAGACCTGACTTGCTAAGATATGTTAAATTAATAAGAAAATGCAGCTTATTTTAGTTAGCTTTCTGCTCTGCTGCAAGCAGTAACAGGATGCTATTTTGTCACTTGATTTTATTGTGTCTAAGTCTCCTCAATTGCTTCCTCCACCCATTGGTTTAGCAAAATGTTGATAGAGTACTCTTCACAGCACAGAACATACCGGTTTTCTTTTTTCTTTCTTTTATTGCAAATAAGACCTTCTACTTTGATAAAGATATGTCTGCTTAATCTCAGTAGACCCTGACCCTGTTGAGATATAAGTATTTAATAAGAAATGTAGTTTCTTTTAGTTATCTCCTTCTGTTTCATGTTTGGCTAGCAACAGAAGTTGTCATTTGAATCACCTGCTCCATTGTGTCTAAGCCACCCCCATTTTGCTCTCTCTCTCTCTCCCTACTGGTTTAGTGTATTGTTGATACAGTGTCCTTCATGGCACAGAACATAATCTGTCTTTCTTTTTTTCTTTTTTTTTAACCTAACAAGATTTTCACTTAATAAAGTATTGTCTGCTTAACTCAACGGACCCTGACTCTCCTGAGATATAGGGTTAAATTATTAAGAAAATGGCTATTTTGTTAGTTGCTTCTGCTCACTAGCAAGGCTAGCACAGGAAGTTGTAATTTGTGTCACTTGTTTTATAGTGTTTAGCTTGGCCCCCCAAGTTCCATCTCATCCCACTGGTTAGCGGAAGTGTTGATACACTATCCACTCGCATAGAACACTAACTGACTTCTTCTTTTTTTGTGATAAGAACGCCTACTCTACTGAAGTGTCTTCTGCTTAATCTCATAGACCTGACTCCTGCTGAGTTATATGTTAAATTCATAAGAAACTGTAGCCTTTAGTTTTCTTTTCTGTCCTGTTGGCAAGGCTAGCAAATGCAGTTGTACTTGAGTCACCTGCTTTAATAGTGCTAAGCCACACCTCTAATTAATTTTCTCCTACTGGTTTAGCAAAGTAATTGATAAAGTACCATTCATGCACAGAACACACACTGACTTCTTTGTTATTTTTTTTTAACCTTATAAGACCCTTCTACTTAATAAAGTATCTGTCTGTTAATCAAGAATCCTGACTCTGCTGAGATAAAATGTTAATTAATAAGAAAATGTAGCTCTTTTTGTTAGCTGCTCCGTTCTTCAGGTTACCTACATTAGGAAGTTGTAATTTGTCACCTGCTTTTATAGTGTCAAACCACACCTCTTAAGCCCTCCTCCTTCTTGTTAAGTAAGTTGTTACAGTACCCTTTACACAAGAATCATTACTGACTTTCTTTCTTTCTTTCTTTAACCCTAACAATTCTATCTCTACTTAATAAAGACATCTGTCTGTTTAATATCAAGAGACCCTGACTCTGGAGATATAAGTGCAAATTAATAAGAAATGTAGTTTGTTTTAGTTAGCTTCTTTTTTTAAAGTGCGGTTAGCAACAGGAAGTTGTAATTTGAGCCACTTGCTTTTATAGTCTAAGCCACACCCTAAATAATCTCTCCTCCTTCTGGTTTACAAAGTGTTGATTTGTACTGTTCACACCCTGGAACACACAGTGATTTTTCTTTTCTTTCTTTTTAACTCCTAAATAAGACCTTCTACTTAATAAAGTTTTCTCTCCTAATCTCAAGAGATTTGACTCCTGCTGAGATGAAAGTGTTAAATTAATTAGGAAATGTAGCCTTTTAGTTAGCTTTTCTGCTCTCTGCCAAGGCAGCAACAGAAGTTGTCATTTGAGTCACTTGATTTTATTGTGTCAAGCCTCCCTCAATTATTCCTCCTCCTACTGTTTAGCAAATAAGTTGATACAGTACCCTCACAGCACAGAACACACACTGGCTTTCTTCTTTTCTTCTTTTAATGCCAATTAGACCTTCAACTTCTAATAAAGTATATGTCTGCTTAATTCCATAGACTTGACTCCCGAGATACAAGTGTTAAATTAATAAGAAACTGTACCTTCTTTTAATTAGTTGTATTCTGCTTTACAAGGCTAGCAACAAGAAGTTGTAATTTGAGTCACCTGTTCATAGTGTTCAAGCCAATTCTAATTAATTTCTCTCTCTTCCGATTTAGCAAAGTGAGTTGATAAAGTACCCTCACAGTCAAACACATACTGACTTGCTTTATTTCCTTCCTTAACCTTATAAGATCACCTTCATTATTAAAGTATTTGTCTGCTTAATCTGAACACCCAGACACCTGCTGATATACGGTTAAATTAATAAAATTAGCTCTTTTTAGTTAGTTTCTGCCTCCATGTGGCTAGCAATATAGTTGTAATTTGAGTCACCTGCTTTATAGTGTTCCACACCCCCACTTGCTTCCTCCTACTGGTTTAGAAAAGTAAGTTCACAGTATCCTCTGCACAGAACACTTATTTATTCTTTCTTTCTTTCTTTTTAACGCCAATAAGACCCTTCACTTAATAGTGTATTCGTTAATCACGTCTGAACTCTGGAGATATAAGTTAAATTAATAGAGGGTATGGTTTCTTTTGTTAGTTGCTTCTGCTCATAAGCAAAGCTAGCAACATAGTTGTAATTTGAGTCATCTGCTTTCAGTGTCTAACTCACACCCCTAATTAATTTCTCTCTCCTACTGTTTAGCAAAAGTGTTGATAAAGTATCCTCACAGCACAGAACACACTGATTTTCTTTCTTTTTTTCCTTTAACTTAAAGAAGACCCCTTTACTTCTAATAAAGTTTATGTCTCTGTAATCTCATACTCAACCCGCTGAGATATGTGTTAAACTGATAAGATATTGCAGCTCTTTAGTTACTGTATCTACTGCTCTATGGTAAGGCTTGTAAGCAGAAGATGAATTGTCACCCACCTTATAGCTTCGTCACAGCCCCAAATATGCTCCTCCTCCTACTGGTAGCAAAGTGTTATTCAGCACTTGCCACAGCACACACTGACTTTTCCTTTTTAACCCTAAATAAGATCCTTTCTAGTGCTAATAAGTATCTGTCTCCTTAATCATTAGACTCTGACTCCTGTTGAGATATAAGTATAAATTAATAGAAAATCTAGTTTTAGTTATCTTCTTCTCTCTCACAAGGCTAGCACATGCAGTTGTAATTTGAGCTCCGCTTTTAAAGCTCAAGTCACACTTCTAAATGTCTCTTCCTCCCACTGGTTTAGCAAAGTGTTGATCAGTAATCGTCTACGGAACACACACTGACTTCTTCTTTTCGTTTTTAACCCAATAAGAACCCATCTATTTAATAAAGTTTCTCCTTAATCTCAAGAGACTTGACTTTGTTGAGATGTGGGTGTTAAATTAATTAGAAATGTAGCTCATTTAGTTAGCTTCTTTCTGCTCTACAAGCAAGGGCATAGGAAGTTGTTTGAGTCACTTGATTTTATTGTGTTTCAGCCTCCTCACTTAAGTTCTCTCCTCCTACTGGTTTTAGCAAAATGTTGATACAGTACCCTTCAGCACAGTACACACACTGGCTTTTCTTTCTTCTTTGATGCCAATAAGACTCCTTCAACTTCAATAAAGTATAGTGTCTGCTTAATGTTAGACCTCTGACCTTGTTGAGATACAAATGTTAATTATCAGAAACTGTACTTCTTTTAATGAGCTGCATCTCTGCTCGCAAGGCTGTAGTTGTAATCTGAGTCACCGCCTATAGTGTCTGGCCAACACCCTAATTAATTTCTCCTCTTCCTGTTTAGCAAGTGATATGAAGTACCTTCACAGCTCAGAACACAACCAACTTGTTTTATTTTCCTTCCTTTTTAACCTTATATAAGATCACCTTCTTCTTATAAAGTATCTGTCTGCTTAATCTGAACAGACCCAGACACCGCTGAGATATACGTGTTAAATTAATAAGAAATGTAGCTTCTTTTAGTTAGCCGCTTCTTTACAAGGCTAGCAACAGAAAGTTGAAATTGAGTCACCTGTTTTGCAGTGTTAAGCCAGACCCCTCCAAGCACCTCGTCCTACTGGTTTAAACTAAGTTCATAGTATCTTCTGCACAGAATATTATTGACATTCTTTTTCTTTCTTTTTAACGCTAAATAAGACCCTTCTACTTAATAAAGATCTGTTCGTTTAAACTCAACAGTCCTGAATCCTGTGAGATATATGTTTAATTAATATGAAAATATGTTTTTTAGTTTGTTGCTTTCGCTTACAAGGTGTTGCAACAGGAAGTTGTATTTGAGCACCTGCTTTATAGAGTCTAATTCACCTCATTAATTTCTTCTCCTCCTATGGTTTAGCAAATTGTTGATACAGTACTTAACAGCATGAACATACACTAATTTTTTTTTTCTTCCTTTAACCTAAAGAAGACCCTTCTGTTCTAATAAAGTTTAGGGTTCATCTCACAGACATACTCTGCTGAGATGTAAGGTTAAATTAATTAGGAAATGTAGTTTTAGTTAGCTTCTTTCTGCTCTAAGCAAGGCTATAACAGGTTGTCATTTGAGTCATTTGATTTTATTGTGTCTGCTCCCTCTTCACGTTCTCTCTCCTCCTTGGTTTAGCAAAATAGTTGATATAGTACCTCTTCACAGCACACACACTGGCTTTCTTCTTTTCTTTTTGATGCTAAATAAGACTCCTTCAACTTTTATCAGTATATGTCTGTTTAATGTAAATACCCTGGTTCTGCTGAGATACAATGTTAAATTATAAGAAACTGTACCTTCTTAATTAGCTGCATTCTGCTCTACAAGCAAGGCTAGCAACAAGGTTGTAATCTGAGTCACCTGTTTTATAGGTTCAGCCAACACCTCAATTAATTTCTCTCCCTCCTGGTTTTGCAAAGTGAGTTGATAAAGTACCCTTCACAGCCCAGAACACAAACTAACTTGCTTTATTTTCCTTCCTTTTTAACCTTATAAGATCACCTTCTACTTCTAATAAAGTATCTGTCTGTTTAATCTGAACAGACTCAGACACCTGCTGGATATAATATGTAAATTAATAAGAAATGTAGCTTCTTTAGTTAGCCGCTTGCCTCATGCAAGGCTATAACAGAAAGTTGTAATTTGAGTCACTTGTTTTACAGTGTCTGCCAGACCCCCAATTAAGCTTCCTCTCTCGTCTCATTGGTTTAGCTAAGTTCATAGTATCTTTCTGCACAGAAATTTATTGACATTCTTTCTTTTTTTCTTTTTAACGCTAATAAGTCCCTTCTATCAATAAAGACTAGTTCGTTTAAACCCAACAGTCCCTGAACCTGTTGAGATATGTGTTAAATTAATATGAAAATATATTGTTTTGGTTTGCTGCTTTCGCTCTACAAGCAAAGCTAGTAACAGAAGTTGCATTGAGTCACCTGCTTTTTAGTGTCCAACCTACACCCCTAATTATTTCTCCTCCTACTTGTTTAGCAAATTGTTGATACAGTACCTTACCAGCATAGAACACACACCATTCTTTCCTTGAAACCCTAAAGAAGACCCCTTCACTTCTAATAAAGCTTGTGTCTGTATTCTCATAGACATTCACCCTGTGAGATGGGGTGTTAACTACTCGATGCTGTAGCTCTTTTAGTTACTGTATCTGCTTTCGGCTGGTAAGCAAGGGTAGCAACAGAAGTTGTAATTTGAGTCACCCGCTTTTAGCTTCTGTCACACCCCTCAGCAAGCCTCCTCCTACTGGTTTAGCAAAGTTGATTCAGCACCGCTCTGGCACAGAACACACACTGATTTTCTTCCTTTCTTTTTAACCCTAAATAAGATCCTTCTACTGCTAGTAGCATTGTCCCTTAACTCAAGAGCCTGACCTCGCTGGATATAAGTATTAATATTAAGAAAATCGAGTTTTTAGTAATATTCTTCTCCACAAGCAAGGCTAGCAATTAAGTTGTAATTTGAGTCACTTGCTTTTATAGTTTCCACACACCTTAAATAGCTCTCCTACTGTTTTAAAGTAATATTCAGTACCTCCATAGTACAGAACACACTGACTTCTTTCTTTTGTTTTTTAACTCAAATAAGACCCTTCAACTTCTAATAAAGTTTTGTCTCTTTATTCAAGACTCTGACTCTGTTGAGATGTAAGTAATTAATTTGAAATGTAGTTTTTTTAGTTAATTTCTTCTGTTCTACAAGCAAGGCTAGCAACAGGAAGTTGTATTTGAGTCAATTGTTTTTTATAGCTTCTAAACCTCATTCCTCAATAAGCTTCCTCCTACTGGTTTAGCAAAAATTTGATTCAGTACTATTCATAGCCCACACACTGATTTTCTTTCTTTTTCTTTTTGCCCAACAAGACCCCTCTCTTCAAATAGCAACTGTCTCTTTAATCTGCAGAGATTCCGTCTCTCAAGATAGAAGTGTTAAATTATTATCAAATGTAGCTTTTAGTTACTCTTTCGTTCTTTTAAATGTTAGAACAGGTAGTTATTTCATTACTTGATGTTATTGTGTTCAAGTTCTCCCTCATTAAGCTCTCCACCTACTGTTTTGTAAAATAAGTTGATACAGTACTATCTACAGAACACACACTGATTTCTTTCTTTTCTTTCTTTATTTATGCTAAATAAGACCCTTCTTTTCTAATAAAGTATATGTCTGCTTAACTCAATATCTCGACTCTGCTGTGATATAAGTGTCAATTATAAGAACTGTACTTCTTTTTAATTAGCTGTATTCTGCTTCTCCAAACAAGGCTAGCAACATAGTTGTAATTTGAGCGACCTACTTTTATAGTGTCTAAGCCACACCCCACTTAAGCCTCTCTCCTCCCACTGGTTTAGCAAAGTAAGTTACAGTATCCTTCTGCATGGAACACTTATGATTCCTTTCTTTCTTTCTTTTTTACTAAATAAGACCCTCTACTTCTAATTATATTCACTGTTAATTCACCAGACCTGAATCCTGAGATATGGGGTTAAATTTCTGCAAATATAGTTTGTTTTAGTTAGTTGCTTTCTGCTCTACAAGAAAAGCTAGCAACAGTAGTTGTAATTGACTGAACTGTTTTTATGGTGTCTAACTCACACCCTTAATTATTTTCTCTCCTCCTGGTTTACAAAGTGTTGATACAGTACCCTTGGCACACAGAACATACTAATTTCTTTCCTTTAACCCTAAAGAAGACACCTTCTCTTAGTTATAAAGTTTATGTCTCGTAATCTCAATAGACACTCACCCTGCTGAGATGTAAGTGTTAAATTAATAAGATACTGTAGCTTTAGTTACTATCTGCTTTCTGCCTCACAAGGGTGCAACAGGAAGTTGTACTTTTGAGTCCCTGCTATAAAGTCTAAGCCACACCCCAAATGCTTCCTCCAACTGGTTTAGCAAAGTGTTGATTCAGTACTGCTCACAGCATGCATAATTTCTTCCTTTCTTTTGTCCCAAGATCCTTCTCGCCACAAAAGTGTCTGTCTCCTAATCTCAAGAGACTGACTCCTGCTGAGATATCAGTATTAAATTAATAAGAAAATTCATTTTTTAGTTATCTTCTTCTGCCTACAAGCAAGTACAAGTAGTTTGTAATTTGAGCCTGTTTTATACTGCTAAGCAACACCCCTAATTAATTTCTCTCTTCTCTTCCTGGTTTAGCAAAGAGTTGATAGTACCCTCACAGCCTGGAACACACACACTGACTTGTTTATTTTCCTTCCTTAACTTATATAAGATCACCTTCTACTTAATAAAGTATCTGTCTGTTTAATCTGAACAGATCTGACACCGCTGAGATATAATGCGTTAAATTAATAAGAAAATAGTTTTTGTTAGCTTTCTGCTCTACTAGCAAGGCTAGTGCAGGAAGGTGTAATTTGAGTCACCTGCTTATAGTGTTCCAAGTTACACCCCAATTGCTTCCTCTCATCCTATTGGTTAGCAAGTTTCATACAGTATCCTTCTTGCGGAACACTTATTGACATTCTTTTTTCTTTCTTTTTTTTAACGCTAATAAGACCCTTCTACTTAATAAAGTATCCATGTTTAATCTCACAGACCCTTAATCCTGTTGAGAAATAAGTGTTAAATTAATAAGAAATAGTTTGTTTAGTTAGCTGCTTGCTCTACAAGAAAAGCTAGCAACAGAAGTTGTAATTGACTCAACTGCTTTATAGTGTCTAACTCACACCCGTAATTATTTTCTCTCTCTCTCCTACTGGTTTAAAGTAAGTTGATATACTACCCTTCACAGCAGAATACACACTGATTTTCTTTCTTTTTCCTTTTTAACCCAAAAGAAGACCCTTCTTCTTAGTAAGTATGTCTCTGTAATCTCAATAGACACTGACTCAGCTGAGATATAAGTAAGAATTATTAAGATGTGAAGGTTTTAGTTACTAAATTGTCCAAGCATGGCTAGTAGCAGGTGTTGTAATTGAGCCCGCTTTTAGGCTTCTAAGCCACACCCTAAATGTTCTCTTCTCCTGCTGGTTCAGTAAAGTGTTGATTCAGTACCGCTACAGCACAGAACATACACTGACTTTCTTTCTTTTTAACCTCAATAAGATCCTTCACTGTTAATAGCATCTGGTTCTTAATCAAGAGACCCTGACTCCTGCTGAGATATAAGTATTAAATACTGCGAAAAATCTCTTTAGTTATCTTCTTCTGCTCTACAAGCAAGGCTAGCAACAGGTTGTAATCTGATACCTTTATAGCTTCTAAGTCATACCTCTAAATGCTTCCTCCTACTGTTTAGTAAAGTGTTGATTCAGTACCATTCAGCATTGCAAACATACACTGACTTTCTTCTTTCTTTCCATTCTTTAACTCTAAATAAGTCCCCTCTTCTTAATAAAGTATCTGGTCTGTTTAATCTCAACAGGCCCTGACTTCTGCTGAGTTAAGGAGTGTCAACATAAGAAATGTAGCTTTTTTTAGTTCACTGCTCTGCTCACAAGAAAGTGCTAGCAACAGGAAGTTGTAATTTGAGTAACCTGCTTTATAGTGTCTAACCCACGCTTAATTAATTCTCTCACCTCCTACTGGTTTGTAGTGTTGATACAGTGCCCTCACAGCAGGAACACACTGACTTTCTTCTTTCTTTCCTTTAACCCTAGATAAGACACCCTACTTTAACAGTTTATGTCTCGAATCTCAGTAGATAATTGATTGTGCGAGATATATGTAAATTACTGTTACTGTAGCTTTTGTTACTGTAGGATTTCTGCCTCTATGTTGCTAGTAACAGGAAGTTTTAATTGAGTCACCCGCTTTTATAGCTTCTAAGTTTTTCTCCCTCAATAAGTCCCTCTCCTCCCATTGGTTTATCAAGTAAGTTGATTCAGTACCATTCACACATGGCTCATACATTGACTTCTTTCTTTTTCTTTTTAACCCTGAATGTTTTTTTCCTTCTACTTCTAATAAGCATCTGTCTCCTTAATCTCAAGAGACTCTGACTGCTGCTGAGATATAAGTATTATATTAATAAGAAAATGTAGCTTCTTTTAGTTATCTTCTTTCTGCTCTACAAGCTTGGCACAACAACAGAAGTTGTCATTTGAATCCCCTGATTCGGTATGTCTAAACCTAATTTCCAACTAAGCCTCTCTCTCTCTCTCTCTCTCTCCTCCTCCTACCTCTGTTTAGGCAAAATAAGTTGATACAGTATCCTTCACAGCACAGAACACAATCTGACTTTCTTTCTTTTATTTATTTCTTTTTTAACCCTAAATAAGACTTCTTCTACTTCTAATCAAGTATCTGTCTGCTTAATCTCAACGGACCCTGACTCCTCCTGAGATATTGGTGTTAAATTAATAAGAAAATGTAGCTTATTTTAGTTAGTTGCTTTCTGCTCTACTAGCAAGGCTAGCAACAGGAAGTTGTAATTTGCGTCACCTGCTTTATAGTGTCTTAGCCAGATACCCAATTAAGCTCTATCTCATCCTACTGGTTTAGCAAAGTAAGTTGATACACTATCCTTCGCAGCACAGAACACTAACTGACTTTCTTTCTTTTCTTTCTTTTTTTAAGCATAAGTAAGAACGCCTCTACTTCTAATAAAGTGTCTTTCTGCTTAATCTCAACAGACCCTGACTCCTGCTGAGTTATGTGTTAAATTAATAAGAAACTGTAGTTTCTTTAGTTTTCTGCTTTCTGCCCTACAAGCAAGGCTAGCAACAGGAAGTTGTAATTTGAGTCCCCTGCTTTTATAGTGCCTAAGCCACACCCCTAATTAATTTCTCTCTCCTCCTACTGGTTTAGCAAAGTAAATTGATAAAGTACCCTTCACAGCACAGAACACACACTGGATTTCTTTTGTTATTTCTTTTTAACTCTGTATAAGACCCCTTCTACTTAATAGTGCATCTGTCTGTTTAATCTCAAGAGACCATGACTTGCTGAGATAAAATGTTAGAATTAATAAGAAAATGCTAGCTCTTTTAGTTAGCTGCTTCCTGCTCTTCAGGCTAGACCTTAACAGGAAGTTATCAATTTAAGTCACCTGCTTTTAGAGTGTCTAAACCACACCCCCTATTAAGCTCTCTCTCCTCCTTCTGGTTTAGCAAAGTAAGTTGTTACAGTACCCTTCACAGCACAGAACACATACTGACTTTCTTTCTTTTCTTCCCTTTCTCTTTTTAACCCTAAATAATTCCCATTCTACTTCTAATAAAGTATCTGTCTGCTTAATATCAAGAGACCCTGACTTCTGCTGAGATATAAGTGTTAAATTAATAAGAAAATGTAGCTTGTTTTAGATAGCTGCTTTCTGTTCTACAAGCAAGGTTAGCAACAGGAAGTTGTAATTTGAGTCACCTGCTTTTATAGCTTCTAAGCCACACCCCTAAATAAGCTCTCTCTCCTCCTTCTGGTTTAGCAAAGTAAGTTGATTTAGTACCGTTCACACCACAGAACACACAGTTACTTTCTTTCTTTTCTTTCTTTTTTTAACCCTAAATTAGACCCCTTCTACTTCTAATAAAGTTTCTCTCTCCTTAATCTCAAGAGACTTTGACTCCTGCTGAGATGTAAGTGTTAAATTAATTAGGAAATGTAGTTTCTTTTAGTTAGCTTCTTTCTGCTCTACAAGCAAGGCTAGCAACAGGAAGTTGCCATTTAATCACTTGATTTTATTGTGTCTAAACCTCTCCCTCAATTAAGCTCTCTCTCCTCCTACTGGTTTAGCAAAATAAGTTGATACAGTACCCTTCACAGCACAGAACACACACTGGCTTTCTTTCTTTTCTTTCTTTTTTAATGCTAAATACGACTCCTTCAACTTCTAATAAAGTATATGTCTGCTTAATCTCCATAGACCCTAACTCCTGCTGAGATACAATTGTTAAATTAATAAGAAACTGTACCTTCTTTTAATTAGTTTCATTCTGCTCTACAAGCAAGGCTAGCAACAAGAAGTTGTAATTTGAGTCACCTGCTCTTATAGTGTCTAAGCCAACACCCCTAATTAATTTCTCTCTCCTCTTCCACATTTAGCAAAGTGAGTTGATAAAGTACCCTTCACAGCCCAGAACACACACTGACTTGCTTTATTTTCCTTCCTTTTTTAACCTTATATAAGATCACCTTCTATTTCTAATAAAGTATCTGTCTGATTAATCTCAACAGACCCAGACACCTGCTGAGATATACGTGTTAAATTAATATAAAAATGTAGCTTCTTTTAGTTAGCTGCTTTCTGCTCTACAAGCAAGGCTAGCAACAGGAAGTTGTAATTTGAGTCACCTGCTTTTATAGTGTCTAAGCCACACCCCCAATTAAGCTCTCTCTCCTCCTACTGGTTTAGCAAAGTAAGTTCATACAGTATCCTTCTCTGCACAGAACACTTATTGACATTCTTTCTTTTCTTTCTTTTTTTAACGCTAAATAAGACCCTTTCTTCTTCTAATAAAGTATCTGTCTGCTTAATCTCAACAGTCCCTGAATCCTGCTGAGATATAAATGTTAAATTAATAAGAAAATATGGTTTCTTTTAGTTAGCTGCTTTCTGCTCTACAAGCAAAGCTAGCAACAGGAAGTTGTAATTTGAGTCATCTGCTTTTATACTGTCTAACTCACACCCCTAATTAATTTCTCTCTCCTCCTACTGGTTTAGCAAAGTAAGTTGATACAGTATCCTTCACAGCACAGAACACACACACTGATTTTCTTTCTTTTCTCTCCTTTTTAACCCTAAAGAAGACCCCTTCTACTTCTAATAAAGTTTATGTCTCTGTAATCTCAATAGACACTAACTCCTGCTCAGATATAAGTATTAAATTAATAAGATACTGCCGCTTCTTTTAGTTACTGTATCTGCTTTCTGCTCTACAAGTAAGGCTAGCAACAGGAAGATGTAATTTGAGTCACCGACTTTTATAGCTTCTAAGCCACACCCCTAAATATGCTCTCTCCTCCTACTGGTTTAGCAAAGTAAGTTGATTCAGTACCGTTCATAGCACAGAACACACACTGACTTTCTTTCCTTTCTTTTTTTAACCCTAAATAAGATCCTTTCTAGTGCTAATAAAGTATCTGTCTCCTTAACCTCAAGAGACCCTGACTCCTGCTGAGATATAAGTATTAAATTAATAAGAAAATCTAGCTTCTTTTAGTTATCTTCTTTCTGCTCTACAAGCAAGGCTAGCAACAGGAAGTTGTAATTTGAGTCACCCGCTTTTATAGCTTCTAAGTTACACCCCTAAATAAGCTCTATCCTCCTACTGGTTTAGCAAAGTAAGTTGATTCAGTACCGTTCACAGCACAGAACACACACTGACTTTCTTTCTTTTCTTTCTTTTTTTAACCCTAAATAAGACCCCATCTACTTCTAATAAAGTTTCTCTCTCCTTAATCTCAAGAGACTTTGACTCCTGCTGAGATGTAAGTGTTAAATTAATTAGGAAATGTAGCTTCTTTTAGTTAGCTTCTTTCTGCTCTACAAGCAAGGCTAGCAACAGGAAGTTGTCATTTGAGTCACTTGATTTTATTGTGTCTAAGCCTCTCCCTCAATTAAGCTCTCTCTCCTCCTACTGGTTTAGCAAAATAAGTTGATACAGTACCCTTCACAGCACAGAACACACACTGGCTTTCTTTCTTTTCTTTCTTTTTTAATGCTAAATAAGACTCCTTCAACTTCTAATAAAGTATATGTCTGCTTAATCTCCATAGACCCTGACCCCTGCTGAGAGACAAATGTTAAATTAATAAGAAACTGTACCTTCTTTTAATTAGCTGCATTCTGCTCTACAAGCAAGACTAGCAACAAGAAGTTGTAATCTGAGTCACCTGCTCTTATAGTGTCTAAGCCAACACCCCTAATTAATTTCTCTCCCCTCTTCCTGGTTTAGCAAAGTGAGTTGATAAAGTACCCTTCACAGCCCAGAACACACACTAACTTGCTTTATTTTCCTTCCTTTTTTAACCTTATATAAGATCACCTTCTACTTCTAATAAAGTATCTGTCTGCTTAATCTGAACAGACCCAGACACCTGCTGAGATATACGTGTTAAATTAATAAGAAAATGTAGCTTCTTTTAGTTAGCCGCTTTCTGCTCTACAAGCAAGGCTAGTAACAGAAAGTTGTAATTTGAGTCACCTGCTTTTACAGTGTCTAAGCCAGACCCCCAATTAAGCTCTCACTCGTCCTACTGGTTTAGCAAACTAAGATCATACAGTATCCTTCTCTGCACAGAACACTTATTGACATTCTTTCTTTTCTTTCTTTTTTTAACGCTAAATAAGACCCTTTCTACTTCTAATAAAGTATCTGTCTGCTTAAACTCAACAGTCCCTGAATCCTGCTGAGATATAAGTGTTAAATTAATAAGAAAATATAGTTTCTTTTAGTTTGCTGCTTTCTGCTCTACAAGCAAAGATAGCAACAGGAAGTTGTAATTTGAGTCAGCTGCTTTTATAGTGTCTAACTCACACCCCTAATTAATTTCTCTCTCCTCCTACTGGTTTAGCAAAGTAAGTTGATACAGTACCCTTAACAGCACAGAACACACACTAATTTTCTTTCTTTTCATTCCTTTTTAACCCTAAAGAAGACACCTTCTACTTCTACTAAAGTTTATGTCTCTGTAATCTCAATAGACACTCACTCCTGCTGAGATGTAAGTGTTAAATTAATAAGATACTGTAGCTTCTTTTAGTTACTGTATCTGCTTTCTGCTCTACAAGCAAGGGTAGCAACAGGAAGTTGTAATTTGAGTCACCCGCTTATAAAGCTTCTAAGCCACACCCCTAAATAAGCTCTCTCCTCCAACTGGTTTAGCAAAGTAAGTTGATTCAGTACCGTTCACAGCACAGAACACACACTGACTTTCTTTCCTTTCTTTTTTTAACCCTAAATAAGATCCTTTCTACTGTTAATAAAGTATCTGTCTCCTTAATCTCAAGAGACCCTGACTCCTGCTGAGATATCAGTATTAAATTAAAAAGAAAATCTAGCTTCTTTTAGTTATCTTCTTTCTGCTCTACAAGCAAGGCTAGCAACAAGAAGTTGTAATTTGAGTCACCTGCTCTTATAGTGTCTAAGCCAACACCCCTAATTAATTTCTCTCTCCTCTTCCTGGTTTAGCAAAGTGAGTTGATAAAGTACCCTTCACAGCCCAGAACACACACACTGACTTGCTTTATTTTCCTTCCTTTTTTAACCTTATATAAGATCACCTTCTACTTCTAATAAAGTATCTGTCTGCTTAATCTGAACAGACCCAGACACCTCCTGAGATATACGTGCTAAATTAATAAGAAAATGTAGCTTCTTTTAGTTAGCCGCTTTCTGCTCTACTAGCAAGGCTAGCAACAGGAAGTTGTAATTTGAGTCACCTGCTTTTATAGTGTCTAAGCCACACCCCCAATTAAGCTCTCTCTCATCCTACTGGTTTAGCAAAGTAAGTTCATACAGTATCCTTCTCTGCACAGAACACTTATTGACATTCTTTCTTTTCTTTCTTTTTTTAACGCTAAATAAGTCCCCTTCTACTTCTAATAAAGTATCTGTCTGCTTAATCTCAACAGTCCCTGAATCCTGCTGAGATATTAGTGTTAAATTAATAAGAAAATATAGTTTCTTTTAGTTTGCTGCTTTCTGCTCTACAAGCAAAGCTAGCAACAGGAAGTTGTAATTTGAGTCAACTGCTTTTATAGAGTCTAACTCACACCCCTAATTAATTTCACTCTTCTCCTACTGGTTTAGCAAAGTAAGTTCATACAGTATCCTTCTCTGCACAGAACACTTATTGACATTCTTTCTTTTCTTTTTTTTTAACGCTAAATAAGACCCCTTCTACTTCTAATAAAGTATCTGTCTGCTTAATCTCAACAGTCCCTGAATCCTACTGAGATATTAGTGTTAAACTAATAAGAAAATATAGTTTCTTTTAGTTTGCTGCTTTCTGCTCTACAAGCAAAGCTAGCAACAGGAAGTTGTAATTTGACTCATCTGCTTTTATAGTGTCTAACTCACACCCCTAATTAATTTCTCTCTCCTCCTACTGGTTTAGCAAAGTAAGTTGATACAGTACCCTTCACAGCACAGAACACACACTGATTTTCTTTCTTTTCTTTCCTTTTTAACCCTAAAGAAGACCCCTTCTACTTCTAATAAAGTTTATGTCTCTGTAATTTCAATAGACACTAACTCCTGCTGAGATATAAGTGTTAAATTAATAAGATACTGTAGCTTCTTTTAGTTACTGTATCTGCTTTCTGCTCTACAAGCAAGGGTAGCAACAGGAAGTTGTAATTTGAGTCACCCGCTTTTATAGCTTCTAAGCCACACCCCTAAATAAGCTCTCTCCTCCTACTGGTTTAGCAAAGTAAGTTGATTCAGTACCGTTCACAGCACAGAACACACACTGACTTTCTTTCCTTTCTTTTTTTAACCCTAAATAAGATCCTTTCTACTGCTAATAAAGTATCTGTCTCCTTAATCTCAAGAGACCCTGACTCCTGCTGAGATATAAGTATTAAATTAATAAGAAAATCTAGCTTCTTTTAGTTATCTTCTTTCTGCTCTACAAGCAAGGCTAGCAACAGGAAGTTGTAATTTGAGTCATCTGCTTTTATAGCTTCTAAGCCACACCCCTAAATAAGCTCTCTCCTCCTACTGGTTTAGCAAAGTAAGTTAATTCAGTACTGTTCACAGCACAGAACACACACTGACTTTCTTTCTTTTCTTTCTTTTTTTAACCCTAAATAAGACCCCTTCTACTTCTAATAAAGTTTCTGTCTCCTTTATCTCAAGAGACTCTGACTCCTGTTGAGATGTAAGTGTTAAATTAATTTGGAAATGTAGCTTCTTTTAGTTATCTTCTTTCTGCTCTACAAGCAAGGCTAGCAACAGGAAGTTGTAATTTGAGTCACCTGCTTTTATAGCTTCTAAGCCACACTCCTAAATAAGCTCTCTCTCCTCCTGCTGGTTTAGCAAAGTAATTTGATTCAGTACCGTTCATAGCTCAGAACACACACTGACTTTCTTTTTTTCCTTTTTAAGCCTAAATAAGACCCCTTCTACTTCTAATAAAGCAACTGTCTCCTTAATCTCAAGAGACTCTGACTCCTGCTAAGATAGAAGTGTTAAATTAATAACAAAATGTAGCTTCTTTTAGTTAGCTTCTTTCTGCTCTACAAGCAATGTTAGCAACAGGTAGTTGTCATTTCAGTCACTTGATTTTATTGTGTCTAAGTCTCTCCCTCAATTAAGGTCTCTCTCCACCTACTGGTTTTGCAAAATAAGTTGATACAGTACCCTTCACAGCACAGAACACACACTGGTTTTCTTTCTTTTCTTTCTTTATTTATGCTAAATAAGACCCCCTTCTACTTCTAATAAAGTATATGTCTGCTTAATCTCAATAGACCCTAACTCCTGCTGAGATATAAGTGTTAAATTAATAAGAAACTGTACCTTCTTTTAATTAGCTGTATTCTGCTCTACAAGAAGGCTAGCAACAAGAAGTTGTAATTTGAGTCATCTGCTCTTATAGTGTCTAAGCCACACCCCTAATTAATTTCTCTGTGCTCTTTTCCTGGTTTAGCAAAGTAAATTGATAAATTACCCTTCACAGCCCAGAACACAAACTGACTTGCTTTATTTTACTTCTTTTTTTAACCTTATATAAGATCCCCTCTTCTACTTTTAATAAAGTATCTGTCTGCTTAATCTCAACAGACCCAGACTCTTGCTGAGATATACGTGTTAAATTAATAAGAAAATGTAGCTTCTTTTAGTTAGCCGCTTTCTGCTCTACAAGCAAGGCTAGCAACAGGAAGTTGTAATTTGAGTCACCTGCTTTTATAGTATCTATGCCACACCCCCAATTAAGCTCTCTCTCGTCCTACTGGTTTAGCAAAGAAAGTTCATACAGTATCCTTCTCTGCACAGAACTCTTATTGACATTCTCTCTTTTCTTTCTTTTTTTAACCCTAAATAAGACCCCTTCTACTTCTAATAAAGTATCTGTCTGCTTAATCTCAACAGACCCTGAATGCTGCTGAGATATAAGTGTTAAATTAATAAGAAAATATAGTTTATTTTAGTTAGCTGCTTTCTGCTCTTCAAGCAAGACTAGCAACAGGAAGTTGTAATTTGAGTCACCTGCTTTTATAGTATCTAAGCCACAGCCCTTATTAAGCTCTCTCTCCTTCTGGTTTAGCAAAGTAAGTTGCTACAGTACCCTTCACAGCACAGAACACATACTGACTTTCTTTCTTTTCTTTCCTTTCTCTTTTTAACTCTAAATAAGTCCCCTTCTACTTCTAATAAAGTATCTGTCTGCTTAATCTCAACAGGCCCTGACTCCTGCTGAGATATAAGTGTTAAATTAATAAGAAAATGTAGCTTCTTTTAGTTAGCAGCTTTTTGCTCTACAAGCAAAGGTAGCAACAGGAAGTTGTAATTTGAGTCACCTGCTTTTATAGTGTCTAACTCACACGCCTAATTAATTTCTCTCTCCTCCTACTGGTTTAGAAAAGTAAGTTGATACAGTGCCCTTCACAGCACAGAACAGACTCTGACTTTCTTTCTTTTCTTTACTTTTTAACCCTAGATAAGACCCGTTCTACTTCTAATAAAGTTTATGTCTCCGTAATCTCAATAGACACTGATTGGTGCTGAGATATAAGTGTTAAATTAATAAGATACTATAGCTTCTTTTAGTTACTGTAGCTGATTTCTGCTCTACAAGCAAGGCTAGCAACAGGAAGTTGTAATTTGAGTCACCTGCTTTTATAGCTTCTAAGCCACACCCCTAAATAAGCTCTCTCCTCCTACTGGTTTAGCAAAGTAAGTTGATTCAGTACCATTCACAGCACAGAACGACACTGACTTTCTTTCTTTTCTTTCTTTTTTAACCCTAAATAAGATCCTTCTACTTCTAATAAAGTATCTGTCTCCTTAATCTCAAGAGACTCTGACTGCTGCTGAGATATAAGTATTACATTAATAAGAAAATGTAGCTTCTTTTAGTTATCTTCTTTCTGCTCTACAAGCTTGGCTAGCAACAGGAAGTTGTCATTTGAATCAGCTGATTCCATTGTGTCTAAGCCACTCCCCCAATTAAGCTCTCTCTCCTCCTACTGGTTTAGCAAAATAAGTTGATACAGTACCCTTCACAGCACAGAATACAATCTGACTTTCTTTCTTTTCTTTCTTTCTTTTTTAACCCTAAATAAGACTTCTTCTTCTTCTAATAAAGTATCTATCTGCTTAATCTCTACGGACCCTGACTCCTCCTAAGATATAGGTGTTAAATTAATAAGAAAATGTAGCTTATTTTAGTTAGTTGCTTTCTGCTCTACTAGCAAGGCTAGCAACAGGAAGTTGTAATTTGCATCTCCTGCTTTTATAGTGTCTTAGCCAGACCCCCAATTAAGCTCTATCTCATCCTCCTGGCTTAGCAAAGTAAGTTGATACACTACCCTTCTCAGCACAGAACACTAACTGACTTTCTTTCTTTTCTTTCTTTTTTTAACCATAAGTAAGAACCCCTCTACTTCTAATAAAGTGTCTGTCTGCTTAATCTCAACAGACCCTGACTCCTGCTGAGTTATAAGTGTTAAATTAATAAGAAACTGTAGCTTCTTTAGTTATCTGCTTTCTGCCCTACAATCAAGGCTAGCAACAGGAAGTTGTAATTTTTGAGTCACCTGCTTTTATAGTGCCTAAGCCACACCCCTAATTAATTTCTCTCTCCTCCTACTGGTTTAGCAAAGTAAATTGATAAAGTACCCTTCACAGCACAGAACACGCACTGACTTTTTTTATTTTCTTTCTTTTTTTAACCTTATATAAGACCCCTTCTACTTCTAATAAAGTATCTGTCTGCTTAATCTCAACAGACCCTGACTCCTGCTGAGATAAAAATGTTAAATTAATAAGAAAATGTAGCTTCTTTTAGTTAGCTGCTTCCTGCTCTTCATGCTAGACTAGCAATAGGAAGTTGTAATTTAAGTCACCTGCTTTTATAGTGTCTAAACCACACCCCCATTAAGCTCTCTCTCCTCCTTCTGGTTTAGCAAAGTAAGTTGTTACAGTACCCTTCACAGCACAGAACACATACTGACTTTCTTTCTTTTCTTCCCTTTCTCTTTTTAACCCTAAATAAGTCCTATTCTACTTCTAATAAAGTATCTGTCTGATTAATATCAAGAGACCCTGACTCCTACTGAGATATAAGTGTTAAATTAATAAGAAAATGTAGCTTGTTTTAGTTAGCTGCTTTCTGTTCTACAAGCAAGGTTAGCAACAGGAAGTTGTAATTTGAGTCACCTGCTTTTATAGCTTCTAAGCCACACCCCTAAATAAGCTCTCTCTCCTCCTTCTGGTTTAGCAAAGTAAGTTGATTTAGTACCGTTCACACCACAGAACACACAGTGACTTTCTTTATTTTCTTTCTTTTTTTAACCCTAAATAAGACCTCTTCTACTTCTAATAAAGTTTCTGTCTCCTTAATCTCAAGAGACTCTGACTCCTGCTGAGATGTAAGTGTTCAATTAATCAGGAAATGTAGCTTCTTTTAGTTAGCTTCTTTCTGCAATACAAGCAAGGCTAGCAACAGGAAGTTGTCATTTGAGTCACTTGATTTTATTGTGTCTAAGCCTCTCCCTCAATTAAGCTCTCTCTCCTCCTACTGGTTTAGCAAAATAAGTTGATACAGTACCCTTCACAGCACAGAACACACACTGGCTTTCTTTCTTTTCTTTCTTTTTTAATACTAAATAAGACTCCTTCAACTTCTAATAAAGTATATGTCTGCTTAATCTCCATAGACCCTGACTCCTGCTGAGATACAAGTGTTAAATTAATAAGAAACTGTACCTTTTTTTAATTAGCTGCATTCTGCTCTACAAGCAAGGCTAGCAACAAGAAGTTGTAATTTGAGTCACCTGCTTTTATACTGTCTAAGCCACACCCCCAATTAATCTCTCTCTCCTCCTTCTGGTTTAGCAAAGTAAGTTGATTCAGTACCCTTCACAGCACAGAGCACACACTGACTTTCTTTCTTTTCTTTCTTTTTTAACCCTATATAAGACCCCTTCTTCTTCTAATAAAGTATCTGTCTGCTTAATCTCAACAGACCATGACTCCTGCTGAGAAATAGGTGTTAAATTAATCAGAAAATGTTGCTTCTTTTAATTTGCTGCTTTCTGCTCTGCAAGCAAGGCTAGCAACAGGAAGTTGTAATTTGAGTCACCTGCTTTTATTGTGTCTAAGTCACACCACCAATTAAACTCTCTCTCCTCCTACTGGTTTAGCAAAGTAAATTGATACAATACCCTTCACAGCACAGAACTCACACTGTCTTTCTTTCTTTTCTTTCTTTTTTTAACTCTAAATAAGAATCTTTCTACTTTTAATAAAGTGTCTGTCTGCTTAATCTCAACAGACTCTGACTGCTGGTGAGATGTAAGTGTTAATGTTATAAGAAATTGTGGCTTATTTTAGTTAGCTGCTTTCTGCTCTACAAGCAAGGCTAGTGATGGTTGAAGCATCGCGTGCACTAGCTGGCTGGTGGGCAGATAGCCGAGAAGTGCAGGTCGTGGACGGCAAGATTCTGACTTCCTGAACAAGAAAAAGTAAACAATTATGATGTTTTGGGACCTTGCACTATATAGAATAGTGTATGACAGCCCAAAAACACATCACCTGTTCATATGACACCAAAGTTACCCCTCTGGCTTCGCTCTTGAGGTCCTTGACATCATAGTAACCATTTTGTTTAAGAATAGTGTGTTGTGTATTGACTACCATACACTGTCCTATATATTATCTTTTCTTCTTTGCTGGTTTGCCTACTTTTAAATTCACCTGTGGTCGATGCACTCATTTTTTGTGCCACTCTTCCACCCTTTTACCACCCACCTGTAAACTCACTCTAAACCACTTTAGTCTGCCAGTTGCTTTCATGTTCTTTCCCTGCCTGCCTGCCAGCTCCCTCATTAACCTGTGCTGGCTGCCAGTACGCTTTTTCCTTGCCAGCATGTCAAAGTGAACTCTAACTTGCTGGCTACCAACACACTTGATCCCTGTCAGCCCAGCTATTAATTTAGCAGCTGCCCACTCACCACTAACCCAGTTATTTTCTGATCTAACTTTAAACTCCACCTAGTTAATAAAAGAAATCTTGATTTGTATCCTAGTGCCCCTACTGGACTCCCTCCACCATTGTCCCACTGCCAGGAATTCCTGCCCTTAACTGTGCTCCAGAAAAGCAAGAGGAGCACAGATAATTATTTTACAAAGAAAATGTGCTCCTGTGATCACTGGCTGTGCTCAGAGCATGGAACACACCCTTAATGTTATCCTTGCTCTGACATCCAACAACCCTCTCAGAGAACAGTCTAAAATTCTGTACTCACAGATTAGTTGTTCCTTCCACCTTGTCATGGAAAGAACAAAAGACACCTTTATTTCTCTGGTAGCTGTCAGATTCTACTTATTGTTCTTCCTTAAGGCAGCTGTGAACTTCAGGATCTTCAGGGGATTGTCCATTGTATTCATAAGAATTGCAGCTCCTCTTACTGCCCCTGGAGTGAAACTGAAGAGTCCTGCAGGCAAACCTTCTCAACCACTTCACATGCAAACTGATGATTTTACCAAACTTTGGTGAGAAATACCAGGGCTCCCTTTGAACGAGCCCAAATGGCAGACCTCATGCCCCCTCTGACTGCCACAGTTGAACTTACTGATGAACATTCTAAGCCCACTGAGAGCAGGTGACTCTATAATGGTTATGCTGCTGATAGAGTTCTAAATGACAATCATCCTTCTCTCAGGCTAGCTGAGTAAACAATGATGTCATTATGTAGGAAGTCCCTAATGAGCTCCCCACCAGCTGCCTTATCCTACCTGCCCAAGACTAGTACTAATAGAATTCAAGTAACCCCAGGGGACTGGGTTGTTACACGTAGTTATGTCAGCACTGCCATGTTGCACAAGGCTGACTCTGGGGCAAACTGCACATATGCGAGTATCAAGCATGCACAGTACTGTAATTGCTGCATTATCATGGCTAACTCTGGTGCAGCGAGAGCACCGCATATTATTTTCACCGCTCTTGCTGCTCCTAAAAGCTCTTCACAGCCATATTGTCTCTGACCAGAGTTTATTTCTTTTTGTGGCAGTTTTCAAATTGAATTTCTTAGTCTTCATGTTCCTCCAAGTTGCTGCAGTTCCTTCCTCCTGAGTTCCAAAATAGACTGTGTGTGTGTGTGTGTGTTCCTCAACTGTGCTGTTGCAGTGTGATCTGGGCAGTGGGCAGCAAGTGTGTGCCAATTGGCAGGATCCCAGTGCCTGGCTCCTGGTAGTTTGCACCTTGGTAGCATCCCATAAAAAAAGTAAAGAAAAAAAACCAAATCACATTCCTTCAAGTTGTTGAAGTTCCTTCTTCCTCTGCCTCTACCTCTTGAGTCCTGAAGTAGCCTGTGTGTGTGTTGTCCTGAGATGTGCAGTTGCAGTGTGATCTAGGCAGTGGGCAGGGCAGTAGGTGTTTGTTAGCTAGTGGCATACCAGTGCTCAGCCCCTGGTAGTTGGCACCTTAGTGGCATCCCATAAAAAATTTAAAAATACATGTATTTTTACATTTTCTTGCACTTGCACAAGGAACGTCTTGGTACTAACGGCATTTTAGAGGTGTATCACTGCCTAGCCAATTATAGCTGAAACTGCACTGGGGATAGCGGTGTACACCAATGACCAGGCACTCTGCTTGCTGACACAGCATTTTCTGGAGTTACAAAAGCAGACAGTCAGAATGGCTTCACCGTCACTGTCCCAGCATAAAATAAGAAACAGATGCAGCAGGATAAACATTCAAAGCTCTAATTCCGGCACCGACATGTAACTCCAAGTGCCCCTCCCCACAAAGGCCAAATGTTTTCACATGACACCCGCGCTTTCTCAAGGCTAAGGTGGCAATTGATATTGCACATTGTTATACAAATGTTTGTTAAAGTGACAGTGCAGGTCAAAAGTGATTACATTCTCTGCTATAAACTGTTATAAACTATGTTTTAAAAGACGTGTTAGACAAATCACTTAAAACATATACATATTTAATAAAAAAACATATATATGTGAGTGCCACATTAATTAGTGCAAGAGAAGTGCATAAAAGACCTGACTAGCTTTTAACATAAATATGAAGTGGTGCTAACCACCAAAAATGCAGGTTAAAAACAATAATGAAATTTAATTGTGCACTTGTTACTTATTAACCTCCCCATGGAGGAGGCAGTGGCAGGAAATTCAGTCTGGCTGCTCCAACTCGATTCTTCCACTGATCTCTCTCCAAATCAGGTCTGCCCTTTCGGGTGCACCACCGAGTTCCCTATGGAGGTGGCGGCAGCAGGAAAGCAAGCCCAGCTGATCTACCTCGATTCACCAGATGCTTCCTCTTCAAATCAATTACTCCTCTCTAGTGTCCTGAATCTACTGAGCTGGATGCTGATTGGCCCCATTTCCCTGATCTTAACTACTACTGGCTGCCACAATATATGCCGTAACCCATGATTGGACAGTCCTTGGATGCAGTCAGCTTGTCCTAAGCGTTGCTGATATCGGCTCGTCCTGAGCACTGCTGTTGCTGGCTCACACTGAGAGCTGCTTTCCAGTCCAAATCTTTATTTTAAAATCTATATTTTCTCCAGCCCACCCTCCTTGACTCTTGCCTCTATTAAGTAGGCCTTGGCCACTCCCTCTTCTCTCACCACCAATACCCATTGGCTCAGCTAGAAACTGCTCTAGTTAAAGGTGTACTCTAACTCTTTTTTGCCTTCTATGTCCCCTCACCCTTCTGCTGCAAAGTGGCCAATTTATCTATCTATCTATCTATCTATCTATCTATCTATCTATCTATCTATCTATCTTTCTTTCTTTTAGGCATGCAAAGCTTGATACTACTGGATGCTTCCACAGCCAGCTGCCACTTTCTGGCACCACCTCTCCTACCAGTTTCACGGATTCAGTTCCCTCCCTACTATCTTGTCTACCCTGACTGCAGCACCCTTGGGCGCACACAATATGCCCTTCCCCTCCTTTCCCTCTTTTTAATCCACCTTTCCACCATCTCAAGTCCAACTCCTCAAGCCTCCGAATTTAATAAACCTACCCTTCTCTTCCCTCACTGCTCCCCTAACCCAAACCTTCATTCTTTCTGTTACTCGTACTCTCCCTCAACAACTCTGGACTCACTCCCTCCACAAACCCCTTGCTTCCTTAATCATTGTATCTAGCCACCTTGCTTTTCTAAGCCTCCTGATTGGCCACTCACCTAGCTCCTCCTCTCCCAAACCCTACATCCAATTACTTGACATGCCACAATGCCCCAAACTTCACTTCCTCATTCTCGCACTCCTTTTACTTGCCTCAGGAAATGTTCATCTTAACCCAGGTCCCACCTCCCCCCCAGCCCCAGTAATTATCCTACCACCAATGCACTTTCTTCAAGCACCCCCTCTGCCCTCCCTAAAGGACTAAATATCCTTCATTTAAATATCTGCAGTCTCATCTCAAAAACTGACCTTTTGCAACCAATGGTAATTTCCCTTATGCCAGATATCCTAATTTTTACTGAAACATGGTTAAATGTGAAAATACCGGATACCTCCATCGACATCCCAGGCTACTTCATTTTTAGAAAGGACAGGGCTGACAGGGGAGCTGTAGTATCTTTCTACATCCTATCATCACTCCAGTACACAACCATTCTCTCATCCTCCATACCGACCACCTATGAAGCCCTATTTGTAAATATTACCTTGCCTTTCTCCTCCCCCATCTTTACCGCTGGTATCTACTGCCACTCTAGCATAAAACCCTCTGATATAATGACCTCATTACCTCTATAACATCCCTCTCTCACAAAGGTGAGTTATATCTATTAGGTGACGTAAACCTAAACTGGTTATCTCTGACTACCTCCAAAACACAAAATTATATCTCTGCCTTCAACCTCTCTCAACTCATCCAGGAACCCACCTGACAAAATCATAAATCCCTAAGTCACACACTGTTAGACTAGGCTCTCACCTCCCACTCACACTGTGTCATTAAGTCAGGCAGCCTCCCAGATGCCCTCAGTGATCCTCACCTTATATTTGTAGTTAGGAAGGTCCATAGACCAAAACCACGACACAGAATCATACAGCTTCATTCTTACTGCTCTCTAAACCAAAACCCCCCTCCTCAATGATTTTTCAAACTCCAATTGTTCCCCTATTGCCTCATCTTCCTCCGTCAACCAAGCCCTTGACTACTTCAAGGATAAATTTCTAGACACCTGGAACTCCTATGCTTCTCTGAAACGTACTAGAATTTGTAGTAACCACCATCCCTGGATCAGTCGTGAGTTAATAACCTGCCTCAGAAAGTGTGAAAAAGCTTGGAGGAAACACAAGGCCTCCCAACTCTCATCAGACTATACCAGTTATCGCAGGCTAAGAAATGCCTGTACGAAAGCCACCAGGCTAGCAAAATATGAATATTTTAAATCCTCTTTCCCAAAAAAATTAATTCCCCCTCTAAATTCTAAAAGTGGTCCACTCTCTATTATCCTCCCTTTGCACCCCCCACCCCCTGCGCTAAACATAAACAACACATTAGTGTCTGAACCTTACCTAGTGGCTCAGAAGTTTAACACCTATTACACCTCTGTGTTTCAAACCTTCTAAAGTCCCTGCCCTCTGCCCTTTCTTTCCCATCCTCTCTCCTCTAACAATCAGCCCTCCTGAGCACTCCCTTCCTTCTCCTTCACTTCCATCTCTCCTAAGGAAATACTAAAGGCTATCCTCTCTCTCAGCCACTCCAAAGACTCCTCACCAGATGACCTAGACCCTAAACTCCTATACCTCTCAGCCTCTGCTATTGCCTACCCCCTCTCCCTAGTTCTAAATCTCTCCTTTAAGTCCTCCTCCATCCCTTTGCCCTGGAAACATGCGGTTGTCCTCCCCTTCCCTTCCCTAAGGGCAGAGACCCCTCCTCCCCTGCCAATGACCATCCAATATCCCTCCTCCCTGCCTTTGCTAAGCTTCTAGAACACCTGATCCTCTCTCAACTAGCCTCCTTTCTTGCTGACTCTTCCTTCTTCACTCAGTTCCAATCTGGTTTTCAGAAGAACCACTCCACTACCACCTCCCTCTGTAGGCTCACTGACTCCATCCTTACCAGGATGGACAATGGCTTTATCACCTCTGCTGTTTTCGTCAACCTCAGCAAGGCTTTTGACACCATCTCCCAGGCAATGTTTCTTCACTCACTTATGACTGCTGATCTACCTACTCCTGCTCATAACTGGTTTAGAGCCTACCTGACAGACAGAACGCAATCGGTCAAGATTCAGGATGCAATCTCTTCCCCACCCACTCCCACTCTCACCTGGAGTCCCTCAGGGCTCTGTACTTGGTCCCATTCTCTTCTCCATCTTCCTCAATGACCTTCCTGCAGTATGCTCTACTTCCCCTTCTATCCGCATATATGTCAATGACACTGTCCTGTTCACCAATGGCAAATGCCCCATTGATGTAGCAACCACCCTCCAGCATGACTTACACCAGGTTCAGCTCTGGTTTGGCTCACATCAGCTATTCTTAAATGCCAAAAAGACAGTCTCCATGACCTTTGGCACTAGGCAGAGACTCTCTAGGCTCCACTCACTTCCCTTTTTACATACCCTTGATGGGACAATCCTTGAGGGCACCTCCTCCTTCAGATATCTTGGGCTCTGGCTGGACCAGCACCTCAGCTTCTCTAGCCACATTGATGCCATTCTGAAAAAACTGTGCCCCAAGCTTGGTGTCTTATTTAGAAACCATAGTTGCATCCCTCCTATGGCAAGGTGTTAACTTATCAAGATGATCCTCCCCATTTTTGACTACTGTAATAAAGTCTATGGTATTGCTCCCAAATCCTCCTTAACCAGATTGGACTCTCACTTTAACTCCTTCTGTCACTTTGCCCTTGATGCTCCACTCTGCACTCATCATTGTGACCTCTACCATGCCTTGTAATTTTCCCCTCTTGAAAACAGACTAATCGCTCATAGTGCCCAAAATCATTTCTCAGTTCTGGCTAGGCGAACTTCCTCCCTACCTCTTACACTCCATCTACTCTCCCCCTCCCCCCTCTCACTACCTCTGATCCTCCGGCACATGGACTCTCTTTGTCCTCCGTTGTACCACCCTTATTGGTCAATCAGTCTTTTCCCACCGATTCCCTAAAATCTGGAACTCCCTACCCCCCAAATATAACATTCCTCCTCCCCCCACTCCCTAGCCTCTGTCTTGCATAACTTTCTTTCTGTTAATTGCTCCTGCTTTAGCCCTTCCTAACTAATGTTCCCCTGCATGCCTGCTCTGTCTCCTCCCCTAGCTGCTCCTGCCTAATCCTCCCTCCCCTTCAGTCTTTCTACCCAGCATTCCCTTTCTCCTTACTCCTCCCCCTGCTTCTACCTCTGCCCTTCTGCCCCATTCCAACTTGCCCATACTTATCTTATCTCCTGGAAGGGGTTCACAGCATCCTGGAGGGATCTAGTATCAGGCAATGGCCTCTCCCCCTCCTCCATCCCCTCTGCTTCCTAATCTAATTCTTGCCCTCCCTTAATCTGACTTCTGGCAGGGTTCTCAGCATTCTGGAAAGGCCAGTACTTAGGCAAGTTTCTGTCCTTTCCCCCAGCACTACCTCCATCCTCCCTTCTCCACTCCGCCTCTAAATTAATTTCCCCCTTCCTTTTCCCAATTACTCTCCTTCCTTCCTCCCCCTCCCCCTCCCCCTTTTTCTATCTTCAGGCCTCCATGTGCATTAGTCTCTGGCTGGGTTCTGTATGCCCAGGAGGGGCTAGCCACAGGCCATCCTGCCCCTCTCTCTGTCCACTTCCTTCACCCCACTTTTTTCCCCTGACTTCTTACTTCTCAGCACTTAAATAGGTATTTGTTCACTCATACCTGAAAATTGTGCTTCAAGCCCAATCTGGGCATAGCATATTACTGTATGTATAAGTTTTCAGTCAGGTTAAATACTAATTCTATAATAAACAATATTCAATTGTATAATGTATGTGTCAATTATATAATTGTATAAATGTATGTGCCAATTGTATAATGCATATGTCCTTTTACACACTATTGTACATGTTTTTTCACAATACTGCGCTAAGTTAAATGTATGTACGTCGAATGTCAACATTCTACTGCAACACCCCCGGCCCCCCAGTTCACACCAGGAGACAAGCAACTTGTTGCTCAGAGTGCCTTCCTGGTGAAACATTTCAACAAATAAATAACCTCTATTGTGTTAATAAAGGGGTCGATGAAAAACTTAATTGTATTTTAAACTATTTATATACTTTTTTACTTCTTCAAAAGCCAAATTAAGCTTTATACTAATGCGTTTGTAATTGCTTTTTAATAAATATTAGACAGAAGAACAGCAATTTATTTGATCTCCTTATAGAATTATAGAATTGTACTGACATAAGAATAATTCCCTTCTGAATCCATTAGTTGCTGTTCCTTTATCTGATATTTATTAAAAAGCAATACAAAATGCTTTAGTATAAAGCTTAATTTGGCTTTTGAAGAAGTAAAAAAATATATAAACAGTTTACAATACAATTCTGTTGTTTAATAATAAATTAATGTTGTAAATGAAAATAAATCTCAAGCTGACTACTTGTTTTTAGTAATATAATCATTTTCATCTGTAAGACAATAAAAATCAATGTACAGCACAGCACTTAGGTCTAATCAGACTGTTTATCCCTCACTGGCCACTCAGATGAGTTCTATTTGGAAAATGATAGACCCAAGAAGTGCTGCTATTTCCAAGCTCATCTATCAAACTGCTGTTAGGTAAAATGTGTATCCATAGTTAAACTCATTTACTGCTTATGTAGCTAAGTGATGCTATCTGATCGAGACCTTCATGTGAGATGGATTAAATGCTGTAAAACAGTAACCGGTATTGTTAAAACTGAGCAAGTGGTGACAGAATCATGATTATTTTATGTAGTCAGCTTTATGCTCTGCAAGAAGTGACTGCTGCACAATGATTTAGGAAATCTTGTCACCAATTTATGTGCAGGTGATAAGAGAATATGCTCAGCAGAGTGCAGAATATGACAAGGTGTACACTTGGTTCATTAAGAAGAAAAAAGAGCAGTCGCCTAAATCCATATTAAGAATATAATGGAACCAATGATGCCTCTCAGACAGGTGTAAGACTCAAAAAGTACTGGCTCTTCATTTTTTTTAGCAGAGGGCCCACAGCATCCAGCAGAGGTGCTGAGACAGAGCCCCTGAATTCAATTCCAGGAGAGATCCAGTCAAGAAGAAGAAGAGGTTGAAGAAGAGGAAGATGGGGAAACTATGGGGAAACAATGGATCCAGACAGCCATGCAGGAGAGGTCGGACCAACAGAATCAACAGAATATAGAGAACAGGAAACAACAGAATTGACACTGACCAGACAGAATCACAACAGAGGATGGAGACATTAACAGTGGTAAACTTATCACAACACACTCTTACATTTGCAGAACATGCTGTGTTGTCTAAAGGTCTGTCCTTTATTCCCACATGTGACACGAATCCTTTTGACTGTGTGTAGGTTTATAAAAATGTACCTGGAAGCTGAATTTAAAGTGCTTATTTGCAAAACAAGCACATCCTAGTAGTGGGGTACAACAGGGTGTAGGGCAATTTAATGTTTAATCTACTTTTTGCCCACTAGCCACTCCAGTGGTTTGGGCCTTTGAACAGGTATGTGATCATGAGCTACATGCTTTATTTAAGGCAGAGCATCCAAAATATTTTGTGACTACTACTAGAGAAGAACGACAAGCTCTAAATGATCTTCACACTAACCCTAATATTACAATTAAGAAAGCAGACAAAAGGGGGAAGGTAGTTGTCATGGAGACAAGTAAATATCAGAATGAGGTTTGGTGGTGGCTAAACGATAACACAGTATATAAATTATTGATAAAAGAGCCAACATCAGATTGTGAAGAGACAATGACAACTTCCTGGCCATAGCTTGTGAAAGTCGTATTATCACTGTAGAGATCAAAAGATATTTAACTGTGAAACACACTGAGCTGGCCACGATATATACTGTATGTCCTGCCAAAAATACATAAGGGTTTAGTGGACCCCCCAGGACAACCATTGTGACTAGCATAGATAGTTTCACAGAACCAGTGTCAAAAGTTGTCAATTTTTTTTAAACCAATAGTGTTACAGCTTTCCTCATACATGTAGGATTCAGCAGATATTCTTCAGTCCTTGCAAGGTAAAACATTCAGTTTAGATTTCTGTTTGGTCACCCTTGATGTGGAATTGTTGTACAGTAGATGAATATTCTGCATGAGAGTGGCCTGGAAACTATACAATTTTTTCTGGAACAAGTAGTTGAATACCATATGCAGTTAGTATTATTTCTCACAAGATGCTATGAGTTGCTTTAAAATGAAATATTTTAATTTTTTGAGAAACATTACCTACAGCTCCAGGGAACTGCTATCTTTAGGCCCCAGTTATGCAGATTTATACCTGGGGCTATGGGAAATGGCTACAATACACAACCCTGATTAGAATCCTTTCTTTAGATATGTTGAACTGTATCTTAGATACATAGATGATTTGTTTTTTATATGGAAAGGAACTGAGACACAACTATTAGAATGTGTTGACTATTTACATGGTTCTTACCCTCACTTATGGTTCTCCCTGAAATATAGTAGGGAGAGAACAGCATTTTGGGATCTGGAGAGCAGTATAGAGTTAAATGGGGAAACTGAGACAGACCTATATAGAAAAAGAATGGATACTAATTCTATTCTGAAAGCATCTAGCTGTCATTTGTCCCATGTAATTAAAAATATCCCACAGGGTCAGTTTCTTTGTACTAGAAGAAACTGCTGTTCGGATGACACGTTTGAAAGGAGAGAAAATGAAATGGCATCAAGATTCCTTGCAAGGGGTATAAAGAAGAAAATGTTACAACAGCAAAAGAATGGGCATGATCACAAGATTATACAGCTCTTCTGGTAACTATTGAGTGAGATACAAATAGGAGAGGTGATGACATCATTCAATTTATCACCACCTATAATAGGCACTCTAGTGAAGTTTGGGAAATTATTCATCATAACTAGTATATTGTCCAGGCTGATCTTGTGTTAAATAAATATACACAGGATCTTCCAATATTTGTTCATTCTGTAGGTGAGGTAAAATTCAGGGGGGACATCCTTGTAAATTCCTTACAGTCATCTTTTCAAAATAATTTGAATATCTGGATAGGAACACCCACAGTAGGTAGTACACCATGCAGTAGATGCAAATTTTGTGGACCTATCAAAGGATGTAAACACTTCTATAGTACTGCAGCAGGGTAGCACTTTGATATAAAACAATTAATAACATGTGACACCTCTGGTATAATATATAGAGCAAAATGTATTAGTGGTACACATTATGTGGGAAAAACATCCCGAGATTTTAAGCTCTGCTTCAGTAAACATATTTGAGATATAGAGGCAGAAAGAACAGACAACATACTGGCACACACATTACATACACTAGGGATATTTGTGAGCATAAATGGGCTCTTTATAGAATTGAGAAAGTTTCCCTTGATCTCAGAGAAGGGGATTTAGATGTAGTACTATTAAGAAGAGAGGCATTTGGGATGTTTACATTAGGTACTGTAGTCTCACTGCTCCAGGGTTAAATGAGTGCTTTGAAATTTCCCCTCTTTTTTGTGATATCTCTTTAATGGTATTAGTACTGTAGACTAGTGGTCAGTGAACAGTGGTTCCTTATATTAATTCTGGATTATCACATGGTGTTATTGACATTTATAGAACTGTAACATTTAAATGTGTGTTACTTCATTATAGTACATAGGATTCCTGGTTTGTGGGCAAGTAATCTGTCATCATGGTTCCCTGAAGAGGCATCCATAATTTGAAGTCTGAAACAAGTGGAGAAAAAAATATATACTGTATCTGCTTGTACCCATGAGAATGGGATTATTGAAGAACAAAAATACACTTCTTTAAATCCCACCACTGAATATCTTGCAACTATATTGAACATTTTCCTCCATGGATATTTAACCATGACTTTTTAATTTTTAAATTAATGGGCTGTATGTTATTATTTATGTTACTATTGAGAGTGTTTCTTGAGATGTAATGTTATATAGAGAATAAAGTATGGGTTGGGGTGTGTAATGAGATGTTACACACACCCGAGTTGTGGGATGCTATTCGCCCTCGGGGTTTGTGAAAAGCATCCCACAACCAGGGTGAGTGTAAAATTGAGTTTGACACCCAGATTCATTTTTTATTTTATAAAATTGCTGGATTTCCCTTTTTTGCCTCAGCAATTATATAAAATAAAGAGCTTCCGGTGCATCCGCAGTGTGGTTTCGTTTTAGCCCGGTGCCGAGATTTGCTGGATTGTAAACCTTTTTTTGTTTGTTTTAGCAGGTCTTTATGTGTTTCCAGTGTATGTGGGGGGGGAGAAAAGGAAAGAACTTACCATTGAGTTCTTTTGGCGTCTCTGTGTTGGGTGAGACGGAAGCGATAAGCGGTCTCGACTGGTCGCGCTGCCGCCTGAGCATGTGCACAGCAAGAGAAATAGTGTGTGTGTTTGCCGTTATAAACACTCCTTCATAATGGCAAATTATGCCATGATTTCCCTATGGGAAAAAGAGGAAGCCAGTTATTATATGTAATTAATGGTCACCTTAGCCTTAAGGCTGGACACTGTTGATGATGTCACAATGTGAAGGGATATTAATCATCATGTATTTTGAGATTAACTACCCTTGATAGAGTGCCAGTTAAGTGCACAAAATGCTGTTAGGTATTTTAATTGTGGGTTGTGGAGTGCACTTTACTCTAAGTCCAGCCTGTTTTATCTGGAAATGTAAGTAAATAAGAAATATTTTTTATATGCATTGACTTTGTGGTGATATATTTTTTATTGCTCTGGTTAGTGAGTGCGAGCCTTTGCTTAGCTTATCCAGTTACCAAGAATTAAATAAAACAAAAAGTCATCCAAGTGGTGGGCAGTTCACAGCTCCAACATCTTACGTTCATTGTGTTTCATCAATTCCCACAGCTCTGAGGAGCTACAAATCCCCAGGAATTTCCACCCCCAGAGGGTGGAAAAAATAGTAAGCACATGTCATGTCCAGTGGAAAAGAAGCACTTAACTTTCTTTGGTTGAGTTCCTGGAAATGGACCAGAAATATAAAGCCATCAGACCAGAGGCAAAAAGTTAACAAGAGCAACTGTGGAAATGCTAGCCACTGACTTTCTGTCACTCTCCTTTGTGAGCAATGCAGGTTTTCTATTGCTAATGCAAGTTGCATTGCTGAGGTATCAAGTGCTCAGCCCCTTTTCCACTGTGGCTCTTCCTGATTTGTATCAGAATGTCTACAAGACTGTGTCACATGCCCTGAAAGCATCATGTGTTCCAGCCATTCACATCTCACTGAAATGTGGACCAGTGCTCAGACTACTGATCACACGGCAGTGGCAGTCCATTGGGTCAGTGTCCTCCTCTTTGCACCTCTCCTCATCCTCCTTCTCCTCTAGATTAAGTGCAGGCAGCAGCAGTAGTGGTAGCTGCAAGTCAACAGGGCCCCCAACCTCCACAAGCAGGCAGCTTTATGTATTGTTGGCTTTGGGATGACCATCATATGGAAAACTTGTTACACTTCCTTTAACAAGAGGTTGATGAGTGGCTGACAGCACACTTATTAACATCATATGTTATTGTATCAGTTAATGGAAAGAACATCATAAGGGCAGTTGAGGGTAGTGATTATACACATGTTCCATGTTTTGCTCACTGTACATATCTGGTAGTTCAGGGATTCCTAGATGGGAAGGCACCACTGTGCAGACGTGTAGGTCTGGCCCAAAAAGTTTATGGTCACTTTAGCCATTTTGTAAAGGTAAAGCAAAGCCAACTTCCCCTCCACCACCTGAAACATAATGTGTCAACAAGATGGAATTCCACCTATTGCATGATGGAACAGCTGCTAGTACAACAGAAGGTTATCCACCAGTATGCCATTGAGTATGGTATTGGTAGGGGAGAGGTAAACATCAGCCCAAATCAGTGGCACCACCAGAGAAAGACCTTCTGCACTGCTGAAGCTCTTTGAGGAGGACACAAGGATGGCAAGTTCTGATGCATCTTGTCTCAGCCAGGTACTCCCCCTCATTGCCCTCATTAACCTGCAACTTTCTCATATTGAAATTCATTACAAGGAGAAGGAGGATACCACTGCTCTCAATCTAGTGGAAAGGATAAGATTATGTTTTTTGAATGACACACGCATTTCAAAAATGCATCTAGATGACCACTACATCATTCTCATGGACCTTTGGTTCAAAGACACATTTGAAACATTCCTTGATGCTCAAGAATGCTTTAAGGATCAGCAGTCTCATAAAGTTTGGCTTATCCATCTGGTTTCTTGTATTATGCCACAAAACAAGACCAGGAACACAAATAGAGCAGAAGAACAACACTCATCATCAGCCTTTGTACTCATACTGATGGGCCAGGTGGAGGAGAGGGAAGAAGGAGGAGGTTCCCAATGTGTTTCCACTGCTACTACTGAAAGTCACAGGAATCACTCACTTTTTTGTCTCAAAGTCAACTACTGTTACTGCTGCTGTACCCCCAACCCCTCCCAGAAAGACAACCACTGATGATAAACTACTATGGGAACAGCTGTCTGACTATGGCTTGAAGAAAAAGTATGGCAAGTCACTTTCTGACACAGGTGTACCTGAGATGCCAGTAAACAAAATAGGGCAGGGTCATCTGGATGAGAGCATGACACTATCAGAAAGAGATGAACCTCTACCATACTGGTACCAAAAAAAAATTGCTTGACCCTTTTTGACACAGGCAGTTGTTGAACTCCTCAGTTGCCCACCTGCAAGTACATTCTCAGAGAGAAGTTTCAGTGCCGTAGCAATAGTGTCATTTTTCAATGTTGCAGCAATATTGTCACCAACAGGCCAACATACCCTTTGACCCAGAATGTAGAGATGATCACTTTTTAAAAAATCAACCTGTCCCTTTTTCCAAAACTCTCTTTACCACAATTTATAGACAGTGAATCTCCTACACTTGCAGCTGGGCTAAAGATAGTTAAGGATGATGAGGTGGATTGGGAGGGCTTCTGTGTCCATTAGCTTTTTTGGAAACAGCAGCCTACACACACACACACTGTGGGATGCTGCACTGTTGTCTTCATTTAGTCATCTTCAGATTAATATTTTGTGAATTTTTGGCAGGTCTACACAGGCTGAATAAATAATTTGGTGGGAAACATTGCCCATGAAACCAGTGTGTGCAACACTTAGCCATGGCATAAGGGGGAAGAATTGTCGATGTGTGCAATATTCCAATGGGCCCACAATTTCTGGAACCAGTAGCCTACATTGTGGGATTCTGTACTGATTTTTTTTTTTATAAATAATTGTTATTTATTTTATAAATTACAGTATTTCAGTTGCTTTACTTACATACTACATACATGTTTAACACTTCCAAAAAAGACATCCTCAATAATATAATCTTAACTTATGCAGAAGTTGTTATTGACTTCAAATAAAAAAAAAAACAAGAATAAATATAACGCCACCCCCACCCCTTATCCTGCAGGAACATCTCTCTTATCTGATGATAGTTAATGGGTTACTGTGAACATCATCTTCTTATAGACTTAGCTATGTATTTATAGTGTTTGTAGTTTGATACTTGTCAGTTAAAGCAAACAAGACTACAGCTTTACTTATAGCAAGAGGTTAGCCTCATGTTCCATCCAACTGATCCTTGGATGTTATCTATTATATCAACATTCGTCCATATTTTCTAAAAGCAGAGGGTCTCTCTTAACATGTATCATCATTTGTGTTGATCCAGTTTTGGAAAGGATTGTACATTCTAATTCTCCAATAATAATCATTCCATAGCTATCGCCCTTAAAGCTATAATCTTTTCCTCCACCTTGGCTAAACCAGATGGTCCTAAATTATTAAAAAGGTAAAAGTCTACATCCATAGGCAAATTTCTTTTAACTAACAGGGAAAGAATCTAGCTAGTGACTTCCCAATACTCCCTTACCAATGGGCAGCACTGTAAACAATGGGTTAAATCGGCCTCTTATCCACATCCATGTCAACAATTATAAGACTCATTCTTATTAATATTTATTAACATTCTGGGTGTTAAATAGGTTCTATCTAATATTTTTCTTTGGATCATCCTGTTTTTGGCTGAGATATTTATTTTATTATCATTTATCCTAAGGTTTTACCATTGTTGATCTGTCATGAAATCTTGGCCTCAAAATTCCATTTTGTGTTTTTTGTTCTTATTTTGGGTCTTTCTTAAAAATCATTAAATTTGTTATAGAATTATATGTCTTGTTATTTGTATGGTGCCCAGATCCTCTGGGATTGGGCGTCTTTAAATAAATTTTGCCTTGCCTTGCCATTTCCTTAGAAGATTTTTTGTTCCTACTTGTAAAATGTTTTCCTGTTTTTCAATATGTACTGTAAGATCACTAGCCATGACTCCATATTTATGTTTTACTCACTTTAATTTTTCATGTAAAGAAAGATATGATATATAATCAAGGCCCCTGGAATTCTGCGGTTCTGCGGTTGTGGAATTTGCCGCAGAATTTGCATCATGCCGCAGAATCTATATAGTGCCGCAGAATTCATTGTTTTTGGTGAATTTTCATCTAAATATACTGCTTTTCCATAGTGTCAGGCTTTCTTTCCCACCTCGTTTATCCTGAAGCCCCTCCTCTATGCTCAGCATATGATGTCATCGATGACATCACATCATATTTAGCCAATGACAGGACTGCATTCTGCCAGAGAAATGAATAAATCATGCCGCAGAAATCAGAAAATTCTGCCGCAGAAGTCAAGGAGCCCTGCCGCAGAAATCAGAAAATTCTGCCGCAGAACACCAGGGGCCCTGTATATAATTGAGTTTTTCCCCCTCTTTCAACATCCCTATAATTTCTAAAAACTCTGGGAATCTGTTTTGTACCAAGATATCCTTCCATTTCTGATACCCATTAAAGTGTAGTATCATGTATATAAGGTAACTGTTCCTAGATGTAGATCTAAAATTATCTTGGGATATCCTCTATCTTAAGTTTAATTAAAGCCTTCTCCAGACTTTCCCTTAATACATCAAAATAGCCCTTGCCTTTGAGAAATTGTAACCTTTCTATAAGGAGCAACCAAATTTTGGTCCATCGCCCATACTTAATATTTTCTTATATAACTTATGTTCATCTGTAGAAAAAAAGGACCATTCCCACATTATTCCCAGATAGTGGGCTTTTTTTATAAGTATTGGGGTCTGGACACCCCATCCCTCCATATCCCAAGGGATAATAAGTTTAGCTCATGGAATCCATGCCCCCTGCCCCACCACCACAGAAATTTCAAAAACATTTTTCTCATTTGCCTAAACCATATTTCCTTAGGGCATCCAAAAATACTACAGTTTGTAGAACATTTATAAAATGTGGCATTGCCATCAACTTTATTGTATCGGTTTTCCCCCATAGGGGTAGTTAAAGATGTTCCCAATTAGTCAGAAGATTCTGAATGTTGTTTTTCATTTCGTCAAAATGTTCAGTAGATTTATATTTTGGCCCAATGTTAAAATTACTCCATGGTTTTTAATTTTGTTATCTATTTTACAATCTACTGCAAATTCTCCTAATGGGTTATCCATCCCCTTGGTAATTTGCACTATCACAGATTTTTGTTTGTTTAAATGGTAGCCTGATATTTCTGAAAAACAGTTGACCATAGGTAATGAGTTAAATATATTTTTTCAAAATAAGGAGGATATCATCTACAAAGGCATTCATTTTAGTAATTTTCTTACCTATTTGCAATCCTTTAATTTCCTGATATTTTTTCCTGATCCATCTCAAATAGGGTTCTAAGCACAATATAAAATAACTGGTGAAGGGGGGGGGCCTGTCTCACTCCATTATTCATGTTGTAAGAAGGAGTTGGATGGGAATTACCTTGGAACTTGACTGCTGTTATTTTATAAAGTGTCTCTATTATTTTTTTTGTAGGATAGAGGGAATTTTTCATATATTTAGATACTGTATCATATATATAGTGTTGAATGCTTTATTTATTTTAGTCTTTGGTAACTGGGTAAGGCTCACTAGGCTTAAGTGCCTGTTTACAGGGCACTTGGTGGTTAAGTGACTTGTTCAGAGTAGCACACTATGCAAGTGAAGGTTGTGGGAATCAAACCCAGGTTTCCTGGATGTACCAAGCTCATTCATAGCTCATTACTCTAACCTCTAGGCTATACTGCCAGTGGCAGAGAAACTACCATGTTAGTCCTGGGATGACCCAGACTTCTCCTCTCCTCTGAAGCTGTGACTAGAGCATTAGACCCTCTCAGAGACCTGTCTGGGGTCATCTGTGGCTGGAACATTAATAAGAACACTAGTGTGGAGTCTTATGAAGGAGGTGTTGCTGGTGTGTGTCGGTGGCCATTGGAGGGGATTCTTTGGGGTAATCAGGAGGTGCAGTAGTGAGGATGCTGCTACATCCCGAGAGAACCCACATGTTTCCTCTATGCAGCACCAACTGGATCACTGGCTGGTGCAGTAAAGACTCTGAGAATTCTTCCAGCAGCTGAATCAGTTTGTGCTAGGACTGTGACTGTTGTTGCCTTCTTTAGGCTTTACGTGATACAAGGGTGGTAAGAACATTGATTTTGGTCACTCCTGTTATTTTGCATTGATGCTGGTGAGAGGAGCGCTAATTCAATAAGAACCGGGATAGGTTCAGCCCAACTCTCGAACTTCCCTTGCCACTTCATCTTGACCAGTGGATGAAACTGTTGTCTCCGGTTTTGCTTTCCCGGATTTTTTGCTCTCAATCTTTTTGTGCTGTGGTAAAATCATTTTCTGAACAATGGTGGTGAGAGCACCAAATAGTTTGAACTGCAAAAACCAAAGCAATTTACTGCTATGCAGTTCTAGGCTGTTGCAGCACCACGTATGAGGCAGCAAACCTCCACATGAACCAAAAACCACAATGAATGCAATGCGCAAATAATAAGAAGCATTGCAAAATGAATATATCCAAAGTTGTTTTACTAAAGCAAGTGCTCAAAAATCACAGCAAAAGAATTTACAAGCAGGTATTTCCTGGTAGTAGCAACAAACTCCTTGTGCCTCGACTTCTAAAGTCTTCAAGTGGGTAGGGCTACAGAAGCAAACCAGTCCTTAAATACAACTTGAGTCATGACATCATGGCTACATTAACTCTTAAGGGTGTATCATTATTTACATATAGAAGAGAAATACTGATATTATGTCAGAATTGTATGCATATTACACATAAATACATAGAGTACTTTTAATACAAAAATGCTATGTCACACAACATAAAAAGTGCTTAGAAGAAAAGGTTTTAACAGTGTGTACCATCAAATCCACTTATGTGTATATCCCGGGTCTGATGAGCATCAAGGCTGCAATTATCAGATCTCCTTTAGGCAAGTGCCAAATACCGAGTCAGAAGGAGCCCAGAAGGGATTGATACGCTGTGTCTATAGCAGATAAAGATGAAAAATTAGCTAAGTAAAGCAAATCAAATGGAAAAAACTGGACAAACTAACTGCCACTAAGTTAAAGTGGGATCCATTTTACATGCACATTTCAAAAAGCCATAAATACATAAATTCATTTCGGGGGTCAAGTCTCAAGGGTTATTTCAAAAGATTAAGGATCCACATGTTTACTTTTTGGACAACTTGTTACCACTTTATTTAAAGTGGGATACATTCTGCATGCAAGAGACCACAAAACTATAAATTCATTTCAAAAAAGGTTTCAGGTCTCAATTATTATTTAAGCCTTCAGGTTTGACACTATTTAATTTAAAAATCCACATGCTTTCTTTCTGTAACTACCTCTGTTGGCCCTGTCACCTCCTATTAAATCTGACTGCACCCAGTCAATGCTCATGAAATTCAGGTATTCTGGGGAGGTGTCATGATGAGTTGAAAAATATGTTCTCACTGGGGTGTCATTTCTGGCATTGATAATGGATCTCACATGCTCCTGAATTCATTGTTTGAGTGGTCTTACAGTTTTGCCTACACAAATCAGATTACATTCACACCAGAGAACATAAATAACATAGGAGGTGTCACAAGTAATTAGGTCTCTGACTAGCATAGTGCATTCTTGATTACTGGGATGTTAAAAGCTATTGTTTTCTAAGGAAAATCTACAGATGTTTCATCTCCTGCATCTATGAAACCCCTTTGGTCTCTATGGGAACCAACTGGATGTTTTTTCACTTTTCTTTCTCACTAGCCTCGAGTGTACAAGTTTATTGTTTATATTTTTGGCTCTATGAAATGTTACTCATGGTCTGGATCCTATAGCACCGCCCACCCTGTCATCACTCAGCAAAATGGGCCAGTTATTGAAAACAATTTTTTTTTAATTTATTAGCTCTCAGATTAAACACTTTTGAACAAGAAGAGCTCATTTACAAAGATTCCACGTCAAACTGTAGGTAGACAAAGAGGGTGAGCATAATTAAAAAAATTATACAGTAGTTACAATGGAGGTAGGGAACAAACAAGGGTGAACATCATCATTCATTATACAAGACTACACAGGTAAGGTAGGAGTACAGCTTAAACCAGTGATCGATGTAGAGAGGCTGGTTCAGACTGAGGACTGAGCAGTGCAATGGAAGACTGGATGAGGTGGCATATGGGGGGAAGAGCCATAGGGGAGGGTACTCCCAGCAGGGTGGAAAGGCTAGAAGGCCATTGTCAGGGAGGGAGGAGGGATTGAGAAGTGCTAGTAGGGTAGGGGTAGGGGACAGGGATGCAAGAAGTGCTGGTGTTGGCAGTGATGCGGGTGAGTGTAGCGGAGGTAGCAGAGGGGTACGGAAGGTGGACTAGATAGCAGAAATTTATAGCAGAGGAACAGGAAAGTCTGGGGTTCTAAGGTGAGGTGGAGCTCTAAATGAAACAATCACAGCTACTAGAAGATGTGAGGTGTAACCGTCTAAAAGGGCCAATTTTGGGAGTAGTCAGGATATCCTGGTTGAGAGCATTGTACCTGTGTGGAGCCCTGTAGGCAAACGATCTCTGTCCCATCAAGGTTTGATTGATGGCATTTCATGTTTAGGAGCTTTCTAATACCTGGTGGCATGAGCCTTGGAGTGCCTTTTTTGTTAGCAGGCAGGTCTGATACCTGATGCTACTAAAGAGTGGGAGCCATCCAGATTGGGCATATAGTTCATGTGTGTGAGTAAGATGGGCAGCGCCAACAAGTAGTCTACAGGCTTTGTTAACTGCCACCATTATCCAATGGAGGGCAGTAGGGGAGGCAGAGCCATAGATGGCTAGACCGTAGTCAATGACGGAGGTGACTGAGCTGTGGATTGCCAGCCACAGAGCATCTGTAGTCATACAATGCTTGTACCCATGTAGTATTCCAGTTCGAATGTTTACGGCCTTGGCAACATTCTTGATGTGTTGTGTGTAGGAGAGGGAAGCTATCTGACGTGATCCCAAGGTATTTGAAAAGCTTGACCTGCTCGAGCTGGGCGCCAGAGCCATTCTTGATGGTGAGGAAATGGGCTTTATGCTTGCTACACACATTGCTGAGTAGCATGACCTTGGTTTGCCTGAGGTTCCCAATCAACTTATGGGCACTGAACCATTCTTCAGCCCTCACAAAGTCAAGCTGTAGTTGAAGCTCAATGAGTTTAGAGGGGTCTGGTACGGTTTCCTGACTTGCATTCTCCCGACTAATTTTTTTCCCTGATGTTGTTTCCCCGACTGCATTAATCCCACCTGCACAGTTTCCCATGGTAGTCTGTTAACACATAAACATAAAAAAAGTCTCAGCTAGGATTTAAAAGCCTGAAGTGCATTAAAGTCATTACTCATCTTATTTGAGATCAAGGCTTGATCACTATTCCAGCCTAGATGTTTGCACTTCATTGGATAACTTAGATTATACATAAAAATAAAAAAAGATGTTTCAACTAACTTTGAGCTGTCTGAATTAAATTCAAAAGCAGAATAAAATTACCTTGATCTTTCAGCTTAAAGATGTCATTTGCCAAATAGTGTTTCAACTAACTTCATCTGTCAGAAATCAATTCCAGTGTTTCCCTAACTCAAGTTGACATGCAGGACAGGTGCATCGCTGACATCGGTATTAATTACATACGGACACTACAAAAAGAAAATGGTACACCGTCGGCCTCTTTTCAGACTATTTGTAATTTGCAAGCAGTCTGCTATCATGAGCGGTGAGGAGGTTACCATTTATTCTGTTGTCCCTTCAAAGCGCGGGCATGACAAGTTGTCTGTTGCTGGCTACTTATATGTAAAGGAAAGGAGCCATGGGGATTTGTTTCATTGGTGCTGCCAGCTACTCAAATTGTCTGGTTGTCATGGAAGTGTTTCTACCACACTTGTTGGTGGACAACACCATTTAAGAAGCACTGCAGAGCATAACCATTCCCCTGACACAAATGACAGCCACAGTTCAATTGCTGTTGCCTAGCTTAAACCTATAATGTTAACTACTAATGACACTCCTGCACAGCTGATACAAAATGAGCTGGCTAAAGTGTCGGAAGAGGTGAGGCATAACATGCCTAGCTGCCAGTGCCTGCAGCAAGTTGTAAAACGTGCAAGGAGAGAAAACATGCCTGTTGAGCACCTATCATTGGCCGAAATATGCATTCAACCTGAATTGGAAATTGTTAATGGAAAGCAATTCCTATTAAAAGATTCCACTTGTGGCACAGAAAGAGTGTTACTCTTCAGCACTAAGAAAAAATATTGAAAAACTAAGCACCGCTGATTTGTGTCTCATGGATGGCACATTTAGAACAGTTCCCACACTATTTCGGCAGCTGTATTCTATTTTGGCTGACTGGAAAGCAAGACAAAAGACTTTGTGCAAGGGATTACGCACAATATGGTGCTGTAATGAGCCTAACAAATGATTTTAGTGATGGTGAAGGGATATTTTAATTGTCTACAATAAAGATTTGACTTAAACTTGTTTGGATGGCATAATTAATTTATACAATACTACAAGACATCAGAGCATCTACTGGTAAGTCACTTTACTATTTGTCATATGCACTCTATGATTTAAGCTGTGCGATTTAATATGTGCTGCTCTGTGCTATTTGGAATATGCTTTCTTCAATTAAGTTGTGCGATTTAATATGAGCTGATCTGTGCTATTTGGAATTTGCTTTCTTCGATTAAGCTGTGCGATTTAATATGTGCTGCTCTGTGCCATTAAGATGTGCAAGATTTTGTAAATGCTGTTATTAAATGTCAGGAACGATTTCATATTTTGGGAAAATGGTATTCAGGCAATAAAATGATGGCAAACTTGAACAGTCGGGCTATTGAAGTCAATCAATTTTTTGTCAGCAACCACATTACGGGCAACCGTATGGATCCCGTTTAGGGTCTTGGTTACTGGTAAAGATGACAGCATCATCTGCATATTGTAACATTCTCTGGTGACAGGCACTAGGAAGATTATTCATGAATAGACTAAACAGTAATGGTCCCAGGATGGAGCCCTGTGGTATGCCTGAGAGGACTGGCTTTCAATTCGAGGTGGTATTGACAATCCTGACTTGTTGGAACCGGCCCACAAGATAACTCTCAAACCATTGTAGCACTTCTTTGGAGAGACCAATGGAAGAGAGCTGCTTGAGTAGAAGTGGGTGATTGACAGTGTCAAAAGCTTTTGTAAGGTCGATGAACATAACCACGAGCACAGTTTTCCTGGTCAAGTTTGTTGAGTATGAAACCCGTAAACTCCAAAAGGGCAGTTGTGGTACTGTGCCCCTTTCTAAATCCATGCTGTTGTGGGCATTAGATTTCATATTCCTCCAGCTACTCAATTAGCTGGTCCGAGGCTATGCATTCAAGTGCCTTGGAAAGTGGAGGGATAAATGATGTTTCCTATGTGTCCTGCTAGGTGGTCATATTCTGTAATAAATGTACAGGGCATATTTTGTTGCCGGGTTTGTGTGCCTGGATGTAATAGAGAACATCTTGGAATTTTTTCCAATCTTTCTTTTTGTTTCATTAGTAAATCTAGGTCATAACCTCTAGCCCTAAACCGTTCTATCAGTTCATTTGCCTGTAAGTCAAAGTCTGATTGCATGCAACAATTAATTTTTAGTCTTACAATTTGACTATAAAGAATTGATTTCTTAAGGCTCATTGGATGTGCACTGTCTGAATGCAGAACTGAATTAGTGGCTGTAAGTTTCCTGAAAGTTTTAATATTGATGGCAAAACCTGCATCTTTCTCTTTTTCTACAAATAAGCAGGCATCCAAGAAATTTAAAGTGACAGGGTCAAATTCATAGGTAAATCTAAGATTTAGATCATTGCTGTGTAACCAATTTATAAATTCTTCAGCTTCAACCTGGTCTCCACAGATATGCAGATAATGTCATCAATAAAGCACAGCCAATGCTTTATTTTGTGAAAATAGGGATTAACCAGAGGGTTGAACACAGTTTCATATTCCCATTTACCTAGAAAAAGATTAGCGTAACTCGGGGCCATGGCTGCCCCCATGGCAGTACCACAGAGCTGTTTATGTTTGCCTTCAAATTCAAAACTATCATGTTTTAGTATAAATTCCAGTGCATCCATTATGAACTTGACTGGGACATCCATATTCACAGGCAATTTAGACAGAAAGTATTCAGTAGCTGCCAGGCCATGTTCATGCAATATTGAAGTATTTAAAAACTCTACATCAATGCATAGTCACTTATAATTTTCTTCCCATCTTACTATTTCTAGTTTACCTAGAAGGTCCCTAACGTATGAGTTTATGGTTTTGACCTCATTTTGTAGGAAAAAATCTACAAACTTTCCAATGTGCTGTGCAAGAGAACCCACGCCTGAAACTATAGGCCTTCCTGGTGGTCTCTCTCTCTTTTTATCTTTATATATTTTAGGTAATACATAAAATCCTGGTGTAATGGGTTGATCCTGCCAGATGAAACCATTTTCTTGTTCAGAGATTACTCCAGCAGGCACTGCCTCTGACAACAATTTGTGCAGTTCTTTTTTGTACTGTGGGATCGGGTTTGATAATAATACTTTATAGTTCTTCTCATTTTTAAGTAAACCATACACAATTTCATTGTGATGTTCTACATTTAAAGTAACAATGTTGCCACCTTCATCAGAGGGTTTGACCACAACAGATGTATCCTGTGACAGTTAATTTAGAGCAATAATTATTTTTAAGATAGGTTAAACCTGGTGACATTAGATTTCTCTTTTATTAAGTCCCTTACCTGCTTTGTTATAATCTTTTCAAAAGCTCCTAGCATGTTTTTGTAGGTGATTGGAAAAAAAGTAGATTTGGGTTTAAATAATTGTTTTCTAACTTTTTTATGTCACGATTTGTTCCCAACATACCATACCCTTTTTGAGTGTGGGAGGTCAAGGGGTCACATTGCATATAATTTTCCAACAGCAATTCTTCTAATGTCCTAAAGTTCAGTTCCATTGTTAATGTGTTTGGATTACCTGTGTCAGGGTGCACTGTCCCTGTAAATCCCCTCAAAGTATCTGTTGGTGTCTCCTTAGGTGTAGCCTCAGGCTCTACAGTTCCCATGATTTCTTGTAACAGAAAGTCTACGTCTTCAAAGGAAGTGTTCTCTGTTGGAAAGCCCATGCCTGTTTAATCAAAGTCTGGTAAATTCCAGTTTTCACTTTCAAAGAAATGGAACTTCAGGTGTAATTTACAAAAAAATTCCTTTAGATCCACCGCTGTTTGAAATTCATTGATCTGTGGTGTTGCAGTGAAGCTAAGGCCTCTTTTTAACACATTTTCTTGATTTCCAGAGAGAATTAAATGAGACAAGTTTAATACCTGTAGATCAGATCCTTCTTACACTCTCTCAGCAGCCTTTCTACACCTGTTTGCTTTCCGCCCCCCCCAGGTGCCTCTCCTGGTTTTTCTTTTCCCTTTTCTTTGTCTTTGGGATCCAGGCATGTCTGAAAAGCAGTGTTTCTGGTGTTATCCTTAGTTTTGGTGTTGGCACTTTCTTTCTGCTGAGTGTATGTCTGGTTATCTTGTTTTAAAAATCTTCTGGACCCTCTCCAGCAGATTAATGTCCTTTTTGAGGTGTGAGCACCAGTACTGAACTCTATACTCTAGATGCGTTCCATCCGAGGAGCTGCCAATGCTATTGCATGCCTTTGTGACCTCCAGACTGGACTACTGCAACTCTCTACACTTCAGGGTTCATGGGAGGGACCCTCCACAGACTTCAGCTAGTGCAGAACATGGTGGCCCGCTTACTGATGGGCCTTTCAAGGTCCAGTCATGTGACCCCAGTTCTGTGGACTCTGCACTGGCTGCCAGTTAGGTGGAGGGTCCTTTTCAAGGTGGGTCTTCTTCGCCTTAAGGGCCTACTAGGGTTTACTAGATTGTTATAGGAACAAAGCCGAGGCCCATATAGATTTTCCCCCACAACTGTGTGGGCAATTTTATGCTGTTTAATTTTGGTTCAACCAACAATCAAGACCCTTCTTGAATAAATTGAAGTTACCACAGTCAACCAGTTCTTGTGGTAACACATTCCAGAGTTTCAGTGCCTGTACTGAGAAACAGTTAAGTCTGAGATTGGTCCTCACTCAAAGGACTGTAAGTTGTTTAGTGTGGTGTCTAGGAACAATTCGTCTGGTAGTATAGGTGTGTCCACATTGGTTCATAAGGTCTGGGGATTTCAGTAATTTATATAAAAAAAGTAGATCCCCTCTATGTCTTCTATTCTGAAGAGAATTTAGAGTCTAGACTGGTAGGTGTTTGCTGATAATCTAAGGACCATCATGGTTACCAGTCTCTGGATCCTCTCCAGTCTATCAATGTCTCCTTTGAGATGTGGATTCCAGAATGGTGACCCGTAGTCAATGAATGGTCTGACACATGCCCTGTAAAATGGGATCAGACATTATTCAGATCTCAAGACAAAGGAATGCTTTATTTGTCTGAGTAGCCAATTAGTCATGTTATCCACATTTGAGCAGTGGTCAAGAGATGTAAGTTTGGTCCTGGGTCCTGGTTACCTGTCAAAACTCCTGACACCTGTGACCTGTGCTGGCTCCTTCCACTCCTCTGTGAAGGGCCTTCTGGGTTCCCAGGGTTCTGCTCAAGACCTCAGGGGATCATGCATTCAGTGTCTCTGGGCTGACCCTGTGGAACTCATTACTATTGTCTGTCAGGGAGGCTCCCTCAGTTAAGATGTTCAAGTGGAGGATAAAGGCCCACCTCTTTGTCATGCCTTTTCCAGATTTCTGAGTACATTATGTTCTGGTCTCCTCGGTGACTGAAAGCCTTTTAAGTTGTTTTAAATTGTTAGATTTATATTCATGTATTCCTATTGTTTTATCTCATATTATGCCTTGTTATAATTCCAGATAGGCACCCAGAGCCTCCAGGATTGGGCATCCTACAAATAAAGTTACCTGTCTTCACTTATACTTTACTAGTGTCTAGGGCTATAGCATGGCACATCTCCTTCTTGTGTTGTTTTTTTTGTATGAATGTAATGGTACATTGCCTGTACTTTCCTAGAGGCTTGTGGGGTACTCCTACTTTAGATAAATCCATATTGATTTGGGTGGATAGCACTGGTCATCCCCACCACTAACCTGTTTGTTACTATTTTGGCTGTTATTTTATAATCTGTATTTAAGATAGCTGTAGGTCTATAGCTTTCTGGTTTATACTGTACTTTACCTTTTTTCAGTAGCAAAACTACTATAGCTTCTCCATGGAAGTGAAGAGTTGATCAGTGTCATCTATCAACTCCTCTGCCATAATCCTAAACCAAAGGGCCAATTCATTACAAAATATTATGAAGAATTCCGCCATGTACCTGTCCAAACATGGGGTTTTTCTTTTGGGAAGCGAATTAAATAACTTATTTTATCACCTCGATTTCATAAGGCTCACCATTACAATTAAATTCAGGGAATTCAGTCCCCTGCAAGTAAGATTCAATTTTCCCCCCTTGTACATTTATTTTATTTTGAAAAATATCTTCATAATGGTCACAAAAAATGTTTCCATCTTCTTGTCCCATTTGTTTTTCTCCAAATGGGTCCTGCAGCTCTGTTGTTACATTTTTCTCCCTTTGAATTTTAAGGAGATTGGCCAGGAGTTTCCCTGATTTATCTTCTTGGAAATATCTGGCACATTTAGCTTTTTAAAACTAATTGTCTCTTTGTTAAGTAGGTCCTGTTTCTTAATTTTATATTCTCTCCATTCTGGGAAATATTTATTATGATCTGTTTATAGTAATTTGTCAAGAGCTTGAATAGATTTGTAATAACTGGTGACCATTAATATCAACCAGATTACTGTTTTTTTAAAAATGCATATCAACCAGATTTGGGGTTATTATGCTCCAAAGGCAATAATAATCCAAAATCTGGTTGATATGACACTTCATAATAACCCAAAATAAAGTTGATATGACAATCCCCAAAGAAACAATGCATCTGAATCTCACCTCACAGTAGTGTTCTTCTCTTCCTGAGAATATCTGTAAATATCACGCACCACTGCCAGAGACCCAGACCATGGGTAGTGGATGACTCAGACTCAGAGTAAATCTGTAGTGGATGACTCAGACTCAGAGTAAATCTATCAGCCAGGTAAGTACATATTAAACTCAAAACTAATAACCCACATTCTCAATCTAACCTTTAAAAACAACCAGAACCTAAATGTTCACTTGAGAAATCACCCACAGAAACAAACACTTTTCAGACACTTTCTAATGTTTTTTTTTCACTCTCCACAGATCCCCAACTAACAGAAAGACCCTATCTAAACTGAACCACTTCCAGACCATCACTCTCAATTTCGCCAAACATAAAACACAGCAAAAAATGAACTAACTGTTCTTGTTTAAAAGATTAACATTTGTTTATTGCATGCATTCTTTAGCCCTTCTTACTTATTTTTAAAAACTTCAAACTGGGATGCAGAACTGAAATGTCAGCTGGACTACAGCATCAAAACCTGGTATTTATGGCAAAAGTTCAGACCTTAAAACTGTTGCATTCCGTTGTTTCACAAAAAGTATTTCAACTGCAGTATTTTCAACTACAAACATAAAGCATATGCAATTTGCCAACAGATAAAGGCCCAAAGGTCTATTAAGTCTACTCAATTTTGCAGCTAGCCCCCCAGTGTTTTATTGATGTACAGTTCAATTTCTTCAGAAATAAAACTGCACTCTAGCTAAAAAAACATATTTTTCTTTCAAGCTGCTAGAAATGCAGTCTAAATCTACACCAGCAATTATAAAAAATAAAGGATAGATAAGTTTGATGTTATAAATTTTTTTCACACACCCTTGGTGTGTGATGAGCACATAAACATGTCAAGCTTTGCTCCCAAGGTTTATGGGCTATTACTCACCTCAAGTATGTGAAAAAAATCCGTAATATACACTTACCTATCCAGTATTCTCTATATAAAGCTCTACCTCTTTCTCTTTTAATTTTCTGTTACTTCATGCTTGATATGAGATGATTACACCTCTTAAAGTACATTTCATTGCATCCCCTAATTCTGAAACTTGAGTCTGACTATTATATAGTAATAGTTATAGAAATAGTTATTTTATTGCATTTCTTATTGAGCCTGAAAAGATCTCTTCTTGCTCATTTGTTGTTAAAAGTCCACTGTCTATTATGCATTATATTTGGATTTATAATATTTAAATCCAACTGGACCAGTGCTTGGTCAGATACCATTCTTAATTAACTTTTTACCCTCATAATGTCCTTAGTTAAACTTTTTGAAATAAAAATGTAATCAATTCATGAAAGAGTCTTTTTTTCAAATCCAGATGTGTATAATCATTTTTTTGGGGGGGGGGATTAACCCCCAACTATCCTCAAGGCAGTGAGAATCTAAAAATTGTTGGCCTAGATGATTTGTCCGATATTGGGTTCACCAGGGCATTCATATCCCCTGCTAAGATTATTTTTTGAGCTTGCAATTTAATAAGGCCTTCTGTTATAGTGACCAAAAAGTTTGAGTATCGGTCAAAGGGACCATACATTGATCCCTATAGTGAATTCCTGACCTTGCAGAAGTCCCTTAATCAGTATTATTCTTCTGACCTTGTCCTGAAATTTTTCTATAAATGGAAGTCAGTATGCTTTTGGCTCAAGATGGTGACCCCACAACTCTTTTTGGTGCCCTCTGAAAAAAAGGACACATGCTAGCCACCTTCTCTTAAGCTTAACCACATTTTTCTGTTCAAAATGCGTTTCTTGTAAGCAACCTTAACTTTGTTTAGATAACATAATAATCCTAGCCATCTTGATGGGGGGTTGATACCATTAACTTTTAAAAATACCTATCTAATAATCTTCCTAAGTGTGTTCATTATAACTCGAGATATAAACTATTCTGCCATTACAAGCTCATATCTATAGTACATACAGTATCTTCTTGTCCCAGTTTCCCTTCTTAGTGTTTAATAAACCCACTGCCCAATTTTGTTATTTCAGTTTGAACCCATTCCATGAACTTGATTAGACTTCTCTTAGCAGATTCCTGATTAAAAAAAAAAACTAGTAAAGACCTTCCTTCCTCACCACCTTAACACAAAATCAAATACACTGTGTCAAGTATTATTCTCCAAATACATCATCCCATCCCTCACTCCCCAAAGGTAACTAAATATATTAAACACAGCCCATATTGAAAAAGATCTAAATTACAAACAATATTTATTTTAGTCCAACAGGACTTATTCCCATCCCACATTTAAATCGATCTACCCCCCAACCAGTAAATGAAACAAAGTCCCCAAAAAGGAACTTGTTGGTCCCTAACTATTTAAAAGAAAAAAAAATTCTGAATTAATGAAATATTTTGGTGAATTTAATGTTTAAGTTCGATAAAGCCCCTTGTGGTGAGTCATATGCTATTCGATCACCACCCACAGTCAATCTTAATTTAGCAGGGTAAATGATAATTGTCTTTATTTTATAATCCAGGAGTTTGTTATTAGCAAAATCATACTTTTTATGGCTGTGGGTGGAGCCTACTGCTGTTTTGGCATCTCTTGCCTTAAAACAGCTGATCGTGGTACCTTCCATTGGACTTTCGGAAGTATCCTTCCAAAAGTCCAATGGAGCTTTAAACACTCCACCACGAATAGCTACTACAAAGTAACAGCTGCACTATTTCCTCTATTACTTCCACATTCCAGGGCAAGAACTGTGCATGCATAACTCGGGTGCATATGCAGTTCTGCTGGTGCTGCCATCTTGTGAATAGCACAATGCCATTCACTGCAATTGCGCATGCACGAGTGCCCCACATGCACAGTTGCTTCACCACCACCGCTCCTCCATACCCTTCCACTTCTCCTGTCCCTCTCAGTCCCTCCCAGCACTGAGAGCAAATAAAACCCTCCCCTTCCCTCCCACTGCTGCTGTCCTCCCTGCTCCCTCCGTTCCCCATCTCCATGCCAACATCGGGGTGCCCAATCCCCATGTCAGCATCATGTACCCCCCAACTCATGTGGCACTCTGAGAGCCCACACCAGTGTGCCCAAATTTATATATTTATGTTCCCCCACTGACACTGAGGTGCCCAATCCCTGTGTTGGCATCATGCCCTCCAAAATCATATGGCACACTGGGAGCCCACCCCAGTGTGTCCAAATGTGTTTGTTTCCTTTTTTCCCATGCTGACATTTGGGTGTACAATCCCCCTGTCAGCATCTTGTACCCCCCACTCATGTGGCACACTAGGAGCCCACCCCAGTGTACCCAAATGTACGCTTTTTTCTTTTTTGTCCTGTAAATAAAGAAAACCATCCCCCAATGTATTTTGTTGTCTTTTACCTGTAAAAAAGAAAATGGTCCCTCAACATCACTGCAGTCTCCCCTCCCCATCCCCACCCTCCCAATGAGCACCCAACTCCCCATATCCCCTCTTTCCCTGCACGTCTGCATTCTTCAAAGCTGAACAGCAAACTGAAGAATCAAAGGTAAGCATTGTATAATGGCAGTTAGTGGGGTTTTCTACTTATGTTGATATATCAGCCATTTTATGGAGTTTTGGCCCCATATTTACAACATGGGGTTCATGGGACCCCACCTCATGAACCCTGCCACTGTTATTTTGTTACTCAGTCCTGAAAGGTGATTTTGTGGTTGCTGCATGGAATAACCTTTTGGGACTGATTTACAAAATGACTGGGCCACTGCTCCTGAGGTAGGGTCCCAAAAAGCCTATGTTGTAAATTTGGTGAAAAAAATTTCAAAAAATGACTGCGTTATGAGCATGTTTTGGGCAGTTTCTACACATGCTCCTAACTTCACCAAGTTTTAATATTTTCACTCCAGATTTTCAACATTGCCATTTTTGCACACCTCCTTATTAACAGTACAGCTGTCATTTTTCACATCCTACCTGAAACTGTTTTTCACTCCTGTGGCACAGAATGATGCGGTCGCTCTGCAAAATCACCTTTTGGGACAAGTGAATGAAATGACAGTGGCACTCTTCATGAGGTGGGGTCCCAAAAAGACTATGTTGAAAATTTAGTGAAACAACTCCCAAAAGTGGCTGAATGGCTGAGGCATTCAAAATGTTCTATGCACACATGTAACTTGGGTCACTTGGGCTGGCAGTATAGACTAGAGTATAGAGGAATGAGGTGTGAACAAGCTTGGTACATCCAGCAGACCAGACTTGAGTTTGATTCTCAAGACCTCCACTTGCATACTGTGTGACTCTGAGCAAGTTACTTAACCGCCAAGTGCTCCCAGGTCTCCCCTGAAAACAGGCACTTGTGCCTAGTGGGCCTTACCCAGTTGCCAAAGACTAAAATAAAAATAAATAAAACTTGGCAGCTCTCCACAGCTGTATCAACTCTGACTAGATCTTGTTTCTTTTAGCCATCAGTTACAGTGGGGTAGATCATTATAGATAGAAATGTTGGCCCCCCCAAACTTTAAACCTCTTTTTTAATAAACTTCAATCATCAAGGCCTCAACATTAACTGGCACTCCCCAACCTCTTCGCACTACAAAGACACCCTATCAGCCCTGGACATTTCCCAACTTATCTCATACTTACACATCTTAATCAAAACACTGGAACTGCCACACTGCTAGATCTAATTCTTTCTAACTGCCCTCACAAAATCTCTGACATCTCTGTTCTACCCAACGTGCTTAGTGACCACTCACCTATCCTCTTCATTTGGTCCTGCCTAGCCCACTGACCACCCCCCAAAACTATCCTCACCAGGCTTCTCAAACCGGGCCAAACTAAAAGAATTAAAATTATACCTTGCCCACCTGAACTGGTCCCCCCTGTACCACTACCAGGACTTTGATCTTGCTGTAAATCACTTTATCAGCACCTTCAACGATGCCTGCAATAAGTTTGCACCCCTTACCAAGAAAATTGTCAAATGTCATGACACCCCATGGATCACCCCTCCCCTACTAGACCTCATGTGACATCGGGATGATTTATGGGAAAAAAGCCCTCGACTCCAGAAACCAACTAGACAGACAACTCTACTCTGCTGCTCATAACAGCTGCACTTGGGCCATCCGGAAAGCAAAAACTTCTCATCCACCCTGACCACAACATGGGAAAACAGATGTAAATTTTGGGACAACATCAAATCCCTCAATGGCAAGTCCACCTCCCCCCAGACCAAGTAAACTTAAATGGCTCCATCACTAACAACCCTCAGCTGACTGCCGAAGCAATCAACACCACTTTCTCTGATCTCAGCTCTACCCTCCCTGCTAATTTTTTCAGCCCTACCGCCCCCCATCCCCCTGGCATCTCCTTCCTTTCATTTCTGCACTCTCACACTGCGGGAAACCAAACCTTACCTACTCAAAGCTCTTAGCAGTTCATGCCACAGAAGTGACACGCTTGACCTACGGATCCTGGGTCTAACACTAGATGAAGTCATCTCCTCTCTAACCACCCTTCTGAACCTCTCTGTCTCTCTCTCTCTCTCTCTCTCTCTCTCTCTCTCTCTGCCTGGGTAAGTTCCCCACCTTGTGGAAAATGGCTCATATTAACCCGTCAACAAATCTGGTGATTGCTTACCCCCAGTAACTACCACTGATATCAATCTTTCCACCTCTCTCCAAGGCCCTAGAACACATCGTGGCTGACCAACTCACTGAGTACCTCACCAAATACAACCTGCTCTCCGCTAAACAGCATGGTTTTAGACAGGACCATAGCACCACCACCACCACCCTTCTGGAGTTCTCCAGTTTTATACATTCTGCTCTTGATAACAGTAGACTGACCTGCATGGTATTCTTTGACTTCTCTAAGGCCTTCAATACCATGAATCACGTCCTACTCCTCTCCAACCTCTCACAACTTGGCCTGTCCCAAGATGCCAAAGCTTGATTCACTGACTACCTATCAAACTGTATCCAGAAAGTAAAAATCCACACCACCCTCTCAAAATCACTCCCAGTGCTCTCCAGGGTCCCTCAGGGCTCCATACTAGGACCCCTCCTCTTTAGCCTCTACCTTAACTCTCTGCTCAAGGCCTACTCTGGAAAAATCCTCCTATACATGGATGATGCCATCCTTTATGCATCCCATGCCAACTCTGCTGACCTAGAACTCTTCCTCCAAACTGTATTCTCCAAGGATGAGTTCTGGTTCATCGAGCACAGACTGCTGCTCAACCAGAAAAAGCCCAAAGTTATGCTCTTTGCCTATCACGAAAACAAACTCAAACATCCCCCCATGCATCAGTACATCCCTTTCACTGCCTCTTGAAATAGGTCCATGCTTTCAAATACCTGGGCATCACCTTTGACCCCACCCTCACTTTCCACAACCATATCCACCACCATATCTACCACTGTCAACACTCATACTACTGTATCGCCATTGGAAATGCCTCCCCCATGAAGCCCTGTAACTCACCATAGCCTCCTCTGTACTATCCATAATAGACTATGGCATCACCATTTATGGAGCTGCTGATAACGCTACCCTTCAAAGAGTCAGAGTGTCCCTAAACAAAGCCTGCCAACTCATATTGGGTTGCCCTAATACCACCCACACCTGCTCCCTGTATAGCCAAACAAACTGGCTGGATTTCAATAACAGGCTACTATACTACACATGCTTCCTAGTCAAAAAGATGGGACTTACCACCCCTGCTTCTCCCCCTCATACAACCTGCTCCTCTCATGGGGAACACCAGGAGCTCCCTCAAACCTACCCACCTGGTGCCATGACAAAAAACATCTCTCGGCCAACACTCTTTCTCCTACAGAGCCCCATCCTGGCTTAACTCCCTCCCCACTCACATAGCCATGGAAGCTAAAATTGGCCAATTTAAATCCCTCCTCCACTCTCTCCTTCTTTCCTCACACTCCTGCCGCCTAACACCCTAGCTGCCTGACAAGGGATTCTGTCCTGCCTACATTATTTCCCATCTCTCCCCTACTCTGACAATGGACTCTATCCAGCTTTCATGCACCCTCGACCTCCCTCTTTCCCTCCTCCTTTCATCCCTAGTACCCTCTCTGACTTTGGACTCTGCCCAGCTCTCTTCACCCACAACCCATGCTCCAGCTCCTCTTTGCAGCTCCTCATCCTCCCCCCTAGCCTCTTTATAACCCCCTGCTAGGTTTGTCCCCCCTCTTCCAATTTCCTGAACTTAAGTTCATTGTGCCGATAATTATAGTACCTAAAGCTTACCTCCTTCTCCCCTTTATGCTTGAATAGCTCAACTATTGTACCCTACATATGTATACATTAGTTATTATGTCCTATTGCCTTTATTATGTGGTTTCTCAATTGCCCTATATCTCACTGTGTTATTATTGTACCTTACACATGTTTACTTTAATCATTGTACCAAATGTTGTACTTCATGTTATCTCTATGTGAACCTTGTATCTCCCTGTGTTGCTACAGTCTTTCTATTGTATTATGTTGTGGAGCCTTTGAAAAGGAGTCTCTGACTCAAAGGATTGTAATTCTGATTGTACTCTAAATAAATAAATAAATAAAAATGTATCACCTGATTTTAAAAACTTGACTGTTACAGGTCTAGGTGGACCATTGTCGTCTTGTTTAGGTTGTAAACCTCTGTGAATCCTGTCCACTTCCCAATCTATATTTCCAGGATCTGTATCCATATAAGCAGCAGCAACCTGTTTAAATGTCTCTTTAAGAGGTCTCGTACTGTTCCAGTTCTCTGGCACTCTCAAAATTCTGATGTTTTTCCAGTGGGCATGGGACTAGAAGTCCATTCATTTACTTTTGAAGCCTTTATTACTCTGTTTCAGTGAGTGAAGTTCCTCAACAATTGCATCTGTTCTTCCATCTTAGTGATTCTTTTTTGAATTTCTGAGTTTTATTTTTTTAAGTTTCATTTTCTTGTTTAATGTTATTTACTAAATCTTGTACATTATGCAATTTCTCTTCTATATGAGTACATTTTCTCAGCTTCTCATTCATCATCATCATTTATTCCCGTAATGCTTTAGCCCAATCTGGAGCATCTTTAAACCCTTCAGAATGGTTTTGTTTAGAAGCATTTTCAGAAGAATAATGTTTTTCTTCATGTTCCCATTGTGTGAATGAAGGTTGAAGGACTCTATTTCCCCTTGGGGAGAGGAAGCTTACATCGGGAGAATTTGAATTTGTAGACCTTGAATCAATATCATCCAGGTCATTTTTATTTATCTCATTGTCTGGATTCTTCTCACGTCAGTCTTTTTTGTGTAAGTGTAACACAGGCGCCATGTATTAACGGGATACTACCCCTGCCTTGCGGGTTGAAGCAAGGCTGGGGGGCCTGAGTTATGATTTTGATGAAAAAAGGGGGGTTCCTTCCCAAAGGCAAGGAAATAGTGCTGTGCCTCCACCCAGAGTAAAATATAAAGTGGGTTGGATAGTTTGAGCAGTACCACCCCCTGGGATGCTACACCTACCCACCTCCCCTTACAGTCAGCCCACACATGGATTACCATAAGCCAAATCCTTTTTTCAATACACTTGCTATTATTGACTATAGCTAATAATATGCTCACTAATAGTATGCTCATTAGACAGTTTTAAATGTTAACCAACAATTTATTTACAATGTGGATAAGAGTGAGGCAGGGAACACAGGATGTAGAGATTGAACAACATTTTGCACTAGTATTTGATAAACATCAATCAATCACTTTAGCTGTAAATCCAAGATATTTCTAGTGCTCGCCTCCCACCAGCATATACTTTAAACAGTTGCTAGCCCACATGTTGTAATGCATTTCCCAACTCCCCAATGGTACTAGTGTAAACCCCAAGAGTCCTATCCAGGTACTCATGGTCTAGTTGCAGGCCTGTATGATGCAGCTGGTTGTCTAGTGTTGGTGCACTTTAAACAATATTTTAAATCCACACCCCCCACAGGCCATGCAGTTGTGAAAAAGGCTATTTAAATAGCAAACTTGTAATTTGTAAATCCTCGCCTGATGGCAAAACAAAAACTGTGGTGGAAATTACACTTCTCCCCAGATGCAGGGCAAGCCCTGAGGTTATTCATAGTTCTGTAGATACAGTTCTTACAGGGTCTGAGCAACAGGCAGGTGGGCAATCGATTGAGATGGGGACCTCAATCTGTATGAACAGACTGCCAGTTGCTTGGTTGTGGCAGGATCTGGCTTCTTGCCACCTTCTGACTTGCTTGTAGAGTCTGGCAGCTTGTCACCTTCTTTCTTAGCTGTGAAAGCAGACTAGAAAGACCAGTACTGAGGATCAGAACCCCACACGTCCAGGTATTCGACCCTCAGGGGGTGGGTAATGCCTAGCAGTGACACTGCCTGGCCGATTCCCCAGACCATCTTCTGCTGGATGAAACACTTCTCCTGGTGATCAGAAAACATGTAGGCAGTAAATGGTTTCAGCTACACTGCCCATGAGCAGCAGTGGCTTTTTTTTTTCAATTTAAAGTTTGTTGAATTTTAACAATACTGAGAACAGATCCAAGGAAACAATATACCTTTATCATGGATTATACATTACATTAGAACTGTTTTCCCCCTCTCAGCCCCCTAATCCCCCCCACCCTATCCAACACAGTTATTAAGATCAGATGGGTCTAATATATATATATGCAAGTATGGTAAAATTAAAGAGAGTACAGTGTATGTAGGGGTCCCACATTTTCCTGTATCTCTCCAGTCTATTATTGAGACTTGCTATCACTTTTTGTGTCCTAAGATTTGCTAACAACTCATTAAGCCATTCAGAATAGGAAATGTCATTGCTATCCTTCCAGTGGCATAGAATTACCTTTTTAACAGACATAGAAATAAGAGCCATATGAAATCTTCTAGCTGGAACTGGAACCTCAATGAAATCTCCCAGTAAACAAATTTCTGGGGTAAACAGGTCCTTCAGGCCCAATAAGGGGTCCACTTTTTGTTGAATGTTGGTCCAAAGTGATGCTGCTTTGGAGCAGGTCCAAAAGATGTGATACAGAGAGCCCTCTTCTTGCTGACAAACAATTGCAAGTAGGTAATGGGAGAAGACCGAATTTAAATAATTTCTGTGGAGAATAATATACATTGTGCAATCTATGAAATTGGGTAAGACGTAGCCTATCCTGGGTAATGTACTTGTGGCAGTTGTGCCATAGGGTCTTCCAATCTAACTTTCGAATAGGGAAAAAGGGAGTCCAATAAGCCAAGGGTGCAAAGCAAGCTGGATAGGCCCAGTTGTACAAAATGTTGTATATTTTGGATACTGACTGTTGGGCACTGGCCAGGGGACCTAATTTGCTTTGGAAGGGTAGTTCACTCTACAGGGGGGTAACAGTTCCAAAGACTTTCAAAATTAGATGTCTTAGTTGAAAAATTTTGAAAACATAATGTGTGGGAATATTTAATTTGCTTAATATTTCAGTGGAGGAGAACCAAGAGTTCTCTTCAGTTACCAAAAGGGAAAGGTACGTATCTGCCAGGAGCGGCAACCAACGGTCATTAAGCAGTTTGTTATCTATTTTTAAGTTTGGATTACCCCATATGGGTTGTGCTAGGTCCTGAACATGATTGTATTTGAGGAAGGAACATAGCTGTGTGTGAATTTTGATAGAAGTTGTGATGGGGGTTGACTTTAAGCTAGTGGGAAGTGTACTAGCTTTGATATGGAAGACAGCTGCTGGAGTTAGTCCATTAGCTTGAATGAGAGGTAATTCAATGTTAAGCCAATGGGGAGAGGAAGGAGTGGCAAATACCTCATCAATGGGAGACAGCCATTGAAGATACTTAGCGAAGTGACTAGCCCAGTAATAAAAAGTTAAATGAGGGAGGCGTAGGCCCCCTTTATCCTTGGTGGCATCAGCTTATAGTAAGCAAGTCTATGCTGTTTATTGGACCAAATAAATTTAGTAATAAGACCATGAACTTTACTGAACCAGGAAAAAGGTAGCCAAGTATTGAGTAAATGAAGAGGATAGAAAAGTCTAGGGAAGACGTTCATCTTAATTAAATTAAATTAACTCTACCCCAAAGGGAAATGGGAAGATTGGATTGGACCATCTATCCAAGCCTAAACCAATAATTTTCATCAGGGCATCCAAATGTAGAGTCTGGATAAGGGCCAGATTCCTAGATATTTCAAGTCCCAGATACCTTAAGAAGTCTTGTTTCCAAGAAAGTCCCAAGTCCATGATAGAGCTTTTAATTACCTTGTAATTAAGGGGAAATACCACAGTTTTATCTATTTTTAACTTGTAGTTGGATAATTGGCTATATTTTTTCAATAAGCAGTAGCATAGGGGGATTAATGTAGTTGGATGGGATTCTAAAAGAAGGCAATCGGAGTAGGCAGATACCTTGATATCTTGGTCAAGAATAGATATTCCTTGGATCCTTCCACAACCCGACAATGGACAGATAAGGGGTTCTAAATATAAATTGAAAAGCAGTGGAGATAGGGGGACAACCCTGCCTGGTGCCAGATAGTAATGGAAAAAGGTTGGATACTGCTCCGTTGGCCGTAACCCTTGCTGAGGGGCCCTGATATAATGCTTTTTTACAGAGCTGGAATTCTAAAGGGAAAATTTAAGCATTAAGGGCTTGAAACAAAAAATTCCAATCTACTCTGTCAAAGGCCTTCTTGGCTTCCAGAGATATCAAGACTGCAGGGAAATGAGCATCTCTGGGGGACATGCAACAAGTTTCAGAGATGGTCGTCCGATGAACGCCCTTTCATGAATCCAACCTGCTCCGGTCCAATAAGATCAGGCAAGATAGAGTTAATACGGTCAGCTATTAATTTGGTTAACATTTTTATATCCTGGTTCAATAAAGATATAGGATGATAGCTAGTGGTTAACTCCGGATTCCTATCAGATTTAAGTAACACAACAATTAAGGCTTCAAACAAAGTGGGGGGTCCACAATTGCAACAGACAAAATATATTGAAATAAGGGTAATAATAGGGGAATTAGTTGCATTTGAAATTTTTTATAAAAGTTAGCAGAGAGGCCATCTGGCGCAGGGTTTTAGTGGAAGGAAGGCTTTGAATTATCCTAGCTACTTCAGTAAAGGAGATGGGGGTTAAGAGTACTTTTTTGTTGTGCATCAGAGAGTAAAGGTAAATTGGATGCAGACAGGTAGGCATCTAGAACATGATCAGAAGGTGGATCGTACATTGGGCTATATAGCTTTGAGTAATAGCTACTAGATTCTAATACTATGTCCGATGGGGATGTTTTGAATGTTCCATCTTCTTGAGAACAGATGGAAGTAATGTATTTGGCTGATTCCTGCTGTTTGATTTGGAGTGCTAATAGTCGCCCCACTTTCTCACCCTGATCTGTGTAGGATGCCTTTGTCCTCAAAATAGCGAATTCTGCCTTTTCTTGCAGGAGCTCTAAATAAACATCTCTTAATTTGGCTAAGTTTTGTCTGAGGACATCAGAAGAGCTGGGAGTCAAACTAACTTCAATTAATCAGATTTGAGAAAGCAGGCTAGATCATTTTTGCTTGCTTCTTTTTCTTCTTTCTTTGAGAAGCTAAACTGATAAATATCCCTCTAATATAAGCCTTAAAAGCACACCATTCAAAATATGGTCTAGAGATTGAGTTGTGATTGACTTCAATAAACTGTTCAATATGTTCGGTGAGAGCTGCGGTCACTACAGGATCCTTCAGCAGCTGGTTATTCATTTTCCACCACGTAGTTCTTTTAGAGAGAGGTGAAAGGGAGAAGTGACAAACTACTAGAGAATGATTGGAGGAAGGGCCAGCTTGAATGGAGGAGTCTAAGACCCCAGGTAACAAAGTTTGGGATAGAAATAGATAATCAATATGTGAGGCGGTGTTATGAACTGGGAGGTAAAAGTGTAACCTCTTTCTATGGGATTAAGTACCCACCACACACCCACATAGACCAAAATGATCGACAAGCTCATGAAAAGCCCATTGAGCTGGTGAAAGCCCTTTACAAGGCCCTCCAGAGTGATCTAGAATGGGATCAAATACAAGATTCATATCACCTCCCAGGATTATTGGTAATAATATAAATGGAGTTAGAACATTAACCAGCTGATTGAAGAAACCTGGAGAGTCCACGTTAGGCCCATAAACATTTCCCAACAATAACTCTGTTGTGTACAAGATACCATGGATTAAAATAAATTTGCCCTGTGGATCCCTGAGCATTTGAATGAGTGAAAATGGGACTTTTCTGGTTATTAAAATCATGACACCACAGCTTTGAGTTGTATCCTCTGCAGAGAATACCTGCCCCACTTGTTGTCTTCTCATTCAAAGTGCTTCGGAATCCAACAAATGAGATTCCTAAAATGCTTTAGGACTTCATACTGCTTCATTTGTTGCCTGATTCCTTTGACATTCCAAGTAGCAACCTTAATTACATTAGCCATAATCAATAATAAAGATAGGATTGGACAGATAGTTCAGATGAATCCTCAGGATTACCAAAAACTTTACCCACCATGAGCCTGTATTGTAGTCCCACCCATTCTTTCTACCCATATATATCCCCCCACCCAACACCAACCCCTCCATACCCCAAAAACCCATTAACAAGCAACCAGTAAACTGTAAACCCACAAGACCCCCAACCCAGCCCACTACCCTTCTCTTGTTACTTCGCTTCACATTTTGCATCACACCCTACCACTTTTCCTTCCCTCTCCAGCCACCCTAACTAATCATATTGGTTGTAAAACTATAAGCAATACCCATTAACAGGAATCAAACAAATAAACACTAATATTTCGTATGACTAGAAAACCTATGCTACTGATACAACACTCTTTAAGTGGAATAAGAGTGGCCAAAGCAACCAGACCCTCAAGTATGGTTGGAGTAATTAAATCAACTTATTGAATATTATAGGGTTAATCACCCTTTAAGTAGCAAAATGAATGAACTAAAAAGTCTGCCTTGATATATCCAAGTTCTAAAGGACCAAGTGATAGGATCAAAATATTTTGCCTATAATAATTATACTGAGCCTGAAAAGTAAGGTATGTTTAGAGATTAAACATCTCTGTCCTTTGCCGCTTATAATACTGAACCTGCTTTCATTTTATAAAACAAACATTAAAGCAATTGGGTTGATAACATTTGACAGATCCAACTGTAACCTTATTTAAGCCCTCCTGTAGTGCAGTTCACTGGGTTTTAAAACTTGCAAAATAATCAAGTTATAAAGAATAACAATAAAAAACAAAGAAAACTGGAAATAATAGGGAGCCTAATAGTCGAGAGTGGATAGTAAGGTAAATCCTCCTTTCCAGCAGACAAATAGCAAAATAAAGAAATGTCCACTTGATGTAGGCAACATAGCAAAATAATATGTCCCAAATATACAGTAAGTAGAACATACAGTTTGGGAGCTTAATGTAGGATTGGGGCTCCCTCTAGTGACAAGAACTCCACGCTGTTACGGATGTTGTCTGCCTAAGGGCTGCTCCTCGGATAGGATGACAATCGAAAAAAAAGTCTTTTTAAGTCTTTCATTAGAGTGATGATTTTAAGCAATTGCAGCATATTTATAGGTACCAGGCAAGGACAGTGCAATAAAACATCTCAAAATTACAATGTATGGTGAGACAGAAGGCCAAGGAAATTATGCAGCCAGGAGATTCTTTTGCCTTAAGAAATTAAACTGAACATGAAAAAGTCAGGTATGCTTAGAGAATACTTAGACAGCACTATCTTTTGCAGCTTGTAAGTTCTGGCAGTCTATAAAAAAATAAAGACATGTCTTCACTCGAAGTTATCGTGGAGCATGGCAAATAAAATTGTATAAGCGTGGTCCACTCAATGTAGGCTGCCAAATGAGTTGAATTGCTCCAACTGTAACTAGAAAATATAGTTTAGAAATTTATTGTAGAGTTGAGGCTCCCTCTAGTGGCAAGAACTCCACATTGTAAAGGATATAATCTGCATAAGGGCTACTCCACAAGTAAAATTATAGACAAAACAAGCCTTCTTAGATTTCTCGTTAGAAAGAATGTTTTTAGCAGATGTAACACCTATTATAGACACCCAATCTTAAAGACTTGGTTGAGATCCTGCTAATTGTATCCCTTAACGGCTGTCTAGGGCACAGCTAGTTGATCTCTAGCAGAAGAAAAAAGAAAGACCAGTGGGAATAGGATGCCCAACTTGCTGCATTCACATACCTCTCAAAAAGATCAGGGAGAGTGGTTTTAAGTCCTGCTGATGCCATTTCTGGGTCCTTATATGAGGTGCAAGTTCCTGCTATTGAGACTTGTAGTTTTGTGGGATAAACCATTTTAAACTTAATACCCGCTGTGAGTAGCTTGGATACCAAAGGATGAAAAGCTTTTCTCCTTAGTCGGACTGAGGTCGGGAAGTCTTGAGTGATTCTTATCTTGTTCTCTCCCCATCGTACCTCTTGCAGTTCTCTGAGTTTATTGAGAAAATGTTGCTTTTCCCAAAAATTAAAAAAATGAAAAATGACTGGACTTGGTGGGGCCCCCGCCAGAGGTTTATGGCAAAGAGCTCTGTGCACTCGTTCGATTATGTATTTAGCACCAAAAGGAGAAGGGCCGACAAGTTTCTCAATCAACTTTTGCATAAAGAGCAGCGTATCCTGTCCTTCTTCTCCTTCTAGTAGACCAAAGAGGACCGCATTGTTCCTGCGACTGTGGCCCTCAAGGTCTTCTATTTTTAAATCCAGTTTGGCCATCCTTTGTCTTCAGGCTATTATCTCAGGGTCCAGTATTTCTATTTGTTTGATGAAAAAAATTCTGGCAGAGTTATCTGAGGCCTTTTGAGAAACCTCTTCCAGCGTCTGAGTTAAAGATCTGATGTCCGATGTGATTATATGTAGATCTTCACGGAACGGCTTAAATTCCTCCAGAAAACACTGTAAGGTAAGCAGCTATTTTACAGTAGAAGAAGATTCAGAGTTAGAGCCAGAACTAGAGCTGGAGGCCCATGGCTTTTTGGGGCCTTTTCAGGCGTTACTGGCGGCAGGTGTCTGGGGGGCACTTTCTTCATATCTTCATCCATAACAAGCCTGATTCGGTAGGCTTGGTATCCTAGAGTTGTTAGTGAGCTTTTGTATGAACATCACGGCTAAATTTAAATTGAGTTAGCGTGAAAAAGAACTGTAAACCAAAGTCAGGTGGCTGGGGCTTTATGAGGGAGCTGCTAGTCAGCACGATGCATCACCGGAAATCCAGCAGTGGTTTTCTTGACTGGAACACAATCTTTGGGCTTCCCACCGAATATTAGCAGGAACAATCTCTCAGGCACAGACATTCAGGTGCAGGCATTCAGGTGTGGGCTTAACCAAAAGAACAAGTCTTCTCAATGTACAGGTGCAGACTCAAACAGAAGAGTGGATCTTTTCAAATTACAGGCTCAGACTTGAACACAAGAACAAATCTTCTCAACTCACTTTCCATTTACTGGAAACATCAGACAGGCTTCTCTTGGCTATTTAGCTGAGCAGTTACCCAAGTAGGCCTCTGAATTTATTAGGCATCCCTGGCAGCTTCCCTTCCCTTGGAAACTCCCAGCCAATGTCCTTCACACTGGTCAACAATGACACCTTCATTCTGGCAATGACTCCTTCCAGGCATTGGAAGGCAACAAAGATTGACGCAGCACACCTCCTGGGCAGGTGGCTGTGAGTACCCCACCTACAGGCTTCCTTCTTCACATGAAGAAAGCAGAGAGGCTGACTCTCCCTCAGGGGAACTATGTCTTTCAGGCAACTTCCTTGCCTCTGTTCAGCAAATCAATAATTGTTTCTGAAACAGTTCCTTCTAGACATTGAAAGGAAACACAGTGCTTCCTGGGCTGGTAGCTGTGAAATTCCCCAAGCAAGCCTTATTCATTTCTCCACACCCCATCATGAAGCTCCCTCAGGATGGGGGTGCAGCTGAACTGAACTGACTCTGTCCTCAGGGTTTCTGGAGTTCAGGGCTGCTCCTGATTGGCCAGAACAAACTTTCAGGGAACATGGTAGCCTCTGATTGGCTGTCATTTCTATCCATTTGAAAAATTAATATTCATGAGACTCACTCGATACCCTATTGGCTGGCTGTTTGGGTAGCAAAACCTCACACCATCCTTTTCCCAGAAAACATCTCTACAGCTCCTGGGGCTCCTGGATTGCTGACTGGCTGTAGAAGGCATCAAGGGTTGCAGACAGGGCTGGCCTTTATTTATTTATTTATTGTATTTATTTATCTACAGATGCGGATAATACCTTTGAGGTAGGATGACTCTTTTACAAAGGTTCCTTGTCAATAGATGCAACACAGTAACAAACAAATACATAAGCTGGGGAAAACCAGGTATCAGGCAAATAGTTGACAAGTAAAGCAGTTACAAATATTCTACAGTGAAGAAGACAAATTCAAAGCACAACTTTGCAAGCACAGAGATTCTAGAGATACAGAGGCAGGCATTCATAAAAATAAAAGTAAATTTGCTAAACCAGGGGCACCAAAAGTTTGTGTGCAGCCAAGGATGGCATTTTTATTGATTTAGAGTCAGGGGGAGGGACAAGGAGTACAGAAGGGTGTGAAATGGACAGCCAGTTCTGAGTGCTGTATAATTTTTTTTAATATAAAATATATTACTGATGGTCTCTGCTGAAAATCTGGTACTCTTGAAATGACTTCACTCCCCCGCCCCAGGTTTCAACTGAGAGATGAAAGCCATGAGAAACTGCTGAAAACAGCATGTGAGATCACACACACACCAGGTTTTAGAGACAAGGTGTTACGTGGCAAGCCAGAAGCTTATTGATTCGGGTTTGATTTTATTATTGTCTTATGAAGTTTGATGTAATGTATTAATTATTTTATTGTAATTTTTATATTAATGTTTTATCATGTTGTGATTCTATAACTTGTTCTGTGCTTTGATTTCTTGAAAAGCGCATTATAAATAAAGAATATTATTATTATTATTATTACAGACTTTTCTAAGTTAATTATAGAATTGGCTGCTGAATGGGAGATTAGCATCCCTTTTATGACATTCCAGAGGGGAAACCAGGTTTAGCAAATTGGTGCAAGGTTGTAAATGCTCATGTGAAGCCTGTGTGAGGGAGGATGCAGCATGGATCAAAGAGATGTCTTTTGAAACATATGAGTTATGCTGTGGTTGCAAAATATAATACTTTGAAAAGACATCCTGTTTTTTTTTTTATTAGATATATTTTTATATATATTCTGACTGAGGAGGAGCTAAGTGGCCTCACCCAAAAAGGGGTTGACAAATACAGTTTACTTTAAGGAATAATTCTGTTTTACTTAGACACTTTTATCTAGACTCTGAAGAGGATACAACTGTAAGCACTTTTAAGAAGGTATTTAGAGAGAGAAACCAATCTAAATATTCTAGTAGGAATTGCACTATTTAAACCTGTTTTGTTTAAGTGATTGTATGTCTTGGGATATTATAGTTCTGTATTGTATGTTTTACATATTTTTCTCTATTGCAGTAAAATTCTTTTTAGAGCATACTTGGTCTGTCTTTGAATTTCTTTTAGTTGTAAGAAAAGTATATATGATTATAGCAGACAATAAACATAAGCTTGAATGGTGATACCAAACTGGAAAGAGAAGCATTTTAAATCTGAGGTCTTTATTAAAGTTTTTAAGGGTTCATCTCTGTATACCTGGTTAGGTGCCCATAGGCAAATATATCTGGCCCCCTGAATACAGAAATAATGGAGCCTGTGCATTGGGTAAGCAAGCAAGAGGTTCACAGTTTGAATCCCTCCAAGACCTGAGACCAAAGATTGATCTGAACTCACAAAACAGACAAGAGGGTTACCTTGTTCTGTTAAACTGTTCACAGGACTGCGCTCAGAGGTTGGCATTTTGAAAGTAGAGGGCATGACCTGCTGAGTGGGTTTGTGATAGATTGGTTGACAGCGGTGTAGATAATTTTGGTATCACAAGCTTTTATTGTTCTGTGCCAGCTGAGACCGTAAGCTCTCTTGCAAAGAAAGAAAAAGACAGAGTTTTATTTTAAAGAGGAAACAGAACTATATATCACTCGGTGTACAGTCAAGTTCCTAGCCATTTTTTTCCCTAAAGGGCAGTCAGAGTAACAGTAGTCAGGAAAGATGACTTCCAACTACAGCAGGAACACTGTAGATTACTTAAGGCAGTTCTGCGGGGACAGAGGAGTCCCGTTCAAAGTTAAAGCAAGCAAGCAGTGCCTCATAGATGCCCTGATGGTAGCAGATACCCAGAGCAGTGAGTCACCAGTCATGACTGGAAAGGACCAAATCTCAAGTGTGGAGGGGCTAGTGGCCAGTGAAGGGTCTAGAGCCGATGAGGAGAACAGCAGGGCCACTGTTAGTGAAGGGCCACAGCAGCAGGGAGGGTCACCAGTATACTGAATCCATAGGTATTCAGGCTGCAAATTGAGTTGCACAGGATGGAACTGGAGGCAGAGCGAGAACAAAGGGAGGCAGACCATGAGGAGCGTGAGTGCCAGTGAGCTGCAGAGGAGAAGAGAGAACATGAATGTCAAGAGGCAGAGCGAGAACAGAGAGATGCAGATCATGTGGAGCGTGAGTGCCAACGAGATGCAGAGGAGAAGAGAGAGGAGTGCCAGAGGCAATACAAACTGGAGAAGCTACGACTCCAACCAGCGGCACCGGAGCAGGTAAGTGGCTTGGGTTAACTGGGACTTCAGGACTGGGTTACAAATTGAACTCCAAATTAATAGTCAAGTTTAAAGAGGGGGAGGACATGGATGGCTTTTTAAATTCTTTTGAAAAAGTTTGTATTCAGGATAAAATTCCTAGAGAGTCCTGGAGCTTCCAGCTATCCCCGCTACTTACTGGGAAAGCTTGGGATGCATTGGGTCAAATGGACAATGAAAACAGGAATGATTACAGCAAGCTAAAAGCTGCACTGTTAAAAAAGTTTGAATTACCTGCTGATTCATACAGAGCTAAATTCTGTAAGCTCAGGAGAAGCCCTGATATGAGCTATGAGGAGCTAGCCATGAAACAAAGTCAGGTTTTAAAACGTTGGTGGGAAGGAATTGAGGCAAACTCTGTTGATAAAATTGAAAATGTGATTTTATTAGAACAGTTTTGTTGGACATGCCCAGCAGAGCTAAAAACCTGGCTAGAGGACTGAGATCCAAAAACAGTGCAAGAGGCTGCTGAACTCTCGGACTGCTATGCCAAGAGCAGATCTGCTCTGAGAGTGAATGGGGCAGGTGTGGCAGTGCAGAAAGGGAAAAGCATGCCTTCAGGGCAGCTAAAACCCTCACTGCCTCCACCAAAACCAGTTAGCCCCAGGTTTCAACGAAAAGATTTCTCTGAAGTAAGAAATGCTGATGGCCGTGTAAAGAAACTGGGCATATTGCCAGACAGTGTCCTAAAAAGGTGAGCAATTATACACAAGAGGGTGCTAGAAAAGAAGTGAATTGTTTGTGTGTCCCTGGGAGCATGCCAGTGAACATGAGGGGAACATATGCACCCAGTCATGGTAAATGGTGTGCAGGCAGAAAGGTTAAGGGACAGGGGGCATCCCTCATGTTAGTAAAGGGGGATCTGGTACAGCCTGGTAAGCTTATACCCAATAAATACGTCACTGTACAAGGGTTTACTGGTGAAGCAAAAACATTGCTACTGGCTAGTGTTCTCCTAGACTGGGGTGAAACAGGGGGAGGAGCTATGCAACAGGTGGCTGTAGCCAAAACATTAGCAGTGGATATAGTCTTGGGTAACTAACTCCAACACGGGATGGTATGTGTAGTTACCAATTGCCAAGCTACAAGGGAAAACTGTAGTTCCCTGAACCCCACGGAAGCCATTGTGGAAACCACTGGGAGGCTGGTTGCCCAGCCTGTGTCTCCTGAAGGGGAGACTGATAAAAATTGGGTGGAAATTTCCCCAGTAGCAAGTAACCACACAGCTATGGAAGGTTACTCCAAAGAGGGAGTGATGACCCATTGTCAGAGGGTTGGGATTGACAGTGATCCTGAGTGCTCTGATGCTAGTGCTAGGAACCCTAGTTTAGTGACTGAAGGGGACCTGTCCCATGCCTTGGGAATGTGTGAGGTGTTTGAAGCTGCTCAGAGGAGTGACTCTAGTTTAGAGAAGCTGAGGGCTTGGGTAGACTCGGATGGCACACAGGAAGGTGACAGCAGACATAAGATTTATTGGGAAAATGGACTTATTTATACTCAGGCAGTATAGACAGAGGGAGGGATGCTAGGCAGGCAGCTTGTTGTTCCCCAAGGGTATCGTGAGCAGTTGCTCAAGATTGCACATGATATTCCCTTGTCTGGTCATCTGGGAATCGTGCGCACAATGCAGCGGTTATATATTGGTATTCTAATTTTTATTGCGCATTCTTGGCCCTTGTTCAATTGCTGTTTATGTTTTAATGGTTTTTACCCATCTATCCCTTGTTGAAAGACTCTCTTTACTGAAACCATTAGAATCATAAAATGGTTGTTCTGCCGTGACACGGGGTCATTTCACTGAAAACAAGAAACGCATGGCAATACATGCTGCAAGCAAAACATCGTCCTCCAAAACAATGTTGGGTAAAACACTGACCCGACAACAACAGTGCAAGCCCATTGAAAATAATTGGACTTCTTTATTTTTCAGGCTCTGAAGCCCGGCACTTAAAGACCCCCACACCCTCCAGACTTCAAATAATCAACTCTGGGGGGTTTTGGACTTTGTGGATGGGGAGAAAAATCAGGAGGGGGAAATCACTTTTTTTTAAGTTGCATCACAAGGAAACCTGAGGGAACCAAACCACAGTCCCAGGTCTCCTATCCCACCGTGTGCTGGTGCCTTAGCCACTCTACCACAGGAGCAGCTCGACAAGGCACCCCAGCACACGGCAACTTGATATATCTACAGCTAAAGTGCAGAGGGACAGGGGTAGCTCGACTAGGCACCCCAGCACAGGGCAACTTGATATATCTACAGCTAAAGTGCAGAGGGACAGGGGCAGCTCGACTAGGCACCCTAGCACAGGGCAACTTGATATATCTACAGCTAAAGTGCAGAGGGACAGGGGCAGCTTGACTGGGCACCCCAGCACAGGGCAACTTGATATATCTACAGCTAAAGTGCAGAGGGACAGGGGCAGCTCGACTAGGCACCCCAGCACACGGCAACTTGATATACAGTATCTACTGTACAGCTAAAGTGCAGAGGGACAGGAGCAGCTCTACCAGTCACCCCAGCACATGGTAACTTGATATATCTACAGCTAAAGTGCAGAAGAAGAAGAAGAAGAATCTGCATTTATATAGTGCTTTTCTTACATCCAAAGTGCTTTACAAGCAATGCTAGACTGGTAGTGAAGTGACTGATTGTGTGGTGGCAGCCATATCACACATTATCACCCACACACAGCCTGGGTAATTGCATGAACCGGCTTATGGGAAGGGGAATGTTGGCCAGGACACTGGGAATGTTCCCTACTCTTGTGAAGAGTGCCTTGAGTTCTTTTACTTCCACCTGGACACCCACCAGGACGGGCAGAAGGGACCTCAGTTTAACATCTCATCCAAAGGACAGCACACCCCAGCAGTACAGCAGCCCTCCCAGTGATTTTTAGGTGCAAGTCGAATCCCGGTGTGGGGCGAGAACCCACGACCTTCTGGTCCAGAGGCAGATGTGCTACCAACTGAGCCACGCTGACACCGCAGAGCGACAGGGGCAGCTCGACTAGGCACCCCAGCACATGGCAACTTGATATATCTACAGCTAAAGTGCAGAGGGACAGGGGCAGCTCAACTAGGCAACCCAGCACAGGGCAGCTTGATATATCTACAGCTAAAGTGCAGAGGGACAGGGGCAGCTCGACTAGGCACCCCAGCACAGGGCAACTTGATATATCTACAGCTAAAGTGCAGAGGGACAGGGGCAGCTCGACTAGGCACCCCAGCACAGGGCAACTTGGTATATCTACAGCTAAAGTGCAGAGGGACAGGGGCAGCTCGACTAGGCACCCCAGCACAGGGCAACTTGATATATCTACAGCTAAAGTGCAGAGGGACAGGGGCAGCTCGACTAGGCACCCTAGCACAGGGCAACTTGATATATCTACAGCTAAAGTGCAGAGGGACAGGGGCAGCTCGACTAGGCAACCCAGCACACGGCAACTTGATATATCTACAGCTAAAGTGCAGAGGGACAGGGGCAGCTCGACTAGGCAACCCAGCACAGGGCAACTTGATATATTTACAGCTAAAGTGCAGAGGGACAGGGGCAGCTCGACTAGGCACCCCAGCACAGGGAAACTTGATATATCTACAGCTAAAGTGCAGAGGGACAGGGGCAGCTCGACTAGGCACCCCAGCACAGGGAAACTTGATATATCTACAGCTAAAGTGCAGAGGGACAGGGGCAGCTCGACTAGGCACCCAGCACATGGCAACTTGATATACAGTATCTACTGTACAGCTAAAGTGCAGAGGGACAGGAGCAGCTCGACTAGGCACCCCAGCACATGGCAACTTGATATATCTACAGCTAAAGTGCAGAGGGACAGGGACAGCTTGACTAGGCAACCCAGCACAGGGCAACTTGATATATCTACAGCAGGGTTTTAAATAATTGATTAGCATTTTTTTTCTTGGGACAATGCTAACTGTACAGAAAGTATTTATATAGGTTTTCTAGAAGTGTTATGTTTGTTAAACATAGTGAGGCAAGTGCTATGCATTTTCACAATGTTTTAGCACTTTTATGAGCAAAACGCTAATCAATTTTTGGAGTTAAATAAAACCCTGTACAGCTAAAGTGCAGAGGGACAAGGGCAACTCGACTAGGCAACCCAGCACAGGGCAACTTGATATATTTACAGCTAAAGTGCAGAGGGACAGGGGCAGCTCGACTAGGCACCCCAGTACATGGCAACTTGATATATCTACAGCTAAAATGCAAAGAGACAGGAGCAGCTCGACTAGGAACCCCAGCACACGGCAATTTGATATATCTACAGCTAAAGTGCAGAGGGACAGGAGCAGCTCAACTAGGAACCCCAGCACATGGCAACTTGATATAGCTACAGCTAAAGTGCAGAGGGACAGGGGCAGCTCGACTAGGCACCCCAGTACATGGCAACTTGATATATCTACAGCTAAAGTGCAAAGAGACAGGAGCAGCTCGACTAGGAACCCCAGCACACGGCAATTTGATATATCTACAGCTAAAGTGCAGAGGGACAGGAGCAGCTCAACTAGGAACCCCAGCACATGGCAACTTGATATAGCTACAGCTAAAGTGCAGAGGGACAGGGGCAGCTCGACCAGGCACCCCAGCACAGGGCAACTTGATATATCTACAGCTAAAGTGCAGAGGGACGGGGGCAGCTCGACCAGGCACCCCAGCACAGGGCAACTTGATATATCTACAGCTAAAGTGCAGAGGGACAGGGGCAGCTCGACTAGGCACCCCAGCACACGGCAATTTGATATATCTACAGCTAAAGTGCAGAGGGACAGGGGCAGCTCGACTAGGCACCCCAGCACACGGCAACTTGATATATCTACAGCTAAAATGCAGAGGGACAGGGGCAGCTTGACTAGGCACCCCAGCACATGGCAACTTGATAAATCTACAGCTAAAGTGTAGAGGGACAGGGGCAGCTCAACTAGGCACCCCAGCACATGGCAACTTGATATATCTACAGCTAAATTGCAGAGGGACTGGGGCAGCTGTAATTCCCTATCGCTATTATACCCCTGTCTTTTTGCGCTTTACACAGAACAGTCCTTGCACCACTCTTCCTGATGCGCTTATTTGACCCAGTACCTCCTGCTGCCATGTTTATTCTGTTAGAGGCTTCAGCAGTTTGCAGGAGACTACCCACTTTTTTTAAATTACCAGCATTATTAATCTCTGAAGAAAAGGTTTTGTTGGAATTAGTACTGAAAATTTCTGTCATAGATGTGTAGCCATTACTGACAGTTCCATTCCCGTTAGGAATCTCACAGTTCTCCCCCTTTGATTTTACAAACTCCCCTGGAGACTGATTGATGTTTAAGTTCATGTCTTTTGAAACTTATCATCTGTGCAGGAACACATTGTGAAAATAAAGGCTTACTATTACCTTCTGGCTCTTGTGAAAGTGAATTTACAGTTGCGGCTTCAACTTGTGCAGAAGAGTTGATGATTTTTGCTTGATCCACCTGGGATCCTTTCTGGCTTGAAATTTCATTTTCTTCCTCTGCTGAGTTAGCGTCTTTTCCCAGACCAGCTCCAGTACCCTGTTGTTCTGTGGCACACCTTGATTTAGTAATTATGGTCTCCTGTCTATTTTCAGTATCCTCGATAGGAACAAATGCTAATTTTACCATTCCCGATAAATTCAGTGATGTAAAGGGGACTGAACTGACCTGCAGCTTCAGCATTTTAACTAGCTCTGCACCTGGAGTTGATATCAAAATACTTCTCAAGGCTCCACAGTGCGTTGTCTCAGTTACCACTGTAGCGATACACACCATCCTCGCTAAGTAAAGTCGGTGCCTCCCATTGCTTTGTATCTCCTCCTTCCTCCTGTCTCCTCTTGCATTCTAGTCTTTCCTCCTCCTTCCTACTATGTCTAATGTCCCCACTTCCTCTTCCCTTCCCATATGTGAGGCACTCAATGGATAACCTAGTATTTATTTGTATGTTGCCTCAAGGATACTCTTATAGTATTGCCTGCAGGTATTGGTATATATTGTAAACTACAAGTTACTTGTACATATTGTTTATAGAATTTTTTGCATTCTCAGACTGTTTGTTCTCCAGATTTCTCTAGTACATAAGCTTCATATTGTTATGTATTCATCCTGTGTACCCATATTCTGTATTATGTATACTGTTTTCTTATTGTACCTTATACTTAACTTAACTTCCCAAGTCCACCTTGAAAATGAGTTCACTCAATGGTGTTTCACCTAGTAAAATAAAGATTGATTGATATTCATTTCTGTTTGAGCGTTCTTTTTAAATATGGGGGTGTTCATTTTTTTGCATTTACAGTGGTTTGTCTCATGGATTTACCCACTTGCTTGCCAGTTGTAAAGGATGCAGAAGAAAGCTTGGCATGCTTGGTGTCCTTCCTTTTAGCTCCAAAAGTTGCACGGACACCAAATGCAGTAAGTGACAATAAAACAGTGTATGTACTGCTAGAAAGAATAAGTTTAAAATAAAGGAGATTATACTGGCAACAAGTTACCATGCAGGCATATTTAAAGTTAACTGCTGTGTGGGTTACGTCTGGTGAAACAGCCAAACTCTGGCACGGACGTGACCTGAATTTTTAAAGGAGTGGCAAATCCACTTATTAGAGTCATCAGCGGGTCTGATCATAATCATTTTTAAATATGGGATGGTTACCAAAAAATAATTGAGTTTGGAGCTAACACAGAAAGAAGAAACTTTTAATGCTTGCTTTCTCAGCACATCTTGAATATGCACATTTTAAAGCAAAGCTCCACACTGTGTTGAAGGCCCAGGATGATAGAATAAAGAAAGTAAAACAACATAAATTTGAAAGGGATAGAAGGGATTATGAGCAAGGTACAATCTTTGATTGGAGTAAGAAACAGGGAAATATATGTTCTATTTTAAAAAATAAAGAATATGACTATTATAGTAGTGCCTCTGGATCTGATAGTGATGAGCATTCAGAAGATGGGCAGACAGTGATCAATATTAGTCAAACAAATCGGTTGGCCACTGGTGAGGAACAACATTTTTAGAAATAAGCAGACAGCCCCAAGCAAGAGATCCAGTGACTGTGGTAGTTCAGCAGCAACTATCAATTATGCCTCCTGTGAGAAATGGAGAGCCATCACTGAACCTGGACCCCTTAGAAAAAGCACCACCCCCCAACACACAAATTCTTCTAGCACCAGCTCATCATCTTTACCCTACATTACCTATACTGCCCATGGGAACACAAGCGGCTTTACACAAGAGCCCCAGACTAGTAAGGTTTGCCGACGAGGTACCCGGAGGGGTACTTGAAGCAAGGGCAGAGTCAAGGCAGGGTTTGCATCACAACAGGGGAGGTTGGATGCATGAAAACAGCAATCAGGGCAAAAATCTGTGGCAGAATCTAGGGAGGGGCAGGGGAGGGAGCAGGTTCTGTCACAACAGGGGGGAGTCAATACTGGATGGTAGTCCAGCTGGAGTTACACAGCTGAAGGTATGTACTGATTTGGTTATAAATATTTCCTTCTATAGCCTCATGCCAGCAGAGCTATCGATATTAAATAAGGGGCTTTCCTTTATTCCTACATATCATGCCAGAGAATTCAATACAGTGGTGGATTTGCTTTGCTTTGGCCATAAGCTGAATTTAAAAACTATATTTTACAATGATACTGTGTCCTCTGATATCCCGAGTTGTGAAGAACAGTCAGAGACTGATAAGATATGGAGAAAGAAGTCCACATTTATGCCAGGAATGAATCAAACAGTGAATACCTTCTTGAAACAGTGTCAACAGGATTTGGAAGAACTCCTCAAATCTTTGCCAGTGCCTAACTACTACAGTTGTACCTCAGTGGAGAGGAAAGCTATTAAGAACTTGTAGCAGAATTCCACCATCATCATTCAGCCTGGTGGTGATGGACCAAGCTCAGTATAATTCTGCCATGCTCAAGCATTTAGGTGATGGGTCCTTTTAGCATACTTTATAATAGTGATCCTACAAAGAGTTTTGCTTCACAGATTGCTGTCACCTTATATCAGGCAGAATTGGAAGGCCTTATCTCCTCTGATACTTATCAATTTCTTCAGGTAGAGTGCCCAGTTATTCCAGTTATTTATGGCCCACCTAAAGTGCACAAGGAGAGAGAGAGAAAACCCTCCTATGAGGCCGATAGTGTCAAGTATAGGCTGTCTCATGGAGCCCTTGGCACAATTTATTGATGCCTATATAAAACCAGTGGCAATGAATACGTGGGTCTACCTTAGGAACACTACACATATTTTGAATTTGTTAGAGGAGATGGAGGTTCAAGAGGATTGGTAGTTGGTGACATTAGATATAAAATCACTGTATACCAATATTCCACACTGTGAAGGTTTGGCTTCAAACAGGCTTGGGATAGGCATAAGGGAGCAATACAGATAAGTGTGAATAGATAGGCCATTGACAGAGCAAAGGCCGATGGCACATTCATAAGGTAGAAAAAGAAATGGGCAGACTGGATGGGCCTTGCGATCCTGATCCGCCGTCAACTTCTGTGTTTCTATGACAGCAGTCTATGAATCACTCTCAGCTAACACTGCACTTAGTGGTGGTTTTATTTTGTTTATTTTGGATTTGCTTGAGTTGGTGCTGACCAAAAATGTTTTTTTTTTTTGTATCAGAATCAGTTATACCATCAGGTGAAAGGGACGGCCATGGGGGCAGCCATGGCACCCAATTATGCGACAATTTAGCTCTCTGAATGGGAAAAACAGTATATTCATGACACTGAGGTCAATTCATTCAGAAATCAGATCAATTTTTATTGTCGATTTATTGATGATATTCTACAAATATGGACAGGGGATCTTCAGGGATTGACACATTTTATAGCTTATTTGGAAAGCACCACCCAAATCTTGATTTCAATATGGTGGCGAGCCAGAAGCAAGTTTCCTTTTTTGGACCTAACCATTTTTAAAGATGGTGGGGGTAATCTGTTAACTAAACTCTATAGGAAGGATACTGACAGAAATAGTTTGTTATTCCAAAATAGCTGGCATCCAAGTCATGTTACGATGAACATTCCTACAGGTCAATATATGAGACTTAAAAGGAATTGCAGTAGTAAGGATGAATATGAAGAAAGCAAGGAGGATATGACACAATGGTTTTATAGGAGGGGTACAACATCAAGACTTTACAAAAGGCAAGAGAGAGAGTAGATACTATGGATAGAGATAATTTGTTAAAATACAGGAGTGATGTTTCACAGAAGGGTAATAATAAGGATAAAACTTCAGTGTTTGATAATAATGTAAGCTTTATTACTGTTTATAGTTCCTAGTGAAGAATGATGGAAAATACTGTGAAGACCAATTGGGACATTCTAAAAGCTGAGCCAAAGCTGAAGAAAGATGTGAAACAGGGTATGTACAAGAGAGGCAGCAACATGGCAGATCTCGTGGTTCATCATACTAGAAATTTGACGCCCAGGGTGAAAGTGAATTTACCAAATGGAAACTTTTGATGCGGTAACTGTGCAGCCTGTGATTATATACATGTTGGATCTAGCTTCCACACCACACCATTCCACACCATCAAAAGGAATATCAATTGAGAGATTTTATCTTGTGCTCTACAGAGGCAGGTGTTTATCTAGCCACATGTGGATGTGTGTGTTTTTATGTGGGAATAACAAGTCGGAAATTTAAAAACAGGATCCTGGAGTAAAAGTCTTGTGTAAGACTGGGGAAACTCACTAATGCATTGGCATTTAATATTCAGGAAAAAGGCAGTGGACACTCCTTCAAATTTAAGGGTTTGGAAGTAGTAACATTAGGCTCGAAAGGGGGAGATCTGAATAATAAATTGCTTTATCACGAGTCCTTTTGGCAACATAAACTACATGCAGGGGTATATCCAGGATTAAATGATACTTTTCAACTGTCCCCTTTCTTGAAAAATAGAAGATAATTTCATACATGTATTGGGATGTAAAGTAGTAGAGCCACAGGGAGGGTATATTAGGGGCTAATTAGTACTGTATATAAGTGACTCTGTAAGACTGCTGCTGACGTCTTAAAAAGCACCAGCAAGCGTGAAATGTTGATGTGATTTGCAATAGGGTGTGCTACCTTGTTTTTCAACAAATGATTTTGTATTTTTTAACCATTGTGGTTATTTTTGCCTGGGATTTGTGAGCCCACCTTTCTACTGTGTACATGCATTCTTTGTTGGCAGGTTCCGAAAAACTCCCTTGAGCCATGTTTTGTTTGTTTTAAATCATCCTTTCTGGGCATCATTGTTTCAAAATTTCATAGGCATTTAATACTTTCCTCTTCATCAATGAAGGACCATCCAACTCACTCATCAATCGACAAACCATCAAAAATTCCTGGGGTATGAGGGTTCTCATGTGAGGAGGGGAATATTAAGAGGTGCTGCTACTCACTCCATCCTAGAGTCTGCCATCTTGATCCCTTCTACATTTGTGTTGTGGGATTCTGTACTGATATTTTATGGGCATACATACATAGGCCTTATAGTTACAGACCATTTTGTTTGAGCATTGTTAGCCATATACTCATGCTTATTACTAGCATTGTCCATGTTTGACACTGACTGAACTGATATCATTTTGGAACTAGTGCCCATCAGTTTGGCCCACTGCATCATCCTGCTGTTTGGGGTGCTTCATCATCCCAGTGTATTACGTTATTTCATTTTTTTCCCCATTTCCTAATGCTTTTTGATGGGTGAGTCTGTGCAAACTTGTCCGCCGGTAAGAGAACCTTGGCAAACTTTACCTGTGTCAACGATCAAAATTTGTATGGTTAAACTTTAGGAGGTTTGCGCAGCCCTACTTGCTGTGTAAATCAACATATGAGATGTTATACTGCTGTAACACTACAAACTAGGGATGGGCGGATATCCGATCCGATAAATAAATACTGTCGGATTTTATACTTTCTGACCCAACCCGATCCAAACAGATACTGCACTGTATTTCAGGTCAGATACTCAATTTGTACATCTACATTTTCTCTTAGGAATTATACCACCAAAGTGTGATTTTATTTGAAAAAAAAAAAAAGAAAAAACTCCAAAAGACGTTATCATCCCTGCAAAACACCAGCTAGCGCACTCCATGCATGAGGTAACTTCATCAGCTTTGTCTGCCATTTTTGGCATTCTGTGACACAGTTGGGTATTGCTACAGCTGGAGCGGCTTCTGGCAACAAATGACAAAAGGTGAAGCCTCTCCCCATCTGTGTCAGGAATTTAAACAATGTTTCCACCAATCCCTGCATAAAATTCAAGGACAGACTATTAAGTCTTGATCCCGATATATAGCTTCTAACACTTTTTACCAAAGAACATTTTCCCTCACAGAGCGACTGTTTCACTGAAAGTAAAACAAAGAAAGATGCTCCCTTACATAGCACCTCTGAAACAAGAAAACAAACGGGTGCTTTTCTTCCAGGCTCAAAAATCAAAGCGTGGCGCCTCTAATGTACTTCACTTCACTTTATTTTATTTCACATTTATTCCACATTCTACACACAGCACCATTGTTTTAAGGGCAAAGCAACATTCCAGGGACAAAAAAAGAAAGACAAGCTGCTCTCTTTCATCACACTCATATTGAGGCAGTATAGTGCAGTGGTCTAAGGCTCTGAACTGCAAATCTGGTGATGTCCAGCAGACCAGACCTGGGTTTGAATCCCACAGCTTCCACTTGCATACTGTGTGACCCTGAGTAAGTCACTTAACCTCCTTGTGCTTCCAGGTCGCTCCTGTAAAAAAGCTTCTAGCTTAGTGTGCTATACCTGGTTAAACAACTAAATAAAAAAAAAAAAAAAAACAATCAGGCAGATGTGAGGTGAAGAATATGATAATTAAATGGCACTCATACCTCTGCTATCTGACCTGGTCAGATAGCACCTTGTGATTATCCGGATCCAATATCAGGCTATTTTTTGCTCTCCACCTACCCCTACTACAAATACTATCACAATAGGAGTTAGCTGATTTATAGTTGCAAAAAGGGACTACAGTACTTTATGTCCAAACACAGTTACAACAGTAAACTTCATTGTTTCCACAAGCTAAATTATGTCTTTTTCCTTATTTTACTGGTTTAACAAGTTTTCTCCACATATTATAAGTGTGATAAAGCACACCAGGGTGTATGATTATGGTTAATAAATGAGGGTTACTCACCTGTAACCATGGTTCTAGGAGTGGTATATGGTGCACATCCACACTCTGGCAGTCTACCTTTCCCTTTAAATCCAGCTGGAATGTATTCAAGCTAAGCTCCTCCCACCCACCTGGGTGGTATACTCCTTGGCTATGCCCCATGACATCAGATCTTGCATGCTGGAAGCAGGGATGAATGTGCCACTTGCCAGGGGAAGTTGATTGGGATGTGTGGATGTGCACCACATACCACTTCTAGAACTATGATTACAGGTGAGTAACCCTCATTTCTAGGGGGTATGGATTGGAGCACTACTCATACTCTGGCAGACTTCTGGCGGTTCTCTGAGAGGAGGGGGCAAGGCACACACCCCTATCTGGTGAACAGGGATTGGAGAACTGAGGTCCCCAAATCAGCATCCCAGCATGACTCAAGGTCGATGTGGTAATGGTAATGAAGATGTGTGCTGACTTCCAGGAAGCAGCCCTGCAAATCTCCTGGAGAGGGCATCCCTGGAAGAAGCCACCAAAGTGGAAGGAGCACTAAGCCCTACAGGATGCTCCCTGCCAGCCAACTTATAGTAGATGTTATTGCAAGAGGCAATCTACCTGCCAATCACCTATTTAGCTGCTGGTCTGCCAGGTGTGACTTCAGTATAGGTGAGAAGAGCTGGTGAAGCTCTCCCTGAACTTCAGTTGTGTGCTTCTTCTAGTAAGAGAGTGCTTGCCTCACATCCAATGTGTGTAACCTGTGCTCGACCTCCATGGTTGAAGTGGTGAAGTACACTGGGAATTTAATCACTTGATTAAGGTGAAACTCTGATAAACCTTCAGGAAGAACTACAGGTGGGGCAGAGGACAACTTTGTCCTTGTGGAACACAAAATAGGAAGACTCCACTGACAGCACCTGGAGGTCACTGATCCTTCTGGTGGAGGTGATAACCACCAAGAAGGTGATCTTCCATGACAGGTGTGACATGTCTCAGCTGTGCATTGGTTCAAATGGCTTGCCAATGAGCACTGCCAGTACCAGAAACAAGTCCCAAGGTGGTGGAAGTTCATGCATCAGCAGACAGCAGGGACAGGTGGTCAAAGCTCTTAAAGAAGCACCCAACCACCTCCTCCTGTGCCAATGGTGGCATGCCAGCCCACACCTGGTATGCAAAGATGGCTGTCTGGTTCACCTTGAGGGCCATCGACCTCAGGCCTGACTGAGAGAAGGACCAAAGGCAGTCCAGAATGCTAGTCAAAGGGCAGGCCATGGGGTCCAGCTCCCTGCCTTGGCAGCAAATGGAAAATTTCTTCCATGTGAAGGAGCAGCACTGGTGGGTTGACTCTTTCCAGGAGACTTCCACAACATGAAGAACTTCCTCAGAGAGATCTGAAGCCTGGAACTCTAGCTGTTCAGGAACTGGGATGTCAGGTGCAAGGACTGAAGATCTGGATGCAGAACCTTCCCCTTGTGACACAAGAGCAGGTCTAAGTGAAGGGGCAGTCACCACGGAGGCATGCTGCTGAGGCTGAGTAGATCTGGGAAACAAAACTGGCATGGCCAGTCTGGGGCTACCAGGATCATTCACACCTTGTCCCTCCGCACCTTGATCAACACTTTGTGGATCAGGGGAAAGAGAGGGAAGGCATAAAGGAGGAAGGGGTCCAGGGCCTCATGAAGACATCCCCCAACAGTGTCCTGCACTGGGGGGGAGCAGGTGCAAAACAGCCTCAGCTTTGCGTTCTCTCAGGAGGCAAACAGGTTGACCAGAGGAGTGCCCCACTGGGAGAACAGGTGGTTTACTACCTCCTGATGCTTGGATAATTTGTGAGATGCCTAGTCCACCTGGCTGAGGGTGTCCGCTAGCAGGTTGGAGACTCCTGCTACAAGAATCAGCAGGAGATTGTCATCCAAGCTGCACATGAAGATCCAGGCACAGAAGGCCTCCAAGCACAACCAGAGGGAGTGCATTCCACCCTACTTGTTCAGGTTGTACATGGTCATGGTATTGTCCTTCAGGATCTGCACAATCTGACCCAAGGCAAATGGAGTGAATTCTGTCAAAGCCAGGTGGATTGCATGAAGCTCCAGCAGGTTGATGTGGTAACAAGATTTCCTTGGGGTCCAGAAACCATGGGCCCTGTGATCTCAGGCATGCTCCCCATCCCATCAGAGATGCATTGGTTGTCAGGGTGACTGTCAGCTCTGGGATGGCAAATGATAATCCTTCCTCGAGGTGCTCAAGGATGAGCCACCACTGAATGGCATCCCACACATACCATGACTGGCTGGTCCAGGTGACATAGGAGCTGAGACCACTGGCAGGCCAACTCCCACTGCAAGAGGCACATCTGCCAGTGGCCCATGTGACCACACTGATGCAGGATGCCATGTATCCCAGCAGCCACAGGAAGTCTCGGGCAGGGTGCCAGCACCCAATCTGAAGTGTTCAGGCAAAGGAGGTAAGATCTGATGCCCGGTTCTGCAGGTAGTCGGGCCTTGGACTGGAGGGAGTCTAGCCAGTGGGACGGATGGACTGGAATGTGTAAGAAGGCATCCTGGAGGTCCAGAGAGCAGAACCACATGTCCTGTTCCAGGGATGGAAAGATTTGGTTCAGAGTGCCCATCTGGAACTTGTGCTTCCTCAGGAACTGACCGAGATCATGTAGATAGAGTATGGGGCACTAACCCCCATCTGTTTGGGGACCAAGAAGTAGCTGGACACTAAGTCCCTGCTAGCCATTGTGTCTGGGATGCAAGCTATGGCTCCTTTCTCCATGAGCTGAGCGATGTCCTCCCTGAGGAGTGAACAATGTGTCCTGCAACATCATGGACTCCCATGGAGCATGGGCTCAGTAGTGTGGGAGAGCCTCGAAGTCGAGCAGCAATCCACTGCCCACCATTTCTAGCACCCAACTGTGTGAGGTGATGGTGGATCAGGCATGCCACAAATGACAAAGCCAACCTCCACAGGGAGCTGAGGCAGGGACTAGACAGGCAGGAGGCAGACACTCCATGACCCATCACTGAGCAGCCTGGGAGGAGGCACTGGCACCAGCTGCCAGAAGGACCCCACTGCCCCAAGCCCAGGGCTTTTTGGAGCCTTGACTGGCAAACTATGCTTTAGGGTGCCAGACCTTTGATTACCCCAGCTGGTACTGCTGCTGTTTTGGTTGCTGGGATGGAAAGGGCTGAACCTGAAAGAACTTTTTGTTTTGCCACTTTCCCGACTGGTCCTTCTGGAAGAATGTCACTGAGTCGAGGGTGGCAATGGACTTCTCAATCATAGCAAAGTAGCCATCCACCCCAGGGTCAAAAAGGTTGGTGCCCAAGAATGAGGTGATGGCCAATTTGTGCTGAGTGCTAGCAGTGAAGATGGAAATCTGCAGTCAGGCCCTGCGAGGTATCAGAACTACGGTCACCACAGACTGGGTGCAGGAGTCTCCGATGTCCAAAGCTGTCTGAGGCTGGTGTTTAGCCAGCACTGGACCATGGTTTCTGACCACTTTAACTGAGGACTGTAAATATGCAGAAAGGCAGAAGAGGACATGGTTGAGGACACCCATTAGGGTATAACAAAAGTTGGTTATCATCAAGTCATAACCGCTTGACGGAGGCCCAAGGAGGGCACAGCATAGACATTCTAGGATATGTGGTCCAGTATCTTAGAATCCTTGTCAAGGGGTCTGACCAAATCCCCAGCATTACCTGTCTTAAGGAAGACTGAGTCCACCATCAACACCTCAGCCAAGGGATGGATGGAGAAACTGGACAGGGAATGGGTCAGGACCACATACATGCAGACCCTGTGGGTCAAGGGCACTACACAGGAAGCCGAGTGCTGCCAGAGCTCCATCATAGGTCCCAGAATAACCTCTGCCACATGGAAGGCAACCTCTGGGGAATCATCCTGATCCAGGATCTCCATTAGGGGTATTTGGCCCACTTCTGGACTGGCTCCAAGGGGATATCCATTGATTCCGAGATCAACCAAAGCAAAGCCCCACAGGAAACCAAACTGTATTCAGTGATCAGGTCTTTGGCCAATTCACAGTCAAAGCCTGGGGTCCTTGAGTATTGCATAGAGGACCCATCAGAGTCCAAAGACTTCTCAGAGACCATCCTTGGCCAACTTTTTTCATGGACCACCCTGGACTTGTCTGAGTGGGTGATCTTGACTGACAGCTGACTGGAAAGGCCAGTACCTGGGGGGGAGACCTTGGTAGGAGCTCCCTGTAAGGTCCACTTGGGAGCAGTTCCACCCTAAACAGTAGAGAGGCCGGTGCTGGAGACACTGGGCTGGGCAAGATCAGGGAAGACCAGGGAAGCACAGAGGCTGGGAGGAGGGGCCTGTCTTGCCCAAGGACATGTGAATTAAATAAATCCAGGGATTAGATTATGAACAAAGACTGAAAGAACTAGATCTGTATACCTTGGAATATCGCAGATTAAGGGGGGATACGTGCCTGATTTTTCAAGCACTGTCAGATCCACATCTGTGGGAGCAGCTGGGCCTCACCCTTAGAGACCAGGGCCAAGATTCACAAAGATACAAAAATTCCAGCAGTTGTAGCAGAATGTCGGCGCCAAAGGGTGACCACTTGAGGAGCCACAGGAGTCCTGCAGCGGCAGGTATTCTCAAAGCTGGAGCTGGATTACGACTGGCTCCATGATATATGGCTGCTTGCAGGAGGTGTTTCCCAGAAGATCTCCTTGCAGCTGCGGCAAGACTCTGTCTTCCACCCCTGGGAAGCTGGAGGAATGCAGGAAAAGGCCAACTGGTAAAGTGCAGACCAGGGGAAAACAGAATCCCCATGGGAACACAAGCAGGGGAAATGGAAGTATAGGGAAAGGGTGGAAGGTAGTACTGCTAAATGCCAGAAGCTTAGGCAATAAAATGCCTGCACTCCAGGCGATGCTAACTGAGGGATCAGTGGATGTGGCAGCGGTTACTGAGACCTGGGCCACTGCAGGACATGACTGGGACCTGAACCTGGAGGGTTACACTATGTTCAGGAAGGACAGGGGGGAGGGAAGGGGAAGAGGGGTGGCAATAATTGTCAAAAACTGCATTGGCATAGGGGGAGTAGAGGAGGCAGAGGGAACCATGGAGGTGATTTGGGTCACCTTGATAACAAGGGGGGGCAAGAGAGTAAAATAGAGTGGTATATAGACCTCAGCTTGGCAGAGGAGCTGAGGAGAATCTGGTGGCAGATGTTGGGAGACACTGCAGATTGGGCAGGGAAGGGTGGTGGTGTTGGGGACTTAAACATGCCAGGAACAGACTGGGAGACTATGACATCCTTGGTGGCCAGGGAACAGAGGTTGTTGGATGTCTTTCAAGATGCGTTCCTAACTCAGCAGGTGGGGGAACTGACCAGGGAAGCATGGATACTGGATGTGGTCCTGGCAGACAGTGACCAGATTGGGGGCCTGGAGGTAAGGGACCCATTGGCGGGGAGTGACCATGCCACGGTCTGGTTCTGCCTGGACCTAGGAGGGGTAGAAGGCTGCACAAAGACAGAGGTAACTGACTTCAGGGGGGGTGGATTTTAAGGAAATAGGAAGAATCCTTAAGGAACATTTGGATGTGATTGGGTCAGACATGGACGCTGACAGTAGTTGGGAAATAATCAGGAGAGGGGTGAAGGATGCTACCAGCACCTGTGCCAGAGTAAGACGAAAATATGGTAGGGCCCAAAAACCCTGCTGGTGGACCAGGGAGGTCCAGGAGGTGGTACGGGGAAAGAAGGCAGCCTATAGGCAATTCAAGTGCTCAAGGAATGAAAGGGATCAAGGGGAGTAGGAACTGATGGCTAGGAGGGCCACTAGGGTGGTGAGCGGGCTAAGGCAAGGAAGTAGCAGAACCTGGCAAGGGAAATTAGGAGAGGGAACAAGGGGTTCTTTAGATACATTGGGGAAAAACGAAGGGTGAAGGGGCAGATTAGCAGGATTAAAACAGGAGAGAGATGGGCACAAGACCTGGGGGGAGCAGGCTGAGTTACTAAATGAGTACTTCACCTCAGTTTTCACCAAGGAAAATGGGGGTGCTGCATCATACATGGGAGGAGACAGTGATACTGAGGAAGGGGGACCCTTATCGATCAGCGGGTCTGGGAAGAGGTGGAGACATCACTGGCAGGAGGGGGGAAGGCTAAGCAGGGAGAAGAGGTAGCAGAGGTGGAAATCACAGCAGAAAGAGTGAGGGAAGCCCTCAGGTCCCTTAAGATGGAGAAAGCACCGGGGCCAGATAAATTACATCCCAGAGTGCTGAAGGAACTTGCGGATGTCCAGGCGAAACCCATAGCAGAGCTTTTCACCATCTCTCTGAGGATATGGTGGGTGCCCCAGGACTGGAAGGTGGCGCATATAGTACCTATCCACAAGGGTGGATCAAGGGAAGTGGCAGGGAACTACAGGCCTGTCAGCCTGACATCGGTGGTGGGCAAGGTGATGGAGGGCATTGTCAAGGAGAGGCTAGGGGGGACCTGGAAAAGTCAGGGTGCCAGGATGATAGACAGCATGGATTCATCCCCGGGGAAATTGTGTCAGACAAACCTTGTGGAGTTCTATGACTGGGTGATGAGTGCCTTGGACCTGGGTAGACCAGTGGACGTCCTCTTTCTATACTTCAGCAAGGTATTTGACTCTGTTCCTCACAAGGGCCTGTTGGATAAGCTGGGAGAAATGGGGTGGGGAACCAGATGATCAGATGGATAGACAATTGGCTCCAGGACTGGAGGGTTGTAGTTGGCGGGATAGTATCATCCCCAAAGGAGGGTCAATAGTGGGGTCCCACAGGGATCAGTCCTTGGGCTCCTCCTGTTCAACGCCTATGTCCCTGACATAAGGACAGGTATCAGGAGTGAGATGAGTCTCTTTGTGGATGACTCAAAACTGGGGGTGGTGGTGGATGTGGAGGAGGGGAGGGTGGCCCTACAGAGTGACCTGGAGACTCTAGAAAGATGGTCTAGATAGTAGAAGCTGAGGTTCAATGCAGGGAAATGCAAGGTACTGCACCTGGGGGACAGAAACCTGGGCCAAATGTACACCCTGGGGAGGGAAATGCTACAAGTCTCGATGGCTGAGAGGGACCTGGGGTGGTGGTGGATGTTAAGATGAACAACTCAGAGACTTGTAGGAGGGAAGCAGCCAAGGCCAACAGGATGCTGGGATGCATCGCTAGGGGGATCACCTCCAGAAGGAGGGAAGTGATACTCTGTATAACTGCTTGGTGAGGCCACACCTCGAGTACTGCGTGCAGTTTTGGAGGCCACACTTAAAGAGGGACATTAAACTCCTGGAGATGGTCCAGAGGAGGGCAACCAAATGACTTGGGGCTTGGGGGACAGGACCTATGGGGAGAGGCTCGAAGAGCTAAATATGTACACATTGGAAGAGAGCAGGGGGACATGATAGAGGTCTTCAGGTACATGAAGGGGGTAAATAGAGGAGGAGCAGTCAGGGTGCTTCAAAGGAAGGAGGAGGGGGCAACTAGAGGGCATGGGTGGAAGCTGGAGGGGGGAAGATTCAGGGGAGAAAGGAGGAGGTGCTACTTCCCTGAGAGGGTGGTGGAGCCATGGAATGTGCTGCCCAGGGGCTGGTGGAGGCAGAGATGGTGGAGGGGTTCAAGAGGGGGTGGGACAGATACTGGGGAAGGGTTCTGGAAGCAAAATCCAGTGCAGCGAGAATATCCATAACTGGGAAGGGAGAAGCCAGAGACGGCGAGGGGGGGCAGAAAGGTCAGCTCCCAGGGTGGGGGCTGACCAAATGAGCAGACACGAAAGACCATTAGGCCTATTCTGCTGGCATTTTAGTATGTTAGTAAGATACTACAACTGGTGGGAGCAGCCATAACATCCTCCGCAACTGCTGTGGCTGAGAATCGCAACCAGCGCAGCTGTGGGCAATTTCAGCCCGCAACTGCAGTTGCGGAGTGGGACTTTGGTCCCAAATGTTTTGAGAATCCTGCCCCAGTTCTACAACACAAGAGCCCATCCCCTACAGCTTAAGGGTGATAGATATAACACGCATACACGCAAGCATTGGTTCTCGGTGAGGGTAGTTAAAATTTGGAATGAACTACCTATTGAGGTGGTAGGAAGTAAAACTATGGAGGCATTCCAGCACACCCTAGACTGCTACATGACTAGAAAAAAATATTACCGGGTGTCCATAGATTCTATAGTGAGCTACAATGGACTTTGGTCTCTATAGAGCTCAGGGTAACCTATGAAACCTATGAAAGGGCCCACTGCTGCCACATGAACTCCTTCTATCACTGACACTGCTTGCAATGGAGCCTCTCATCATCCAAAGATAATGAGGAGGAGGCATGCCAGTGGCGCTTCTGGGCCAAGTGTTGAGCATGGGAGCATGAGGAGTCCCTCAACCATGATCTCGATCAAGACCTAGATCTCAACTGACAACTAGAGCATCCATGGTGGGGAGAAGCAGAAGGAGGGGCCATAAACTGGACATGCACTAGCTCCTGCTGTGAGACCTCAGAAGGAGGTAACTCCTATGAGATGATAGGGTGGTCAGTGACCTGCTCCCAACTCTCCTGGGAGAGGATTGAAAGGACCAGTGTCCTTGAGATCTGGTCATCCTCAATCCCCTCAGACAATAGGTCAACTGGGTCAAGAAACATCTCGACCAGCTGGTCAGCCTGCATCATGGCCAACAAGCCTGATGGGGGTACCATGCAGCTGGCAGCCTGATCCTTGACCCAAACTGGCTGACCACTTGATGGTTGTTGAGCAGTCAAGGGAATCACAGGAAGAACATGTTCATTACTTGTCCATGAACATTGGCATGATTTCCTTATCTTCTTTTTATCACTATGAGAAGGGCCTTCTCCAAGTGTTTGCAGGGATTGGCACATTTCACAGAACATGCCTGTAAAGGATGCCCCAACACTGACCTCAACCAGGAGCAGCATGGATGCTGAAGAAGCACCCGCTGCAGCCTGAGGCATCACCTCTTCCATGGCTGCAAGCTGAGTAACCGAGCCTGCAGCCACAGACACCACCTTGTGTGCATCCATTGAGCAGAACTGGGGGGCCCTTTCATCTGTCCAGCTGACCAAGGAAGAGGTGTGCATAACAGTCTTTGAGCAACAAGGGTGGAAGTGATTTGCACAGGCCACAGGCCTGGGTGTCATTCTCTGCCCCAAGGCACTAAATGCTCGAGCATGGGTCTGGGACATCTTCTGGTTGCAAGCAGCACAACATTTAAATCCAGGACCAGACCGGACTTCTTTGTGATCCATGTTAGGAATGGAAAAGAATTTGAAGGATCTGAAGCAATTCGAAGATGTAGTAAAAGTAGGAACTACTTTAGGGCCTACAACACACATGGATGTGCAAAGGAGGAGAGCTGACTCTTCAAACAGAAAGGAAGATCTGACATCACATGGCAGAGCCAAAGAGTATACCACCTGGGTGGGTGGGAGCAGCTTAGCTTGAAGGTGTTACAGCTGGATTTAAAGGGAAAGGAAGACTGCCAGAGTGTGGATAGTGCATCATACCCATGCCTCTAGAATTACACTTCTCTGTCGGGTGTTTAAAGACACTCTGCACAAGTGCCTCATACCTAACAACACCCTTGAGAAGTGTGTGATTATTGACCCATAATCACACATCCTGTCATGCCTTATTGCTTACATAACTGCATCTGTGAGTTCATAAACATTGAGGTGGTTTATGTCCTCCTGGATATGAAAAAGAGTGTAAAGACATGCACACTGGCTTCAAGAACCTGAGAGTCAAATTCAGGCTGGGAGGTAGTAAAGGCATGGTAACTGAGGAGGAAAAGGATTTGGGGATAGTTATAACCAGCAACCTAAAGCAGTCCATGGAGTGCAAAAAGGCGGCAGCCAAGGCTGACAGAATGTTGGGTTGCTTAGCCAGGGAGTTTATAAGCAGAAAGAAAGCGTGATCCTGCCACTGTACAGTTATAGCCAGGGACCAAAATGGTGTCACATATTAGTAACACAGTGAGTTCGGGGTTGTGGGTTACAGGGGTTTTGGTGAGGGGTTATTAATATCGGGGCAGGGTAGGAGGAGGTTTTTCAGTTAAAGTGATAAGATTTCAGATTTTCGTCAGTTTTATCTGAAAATCTGAAATCTAAATTTTTTGCTAAACTCTGAGGTCTCCATTTTTATAATAGATTACAAGCTTAATTACAGTGATTTTACTGTTTACTGTTTTATCTCATTTACATGAATTGTAGTCCAGTCATAAATAATCAAATTAGCCTTTGGTGTACAAATTACCTTTTTATTATGAACTATTTTTAAAGATACTTTGCTCTCCTCGATGCAGATGTTTTCTTGATAAAGGTTAACTGGCCAAAACGTTACTTTAAAGTTCTTGTTCTTCATCCACATATAATTTTTCTTAACAGATTGGGTCCTCCAACCTCTGTGTAAGCACCAATCAACATTGGGGCTTACTTGTTGGGCTCACAGGCTCCAGCAACCTCTCTAACCACTAGAAGGATTTTCTTTACTTCTTTATACCCCAGTCCCCATGGAACTACAGCTGTAGAACTGTGCAGGCATCAGGAGAGGCAGAAAGGGGCCCATGGTGGTAGTCTAGCCCAGTGGCTCCTAGACAGATCCTGTGGCTTCTGCCACATTTGCTATCCCATGATCCTAGCCCTGGATGGAACTGTATGTGCAGGACAAGGCACAAAAGTAGCATTGTGAGTACATAAGCACTTACTGACCCCAGGACAGGCAACAGGGTCTCGTGAGCAGGAACTGTCTGCATTGAGCACCATCTCAGAAAATCATGCAGGAGAGTGAGGAGAGAGCAAGAGAGAGAGAGAGAGAGAGAGAGAGAGGCTCCATTGCTGGCCCTTTTCCTGGCTCCACAATTCTTTTTCATTGGCAGTGCAGTCCAAGGGCAGTGGTCAAGGCAAAATGAATTGTAGCCATGCGAGGCATAGATAAAAGCAGCAGGAGGCTGTGAAACCACTACAAGATTTGTGAAAAAATATGACTGACTACATGCAGTCAGAAGTCCTCTGACCCCCACAAGGACTGCAATAAAGGGATCAGAGGTGCTACAGTGTTTCTGCCCATGAATTTCAACAAGGTGCTCAGTTTTTGCAGGACCTAGCCATTCAAACCAGATGCATGGCATCTGTCAGCCGATCAGACATCGATTTTCACACACTATAATCAGGGACTTTTGTTTTTATGGCTGCAGGGTTGAGCTTTGCAAGACACTTTGCTAGGACTGTAGAAATAAGGAGCTCACCAAATGTCTAACAGACTTCTTTTTTATTGGAGTTTTATAGCAATCCCTCTTCTCAGCAGTCTGCACTACTTTTTCTCTGTTAGTGTTTCCCAGTGAGGAATGAGGTTCAGATTTCTCAGATCAATACAGAATGAAGTGTTGTTTTTACAGCAGGAGATCAATGCTGTTGTCTGTAACTGTAAAAAATACAAACCACTGCAGAATACTTTCTGCAGTGGTTGGTATTTTTTCCTTCACTTTGACAGTGTTTTTAAGTTTTGATGTGAAATAATGGTCACAATATTTGTACACACATTCAGTCTTAATTTGTGTATCATTTTAAGAGAGTTTTTATATAACTCAGAGAAAACACATTTAAAACATGAGTGTGACAGATTAGCTATTTGATTAGCAGACATCCATGAGACTAGTAAATCAAAGGCCCTGTCCACACTACGCCTCTGTAATGTTACAAAGGGTGTAAAACGTTACCGTAACAGTTCGCGTTTACACCTGTAACGCTACAGGAGGCGTTTTCATAACCGTTGTTGAAACCACTTATGAGGTGGTTTCAACAACGGTTATGAAACCAGTCCCACCCTGGTAACATTACCGGCGGTAGTGTGGACGGCCAGTAACGGTCCCCTGCAGGGCATGAAGTGCAGCGTAAGCTGCATTGTGGGATCAGGTGCCACTGTAATGGTCGCCCAGCTCCCGATGTGTGGACCGACGGTGCCGGTCCCGTAACAGACACCGCCAAGGTGTGGACGCACTGCACCACTCGGCGGCCATAATGGATTGCATCTGTTACCAGGCGCGAGTGGTGTAGTGTGGACAGGGCCACAGATCACAGAATGAAATGCCGTGAACTGACTCCTCAGATGTTCTAAATCTCACTGAAGCCGAGGAAAGAGTGTGTGTGTGCGTGTGTGCATATGTGTGTGTGTGTGTGCTAAAGGATATTAATTAGAAATATGTAAAACACAACTCTGTGTTCATTTGTCAGTATTATTTGTGAATATTTAGACTTGCACTGTTTAAACGTGCAGTCTGCAATTAGTATTCATTAGTAAAAGTGCAACCTGAAACAGGATCACCTTGTACACAGGGCTCTGTTGCCCTAATGATGTTAGTGTACTCAATATGTCTGTATGAAACTCAAGTCTTTTACTACTAAATAGCATGCCTGCATATGTGAAACAAAAGCCCAGAGAAGCACCAACAACCAATTGGAAACAAGCCTCTGAACCCACATTTCAGGATCTTTTTTTTTTTGGTCTTCACAAAAATCATGGGCAAAGCCTGCTAGAGAGCGCAAGTTCACTCACTGCCCCTTTATTCTATTCTTTTTTGTTAACTGGGTAAGCCCCACTGGGCACAAGTGCCTGTATTCAGTGGTAATCCAGGAGCACTGGGTGGCTAAGGGACTTACTCAGAGTCACACAGTATGCAAGTGGAGGTTGTGAGAATCAAATCCAGGTCTGCTGGATGTACCAAGCTCATTCACAGCTCATTACTCTAACCTCCAGACTATACTGCCAGTCCCTTCAGAACATGCCATCTGCCAGTCAAATTCCTGCACCAAACAGCAGACAACCCCAGGATGTTTGGTTCACAGAGATAGGAAAGCAGCATCAGACTATGTTTGTAGAGTGGCTAATTCAGTTCACAAGTGGCTACAAAATGGTGCATTTTAGCCAGTGGCTAATTTTTAGACCCTAGCATTCACTCAGCTGGCATGAAGCAGCACCAGACCATTTGCTGGATGTGTAAGAGAAATATTTTGTACTCCTGCCCACATCATATTGTTTTATACTTAGAAATTGCTGTTGCCCAACCCCGATTAGTTCTTGGCTGGCCCGGTGGCACTGAGCTCTGGGTCACTAGTCTTACCTTGCACCATGCCTTTGACCCATGATCAGGAGCAGACTCAGTTCACCAGGGGTCAGCTGGGGAGGAGAGGACTGAATGTCTGATGGACAGCTCCCCTATTCAGGCGAGGGTTGGTTGTGCATCCTGCAGTTCTGGCAACTCCCAGTGGAGACTGGGAGCATTGCCACTAACAGGGCACATACATGGGGTATGGAAGTGGTGCCAAATGACCCCTTCCATGCCTGTTGCACACTGGACATCATTGCATGGCCACGCCTCCGGGAACTCAAACAAGGAAAAAGGCTCTGGCATCCAGGAATGCGAAGGTGGGTCCAATGGATGGCCCCCCATGCTCAATGCTGAGTCTACCCCAGACAGACTTTGAATCTCCTCCTTGCTCCAGCTGCCCTACTAAATTCTAGATAGAGTGCCAGAGGAGTAGGCAGTGCCAGCTTGGAGGATCAGAGCTGGGAGGTTGGGGGTCCACAGTAGAGCGAGGAGAGATCTTGAGATGGAGGCTAGGTCTAGGGAGATCTCAGGCAGAGCGGGAGTTGGCTGGTCCAAGAGCTCACACTGAAGAGAGTTCTAAGGGGCAAGAGAGGGAAGTGTAAAGAAAGTAAAAAAAAAAATCCTATTAGTTCGTATTCTTTATCACAGCCCTTTGTGGGAATAAGGAACCTAGAGAATATTACACACATATATGCACGGGGGATAACTAAAAGACAATTTTACACAATTATGAGACAACTATATATGGACATACGTACTCTGTTGTTTCAGAATTCCTAGTAATAAATCCAAGTATTAGAGAAAACAGCTTCAGAAACAGGAAAATAATATGCTGTTATCATTTTTTTAGTGTTGTGTAGAGGCATGACATCAGACTGTAAGTGGCTGACAGGTATCCGGGCATCCCTCTGCACTCTGTCCACAGGAAAATACATGTGACCAGCTGTCACTGAGCTTGCAACACCTAGCTGTCTCAACACCTCTATTATCCATTTGATTATTGTGTCTATGTAGTATAGTACAACATGAATTATGTGTGTCACACAGTTTACAATATGGACATTGCATATATTAATAATTTTACACTGTAGCATTTGAATCACATGACCTGTCATACATAGAAACATAGAAGCTGACAGCAGATAATGACTGCTGAGCCCATCTAGTCTGCCTGTATTTAATTATTGTATGTTCACTTTTGCTGCAGACTCAACTTAATCTACAACACTGTCTCTTACACCTTCTTCTGTCCTCCAAACCAAGAGTTAATTGGTTGAACAGAATTGCAGTCCCATTAAAAAGTGATTTTGCAAAACTGAATTTACAAACAAATCAAAACGAAAAAAAAATAAGGTTGCAAATTGTAACAAGCATCCTTGGCAAACTGTAATTACTGTGTAGACAATGTCTGGATTATTAAAAATAAAACAAAAATAAATAAAATCCCATATTGTAGCTTACTCAACATTAATGTGCAGCTGGGTACCATCATAATACAGTAAATTCATACGGTATGCACCTATCATGGTGTCACGACTATGAGTAGTATATTCCTTCACACATGTTCCCATTGATTTTTTCAGTCTTGCTAAATTCGTATATTATTACTAATTTAATTAGCAAGCCTGTGTAGCTTAGTACAACATTAATTATTTGTACCACACAGGTTTCACTATCAGCAATGTGCATATTAATAATTTTACACTTTCTCCATTTTTTCCAATTCTTTCAATTCTTCCAATTGTTTAACCAGCTGAGACACACTAAGCTGAAAGCTTGTTTGCAGGTGCAACCTGGGAGTACAAGTGCTCAGTGTCACACAGCATGCAAGTGGAGGCTGTGGGATTCAAACCCAGGTCTCCATATTTGCAGCTCAGAGCCTTAAACTACTACATTATACTGCCTCCACTACTGACATTTGAATCGTCAAACCTGTCATACATAGAAACATAGAAACTGATGGCAGATAAGAAAAAATTACTCACCTTAGTAATTGCTTTTCTTCTCATGGAGTCTTGCTATATTAGGACTTATTGCAGTTAGCCACTGCACTTGAACTGCCCCGGAGAGGAAAGAGTTAACTCCAGAGAATCTGGAGTTCTAAAGCACGAGGGCGCTATACCAAAGCTCTATCTGGGCAGTTTCAAATGAAACTGTCAGATCTTTACGAAGCTAACACTAAGCAACAAGTCTGTGTGGAAAGCTCTACACTAGGCAAAATGGCTACCTACTAGTAGTAATAACAACAATAGAAACAACAATAACAATAATAAGAATGAATAATGGTATTATTAGTTTTCCCCCCCTGACAAGCACTATTAGGAACCCCCCCTTCCCCCAAAGACTCAAGTCCAGGAAGGGGGCCAACAAATCACTCAACCAGAAAACCCTAGTTCCCTAACCCTAAATAAAGAGGGTGAAGGGAAGAACTACAATGGCATGACACAGTGCTTGCACTAATTTGCCACCCCCACCCCAGTAGAAGTTCTGAGAGGGGCAGGTTGGGGTGGTCCTAATATAGCAAGACTCCATGAGAAGAAAAGCAATTACTAAGGTGAGTAATTTTTTCTTCAAACACCATGAAGTCTTGCTATATTAGACTTATTGCAGATTACACAGCAGTACCTCCATGGAGGAGGGTCAGAACCTACTTAGGAAATAGGCTCTGAAGCACAGCTGTGCTAAAACAGCATCTCTCCTGGACTGAAATCCAGGGAATAATGCTTGGTAAAAGTGTGAACTGTCTTCCAAGTAACAGCTCGACAGATTTCCAGAATGGGAATATCTCTAGCAGCCGCTAGAGATGCAGCTGTACACCTGGTGGAGTGAGCCCTCAGTCCTGAGGGGGGCTCTCCTACCTAGTCTTTGATAACAAAAATGGGTACAAGAGACAATCCACCTTGCAATTGTCCTCTTAGTGGCAGGTTCCCTTTGCCAACCTCGCCCTAGGTAAGGAAGAGTTGGAGGGATTCAAACCTGTGACCCTTGGTGCGTTACAAATAGTAGCATAAGGCTCTTTTGACGTCCAAGCTGTGCAGTCTCCTTCACCTGAGGAAGAATGCTCAGTGAAAAATCCTGGAGAGAGATGGATTGGTTCAGGTGGAAACCTGAACCACTAGGACAAACCTGTGTTAGTCCTAGGGACTGGCTTATCCCTGTGGGGAGAGGAAAATCTTCTTCCACTGCTAGGGCCTGCAGTTCACTTATGCACCTGGCAGAAGTGAAACCACCAGAAAACATTTTCCAAGTGAGAAGCTTGAGCTCTGCTGGGGACAGAGGTCCAAAGGGGTTTGCATTAACTGAGCATGCAAACATTCGGCTCCATGCAGGAGCTGGTTCTAAAAAGGAGGGTTGGTGAAGCAACCCCTAAAACTTGGAAAACAGGTTGAGAAGAAAAGGAAGCAGGCTTCCCTGCTTGCAGAAAACAGAGACAGCTGCCAAAGGAACCCTTAAGGTAGCTGGCCTAAGACCTAAAGAATTTAAAATGGACCAAAAGTCCAGAAAATGGGCAGATAAGCAGACGTGGTATAATCTGCTTCTCAGCGCACTAGACTGAAAACCTGTTCCACTTAGAATTGTAAGTGGCGCCAGTGAAAAGCTTCTTTGAAGCCTTTAAAATATCCATGACACCTTGAAAAGGTGTAAATCAGCAAATTCTAACTCCTCAAGAGCTGCCTTGAGAAGGAGGAATTTGAGGTTGGATACCACACTCTCCCTTGTGCAAAGGCCAGTAAGTCGTGGACTCTGGGCAAGCTCAGGGTAGGGTGGACTGTCAAGGACAGAGACAATGGGTACCAGGGCTGTCTGGCCCAGCTTGGAACAATCAGAATCGCTTTGCAGGGCTAAGATCTGATTTTTACTAGTACCCTGACAGAAAGGGAAAAGGGAAGAAAGGTGAACAGAAACTTCCCTTTCCAATCCAAGTGAAAAGCGTCCAGGGGGGCTGATCCCAGCACTGGAGGCCTCAACAAAACAGAGAAAGTTAGTGGTTATCTGGGGCTGCGAAAGATCTATCTGAAAATGAGCCCCATCTGGCAAGGACTGAACCCAGCACCTGAGGATTCAGAGCCCAATCGTGATGGCCCTGAGAACCTGTTGAGGGCATCTGCCAGGGCATTGTCCTTCCCTGGGAGGTGAACTGCTATCAGGGAGGTGTTCAGGAGTAAGCCAGAGACCACCACTTCATTGCTTCGTGCACAAGGCTGATGACCGAGTGCCCCCTGCCTGTTGATGTACCACATTATTGTGGTGTTGTCTGTCCTGACTTGAACTACCTTGTTCTGGACAGAAGCTGAAAACTCCTAAGAGCTAAAAGACAGCTCTGAGTTCCAAAATTGATGTGGAGCAGAGATTCCTAGGAGACCACACTCCCCAGTGGACAGGTCGCCTAAGCGAGCTCCTCACCCTCAACACAGGAGCATCCGTGGTGAGGGAATGAAGAGGACCCCTAGTTTTAGATTGCTTTGATCCTGCCACAGTGTAAGGCCAGGATCAGGGATTGGGTCACAGAACCAATTTGGAAAGGGAATCCCTCCTTGGGACCAATAGGCCTCAGATGGAACTGAATGTCCCTCATCTGGAATCTTGCTCCCTGCACTACAGCTGTGGAAGCAGCCAGGTGCCCTAGTAGTTGTAGCAAATGCTTTGCTGGTCAAGAGACTCGCAGAGTAATGTAAGATGCCAGGGCAAGAGACTGCCTACCCTTTTAGAAGGGAGAAATGCCCTGGCTAACTTTGTGTTCAACTCTGCACCTATGAAAGTTAGTACCTGAACTGGTTCGAGAACTGACTTTGGTAAATTCAGCAGGAATCCCAGAAAGGTGAGAAGCTGCTGGGTGACTTGCAAGTGGGATTTTACTTGATCTGGAGACTGACCCACTAAGAGCCAGTCATCCAGGAAAGGAAACAAAGCAATCCCTTGCCTTCTTAAAAGAGCCACTACCACAGCTAGAATTTCTTGAATACCCTTGGCGCAGAGGTAAGGCCAAAGGGCATTGCCCTGAACTGGTAGTGGCCTGAGGGTAACCTGAGGTACTTTCGGTGAGAAGGCCTGATCAAGACATGAAAAAATAGGCATCCTTGAGGTCCAGGAAAGCTAGCCAGTCCCCTGGCCTCAGCCAGAGTTAACATTTTTAACTTTGTTTTCAAAAGATGCTTGTTCAGGTACCTTAAATCTGAGATGGGCCGCCAATCTCCTGCCTTCTATAGGTTAAGAAAGTATCATGAGCACAGCCCCTTGCCCGGTGGCAAGGAGGGACCTTTCTACTGCTTTGCAGTTCAGAGGAGAAGAAACCTCTGCTTCCAAAGCAAGGGATTCCGAAGGATTTGCTAGGGACCTGTCTGGCTCTCATCTTTGGAAACTGTTTGAAGCTGAGAACCAGACCTATTACTTCCAGAACCCACTTGTCTGAGTTAGGGACACACAGTTCTGGCTGAAATAAAACCAACCTGCCCACTGGTATAGGAGAATCCGGCCCTGGGCACCCCATCAGGGTGCCTGCTTGGCAATAGTCTTAGGCTAAGGGAGGGGACGGTTTACTTGTGCCCCGTCTATCTCTGCCTCTGAAGAGACCCTCTGGCGAAAGCAGAGGAGGCCTGAACCTCTACCTGGGCACTTTTGTAGGTAATCATCCATGTTTTTCATATAGCTTTCTGTTTGTTCCTCAAACAGAGAATTACCCACAACAAGAAACAAATCCATAGACTTTGACAGAGTATCTTGGGACAGATTAGTGCATCTGAGCCATGCCAACCTACGGAAAGCTACAGAAGTGGTCATGACCCTAGAGAAATAAAGATTAACACCAACAGCAGTATGAACTTGAACTTTGAGGCTTCAGTGCCATTAGCAGCCACCTGTTCCAACCTCGCTAGCCAGCTGGCCATGGGCCTGCTTGGCTAACTGCAATATCAAGGTCCCCACCTAGATTTCGAAATCTAGCCACATAAGCCATACAACTTGCCTGTCTGAGTCCCACAGAAGCTGCCATATACTGTTTCTTGCCATGGCATCAATCCTCCTGGAATCCTATTCAGGAGGATGTGAGGCCAGGGGAACTAGCCTTGACACAGGCTGCAGCTTGTACCACACCTACATGACTACACTGCTCAGTGAGGAAGTCTGTAACAGCCTGACGAAATACACCTTCTGTCCATTTTTTTATCTTACAGGAGGGACAGAAAGAAGAATCTTATAAAATCTTAGTTGTTTACTTCCTAAATGACTTATGCCAAGGAAAGACAACCTCCTAGCCCATCATTCCTACATAATCAGGCTCCCCTTTACTCATTCATAGCCTCCTCTAAAGGAAGCTGGGGGGATTCTGCAAGCTTTTTGTAAAACATAAACTGAGAAAGGGACTCAGACAGAATAGGAGGAGAATCTAAAAGTCTGTCTGGAGAAATGTCCGCTTAAGTGGGCATGTCCAGACCCTACCAGCCACACATGTATTGATCAATTTTCCTCCTCCCACTCCTGTGGTTCATAACAGTTCCTCAACATCATAAACCTGAACCACTGGAACTGAACGAGCCACCTTTTACCAACTGTAGATGGTTCGACAGGACCTAGAAACAGTGACTGGACAATCTGTATGGCTTAACTACTTCTGCAGCAGTTGGAGAGACAATCTTGGACTCCAAACCTACTGATTTCTCTGTCATATTCTTATTTCTTTTTTTTTTTTTTTTTTAAACTGGTTCCTCTGAACCATCCTTTTGCCCGAGGAAGTCTAGCCCTGGTCAGAGGGCACTCCCTCTGGTCCAGTGGGTACTGGACCGGGCTGGCCATCCGGGTCAGCGGACTTTTTGGCCAATAGTTCCCTGAGCCGGCCCTATCTCTTTTCAGGGTGGCTGCAGAGAAATTTTAAACACCTGGCAGTCTGACAGGAGGTGGTCAGCCCCCAGACAATAAACACAAGTGGTGTGTGGGACAGCCTTGGCAAAGGCTTCCCCACAGCATCACAGTGTTGAAACCCAGTGGGCCCAGTTTTTCTTTTTGGGTTTCCCAGACATAATGCCAGCCTAACCAAAAACTTGCCCTTTTTATGGCCGTGCCAGGCAAGACACCCTTATCGGTTCCTAACCGTTTCACGGGTATTTGAAAAAACCCTATTTAAAATCAAGGTTTTTTTAGAACCGATAAGAACCGGGTACCGCACTCTAAAAGCCCAAAACTTTAAAACGTTAAAATAAGCAAACCGATCGGTTCAAAACCAAACCAATAACTAAATTTCCACACAGACTTTACATTTTGTACTTACGGTTTACCAGATAGAGCTTTAACCGAAATGCGGTAAAATAATTACTTTTTGCCAGTTCAAATGAACCGAAAATACTCGCTTGACCGAGAAATGAACCGAGCTGAAGGAGCTGATCTCCGGAGCGACTGTTCAGTGAAGCGGAGTAAAGAATCTGACAGTTTCATTTGAAACTGCCCAGATAGAGCTTTGGTATAGCGCCCTCGCGCTTTAGAACTCCAGATTCTCTGGAGTTAACTCTTTCCTCTCCGGGGCAGTTCAAGTGCAGTGGCTAACTGCAATAAGTCCTAATATAGCAAGACTTCATGGTGTTTGAATGACCACTGGGCTCATCTAGTCTGCCTATTTTTAATTATATTCAGTTTTGCTGGAGACCCAGCTTGATTTACAGCACTTGATCTTCCATCCCATTCTTTCCTCTAAGGGTTCCTTTGTGTCTATCTGAAGCATTTGTGAAACCCACCACTGATTTCACCCCCACTGTCTCCCATGGAAGGATGTTTTAGGAATCCACCTCCCTTTCTGTGAAGAAGTACTTCCACACATCTCTCCTGAATCTACCTCCTTCCAGCTTCATATCATGACCACTTGTTCTACAGCACGTTTTTCTCTGAAACATACCTCCCTTCTGTAACTTATTAACCCCTGTGAGGTATTTAAAGGGCTCCGTCATATTCCAACTCTCCCTCCTCTCCTCCAGGGTATACATATTGAACTCTTTCAATTTCCTTTCATTGGGCTTCTGATGCAGACCTTGCACCATTTTGACATCCCCCAGCTTTCTTTTTGTCACTTTCTCCTTTTACCAGCTGTTCCTCCTTCCTCGCCTTTCTTCTTTGACTTCTCCTTCATCCCCTTCCTCCTTTGCTAATCCCCTGCTTGGGACCTCCCTACCCTCTGTCTCAGCCTATGGTGGCCCATTTTCTACCTCCCCCATTTGTTTCATTACCCTCCTCTGTTACATTAAATGTCCATCAAAGGAACATTTAAAATGCGCACTGAGGACTATGGTTCTCTCCTTAATGGAACCTGGCATTGCCCTCAGTATAGTCTCTTATCCTTCCAGGTTGGCCCTCAGTTCCCATTGTAGCCATACCTCTCCTTTCTGCATCATTTCTTCTACCATAACTTGAAGGCCTTAGTGCAGAGTTCCCTCTTCTTCCCCACATAGTACAACACGCACTCACCACTCACACTTTAAATACATGGGAAACACAGGCTCAACCAGATAAATGATCTAACTTTACAGAAAATGAAATTTACATACAGTTACCTACAGCAATTCATCTTTACATTTAAGCCCATGACAGTTCATGCATTAGCAGCTGAAATAGCTCTGACCAGTGTTGTTATAGGTATATATGCCTACCACTCCTTTTGGACAGGAGCCACAACTTCAGCATCACAACTAAAGATTCCTCAGACTATAAACAAAATCCTTGGAAGATGGACATCATATTACTATCAAACCTGCATTCAAAATTCTCTACAAGAAATCTTACTAGCTAAAATCCATCTCTCCTTTGTTTAAATTGCCTTGAGGTAAGGCAACTACGACATTGGTTCCACAGAGGATACATCCACAGTGCTTTTTTTGTCCCCATCCTGAGAGTCCTCACACCATGAGTAGAAGGCAGCATGGTTGTACTGAATGATTACTAATGGGTCTCTTAGTTTTCCTGCAGCTTAAAGCTGTGTTCATTCTGGCACCCCTACAGAGGATGGGATAAGCTTGAGATCAGGCAGTCTACAGCCACAGAAATAACAAGTGTCACAGCACAATGAAAGCTCAGGCCTTTTCAAGTATAATTCAGCTCACTCATTGAATTTAGGAGTCAATGTCTGGGGTACAGCATGAGGGAAGAATGAAGCTCCTCACACTTTCCCTACATTAGCCTGGCATGCCCTATCATTTGGGCTCCAGAACTTAAAAACAGCACCACTCTCCCCTCCTCCTTCACTGATGTTCTTCCACCCTTCACAAGTCCCTTAGTTTTCCAGCAGCCAAAGGCCTAGCTCCTTTAGGAATTTATCCCAAGGATATAAAATTCTAGAGATCTAGAGGGGTGCGGTCACAGAAATTAGAAGTGTCAACACAAGCCTAACACACACTCAATCCTACTGAAATATGATTCTGATCATTCAAAATATATTGTAGTTGTATCAGAGGATCTAGAGTGAAGAAATAACAAGTGAGGCCACCAATGAGTTCTGGTGTCTACACACTGATGCCACCAGTATAGGAGACATGAGAACAAATGCACTAGAGGCAACCTTAAAGACAGTTGTGGTAAACACTGTAACACATTTGACACAAAACCCTTTGCAACAATTTCAGTAAAACAGGCTATTGGAAGTCAGTGTCATGCTTCAAGAAAATTATAATTTCTAAATGATTTCAGACCTTTTAATAATGATGCGCCCTAGTTGTCAAACCAAAAGATAAAAGCATTAAATAGATGTTTTTCTATCTTTGTTCATAATATGGTACGTACAAATCAAGATATAACTCAAGGCAACACAGACAGAAGCTTTAGCTCATCCTCCGGTAATAACTGTGTTTGTATTCAAGATTCATATGTCATTCACATGAAGTAAAGTATTCTTTAAAATATCAATTTGGTATCTATGGTGATGCCAGGCTATGCCCACAGTACAGGCAGGTGAAAATGTTCAAAACTGAAAGTCACCGCAACTATTCATGATAAAAACTGACATAAAGAAATCTCACTGGGGAGATGTGAGTGATGGCTAGAATCTGTAGACATTACATCTGCTGTTGAAACTGAAGTACATTGAGGGCCGGATATTCAGAGCGGATGCACCATGCACAACAGGGATGCGCCAGTGCAAGTACGGAAATGAGCCATTGTGCAATATTCAGTGGGAGGCGGCTGCGCAGCGCAATAAGCAATATGCCAGGGTGCAACAGTAATGAATGCATGCACAACCGTAGGGGCGGAATCATGAATAACATGCGCAGTGTGATATTCAACAGCATGCGCCGTGCGCAATAGCGGAGCAAGCAGAAGTTGCGCGACAGTGGAAATGAGCCAAAATAAAAGGAAGCAAGAAAGGGGAGGAAGAACGCAAAAGGGAAGCCACAGGTTGGAGCATGGTGACAGAGAGCCAGGGTGGAATATAAGGAAGCAGTGCGCAGGACTGGGCAGGAGCAGGACAGAGCCCACCAGAACAGTGCCAGAGTCAGGGTAGGAGTGGGTGTGCCCATGCCACTGTGCAGCAAAAGGCGTGGAGTTCCACAGTGGACTGAGGGCAGTGTCAGGAGGCAGAACAGCCACAGTCAAACGCCAGAGGTGTACCTGGTGCAGGGGGAGCATTAGGAATGGACAGCGGGGGGAACAGGACAAAAGCCACCCGGGGTGACACCAGCCAGGGACATGGCCAGTGCCGCCTTCCAGATGGAGGTGGTAATGAGGGGTGTGAGAAGGCAGGCAGCAGGGAGGCGTGGCCATGGAAGGACCCGTCGGTGGTATGCCCAGAACAGGCAGTACCAAGCCTGCACCAGCTTCGAACACTACTCTGACACAGAGAATGTGGGCCAGTACCGCCTGAACCAGGTGCTACTGAGGCAGCTCTGTGATCTGTGCAGTGTTGAGATGCAGGCACCCACACGATGGAGCCATGCTCTGTCAGTGGAGATGAAGGTGACAGCCGTCATGTGCCTGCTCGCCACGGGCACCTTCCAGAGACCAACAGGGGACACGACAGGCATAACCCAGTCGGCCACATCATGCCTACTCACACAGTTCCTCAGCGCACTGCTGCCACATGCTGCAGAGTACATCCATTTCCTCAGCACACAGGCGGAGTGCACAGCACACATACAGGAGTTCCACAGGGTAGCACAGTTGCCTGGCATGCTCGGGGCCATTGACTGCACCCATGTAGCCATCTGCATGCCACCTGGCATGCTTGGGTATCCCTTGTGTTGCGCTGTCCGCCAGTGTACAATGGTGCCCAGCATCTGAGGCACGCACAGTGACGGCCACTGGGCATGGTCATGTGTGGTCCTGTGTGGGGGTGGGGGTGGCTGTTGGGGTTGGCATGCCATTTACCCCTTGTGTACGTGTTGTGGTGTGTGTGCGTGTGTGTGTGCACACACACGCACTGATCAGGATGGCACAGCTGCACCAGGACACCGATACAGAGGAGTACTTTGGACAACACAGGTAGGTCAGGGGGCCATGCGCAACCACCAGGGCAAGGGCACAGCCCACAGACAGGAAGGCAGGGCAGGACACCAGAGGTGGACAGCAGTAAGGGAATGGGTCTGAGTGTGGTACCACACACTGCGGCAGGGATGGGCAAGGCCAAACACGACATGTGCACACACACGCACACACACCACAACACATGCACAAGGGGTAAACGGCATGCCAACCCCAACAGCCACCCCCAACCCCACACAGGACCACACATGACCATGCCCAGTGGCCGTCACTGTGCGTTCTTCAGATGCTGGGTACCATTGCACACTGGTGGACAGCGCAACACAAGGGATACCCAAGCATAAACTGCCAGGTGGTGTGCGATGCCAGGGGGTGCATAACCAATGTCTGTGCCACACACCCTGGGGGAGCACACAATGCCTTCTTCTGGCACTAGTCTGCACTGTGCCACAGGTTCAAGAGTGGGGACATCCCCACTGGTCATCTAGTAGGTGAGTATGCATATTAAGCAGGACAATGTGAGAAGACATGGGGGGTGCATAGTTAGAGGTGCCATAGGTACTGGCCATGTTGGCCCATGGTATAGCAACGCAGACCACCATTCTAATGTCCATCCTCTACACACAGGTGACAGTGGTTACCTGCTATGGCCCTGGCTGCTCACACCATACCAGCACCCCATAACCCCATCGCAGCTATGGTACAATGAGGCACACACCACAACACGGAATGTCATTGAGCAGGTGTTCAGGCTGCTGAAGGCATGGTTCTGGTGCCTGGACACATCATGCGGTGCCCTACAGTACAGCCCCTTGAAGGCCTGTGGGCCATTCCTGGCCTGCTGTATCCTGCACAACATGGTCACCGACTGTGGGATAGCCATAGAGGTCAAAGAGGGGGACAGCGGTGGGGACGATGAGGACGCCGGTCCAGCTGCTGATGGGAAGCCACCCCCTGGGCGACGAGACCCCCATCTGATCTGGATGGCACAGCTGCACCGGGGCACCGATACAGAGGAGTACTTTGGACAACACAGGTAGGTCAGGGGGCCATGCGCAACCACCAGGGCAAGGGCACAGCCCACAGACAGGCAGGGCAGGACACCAGGGTAAGGGAATGGGTCTGAGTGTGGCACTGCACACTGCGGCAGGGATGGGCAGGGCCAAACAGGACATGTGCACACACACGCACACACACCACAATACATGCACAAGGGTAAATGGCACGCCAACCCCAACAGCCACCCCCACCCCCAAACAGGACCACACATGACCATGCTCAGTGGCCGTCACTGTGCGTTCCTCAGATGCTGGGCACCATTGCACACTGGTGGACAGCACAATGCAGGCATCATCATGCACACGTCACAGTGGCCAGCAGTCGGGAGGGTGTGCACAAGGACCATGTGTGTGCAGGACCAGGTACCCCACCTGTGCATGGGAGGGTGTGCACAGGGACCATGTGTGTGCAGGACCAGGTACCCCACCCGTGCATCGCACAATGCACACCACACTGCACATAGGGCAGCGGAAGACAGTGGCCATGGTAGGAGACAGGTCAGTCACGTGGCACAGTACCACGGCTGCCACGGACACGTTGGTGGCCCCACCAAGACCTGCCAGCCATGCCAGGCTGACCATTGGCCTCACGGGGTGGCACCGACGGTCCCCCAAGGGTGACGCTGTGTGAACGTGACCGTGTTCACGCAGGAGTCTGCAGCCCACCGAACATGCCCGCACCAGGCATGCTCAGTATGCCCACAGCCAAACCTGGTGTGGACATAGAAGGTGTCGCATGGCACTGGGAATGGGGGTGGACATGACACTGTGCGGTGTCCGCGGCAGCTGGGCATTGAACTGGGTGCCTGGTGTAGCCATGACAGTTGTCAGTGCAGTGGTCTACCTGTCAATGGCAGCGGTCACATCCACCCGCTGCTGAGCCATCTCTGTCAGGAGCAGGCCGTGGTCCCTGCTGCTCTGCTCATCTGCCTGGCGCAGAACTGCACTAGTTCATCCACCGCCATCACGAGCCGCATCTGCTGATCCACTGATACTTGGAAAAGATGGCTGTGTTCGTCAAAGAGGTCATCCGCTGGTGTGGCATGCTGTCCCTTGTGGTGTTCCTGACCCTGCTGGCCAGCACTCCTTGATGGTAGGTGCTGCACACCAGAGCCATGCCGGGGCACGTCCACACACGGTGCACTGCCACCACCCTGACACTGTCCCTCCATCGCCATTGGCCGACTGCCGGTGCTGCCCCTCCAGTTGCCGATCACCAGGGCTCACTGGCACTGCAGCAGCAGCCGCAACAGCCCCACCTCTTGGACGCACACCAGTGCTGCACCACTGGGGCATACAGGCACAGGCTGGGACTGGTTTGTTACACAGGCAGCCATGGAGGTATCACACACGGCAACGCCTGCTGTGGGGACCATCCTGTGTCCCACATGTATCACTGTTCAGGACATGTGGTCCATCATCATCAGTGCTGGATTTGGCCCCAATCTGTGTCCCAGCATGCTGGAGACCATGGGCACTGTCACGCTGGGTCACAGGCAGCACCTCATCCACACCCACACCACCCACATCAGTCCAGACAGACGTGCAGGTATGCACTTGGCCGGTCCCGAGGACACCTGTGGAGGTGGATGGGTGATCCTCTGTGTCCAGGGCCTCCCCCTCGGTGGACACACACACCACCACTGCCCCATGTAGACACTCAGGAGCTGTAAAAGAACACATTAGCGTCAGTGGCTCTGCCTCACCCTGTGGCATGCCCTCCACCACCCACACACTGACAGCACAGGACCTACCATGCAGTGATGGGCTGCCACCCATCTGGAAGCCACTACCAGGAATGCCCTTGGTGGTACAATGCTGCTGGCCACCTGCACCTCCTGTGGCATCAGGTGTGGTACATCAGGCTGGCCCCCACCAGTGGCAGCACGTGGAGCCCTGATGGCAGCTATCTTGTCCTTGATCCGCCTCCCATCCATGCCAACCTTCTTCTTGCACTTCTGCATGGACCGCTGGTGGCTGCCATGCTGGTTCACAGCACACACCACCTCACCTCATGCCGAAGCACGGTCCTGTGGCGTTCCCCGCTGTCTGCTGAGCAGTGGTTCTCTGTACAGATATGCCTTGTACAGGGCATCTGATTCCACCCTGGTGAAGTTGGGCCTTCTCCTTCTCCCCATTCCCTATTCCTCCTCTTCCTCACACTCGGTTATGCTCGAGCCTGTGGGAATGACAGGTGTTACCTTGGACTGTGCAGTCCCATTCAGCCCTCCCAAACCATAGTCCCCACGTCCCAACAGCATGCAACCCACCACAATGGCCTGCAATACCTAACCATGGCCTCTGCAGCCCCATGTCGCATTTATATAGTGCAATGCATGAAAAAGAGGGCAGGCGCAACTGTAAGTGGATGCTAATGCAGTGGATGTGCCGTGGAATGGATAATAAGCTGATTTGCATATGCTGGCTGAATACCTCGCTGTTGTGCCTTGCGCAATGTTGGTGAGCGTGCTCAGGCTATGGTGCAGCACTGTGACGTGTGCAATCGGCACCACACGGGGCATGCCCAGGGCACTGATGCCGATGCGTGCGGTGCTGCTGTCCTGCTACGCATGGGAAGCAGTGCAGGGCATGGCCACCACTGTGTCTCTGGTGCTAGTGCACTGTTTGTCCATGTGGCGCTCATGCCTTGGTGCGCCGTGGGTGCCATGGTGCCACAGCATGGTAAGCCACTGCAGGGCATCACACTTATGCACCCTACTGCGCTACACACAGAGCATCCCATTAGTGCTGTAGTGCTCCGTGCACGGACAGACCTTTGACCCTGCAGTCGACCGTTGCCCCCTAGGCGCAATGCGTCCGCATGGTTGCACCCCTATCATGCAGTCCCTATCATGACAGTACCATGCTGCCTCCGCATGTGCGGCATGTGCACTACAGAGCACCATTTTGCTGGTGGTTACAACAGCAAGATGCTATGTAACACAGCACAGGTCTGGAGTGCCATTGAGCTGGCAAACTTGGTGGCCCTAGTAAAGCCACATGCTTGTGCCCTCTTTGGGCTGGAACCCCTCAACAGGCCATAGACTGCTGTGTGGCAGGAGGTGTCAGAGGACCTGGAGGAGGCGACTGGGATCAGCCAGTCGGCAAAGCAGTGTCACCACTGGTATGGCAACCTAAAGCAGTGGGATCCTGACCACCTGGTGCATCTGCAGCCATGCGCCCGGCGAGGTGCCGAGCCACGGCCAAGTAGGTGCTCCATCTAAACACTGGTAGTGTCCATCTGGGTATTGTGGTGTGCATAAGGCCATGCCACAGGGGGTGGGAGCCATCTAGTGGGGGTGGTGGTGGTGGGGTGCATCATGTCTGGGCTGTGCAGGCATGCACAGATGGGGGGGGCTTTGTTACTGACCTGTACTGATGTTTCCCTCTCCATGTTTGCACCCTAGGCCTGGAGGAGTGCCTTAGGGCACGTCTGGCCCATGAACAGGGGGAGCAGGCCAGAGTGGGGGCAGTCCAGTGGTAGCCGGGCCACGTTGGAGGGGCCATGGGCCAGCAGCACCCTGCTGGCCAGGATGCAGGTGAGTGCCATGTTTCCCTTTATATCTGTGCATGCTGGGTTGCAGGAATGGTGGCGGGGCATGGCCACCCATACATGGCCCCACTGCCGTGCACACCACACGGAGTACTCAGCACTGTCCTGTGGCACTACATGTGTGGGTGGGTGTCACAGGTGGGCTGTGTGTGCACTGGGTCCATGGCTGTGCCACTGCCATTGCACCACATAGCCATGTCACTGTATGGCCACGGTGGTGCTGTGCAGGACAGGTGGGTGTGTGCAGCATTCTGCATGGCTATGGGTGCCTGCATAGGCAGGTCATGTGGGCACAGACACTGTAGGTGGTCGTATGCCATCACAGGGGTGTGGCCCACGAATGTATGCCGTGCACATTGGGTGGGCTGCAGGAGTCTGGCCAGCCACGTGTAATGACTCTGCTCCCTTGTCCTAGGTGGACAACACTGGACCACTCTAGAATGGAATGTTCAGGAGCTGCTGCAGCTGAAGAGGGCCACCCTGGAGCTGCTCCAACGTATGGAGAGGGGTAACAGAAGGAGGCACTGGAGGCGCCACCGAGACAGAAGTGGGGAGAGGGGGTCACCATTAGGCCCATGATGCACCTGTCCATCATTCCCCCCTTGAATTTCCTTCACACACCTTCATCCCACTGCCTGTTGTACACCCTTGCCCCATGCCCACCCTCACCTGGTATGTGGCCCTTCCCCCCCACATTGTAAATAGTTTTGTTTGATGTTTTATTTGTACAGTTCACAACTCTAATACATACTTTTTTGTTATGACAACCGTGGTGGTCTCTGATTTGCAGCGGGCATATGGTGCTTGGCTGCAGTGGTGTGCATGGTCTCAGGGGGTGGTGCAGGCCTAGGCGTGTGTGTGTCCAGCAGGGACCCACTTATGGAGTGGGTTGGGGACTCGGTCCCTGTCTGTGGTATGTGTGTTGTTCCCTATGCACTGGATGCCTGTGTGCAGTGGTCCCTGGTGCATGCGCTGTGTTCTTGGTGCCCCATCAGTATGTCCATGGCCCATGCAGCTAGCACCCTTGCACATCTGTGGTATGCACGGTCTGCTGGCATGTCATTGGTGGCAGTCCATGCTGGCCACCCTCTGGCCACGGCGCAATGGTGGCTTGCCTCCTGTCACCAGTATGTTGCATATCTGCCTCGGGTGACACTGTGAGCTATGCTGTTGTTGTACCCCCCATGCTGTCGCTGGTGTCTGTTGCAGTGTCTGTGTTCTGATGTCTGTCACTTGTGCTCTGGCCGCATGCTGGCATCGGACAGCTTCATGGTGCATGTGCAGGATGGCTGGTACACCTGTGCCATAGTGGGGCGCAGGCCATGGGTACACAGCATCAGTGGATGCATGCCAGTGGCATTTGTTGCCCCACTATTGTGGCCCTGTGTCGGGGTGCCCTTGGGTCAGGGTGGGTGTTTGTCTGTGCCGTGTGTCACATCCTGTAGGGCGCATGCCTCCATGCACCACAGTGAGCAGCTGTGCTGGCTGTTGGGGCCAGAGCTGGGACAGGGTGTGTGCATGGGTGGGTGTGCGGGATGCTGTCCTGCTGGTGGTGGGGTCCAGGGCAGGCCTTGTCGCATGCAGTGTCCCTCGGGTACTGACACAGGGTCGACCTCTCTGCTGTGCCATGGGGGGGCCATGCAGGGCGGCACTGTGTCTGCAGTTGTTGCATCAGTGTCTGGTGCAACTCTCTGCAGGGTGCTCACTGTGGGGCTGCCATGCATGGCTCCATGGTGCACAGGGTTGCATTGTCACGGTGGGGGTGGTGGCATGCATTCGGTGCCATTGCACTGTTGGGTGCTGCTTCTGGGCAGGGTGTCTGGGGATCACTGTACAGGGTGTGCTCTGCATTGGTGGGATGAGGTGGCACTGGGTGGCTGGCCCTCCTTGTGTTGCAGTCACTGCTTGCCAGGGTGGGTGTGCTGGGGCACTGTGCCCCGGCTGTGGATTCGATGCTGGTGTTCATGGACTGGTGGTCCATCCAGCTCACCACTGGTTGTGCAGTTCATGGGGTGTGGGGGGTGCTGTCTGGCCTGCTGCATGCTCCTCCACCCATGGCTTCCATGGGTGGTGCACCCCTGCATCCTGTCCCTGTCCATGCTCATCTCTGGTTGTGCTACTGCACTTCTACCCTGCTCCACTGCGCATCCCTGGTTGTGCCATGGTGCAGGTGGCATGACATTCAGCTGTGTTGCGCAAGCACACCTTGGCCTACGCTGTGTTTGAATATTGCGCATGTTGCGCAGGGGTGCACTGCACTTGCGCCTGCTCCTGCTATTGCGCTTCTTTGTGGTGCACTCGGAATATCCAGCCCTAAGAGTTTTCAATGTTGCTTCATTTGAGCAGATTACAAAGTAGTACAGACTAGGGATTTAAAGTGAAAATCATTTCCCCTAGTCCCCACCCAGCCTCACCTTCTCATAGCCCCTTGCAGCTCATCACTCTAGCCTACCCAGCTTGTACCTCCCTGCCAACCCCTTGTGTCTTGAAGCTCCCCTACTCCTCCCATGCTGCCCGACGCAAGCACGCTTTCCACCATCCTCGTTCTTGGGCCGTACTTATCCTCCTACTCTTGTCTGGGAATATACATCCCAACCCTGGCCCAGCCCACATTGGCCTATCAACTGAATCTCCTGGGCTTCTTGTTGCATCTATGAACATTTGTAGCCTCCTGAAGAAATTTGACTCATTACAATGTTGGGTCACAGTCCATAAACCTGACATTATCTATCTAGTTGAAACCTGGCTATCTGACTCTACCCCTGACTCCCTTGTCTCCCTCCCTGGTTATACCCTTTTTCGAGAGGACCGAGTTGGTCGACGGGGTTGGGGCTGTGCGATCTACATCAAAAACTCCCTTATGGGTCTAGCCCTCCCAGCCCCTGTCCTTGATTTCAGGGCTCAGGCCCTAATCCTAAAACTGATGAATGATCCTCTAGGGGTCACCTCTTTCTAACCACTGCTTATATACCTCCTAAAAATCAAGCCCCAGCCCTGGGCTCGCTAATTGAGTATTTCACCTCACTACCTCACTCCTCTGCTCAACTTCTTGTGGGCAATCTAAATATTAACTGGCTTAGCCCCTCATCCTCTACTATCAGTGACTCCTTCTCATCTATTGACCTAACTCAACTCGTTGCCCAGCCAACCAGAGTAAATCCCAAAACAGGAACTAGCACACTTCTGGATGTGGTCCTCACTAACCAGCCTTGCCAAATTTGCAATATACAAGTCCTTCCGGATGGACTTAGTGACCACTCTCCTATACTTTTCAGTTGGTCAACCTCCCTACTCAAATCCACAGCACAACCCACACTACGGCGGCGGTTACGCCCAGGTGGGCTGAAGGGCCTTAAGCAATTCCTTGCCCAAATCAACTGGTCTCCCATAGAGACTGCCCACAACATTGATTCGGCCCTAACCTTTTTCACCTCTATGTTTAACAAAGCCTGTGACATTTTCGCACCTCTGACCGTACTCCGCTACAAGGTACGGCATGCTCCTTGGGTTACACCTCCCCTGCTCCAACTCCTTAAGGACAGGGATAACCTGTGGCACCTTGCGTTGGAAACTGGCCACCCTGTAGATAGGCAGGAATATGCAGCTGCCCGAAACAAATGCACCTGGGACATACGCAAGGCTAAGGCTGGGCACTATCAGGCCTCACTCACCTCATCCTGGGGGAATGCCAGAACCTCCTGGGACAATATCAAGCAACTAAATGGGGGTTCATGTCCTCCACCACCCTCCCAAATCAACATTGACGGCTCCATCTCCACGGATCCTACCCTCATTGCCAACTTTCTTAATAAATCCTTCGCAGACCTTAGCCCTGTCCTCCCTTGCAACTTCTTTGACCCCCCCTTCTGTACCAGAGCCTATTCTCACCCACCCCTGGTTCCACTTACATCAGGTTACTGTCCATGAAGTCTGACCGTTTCTACTCAAGGCCTTAAAGGGCAATACCACTGGCAGTGACTCCTTGGACCCCAGTCTCCTTCACCAGGTACTGGACCTGGTTATTGCCCCAACTACTCAGCCTCTTTAATAAATCTCTGCTGCTGGGACAATTTCCTCTGCCTGGAAAATTGCCACGGTCACACCTATATTTAAAGGTGGGATAGGACCCTACCTGGTAATTATCGGCCAATCTCTATCCTCTCACCTCTCTCAAAAGCCTTAGAAAAAATAGTGTCCACCCAAATCTCAGAGTATCTAACCAAATACAGCATCCTCTGCCCTGAGCAACACGGCTTCCATGCTGGGCACAGTACCACCACTGCCCTCCTTGAGTTCTCTAACTTTCTTCATTCCTCTCTTGACTCTGGCTCTCTAGTGGGTGCAGTGTTCATTGACTTATCAAAAGCCTTTGATGCTGTTTCCCATCCCCTCCTGCTGGATGCACTCAGCCACACAGACTTTGCTGCCGAGCCAGTCTCCTGGTGCTCCAGCTATCTGTCTGCCCGGTCCCAGTGTGTTAAAATCAATGGGAGTCTCTCCAGTGCCTGCCCTATCCACTCTGGTGTTCCCCAGGGCTCCATTCTTGGGCCCTTGCTCTTTTCCCTATATCTCAACTCCCTGCCTGGTGCCTGTGCTGGTAAACTCTTGCTTTATGCAGACGATGCTGTTATCTTTGCCTCCGACTGTAACCCTACTACCCTCCAGGTTTCCCTGCAAGCCTCTTATAATGATGCTGACATCTGGTTCAAAAAGCATAGACTTGTAATTAATCTTAAAAAAACTAAATCTATGCTCTTTGCCCACCCCCAAAACAAAGCGAATAATTTCCCACTTCAGGTCCTGGCCAGTTCCAAGTTTCCACTTGAGCAGGTCCACACTTACAAGTATCTTGGGATAACTTTTGACTCTGCCCTCACTTTCCATTCCCACATCTCTGCCCTAGCCTCAGCCATCAACATTCGCCTGGGTGTCCTTTATTGCCACAAAAACTGTCTTCCCCCGATGCCCTTCGACTCGCTGTCATGTCCTCTATGCTGTCCCTAGTAGACTATGGTTTGCCAGTCTATGGGGCCGCTGACCAGACTGCTTTGAACAAAATCCACCTCACCTTAAATAAGGCCTGTAGGCTAATCACCGGGGCTCCCAGATTTACACACACCTGCCATCTTTATGCCCAGGCTAATCTGCTTGATCTTGATGAGTGGCTTAGGTATCAAACTGGCCTCCTAACTAAGAAAACTCTCCTCGGTGTATCCCCAACCGGGCTGACTGCCTCTCTCCACTATGCTAAACCTCTAGTGCAAACTCGATCCTCCTGCAAATCCGCACTGTTAGTACATAGGGCAAGGACCTCACAAGGCCAAAGGGCCTTCCACTACAGGGCCCCATCTGGTACAACACCCTCCCCATCAGTATCGCTGATGCCTCCATGATCTCTCGTTTCAAAACCTCCCTACATACTCACCTGCTTACTTCGAGTAGCTGTTGCTGTCTCTAACCCTACGCCTGCTGAACTCATGCTGACAAAGCTCCCCGAGTGGCTGCACCCAAATCCATTAACTCTCCTATATACTGACCTATCTACCACTCTGTCTGTCTCAGCTAGATATATTGCTGTTTTGACCTCCCCTGTTGGCTTGAGGCACAGTTTATTCTAAACTTATTTTGTACTTGTATCATAAACTTTTGATGTCTTCATGTTCTTCCAAATCCTGTGCACTGTTATTTTATATATGCCTGTTTGTAGTGTGTTTGTCCTCTCTGTGACGAGGTACCTTTGCAAATGAGCCTCTGGCTCAAAGGTTGTAAACTGATGTTTAAATAAATAAATAAAATAAATAAAAAATAAATAAATAGTGTAAGACGCTGTGTGGAGAACCATTTTTCGGCATCAGAGAAGGAGGATTGAAACATAGAAACATAGACTTTGACGGCAGATAAGGACCGCTAGGCCCATCTAGTCTGCCCATTTCCCTACCTACAGGATAGGCTGCAGATCCTAGTTAACCAACAGCCTATATCTTCCTGCCCCCCACAAGAATTGCCTTATGTCTGTCCCATGCATTCTTGAATTCTCCCACAGTTTTAGACCCCACTACTTCCTCAGGAAGGCTGTCCATGCATCCACTACCCTCTCTGTGAAATAATACTTCCTCACATTGCCCCTGAACCGCCTCCTTCTATCTTTAAATTGTGTCCTCTTGTTCTTGCAAGTCTCTTTTTCTGAAAGATGCTACCCTCTTGGACTTTGTTGATTCCCTTGAGGTACTTGAAAGTTTCTATCATGTCCCCTCTCCCTTCTTTCCTCAAGGGTATACATATTAGCTCCTTTAGTCTATCCTCATACGGCTTCTCTTGCAGACCCTGCACCATTTTAGTTGCCCTCCTCTGGACTGCCTCTATCCTGTCTATGTCCTTGCGGAGATGGGGTCTCCAGAACTGGACACAGTATTCCAGATGAGGTCTCACCAACTGTCTGTACAGAGGGATAACAACTTCCTGTTTTCTGCTGCTGATGCCTCTCTATACATCCCAGTATACCCCGGCCCTCCCTACTGCCTTCTCACATTGCTTGCTCAACTTAAGGTCATCTGATATGATAACCCCAGGTCCCTTTCCTGTTTAGTTGTTGTTACTACCTCCCCACCCATTGTGTATTCTTCCCTGGGTTCTTGTTTCCCAGGTGCATTATTTTACTTTTGCATTGAATCCTAGCTGCCATATGCTGACCATTCCTCCAACCTTGCCAAGTCCCTTTTCATCCTTTCCACGCCTCCTTGTGTATCAACCCTGTTGCAGATCTTTGTGTCATCTGCAAAAGGCATACTTTTCCTTCCAGTCCCTCTGCAATGTCACTGATGAAGACATTAAAAAGGACTGGACCCAATACTGAACCCTGCGGCACCCCACTAGTAACCGCCCTTTCTTCAGAGTGGACTTCATTTACAATTATCTTCTGTGTCCTGTTGTCCAGCCAATGTTTTACCCAGGCTACCACCCTGGGACCCAGTCCCAGGCTGGTTAATTTGACTATCAATCTTTGTGTGAGACTGTGTCAAATGCCTTGCTAAAGTCTAGGTAGGCCATGTCCACAGCCCTCCCTGGTCTACTACTTTGGTCACCCAGTCAAAGAAATCTATTAGATTCATCTGACATGACCTTCCGCTGGAACCCATGCTGCCTTGGATCCTGTGCTCCACTAACCTCTAGGTACTCAACTATTCTTTCCTTCAGAGTGACTCCATCACTTTCCCACCACAGAGGTCAGACTGACAGGTCTGTAGTTTCCTGCCTCTGTCTTGGTCCCATTTTGTGAAGGGAATCACATCCGCCTTCCTCCAGTCCTCGGGTACCACACCATCCTCCCATGATTTATTAAAAAGAGTAGCCAGTGGTTTCACTAGTTCCTTCCTTAATTCTTTTAGAATTCTGGGGTGAATTCCATCAGGACCCATTGCTTTGTCCACCTTCAGTTTTAGGAGTTCTTGCAGAACCCTTTCTTCTGTGAAAGGACTGGGATTGACCCCCCTATCAAGAGTGCTTCTCTTAATTGGATTAGGCACTTTCCTCCTCTTTTGTGAATACTGAGCAGAAATATTTGTTCAGTATTCCTGCTTTTCACTGTCCCCTCTGCCCACCCACCGTTCATTCTATTCAGCCTCACTATCCTCCTTTGTCTTTTCACGCCTGATGTACCTATAAAGGTTTTATCCCCTTCTTAACTGAGTTGGCTATCTTTTCCTCAGTTTGGGCCTTTGCATTCTGACTTCTCTCCTGCTTCTTTCTGCCTTAACTGGTATAGCTCTCTGTCCTGCTCCTTCTGTGTTTCCTTATACTTCCGAATGCTATATTTTTCTTCCTGACTTTCACAGCCACCTCTCTTGAGAACCATAGTGGCTTTTCTTTTTTTTGATTTGTTTATTTGCTTCACACAAAGGCTTGTTGCCTCTGTGATGGCAGTTTTGATAATTCCCCATTGTTGCTCCACCTCCTTCTAGCCTGTTTGCTAGTGCTTTTCTGAGGCACTCTCCCATCTTGCCAAAGTCAGCCCTCCTAAAGTCCAGTACCCTCACTTTTGTATGGCTTGACTCTGTAGCTGAGTTTAACGTGAACCACACTGTTTGATGGTCACTTGTCCCCAGATGGCAACCTACTTCTAGATCTGAGATCCTCTCACTGCCCCCGTTTGAGAGTACGAGGTCTAAGATTGCTCCCTCACGAGTGGGTTCTGAAACTAGCTGTCTAATGCCTGCCACCTGTAGGGCATCAAGAATGGCCCTGCTCTTGGATGTGGCTGCAGCAAATGTGCTCAGTTAACATCTGGCATATTCAGGTCTCCCATCAACAGTATCTCCCTTTCTCTGCCATTCTAAGAATGCTTCCATCATATCCTTGTCCATTCCTTCCCCTTGACATGGGGTCTGTACACAACCCTGTGCGGATTGTGATGCCCTTTCCAGTCTCCAAGGTGACCCACAGTGCCTCCTCTCCTCCCTGTTTACTCTTTTGTTCAGTTGCTTTTATCCCTTCCTTTACATGAGAGCTACTCCTCCCTCTTCTCCCCTGCCTGTCTCTCCTGTAAGTTATGTACCCTGGTATGTTAACATCCCAGTCATGGTTCTCTGTGTACCATGTTTCTGTGACTGCTACGATATCCAGGCATCCCTCTTCCATTAAGGCCACCAGCTCAGGGGAGCTTGTTGCCCAGACTACGGGCATTGGTACTCATTACCCTCCATTTCCTGAAGGCCTTACCCCCTTTTGCCCCATCCCTGTCCTTCTTGCTTTTGTCACTTTCTCCATTTACCCTTGCCCTTCTCCCTATCGACACCTCCATGTTGGTGTTTGCCACACTTACTACCGTGATTGTTTGGGGGGGCTAGGATTTTCCTGCTCCTTTCCAGTGCCTCCCCCCTTGGCTAGTTTAAAAGCTTGTCAATGAACCATTTAAACCTATCACCTAGGATCCTGGGCTTGCATCACTCCAGGTGGACCCCCAGTCCCCAATGAAGCCAAATCCCTGAGCTCCACACCAGTTTTTCAACCACTGATTGAATCCCATGGTACGGAACACCCTAGCCTCTCCTATGCCATAGATGGGTAGCACCTCCAAGAAGGTTACCGTGCGTGCTACTTGACTAAGGCCCCTCCCCAATTCCACAAACTCTTCCTGCACTTCTCTAATCCCTTTCTTAGCCAGGTCATTTGTCCCTAGGTGGACAATGACATCCAGCTCCCTCCCCTGTGCAGCTACTCTGGCAATCCTGAGGATTCGCTCCCTGTCCCTCCAAGCCATGGCGCCAGGCAGGCACCTTACCTCCCTCTCCCCTTCCTTGCCCAGTTCTACCTTCCTAACAATGGAGTCCCCCACCAGGAGTTGTTTCCTTCCCCTGCAGGGTCCCCTGCCACCCTCCTGTGGGTCTCCTTTGTGGAGGTTCCCAGCATCATCCTTGGTCTCCACTGTAGGTGCCTCCATAGAGGAACCACACTTTGCCAGAATGGCATAGGAATTGTGAGAGGTACAACTGAGGATGTGCCTCTGTTCCACCACCCTCATCCTCCTGAGCCCACTGTGGTCCAACCGCTTCTCTTTCTTGGCAACCTCTGAGGCAGCGGCAATGGCACTGGTGGTCCCTGGATGAAGAGGAGGTCCCACAAATCCTGGCCAACTCAGCCTGGAGATGAGCAACCTCCTCCCTCAGCCCAGAGAGTGCCTGCAGATGGGACAACACCGCATCCTCCAGAATATCTCCGGAGACTGCTGCTCCACAGCCACTGCACTGCACCACTCAATCATGTCTTATTCTGACCCCTTAACTGTTTGCAATCCTTACTCTTTCGTCTGTTTTTTCTCTCTCCTTACTTCCTGCCTGTGTGCCTTTAAGCTCCTGATTGTCCTGTTCTGAGACAAGAATATCCTATATTTCTCAGTAGACCACTTACTTGTTCAGAGGCAGACCTCCAACAGCTAGAGGGTCCAGAGCTACTCTTGCCCTTCTAGGATGGTGGGTCCTTGGTGGTTCTGTGATCACTCACTTCCTGCCCTAAACAGGAAGTTCCTGTTGTCAGTCAAATCCTGTGCCTATAAAAATAGAACTAGCTTTGGGTGGGGAGGTGGAGGGGAAGGAAGGAGGGCAATATAGTCCCAGTAGAGAAGTTCAGTCACACAGCAGTCCCTTCTCTTGGTGTCTTCTGTCAAGCTATTAGCAGAATCTTTCCAAGGCAGTCTTTAAATGTAGCTTCCTTCTAGCTAAGCCACTCTCCCTACTTACCAGATCTTTCTACAAGTAATTTAAACCTCACAGCAGTTAAATCCTTTCAGTCACCTGAGATTTACACCTAGATGACTTTTCAGTTACCCATTCAGTTCAGTTAACCCAAACGCACACTTTTTTTTTTGTATGTTAGTTTTTTTACCCTAAATTAAAGGTTCAAATACAAAAGTTCTTCTATTTTAGTCCCAGCAGAGAAGTTCAGTCACACAGCTGTCCTTTCTCTTGGTGTCTTCCTCTCTGGAAGGAGATATGCGGGATATAGTATTAAATTGCCCGAGCAGGATGAGGGGAGGGAGTTAAGGAAACTACTGAAGAACAGAGGACTGAGGATGGACCCCTGGGGCACACCTGTGTGGACTGGTAGTCTGCTAGATAGGGCGGTACCAATTTGGATGTGCTGGTACCGATCCGACAAGTAGTCTGTGAACCAACTAAGGGCATCCAGGGAGAGACCAATGTTGGAGAGGGTGTTAAGTAAAAGGGTGTGGTTGACAGTGTCGAATGCCTTTGAGAGGTCAACAAATAATGCGCCTGTGATGTGACCTTAGTCTAAGGAGGAGTGGATGTGAGAGGTGAACTCCAAGAGGGCAGTCGTGGTGCTGTGCTATTTACAAAAACCATGTTGCTGTTTACTGAGTAGTCATATTTGTTAAGGTGTTCGGTGAGCTGATCGGTGACAGTACGCTCAAGCGCTTTTGATGGGGGGATAGGGTGATAGTTGTTAGTGGAAGTACGGTCCCCGCTTTTAAATATGGGGCAATAGAGGCAGATTTCCACTGGGAGGGGACTTTCCCTTGACAGAGCATGTGGTTGAGAATAGGGGTGAGAGGGTGGAGTACCTCGTGAAGAGTGAGCCGGAGAAGTCTCATGTCCAAGGAGTCAATACTGTAATTGGCATTGCTACGGGCTTTCTCCAGGTAAGGTTTGGCTGATGCAGGGGTGACGCATTGAAGGTGGAACGGAGGGGCAGTCAGAGGGGACCTTGAATAGTGGGTAGGGGGAGGGTCGAAGAAGTTGGGGGAGGAGGACATGGGTGAGATTTGTGAAGGAATGATTAAAGGCTGAGGCAATATGGGTGGGGTCTGAGGATAGGCATCCATCGACATCAATCAGGTTGGGGGGGATTATGGGTCTTGCCACAGATGTCCTTAATGTCATTCCAAAACTTGTGCCCTGAGCCCAAGGCAGAGGTAAGGGAGGATTTATAATAGTCAGCTTTTGCTTGGCATAGGGCCCACATGCAGTTGTTCCTGGCCTCCCTGTATCTTTGTCTGTCGGATGGTAGACAGGTCTCATTGGATATATACCATAGCGAGTCCCGGGCACGCATCAGGGTCAGAAGGCACTAGGTGATCCAAGGGGCAGGATTGCCTTTGATCATCCTTTTTGTAAGAGGGGCAAGGGAGCCAATTTAAATTGGTCCACTCAGAAATGAAATGGTAAGAAGGGAGGTGGGACTCAACCCCCCCCCCATACTCTGGGTTTACATTTTTATGTTTGCGTGTGCATGCATGCACAGCAAAGATGTTTGTTTTACAAAGAACCACATTTCAGAGGTCTGCCACTGTATCAGTTACAATGCAGTTCAAGTTGCAGTGGACTCAGCAGTGACAGAGTAGTGATCAGCCAGGTTGATCATGACATTGGTCACGGCTTGCAGGGTGGAAACTTCTTATACGTGAAAGGACCAGTGCACTCCTATGAGAGAGCACCTCAATGCTTTCACCTGCATGATACCGCCCATCAAGCAGCTGAGGGGTGTGATGACATACTGTTGCCGTGCTGTATGTCTCTTCTGTCCCCTACACATGCCATCTGAAAAGCAACTGAGCTCTCAATATTGTCACTCCCCCCCACACACACACCATCAGGCAAACAGCTGAGCTCACAATTGCTTCCTATACCAGTTTCAATCTCCCACCCTCTGCCAAGTATCCCTCCCACCTCCCAATTACTTCCTGTGCCCTGTTTCAATATTATGCCCTTTTGCCAAGTATCCCTCCCACCCACTTCCCCATTGTTTGTTGTGCCCCTTAAAGATAAAACTGACACTGGGGTGCCCAATCTCATCCAATATTTTATAAATGACACCTATTATGTTTAGAAAAATGGGTCATAAAAAGATTATGCAGAAAATTTGGGGTCAGAGTCACACAAAACAACACAGTTGTGAAGAAATGTTGAACTTGTTTAACATTTACGTATAACATTGTGATGTGCACAGATTTTGGCCTCAATTTTCATTAGAGCCCTCTTGTTACCTCACCTCATGAATATGACAAGTGTTATTTTCAAAATCTCCTCCTAAACATGTGTAACCCTGGCACTGTTATATCAAGGGTTACTACCCCTGCCTGCATCTCTTGCAGGTTGAGGGGTCTGGGTTCGGGGATTAACAGTTTCTGTGTCTGCCCTACAAACAGCAGAACTAAGATTATGGTGCCTCCACCCAGGGTAATGATTAAGTGGGTAAATTGTCAAGCTAGAACAGCCCTCTGGGAAGCTATACCTACTCACAACCTGACTAGTGGCCCAACACACATAGCAAAGTACTCTGCCTGCAGCACCAGATTTAACAGCTAGCACTACTAATAGGCTCACCAACTTTACACTTACCAACAGGATGTGGACTTCTGGCATACACCCTGTGTCCCCTGCAAAAGAACAGTTAACCAAACACAGTGCAGCTCTACTTGCTTTACCCCACAACAGTAATGTGCTCACAGACCAATTACCATACAAAACAAATCTGGTTTATTCAGGGGACTGAACAAAGGGAGGAGGTGAAAATTTATGTTTAACTACTGTGGTTCTGAAAAATAAACAGGTAGCAATTAATGATCATTACATCTGTTCCTGACTTAGTCAGTTTATCCAGCTGCTGGGTACCCAGGTTAGAGTTAGTTGCAGGCCTGAAGCGATGCCGCAGGTAGGCCATTGTTGCAGTTGGATGGGCCCTGAATGGACAAAAGCCTGTTATTAGACTGATAAAATACTTGCAACAGTGGAATATTTATAATCCCATGCCAGATGGCCTGTTGTCATAGACAACAGCCAACATGGACTTTTAGGGCAAATCAGATTACACAGAAACATTTATTTGGCTGTTGCAGGGGGTAACCATGATTGTACTCACTGCACCCAGATCAGCTGAACAGACAGATGATGGCACCATGGATCTGCTGGCTTGCCATAATTACGGTGGGGAACTGGGACAGCACTACTCATCTCCACTTCAAAGCCTTTCCCTATAGGTGGCCGCAACATATGACCTGCTTCTAGGCAGGGGCTGACTCCCTGAGGCTGGTTTCTGGCCAGGCAGATGCTGGATCTGGTACAGGAACAGTCATTAGGGCCACAGATGGCACAGGCTCAATACATGAATTTCAGCTTGGTATGCAGATTAGAAAAGTCACTTAACTTTCAGCTGATAGGTTGCCTTACCTTCAGTAAGAGGCAAATAGGAACAATGAGAAACAGGTCTCCTCTTTTATCTAACATGGCAGGAGAAAAACACAACATTCACTGGCTCCAAATGACACTGGATTCATTAGGTTGAGAAATCTTCTCATATTTTTTTCTGCTGCCCCTTTGTAGGCAAAATGCTTTTTTCTTGGCACCAAATCTCTAAACGCAGTCAAGATAGAAGAGGATTGCTTTTTCCGGTTCTGTATTTTGGCAGCTTAAGTCCAGCAGGGTGGTAAGAACAGACCTTTTCTTTGTCATTGATTCCAGCTCACAAAACAAGCTCCTGATTCTCTCAGAGCTTGAGCTGGACTACTCTTTTCTGCTGTTAGGCAGTCCACAACCTTTCAAGTCCTGCAGGAAGGCAAGAACAGGCCTTTTCCTTGAGATTGTCTCATCCTGCCATGCAGGGTGCTTCCTTCTTGATGGCTCGAGCTGAACTGCACATGGTTCAAAACAGTCTCAACAGAAGACTGGGATCTCAGTATTCCAGTTGGCCACCTTGTCTGTCAATCACATTCCAAGAGCTCTCATTGGTAAGATTTAGGCACCAACAAGAAAGTTCACTGCTTTTCCCACAACTCACTGTAATGAGGACCCCTTGAGGATAGAGATGCAGTGAATTTAATTTCTGCCAGTGAAGTGGTGGCGGCGAAGTGGCCAAATTTGTCTCATGAAGTAATTCATGAAATTTTCTGCGTTAGGCGGAATTTCACCTTCTGTGGGCAAAATTTTGCTTTCTGCAGTGAAATTTTGCCTTCTGCTGGTGAAATTTCACCTTGGAAGGCAGAATTTCACTGCAAAAGATGGAATTTCACTGTTCTGCAAGGTGCAATTTTGCCATTCTGCTGGGTGCAATTTCGCTCCACAAAATGGGCCGAATTTGAGACGGATTACACCAGAAAGCAAATTTTCCTCACTTCACCCACCACTACTTAAGGACCTCTTGGTTCTGATTGGTCCAGCCACTGAGCCCCGGAGTAAACATGGTGGTTCCCATAGTGGAGGAATGCATAGTTAATGTAAACAGCTCATTTTTACAATAATTGGAAGAATTTAGAGATAACTATCTACATAGCTTTGAAGGGCTCCCTCAGCACTGTTAAGCAACTGCTGAATGGAGTTAATCAGGGTTGTACCTATCTGGTTGCAGGCCTTGATTTACTCAAACACCAGCCCAGGCTATGTACACTATACACAAGCTGGACTTCTTAAAGGGACAACGCGACAGCATGGCAGTGCACACTCATGCAGGACAGCAACTCAGCATTACTGTACATGGATCTACCTTTCCTATCTCAGCAGCAGCCAGACAGTGGGTATTACTAGAGCCCAGGGAGACACTCAAGGTAAGCCCCCAGCAATTTGGAGGGTTACTCTCTCCCCTGACTAGGAAACCTGGTGTCCGCATCAAGTCTATAATACAAATAACAATTACTGTTAGCCCCTCTAGTACATACAGGTCTAGACCATACATCACTATATACAAGATCTATGCAGATATAATATAACTATGTGCAATATAACATGCTTTATCTTTAAACGGTACTCCTTTAACATATTTTGTAGAGGTCAGTTATTTAACACAGTGACAGGACACCTTGAATCTATTCGTCATATATGATTTCAAGCATTTACCCACATGAGATGACATCTGACTTCTAGACACCCTTAAGTATTGTTTCAATTATACACTTAACAAGCATATAACTCAACCCTTTTGACACTATAAGGGTGACCCCCTAAGACACTGGGCAGAGGTTTTGATTTTTATTTTAGAGGATGCTGTGAACAGTAATTTGGGCAGGGAATTGACTGTCAAATATGCTCCCTTATGGACAACATTCATGGGCAGGTCAACAGGTTTTTCTGGTGTGTCATATGTGTGCCAAACCATAGACTTTACAGTTCTTTCGGATCTTCTAGACATAGGGGGCATTGACACTTAGAAACATAGAAATTGTTGGCAGATAAGGACCGCTAGGCCCATCCAGTCAGCCCATAGGCCCTATACATTCTATGTGGCCACTGACCCAACATGGTCAATGGCTTTTCATCACTCCCTCCCCTCTCAAGCTTCCCTTGTGCCTGTCCCAGGTATGCTTAAACCCCGTCACTGTGCTTGCCCCCATTACCTCCTCTGGCAGAATATTTCAAGCATCGACTACCCTTTCTGTGTAGAGAAACTTCCTCACATTACCACTTAATCTAGGTTAACATTTAATGTGGATAAGTGCACAATCATGCACTTCGGCAGAAACAACATGGGGGCTACTTATAATCTGTATGGGTATTTACTTAGAGAAGTAAGATCCAGAAGCAAATGATTTGATACCTTTTAGTGGACCAACATAGATGTAACAACAAGAACAAAGTGCTCTAGTTTTCGGACCAACCAGTCCTTCTTCAGAAGCCTAAGAGACACCTACTTAGAGAAGTAAGTGATGAAAGGGATTTGGGAATTAGGATCTCTAATGATCTTAAATTTAAGCAGCATTGTAGCCAGGTAGTTAAAAAAGCTGGTCACATATTGAGCTGCATCAATAGACACATCAGGAGTAGGAGTAGGAAGAGGGAGGTCTTGATGCCCTTGTGTGAGTACTATGAGCAGTTCTGGTCTCCAGGCTACAGGAAGGAGATTGTGTCATTGGAGAGGGTTCAGAGAAGGGCTACCCATATGATTGAAGAGGTACAGGGTATGGATTATCAGGACAGGTTGACTGAATTAGGGAAGTACACGCTTGAGTACCGCAGACTGCTTGGAGATATGTGCATGGTCTATAAGGCCCTCACAGATTTGAGTTTAAGGTAAAAGTTAGGACTAAGGCTATGAAAGCAGCAATATCAGACCAGAGCATATCCATTACAGTTAACAAGGGTAAGATATAACACTACTAAAAGGAAGCACTGGTTTAGTGTAAGAGTGGTACCAATCTGGGACAGACTGCCACTCGAGGTGGTAACCAGCAGTAATTTGTAATCTTTTAAAACTAATCTGGATATGTTTCTGATTAGAAATAACATTATGCAGTATCAGCAGTTATTTATTGGTGAGCAGTATGGACAGAAATGTCTTCTGCACTCTGTATAAACCTATGAAACCTATGAATCTCCCCCTTCCAATTTCATATTGTGCTCCCTTGTTCTAGTACTTTTTCCTACATTGGAGAGGTCCTCCGCCTGCACCTTGTTTATGCCCTTGAGGTTCTTGAAAATTTCAATGTTCCCCTACTCTCTCCTCTCCTTCAGTGAGTACATATTGAGGTCCCTTAGTCTCTCCTCATATGTTTTGTGGTGCAAGCCCTGCACCATCTTTGTTGCCCTTCTCTGGATAGTCTCCACCTTATCTATGTCCTTGCACAGGTGTGGCCTCCAGAACTGCATGCAGTACTCCAGATGAGGCCTTACCAATGTTTTATATGATGGCATCACCACTCCCACCTTCTGCTAGTGATACCCCTGCCTATGCACCTCCGTATGCCACTGGCCTTCCCTGCCGCCTTTGTGCACAGCTTTGATCCCTTAAGGTCATCAGAGATGATAACCCATAGGTCCCTTTTCTCTTTGGTGACAGTCAGCTCCTCCCCTCCCAACCTGTAGCTCTCCCCAGGGTTCCGTCTACCCAGGTGCATTATTTTGCACTTCTTTGTATTGAACATCAGTTGCCACATCTCCCCCCATGTTTCAAGCTTCTCCAGATCCCTCTTTATTTTCTGCACCCCTTCTGAAGTATCCACCCTGTTGCAGATCTCGGTATCATCTGCAAGCAGGCAGACCTTTCCTTACAGCCCCTCTGCAATGTCACTAATGAAGGCATTGAACAGGACTGGTCCTAGTACTGATCCCTGTAGTACCTCACTGGTCACACCCCTCTCCCCAGATTGTACCCCATTTACCACCACCCTCTGCCTCCTGTCTGTTAACCAGTTCCTAGCCCAGTTCACCACCTTGTCTACCCATCTTGTTAATCAGCCTTCTATGTAGGACGGTGTCAAAGGCTTTCCTGAAATCTAGGTAGGTGACATCTACCACCCCTCCCTGATTTACTTCCCTAGTCACCCAATCAAAAACATCTATTAGATTTGTTTGACATGACTTTCCTGCTGTGAATCTGTGTTGCCTCAGATCCTGATCACCACTGGATTCCAGATGATCCACTATCCTCTCTTTCAGCAGTGTCTCCATGATCTTTCCCACCACTGAGGTGAGGCGTGCTGGCCTGTAGTTCCCCACCTCCTCTCTACTGCCACTTTTGTGCAGTAGGACTACATGTGGCCTCCTCTAGTCCTCTGGAACCACACCCATGTTGAGTGAAGGTGAACAGGACTGCCAGAGGTGTAGCTAGTTCCCTTTGCAGCACCCTTACTGTCCTCTGGTGGATGCTGTCTGGCCCCACGGCCTTATCCACCTTCAGCTTTGTGAGTTCTTCTAGAACTATTTCCACTGTGAATATACTGGTGTCCACGTTTCCTCCCTCCCATTGCCTCTGCAACCCAACTGTGGTCCTTGACCCTTCCCCTCCTTAGTGAGCACTGAGCAGAAGTATTTGTTTAATATTTCTGCCTTGTCCAGATCCCCCTTCCTTCTCTTCTTTGAGCCTCACAATCCTTCCCCCCATTTTTTTTCTTCTTTCACTGATGTGCCTATAAAATGCCTTATCCCCTTGTGCTTCATCATTAGCATTTGGGTTTGCAACTTCTGGCTCATTGTCCAGCAACAAGACAGCTTCTGACAAAAGGGATAACACTGCATTTTCTTGAGGCTAAGAACTTGTAGGCTCATGACTTTGTACATTGCTACAGTTCTCTGGTTCTTGCAGTTCATTCTCATCAGACAGAGATATGACAACAAAGATAGAATCGTCCAACACACAGATAGCATTTTCAGGAACAGCAATACTTTCTTTGGCACAAAACAATTCACGAAGCCCACTTACAGTAGCCCAGCATCACTTTTAGGTTCACTTGCATGTTCACTACCAGTTTTCTCTGTTTCAAGTACACTGAGTCCAGTTAACTCCACCATGCAAAGGAAATCAGCTCATTCAGAGCTTCTACTTTGGGCATCACTATCTGGAGATTCAGGAACGACTGAGAGTTCAGGATTGTCAGAAGTCACAGGGCTATTAGCAGCATTACTAGAGGTGGAGAGGTAGTTTCCCTAAAACAACTGAGCCAGTTCAAGAGATGGGTAATAAGCAGCACCAAACTCACTTGCATCATCTTCAGAGTTAGCATCATTATCAGCATTATTGGCTAAAGGCTCTGACTGTTGGGAAACAGGAGGCAGACTGAGCTGTTTGTTATGGGTGATGGATCTAGTGACAGTGCCTGTTGGGGCTGCAGCTGGTGGCACTGGGTCCAAAACTGTTTTGCTCAGCAGGTAAAAGGTGATTTCTGTAAATGGTTTTGACATTACGACAGTCCCCTTCTGGACACACTTTGTAGATGGGCAAATCATCCAGTTTACTGACTGGGTGTGACTCCAGCTGTCAGCTATTTTGTGCTATTTTGTGTTTGCCTTGAAATCCCAAGTAGCGCATGAGCACATGATCTCCTACTTTGAGCTCTTGGGCCTAGATATGTTTATCATGGCGAGCTTTATTAACCAGATTTTTCTTTGCAGCCATGGTATTGGCAAGCTGGTACACATGGTTCAACTGTGTGTTTAACTTCTTTACATATTGAAGGTAGTTTTCTGATCAAGTCCCATCAGAAGACATTCCAAAGCACACATCTACCAGGAGGCAAGCTAACCAATCTTCTCTACCAAACATAAGGTGGTACAGTAAAAATAGAGTAGCATAATTTTTCATGCAAAAATAGGCATGTACTAGTGTACTTATTTGTTGACTCCACTTGGGCTTGTCTTTTGGGTGCAGGGTGCCAAGCATATCTAATAGAGTGCAGTTAAATCTTTCCGGTTGTGGATCTCTTTGTGGATGACAAGGGGTAGTTCTGGATTTTCGGACACCCCAGATGGATAGTAGTCTGCTCTCAAAATTTTAGCCCTAATCTGAATGAATGTGCTGAGGGGTGCCATAGTGCACAAATAACTTCTCCACAAGAACTTTGCCACAGTTAAGGCCTTTTGGTCTTTAGCTGGATAGGCCTGAGTATACCTCATGAAGTGGTCAGTCACTACTAGCACATTTGTGATATTTTTTTAATCTGGCTCTAAACTAAGAAAATCAATACATATGAGCTCCATTTGGGGTACTCATAGTTACACTGACTGGTGGAGCTGTTCTCTGAGGCCAGGCTTTCCTCTGGAGACACCTGCTGTAAGTCTTGCAGTACTGTTCAATGTCCACACCCATTTTAGGCCCGTAGAAGTGTGTTCTGGCCAGGTCCACAGTTCTTTCACTTCCCAAATGCCCCATGTTGTCATGTAAGGCCTTCAGCATAACACTTTTGAACTTGATAGGCAACACTAGCTATTCTTGATAATCTCCCCTTGTCTGTCAGTCAGTTCTCTATTACTAGGATTACTAGAATTAGAAGGACAAAAAGGGGCTTAAAGCCATCTGGATTGTCCCCCACACATGTGAGTACTAGTGCAGACTAGGTGGGCCAAGTGGTCCTTATCTGCCATCAAATTCTATGTTTTCTATTTACACCATCTTGTACTTAGAATAAAATAATCTATCCAATATGTTTATAAATTCCAGGAAGCAAGATGCTTCAGCTCCCTCCTTAGCTAGCTTATTCCAGGCCTTTATGCTCCTTATTGTAAAATAATTGTCTCTTTTTGATGTGTGGGCCCTAGATACAACTACCTTCTTGCAATGGGATCTAAGGTTTTCTCTAGTATTGCTAAAGGCAAGGCCACATTGATCCATTAGTTCCGATGAGTGCAATACTTTATATAAAAGCAAGAGATCCCCTCTCTGTCGTCTTTGTTGTAAAGAGAACAAACCAGTTTATTTCAGTCAGTTTTCATAAGATGATCCCTTCATGTGTGGAATTAATTTAGTTGCTGATCGTTGCACATCTTCAATCATATTTATGTCTTCTTTTGGATAAGGTGACCAGACTGAGATCCATAGTCAAATATTGGCCTAATGTAGCTATTATATAGAGGGATGATACACTGCTCTGATCTACAGATAAATTATAGCTTTATTTTTTTTAATAAGACCCCTTGCTTTAAAGGTCACCTGTCGACAGTCTGAAGATGTAAGGGTATTATTAATTTTGTCTGATGATGTAAGTGTATTTTTAATTTTGATCCCAAGATCTAATTCAGAAGTAACCTTGCGCAGAATGTGTTTACCTAGAAAGTAATTATATTTTCGGTTTTTTATACCATAATGAAGTATGACACATTAGTTAATGTTAAACTGCTTCCCATTATGTAATGACCATTCCATTATCTTATTGAGGCCATTTACCATTATCAAGTGTTTATTAAAGGTATCAACCTCACCTCATAATTTTAAGTCGTCAGCAAATTTTACCAGGTTGCTTTTGATATCATTCTGTATGTCACTAATAAAGATATTGAACTATGTTGGGCCCAAAACTGAGCCCTGAGGGACACCGCTGGTTACATCTTTCTTCTTCAATACCAATCAATTTTTTTTAACACTCTGCACATGATTTTTCAGCCAGTTGTTTATCCAACGCACCAACAGAGTGCTAAAGCCTAATTTTAGCAATTTATTAACTAGGGCCATATGTGGGACCTTGTCGAAGGCCTTAAAAAGTCTAATAAAATCACATCCAAGGGATATCCTCTGTAAAGACTTTCACTGATCTTCCTATAGAAGGTGACCAAATTTGTTGTACAAGACATACTTTTCTTAAACTCATGTTGTTGATAGTCTGCAATATTTAGGTTTATAATTTCACATTCTAATCTGGTCTTTAAGAGTTTTTCCTTTATTTTGCAAGGGATTGAAGTCGGGCTAATCAGCCTATAATTTTCAAGTTTAGTTTTATCTCCCTTTTTAGGGCTGTGGGCAGAGCCTACAGCCATTTTGTGAGAGCTTTTTAGCTCTGAAAATGACCGATCTCACAACCTCTTCCATTGGACTTTTGGAAATATCCTTCTGAAAGCCCAGCAGAGCTGAAAGACCTCCACCACGATCAGCATACGGAATAACAGATGCACTATTTCAGCTGTTGCTTCCGCATTCTGATGTGTCCACTGCACATGCGCATAAGTCGTGCACATGTGCAGAGTCATGCACATGCACAGTGCTGCAGTGCCCGCATGTTGCAAATGACACAATGCTATTCCCTATTTTGTGCCCCCCTCCCCAAGTCATTCCCAAATTGCAATGTTATATTGCAACACTGGGAGCTCTTTCCAGTGTGTGAAATGTGGTTTTACCTGTAAAACAGAAAACGGTCCCTCATTGCGTTTTTGTCCTGGTGCCCCCTGCCCACTGATGCCCAACATCGGGGTGCCCATTCCCCATGTCAGCATTCATGTGGCACACTGGGAGCCCACCCCCAGTGTACTTAAATGTTTACTTGTCCTGTCAATTAGAAAATGGGTCCCTCGTCAGTTTGTTTCCCCTGCAAAATTGAAAATGGTCCCTTGTCATTGCTGCAGTCTCCCCTCTCCCCTCCACACCCTCCCTCTGAGAACCCACCTTCCCACACCTCCCCCTTACCCCATACTTACTTCCAGAGTTTGGCACTGTCATCTTCTCTGGACCAGCACATGTCTGCACTCTGTAAAGCCCAACCGCGAACTGAAGAATTAAAGATAAGTGTGCTATATAGCCCTTCAATGGGATTTTCAACTTATGCTCATACCTCAGCCATTTTTTGATATTTTCCCCAAATTTTTAACGTGGGGTTCTTGGGACCCCACCTTGTGAAAGCTGTAACCGTCATTTTGTTAGCCCAGAAAGGTGAATTCGCGGTCACTGCATGGAATCACTTTTTGGGACTGATTCACAAAATGACAGTGCCACTTTTCATGAGGTGGGGTCCCAAAAAGCCCATGTTGCAAATTTGGTGAAAAAATTCCAAAAAATGACTGCGTTACGAGCGTGCATTGCGCAGTTTCTATGCACGCTCCTAACATTGCTAATTTTTTTATATTTTCACTTCACATTTTTAACATAGCCATTTTTATACACCTCCTTCACTACTGTACAGTTGTCATTTCCCACAATCTGCCCAAACTGTGTTTTCGCACCTGTGGTGCAGAATAGTACGTTTGCTCTGCACAATCACCTTTCAGGAAAATTAAACAAAATGACACTAGTACTGTTCATGAGGAGGGGTCAAAAAATGGCCATGTTGAAAATGTAGTGCAACACCTCCAACATATGGCCAAGTTACACCTGGGTGTTGAATAATTTCTACACACATGTGTAACTTTCATCACTTGGTAGCACTTCACAGCTCTATTGGCTCTGGCCAGAGTTTGTTAAATATAGGTGTCACATTGGCAGTTCTCCAAAGGTGTGATTCTACTGTTTAGTGATTTATTAAAGATAATTGCCAATGGGTGTGCTAATATATGGGATCCAGCCTTAAGTAGTTTAGGATGTATATTGTCAGGGCCTGGGCTAGTGGATGTTTAAATTTTCTGTAATTCTTGTTCCACTTCAGTGATGGACAAATTATAGAGACTATTTATAACACTAAATGTAATGTCTGAATTGTCTGCTTTCGGAGTAAATACTGAACCAAAATAGTAATTGAAACAGTCAGCTATTTTAGAAGAGTTATGATATTACCATTGCAGTAAACAGATTCTATATAATGTGGGCTGATGATTTGTTTGAGTTGATGTATGAGTATAATAATTTAATGTCTTTACTGTGTGCAATTTTGAATTCAGTTCTGTCTTTTCCTTTTGATCATGTTTTTTAGTCATTTTTGTGCCTTGATATAATTTGACTTATTCAAAGCTAATGGACTATGTTTAAGCTTCCTGTATGCTTTAAGTGGTGATTGTGTAGTTTGTCAGACCAGCGGCTGAGCTGTGCTTAATGCGTAACTGACAATGAGCAAACATCAAGTTGCGTACCTACATGCAGAGATAGCCCGAACTGGCGGGAGGTGCGGAGGGCACAGACCCCCCAATGAAAGGTTAAGTACATTGATTAAGTCTGCTATTATGTTTGTTTTTTACACTTTTTCATGATTATTTTATTTGTGGTGGTTGGGTCAGTTGATGTACGTGTCTCGTTACGTAAGCACTACGCTAAGCTTACGTTTACAGCGGAAAGTTGTGTGCAATTCCCATAGCTTTTGCGCTACGCAACTTGGGTGGTCCGACTCTCTACACAATCACCCTTTAAGCTTGAACTTTAGTTGTTTTCTAATTCCTGGAGTTATCCAGTTTGGCACTTTACCCCCTTTGTTGTATTTATTTTTTAATGGAACTAGTTTGTTGACTATAGAAGTTACAGTTTCTTTTAAACAAATCCATGCTTTTTCTGTCCTTAAGTTATGAAGCAATTGATTCAAATCAATACTGAGATTATTAACAGCAAGATTTAAATTGGCTTTGTTAAAGTTCCTTATGTTAGTATTTAATATCAAGGAATTAATGTTTAGGTGCTTTAATGAACAAGTAATCATATTATGATCACTATTTCCTAGTGGTGGTAAAACAGCAATATTGTTTAAGTGATTGCTGACATTAGTTAATATTAAATCCAAGGTATTACTACCTCTAGTTGGTTCACAAACCATATGTTCTAAGCCACAATTTATAGCTATGTCCAGGAAGTTGGATTCATGTTTGGATTTTGCTTTTAAATTTATCCAATCAATTCCAGGGAAAATTAAGTCACCCATAATAATTGTATTTCCTTGCTTTGATGCTTATATAATAACTGCTATTGAAGTTTGTTTAGGCTATTTTTGCAATAACAAAGCACTGTTGAGGTCTTTGGACCACATTTATGAGTCATTTTCTCCCATTTTTAGGGTATGAACAACCTGTTTTATCATCAGATCATAAGTTCTGTTCCCTTTGGAGATCAGCTGGGTATAGCTGTGGTACAGAGCGTAAGTCTAAAGTTGAGAAGTTACAGTAAGCTATTGGTATGCAAGTATCTGGAAGTCCCAGGCAATCTGCCAAGCAATTAACAGTTTCTGAAAATCGAGGCTCATCGTTGTCAAATTTATGGCATAGGGCTTTTACTAATTGTTTAGGAACATGCACCCATTGCTGATTTGAGGCAGGAATGCTGAAAAGGTATCGGTAGGGAAGTAAGTTTGTCATGGATAAGGTTTTAATGACCCATTGGTTGTTCATGAAATCATTAGTAAACATTGTGGCACTGTCATCATTGCTACATTTTGATGACAATAGTGAAAGTCATGGAAGTCCTGAATAAAGACCAAACATCATGGAATCCATTATGTTTATGACTGCCATGACAAACTTACATCCCTAGGTATCGGTATCAATGTTATTTAGGCCTGGACAATATTCTGCTGGATAATCATATGTTGAAAGAGCAGAAAACCATCTGTGTCCAGTAGCATCTAATTTGTCAGAGATCTGGATGTATGTCAATGGGTTGTTGTCAGTCTTGACCAAGATCTTTGCGTCAAATAAGTATTCATGGAACTGTTCCACAATTGCCCACTTGAGAGTGAGAAAGTCCATTTTATGTACCTCATAGTTTTTTCAGAAGGTGCCAGACTTCTACTAGCAAAAGCTACTGGGTGTAACCCATCTGTGTACTCTTGGTAAAGTATGGCCCCAGGCCACTAAGACTAGCATCTGTATGTAACATGTAAGGTTTTGATGGATCAGCTTAAGAAAGTACTGGTACATCAGTTAACTGGTAGATGATTTCTTCAAACTCTGTCACAATCAAGAGTCCATCTTGGACAGAATAGTTTGTGGGGTCTGTGCCCTTTTTGAACTTTTTGTGAGTAGGTGGGTACCCTTGAGTTAAGTTTAATAATGGATGTACTACATTGGTGTAGTCTTTGACAAAACGGCAGTAATAACCACAGAATCCAATACACTTCTGAAGTTCTTTTAAGTTGTTGGGCTTTGGCCAGCTGGTTAATGCCTCCACCTTGCTGGGGTCAGTTTGTATAATAATAATAATAAACTTTATTTATATGAAACACAATTCAAACATATCAAAGTGATTTTACAGCAGTTAAAACCATAAAAAGTTCTATACCCTCTGAAGACACAACATACTTTACCAAGCTTTGGAAAAATTGACATTTATCTATAGATAGTTTCAGGCCAAACTCCTCAAGCCTACAGAGCACTCTAAACCAGCGAGCCTCATGCTCTTCAAGAGTCTTTCCGAAGACAATAACATCATCAAGGTACACCAGGCATTCAAGGAGGTTCATATTGCTTATAACACGCTCCATAAGTCTTTGAAAGGTTGCAAGTGCACCCAAAATTCCTTGTGGCATGTGGAAGAATTCATAGAATCCTAACAGATAGATAAATGCTGTTTTTTCCCTGTCCTCAGGAGCCATTGGAATCTGGTAGTATCCACTGTGGAGATCGATGATGGAAAACCACTTACTCCCATTTAGACAGTCCAGTTTATTCTGTTTGCATGGCATGGTATATTGATCAGGGACAGTTCTTTTATTAGGGGTTTGGTAGTCTATACACATTCAGATAGAGCCATTCTTTTTTCACACTACAACAACTGGAGAGACATAGGGGCTCCAGTACTCCTGTATTATGCCAGCTGCTAGCATCTCTTGCAGATGATGCCTTATGTCAATGATGTCACCTGGCTCTTTCCCTGAAGTGTCTTTCATCATGCAATCATATGAGATGTTCAGCCCCAGTTACACAGTCAACATCCCACTCCTTGAGGGAAAATACTCTGGTTCACTGGGCCAACTTCTGGCTAATTCTGTCCTTCCAGCTATTTGGAATGGGAGATTCTCCAAAATCGAACATGTTAGGAGAGACTTCATATTCTTCCCCCTTATGGCACTTGGATGGCAATACAGCAGTGTCAGCACAATAGACTTTGGCCAGAGTGCAACCTCGGTGCACCTTGATATCTTGATCAGTAACATTTTGAACTTGGACCACCACTCTTCTGGTGTAAGTGAGGACATTAACAGGAACTATACTGAGCTTAAACAACAGTCCTTCAAGCAATTTTCCCTCTTCTGGGGCATCCAGCATCAGTATTTTATTTCTCACATCTTTCCCCAGTTGCACTTCTCTACTGATAGTGCACTCAACATTTGGAGGGATAACAATAGCAAAGGAATATTTCTTCCAAATGTAACCCCCCTGATACCCGGGGTTACTAGAATCCCAGTAAGACCTAGTGGTAGGCAGGGAAGGCAGCTTGTGAAACTCCAGTTAAATGGATTTCAGACTGTCTCACTCTGTTCTCAGTCTCAGCTGAGGCTGAGGGATGACATCATCATAGAACTATCACAGCTGCATGAGCCACATTGGAATCTGCAGAAGGGAGTTAGATTAGAATGTTGGGAGTTTTAAACAGTCAGTGTTCAGTCTGTAGTTGGAGACTGGTGTGTGAGGAGCATAGCAGTCCTGTGCACAGGCTCTTGGAACCTCAGCTCTGAAATAGAGCTACGTTTAGGGAAAGGTGTGTGTTTCCGCCTAAAGAGGGACACAGTAAGCTGTTCTTTAAGTGGTGGAGACTGCTGATGCAGGTCTCTGTGCCCCATCACTGGGGGGACGGGGTGGAAGGTTTGCCTGCCACTCCAGGGGCAACCCCCTGGCTACTGCTAGAGAAGAAGCTGCCTTATTTTTCCAATATGTAAGCTGTTCTTTAAGTGGTGGAGTCTGCTGATATGGGTCTCTGTGCCCCATCCCTGAGGGGATGGGGGTGGAAGGTATGCCTGCTATTATAGGGGCAACCCCCTGGCTACTGCTAGAGAAGAAGCTGCCTTATTTTTCCATCTGTGTGGGATACAAGAAGAATTCAAGATTCGCTTGTGGGGCACCTACAACTGAAGGGCAAGTTCTGCTCTTTCTAAAGGGCCCATGTTTCATCCTGAACTGTGTTAAAATGGGGATTAGACTACTAAAGTAGTGGGAGGCCTAGAGTAATAGGCTTAGCCAAAAGCAAATGTATGTTCAAGTCCACCACAAGGGGAAAGTCAAGACATGTAGATGAGATGTGACATACATCTACAATGTAATCTACATTGCCAAGCTTTCAAAAGAGTTGTTTAGTGTCCAGAGAAATGGCTGGGTATGGATTGTGGGAGCTGGAGGTGGGAGACCCACCTATCTTTAGTAACCAGGTCTACCTCTACGGATTTGCTCTGTGGATTTCTACTTTGCCTCATGCACTTGGCCAGTGATGAGGGAAGTACCCAGACGTGGGATTGAAAGGAAAATTTCTAAGGAGTCGAAGGCTCTAAGGTGGTTTGGGGGAGCCACCAACAGGAAATCTGGTTCATTCTCATATGGACCGCGATCAAGTGGCCGGCGGGGGAGCCAGGTCATAGGAAAAACCCAAGTAGTGTACAAGTCGGGCTGTGTACTCAAAGCTGCATGCAAGTCCAGGCTGTGTGCCTGGTGGCTTCAGAGCCTGAGGGCTGGAATAGTGAAGAAGTGTTCAGTTATCTCTAATCTGCAATACCAGGAATGTAGCCCCTGTGGGGATCCATCTATGCTTTGTTTGTTCAGTTTGGATGTGAATAAAAGCCACACTTTAGAATCCCATTCCTGGTTTTGGACATTACAATTATTGCTTCCTGTGTTTGGATTTACTTGGGTGCCCTTGCAGAGTAGCCAAACCTAGGTCCCCTGTGCTGAGTAACCTAGTCCTCCCTGAACCCAGTCCCCACCAGGTACTGCTGTCAGTTTCAACAGCATACCACTTGTCATTTAAGGCAGGGGTGAGGGCATTACAGAATGGAGGCACCGCTTTGGATTTTAAAATTAGGGAGGAAGGGTGCTCGGACAGGGGGCTAGCATTTTGGCTATCTGGCAGTGGGTAGCCCAAAAAGCTGAAGCAATTTAACTAGTGTGTCGCTGTGTGCTGTGGATCTTATGCTGCTGTTAAAATGCCAACTGTTTACCAAGGAGCAGTAAAGCTAAAAGATTGTGCCCTTGTCCTGCATCAAATGTTTACAGCTTTTTTGCCTGCTTTTTAAAGAACTGTGGTGATAAAGAAAAGTATGGAAGACTAGGGGTAGCAACAGGAAAATTGTACCCTGGACGTTGGAAATGTTTTTTAAAAAAAGAACTGTGTGTGATAAAGAAAATTGTGGAAGCCTAGGGGTAGCAACAGGAAAATTGTGCCCTGGACATTGGAAATGCTTTTAAAAAAAAAGAAATGTGTGTGATAAAGAAAAGTGTGGAAGACTAGGGGTAGCAACAGGAAAATTGTGCCCTGGACGTTAGAAATGCTTTTGAGTAAACTGAGAGACATGCTGTGTGAATGGCCATACTAAATGGCTGAAATGGGCTCTTGCCGTGGAGTCTGTTGAAGAAAAAAAAAAGTGTTTTTTGCAGTTTAAATTTGCCTGCTCGACGATCGCCGTGAAGAGAAGAGCACTCGCGAGGAAGAAGAGGCTCATTTGCATGGCATCATGTGATTGGTGAAGCTGCAATCAGTCCCGGCCCTCAGCCAGCTCTACAGTGACTGCCTAGCATTCGAGAGAGAGTGTGAGAGGAGTGCATGTACTGGCTTGGTGGAGGAGCATCGCAGTGATTAAAAAGCACTGTAAAACTTTTAAAAATAGCCTTTGCTGATTAAAATCGGGCTCAACCCGCATCTCGATCGACTGGGTTGTGAGTGTGGTGATCGGGGAGATGATCGGCAGGACTGCCCACCTGTTTTCTTTTTGAGGCCTCCAAGACTGGCTGCAGGCCATTTTTCCATTGCAGCAAACAGCTACTGATAATAGTGAGTACCAATGGTAAAAGTTGCTCAAACAGTGATTTTCTGCCAAAAGCCAGCTGAATATGTGTGCAGCAGTGTAGTCACTTTGCAAATAAAGACTGTGTCAAGTTTTACCAGCAAGTGCAAGTCTGTTAAGCCATTGACTGTGAGCATAGTTATGAATTCAGCATCAGTTTAAAGTTTCAAAGCCAGAGAGAGAGACTGTGAGTTGTAGCCAAATATGCAGCACTAGTTTACAGGCAATCCTGTGCTTGAAATCCTGAGGCTTTAAGGAACTGTGAGATAAAGCAATGTTTTCAGCAAGTGAAGAGTCTGTGGCAAATCATGTAAATGTGTTAGAAAAAGAACAGTGCAAGTTTGTGCAGTTTGAGCAAAAGTTATTAGTAGTGTATGTAAATCGGATGCGCAGTGGCTTGACCCAGTTTCTGAATGTTGATGCATAGGAGTGCTACCGCTGCCATTACGAGGAGGGGTAGTAAAGTAAACACAGCAGCAGAGGAGCCATTTTAAAAGTAAAAGAAAGTGTTCAGTGAAGTGGGACTTTCAGTAACAGTGAGCATTTGTTTGTTTACCCTGCAGTTATGGCCTCAGGACCAGCTTGCTACCCAGATCATGCCCGGGGCTGCAGTAACAGCAGCAGTAAATAGGTTAAGGGACATTGAAAGGTGTTATTATGGAGGATAACTGCCTTCTCATGTGGCGATTCCTGGATATCCAGTGCAAGTGTGTCAAATATGCTTAAATGCTGGAAGGGACGTCTTCATGATCCCTCACTATTCTGGGTGCCTAGAAAAATATGGCTTGTATAAAGTGCCCCAGATTTGTTTGGTTCCCACATGGACAAAGGTTCAGGAATCTGTAGTTGGCAGCACACAGCACCAGGCAGAGCCTGTGGAAGAAGGCCCCTTGGGGGAATGTGGCACAAAGCCAGAGGGTGCAGAGTTAAAGACAGAACCAGAAGTTGAAGTTTTGGATGCTGGATCTCAGAAGGAAAGTTTGGATAAAGCATCAGTAGACCCCTGGAGGGGGGCCTAGCCCAAGCCTCATAGGAGAAGATGAGATGAGGGAGGGCTTTGAATGGGAGGTGTCGACCTCCACGCCTAGTGATGAGTGGATAGTCTCAGGAGTGAGGACAAGTGCTCACTCCTGGGCTCAGATTCTCAATGAGGAAGAAGATGAGGGGGAACCTATGTAGCCTTGTGAAAAAGGAATGGGTATACACAGCCTCAAGCTCTTGCCTCGGAAGAATGCATGGAAGAGAGTGGTAATGCCACTGCCCTGGCTGTGCAAGAAGAAGTCAAGGATCCATTTTTCATCTCGTTGAGGATGCATAGCTGGTGGAACCAGGACTGGCCACCCCCAAGCCAGGCCAGTGGTCTTAGGTTGACCAAAACTAGTAAAGAGGAGAGACTGGTTCGTAGGAAGGAGAATGAAATCTATGGAATGTCCTTTCCTACTTTTCCTAAGAAAGTCTGGGAGGAGATTGAGAACAGCAGGAAATCCTGGATCTGGGCCAAAGCAATGAAATGTGTGCATCCTGGTGCAAACAAGCACGTCAAGAACAGACTGTTTCATGAGAAATATACCCAGTGGAAGAGAGGCAGGACACTGTTTATGGACACCGTGCGAATAGTGGATGGAGAGGGACGTGAAACCTTCTACAGTGTAAATTATGTGTGCCCAGATGGGGTAATAATTCAAGCTCCTGACCCCCGGTACTATTGGCCTCAATGCAAAGACTTCCCTGCAAATGTGCCCATGACTGCCAGATGGAAAGTCGAGCAGTGGTAGTTAATACTGCCACACCAGCCTTTGCAGTGCCTTTGTTGATCCGCCAGTATGGACATCCAGGACTCAGGTGCCCCACATTCATCAGTTCTACAGTGTACTGGCATTTCCATAATCCATTGACTGGCCCACCAGATGACTTCAGATCCAGAGAGGACACCATCCCAGCTGTATCCTGCTTCATCACGTGGTAATCGGATGACGTCAGACCAGCTGTTTTCCTTTTTGTTCCTGTTCTAAGGTTCCATCTCCAGAGATGACATCAACCCAGCAGTTCCCAGATGTGCCCTCCTGTAGTTCCGGAAGATGTCCGCCCAGCTGTATCAGAAGAAATGCTGCCAGGGAGAGTCTTCGGCTGAGGAGCAGGTCGGTGTATCTTAATCCTTCTACAAGGGGCTGGTAAGTCCGAACTTTTCTATCCTAATGACATTGCAGTACACACCTTACACTAGCAGACTCCAGAATGTGTGAACTGCCCTCAAAGACTCTCCCCTTCGGGACTTTGGCCTGCTAGAACTGTGCTTCACCAGGCTCCGGCCCAGGAGAGACTCTTTAATGGACTAGCCTTTGGGCACTGTGGTCGCTAGTTGGGACTTTTAGGGCACTCCATCCCCCAAATGTGTATTGTAAATAATGTCATTGTTTTTCTACTGTTTTCTAGTATATATACTGTTTTTCTACCTTTCCTAAAAAAATCTTTTTGGGATTCTCCAGTGTTTTGATGGTAGGGGTTTAGATAGACTGTGTATGCAGATTAGGAGTGTGTGTTGTCTTTCTTTTTTCTTGCAGGTGTTCTTGAAGAAGATAGAAGAGAAGACAAGAAGAGGAGGAGGGGCTCATCGGAGTTTCTCACTAGTACTTTAGTGTGTAGCAATTTAAAGTACTGTGGTTGTTATTGTTGTTGTTACTGTATTAACCCTTTCCTTCCACAGGTGTGGTTGTGGGGGAAGGGAGGCAGTAATGTAATGTAATGGTATGGTATTAGTTTCTTGGTGTGTGGTTGCAGGGTGCCCAAGGTCGGGGAGGTCCCCGGGTTGTTTTTGTTTTTGGGTGTTAAGCTAGAGGCAGACAGATTTTCCCTAGTGGGCTAGGGGGATAGACAGGCTGTGGTCATGAAGGGCCCTAAGAACTGCAGTGCTGAGCTATCAGGGCTATGCTCTGGACAGTTCTACCAGACCCACTAGGCATCCATAGTAAGTGGGTAGAGTAGAGGCTGATATGTCAGCTAAAGGCCTCTAGGCCCTTAGTGTTGCCTGCCTGTGCTCACACATGGTAGGAGGGGGCCTGATCACCCCCCTCCGCAGGTGGCACATAGGATGGGATGGCCTAAGGTGGGTAAATAATGACTGCGGACAGTCATTTTCCTGGTCAAGGGCTTAGTAACTCCCTGTTACCCCGGGTTACTAGAATCCCAGTAAGACCTAGTGGTAAGCAGGAAGGCAGCTTGGAAACTCCAGTTAAATGGATTACACACTGTCTCACTCTGTTCTCAGTCTCAGCTGAGACTGAGGGATGACATCACCATAGAACTATCGCAGCTGCATGAGCCACATTGGAATCTGCAGAAGGGAGTTAGATTAGAATGTTGGGAGTTTTGAACAGTCAGCGTTCAGTCTGTAGTTCGAGATTGGTGTGTGAGGAGCACAGCAGTTCTGTGCACAGGCTCTTGGAGCCTCAGCTCTGAAATACAGCTACTTTTAGGGAAAGGTGTGTGTTTCCGCCTAAAGAGGGACACAGTAAGCTGTTCTTTAAGTGGTGGAGACTGCTGATGCAGGTCTCTGTGCCCCATCCCTGAGGGGACGGGGTGGAAGGTTTGCCTGCCACTCCAGGGGCAACCCCCTGGCTACTGCTAGAGAAGAAGCTGCCTTATTTTTCCATCTGTGTGGGATACAAGAAGAATTCAAGATTCGCCTGTGGGGCACCTGCAACCAAAGGGTGAGTTCTGCTCTTTCTAAAGGGCCCATGTTTCATCCTGAATTGTGTTAAAGTGGGGATTAGACAACTGAAGTAGTGGGAGGCCTAGAGTAATATGCTTAGCCCAAAGCAAAAGTATGTTCAAGTCCACCACAGGGGGGAAGTCAAGACATGTAGACGAGATGTGACATACGTCTACCCTGTAATCTACATTGCCAAGCTTTCAAAAGAGTTGTTTAGTGTCCAGAGAAATGGCCGGGTATGGATTGTGGGAGCTGGAGGTGGGAGATCTCCCATCTTTAGTAACCAGGTCCACCTCTACGGATTTGCTCTGTGGATTTCTTTTTTTTTTTTTTGCAATTAACATTTTATTGAACATTTAAATACAAATACTTGCGGAGGCGAGGTAGGAATAAAAAATAAAACAGAAAAGGATCACTAAAGGGACAATCAGTACAATCCAAAACAAAGATACCAACAGCCTCCAAGCCCCCACCCCAGTCCCTCCCACTCCCCACCCTTCCGTACAAGGCACTGCAAATAGATGTCATCTAAAAGGAAAGAGGCATCACTGCTATAGGTTCCTTATGAGTAAGCTGTTACCAATGGAGACCAGATTTTCTCAAAACGGGCAACACATTGTTCAATATGGCAATCATTCTCTCAGTCCTGAGGCTCGAAAGAAACTCTGCCAACCATTCGAATAAGTGATTAAACAGGGTCCTTCCAATGTCTCAGCATTATTTTTTAACTATACAAGAAATCATGGTTATATAAAATTTTTCTGTTTAACCGTACAATCCACATATCGCCTAATATACAAATTTCCGGGTAAAGAGATCCTCTAATCCCAGTAATGGATCCGCTTTTACTTTTGATTTCACTCCATAAGGGGGCAATGTTAGGACAGTGCCAAAAATATGGAGAAGGTCTCCCTCCCTGCCACATCTATAGCAAAGAGAACTCTGTGTTAACTTAAGATCTTGTAACTTCTGGGTGTATATAAATATTGTGCAACATTTTGAACTGCACCAGTCTGAGATGATCTTGTCGGATCAATTTGTGGCAATTCAACCAAATCGTGCCCAATCCCAGGTTATGTCAGGAATACTTTGACCCAGTATGAACTAGATGCTAGGTTGTCCTGAAGGCCCAATTGAACAATGTTGAGTAGATTTTGGAGATAGCCTGTGGGGCGCAGACTAGTTCGATAAGGTCTTCCCAAATGAGTTGCAGGGTGAATAAATCTGATGGCTACCGATTCTCTGAATTAGAGCATGATGTAATTGATATACTTTGAAACTATACCTCTGAGTCAATCGAACTTCGACAAGATCTCGCTGTTGAGATTATACCGCCATCCGTGTTTATAAAGTCTTTCAGGAGCAAACAGCTAGGAAGGGCAACCAGTTCTGTTTAATGGTCCGATATCCTATCTGCCATTGCAGGATTTCCCAGATAGGCTGCCCCATGTCCCGCATTTGTTCATACTTCAGAAAATTACATAATTGGTTATGTATTCTAAGAGAGAGCCCAATAGGAGACTTTTTCAGTAAAGAGGGAAGCAAACGAATGGGTACATAGGGTAGAGCCTTGGGATTAATATCTGCACTCTTAATAAAACTAAGTTCCAAATTAACCCATAATGGAATGTATCCCATATTCGTGGTGGTGTTTTCAGATTGCATCCATCTCCCATATTTATTTAGATGTGCTGCCCAAAAATAAAGCGTAAAGTGAGGCATTCTCAGACCACCGAGATTTTTGGGGGCCGCCAACTTAGAGTAAGACATCCTGGCCTTTCTATGTCCCCAGACAAAATCAGCCAATTCACCATGAAGTTTCTTAAACCAAGAAAGGGGAATCCAAATATTTAACATAGATAAGGGATAGAAAAGCCTGGGGAATATATTCATTTTTACAATATTTATTCTCCCCATAAGGACAAAGGCAATTGTGTCCATCTTTTGAGATCGAGTTTGATTGTATGGATCAAGTGTTCTAAGTTCAGTTGACGTAGTCTATCCTGATTGGTTGTCAAAAAGACCTAAATATCTAAGAGAGTTAGAATCCATCCTAAACCTAATCCCCACGGCATCAGACTTAAATACTCTGTTATTCAAGGATAAACAAACTGCTTTTGTCCTGATTCAATTTATAATTGCTTAATCCACTGAAATTCTGAATAAGTTTTAATAGATTGGGGATTGACCTATCAGGTTTCGATACATAGATTAATAAATCGTCGGCATAAGCCGTAACCTTAATTGTGTATCCCCTTACATTAATACCAAGAATCTCAGGGGACAATACTATGCTCCTTATAAGGGGCTCCATATATAAATTGAATAATAGGGGTGAGAGGGGACAGCCCTGTCTCGTACCGGCCTGTAATTTGAAAGATGCAGAAATAACCCCATTGCACATGACCCTAGCTGAAGGGTCTGTATACAATGCCCTAATCCAAGACACAAATTTCACTGGAAAACCAAATCTACCCATTACCTCGAAAAGGTAAGGCCAATGGACCTTATCAAAGCCTCGGCGCCCAAGGAGACCAACGCCAATGGTAGCTCTGACCTCGGAGGCCGAAAAACATGAGCCAGAGTTCTAAAATGATCCGAAGAGGATCTACCTCTCATAAAACCTACTTGCTCTGGTCCAATCAGTCTCGAATTACCTGGCAGATACGATCGCCAATATCTTGGCCAGAATCTTGATGTCACAATTCAACAGCTAGATTGGTCTGTAACTGGTCGGTCTTTCAGTGCGTTTGTTAGGTTTGGGGATGAGTCACGATAAGTGCTTCATTAAGGGAGTGTTCTACTTCTTTACCGGATAAAATATATTGAAAAAAATTGAGTAAAATCGGAGACAACTGGGTGGCAAATGTTTTATAAAAGTTGGGTGAGAACCCATCTGGCCCGGGTGTTTTGTCAGGTGCAAGACTTTTAATGGCCAAATCAACATCCTCTTGTGTAATCTCTGCATTGAGCACTGAACGGTCCAGTTCGCAGAGGGTAAGGAGGGGTTGTTTGTCCAGGAATGAGGAGATATCCGCCTCAGCCGGGGGTGATTGCATTTCTGCATAAAGCAATTTAAAGTAGTCTTGAAAAATCTGGGTCATGTCTTCAGGAGTAGTTTTGATCGTACCCTCCCCTTCTGAGAGAATACCCTCAATTAAACGGGAAGCTTCAAATTGGGTAATTGTCTGGCTAAAAGTTTCATCGACTTTTCACCTTGGTCCACTAATTTTTGCTTTAGTTTTAGTAATAGCCAGTTCGGCCTGTTCCCCAGTATTTTTAGATATGCATCTTTCGCCTTCACTAAACTTAATTTCAACTCTTCGGTGGGGTACTGAGAAGCCTATGTTCTAAAGACCTAATCTGCTTTAACAACCCCTCCATTGCGATTTCCCTTTCTTTCTTTCTTTGCACTGTCTGGCTGATCAATAAACCTCTCATGTATGATTTAAATGCTCCCCAGAGGATATCCGGACGAACCTGGCCCCTCAAGTTAAAATGTAAAAATTCTGTAATTTGTGCTGACAAATATTTAGTTATTTTGGGGTTCCTCAATACCTGATTATTTATCTTCCATCTGTTACTTTTACGGGTTAGGGAAGGCAAATAAACTATAAGGTCTACAGCCGAATGGTCTGAGAGGGGAGCAGCTACTATTGCTGAGCTGAGAATCCCAGGGAGCAAGGTGCGAGACAAAAGGATATAGTCCAACCGAGAACGCGATCCATGAGTTGGAGAAACGAATGTATAGCTCCTCTCCTCAGGATGAAGAACCCTCCAAACATCTGCTAGGCCCAATTGGTCAACCAGTTCCCCAAAAGCTCGAGAAGCAGGAGTAGGTGTGCCTGGGTCTTAGAAGCTCATCTAATGATGGGTCTAGCACCGTATTGAAATCACCACCTATTATCATGGAAAATGACTAAAAGGTTGTAATACCTTTAGTAATTCAACCAAAAAATCATGGGAATCCGAGTTAGGCCATAAATTGCACCAATCAATATAACCTTACTCTGCAATTTACCTTGCACCAAAATGTACCTCCGTCATTATCCTGGATAACTTTAGGAGTGAAGTGCAATGATCTATGGAGTAATAACATGACTCTCTACTCTGTGTGGTGCCCTGTGATGAGAAGATCCTCCCTATCTGAAGCCTCCACATAGCATTACTTTCTTCTTGTAACAAATGAGTTTCTTGCAAAAATACAATTTTGGCCCCCAATGCATCAATGTACTTCAATATTTTATATTGCTTCATTTTATTCCTCGCCCCTTTGATGTTCAAAGTAAGGAATTTTATAGCAACATCCGTCCCCATTGCTGGATCAACCTTGTAGTGGCTTGTGATTGTATACTTAACCAGTCCAAGCTCCTATATTTGCAGTCCTTGTATACTCCTCCCCCCACCACCAAAAATCCGAAATCCCACCAAACAATACCCTCCCACCAATACCCATTCCCCCCCCAATTTTAACCGTCCTCCCCGGCCCACCCTCACCCTTCTACAAATAATCTCTATATTAAACCAGTTACTTGCAGATATAGTTAACACAACCAGTAACAACATCTTCCATCACCCACCCTCCAAGTACCCTCTCCCTCCCTCTAAAGCACTTTGGTCCATGACATCCATAACTCTGCGAGCGAGTCCTTCCCCCCCCAGCATTCCGTTACCTACTTGATCCATTTTTAACCGAAACCATTTAGTAAAACCTATATACGTATACAGACCATTATGCCCGACATGAATTACTTAATTATTGCCCAAAACTCTTTTCCCAGCCCCCATCCCGGATTCACACAAGGTTTCTAAAAGATCAGCACAGTCCAAGAATTTTTAAACCCATCTGACATCCTCAGTCAATCTTGCAGCCATTGCACATTTTTATAAATGTAAAAAAAAAAAAAAAGGGGGGGGCAAAAATGAAAGGAGAAACCTTATCCTGTTGAGGTTTCAACAGGAGTAAGCAGTTGCTCAAAGAAATGTATATAACCGGATAGGATGTTATTAATAACCATTTCCAATAGCCAAGTGAAATCCGAATAGCCCCAAGTCCAAACAATTAATAACATAAGTCTAAGACTGGGCTATCATTCCTCAGTCTATTCAGGAAGCCAGCGCAAAGGTGTAGATTGATTCCAGACCAGATGGACCCTCGTGTGTTTCCATTGCGACAATAATTGTCCCCTCCACAGCAGACTGCCAGAAATAACCAACGTACAGCCCGCATCACAAATGAAGGTAAAGCATTTTCGCATCTCTCAGAAAGGACCTCGGATCCAAAAAGGAAAGCTGCAGCACGAGATCAAATCTGTTCCTTAAAATAGCCAGATGGATAGCGAATACACTGCACTCCATTATAACAGTCCATTATAACAGGAACCGTCCTACTCACAGGGGTGTTACATACTGACACGCGGGGGCCCCATTACAGTCAGATAGATGACTTATCGGAGATCTGTATTCGAGAGCAGGAAAGAGACGTATACTTATTTTAAATCGGGGCCCATTTTCCAGTCTCATTTATCTTCCTGTTCAAGTGAAATAAGATAAAACAAAAATCAAACAGGATCGCTAACTCCATCGAGAGATCTCTTATTCTTGACAAATCCAGAGGTACAGGAACCACATGCGATCAGGCCCTAAACACCATCGGGTCCCCGTAGTTATTTGAAAAGGTCCGGGAGGGCAGACACTAAGCCCTTACTCGCAACAGAGGCATCTTCAAATAATAACCACTGACCGTTTAGTAGGACCTGTAGCTTCGCCGGATACAGGACTTTGAATCTGATGCTTGCCAGAATCAACTTGGACACTATCGGGTGATATTCTGCCCGTCTCTGCCTCACTGTTACTGGTAAGTCCTGAGTAATTCTGATGGAGGTCCTTTCCACTTCAGCTCCTTGCTTTCTTTTGCCTTCAATAAAACAAATTGACGCTCCTGATAATTTAGGAAACGGACAATGAAGACACGTGGGGGGGCACCCGGCGCTGGCATTGCTCTTAAAGCCCGATGCGCCCGCTCAATTATAAACTTATCCCCGGAGGGCGTCGGGCCTACTAGTTCATGGAAAAGGCATTGGGTGAAAAGGGTCGGGTCGGTTCCTTCCTCCCGCTCCGGGAGGCCAAGAATGACCAAATTGTTCCTCCGACTCCGACCCTCAAGATCCTCGAGCTTTGCTTCCATCCTGAAACTTTCTGTCTTAAGTTTATTACATCCAGATCCTGTTACAAATCTTTTCTCTAAAGAGGAGACCTTTGCTTCAGTGTCTCCTGTGCGCCTTGATAAGTCTTCCAAAGCCGAGGTGACAGCTTTCAATTCTCAGTTACCATGCCCAATTCAGCCCGAAGGTTTAAATTCTGCCAGGAACTGCGCGAGTGTCAGGGGTTCGTTTTCCGAGGCAGAGGTGCTATTTTTGGGCATTCATCTTCCGTTGCTACCTCGTTTTTTCGGTTGGGCCTTCGCCGTGAGACTGGCGGTGTATGTCGGGCGATTTTTCTTCATGTCTATCTCCATATACGGCCAGAACGTCACAATAAATGAACGATTAACTTAATAGTTCTAATAAAACTGAAATGAAATCGCTAGTACCTCCCAAATTTATAAAATATGAAGTTTTATGCCGACCGGAAGCTGGAGGTGAAGGATCCGAATGCTCCTACAGAGTTGGCATCACGTGACTCCTCCTGCTCTGTGGATTTCTACTTTGCATCATGCACTTGGCCAGTGATGAGGGAAGTACCCAGACGTGGGATTGGAAGAAAAATTTCCCTTAAGGAGTCGAAGCCTCTAAGGTGGTTTGGGGAGCCACCAACAGGAAAACTGGTTCATTCCCATATGGACCATGATCAAGTGGCCGGTGGGGGAGCCGGGCCATAGGAAAAACCCAAGTAGTATACAAGTCAGGCTGTGTACCCAAAGCTGCATGCAAGTCCGAGCTGTATGCCTGGTGGGTTCAGAGCCTGAGGGCTGGAATAGTGAAGAAGAGTTCTGTGTCTCTAATCTGCATTACCAGGGAATGTAGCCCCGTGGGGGTCCATCTATGCTTTGTTTGTTCAGTTTGGATGTGAATAAAAGCCACACTTTAGAATCCCATTCCTGGTTTTGGACATTACAGTTATTGCTTCCTGTGTTCAGATTTACTTGGGTGCCCCTGTGCAGAGTAGCCAAACCTAGGCCCCCTGTGCCGAGTAACCTAGTCCTCCCCAAACCCAGTCCCCACCAGGTACTGCTGTCAGCTTCAACAGCATACCACCTGTCGTTCTGTAAAAAGGCAGGGGTGAGGGGCGTTACACAAACAATACCCACAGGTTCATCCTTGTCACACTCTTCAGGGTGTATTTCCATCTCATAGGCTTTCTGGATCATGGCATGAACATTCAGTGTTCTCCCAGTCTTCTTGTTTTGTCTCTCGTGACACAATTGAGCAAGGCAGTCAAACATATGTGATTTAGTACCAATCAACAAATGAATACCATCATAGAAGCCAGAGGGAGGACAGACCAAGACTAGTGTCTCCACAGGGTCTCTTACTCCTGCTACAGAGGACGAAAAGAGAGCCACACTCACAGATACCCAAGATATGGATACGACTTTTCACTTAACCCCCGTGCATGCAATCCATCTAGAGGTTGTAGTGGGTGGTCAGATAAATGGTGATCATACAACAGTTTAAATACTATGGTGACTTGGGGGACCGACTATCTAGAACAGCTTGAGCAGGGATACCATCAACATGCACAGTAGTTTCCATAGAGAGACCCACCAAATCTGACCAGTCAGGAGGGGCATTACTTTTAGGATGCATGACAGCAGACTTGCCGACATAAGGCTTATAAGGAGGTTTTGAAGTTGACTTTAGATTACTTTGTTGGTCCTGGTCGGGCAGCTTTACAGTTACCCTTCACAAATCCTTGGGAGACCGGTATAATCTTTTTGTATGTTCATCCTCACCACAATGGTAGCAGAAAACATTGGGTCTGGGGTTGGGGGACCTAGCAGGTTATTCAAGTGATTTATTACTACTGTTAGGACCAGGCTGGTAATCAGTTTTAGGTCTGTGTTCATTTTCAACTCCACTAGGCCTTCTCCAAGATGAAGGCTGCCAAGATGACTGTGAAAGATCACTTACTAGTGCCCTTAAATCTTTCATCTCCTTCAGCATGTCACTACTTGCCTCCTCTTTGGGGACTTGAACACAGGCACTGATTGCAGAGGATTGGACTTCACTGGACACTTCAGCAGCATGGGTGCATACAGTCTGACCTATGACCAATTTGACAGCACTTTGTGCACTAGCCTTTAGTTCCCTTAACTCTCTCAATAAATCTTTAAATTGCTGGGTATCAGGAGCAGTCTCTTTCTCAGTGGGTTTCTTAACCTGCCCATGATCAGGCGATGGGGGGATCACCACTAGACCACCAGGGCTTTGAATTAAACCTACCCATGATCGGGGGATGGTGGCTCACCACTGGGCCACCAGGGTATACATTTACATATGCCTGCAATTGGGTGACGGAGTGGGGGGGCACAACACTCCCAGGGCAGGGAGCTTGTGGACGCTGTTCTAGGTAGGCAGGTGGCCACCCACGGCTGTCAGCTGCTGTGTTGCACCCTGCAATACAGCAGCTCACCTGTGGGTGGCTAGGATTTGTTCCTGATTTTCTATGGCACAACTCTGTACTCCCCTGAGTGGCGCAAGGCAGGGTTGTGCCTGCATATGCACCACACATCCCGGGCTGAATACCGGGATGTGCCGCATATGCTTGGGCATGCCCCCTGCAATTGCGCTGCATACATTACCGATGCACCCCTGCGCATCAGGAGTTGCGCATCGCAACTCGCGCCTTTGAATATCGCGCCGGGGCACATTGGGGTTGCGCATGGCACAGCCCTGTTGTGCCATGTGCAACCCCTTTGAATATACAGGCCCCTGTGTCCCCTGCAAAAGAACAGTTAACCAGAAAACACAATGCAGCTGTACTTTTCCCCACACTTTACCCCACAACAATAATGTACTCACAGAACCAGTTAACATGCAAAACAAATTTGGTTTATTCAGGGAACTGAACAGAGGGGAGGGGTTGAAAATTTAAGTTAACCATTGTAGTTCTGCAAATAAACAGGTAGCAATTAATGATCATTAAATCCATCCCTGACTTAGTTTATCCAGCTGCTGAGTACCCAGGTTAGAATTAAGTGCAGGCCTGAAGCATTGCCACAGACAGGCCAGCGCTGCAACTGGTTGGGACCCTGGATGCAGAAAAGTCTGTTATTAGACAGATAAAATTCTTGCAACAGTGGAATATTTGTAATCCCAGGCCGAATGGCCTGTTGTCACAGTCAACACCTAACGAGGACTTACAGGGCAAATCAGATGACACAAAAACATTTATTTGGTTTTTGCAGGAGGCTACCCTGATTGTACTCATTGCACCCAGATCATTTGAACAGACAGACAGACATGGCTCTGCTGACTTGCCAGGATGATGTTGGGGATCAGGGTCTGCACAACTCACCTCCACTTCACAGCTTTGCCATGTAGGTGGCCGCAACCTGCAATTTGCTTTTATGCAGGGGCTGACTCCCCGAGGCTGGTTTCTGGCCAGGCAGATGCTGGATCTGGTACAGGAAGTCATAAGAGCCACATATAGCACAGGCTCAATGCATGTATTTTGGCTTGGTATGCAGATTAGAAAAGTCACTTAACTTGCAGCTGACAGGTTGGCTTAACTTCAATAAGAAGCAAACAGGAACAACGGGTAACAGGTCTCCACTTTTATCTAACGCAGCAGGAGACAAACGCAACATTCACAGGCTCCATATGGCACTGGAGTCCCTAGGTTGAGATATCTTCTCACAGTTCTTTCCACTGCCCCTTGTAGGCAAAACACTCTTTTCTCAGCATCAAGTCTCTGGACATAATCAGGATAGAGGAGGATTGCTTTCTCTGATTTTGTGTTTTGGCAGCTTAAGTCCAGCAGGGTGGCAAGAACAGACCTTTTTCCCTGTGATTGATTCCTGCTTGCAAAACAAGCTCCCTTATCTCTCAAAACTCAAGCTGAACTTCTCTTTTCTACTGTTAGGCAGTCCACAACCTTTCAAGTCCTGCAGGGAGACAAGAACAGGCCTTTTTACCTGTAATTGTCTTAGCCCACCATGCAGGCTGCTTCCTTCTTGATGGCTCGAGCTGAACTGCACACTGTTCAAAGCAGTCTCAACTGAAGACAGTCATCTCTGTATTCCAGTTGGCTGCCTTGTCTGTTAATAGAAACACAGAAACATAGAAACATAGAATTTGACGGCAGATAAGGACCGCTTGGCCCACCCAGTCTGCCCATTTCCCTACCTAATGGATAAGCTGCAGATCCTAGTTAACCAGTAGCCTACTTCTTTCTACCCCCACCCCCTAGAATTGCCTTATGACTGTCCCATGCATGCTTGAATTCAACCACTGTTTTGATTCCACAACCTCCTCCGAAGCCATTCCATGCATCCACAACCCTCTCTGTGAAAAATACTCTTACATTACCTCTGAGCCATGCCCCCATCTTCAAATTGTGCCCCTTGTTCTTGCACACCTCTTTTTTGAAAGATGCTACCCTCTTGGACTTTGTTGATTCCTTGAGGTACTTGAAAGTTTCGATCATGTCCCCCCTCTCCCTCCTTTCCTCGAGACTGTACGGATTAAGCTCCTTTAGTCTCTCTTCATTTGTCTCTTGGTGCAGACCCTGCACCATTTTAGTCATCCTCCTCTGGACAGCTTCCATCTTGTCTATGTCCTTACAGAGATTGTGTCTCCAGAACTGCACACAGTACTCCAAATGGGGTCTCACCAGCTGTCTGTACAGAGGGATAACAACTTCCTGTTTTCTACTCTCCCTATGCATCCCAGTATCCCCCCAGCCCTACTTAATGCCCTCTCACATTGCTTGCCCACTTTTAAGTCATCTGATATGACTACCCCCAGGTCCCTTTCCATTTTTGTTGTTAGCATCTCACCCCCCCATTATGTACTCTTTCCCTGGGTTTTTGTTTCCCAGGTGCATTACCATGCACTTCTTAGCATTGAATCTAAGCTTTCATACATTTGACCATTCCTCTAACCTTGCAAAGTCCATTCTCAGCCTTTCCACTCCACCTTGTGCATCAACTCTGTTGCAGTTCTTTGTGTCATCTGCAAAGAGACATACTTTTCCTTCCAGTCCCTCTGCAATGTCGCTTATAAAGACATTGAAGAGGACCGGTCCTAATACTGAACCCTGCGGTACCCCACTAGTAACCCCCCTTTCTTCAGAGTGGACTCCATTTACTATTACACTCTGTGTCCTATTCTCCAGCCAATTCTTTACCCAGGCTATCATCTTGGGACCCACTCCCAGGCTGGCTAACTTGTACAGTATATTTTGTGTGGGACTGAGTCAAATGCTTTGCTAAAGTCTAAGTAGGCCATGTCCACAGCCCCTCCCTGATCTACTACTTTGGTCACCCAGTCAAAGAAATCTATTAGAATCATCTGGCATGACCTTCCCGCTGTGAATCCATGCTGCCTTGGGTCCTGTGCCCCTCTGGCCTCTAGGTACTCGACAATTCCTTCCTTCAAAAGTGATTCCATCATTTTCCCTATTACTGAGGTTAAACTAACAGGTCTGTAGTTTCCTGCTTCTGCCCTGCTCCCACTTTTGTGAAGGGGAATCACATCTGCCCTTCTTCAGTCCTCAGGTACCACCCCATCCTCCCATGATTTGTTAAAGAGGGTAGTCAGTGGTGTCACTAGTTCTTCCCTTAGTTCTTTTAGAATTCTGGGATGAATCCCATCAGGCCCCATTGCTTTGTCCACCTTCAGTTTTAGAGTTCTTTCAGAACCCTTTCTTCTGTAAATAGGCTGGTATCAACTTCTGTATCCAGAGTGTTTCTATTGTTTGTTTTAGGTACCTCCCCCTCTTCATTTGTAAATACTGAGCAAAAATATTTGTTTAGTATCTCTGCCTTTTCACCGTCACCTTCTGCCCACCCCGCTCCCCTTTATTAAGCCTCACTATCCCTCCCTTAGTCTTCCTTAGCTCCCTGATGTACCTAAAAAGGTTTTATCCCCCTTCTTAACTGAGTTGGCTATCTTTTCCTTGGTTCGGGCATTTGCTGTTCTGACTGTCTTCCCAGCTTCCTTTTGCTTTAACTGATACAATTCTCTGCCCTGCTCCTTCTGTGATTCCTTGTACTTTCTGAATGCTTTCCTTTTCTCTTGAACCTTCACTGCCACCTCATTTGAGAACCATAGTAGTTTCTTACATTGTTTTGTTTTGTTTATTTGCTTCACACAAAGGCTTGTTACCTCTGTGATTGCAGTTTTTATTATTCCCCATTGTTCTTCCACCCCTCCTTCCTGACCATTTGCTAGTGTATTCCTTAGGCACTCACCCATTTTGGCAAAGTCAGCCCTCCTGAAGTCCAGTACTTTTGCCTTTGTATGGCTTGACTCTATTGCTGTGTTTATTGTGAACCATACTGTTCGATGGTCGCTAGTTCCCAGATGGCTACCCACTTCTACATTGGTGATCCTCTCTCCATCTCCATTTGAGAGAACCAGGTCTAAAATTGCTCCCTCTCGAGTGGATTCCAATACTAGTTGTCTAAGGCATGCCCCCTGTAGAGCATCTAGAATAACCCCACTCTGAGAAGTGGCTGCTGCAACTGCACTGCAGTTAACATCTGGCATATTCAGATCACCCATCAGCAATATCTCCCCTTTATCTGCCATTCTAAGTATACTTTCTATCATTTCCTTGTCCATTTCCTCCCCCTGAGAGGGGGGTCTATATACAACCCCTGTGCAGATTGTGGTGCCATTGCCTGCCTCCAAATTGACCCACAGTGCTTCTTCCCCTCCCTGTTTACCCTTTTGTTCTGTTGCTTTGATTCCTTCCCAGGATTGTGCCTGACTGGTCACAAGCCTTGATTTACTTGAACCCAGGCTATCAATCACAGTCTGAGAGCTCTCATTGGTAAGATTTAGATGCCAACAAGAAAGTTTGCAGTTTTTCCAACAAGTCACTGTAATAAGGATCCCTTGAGGGCCCCATGGTTCCAACTGGTCTAACCACTGAGTCCTGGGCTAAACATGGTGGCTCCCACAGTTGAAGAATGCATAGTTAATGTAAACAGCTCATTTTTTACAATAATATGACGGATTTAGAAATAAACATCTACAGGGCATTAAAGGGCTCCCTCAACACTGTTTAGTGACTGCTGAATTGAGTTAATCTGGATTGTGCCTGACTGGTCGCAAGCCTTGATTTACTCGAACCCAGGCTATGTACACCACACACAAGCTGGACTTTTGCAGATTTGGGCCCTAACTGTGCACATACTATAAATCTTTTATTACCCCATCTGATGTACATAAGAGGTGTCATTTTTTCAAATTCCTGTTGAACCATGTTATATTGAGTGCTATGGCGAGAGTAAAGCAGAAGAAGTCAAACACCTTTCTTTTAGCCCTGAGGAAAACAAAATCTTTCTGTATAATTAGGCAAACTTACATCAAATACAGGCTGAATTAAATAATATCAATTGGGAAAGCAAGTTCTGCAATGTAACAATTTTGAAATAATGGGACATTTTTAAAAAAACACAGTGACAAACTTAAGGGACTTTTATATTCTGTCAATAAATACAAACACTCAAGACACTCTCTAAAATGGATGAATAATTTCATTAAAAAACTTATTAACAAAAATTCACTCTATAATGCATATTTAAAAAATAAAACTCCTGCAAAGTTTTCTATGTTCCAAAATATACAGAAGAAATGTAAATCCAGTATAAAAAGGAAAAAACTAACTGGGAACACCATTTAACTCATTCTGCCAACACATCTAATGGTAAATTCTTCTATTCCTATATAAACTCTTAAAAAAACAATATGTCAGGTGGGCCCTCTTTTATAGAATAATGAAACAATTTCATCACCTAAGGATATTGCAAACCTATTTAACAATAAATTTTGTGACATATTCGGTCCCGCTAACTCACATCCCAAAAGGTCAAACCAATATGTAACCAATTGACATTTCGTAAGGCCCAATCAACATGTAGTATCGCAGATTACTTTATCTAATGACCTTATATTGTCAAAATTAAAACTCCAAAAGTATAAAAATTGTCCTGGCCCCGACAATATAGCAGGGCATTATTTATTTCTGTTGGGAAACTCCATAGTTTGTCCTTTAAAACTGCTTTTTGAAGGTTGCCTTTCTTCCGGTCATGTTCTGGGGACTGGCATATGTTACGCTAATCTGTAAAAAAGGCATCAAATCATCTTGGGAAAACTATAGACCCATCAGTCTAACCTCCACAATTTACAAATTACTTGAAAGTTCAATTAAAGATATAATTTCACCCATCATGGATGTTCGAGACCCTGAACAACATGGATTCAAAAAAGGAAGGGGATGTTTGTCAAATCAAATGTGCTTCTATAGGACCACTAGCTGCCGCCTCGATAACAAAACCCCTTGTGATATCATTTTCTTGGATTTCAGCAAGGCTTTTGCTTTCTTGCCACACAATGGTATAATAGTCAAACTTCACAGCTTAAACATTAATCCTTATATCATAAATTGGTTAGTAAACTGGCTGACGGACAGATCACAAAAGGTTTTAATAGATGGCCAACTTTCTGATTCAGGGAGGGTAACTAGTGGAGTTCCCCATGGATCAGTGCTGGGCCCATGCCTATTTCAAATTCCGATATGACTAAAACATTTCCTACCAATACCATAAAATATGCAGATGACATCAAGCTCATTGGTTCTTGTGAAAGCCATAGCCAGTCAGCCATAATACAAGATGACCTAGACAAAATTGTCACATGGGTTAACTCCTGGGGTATGAACCTAAATACAGCAAAGTGTAAAGTTATGCACTTAGGGACATCAAACCCAAACGTAAACTACAAACTGGGAAATTCCATCCTAATCTCAACTACAGATGAGAAAGATCTTGGGGTTATTATTTCAAATGACTTAAACCACTCTAAGCAAATTCAAGAATCAGTAAAAAGATCAAATAAAGTTATATGGTCAATCAAACACAATATTAAATCAAAAGACAGTAAAGTATTAATGCCTCTATTTAGAACATAAGTAAGACCACACCTTGAGCATGCCTCACAATTGTGGTATCCTTATAAAAAAACAGATTGCAAATCTCTTGAAAACATACAATGTAGATTCATAAAACACATAAATGGTTTCAAAAATGAATCATGTGATTGTAGATTAAATGTCCTTAATCTTACAACACTTGAAACAAGAAGGCTAAGAGGGGGCATTCTCTTTCTCTTTGATATCATTCAAGACCCACATCTGATGGCAGAACTTGGACTGGAGTTCAAAGAGAGTTCACACAACACCAGAGGTCATCCACTTCAGTTATGCAGAAAAAGGTTTAACTACCTTAGCAGAAAATTATTTTTTACACTGAGAGTCATCAATCCATGGAATAAATTACCCCTGAACATAATTATGAGTAGACAAAAACAGAATTCAAACACCATCTTGACAAGCTTTTGTTATCTGGTCATAATTTAACATATTATTCTAACTAATGTATAAGAGCATGTATGTGGTAATTGGCCTTCTTGCTCCTTCACTAACCTTAATGTGAATATGCTCATTATATCTATCTTCCACATAGTGGGTCCATACTTTTCCTCTTTTTACCAATGATATAACTGTCTAGTTTCTTGTTTAAATGGAAGTATACTTGTTAATTCAATCATTTCTCGTGTCAGATTATTCCAAAACCTTCCCATACACTCAGTACAAAAACCTCTCCTATTATTTATTCATTTTGATCTAATTTATTCTGTTTATTGTGAAAATGTAGTTTTTTTTTTTTGTATTTTCTGTTTTTGCACCGTCTCTCGAGGAACTCTCTTGGGCAACCACTACTACCCCAAGCTCTACCTCCTACCTGAGACATCTCTCCATCTTCTCGGCATCAGCCTAGTGAATCCCCTGGCTCTGAACCCCCACAGATAGGGCCACCCTATCCACCCAGGGTGCTCTATCTACAATCTAATGCCTTGGGTTGGGCTTGGTTCAGGAGAGGAGAATGACTGGTAGTTGAAGTGTGGCTACCGGGGTAGTGGTGCCATCGCCTATACCCAAGGATGGGGATTTTTACTTAGTATTTTTCCCCTGGGAGTGCAGCATGCAATAATGCCTGTGCAAGGCTGTCCTGCTGGTGTCTGCTGCACTCCCACCCCTTACGTTCTAGCTGGTGTTCCTGCAGTACCCCCAGTCTCCATCGGGGCTGCCAGGACACTGAGCAGTCCCTGGATCCCTCCCAGGGACAGGAGAACTGTCATCCAGAAGCTCCATCTTCTCCCTCCCCTGCCGACCCCTGGCATCCCGAGTCCATCCCCGAACCTGGGTCGCCGGCGTGGCACGAGGTGTGGCATCAAGCTCCTCAACCCTCAGTGTTACCGAGCTGGCTCATGAGAATGTAGGTTAAAATCCTTATTTTCAATTGAAATGTTCATTGATTCCTTAAGTTCTTCATCATTTATAATTTTGAACATTTCCAGCATATCCCCTCTTGTCTGTCTCTCTTCAAATGAAGATAGACCTAGTTTAATTAACCTGTCTTCAAAGTAATTTTCTCCACCCCACCATTGAGAGGGGGTTGAGAAAATGGAGAGGGTCCTGGGGAAGCTTGAAAATGGTCTGAGGACTGGCAACTGAAGTTTAATTCAAAAAAGTTTAAAATTATGCACCTGGGACACAGAAACCCTGGGGAAAGCTATAGGATGGAGGGGGAGGGAGTTGCTGACAGTCACAAAGGAGGAAAGGGACCTGGGGGTTATTATTTCAGATTACCTGAAAATGTCAAAGCAGAGTGCTAAGGCAGCTGGGAGAGCCAGTGGCATGGTGGGGTGCATAGGCAGGGGTATCACCAGCAGAAGGAAGGAGGTAGTAATGCCATTATGTGAAACCATGGTCAGGCCTCACATGGAGTACTGAGTGCAGTTCTGGAGGCCGCACCTTCATAAGGATATTAATAGGCTGGAGACAGTTCAGAGAAGGGTGACTAAAATGGTAGAGGGCTTGCAACACAAGACTTATGAGGAGAGATTAAGGGACCTCAATATGTACTCTCTGGAAAAAAGGATGGAAAGAGGGCGACATGATAGAAACATTTAAGTACCTCAAGGGTATAAACAAGGTGCAGGGGAAAGACATTTTCCAATACAGGAGGAGCACAAGAATGAGTGGGCATGACATGAAATTGGAAGGTGGGAGGTTAAGTGGGAATGTAGTGAAGCTCTTCTTTACAGAGAGTGTGGTGGATGCATGGAATAGTATGCTTCAGGAGGTGGTGGGAGTGAGCACAGTGAATGGATTCAAGCATATTTGGGACAGTCATAGGGGAACCATAGAGGTACTGCAGCTGATGGGTCGAAAGCAGTAATCCAGTACAAGGGTTTACGGGCAGACTAGATGGGCCAGGCAGTCCTTATCTGCTGAACATTTCTATGTTTCTGTTTTCTGTTGTTTCTTAATCTGGGCACCATGTTGATAATTCTATCTTGTACCTTTTCTAATAGTTGTATTTCACCGTTTTGGTATGGACTCCATATTTGTGACCCGTATTCTATAATATACTCATATATACAGGTATGTTTTATATGTTGGTATAATACATTGTTAATTACTGCTACTAAAAGTCTGTTTCATCTATGATATACCGTATATGCTATTTTTCTTCAGTGTTTTGTAAATTTGAAAACCTCATTTATAGTCACACCCAGGTCCCTTTCAGTTTCTACCTTTTTAATCATTTCACCTCTTAATACATAGTTGTTTCTTCGATTTTTTTTTCCTCATATGAATAACCACACACTTGCTAACACTGAATTTTGTGCCATTATGTCTGGCCCATTTAGCAACTTCTTACAGGTCATTACTATGAAAGCTCTATTTGATTTTGTATCCACTCTACCTCCTAATTTGGTGTCATCAGCAAATTTCACCAAATGACTTCTCATGTATTCATTTATGTGTTTATTTTTGTTCTTTTGTAACCAGGTAAAGCCCACAGTGGCACAAGTGCCTGTTTCCGGGGGTGACCCAGGAGCACTGGGGAGATTAAGTGACTTGCTCAGAGTCACACAGTATGCAAGTAGAGGTTGTGGGAATCTAACCTAGGCCTGCTGGATGTACCAAGCTCATTCACAGCTCATTACTCTAACTTCTAGGCTATACTGTCAGCCCCATTAGATCTGAAATGAAGAATCAAAACAGGGTTGGCGCCAGTAATTATCCCTGAGGCAACCCGCTTGAAAACTCTTTTTGTGTTGATAATGTTCCTTTCATTCTGACTTGCTAGTATCTGTTTTTCAACCAGTTATTGACCTAGATCTTAATATTTCAATGGATGTTGGCATTCTGTAATTTATTGATCAGGATGTCATGTAACACAGCTTCAAAAGCCTTCCTGAAATCCAAGCATATAACATCCATCAGTATACTATTGTTTAGACCTACATGAATCTTTGCATAGAGCGCAAGCAGGTTTGATGCACTGCACTTGTTTTTTTTTTATTTATTTTTTTAAACCTTGTTGTGATGAATCAAATGAATCCAAATCAATTATTTCCCTTTTTGATTTTTCCTTTATTAATTTTTCCATAAATTTTTCCCAGGACTGAAGTCATGCTTATTGGTCTGTAATTTTCAACTGGTGATTTATTTCCTCTTTTAAACAGTGGGACAACAATTGCCCTTCTCCAGCCATCCATGACTTTTCCTGTAGCATTTTCAACAGGTCACTTGAGACAGGGAGGGTACCTAGGGATTGGCGAGAGGCACATGTGGTACCAATCCATAAAGGGGGGTCGAAGGAAGTACCAGGAAACTATAGACCCATCAGTTTAACCTCGGTGGTGGGAATATTAATGGAGAGTATACTAAAGGAACGATTGGGGGTTTACTTGGGGGAGGTGGGAGGTCTGGATAGTCGGCAGCATGGGTTTGTGCCAGGTAGATCATGTCAAACCAACCTTGTGGAGTTCTATGAATGGATAACATCAGAACTGGACAGGGGTAAGCCTGTGGATGTATTATTCTTGGACTTCAGCAAGGCGTTTGACTCTGTCCCCACAATGGTCTGGTGGAGAAACTGATGGGGTTAGAGTAGGCCCTTTGATGGTCAGATGGATTGAAAACTGGATAGCTGGACGCACTCAGAGAGTAGTGGTCTGTGGGGAGCTCTCAGACCCTACAGAGGTTGGTAGTGGGGTACCACAGGGCTCGGTCCTGGGTCCAATCCTGTTTAATGCATACATATCAGACATCAGGGATGGTATAGGTGTGAAATGAGTCTCTTCAAGACGACTCCAAGATGGGAGCAGTAGTTGAGGGAGAAGAGGGGAGGTTGGCCCTGCAAGGAGACCTGGACACCCTGGAAAGCTGGGCTCACACATGAAAATTAAATTTCAATATCACCAAGTGCAAGGTGTTGCATCTTGGTCGGGGAAACCCTAAACACAGGTACACCCTGGGAGGGAGGTGCTGGAAGCCTCAAAGGGAAAAAGACCTAGGGTCATGGTGGATACATGTATGAATAACTCTGAGCAGTGCAGGAGAGCAGCTAGCAAGGCAAACAGGATGTTGGGATGCATCGCAAGGGATCACCTCAAGGAGCAAGGAAGTGATTCTGCCGCTGTACAATGGACTGGTTAGACCACACCTTGAGTACTGTGTACAGTACTGGAGACCACACTTGAAGAGGGACATACAGCTCCTGGAGAGGGTACAGAGGAGGGCAACAAAGATGATATGAGGGCTAGGGGATTTGACTTACGAGGACAGACTTGAGGAGCTCTGCCTGTTTTCATTGGAGGAGAGGAGAGACAGGGGGGACATGATTGAGGTCTTCAAGTACCTCAAGGGAATAAATAGGGTAAACATGGAGGGGATCTTTAGACTAAAGCAGGGAGGCATCACCAGAGGGCATGGTTTGAAGTTGGAAGGTGGAAGGTGAGGGGAAAAGAGGAGGAGGTTTTTCACTGAGAGGGTGGTGGACCCTTGGAATGCTCTGCCTGGTGAGCTGGTTCAGAGATCCACAGTGGAGGGCTTTAAGAGAGGGTGGGACAGACACAGAAAGTGGATGTATCAGATGATGGCCTGTCCTGGGGGGGTGGGGATGGATGATAGGGGTTTCTGGAGCACAAGGGATGGGAGGGTCTCTGCACCCAACTAAGGATCTAGGTTCGAGCAGACTTGATAGACCATAAGGCCTAATCTGCTGGCAAATAGTATGTTAGTATATGATTTATTAAATATATAAGTTAAGGGACCAACCCTTCACGGACCTTAGTGGTGTCCTCTCATCTGATTTCTTCACTGATGCTGACCCTCCAACTTCTACTTCTACTACTGCCTCTCCAACCAAACCACCCTTCCATTTCAAACTAGTAAAGGCACATGAAGTCTATAAATATGTAAAGAAGGCCATTTCTAAGTCCCGAGCAAGCAGCGACACTATTGACCTTAAACTTCGTCCCTCACTCTGGAGGAAGTACTGCCCCCTCACAAAAATTTTCAATCTCTCCTCTGCTACAGCCAATTCCCCAAGAAATGGAAAGCTGCAGTTGTCACTCCGTGCACAAAAGTGGTGATAAGTCACTGCCTGGTAACTATCGCCCGATATCAATACTACCACCTCTCTCTAAGGCCCTTGAAGCGCTGGCGGACCAACTTTCAGACTACCTGGAAAAGCACAACATCCTATGCACTCAGCAGCATGGATTTAGGAAAGGGCACAGCACATCGACTGCCCTACTTGAATTCTCAGGAGCAATCCACAATGCCATGGACAAAGGAAACCTAACTGGAACAGTCTACATTGACTTAACCAAGGCATTTGATACAGTTCACCATGGCCTACTTATCAAACAACTACTATCCCTAGGGCTCTCGCAGGGTCCTGGTGACTGGGTTAAAAATTACCTTGCTCAGTGCTCTCAATCTGTAAAAGTAGCTGGAGTTCTTTCAGACTCAAAACCGGTTCACTCAGGAGTACCCCAGGGATCCATCCTGGGCCCCCTCCTTTTCAGCCTTTTCCTAAACTCCCTCCCCAAATCCTGCCCTGAACAAATAACCCTCTATGCTGACGATGCCGTGATTCTTGCCACTCATAAAGATCCGAACCTCTTATGCCTCAACCTTCAGCATGCTTTTTCCAAAGTTGAGATGTGGTTCCTTGAACATAAGCTGGTTCTAAACCACAAAAAAACTAAATCCATGCTCCTCTCTAACCCGCAAAACAAGAAACGGCAAGTCCCACTCACCATTAATACATACCTGGGAAATACCCTTGAACAAGTGCCAATTTTCAAATATCTTGGAATCAACTTTGATCAAGGCCTAACCTTTGCAACTCACATTGATAGTACAGCAAAAACTATTAATTAGCGAATTGGGATTCTGTATCGGAACCGATAGCTTCTTACCCATTCTGCACTGAGGATTGCCATCCAATCCTCTATCATCTCAGTCGTTGATTATGGCTTAGTTATATACGGATCTGCCACTACTACAGCACTTAGTCGCATTACAACATCCCTAAATAAGGCCTGTCGGTTGCTCACTGGTGCACACCGACATACCCACACATGTGAACTCTATGCCAACTCAGGTTGGTTGCAACTCTCAAACCGGATAAAGTACCTTACCTGCCTGATGGCGAAAAAATCCACTCTGGGCCTCACTCCACCCTGTATCCAAGACCTGTTATGCCCGAGCGCTAGCACCCGTTTTACCAGAAGATCAGAACACCAGCCTCTCCAAGTCCCCAGATGTCAGACTTCTCAGGGACAAAGATCATTTGCCTATCGTGCCCCCAGCTGGCTAAATGCCCTCAGCACTCATATTACTGCCTCCACCTCTCTAGGGTTTTTCAAATCAAGGCTTTTCTCTCACCTTGCCACCTCCAGCTCCTGTGACTGCCCTGATTAAACCTCCTACTTTCTCACTACCCACCCTGTCCCGTGATTTGACAAAGACATGTTTGGGAAACCTTTTCTCCTGCTATTGTCTGCTCCCACACCTTTCACTTACCCTCTCTGTTCTGGACTTTTTCCCTATTTGTTTCTCCTAATCTGGCATGACCTCTTTCTTGTAATAATAATGTGATTATTGGTATCTCATGTCCTTCTGCACAAATGATTTGATATGTATTTGTATATGTTTTCTTGCTCTTGACACAACACAAATTGTTGTGTTATCTATGTAACCTTTTGTACTGTACCTAATTGATGTGGAACCTTTGTAAAAGAGCCTCTGGCTCAAAGATAGTAATTCCTAGAACAATAAACTAAACTAAACTAAACAATTTGATCTACTAGTTCTTTCAGCATCCTGGAATGCAAATTATCCAGTCCAGCTGGTTTACTTGTGTTAAGGTCTTGAAGTAGTTCTTATTCATTAAAAGAGTTTCCTTTATCTTTTGATTCAGCCATTACTTTATTTATTAAATTAGTAGTATCATATTTCGTAAAAACTAAAATGAAATAATCATTAAATTTATTGGGCATTTCCAGGGAATCATTTATAAGGTTTCCATTATTTGTTATTGGGCCTATAGATTAGATTCCAGCTCTTCTTCCCTTCCCCCTACTCCCTCCCCTACTGACCTCCATTGCACTCTCATTGTGTTTCTCTGCACCCAAAGTTGCACCAAGAGCTTGTTCCCACTCCTCCCTACACTCTGCCCCTCCCCCCCAAGTCTCCTGCCATCCCTGTCCCCTTGCAGGGTTTCTATTCATCCTAAAAGGGTTACATCTGGGACTTGGCCTCTCTTCTCTCTCACCTAAACCTCTCATCTGGCCTTCCTCAAACCTTATCAGGCTCCCAGCATCCTGAAGCATACTCACCGTCATTGCCTAACAGCCTGCTTCCCTCCAATCACGCTCCATCTCTACCTTGTGCAGGCAGGGTTCTCAGCATACGGGAGTGGTCCCGGCAGTCCTCTCTCCTCCTCCCTCTTCCTTCCCCTCCTCCTCAATTGCCTGTCCTCTGAAGGGGTTCTCAGCTCCCATAGGATCATAGCTCTTAATAAGCCCTTACCTCTCTCTCTCCTTTCTCTATTTACCCTCACCACTGCCCTCATACTTACTCCACCACTTCACCCTAATGCTTGCCATGTACCATCCCCTGGTAGGGTTTACTTGGTTTACTTGGTGTTTGTAGGGCATAAGTAGGTGTGAGCCCATTAAGAATGCCCCCCACAAGTTTGTGGAACATTGGTTTTAGTAGTGAGTTAGCCATACGTCCAATCCCTTTTTAAATGATTCAAAAGTTTCACTGTCTACTAAACTTTGCAGATGTTTGTCCCATAATTTTGGGGCCCGTATTGAGAAATAATTAAGCCTTTGATTTGTTTTTGCCTGATGAACTTCAGGTTGCTTTGAATGTAGTCTTGGAACTAATTTCCTTTCAGAATAGTGTATGCCACATTGCTGCATTAGAGGCGGTGTTTTTAACAATTTGTAGAGAAATAAGAGATGACCCCTACTGCTCCTTAGTTGTAAAGAATGCAGATTAAGTTTCTGTAGTCTGTTCTGGTATTCTAAATGCAATAGATAGGGAACCATTCTAGTGGCTCTTCTCTGTATTTGTTCCACCCTCGCTATATTTTTAAATGTGGACTTCAGAAGGGTGAGCCATAGTCTGAGTATGGCCTAATATAGGTTCTGTATAGCGGGATTATACATTCTTCTGTTTTTGTGATGAATGTACGATCTGTCCTTCTCAGTAAAGCATTTTAATTTTTTGTTATTTTATCACAATGATCAGTAGAAGTTACTTTGTCATTAATTACATTCCCGAGGTCTTTTTCACTGTTTGAGACTTTTACTGTGGTTCCTTTAAGTTTATAGGGTTGCCTTGGATTGTTTCTACCAAAGTGGAGTACTGTACATTTGTCTATGTTGAAATCCATTTTGTTTATAGTAGCTCATGTGTCAATACTTTCTCGATCATATGCCAGTTGATGAATGTAATTGGGAGAATCCACCCTACCACCCAGTTTTGTGTCCTTGGCAAATTTAGAAAGGGTGTTGCTGGAGTTTATTTGCATATCAGAAACATCTGGAACTGGTCAGAACTGGTCAAGCCCTCTGTCTCCCCATCCTCCTTCCCTTCCAGCCCCTCTACTTAGCACCCATCACCTCCCCTACCCTTGCCCTAAATCAACCACTGGCTGGGATCTTATTATCCTGTAAAATATGAATCTTATATGCCTCTCACCTCCCTTTCTCCTCCCCGCTCCACCCCTTTCCCCTCCTCCATTTCTTAGCCTTAGTCCTGGATAACCATAATCTAGTGCACTTCTAGACAAATTTGTACTTCTGTTTTACCTTAGCTAACTTGTACTGTCTGTGTTACTCTCTATTAGCTTCCCTTAGATCAAACTACCTGAACTCCATTCAGCAATATTCAAGTTACTCATTTATGTGGCACTTAGAGTTTACCATTAAATACCATTTTGTGTTATTGTATTTAACAAGTTCTAAACCATTATCATTGTACCTATCTAGTTTAAAACACTTATCACCCTGCTATTTCATTGCATCATCACAGTTTGCTCACCATTATTTGAATGTAATCATATGGAAATCTTTGTTATTGTTCCAAATCTATGTTTACTATCCTCATGTGCCCCTTCCCCCCAAGGATGCACCAAGAGAAGATCAACCTGTTGCTCAGTGTACCTTCCTGGTGAAACATTTCAATAAATAAATAAACATAAAATTGTTTTGTGTTATCTTTGCTGTGAGATACTGTATTTTAAATTATACCATTGCAAAATAATTTCCTCTTCTCTGATTGGTTAGTGTGTGCCTGGGACAGTGATGTTATTACACAATAACATCACTGGATAAAGTCCAGGCACACACAAGACCGCATGACAAACTGAAAAAAACATGCATCTCCTCCAGAAATTGCTGCCGCTCGGAGCTGCTGCTGGAAAGCTTTTCAGCAACCCCCAATGATGTCACTACCCCTCCCCATTTCCCTCAATCATCATTCTCTTTTCCCACACAACTTACTTTTAAAATGCATTTTTTAAAGCAGCACTGCAACTTTTGTGAATAAGCAACCAAATGAATGGTCACATAAAGAGGCAGTGCACGCGGCTTTCCATTTCGGGTACACATCGTGGTCACTTGTCAAACTTTCATTTGTAGTCAGTCTGAGAAACTTTTGTGAAGAAAAAAGAAACACATGGGTGGAAAGCTGTACCTGTAATCGGCTTTTGTACAAATACACTTCAGTAGAAACATAGAAACATAAATAGACTTTGATGGCAGATAAGGACCGCTTGGCCCATCTAGTCTACCCATTTCCCTACCTACAGGATAGGCCGAGGATCCTAGTTAACCAACAGCCTATTTCTTCCTACCCCCCCCCACAAGAATTGACTCCTCCCTTGATTCGCCAGCCGCACTCCTCGATCAACTTGTCTGCCCCGGTCCTCAGCTAACATAACAGAAAGCTACATTTTCCACACACACAGAAAAAACACTAAAGAAAGCTAAAATACAATGGCTGGGTGAGAGAACAGGCATGTGTGTGTATGGGGTGGTCAGTGAAACAATAATAAACCTTGGGTAACTGCATAGATGGCATCATATACATAGCTGTTCGACCTACTGGAAGAAAAGTATAAAGGACTTTTTTTTTAAAAAACATATACCTCCACGCACAAGAACATGGAGAAAAAGCAAATACATGTTTATTTTTTCTGTTTTCTTTTTAACTAAAAAAATGAGCCATTGTATAATAGCAATAAGGCACTCCAGGGGGTGTGTGGTATTGCGTAATAACATCGCTCCTGGGGTGGTGGAAGCACTCAGCTTCACCTCATGCTTCAACCCACTCCAGGAGTGATGTTATTATGCAATAACACACACCCTGGAGTGCCTTATTGCTTAATTCTACCTTAGTTTTATTTTTCCATCTAGTCATCTTCTTAGCTACTTTTAACTCGTCTCTATATTTTTTAATATTCGGTTCAAATTGATCCATCCTCATTATATTGCATGCCTTTTATTTACATTTTAAGTTGCATTTTAATATTCCTAGAGTACCATTGTGGGATCTTACCATCTTTGTTGTATAGTATTTTTGTTCTTATGTGCTTTTTTGTTCTAGTTTCAGAATAATATGTTTGAATATCCCCCAGCAGCGTTCCATTGACATGCTATCAAAGGATAAGGAACTGGGAGAACAAATTCTTAGCGGGGCTGACCCAGTGGCACTGAGGGTTGAGCCACTGGATGCCACACCTGACACCATGCTAGCTACCCTGGTTCAGGAACAAACTCAGGTCATCAGGGGTCAGCAGAGGAGGGAGTGGATTGAGCATCCATAGGACTGCTCTCCCTTCCTGGGGGGGGTTACTGGGGCATGCCTCGCTCCTCAGTGGCCCCTGATGGAGATCAGAGACCCTGCAGGAGAGTTGTTAAAATTAGGGGGTGGAGCAACAGCAGACATCACCCCATAGGTGCACAGACATCATTGCACATCCACGCTTTGAAGGAGGAAACAAAACGGAAAAACACCAGAGGACCAGGGAGGCGATGGAGACTCCAGGAACTGACACCCATATCCCATCACCGGACCAGCCCTGCACCAGCTCTCCTGAGCTCCTTGACCTGGCCCTGGACCATTCCTCTAATTGCAGAAAGGTTGCCCAGGTAAGAGGGATGGGCCCTCCCCCAGGGGGGTGATCCAGGGAGCTGGATGAGCCCATAGGTCAGGGATGGAGGAGCTCAGCAAATGTGTTTCCTGAGGAGGGTTGTTTTAGGCCAGGAGTAGAAGCCAAGGTTGAGTGGGTACTCCTGAGAGATGCACTGGTCCACTGGAGATAGAAATAGAGTTCACAAAAAAAAAGAAAAAGGTCTTAGCGGTAAGGGCAACACAGTGGTAGTCAGGACTTCAGTCTGCCAAGGGTGGATTGGAACACCCCAGCCACCTCAAGTGCCAGAGAACAGGTCCTCTTGGAGGCCTTCCAAGATAGCTTCCACACACAGAAAATGTTGGAGCCTGCCAGTGAGGGGAACTTTCTGGACTTGGTACTTACAGACGGAGAGCTAGTCAAAGACATTGAAGTGGAAGACCCACTAGCAGGGAATGACCACCGTACAGCATGGTTCTCCCTCAACCTGGGGAAGGAAGCAGACAATATCAGGGAACAAGGAGGAAGCTGGTTGGGTGGATCAAGAACTGGTTATGAGGCAGACAACAGAGGGTGATAGTTGGTGGGGAACTCTCTGCACCCAGGGAAGTAACCAGCAGAGTCCACAGGAGTGGGTGCTAGGACCAGTTCTATTTAACATATTCATATCAGACATGTTAAACAGAATAAAGGAACAAAATCAGCCTCTTTGCAGATGACACTAAGATCAGTGCTGAGATAGAAAGTGAGGAAGGGGGTAAGGTTCTGCAAGAGGATTTGGTGACCCTTGAGTGCTTGTCAGCCACATGGCAGCTAGGGTTCAATGCCCAAAAATGCAAGCTCTTGCACTTGGGGACAAAAAAAACAAGGTACAGCTACTGGTTGGGGGGGAGTGTAGTTTGACACTTCGGCAGAGAAGAAAGATCTGAGAGTGCTGGTGACAGGAGACATAAAACACTCAGCACAATGCAGGAAGGCAGCAGCAAAGGTAAACAGAATTCTGGGATGCATAACCAGGAGAATCACCTCTAGGAGGAAAGGAAGAAGTCATTTTCCCCCTGTACAGGTCCCCTGGTGAGGCCACACTTGGAGTCCTGTGTAAAGTTTTGGTGCCCCTATTTGAAAAAGGACATCAGGCTACTGAAGAAGGTCCCAGGTAGGGTGACGAAAATGATCCAGGGGATGGAGGATAGGGCATATAAGGCGAGACTTTTCATTTATTGAATTGTTTCACCAGGAAAGGCACACTGAGTAAAACAATGCTCATCTCATGGTGCGACATGGGGGAAGGGTACATAGGAGAGAATAATGTGCAGGTTTTTACTGAGTGAAACATTTAACATTACAGTTGTGCATTGGAGATTGAGGGAGCTTGACGTGTACATCCTAGAAGATAGAAGGGAGAGAGAGGACATGATTGAAACCTTAAAGTACCTAAAGGGCATAAACAAAGTTAATTCAGGGTGCTTGTTTAAAGATTAAATGCCAATATTTTACAGATTTACAATAACACAGGACTTCAAGTCCTTGTGTCACGATTAGTGTTTCCTGAAAATATCATGCTGTTTGATTTTGTGGTTTTATTTAAATCTGTGTCTGTTAATTTGCTCTTCAGTAACTGAAAACAGAGAAGAAACAATGAAGATTTTTCTGTACCAAGTAGTGAGTGATGACATCTTTCCTGTCCAGCCTGTTGTTGGAGCAATGAAGTCCTTAATTGTCTGTAGTAGTTGGTGCACTTCCCAGTCAGAATAATCTGTAGGGTTAATTGTCTTTACTCCAAGTGTGCTACTAGGTTACAATCTATCATTCTGTTCTCATAAAGAGTTGGTCATTTGTGTTTCGGTGGGTAACTAAAGTTGTATAAATGAATGTTTGTGAGAAATCTCCTGTCTGCATCACAGCTGAAACACAAATGACCAACTCTTTATGAGAACAGAGTTGTAGATTATAACCTACTCTATCTAAACACAAGCCAGGTGGGGATAGTAGCACACTTGGAGTAAAGATAATTAGCCCTACAGATTGCTCTGACTGGGAAGTGCACCAGTTACTACAGGCAATTAAGGCCTGCATTGCTGCAATAACAACCTGGATATGAATGATGTCATCACTCACTAATTGGGACAGAAAAATATTCACTGTTTTCAGTTACTGCAGAACACATTAACAGACGCTGATTTAAATAAAGCCACAAAACCAAACGGCATGATATTTTCAGGAAACATAGATCATGACACAGGGACTTGAATTCCTGTGTTTATTGTAAATCTGTAAAACATTGGCATTTGATCTTTCATTTAAAAGGAGGAAGGGACACCAGGGGTCACAATCTGAAGTTAGAGGGAGGAAGGTTCAAGAGAGAGATGAGGAGGCATTATTTCATAGAGAGGGTGGTGGCTGGCTGGAATGCGCTACCAGAAGAAGTGGTAGCATTGCAGGTGGTGGGCAGATTCAAGAGAGGGTGGGATAGGGTCAAAGGGAGAGTCAAACCTGGGAAGAGGGTGGGACAGGTGAAGTCAGAAGTGGCGGGCACTAAGCTGGAAGGGGGTACACGGTGAGGGGGGAGAGATGCAGCCTAATAGACGGTGTGCTGCACACTTAAACAGATTAGATATACCAAATGGACTGTATTTGCTGGCAATTTAGCATGTTTGTCAGGAGTTTTTCTAGTCCCAATTATTTAATTGTCTTTAATGGCTTCTAAATTTGCCTTATTATTATTATTATTGCTATAGTTGATCCTGAAGCGATATCATTTTTATGTTAGCTTGATTGTGTGTGCCAGCCAACATGTTGCAGTAGTAGCAGATTTGGAGGTGTGGTCATTGTGGGCAAATGCAGGGCACACATCAGTAGGTGCGTCACTCATTCCCCAATAAGCCAGCATGCAGGCGCCACACCAGCAATACGTAAAGTGGCCACCAGATCTAGGAAAAGTGCTGCTGCAATGAGAGGCAAGCTCCTCATGCAGCAGCACCAAAGCAAGCCTCCCGACATCCCCTTCCTGGTGAAGCAGTCCAATAAACATGGTGGTAGTGACTGTCGCCACCGCATGCCACAATGCCAACTTTGGGGGTGCCCAATCCCCCCTGTTAGCATGCCCCAACTCAGTTCATGTGCCGACGGGGGAGCCAACTCCCATTTCAATTCTGTGCCGAGGGGGTGCCCAATCCCCCTCGGCATCATGTGCACCCCCCAACAGTCTTTCTTTGCTGACAGGGGCCCAATCCCCATCGGCTTCAGTCCCCCAGTTCTCAGTTCAATCTGCCGATGGGGGAGCCCACTCCCCATTGGCATAATGTCCCCCCATTTGTTGTGTGCTGAGGGGGGTGCCCAATCCCCCTCAGCTGTTGCCCCCCACTACTCAGTATGTGCCGACAAGGGTGCCCAATCCCCCGTCGGCTACAGCCCCTCCAAAAAACAGTCAGGTAGCACACTGGGAGCCCACCGCAGAATGCCATATGCTCCGGTTAAAAAAAAAGTCCCTCTATGTTTTTCTTTTTTTTGTTTAAACCTGTAACACAGAAAATGGTCCCACGTCAAGTCTGGTCCCTTCCCCCATCCCGCGCCCACTCTCTACACGCACCCTGCCTCCCCACACTCCCCTCACCCCATACTTACCTGCTGAGCACAGTGTGATGATCTTCGGTGGACCAGGAACACGTCTGTGCTCTTCAATGCCAACCACAAACTGTGGAAATGCCGGTAAGCTATATAATGGCATAAATAGGGTTTTTTCAACTTTGGTACATATCTCGGGCACTTTTGGGAATTTTGACACCAAATTTTCAACATGGGGTTATTGGAACCCCTCCTCATGAATTCAGTCACTGTCATGGCGTTATTCAGTCCTGAAAGGTGATTTTGCAGTCACTGCGTGGATTCACCTTTTGGGACTGATTAACAAAATGACAGTGCCACTGTTCATGAGGCGGGCTCTCAAAAAGCCTATCTTGCAAATTTAGTGAAAACAATCCCCAAAACTACTGTTTTATGAGCATGCATTGCGTAGTTCCCACACACACTAATAAAGTCATGATTTTGTAATATTTTCACTCCAGATTTTCAACATTTCAATTTTTCCACACCTCCTTATGAACAGTACAGATGTCATTTAACATATCCTGGCAGAAATGTGTTTTCACACTTCCGTCGCAGAATAGCATGGTGGCTGTGGGAAATCAGTTTTAGGGACAGATTAAGAAAATGACATGACACTGTTCATGAGCAGAGGTCCTAAAATGCATATGTTGTAAATTTGGTGATGAAAGTCCATAAAATGACTATGTTACAAGCATGCATTGCGCCGTTTCGATGCACCCTTGTAACTTTGCAAATTTGCAATATTTTCATGCCAGATTTTCAACACTGGCATTTTTTCACACCTCCTTATGAACAGTACAGCTGTCATTTTTCACATCCTGCCCAAAATGTCTTTTCACACCTGTGATGTACAATGTCGCTGTGGGAATCAACTTTTGGGACAGATTAACAAAATCACAGTGCCACTGTTCATGAAGGGAGGTCCCAAAATGCCTATGTTGAAAATGTGGTTAAAAAAATCCAAAAAATAATTGGGTTACGGATGTCTGTTGCGCAGTTTCTATGCATGCTCATGACTTAAATTTTTCATATTTTCACTCCAGATTTATAGTGTTGCCATTTTTTACACCACCTCATGAACAATATAGTTGTCATTTTTCACATCCTTCCCAAAATGTGTTTTCGTATCTGTGGTGCCAAATGGTGCAGTAGCTGTGCAAAATCGCCTTTTGGCTAACAAATTGAAAGTGCCACTCTTCATATGCACTCTGCATATACCAAGCCCATGTTGAAAATTTGGAGTGAAAATACTAACAAACGCTTATGGCGTTAGGGCTTCCAACTGTAACACCCCACCCTATAGAGTCTGACAGGCGTCAAGAGTGTGCCTTGGGAACATCGGCTGTAATGCTCATGCCATTCCACCACCACCCCCCAACCTGCAGCCAGCGACAGGCATCAAGGTGTGCCTTGGAGTATTCGTCCCCAAAGTTCACCCCATTCTCCTATACTGCACCCATCTCAGCATATTTCCTTATGGAATGGAGTAAGTATAAGGCCCAAAGACCCCAAAGCATACCACAACACTTGTCAGTTTCTACAGGGTAGGGTGAGGTGAAATGGCATGAGCGTTACAGCTGATGACACAAAGGCACACCCCAATGCCTGTCTCTGCAGGGCGGGGGTGAGGTTGGCGTCAGTTCAGTACTTCACTGCCATTCCTATTATGCATCTCTCACTCCTGCACTACCAATATCAGTGCCAGCAAGACATCATTCAGCATTGACAAACGCTTGTTAGTTATTATATTGAAATTTATCATACAGTGATTGCTGTTTCCTAGTGGCTGTTTAACATTATGTATTAAATCAGGTGTATTAGAGAGTTTGCCTTGCCCTCCCCCCCCAAGCCGGACCCCTGCTGACTCGACTCCCCACAGGAAACAAGACAGCTGTGGTGGCCGTGACGGCCTTCGTTTGCCTTGCCCTCCCCCCAAGCCGGACCTTAATTTAATTCTCACAACATAAATTACAACACTTTAGTTAAGATTAAGCTGCTAAAAGTCTCAATTATTTTTTTTATTTAGTTGTTTAACAAGGTATAGCACACTAAGCTGAAAGCTTTTTTTTTACAGGAGTGACCTGGGAGCACAAGGAGGTTAAGTGACTTGCTCAGGGTCACACAGTATACAAGTGGAAGCTGTGGGATTCAAACCCAGGTCTAGTCTGCTGGATATCACCAGATTTGCAGCTCAGAGCCTTAGACCACTGCGCTATACTACCTCGATTAAAGCTGCTGAAAGTCTCCGGTTACCTCAGGAGCCTTAATTAATTCACACAAAGTATTTGGGAGCTCAAGCAGCTATTCCAGGCCCAATTCGAAACAGTGCACTTGTGCACGCTCTGTTTTGTCAGCCCCTCCCTCTGCCTACCTGTGTATAAATTCAGTGCTTTTCTCTTCCTCTCTTAGCTGTGGTGGTTGTGAAGGTCCTCATTTGCCTTACCCTCCCCCCAAGCTGGACCCCTGCCAACTCGACTCCCCACAGGAAACAAGACAGGTATGCATGAGTGTTACAGCTGATGACCCAAAGGCACACTCCAATGCCTGTCAATCTCTGCAGGGTGGGGGTGAGGTTGGCGTCAGTTCAGTACTTCACTGCCATTCCTATTATGCATCTCTCACTCCTGCACTACCAATATCAGTGCCAGCGAGACAACATTTGGCATTGACGAATGCTTGCTAGTTATTATATTGAAATTTATCATAGAATGATTGCTGTTTCCTAGTGGCTGTTTAACATTATGTATTAACTCTGGTGTATTAGAGAGATTGCCTTGCCCTCCCTCCAAGCCGGACCCCTGCCAACTCGACTCCCCGCAGGAAACAAGACAGGTATAGATGCACGGAGCACTGCTGCACCTACTTCTCTGAACTTGGTAGTAGAAGAGGACAAAGGCTCCTGGATCTTTGGCACCATTTTTAAAGGACTAGGTTGTTAAATTTAAGTCACCAGAGTAATGAAGATAGTTTTTGTAACATTCTTAATCTGCTCAAATTATACTGCAACTTCTCCGATCGTCTTAGGAACCTTAAGTGAAGTTAATCAGGCTGTACAAAGTCTCCGTTTGCCTCAGGAGCCTTAAGTTAAATACGTTTACAACTTTATTGTTAAAATCAAGCTGCTAAAGTCTCCGTTTGCCTCAGGAGCCTTAATTAATTTACACAACATAAGTTACAGCAAATATTGTGTAAACTTGGCTGCTGAAAGTTTCCATTTGCCTCAGGTGCCTTAATTTAATTCTCACAACATAAGTTACAACACTTTCGTTAAGATTAAGCTGCTAAAAGTCTCAATTAAGTTGCTGAAAGTCTCCGGTTGCCTTAGGAGCCTTAATTAATTCACACAAAGTATTTGGGAGCTCAAGCAGCTATTCCAGGCCCAATTCGAATCAGTACACTTGTGCACGCTCTGTTTTGTCAGCCTCTCCCTCTGCCTATCTGTGTATAAATTCAGTACTTTTCTCTTCCTCTCTTAGCTGTGGTGGTCATGAAGGCCCTCATTTTGCCTTGCCCTCCCCCCAAGCTGGACCCCTGCTGACTCGACTCCCCACAGGAAACAAGACAGGTACAGATGCACGGAGCACAGCTGCACCTACTTCTCTGAACTTGGTAGTAGAAGCCCCACCAGCACTCCGCGCCGGCTCTCCACCACCCCCATCACTGCCCTTGGTGAACATCTAGTTATATAGCTGAGGTCACGTGAGCTCTATAACCTATCAGCTCACTTTCCCATTTGCAGGTGCTCAGCTTTCTCCACTAGTGGTCGCATTTTACTTTTTCTCTCCCTTCTATCCTCATTAGCTGGCTGAAAGGAAGGACCTTTTTCCTTCCTAATCAGGCTATAGCTTGGCTCATAGGAGCAGGCAGGGGAAAAGCCTGTAAAACTATTCCTGAACAAGTTCAGCTTGTCATGGCCCCATGCCCTGTCCTAATTAGGGACCTGTGGTAATAAATTGCTCTAAACTAAAATAATACTATGTCAGCCTGTTCCACTCTCTTTTGACCTCCCTGTGGTGGCCAAACAAATTGCATATACCTAGCCCAATCTAACCTGATCCCTGTCTATAGTGCCCCAGTCCTTATCCTACCAAATCAGTTACAGCAAAATTGTTGTTTGATCTCACTTACTATTGCTGCTTCCTAACCCAGCTGACTGGTGCTTGCGGTTACAGCCTTAAACCTACTACCAACCCCCTCTCAACTCATCATGTCACCTCCTCTGTGGCAGGAGGTAAAGGGCCTAAAGATTACCCACCTCAATATTCATAGCATCCTTGCCAATCACTCAGATCTAATGGCGTGGGTCGCCTACTACAAACCAGACATCCTCAGGGTCTCCGAAACCTGGCTCAAACCTGCACACCCCGACTCTGCCTGTGCTCTCCTTGGCTACCTTGTGATCAGACAGGACAGGGTGGGTATAAAACGTGGGGGTGGGATGTTGCTCTATTACAAATCTCATCTAAAAGTGATTGACATACCCCACCCCCTTCCCCTTCTGTGAGTTGATATATGCCCTCCTCCTATTAGGAAGCTTCACCTGGCCTGTGTATATAATCCACCAAAAGGCAGTGTTCATGGCCTCTCCTATCTCCTTGACTGCCTCAGCCCCAAGATGAGGACTAGTGAACTCCTAATGTTTGGAGACTTCAACCTCAACTGGCTGAGTGGGAATGCAAAAACCTACGAACCCCTTCTATCTGGCCTCGCCCTCAGCCAACTCATCACCAAACCCACCAGACCCTCTTCCTCCGGGGAAAATGGCTTTCTCCTTGACTGGATGCTGTGTAATAGGCCAGACCAAATATCAGCCTCTGGCCTCCTCCCTGATTCGATCTCAGACCATTCCCCTACATACTGTATCTGGAAGGTTCTTAATTCCAGGGTCCCACCAAAAGTTATACAGATGAGAGATTACTCAAACTCTGACTTAAACAACTTCCATACCGACCTCAGCCTGACAGACTGGTCCCCGGTATATGCAGACCATGACCCCTCGGTTGCTCTTGACAGCTTCCTAACCATTTTTACCCCATTACAAGATAGACATGCCCCACTTATTAAAAGAAGAGTGAGGGGCACAGTCACAAAATGGTTACAAGGGGAACTGTCTGCCCTGATGAAGCTTAGGGACAAAAGTTGGCTAAAATATAAGGCATCTGGGAACAGATCTGACTTTGAGGTCTACAGACAACTTAGGAATTCATGCAAACAGGCAATTCGCTCGGCTAAGAATGATTTCTGCAAATCATCCCCCAAAGTGTCTGCCAAGAACCCAAGGAGCTTCTGGCGCACTATTAAACACACTGTAAATGGTCCGGCCTGCCAGCAGGTTCCTGACTTGCTAATAAACTGAATCAGTTGCAATAATGCCCACACAACAGCAAATGCTTTTAATGGCCTGTTCTCTGACCTGTCTGATTATACCTCTATGCCTTTAATTTCAAAGGATCTGGGTCCTACTCTTAGTGCTCTACCCCACCCTCCTCTCCCTCCATTTTACTTTAAGTCTGTCTCCTTCAAAAAAACCTAGAAGCTTCTAGTAGGTCTCTCCCCTTACTCCAGCACTGGGCATGACAACTTTGTGCCCAAACTGCTCAACCTGGGGGCCCCCTTCTTGGCCCGTCCAATCTCCCATATTCTTAACTCCTCGCTCATATTGGGATCGGTCCCTGCCATTTGAAAGGTGGCCCATGTGATCCCTGTCCTCAAGCATGGCAATCCCAAATTACTCAAGAACTCTCTACCCATAGTGATTCTATCTGCAGTTAATAAGCTGCTCGAAAAAGTAGTGGCCTCCCAGATTGCCCTCTTCCTCCAAACCTATGGCCTTCTCTCCCCTGAGCAGCATGGGTTCCGAAAAGGACACAGCACTTCCACTGCCCTTGCACAGGTCACCTTCAAAATCAGAACTGCGACTGATCAAGGCAAACTCAAGGGGGCTGTCGTCATCGACCTGTCCAAGGCCTTCGATTTGGTTGATCACACCCTCCTGGGCTCTGTTCTCCAGTCTTTCCGCCTCTTCTCCCCCCAATCCTAGCCTTGTTTACTAATTACCTCTCCGATAGGCAAAAGTACACGAGATTCCAAAATGCCATTTCCGGGCTATCACTAGTAGCCTGCGGGGTACCTCAGGGGAAGGTCCTTGGCCCCTATTGTTCTCCCTCTTTATCAACCAGCTGCCTTCAATCACAACCTTCAGACATGTTACCCTATATGCTGATGATATGGTGCTCCTCGCCAGTTCACAAAATATTGATGACATAAACTCTAGACTCAACTCTGATTTTGATCGCATCCAATCCTGGCTTGCCATCAACCTTCAGAAGGCGCAGGCGATGTTATTCGGCTCCCTTCCCAAGGTGAGAGCATGCCCGACTGAGCTGAGAGTCATTGGCACTGATAGCATCCCTGTGATGGTGGTGGACTCGTTCAAGTACTTGGGGGTGACTCTTGACCCCCAACTGGATCTCTCCCTGCACATACTTAACTCCTGTAAGGCCATAAACTGTAAACTGTGACTAGAGTACAGAGCAAAAGTTGTCTCACCCCAGCTGCCAGACTCGCCCTGGCAAAAGGGGTCTTCCTTCCCTAACTTTGCTATGGGCTCACCTCCTTCATGAATGCCCCCAAAGCCTGGATCTCCAAATGGGACACCTCGTATAACAACATATGTCGCTTCTCCCTATCAGCCCCTCGTCTCACCCATCATTGTCTACTTTACTCTAGACTGGGTTGGCTCTCCCCTAGTAACCATCGATCATTCGTTATGGGCAACGTTACGGATAACATCATCTGATCATCTACTCCTCCGGCACTTGTTGACCTCCTCCAGCCCGACCCCTCTGGCTATCAGCTGAGGTCCACTGAATCCCAGGCACTTATGGTCCCTAAGACTCACTTCCTTGCGGGAGATCAAGCCTTTGTGGCTCTTGCCCCTAGAACCTGGAACCTCCTTCCTCCTCATGTAAGAACTGCCCCCCTCCCATAGCTGCTTCAGGTCCTCCCTCTGGGTTACTTAAAACAAGCTTCAAGCTGCCTCTGTCCCCCGTTGTCCCACCCTCCGTGATGTGCCTGTGAAAATCCTGGCTGCTAGTGTGCAGTTTATTCCAAAAATAACAAATAAATTTCACAAATGTTGTTGCTGCTGACACTGGTCTTAATTCCCTGGCTGCCCTCCCTGGGTTGTCATGCCTCACACTGAATTGCACTAAATTGTTCACTGCCTGACTGACTGACTGTAGCTGTTTGCTTATACCTGTCTGTACCATGCCTGACAGTTGCACCCAAGTCTCTGTACTTTGTTTCTGCTGGTCCTTCTTGCTTGTATTCTGACTGTACCTTGTGTAAATTGTTGCTAGCCTCTGTATTGTTATTGCCTGTATCTTTGTAACTCTCCCGGGTCACACCTGAAAATAGGCACGTGACTGTCTAGTGTGCTTACCTGGTAAACAAAAGCTAAATAAATAAATAAATATGTCCAAGATGTTTGTGTCCCTTGTGAATGTGTGCACAAACTGTGTTAGTCCTTGTTTTAAGTAGAGTTTTAGAAAGAGTACCTCGTGGGCGCTTTAAATGGTCATGTATGTCTAATCAGTGTTTGGAAGATTTAAATCTCCCATCAATATTACATTTCCCTTTTCAAACGTGGTCCCTAGTTCAAGTGTTAGTCTTTGATCCTAACATTTCTGTGCCATTTGGTGTTTTTTTGTCAACATAATTTTTATTAAGACACAGCTAGGATACAGCACTTTACAATTACAATATCCAAGGACAGACAGCAGCATATCAAAGTGGAGATTAATATAAACGAGTGTCAAAGTTAGTGTTATTAAAACTAATTCCATAAGTAACACAATCAATATATAGAAATCGATAAAGATAAAAGATAGATAGATAAAAACTTTATTTTTATACAGGAGATACTTATCATTAGGATTATACAATCCTGTTCTCAAGATAGTCCTGTGTATGACTCGTTAAGTTTCATCTAAACATACAACAAATAATAACACAAAAGTTTATGCCATAGTTAATCACAGTTGAATTGGGAAATTACCTGATTCTACTGCACAGATAATAGGGTTCCAGAGGGCATAAAATACCTATGAGTTACCCTGTGCTGTGTATTGGGCTCTCTCTATATTCATGCACAATTTCAAGTTATTAACCCTTTGCAGTATAGATGGCAGGTTTTGCACCATCCAGGTTTGAGCAATCGTCTTCCTAGCATAGAACCCCCAGTGCACCCGTAGGATGATCAGGATCAGCACCTAACATGAGCTCATCTGGGGTAAAAGGTGGAGAAAAACCCAATATTAAACTCATGGTGTCATGTACAGCTGACCAGAAGGAGGCCATCTTAGGGCACGTTAAGACTAGGTGGACAAAGTCACCATCGGCCACTAGACACTTTGGGCATGCCCTGGATTTTGAGGGATCAAATCAAGACAGTCTGACTGGGGTATAATAAGCCTGGTGGAGAAAATTAAACTGAACCTGCCTCAGCTTATTTTTCTTGGAGCACAATTAGAAATGTTTGCAAGCCCTATTCCAAGTATCATCTGTTATTGTATGTCCTAGATCTTTGCCCCACTGAACAGTTATATTTAGTAAGGCAACATCATGATCTCCCTGGAGTGAACCATACATTACAGACAATGTTCTCACACCCGGATGAGGGCAGAAAAGCCCCTCTTCAAAAGGGGATAGAGATGTCCAACCATCTACTAGTTCTAATGTATGCCCCAATATATTTTGGAGTTTAAGATAAATAAAAAAAATTCCTCTATGCACCTTCCACTTATTACACACATAGTCAAAAGTGACTAAGTGATTCCCTTCGTATAATTGGTACACCCAACAAAGACCCTTAAAGTGCCATTCTTTTAATCTACGTATCAGGGCTAAGGAAGTCATATTTTTAAATTTAATAACTTCAAGTAATGAAGTCAACTTTGTGGGAGCAGGCTGTATATTAAGGGCATTATGTAAGTAATGCCATGCTCCTATTGTGACAGCTAAGAAAGGGTTAGGAAATTCAGGCAAAGATCCCATCCAATGTACTTCGGCTAATAATCCCCCTTTAATACTCCTCCCCTGACAGGCTTCCTCCACTCTCACCCAGCCTGGCTCATCATATTCCATTCCTTGGGGAAGCACAGTGATCTGTGACACCCAATAATACCACTGAAAGTTAGGCAAACTAAGTCCACCCCGTCACTGTGAGACCTGAAGTGCATTCTGGGCAACCCTGGCCAACTTCCCACACCAGAGAAATCTGTGTATAATGGCATCAATTTGCCTGAAATGACTTCTAGAAATTCTTACCAGCAAGGATTGATATAAATACAGCAACCAAGGCAAAATCATAATTTTAATTACCGCCACTGTCCCCTACCCACCTACCACAATCTTCAGCAACTTTCTTCATCGGGGCTTATAGTTCAAAGCATACAAGGAACCCATCTTACTGGAAAGAAAAATACCCAAATATTTCAGTTTAGTTACCAATTGCAGACCATTTAAATTTTGTAATAAAATTTGATGTTCTCTGGTTCCCACAGGCAGGACCTCACTTTTGGACGAACTGATTTTATGACCAGACAATTGTCCGTACTCATCCAAAATCCCTTGAACCACAGGCAAGGTCCTTGCTGGATCCCTAAGAAACAACAGTAGATCATCAGCATACATTGCTAGTTTGTGTTCACGGTCACCACATATCAATCCTCCCACCTCCGGCCTTGCACAGAGAACCGCTGCCAATGGCTGTAGGGATAGAATATAGAGTAAGAGGAAATTGGGCAGTCCTGCTGAGTACCATGCCCCAGTGTAAACAGGGGGGAGAGTACGCCATTAACTGTGACCTGAGCAGAGGGATTGGTATACAGGGTTCTGGTCCAGGAGACAAACTGAGAGCCAAACCCCATCTTCCTCAAAGTGGCAAAAAGATACTCCCACTCCACCCAGTCAAAAGCCTTTTCCTCATCTAATGCAACAATGGCTGCACCATGCTTATTAGCCACCTTACCCCATTGGTATAAGACATTCAAGGCTCTCCTTATGTTATACTTGCCATACCGGCCCTTTACAAAACCAGTCTGATCCAGATAAATCAGAACCGGGAGCAAGAGATCCAACCTGGCAGCCAAAACTTTAGCTAATACTTTATAGTCTGCAGTCACTAATGAGATAGGTCTGTAAGATGCACACCAGGCTGGATCCTTGCCTGATTTTGGAAAGACTGTAATAACTGCAGACCGAGTGGAGAGGGGCAACACACCTTCTGTTAAACTCTCCATTAACATGTCCTGCAAGGGTTTGAGTAATTCCCTGGAGAAACATTTAATGAAATCAATGGGGATACCATCTAGCCCAGGCACCCATCCTCCCCTAAGTGTCCTGATTGCACTACTGATTTCATTGCTGGACAACAGAGTATCAAGCACATCTGTCTGTTCCATTTTTATACTTTTTACCGAACCCTTATCTAAGAATGCCTGTATTCTCGACGGAGAGGGTGGCACTTCTGATGTGTATAATGTATCATAAAAGTTGCTAAATGCAGAACTAATCCCCTCCGGGTCACCCACCAGTTCTCCACCTAAAGTGTGAATCTGGTGAACTGCCTGCTCCCCCTCCTTCCCTCGCAACTGCCACACCAAAAATTTTCCAGCATGGTCCCCATCAAAATACTGGGTGGAGTGTAATAGTAAAATCGCCCTCTCCAGTCGAGCACTACTGACGGAGTTGTATTTCCATTTTAATTTCTGTACAATATGATATTAAGCAGGTGTAGGGTTATCCCGGTGGGTCTGCTCGTATGCCTCAACCTTAGCTCTTAGTAATTCAATCTCTCTACCTAAGGCATGAGCCTTGTGTGCTGCGAATGATATAGACTGGCCACAAATGTAAGCTTTTAGTGCCTCCCACCTTGTTTTATGTGAGGTATCACCTTTATGATTACAATTCAGGAACTCCTGAATGCTAGTCTGCATATGTCTTATATAAGCTTGATCTTTCAATAATAGAGGATCCAACCGCCACCTTATATGTCCTGGGTTACCCCCTCCCCCCAAGTCTAAGCTAACCAAAAGAGATGCATGATCTGATATCAGTATACTGGAGTAGAGTGCACTTTGTATTACTGACAGGAGTGCAGGGCTCACCAAAATGTGATCAATTCTAGCATAAGACTTGTGTGCATGAGAGTAAAAGCTACAGTCTCTGCCACACGGGTGTAAATGTCGCCAGGCATCCACTAGCCCCATTTCTTCCTCCAGTACTCCTAATGCTTTTACATTGGTGGATAACTTAGCAGGCCTAGTGCCGGATCTATCTAATATGCCATCCAACACACAATTATAATCCCCTCCTAGTATCCACTTACCTGGCCAATTCACCAATTCCAGGGACAGTTGTTGGAAAAATTGTGGATCCTCAATATTTGGTGCATAGACAGATCCGACATTTATCTGCCCCAATCCAGAAAGCATGACCTTGGCCAAAACAAATCTCCCAGCCTGATCCACAGATGATCCCCTGGGGAACCATATCACTGTTCCTCAAGCCTTAGCCAAGAATGTAGCAGAAATCCATGTACCCCCTAAATTAGCCTCAGTTCTAAAAGTGTCCCCCCTTGACATATGAGTCTCCTGAATCAAAACCATTTGCCATCCAGCTCTTTTTACCTCTGTGGTGAATTTGTTATGTTTCATTATCAATTTCAGCCCATTAATATTCCATGTTGCGATTTTAAAGGAGTCAGACATAATACCATAAAAGAAACAAAGCAACATGCGTAGAGCATATATTAACTTCATGCATAGACCCTGCCCTATCCAACAGTACTGCAATTTGTGTCTGCTCCATTCTGCATCTAATTTTAACATTTAGAAGTTGAAAGGAGTAAAATCCCACTCTACAAAACTCCGTATGTGATGATCGGCAACTGCCCCTCGAGGACCCAGCCCACACAGAAAAAAACGGACTTGTTCAATGAAGGGGGGCACCATAAGTCACCTCAAAGTTCTGATAACCATCACATCCCCCCATCCACCCCCATCCCATCTACATAAGAAGTTCCAATACTAAAGAAACCCCCCACTAACATTAAGATGAACACCAACACCCCCATCCCCCTTGTTGGGCCATAACGGTCCAACCCCAAATACCCTATAAACCTGCGGTGAACCTTTATATTGAACATTATTTAGCACTCCTTTTAATAACACAGAGTGCACTGAGAACAAATAAAACCTTGTGAATTTAAAAAAAATAGAATTTTAAAACTGTATACTGCCTACTGGTAGTGTAGAACAATACTGTAACATCCTTAAGTTCCCACTATCAAACATGCCAACAACAACTAATTGAGCACAGTCTGCTTAATAAAATAAACATCCAAAAAGTTAATAGTTAGTTCAGATGAGCTGAGCTAAGGACTGCACTGTTGGTGCAACCATTGGTACTAGATCCCCAGATCAGGTCGGTGCAGGGCTGGTTCGAGCCTCAAAAGCCCATCAGAGACAGCACAACCCCATCAAAGCAAATATAATGTAATATCTTTAATCCTATGAGAGAAAGAGCTGCTCTTCGTTTAATACCACTTAATTTATATGGGAAAATAGATGATGAGTAGGCACAAAGATACAGTCCTCTCATACAAAGCCCCAGAACCAGTGCAAGCAAAAATTAAAGATAGTTTTCGACTTGCCTTATCAAAGTGTACTGGCATTGATAGAAAAATCCATCAGGAAGAAGAAACATTACCCCAACATAGAAGCAATGTAGACTGATTTCACCTCCCAATGATCCGCTTGTGGCCAAATGTATGACTAGTTACAGCTTGGGCCTTCAACGCTCTTCTGGTTCACGGCATGCTGGTGAGTGTGGGCCATCCTCCTGGCCTGCCGCTCCAGGTTTACAGGTCACCTCAACCAATTTTAAAGCTTCCCAAGGGCATGAAAAAAAGAGAAGATCCCCCAGGCTGATCAATTTTCAGCCTTGCTGGGTAGAGAAAAGCAAAGGACCAGCCCATTCGGTGTAACTTTTTCTTAATTTCATTGAATTTCTGTTGACGATTCTATAGATCTTTACTGTAAATCCTGGAAAATGCATATTCAGTTATTTCCAAGCAGGATGGGACCCTTTTCTTTTGCCCTTTTTAAAATCACTTCTTTATTCTGATACCTTAGATACTTCATCAGTCAGTGCCTAGATCGGGCATCAGATGGAGGTTTGGGGCCCACTCTATGAGCTTGCTCGACTTCACAGTCCTTTAAATCTACTGGCAAATTTAAATGTTCCACAAGCCATGAGTGAATATTTTTCTCAGGATTAGCCCCTTCGATGCCCTCTGATAGACCTACTATTCTCAAATTTGAACTCCTAGACCTATTTTCTTGATCATCCATCTTAGATATAAGGGCATCAACCTATTGTTTTAAGTTTACATTAGCCCACGTGGATTCAGAGAAATAAGGATTCCAATGAGCCAACACGATGTTCCAGTTCAGAAATCTGGGTAGAATGAGAGGCCGATGTTTCTGATAACCCGGTCAACACAGACTGCAGGTGGGAAATCTGCAAACTTATGTTATCGAAGCCAGCTTTCATATCATGCTGGATTAGCGTGAGTGTAAATGGAATTGCTGCTAAGGATCTTTCAAAGTCAGAGATACCCTCCTGCACCATCCCGGAGGCCTCAGGTTTACCAGCTGTTTCCAGGCCACGTATCTGAGCTTTCAGCAGATCAGATGAGCTAGACTGCAGTACTGACTGCTTATTCTTATTCGCTGCCATCAAATACAGTACACAAGCCACAGCCCTATCAAGCGGTTCAGATCGTATAAACTCCTAGGAATAGCAAAACAGGCTGAGTGCTGAATGGAGCAAGGCTAAGCTGCGTCCACCATATTCAGCTGCTAGCAACGCCCCGACCTAGTATTATTTTATTCATTGTTATTATGATCCATGTTGTTTCTATGTTATACTGTTTTTGTTCAGTGGTTATTTAACAACTATTTATTGACTGTTTCACGTATATTACCACACCACTCCCCTTTTTTCTCTCTCTGTCATTATGGTATAATTTGTAGCCAGGTATGTTTTTCCCTCATTACTTCCTCTGACCACACGTTTTTGCTATGGCCACAGTATCGATTTTGAATGCATGCATTATGATTTCAAGTTCTGTTTTTTTTTTTTCAGGATATCGAGGTTTGTTGCACTTAACACTAATGTGTTTAATTTATTCTTGTTCTGTTCTTATGGCCCTTTTCATATGGTTTTGTAACACCGCATTTGATATGTTTGGTCGAGTTTCCATTTCTCCCTGAGCTCCCTGAGAAGACAGTTTAAAGTTTTGTCAGTTAGTCTCTTAATTCTGTTTCCCAGGATCCTGCTGCCTGTTTTACTGATGTGCAATCCATCAGTACTAAAAAGTCTACAGTTACCATCAAATAATTCCCAATGTGGTATACACTTAACATTGTTTTTAAATGTCCATTTGCATAAAGAATTGTTGACAGTTTTAATATTTTGGTTACTTTTACTTCCTGCCCTGGGAGCGGGAAGTGGTCAGAAAAAATAATACCATTGTTTTCCTTTAAGTGTTTCAGCCATATTTTTATATTCCTCTATAACTTGGTGGGTATGCTGCTTTCCCATGTTGTTTGGTCCAAGCATGGATTATTACCAGCAGTTTGAGCAAACTGATCATTATTATACTTGGAATCATATTTGTTCTGTCTCTTACTTTCACCCTCAGGAAGCCACAAGTAGTGCTATTTGTTTTGTTATAGAAACATAGAAATTTGTCAGCAGAAAAAGACACCATGGTCCATCCAGTCTGCCCGAGTCCCTCGCCCCTCAAGGAAGACCTCTGCCCTCCATTTTCTGTCTGCTCCCTGTTGTTAGGCCCATATATGTATCCCAGGCTTTTTTAAATTTGCCCACTGTGTCAACCCCCACCACCCATTCTGGCAGTCTGTTCCATTACCCCACCACCCTCTCAGTAAAGAATTCCCCCCTGATGTCTCCTTTAAATGTGCCACCCTCGGGTTTTAATGCATGCCTCCTAGTGGATGTGTTCTCACTCAAACTGAAGATATTTTTAACCCTCTCCTTATTTATGCCTTTCAAGTACTTGAATGGTTCTACCATGCCCCCCCATCCTCTCCTCCAGTGTGTACAGGCTCAGCTCACCCAGTTGCTCCTCGTATGTCTACTCATGCAGCCCACTCACCATTCTGGTAGCCCTTTTCTGGACCCTCTGTATCCTTTGCTGTATATCAATCAGTATATTTTAAGACCAAATCACCTAAAATAAAAATTTGCTTTGATAATGAAACTTGTTCCTTGGGGCTCTGCACATGATTCACTACCTTTGTTTTTCTTTTTACCTTTGTTTTACCTGTGTTTTTGTTTTTATCTTTGTTTTACCTTTGTTTTTTGTTTTGTTTTGTTAACTAGGCTGAATTGTGTCATTTTCTGCTGTCTCGTAATCTTTTTCTTTTCAGTAATATCAGTTAATGCTTGAAACTTGTTAGCTGTTCAAAATCCATTGCTCTTCTCCACTTTTTACTTTTACGTTTCCTATCTAAAGTGCTCTTTCATCCTCTTCATTGTCAGATTTTCTATCTTTTTTACTATTTCCCTCATTGCTTTCATGTGTTCCCCCTTCAGTATCTGCCTTTCTTCCCCATGATTTACCTCAATACTGTGTATGAGACGTTCACTTTTAAGAGTGCCAGTTTCCATTTCTAATATTAATGGGACCTATGCTCTAAGGAGCGGAGCACCTCTGTGTTGCATATGTGAAATCACCTTTCAGATGGGATTTAAAAACCTGTCTTGATCATAATGTCAGGTCATAAAAAGACTATGTTGGAAATTTGGGGTTAAAAAATGGAAGCCCACTGAAAATTAGACAGTGCCTCTCAGCTGGCCTATCCTTGGTAAATACATTCTAAAACTGTGTAAGGAAAATTAGATATTGCCTCTGATTGATCTGGTCTATCCTGGGTAATTATATAGCAAAAATGTGTAAAAGCATCGGCCCAGTGGTGCTGAGGGCTGAGGTGCTGGATGCGCCTTACCTCATGCCACAGCAGCGACCCATGTTCAGGAACAAGCATGGGACACCAAGGCTCGGTAGGGGAGGAGAAGGATTGCGCATCCACAGAACTGTTCTTCTTCTCCGGGGAAGGGGAACACCCACACTCGGTGCATGCCTGGTCCCTAGTGGAGGCTGGGGGCTGGCACACCAATGCAACAGAGGGCAGAGAAGAGGCAGACACCTGAAGGAGTGCATGTGGATGCATGCACACTCCCTCCTTGTGGTGTCATTGCACGCCTCAGCTCGGGGAAGCAGAAAAAGAGGAAAAAGGGTCCTGGCGTGCCACAATAACAGTTGAGCCTTGCAGGTGCTGCTGCTATGACTGGCAGTAACCTCCTCCAGTACCGGATCCGTGTGTTAGGCAGGTTGAGGGATCTCTGCCACCCCACCATGGGGGGTTAGCTGTGGGGGAGCTGGAGCAGAGGTAAGCTGGGAGCAGGGGATGGGGCTGGGGTGTATCAGACAAGATGCAAAACCACCAGGGATGGGGGAGTGAAAAAACAGATTAACTATAAAAATATGTAAAAGCAGGACCCCAGTACAGCAGAGCCCCTAGTGAACTGTGCATCTCTGCTGCTCTGTCCAGGGAAAAATACATTGTTTTGTTTTTTTCCCCATTCTTTGTCACTCCGATCATGGCCCGCGGAGTCTCTCTATCAGGCATCCTGCCTGTTTCTGCCTGTCTGAGGTCCCCTCAACCCTGAGCCCTCTCTCTCCCACCTCTCTACAGCCAGCACCCCCAACTTAATCCCTCCAGGGTGGGGTCACCCCTCCTCTTGGGTGCTCTTGCAGTTTAGACTCTGGCTGCAGGTGGGGGCCCAGGTGGGGGAACTGGAAGGCCAGGCAAGGTGGATCCAGTGGTGGGCATCTCAGCTGCATTATTGCAAAACTGTGTAAGAACAGGACCCTACAGCAGAACCCCACTAAAGAGGAGAAGCTGCATCTAAGATGATCTGTCATAGAAAAATAAATTATAAAAGCTGAACCCCACTAAAATGAAATACTGTATCGCATCTCTACTGTCCTGGGTATATGCAGTATAGAACTGTTTAAAATCAAGAACTCACTGTAAATCAATCAATCAATCAGGTTTATTTATTTAAGGTGCCCTTCCAAAGCTCAGGGCACCTTTACACATTATAACATAAAAAATTCACCACACACGATAAAACATATATAAAACATATTAAAAATATCCATATAGCTTTGAACTTAGTATGCTCCTGAGACAGCCAGGTTGAATAGATATGTCTTTAAACAACTTTTCATAAGAAGTAAGTCTGGTATCCAAAAGAGAGAGAGAGAGAGAAGGTTGTGAGCAGTTTTTGGATGCCATTCAGTTCTTCATAATCTGGTCCCTTCAGTCAGAAAACATAAAGATAGATGCTTTAAATCATGTCAATTCTAGAAGCGCCACTTGTAAACTCAAAGCAGCAGGTGACGCCAGGAAATATTACATCTCATTTGCTCTACTATCTTGGGTAAATATATAGTGAAAATGTGTACTAGCAGAACTCGGTTCAACTGCATGCAAGCAAACATTCAGCATTGATATATGCTTGCTTTTTGTTATATTTTCTTTTTTGAGCTGGCATGGGAACCTACTACCATTACCCTGAATGTTTCTTCCCCACATGTACTACTCCTAGCTGTGGAAGAGAGGATCCAGTGAGGAGGAGGCAGGTCAGGCAGCCAGGAGGGCATGTTGGAATGAGGGAACTTCAACCATCCCACATTCTTCTCTAGTTTTCCTACCTTGTAACCCCAACCATTACCCACTCACAAGGTGTGGAGTAACCCAGCCTTGAGCCAAACTGGGCCATAGGAAAGATGGGTGAGCCACCCGTCTCCTTCACAACAACCCTGCTGGCCCTAATTTGGGCATGCAAATTCTCTATTTGGTATGCCAGAATGAATAGGATCTGCTAATGTTCTCACGTTCACTTCTAATGATCTTATGCACACCATGGCATGTTTGTGCCATTGAATGGTCTAGACTATTTATTGTTGTACATATGTATATTAACTAATACTGCTACAGAAGACTATTCTGTGTTAGACTGTTTCTCATGACTCAATGTACTCAGCTCTACTCACTGTTATGTACTCTGATGTAGCTGCGTTCCTTGTTGTACTCTCCCGGGTCGTTCCTGAAAATAGGCATATAACTTGTCTAGTGTACCTACCCAGTCAACAAAAGCTGAATAAATAAATATGCCTACATAACGCTACTCCATAAGACAGCACTGTTCTTTCCCACATGACATCACCTCCCTCGGGCCACCAGGGTGGTTTGGCAATGTAAGGAGTAGTACCTTTCCTCCTTGAAGCAAGAGGCATCCACAATGGATGTTTCAATCCTATTTCACTGGTTGGCATCAGAAGTCTTAGATTCAAGGCAAGAATCCAAGTCATCTTGATGGCAAGTGGTAGCACAACCACTATGCAAGCTAACTAGCCTGATATCTGAAAACATGTAGGTAGTGTTTGAATAGCTTATTGTGTTTTATACTCCTATTTTTTTGTTAATCTTCTTCTGACCCCTTCTGAGTCAGCCCACCAGCTCCACCTTTCCCCTCCATGGCAGCGGTAGTGGGGCTTCCCCAATACCTGCTGCAGAATGGCTCCAAAGTCAGAGGAGGGCCCTCATCACTGGTGTGTGACCTGCAGGTGCCTGACTATTCATCCTGCAAGACTAGGGATTTAACACTGCTGTTTGTTCCCCCTAGGATGCCAACATTCAGTGCTCAGAAACTCATGCATGGGCGTGCAGAGCATATCAGCATTCATTCCACCCTGAAGCTTCCCAAGTTGCACTGCCACCTGTATTCCCCCAGGTGGTAGTATAGCAATGGAGCTGACTGCCCTCCCTTCCTGGAGGAGAGCTTCTGCTGGGACTCTTGATCCTCCTCCTCCTCTCAGCTGGTACCTGATGATCCAGGTTCGCTTCCCAATCCCAACTGCCAGTGTCATGAGCTGCAGTGCTACTGCTGCAACAAGGCAACGTGTTTTATACATATACTTGTGTGTGAGACTTATATCCACACTTCCCTGTGTTTATTGCTGTCTGCTTAATATTGTAGTTTTATCCAGAAAAAAATATTATTACTGTACTGAAACATTTGGTGGCAGTCATAATCATACTGCTGTTTGGTTACAGTATGTGGTGCACAAAGTTTATTTTCTTTAATACATTTTATTTTTAAAATACTAAAATTCACATTAGGGCTTTATTTGTTATTACTGTAACTGAAAAGTAATACACCAAACAGTATGTCTAACCATTCATCTTTATGGTTCTGGCCATATGTCTGCCTGACAGTAGCCATCTTAGATTCTTCAAAACACGTGCAACAGTGCATGCTACATTTTTACTTAAGAGGGTGTTTGCCTGCACTGCCATTTTCAGAAGAGCTTACCACTTGTGTTTCCCTCCTCTGGAGTACTGATATCTGTAAAGGGCTTTTCTCAGTCTGGAGTTTGGCCGGGAAGTGGATGCTCTTTCTTCCCACCTTAGGAACAACCTCACTCCCTTAGTTTCCAACCCTGGGGTGAATACCTCCCCCTCCAGTTGTTACTAGGTGGTAATAAAAAACTCACCTTATGCTGTGTACACAACTTCTATGGGAGGACAACAAAGTTTGGATAATTTAAAGCAGCAGTACTGGATAATCAGGAAGTGGTTATCAAAATTCTGCTTTTTGGCTGGAAGTATGCAGCCATAGTTCCAGTTTCCATATCTGTGAATATCTTTTTCCAGTGATTTTTAGTTTTTTAGATCCACAGCAAATATGCCTGGTGCCAAATTTGCAGCTGAGCTCCCCTCTTATGTTGCTTCATGTTTTTTGTTTTCTTCCATGGGACCCTGGCTGTACATTCCTGCTGTCCCCGTGTAGCATTGTGAATCATGCGCATGCATGGCTGGCAACAGAGGGTTCCAGTTCAACATGGCAGATAGGAGAAATGTAAACAAAAACAAGGAAAAATTGAACAAATTATGGGGTGATAGTACAGCAAAAATTAGAAAGATTACCAGGTAAGTGCCCAACAGAACATAGGGAACAAACTGTTGCAGAAGTTCTGAATGTTTTTATCTAGTACTGCTGCTTTAATCAAACTCCTGAACTAAACTGCTCAGAGTTGGTAGTCCTCAGAGACCTGATCCCAAATTGGGTAGGCCAGGCTGCTATAAACTGTTCAGCCACGTTGATTGATATAAATTTAAAGCACGTTATTAATTAATCCAGTATAATGTCTCAAATAAAGATAATACACATGTTGGACTGGGTAGCAGTGTCTAGTGTTGATTGCCTGCAGTCAGTGGAACAGTTTGCAGACTCCCTGAGTTGCCAGAATCTTTGTATCTGGAATTATTGACTACCACAGCTTCCATACAAGGTCATCAGCTTTCAAGATCAACCTACGTTTAACCATGCACAGTTTCACAATAGCCTAGCCTTGGTAAATCAATTCTGTGTAACCTCTCTATCATGAATTTGGCCCTTCACTTGCTTTTCTAGAGTCAAATTTATGAAAATAGTAAACTGCATCACCCTCATTAGGAAACACCATATTAAGGGCAAAGGTGCCAGATGACCTAATAGTGACTCATTTGCCCTCATGACAGAATATGATAATTCATGGGCATTTAACAAAATAACAGGTTCACATTCTGACTGGGTTATAGACAGCTGAGGAACAACTATAAAGCCACTCTTGAAATGGCAACAATAACCTTCTCAATCAACAACAGACTGATAGCTATGCAGACCCTAGACATTTTTGGAAAAATGTTAATCAAATTTTAAGAGGGCCAAAAACAACATCAACATATATGATATCTAAGACATTAAGTGAGTTAGATACAACCCAGCATAGATTCATAAAAGGTAATGGCTGCCTCACAAATTTACTCTGCTTTTATGAAGGCGTTAGTCTTCAATTAGATACTCGCATGCCTTATGACATAGTTTATATCGACTTTAGTAAAGCATTTGATTCAATCCCCCATTGGGCAATCATTAAAAAATGATATACCCTTCCAATAAATCACAACATTATGAGTTGGATATCACACTGGCTAATTGGTCATTCATAGCAAGTATTGATAAATGGTCATCTGTCCAAATCGGGTCTTGTTCCAAGTGGGGTGCCACTAGGATCTGTTCTGGGTCCTTGTTTGTTTCAGACTTTTATTGCTGATTTTACCATGAACTGCCATTCAAATTCAATAAGATATTAAAATAGGTGGGCCATGCTATGATCATAATAGTATCAGATCAATTCAGAAAGATCTAGATCATATAATTGAATGGGTCAAGATCTGGGGTATGAGATTAAATTATGACACATGCAAAATAATGCATCTGGGTCCTCAAAATTCTAATAACTTATATAGGTTGGAAAACAAGCCCCTTCTGTGTACCACAATGGAAAAAGATGTTGGTGTTCATATCACCAATGATTTTACAGTTAAAATGCAGATAAACAAATTAATACAAAAAGCAAATGGTGTTATGTGGTCTATTCTTAGGAATATTAAATCTCGAAATAAAAGGGTTTTATTGCTTCTATATAGAGCTTATGTTCTTCCTCACCTAGATTATAACTCCCAGTTTTGGTGTCCTTTTAAGAAGTAAGAAATTCTCCAGGTCGAAAAAATTCAGAGAAAATTTACTAAACATATAAAAGGATTAACTGATATGTCATATGAACTTAAACTCAGCTCTCTTAAGTTAATGTCTCCTACCACCAGGTGCATGCGAGGTGACCTCTTATTCATGTATGATGTTATCAAGGATGATCATCTAATATATAACATGGGTTTTGACTTTAAGAATAATGTTTTTAACACCAGAGGACATTCTCTCCAGTTACTTGGGAGGGGTTTCAACTATATTCCTCGAAAGTATTTTTTTGCAGTGAGGATTGTTAATCCATGGAATGCCCTTCCTTTAAATATCATAATTAGTAATTCAAAATCAATTTTTAAGGGTAGACTGAATAAATATATACTTTCCAATCCTATCATTAAATACAATTTATTATAAAGAGCAATATGGGCCTTTAAGCCTCCTAGCTCCTTAGCCACCTAGTATGAAACCAAGTGAACAGCTTTACCACAAATGGTAGCTGTTTCAGACCCCTTAATCATGGCCTACCTATTAAATCAAGTAGTCACTGATATGAACTATGTGCCTTTAACAAGTGATCATGTGGTCACTAACTCCTATATCCCAAATTTACACCTGAAACTGGTGACTATAAAGGAAGTATTGGACCTGCTGTCTAACATCTATGGGGACACCCCCATTGCTTGCACTGGTCTGGAACCCAAACTAATTAAGCTGACTGCTCCGGTGACTTTTGGCACAGTAGCAAATATATTTAATTTCTCATTACTTTCAGGAACAGTGACTTACTGCTGGAAATTGACTAAAGTAACTCTACTTCATAATGGTGGCCCCCAAACTACTTCTAGACATACATCTATTTATCCTACTTTGGTCAAAACTCAGGAGAGGGTGCTACACAACCACACATGGCCTCTTAGCAGATGCTCAATATGGTTTCAGGAAGGATAGCGGCACAGCAACAGCCCTTGCCAAATTCACAAATTGTGTATCTCACCCTGTGAGAACAGCCTCATAACCAGGGCCCTTTTCAGGCACCTATAGAGGGATTTTGATTCAATTGATCATGGCACCCTTTTGGCTAGCTAATGAAGTCTGGGTTTCGATGAGCTAACTCTAACATGGCTTAAGACTTACCTTAACTCTAGGTCACAATTGGTTAAATTCTGTAGTATGCTGTCCTCCATCTTGGGTCCTCTACTTTTCATCATGTTTATTAACCCTCTTGGCCTCCACTGTGGTATGTCAAAACCTCTGCTCTGTGCGGACTATGCACTTTTTTACAGGTGCTCCAAAAATATCGCTGGCATCAAAGTTTAAGTCAGAACTTTGCTGCATTGTAAAGTTGGTTTATTCAGAACTAGCTAATTCTGTGCTAAATGGAAAGAAAACATCACCCATGCTTTTCAGAGCCTCAACCAGAGCAAATTCCCTTGCTGGTGCATTCTGCATACACACACTAGATGGTAATAAACTGTAAGTCATTAGCACTATTAAGTAATTAGGGATCCACCTTGATCCTGAGCCACCTTCAGATTTCACCTGGGCCATCTTATCGCTCTATTAAATAGACAGCTTTAGCTCCTTTATAGAATTAAGCAGTACCTGACTGATGGTGTCTGCTTACTCATTGCAAACCACAGCCCCTCCTGAATCATGTGACCATTCTTTTTAACTCCTTGTCTGACAGAGGAAGGTCCAAGTACAAGTCTGTATACAATCAGGCAGAGTGTTTTGCCCTTCATGCTGATAAATGGATGTGCCACAGCTTAATCTATAGGGATCTTGGGTGGTTTTTCCCCTGATCCCAGGCTTGACTGCTTGCTGAGCAATGCAGTGTACAACATTCTTGCTCTGAACACTCTATTGTTCATCCATTCTGCTCCTTTGCCCAGACAGACCTCAGTAACTTAAATCAGCATCGGCAAATTTACTGTCAGTTCCTGCTTCAGAACTTCAGTGTGTCAGTGCTCCTTTTGTCTGTGTCACTCCCAAACTTTGGAACACCCTACCAGCCCGCCTGATGGAGTCACCATCTCTATTGTCATTTAAACATTTCTGCAAACAGTATCTTCTTGATCTTTGCAAATGTAACTGTTTTACTTGAACTGGCATGTAATTGTTCACTTACTTTTCCCTAGCTGTACGTCTGTATTGTCTTGTGTTATATCTGTGTCCCCCTGTAAATGGACATTGGCACAGTGGGCTTTACCCAGTTACAAAAGTCTAAATAGATAAATACTTCCCATGAACACACACAGCTCTAGTGCCTCCCTTCCTAATTATGTGGTGCAACTGCTTTGTTTCTGACATTTGTGGTGCTTTGTAGCTTATCTATCTAGCCCCGTACATCAGCCCATGCTTGCAGAACCTATACTTAACCACAGTAGGCAAGGGGACTGACAGAAGGTAAAACAGAGCTATTTTAGCTACATTAACAAGTGGCACTAATTGAACCTCCCACCACTGATCACCAGCCCTGCTGTAATTGATGGGGGATTCTAGGATGCCACACAGACTAGCAGCTTTCTAAAATGATGCCAGTTGGGGAAACGTCAGGCTCAACCAGATAAGTTTAAATGTTTAGAGGAAAACACTTTTAATTTAAATAATCTGACCACCTAAAGCATAAACCACAATTAGGGGTTTCACTGATTACCTTTCTGGTGCTTTATTTCAAGTTGTGAAACCCCCCAGTATGTAAACAGTGGCCACCTGCGCAGTGCCATGTTGAGTGTACGCACAACTCAGTGTGACTCATTTGTACTGAATGCATACAAGTGAGCCATGCTGAGCTGTGCTCACACTCAACATGGCACTGCCACTCTTAACATTTTTCAGAGAGCATGCGTGTTGCATCTGTTGGATGACTTTTCTCCATGGATCGTACTACTTCTCCTCCTGTACCTGGAATCATGTGTTTAAGCAACCATTTTTAGTCAACTTGGTATTCCTCTCACTCCAGGAAAAAACAACTGGCCTTTCTACTAAGACTGAATTACAGGGGAAAAAAATGGATCCCATTAATATACAGGCTAGTATTCGTAAGAAATACTAAACTGAAATACATAAATGGTCTCATCTTTCTCACATAAAAGATTTTTTCAATGCCAGAACTCCTTTCAGTATTGCCTTGGATGCATGAATCTTGCAATGCAAATACTACCCCAAAGCCAGCCATTTACTTGTTATTATCTCAGTTAGTATCTACCATGTAGCTACTCATCTGGATCACCACATTATCATTACCTCATCAGCCAAGTCTGGCCTGATCATTTGTTCCTACTTCTTAAAGTAGAACTGCATGGAATCTGTAAGTCTTTTTTCCCAGCAGAGTTGTTGTATAAATACTGACTTATAGTGTGTTATTGGGTAAGCTATATGGGTTTCTTAATTATCTCAGTGGGTGTTTCTGATTTACATGCTGCTGGTAAGAACAGTTTTAGAACTGTATGATGTAGTTTATTTTCCTGTTCTGCTCTTCAGTTGTTGGCACAATGCATCCATGTCCTTCTACAGAACTATGTGGTTGTTAGGGACATAAACTACATCACACATTTCTAAAAAGGTTCTTACCACCATACTGTAAAACAGAAACGCTCACTGAAGTTGCTAAAAGGTCTGTATAGATGAAGCTATAACAGAATTAAAACCAGTAATTGGAAAACAGCTTGGAAGAGTGGAATGGTATCTTCATGTTCTTCCATGGCATTCCAGCAACGCCATCTCCAGAAGTGTTGTCTGATTCCTGCCCTGTATTTGGGTGCTGTGCTTTCCATCATTGTGGATGGCTTGCTGAACATCCCCCTGAGGAACTCCTCACCTTTTCTCAATTCCAAGATACCTCATGTTTATTCAGAATCTATCCTATTGTGACTATTCTCTGGGTCATTTGTGGCATTTGACTTATATAATGTTACTCATTGCAAAAAAAATATTTTAATGCAGATTAGGGTTGCTACCACACAAAACTCAAGTCCCGCAATGTTTGGAAATGTGCTGTTATGGTTTTCAACCCACTGACCACAAAGTTAGCAAATATGCTATTAGGGTTGTCATGCCTAAATTCACCCCTCTCCTCCCTCCCTACCCTCCTCTCCCTCCCCTCCTCCCTTTCTCTAACAAGGCCAAGCTTCAGGTCTGGGGCTGTGCATCAATGGTCTGGTACCACACACAGGGCCAACTTATTCAAAATTTATAAATAGCAACCTTGATCCTCACCCCATCCCCTAGCCTTGTGACCCTAGACCAAACTACAGATCCAGCTCCACGCTGTAAGGCTGTGCTGGTTCATGTGAGACCCTTTTGGTCCAATGTTAAGCTGCACAGTTACCACAAAATTGTATCTTGGCTACGTATGGCCCTGTGACCCCTATATATAGTATAGCATACACTTACAGCAGTATTTTGTTTCCCATATTGCCTGGTAGGATATGTACCATCCACTTGTAACTTGTTTCATACAGCTTCAACAAGATTCTGCATAAAATGGTATGCATGTCCCACACATGTAACATGTTTTGAGCAGTTCCAAGTACTCTATGTATCCTGAAGAAATATGTTAAGAGGCATGCAGTATGTGTAGTAGTGTACTGTACTTACAAATCCTTAATGAGCCTGCTGCTTTGCACATAGTCTACTGTATAGCATGCAAGGCAAACCACATCTTACATGTATGTAAAACCTTTTAGCTGTGCTCCACAAATATTCTAGATATGGACCTAACATGAACATGATGTGTATGAAGCACCAGTACAGTACCACACCAGTATTGCACAGCCCGATACCTGTAGCTTGATCTTAAATAAAATTGGGAGTGGAGGAGTGGGAGGTGGGAGTAAGACTTGACAACCCTAAAAGCACATTACCAGACTTCGTGGGCACTGAATTGAAAACACAATAGCACATTTCCAAACTTTGTAGGGTTTGAATCTTGTCCAGTAGCAACCTAATCTGCATTAAGGTAATTTTTGTGCAATTAATTTCTTTAGTTTTTGAAACAATAGTGTGCTAACTTGCATTGCACAGGCCCCTTAATGCCAAGTGCAAGCAAGCGGTGACTCCTGATTTTCCATGTACTTGTTAACTTTGTACAGGGCCTTTTGGGCCTTGAAGAAAGAAGATGCACAGGGCACTTTGGTTCCTGTGCATGAATCCTAACTTATGTAGGGCCCTGCAGGTTCTGCTCAAAGGATGAGACGAGACATACGTTTCTTACTATTTTGTTTATGTATGATTTTATTTGTTGTACAAACTGCATGCAATTTTTATTAAATTACTTGTATTTTTGATCTTTTTTTGTTTCCTAGCTTTATACATTTTTCAGGGTCATGTCAGACAAATCCAATATATTTCTTTGGCTGGGTGACCAAAGTAGTGGATCAGGAATGGGCTGTAGATATGGCCTACCTAGACTTTAGCAAGGCATTTGACACAGTCCCACACAAAAGATTAATAAATAAGTTAACCAGCCTGGGAGTGGGTCCCAGGATGATAGCCTGGGTAAAACATTGGCTACACAACAGGATGCAGAGGGTAATAATAAACGGAATCCACTAAGAAGAAAGAGAGGTTGCTAGTGAGGTACCACAGAGTTCAATACTGGGTCCGGTCCTCTTTAATGTCTTTATAAGTGGCATTGCAGAGGTACTAGAAGGAAAAGTATGCCTCTTTGCAGATGACACAAAGATCTGCAACAGGGTTGATACACAGGGGGGTGGAAAGGATGAGAAGGGACTTGGCAACATTTGAGGAATGGTCAAAAGTATGGTAGCTTAGATTCAATGCAAAGAAGTGCAGAGTAATGCACCTAGGAAACAAAAACCAAGGGGAAGAGTATGCAATGGGGGGAGCTGCACTAACAACAACAAAAAATGGAAAGGGAACTCAGGGTAGTCATGTCAGATGACTTAAAGGTAGGTAGGCAATGTGAGAAGGCAGTAAGGAGGGCTGGGGGAATACTGGTATGCACAGGGAGAGGCATCACCAGTAGAAAACAAAAAGTTGTTATCCCTCTGTACAGCCAGTTGGTGATACCCCATCTGGAGTACTGCATGCAGTTCTGAAGACCTATTCTCCACAAGGACATAGACAGGATGGAGGCAGTCCCGAGGAGGACAACTAAAATGGTGCAAGGTCTGCACCAAAAACTATATGAAGAGAGACTAAAGAAGCTTAATATGTATACCCTCAAGGAAACGTGGGAGAGGGGGGACATGATAGAAACTTTCAAATACCTCAAGGGAATCAACATAGTCCAAGAGGGTAACATCTTTCAGAAAAAGAGATGCGCAAGAACAAGGGGGCACAATTTGAAGATAGAGGGGGGATGGCACAGGTGCAACATGAGGAAGCATTTTTTCACAGAGAGGGTGATGGATGCATGGAATGGCATCTCTGAGGAGGCTGTAGGGTCATAAATAGTAGGGGAATTTAAGAATGTATGGGACAGACATAAGGCAATTCTAGTGGAGGGCAGGAGAAAGTAGGCTGTTGGTTAACTAGGATCTATAGCTTATTCAATAGGTAGGGAAATGGGCAGATTGGGTGGGTCCAGCGGTCCTTATCTGCCATTTGCTGTGCTAACCTTCATAACACTGTATGGGGGTCACTGTGTGTCTTGCTCTACACCTCCCTCATGAACACTAAAGTATCACCCTTAATATTTACGTATTTATTAAGTTATCTTTCCTTAAAGTTTTTAGTTATGTGGAACTTAAACACTAACCAAAAAACTTGCAACAAAGGATTTTGAAAACCATTGTACCACTGGTAGCTTTTCAAAACATTTGTTAAGGACTTCTGTGCAAATGTTACGTGTGAATCATTTCCAGAAAGTAGATTTTGAAAACCGTCTTGCAGCACACCGATTTTGGAAACTGTTGTGCAGCACATTGATTCTTGTGCATGTGGATTGTGAAAAACATACTGCAGTCCATATATTTTAAAAATCATTGTGTGGATGTTCACAATACTCATTCAGTAGGTAGATTTTAAAAAGAACTTGTGAAAGATGCCTGTATGCACATTTTGTTTTTTTAATTAAAGATATCTAATTACTACCTTGGGTAGCTTCTACTAAAATTTTGTTTTTACCTGTGACTTGTATTCAAGTGCAGTTTGTATTTGAGCGAGGCTTGTATCTCAAAATTAAAATTTTAAGTGATAAAATGAAAATATTACACACCCTGGATTGTATCAAGTTTATTGTTATTGGTCTACTTCATATCAAAATATGTAAAACACTAACTGATCTAAACTGCAATTATGAGCGTATTTACAGATATAAAAATCACAGCATGTCTCTTCCACAGCATTTTATCTGACATGACTCTAACCCTGACTAGAAGCTTCTATTTGATGAAATATGGTATTTAGCTATTTTTTTCAGTGAACTGACCATGTGTGAACAATAAATTGTTAATGACTTGGAAAACAAATTAAACTTGTTTCACTAAAACTACCAAAAGAACCTATGGCTCTATAACATTTAACAAAACTGTAAGTTTAAAAACTTTTGTTTAGGCAAACTTGAGCATGTGCAAACAATGCACATTAATTGTACAGGCGCGATTGCACCTGTATATTAGGGTTGCATAAGCACTTTAATGTTAAACCTCAATTTTTGCAACTTAATAAAGTTGCCCCCATTCATCCAATTTACAGGAATTTTTTTCTGGTTACAGAGGGATTAAAGTACTGCTGATTTTTTTCTTTCTTTTTCTGTGTGTAACTCCCTTGCCAAATCCGAGGCTTAATTGCAGCCTTTTAGCTCCTTTTCCTGCTCTTCTTCAGTTACCTCTTGTTCTCCAGCATATTTTTTTTCTGTTCCCCAAAGCCCTTTCTTTGCCTCTGATGCCCCAGTCTAGCTCAAATGTTAATCCAGCCCTACGGGGCTCCAAGAATCCACATTGTGATTGCCCACACTACCAGAGCTCTCTGGTAGTGTGGTGGGGATTGCATAAGCACCATCAGCGCCTTTGATCTAGTGACCACTCACCTTGCGGTCGTTCAGGAGAGAGTTTGGTGGTACCAGGGTTCCCTGCCTCATCAGTGGGAACCGGTGACCACGTACAGGGCCAAGAGAGTCTGTTTTTCAGAAAAAAAGGAAACCCACATGTTGTTTCAGATCAGGGCTCATAAATATTAATGAGCCAGAGCACTGATCAGTATAAATATTTATGAGGGTCTGTTCTGACCTCGGGGAAGCTTGTTCTCGACTGCGACCGATAAGGGGGAAAAGAAAATGTAAAACAAATAATGTAACTACAATGTATGTGTCTGGGAAAATGTACATGGGGGGGAAGTATTTAAAACAGCTAAATAATTTAATCTTGACTGCACCAGACTAATGTTGGGACTCAGAGAGATAGCCTGCTTGCTGCTGCAAGGCATCCCTAAATATTGGCAGTAGTGACAGGAAAAACAGACTGAGCAATTTACAAAAATCTGTGCAACAATAACAAGTACATGATCGGGGCTACTGAACTGTATGGCATTTGGGCAACTATTTACGTTATTCTGGCTGCACCAGGACTTTATTTGAGACTGTATCTGATCTGCTTAAGGACTGTGTGTTTTTAGCAGCCATTACAAGATGCACAGCCAATTGGAAAGCTAGAATAAAAGAGCCAGGACTTGTGGGGACATTACCAAAACTCATGGGAAAATACCAAGTACACATTGGGAACTGCAGGGACCTAATTTCAGGTACCAAAACAACAAACTAACTGTCCATCAAGTGAGGTTCATGCATAATTCATTTTCTTGATTGACAGGCCCTCCAGTCAATCAAAAGCCATGCACTCAAAAGCTTTAGCCAATCAGGAGCTTCAGGAAAGCCCTATATAGACTGTGTTTTTCAGCAATTTTCCAGATTCAAGTGGGAACCCCCACAGGGGTGGGGGCTCTGGCCCCCAGCCATATAGCCAAGCCTAGAAATCCAGCTAATCCTCTCCATCCAGGAGGGGGTATTTGCCTTCTTAGCAGTAAAAGTTAAAGTTATTTAGTTAATGTAGTATCTGCTAGCCTGGAGGTTACCAGAATGTCCCCAAGTGCTAACCCTCCCTTCCACATTGGGGAAAGATATGGACCTGCAACCTGATGACGTCAAGCCAGCTGTGAGAGAACTGATTGCACCTCAGTTGTCAGAGGACTGAAGAATTCAATAACCTTCATAGCAGAGATCTACCATGAGGAGCCTGAGTGAGTACTCTTGTAACCCCCAGCACAAGAAAGAAAGAAAGAAATCTTGCCAAGCGGCAGCCTTGCCCAGGTGACTGTTTTATTTGATATAATTCTAGGGTCTGCAGCCTGCATCTTCTGTGCATAATCATAGCCCAGTAAGGGTGGGACATTATTGTGGAACTTTTGCTAACCGTGGCTGTTCTGGGGGTACCCATAGTGAGCCCAGGACAGGGTAGAAATGTACTGATATGTGATATCTGCTGAAGCCTACAGGACTGAAAGGGGAGCACTCAGTAAGGGGATCATCCTGACTTTGACTGGGAGGTCCAGTATTGTGCTAACTATCTGGTCAAGACATCCTGTGAAGCTGCAAGTCACAGTCACAAGGCACATAATGGACTGAGACCCCGAAGTTTAACTCGGATTTCTGTAACCTGGAAATGACAGTTTTCCATTCTGTAACCTGGAAATGACAGTTTTCCAATCTGTGACCTATAGATGACAATTTTCCAGTAACTTTCCTAAATTTCCTGACTTCTATCCCTCCTGTCCCTCCCCTTTAGAGCTCTTACCCTCACCCTCTACCCTCCAACAATGGCCTTCCTGCCTGCATACCCCCTTCCCTCTCACCTGCAGTGCTTATTTCCAAGATTGCCCTTGGCTGGTTATGTCATGCTACCTAACATTTGGCACATTTTGAATTACTGGAATTTCCTAAGCCTCAGTCTCTTACTTCTTGTTATTGTGTAACTATGTATTATTTTGTTGACCTTTGTATGTATGTATACCCCCCATTTCTTCGACGTGGAACCTTTGTAAACGAGCAGTTCCAGCTCAAAGGTATTTGTAATCCTAGATTTCAATAAAATAAAATAAACTAATCTCACCAGGCTGACCCCTGGTGGAGGGCGCTATCCCTTCTTCAAGTCTGCAAACTGTTTTCTAGAATATAAATGTGCTGAGTATGCAGAATAGGACCAGACAGTGTGACCGACTGGTTACATCCAACCAAATGTTCCTAACTGCAACATGCAGGGCAACCCTGCATATCCCAAAGGGTCTGAAATTATTGGTTTACTTGCTTTCAAGTTAAATACTAATTCTCTTCTTTAAATCAAGCCGTCCAATGTACAGCTGCACTGTCCACCAAGCCTGCAACCATCTAAGGACTTTGGCAATTGGGTACCCAGGGTTAATGTATGAGATTGCAGGGTTTCATACCGAATCTGGGAAACTGGTACCAGTAGTGGGTGAAAAATGAAAAGTGTTCCATCTGATTTAAGGCAGTTTAGATAGCCAGAGCTCTGGGTATCTGCATCGGTATAATGTGATTGCTTCTTTTGAATCGTTAACTGGTATCTAGCCAGCTGGAGGGTTTTCACCAGCACCAAATCCAAATCCAATGTACATTTTGTAAATAGATAATAATCACTGCAATACCTCTTTTCCTGGTGTTTTCCCATTCATAACTCCCTATGCCCCCAAATAAATATTGTTATTGTTCTGCGATTATGAATATTATTAGAGAGAGTCTTTAATTACAAAAATGTCTGAAATGTGGGGAAATGCTTGGGTCATGTGTTGGGGTGATTAATGGTAATAGTGGGTGATATGACATCCCAGGGGGTGTACCAGGTAACATCTATCCCACTTACAGCTGTATTACTACTCTGGGAGGAGACACTGTGCATTATGTGACATCATAGAACAGAACTAGTTTAAAGTAAAGTTTGGGAACCCAGGCCCCTCGACTTACATCCAAGGTAGTAGGCAGGGGTGCAACTCTAGAGGTAGCGCCTCCTAGGGGTTACATGTGAATCTGGTGCCTTATTTTTAGCTTGATAGTATTTTGGTGACTTTTTGCAACAAACATTTAAGTTTTCACCAGTGTGTTCTTTCAATCCTGAAGTCAGTCAAATTGTATATTACAGCCAGACAAAGCAACAGAAGGTTCAAACTGGATTGCTCTGATTGTCCTCACAGCACAGAACAGGTGGAGTGCCCAAACACTACCTTCCCCCCAGCTAACCTAGCTTTATGGGGTTAGGCAGGAAGGTGTAACAACTTCCTGCTCAGACACAAAACAGGGTGGAGTGTGCCACAGAAGGTAGCCAGACTGTGTTGCATAAGCTGAGAGGATATCTTCTTGTGATTGCTATTGTAAAAAAAAACAAAAAAAAACAAAACTTGGGGGTCCTTGTACATAGTCCCTAGGAAAAGGGTTACACTACTAAGGGGAAGTGAGGTTCCCTAACTGCAAAAAAAAACAACACACAGTTTCAACAAGGAGGGAGAGACATGTGGGAGTGGTGCAATGCACTGGCTGTGGGCCAGCAGTCTTCCAGGATACATTCTGGAGGCTGTGATATTGGCAGACACCACTCTGCTCTGAGGGAGGAGGTTGCCTGTCTCCAGGCTGTCCTGGGCTCAGGGAGGGTGAGGGTGGTATAACAGAGGTGTATCCCTGCAGTTCGGTTGGACTACAGTGGGCTCAGGGAGTTTGAGGGTGATGGAACAGAGGTGCATAGTTCCAGTTGTACCTCTCCCCAATTCATATACCTTTCTAGTGGAGCTTTGTTCCTCTATGGAGGCACCGACAGTGGAGACCAAGGAGAATGCTTGGAATCTCCAAAAAGGAGACCCACAGGAGGATGGCATAGGATCCCACAGGGGAAGGAAACAACTCCTGGTGGGGTACTCAATCATAGGAGGGTAGAATTGGGGGAGGGAGGGGAGAAGGAGTTAAGATGCCTGGCTGGCACGGTGGCATGGAGGGACAGGAAACAAATCCTCAGGACTGCGGGAGCAGTTGCACGGGAGAGGGAGCTGGATGTCATTACCCACGTAGGGACAAATGATCTAGCTGGGAATGGGATGAGAGCTGTGCAGGAGAAGTTTGTGGAGTTGGGAAAGGGCCTTAGACAAGTAGCACGCACAGTAAGCTTCTTGGAGGTGCTGCATGTCTATGGCATAGGTTATGCTAGGGTACTCCACACCCTAGGATTCAATGAAACATTGAAAAACTGATGTGCAGCACATGGTTTTGTATTCACTGGGGACTGGAGATCCACCTGGATGGATAGAGGCCTATACTGGCACAATGGTCTGTATTTGTCCAGAAGGGGAACCAGGATCCTATGTGATAGGTTTAAATGCTTCATTGGCAAGCTTTTAAACTAGCCAAGGGGGGGAGGCACTGAAAATGAACAAGTAATTCCCAGCCTCCCCCCACAAAACAGGGTAGTTATTGAGGCTAACACCAAGGTAGAGAGGTCAATAGGGGGCAAGGCAGGGGTAAATGGAGAAAAAGGCAAAGGCAGTAAGTACAGGGATAGGGCTAAAAGGGGTAAGGCAATCAAAAAATGGAGGGCAATGAGTACCACTGCCCATAATCTGGATAACAAGCTCCCTGAACTAGTGGCCTTAATGGAAGATGGATGCCTGGATATTGTGGCAGTCACAGAAACCTGGTTCACAGAGAACCATGACTGGGATGTCAACATACCAGGGTGCACAATCTACAGGAAGACAAGGAGGGTAAAAGAGGAGTAGGAGTACCACTCCACATAAGGGAAGAGATCGAAGTAATGAGACTAAAAGGTAAACAGGGAGGTGAGGATGCACTGTGGGTTACCTTGGAGATAGGAAATGGCACTACGATCTGCACATGGTTGTATACAGACCCCCCCCATCTCACAGGGAGGAAGTGGATAAGGAAATGATAGGAGGCATTCTTAGAATGACCTCTTCCAGTAGTTGTGACTATTTCACCTAAGAGCACCACCTCCCTAGGAACTCCAATTTTTCATGCTCACATTGCTCCTTTCGAATAAATATCTACCATTCTAGTCCACCTGTTCGGCCCTCTCCATTACCCCACTCCTCCTCACCCCATTCCTCACCAGCACTAGCACTTCCAGCACCCCTGTCCCCTTCCCTCTACCTAACAAGCACTTCTCCTTCCCTCCTCCCTCCTTGACAATGGCCTTCTAGTCTGCCTACTCCTACTGGGTCTCCTTGCCCTACTGTCCTCTCCACATAAGACTGTACATATATTTAAAATTAGCTCTGCTGAGTTCTCAATCTCAGCTAGTCCCCTCACATGTATCACTCACATCTACCTTACCTGTATAATTATGTATAGTTAGTTAATGATGTTTAACCCCTGTATGTTTTCTATTAGCTATGTAATTTCTGTATAATTTTGTAATGATGTTCACCCTGTTCGTTGTCTACCAACATTTTGATGTGGAACCTTTGTAAATGAGCTGTTCTTGCTCAAAGGTGTTTAATCCAAGAAATAAATAAATAAATAAAATAAAATAAAAATATTGTTGATGGGGGACATGAATATGCCAGATGTTAACTGGAGCACATTTTCTGTAGCCACATCCAAGAGCAGAGTCATTCTTGATGCCCTACGGGGGCAAGCCTCAAGCAGCTACTGTTTGAACCCACTCAAGAGGGAGCAGTCTTAGACCTGGTACTCTCAAATTGTGAAGGTGAGAGGATCTCGGATTTGGAAGTGGGTGGCCATCTGGGAACAAGTGACCATAAAACAGTGTGGTTCACAATAACACAGCCATAGAGTCAAGCCATACAAAAGCAAGGGTACTGGACTTTCAGAGGCCTGACTTTGGCAGAATGGGAGAGTGTCTAAGGAATTCACTAGCAAAAGGGCAGGAAGGAGGGGTGGAGGAACAATGGGGAAAAATCAAAACTGCCATCACAGAGGCAACAAGCCTTTCTGTGAAGCAAATAAACAAAACAAAGAAAAAAAAACACTATGGTTCTCAAAAGAGGTTGGGGGGAAGGTTGGGGAGAAAAAGTTAGCATTCAGAAAGTATAAGAAATCACAGAAGGAACAGGACAGAGAACTGTACCAATTAAAGCAGAAGGAAGGGGGGGCAATCAGAATAGCAAAAGCCCAAACCGAGGAAAAGAGCCAACTCAGTTAAAAGGGGGTACAACCTTTTATAAGTACGTCAGTGAGTGAAGAAAGACCAAGGAAGGGATAGTGAGGCTAAAGGGGTGGGCAGAGGGTGACAGTGAAAAGGCAGAGATACTGAACAAATACTTTTGTTCAGCATTCACAAAAGAAGAGGTAGGGAATGTACCTAAACCAAATGATAGAAGCACTCTGGATAGGGGGATTGATACCAGTCCATTCACAGAAGAAAGGGTCCTGAAAGAACTCCTAAAACTCAAGGGGGACAAGGCAATGAGGCCTGATGGGATTCACCACAGAATTCTAAAGGAATTAAGGGGAGAACTAGTGACACCACTGACTACCCTTTTTAACAAATCATGGGAGGAGGACACGGGACCTGAGGAATGGAGGAGGGTGAATGTGATTCCCCTTCACAAAAGTGTGAGCAAGGCAGAGACAGGAAACTTCAGACCTATTAGTTTGACCTCAGTGCTAGGGAAAATGAAGGAATCACTTCTGAAAGAAAGAATAGCTGAGTACCTAGAGGCCAGTGTTGCACAGGACCCAAGGCAGCATCAATTCACAGTGGGAAGGTCATGTCAGACAAATGTAATAGATTTCCTTGACTGGGTGACCAAGGTAGTAGACCAGGGAGGGGCTGTGGACATGGCCTACCTAGACTTTAGCAAGGCATTTGACATAGTCCCACACAAAAGATTAATAAGCAAGTTAGCCAGCTTGGGAGTGGGTCTCAGGGAGGTAGACTGGGTAAAAAATTGGCTGGAGAAAAGGATGCAGAGGGTAATAATAAATGGAGACACTCCAAAGAAAGGGGGGTTACTAGAGGGGTACCACAGGGTCCAGTACTGGGTCTGGTCCCCGGGATGGTCTTCTTTAATGTCTTTACAAGTGGCATTGCAGAGGGAATGGAAAGAAAAGTATGCTTCTTTGCAGATGACACAAAGATCTGCAACAGGTTTGATACACAAGGGGGGGGTTGAAAGGATTAGATGGACTTGGCTACATTGGAGGAATGGTCAAAAGTATGGCAGCTTAGATTCAATGCAAAGAAGTACAAAGTAATGTACATAGAAAACAAAAACCCAGAGGAAGAGTATACAGTGGGTGGGGGGAGGTACTAACAACAACAAAAATGGAACGGGATCTGGGATAGTCATATCAGACAACCTAAAGGTAGGCAGGCAAGATGAGAAGGCAATAAGTAGGGCTGGGGGATACTGGGATGCATATGGAGAGGCTTCACCAGTAGAAAATAAGAAATTGTCATCCCTCTGTATAGACATTTGGTGAGGCTTCATCTAGAGTACTGCATGCAGTTTTGTGGACCCCATCTCTGCAAGGACATAGCCAGGATGGAGGCAGTCCAGAGGAGGGCAACTAAATTGGTGCAGAGTCTGCACCAAAAACTACATGACGAGAGACTAAAGAAGCTTAATATGTATCCCCTCGAGGAAAGGTGGGAGAAGGGGGACATGATAGAAACTTTCAAATACCTCAAGGGACTCTACATCCAAGAGGGTAGCATCTTTCACAAAAAGGGATGTGCAAGAACAAGGGGGCACAATTTGAAGATGGGGGGACGGCTCAGGGGCAATGTGAGGAAGTATTTGTTCACAGAGTGGGTGGTGAATGCATGGAACAGCCCCCATGACGAGGTCATGGGGTCAAAAATAGTGGGGGAATTCAAGCATGCATGTGACAGACATAAGGCAAGTATAGTCGGGGGGCAAGGAGGAAGTAGTCTTTTGGTTAACTAGGATCTGCAGCTTATTCAATAGGTAGGGAATGGGCAGACTGGGTGTACCTAGCAGTCCTTATCTGCTGTCAAAGTATATGTTTCTATGTCAAAGTATATGTTTCTATGTTTGTATGATAGAGTTTGGCCTAAGGTGCATGCTTTTGGGTTTGTTATGTCTCAAACATAAGTGGTTTTTTAAATTATTTAAGAAATCTCCATTCTGAAGATGGCTGAATTTTTGCAACAACAGATAATGGTTTATCGCAACGTATCACCTCATCCACTAGAGGCAGTAACATTCTTGACCTTATCACAAATACGAGTCAAAAACCCCTAAACATTCAGATTTTAGATCCATTAGGGAATAACGACCACAATTCTATTCTTTTTGAACTATTAGGAGAACATCACAGTCTAAAAAAAAAGACAACATATAAGAACTACGATGGTGCTTACTTTAAAAACAGTACTAAAATAATTAACCAAACCTCTTGGGAAAAGGCCCTCTATTCATTCTCAGTAAATGAGTCATGGAACAAATTAAAAACTATAATCCATAAGTCAGAAGAAATCCATGTACCCATGAAAAACAAATATAACAAAAAGGGCAGGATACCAAAATGGCTAAACAAATCCATTATGACTCAAATCAAACAAAAGAAAAAACTTTTCAGAAAATTTGAATCAAGCTAGCCTATTTACAAAACATTTACTTACATTAAGTACAAAAAATCATTACACATTTAAAAAAAATATGATTAAACAAGCCAAAATGAACGTGGAATTTAAATTAGCACTCACCAAGGATGGATATAAATCACTTTTCTCCTACCTAAACAATAAAAAGAGAAACTCCAGGAAAATAGGGCCAATTACACAAACTGGTAATATTTTACAGTCAAACACAGACATAGCCAATCTATTTAACACCTATTTTTTTTTTTCACAAAAAGACACCTACAGTATGCCCCACAAGCTAATCTAAGTACAGACTCCAAACTTTCTCATACTTACAATATCACATCTTCTAATATTACTCCAGTTCTCAAGTCATTAAAAAATCAACCAGTCCAGGGCCTGATCAAATTAGTGCTAGATTTCTAATTGAAACAGCAGAAGAAATAACAAATCCCTTAACAATAATATTTAATAAATCTCTACATGAAGCAGAAATCCCACTAGATTGGTTAACAGCATCAGTCACCCCATACATAAGAAAGGAAACAGATCAAATGTTCAGAATTACCATCCTATAAGCCTCACATCTATCATCTGTAAAACTATGGAAAAAATAATTAAATCATTACTTGAAAAAGAAATGGGGGAATTAAAAATTACAGACAATACTCAGCACGGGTTCAGATCAGGGCACTCATGAACAACTAACTTGTTATCCTTCTATAATAATATCAGTCAGGGCCTGGATAATAAAAAACAAATGGATGTCATCTTACTTGACTATAGTAAGGCCTTTGACAAGGTTCCTCTTGGGTATCTCATCAGAAAATTAGAATCTTTGGGCTTCTCCAGTAATCTAGTTAACTGGGTAAATGCATGGTTGACAAACAGGAGCCAGAGGGTAGCCATAAACGACAGCTTTCCCAACCTGGGTTCAGTCACAAGTGGGGTACCACAGGGCTCTGTACTTTGCCCTATATTAGTCAATATCTACATAAGTGACATGCAAATAAGTACCCACAATTGGTTATCTAAATTCGCTGATGATTCTAAACTTGGTGGATAGTAAACACAACCTGAATTCACTTAAATGAGATTTAAAAAAAAAAACTGAAAGGTGAGCCCAATAAAATAAAATGGAATTTAACACTGACAAGTGTGTGGTCTTGCACTTTGGGATACATAACCCAAAACACACCTAGGCCTGGATAGTCAAAGCAGTTGCGCATGACGCAACTGGGTTGCTTATGCGCAATTGCAGAGTTGCGTCATGGAGTGATTGTCAGCAGGAGCCATTGCTCAGCACAAGTAGCAGTGTGCCTATGTGCAGCAGTAATGAATGCATGCGCAAGGGCAGGGGGCGTCCCCATGAAAATGTGGCACAGTGCGACATTCAACCAGCGACCCATGGTGCAAGTGTGGAGCAATAGCCAGATGCGCCAAGCAGACGTGAGCCTATAAAAACAGGGAGCAAGCAGGGGGACAGCACCTGTGCCAGAGAGGAGCAACAGAGAAAGAGAGACAGACAGACAGGCAGACAGAGAGAGAGAGAGACAGAATAAGAGACAGAGATACAGAGAGAGAGAGAGAGAGAGTGTGTGAGAGACAGGGAGACAGACAGAGTGAGAGTGAGAGAGAGAAGGAGCCACCAGACCCTGAAGGAAGTGACACAGGCACCCACAGGGATGTGGGACAGAGGTCACAGGCAACTGAAAGTCAGGTGCAGGTGGCGCAGCAGGGAGCCTGGCAGAGAGAGACAGGCACTGTCCCACAGTGGCAAGCAGTCCAGTGGAGCCAGCTGCCCAGAGGGACACAGAACAACAGGGGCCATGGCCAGTGCAGTATTCCAGATGGAGGCTGTAATGAGGGGTGTGAGGAGGCATGATATGGATGAGAATGAATAGATAGGCCATTGACAGAGCAAAGGTCAATGGTACATTCATAAGGTAGAAAAAGAAATGGGCAGGCTGGATGGGCTTTGTGGTCCTTATCTGCCATCAACTTCTATGTTTCTATGAGGCAGGAGGCAGAGCGACGTGGCCATGGAAGGACCCGTCGGTGGTACGCCCGGAGTAGGCGGTACCGGCCCCGAATCAGCTTTGAGACCCACACTGATACAGAGATTGTGGGCAGGTATCACCTGAACTGGACAATTCTGAGGCAGCTCTGTGAGCTGTGCAGTGAGGAGATGCAGGCACCCACTAGATGGAGCCACGCCCGGACAGTGGAGATGAAAGTGACAGCCGTCATGTGCCTGCTCACCACGGGCACCTTCCAGAGACCAACAGGGGACACCACAGGCATAACCCAGTCAGCCACATCATGACTCCTCAAACAATTTCTCAACACCCTGCTGCCACATGTTATGGACTACATTTCCCCAGCACACAGGCAGAGCGTACAGCAACCATACAGGAGTTCCACAGGGTAGCATGGATGCCTGGCATGCTAGGGGCCATCGACTGCAACCATTTCCTGGCCCAGAGGGGGTAACATATGTGAAAAGGAAGGGCTACCCCAGTATCAACTGCCAGGTGGTGTGCGATGCAAGGGGGCGCACTACCAATGTCTGTGCCACACACTCTGGGAGCACACATGACACCTTCATCTGATACAGCTCAGCACTGTGCCACAGGTTCGAGAGTGGGGATATCCCCATGGGCCACCAAGTTAGTGAGTATGGCAAGACCATGAGCAGCTAGGTACAGTAGGGCTTGGGGGTGGGCAGGGCAGGTGCGCTGGCAGGAGTGCCAGGGATGGGCAAGGGGCACAGCGACAGAGGACACCAGGCTAATCATACATCTGTCTACACAGGTGACAGTGGCTACCCAGTCAGGCCCTGGCTGCTCCCCCCCTACAGGCACCCATCAGCCCCTGCAGAGGACTGGTACAATGAGGCACACGCCAGCATGCAGAACTTCATTGAGCGTTGTTCAGGATGCTGAAGGCATGTTTCTGTTGCCTAGACAGGTCTGGCAGTGCCCTACAGTGCAGCCCCTTGAAGGCCTGTGGCCTATTCCTGGCCTGCTGCATGCTGCACAACATGGCCATTGACCTTGGGATAGCTGTCGAGGCCAAAGAGGGGGACAACAGTGGGGATGACATGGGCAATGGGCTGGGGGTGGTGGGCAGCCCCCGCCGGGCGGAGGGATTCCCGGCTCCTGAGAATGACATGCCAGCATCGGGACACGATCGCACAGGAGCACTACGGTGCACGCAGGTAGGTGGACAAACCCCCATGACACACGGCATGGCACAGACACATTGACATGGCACACAGACATGGGCGGGCATGGCCACGGGCATACACACACACACAGGCATGGGGCAGGGGTGGGGGAGCCGTGCCACACAGCCACACACAACACCACGCAACACTGTACAGCAACACACACACACTGGCACTCGCAGGCATACACCCATGCAGTAGCATGTGGCGTGGATCAGACGCAGAGTGCTGGAGCACAGGTGTATCCAGCACTGTGCTGCCATCATCACACGCACACCACACGGGCCAGCGACTGGGCGGGTGCACACACGAGCAGCGTGTGGCATGACACACAGGTGCCATGACTGTGTCATGCACACACACACAACACCCAGGTGCACACAGGGTGGTGGCAGCAGACAGGGTGGGTCACACATCAGGGCCACCATGTGGACACACAGCCACCACGGACATGGGGGTGGCCACACCACATCCACTCGGCAGCCACAGGCTGCTCAATGGCCACAGGGGGTTTGCAACTGCCCCAGGGGTTGAACTGCTGGACCATGACTGGGTCCTCGCACGGGTCCGTAGGCACCCAAACAGGCACACCCCAGGCATGCCTGGGATGCCAACAGCAGAGCTCGGCATCGACACTGAGGGTGTCGCCTGATGCTGGGTTCGTGGGGTGGACAGTGCACTCCACGGTGACTGTGGCAGGTGGCCACACCCTGTGGCAGCCAGTGGCGCAAGCCTGATCAAGACCACATTGGTTATGCAGTCCAGGGAATCTGCTGCTGCTGCCTCTCCAGCACTTGTGCGCTGGCCAGCACCTGGGCAATATCACCACCACCACCAGCACCCAGCGCCACTGTGCCTGTGCACATAGAGGACCCAGGGACAGTGGCAGGCAGCTGTTCCACCACCGACAAGCCACTGGCTGCGCTGCCGGTGCTGGTGGTAGGTATGGGTGTCTCCCCCCCACAACAACACCCCTGCTGTCCAGGATGATGGTCATGTCATCATCAGTGGCAGACCCCACCCTGATCTGTGTCTCCATGCAGAGCATGCCATGGCTGGCATCCTGCTGGAACACAGCCAGGGCCTTGTCCACCACCATGCCCAGGACATCCAGCTGGATGGCAGTTGTGTGCTGCAGCTGATCAGGCCCTGGATGCCCATGGAGGTAAATGGCTGGTCCTCCAAAGCTAGGCCTACCCCCACAGTCAGTGCCTCTGTACCAGCTGCCCTCCTGGCATACTTACCATGCAGTGATGGGCTCCCTACTGTCTGGAAGCCACCACCCAGCACACCCTCATCTGTGCTGCACTGCATGGTGGCCGCCACCAGCTCCTCTTGTTCCATGAGCTGTGGCACAGCAGCTTGGCTCCCACCAGTGGCTGTCCTGTCAGCCGTATGGCTGTCACTTTCTCCTTTATCCTACGTTTGTCAGTGCCCACCTTCTTTCTGCACTCCTGTACAGACTGCTGGTGGCTGCCCTGCTGGTTCATGGCCACTGCCACCTCCACCCAGGCCGCGTCCCTCGCCTGTGGTGTGCCAGTGGTGCCACTCAGCAATGGCTCCCTGTCAAAGTATACCTCAAACAGGGCATCGGCTTCTGCCTTCATAAAGTTGGGCCTGCATTTGTGGGCAGGCCCACTCTCCTCGCCCTCCTCATGCTCAAACACATTACTACCTGTGGACATGGACATGTGCTTACTGGCTGCAGCAGCTCACCCCATCCATTCTGATGTGCTGGCTGTCCCCATGGCAGGCACAACTTACCTCAGATGATTGCAATACCAGTCCATAGCCTGTGCTGTTGCGCGGCATCTTTATAGTGCATCACATGCAAATGAGTTGTTGCGCAACGGTAATGACATGCAAATATCCCCACTGCACCGCAGATAGGCTGATGAACTCATTTGTTTGTGATGGCTGAATATCACGCACTTGAGCCTTGTGCAATGGAATTGCTCCAGCGCATGTCGTGGCACAATGCCATGATATGCACAGTGCACCACCCACAATACGCATGCACCATGGCATGTGCTACTGCCTATTGTGCACTGTGTGCTAGGAGCACTATAGGGGCCATAGCACCTCATGCGCCATGGACCCAATAGAGCCCAGGTGCTATAGGACCCATAGTGCTCAGGCACCATTAGGTCAATGGCACTCAGGCATCATTAGGCCTATGGTGCTCAGGCACTATAGGGCCCATGGAGCTTGGCGTAATATTGGCCCTATTGCACATTATGTGATATAGACCCTATGGTGCCAATGCACACTTTGCACATGCTGAATCCTGACCCCTGCCCTGCCCTGTGCCCTATGCCCTTTTGGGACTCCTGCTGCACATGCAAGTGTGGCCACACCCATGACGTGCATCTATGGCGATACATGATTGCCGGACACTGCGCAGCCATCCACAAGGCGAGCATCCCAGGCACATTGTGCGCATGTGCTACTGGGCACCATTATGATTCATCACTGGTATAGGCAGCATGGCGCATCATGGGGTTCATCATGCATGGAACTGGAACCAGGTTGAGCTCATCAACCTGGTGGCACAGGTGGAGCCACACGCTGCAGGCCTGTTGGGGCAGCAGCCCCCACAGCAGGTCAGGACCGATGTGTGGCAGGCTATAGCTGCTGGCCTTGTCCAGGCCATAGGGGTGCACTGCACAGGAGAGCAGTGCCACCACAGATATGGTGACCTGATGCGAAGGGACCCAGAGTGGCTGAGGGCCCTGCAGGCACGTGTCCACAGGGGGGCCATGCCACAGCCAGGTAAGTGGGCACATGCTGCTTCTGTGCATGGCTGCTGTACCATGGTGTTGGCTGGGCTGCCTGCCATGCCGGGGGGCACTGTCATCGTGTACCCTGTGGTGCAGCATTGCCAGTCACCGGGTACACTGCACCACTGCCCTGCAGCTCATGCCCGGCTGGGGCACACACTGTGCATTGGGGTGGGGGCAGTGGGCTCATGCTGTGGCTGTGTTCTGATGTGTGCCTGTCTGTGTCCCTTCCCTAGGACCTCAGGATTGACACCATGCCACTGTGGCTGGGGTGCTTGGCGGGCTGCAGCTGGAGGCTGCAGTCAGAGTGGTCGGGGAGCTGGACCCCATGAAGCAGGTGGAGCGGCTGTGGGAGCAGCGCATGCAGCACCGCAGCAGGCAGGTAGACACTGTTCTGTTCTGTTCCTCTACTCCTTACCAGGTGGTTGGCAGGGGTTGGGGTGCGGCCATGGCCACCTGTGCCTTGTGCCATATCAGCTGTGTGCAGCACACTGAGCGGTGTGCATGCCACCATGGGGCACCCATTGCACACGTGTGGCAGCTGTTGGTGGGACGGGTGTGCATCCAGCTGCCACCAGTGCTGCTGCAGCACTGTGCCACCTGCCTGCCACTGAGCGGTCAGGTGGCCCTTGGGTGGTGGTGTCCACCGCTGTGTACTGTTGTGGCATGCTGGGGTGTCAGCAGGTGTTGGCCCACCCACTGTGAGTGGCCGGGGTGCCACTCCAGGGGCATGTGTTCCCACTGTCCACTGTGCACAGTGGGAGGGCATGGTGTCTGTGGACATGCACTGATCACCTGTGTATTCCTTTGTCATAGGCATCCGGAGGGGATCGCGACTGTTGTTATACTGCCGTCTTCAGCGGCAAATAATCTTGATCACCTCCACCACGATGGAGATTGCCCAGCAGACCAGATGAATCTTTCTGCATGACTGAAGTCGATGGAGGCGCCAGGCAGTGGCAGGATGTGGCCACCCCATAGCGAGACCTGTACCTCCTCCCTGCCCCTGCCTTCTCTTCCCCTTCCTTCCCCTGTCCCACTGTACAGTCCCTGTCCCCTCTCTCCGTCCCTCACTCTCCTACCCTGTCCCTCTGGTTGTCTTGTAAACAGTTGTTGAATACATTTTTCCACCTTACCTGCCTGTGTCCGTGTCTGCTTTGTGGCTGGTGAGTGGCACCATGCTGCAGTGGCATTGTGGGTGTCTGTGTGATGTTCCTGTGTCATTGTGTGGGCTGTGCATGGTGGTGTCCTGCCCCTCAGCTGGTGGCTGTGCCTTGGGGTGGTCATGGGCTGGCTGTTCAGGATGTGTGGCATGTGTGTTGGGCGCCATGTGCCAGGGTATGGCTTGCCATGGTCTGGGTAGGTGGGGGCATGCTATCCAGTGGGGGGGCCAGTGGTGGCTCACCCTTGGCCGATGGTGCCGCCTGTTCCCTGTGGCCACTGCCCTTGTGTTGGGGGGGGCCGGCTGCCTGTGTGCACCCTGCAGGTGATGGTCACCTGTGGCCTACCACTGTGTATCCCTGCCACTGTTTCTGGCTGGGCTGCACTGTCTCTCCATGCTGTCTCCCCCCCTCAACTGCCTTGCTCCCAGCTGTGCCTAGTGCTGGTCCTTCAGTGCCTTGGCGCATCTTCCGTTGCTCCCTTGCGCATCTCTTATTGTGCTATGGTGCTGGTTGGGTTGCTCCCTGGTGCACCTCTGGCTGTGCCATAGCGCATCCCTGTGATATTCAGCTGTGTTGCAGTGGTGCATGTCACCATGTGCAACCATTGAATATCGCAGTTACTGCACCATAGTGCAATTGGTTTGCACAGCGCCGGGGTTGTGCCTGCCTTTGGTGCATTTCTGAATATCCGACCCCTACTGTATAAATAACATCCAGCTCAAAGCCACTAACAAAGAAAGCGATCTGGGCATATTGGTAAATACCAAACTCACATCTTTTGACCACTGCTTGAAAGTGGCTAACATGACAAATGGGCTACTCAGACAGATAAACCGTTCCTTTGTTTCGAGATCTGAATAGTGTTTGATCCCACTTTACAGGACATGTGTCAGACTGCTCATTAACTATGGGTCACCATTCTAGAACCCACATCTCAAAGTAGATATTGATAGACTAGAGAGGATTCAGAGATGGCAACTAAAATGGTCCCTAGATTATCAGCAACCACCTATCAGTCTAGACTTCAATTAATAGGCTTAAGTTCTCTTCAGAATAGAAGACTTAGAGGGGATCTACTTTTCCTGTATAAGTTGTTGAAATCCCCAGATCTCATGAACAAATGTGGACTCACCTACACTACCAGTCAAATTGTTCCTAGACGCAACTTTAAACAAGTTATAGTCCCCAGAGCCAGGACCAATCTCAGATTAAATTTTTCTTAGTACAGGCACCAAAACTCTGGAATATATTACCTCAGGAATTGATCAACTGTGGTAACTTTGATTCATTCAAAAAAAGTCTTGATTGTTGGTTAAGTAAGCAATAATATCCAACAGGGTGGGTGGTATTGGGGAATACTAGACCACCCAGGGGTGTAATGAGGCCTGACGTCACAGGCAGAGGGCCTTATAGCCCCTGGAAGGTTCGGTATTCCCAATACCACCCACCCTGGAGGGTATTATTGCGCTTAGAAAATGGGCAAACTGTATTATATGTGGTTGCACATAAATGATTTTCATGTTAAAATGTAAAAATTGTTGAGTGTTTTATTTATTTTGAAATAAAATAGTTCCTCCGCTTGGATTAGGATGCTGTTTTTTTTTTTGTAGAGGGTTTTTTGAGCTAGTTGAGCCTCTGTAGTTGTGAATTTTCTTTTTTTTTTCCAGGATGTTATCATGGTTACATAGGTGGCCATCGTCTGTAGTATGGACAGAATTTTCAGACGGGACAATTAACCAGTAAAAATATGTAAGAAACAGTTTGAGGACTTCTGTGTTGTGCAGCCCTGACCATGCGAGGTGTGAGCCCTTGTTAGAGCAAGCAGAGCAGCTTCCGAGTGGAGGAGATGGCAACACCAAGATGATAATGCAGGTACTGTACTATACACGGCTTGTCAGAGGATCGGGCAGTAATAAAAACAAATAAAAAAAAACTTCAGTTTAAGCCAACTGGGTGTGACACGGTTGAGTGAGAGCAAGGAAATGCTGGTATGTGCCCAGCGCAGCTATGGGTTGCGGAGCTACTGAGGGAGTGACAGGGTGGATGTGTACCAGAGACGTTTACTTGGCTTGCGCCAACTACTGCATCGGGCGGCTTGTGCAGGAGTGGGAACCGTGACTGCCTGTTTCCAATTACCATAATATGCTGTGTTTGAAAAGATTTTCTTTTGCTGTAGGAAACTGTTTAGTTTCAAATCTGATGGTTTGGTTCCTGTGACACTCCAACAGTTTCAGGAGTTTTGTGTGGTGCGGTTGCAGTGTCTCTCGCTAAGCAAGAAAAACAAATTGTGGCAATTTCAAATTAATTTGAGTTTCTTGGCCAATAAGCAAGTTGGATGGGCACAGGGATAAACTGTTCAGTAGGTGAAGGGCACTTGGGCTGGAACATTTTCTTTCCCGGTTGTCTATTGTCAGATAGATCTTAGATGCCCATTTTCTAAACCAAAATCAGACAACATAAATTGCTCATATAATTGTGTGGGAAAATCTAGATGGGTCTCAGCTTTCTTTTTCCATAGAAAACCTAGTAAACTAGTAAATCTAGTAGGAGCAAAGGGATCCATACAGTGAATGGCCTAAAGATAGCATCGCTAAGCATCTGCAGCCTAACTGCCTAACTCCCAAATTCGATCAGCTCCAGGCTTGGATGATCATCCATGCCCCTGACATACTCTGCCTAACTGACACCTGGCTGTCGGGTAGGATCAAAGATGCTGAGGTGGCCATCGAAGGCTTCCAAGCATTCCGACTTGATAGAATAGGCAGTAAAGGTGGCGGCTGCCTCCTATATGCCAGAAACTCACTGAGTTGCTCCGTCCTACTCATCTCCAAAGTTGTGGAGGATTATGAGCTACTAGTGGTAAAAATACAGGTCGGCCTAAAAGGCAAGATCCTTACCATCGCCACAACCTACCTGCCCCCCAAGAAAGCCAAGGAAGGCCTTCCTCTTGTTATGGAAGAAATTAACACACTCAGAAAGGGCTCAGAACTCGTCTTGACCAGTGACTTTAACATTAATTGGTCATGTAAGGAGGCAACACCCTCCAGAGACCTAATTACCTCCCACAATCTCACGCAACTCATAATTCACCCCTCCAGGCAGAACTACAAGGCTGGTACCAGCACCCTCATTGACTGGGTCTTAGCTAGCCCACCGACTCAATTCTTTGAACTCAGGGTTCTCCTGGATGTGCTAAGTGACCACTCCCCAATCTCCTTTATATGGACCACTAAACTTGCCAAAAGCTCACCCCGCCTCATCAAGAGCAGGGTTCTGTGGAAAGGCAAACTTGGATCCCTCAAATTGGTCCTGTCTGCCTACAACTGGTCCCCCATCAACAAGGCACCTACGCTGGACTAGGCCCTTCATTTTTTCACTGAGGGCTTCAATTCCATCTGTGATATCTATGCACCATGGGCAAAATGGGAAATTCGGGGGGGAGGTTAACGGCGAGGTTAAAGGAGAGGGACTGCCTCTGGGAAAAAGCCTTAAACTCAGGCAGCAAGCATGACCTACAGTGCTACAAAATGGCTAGAAATCGGTGCACCAAACTTATCAGGCTTGCAAAAGCCAATTTCCATAAGACCCAGCTTAACAATGCATGGGGAGATGGAAAGAGGTTTTTGGGACAACATCAAGAACATCCTTGGTAAAGATCAAAAGCAGCACCCTAAGATGCTCAACATTAATAACTCATCCTCCTCAGATCCGCTAGCCATTGCTGATGCCTTTCACCAGGCCTTTACAGATCTGTCCTCAGTGCTGCCTCCAGACTACCTTCTGCCTATGGAGGACCAAGGTTGCGCCAACCTGCTCATAACTAACCACCCAGCCTTCTACTTTAAGAAGGTGACAGTGAAGGAGGTCTTAGGCAAAACCAGACTGGGGAGTGACGGGCTAGACATGAAGTTGCTATCTTTCACCCTTAATATTCTTATCATGCCCATGATAATGCTATTTAATAAATCATTGGCTCTAGCTCAATTTCCAGAGGTATGGAAGTGAGCCCTGGTAACTCCAGTGCATAAGAATGGTGGCAAGGCGCTGGTGTCAAACTACAGGCCAATATCTATCCTCTCCCCACTATCCAAAGCTTTGGAAAAAAATCACAGCAAGTCAACTCACAGAATACCTCAATAAGTACAATCTGCTCTGCCCAAACCAACATGGCTTCGGGCAAAAACACAGTACGGCACTGCTGGAATACACTGACTATGCACACAAAGGCGCTGATAGCAAATTGGTGGGGTCCATCTTCATTGACCTCACCAAAGCTTCGACACGCCAACCACCCTCTACTAGTACTCCTGCTCCAAAGATTGGTGTGACACCAAACGCGTGAATTGGTTCAATGACTACCTAACACACAGGAGCCACCGAGTCAAAATCGAAGACTTTATCCAGCTCCAGAGATGTACCCTTAGAGTCCTCAAGGATCAATTCTAGGGCCCCTGCTTTTCAGCCTCTTTGTAAATGACCTACCCACAGCCTGTGACACCAGACTTATTCTGTATGCGACGATGCCGTGCTGCTGAGCAGCAGCACCTCTCAGGTTGCCCTACAAACAGAACTACAGAACTCTTTAAATTAACTCGAGGACTGGTTCAGTAGGCAAAAGCTGCTACTAAATTACAAGAAAACCAAGGCTATGTTACAATCCAGCCCCTACAACAAACACAAGCATGCTCCCCTCATAATCACCAACAAGGCTGGTGAGCAGATTGAGCAGGTGCACTTGTTCAAGTACATTGGAGTCACCATTGATGACTCTCTCACACCACGTAGACTCCCTTGTCAAAGTGGTAAATGCAAAGATCGGGGTCCTCTATAGGCATAAGAAATCCCTCACCCCGGAAGCACTCTGAATCTCAGTCTCCAGCTCCATACTTTCCATGATAGACTACGGGCTGGTTGTCTATGGAGCTGCTACTGATACAGTGCTCAAAAGGGTCCAAATTGCACTCAATAAGGCATGCCACCTCACCCTGTGTGCAGATCACTACACTCATACTTCCACCCTGTATGAGCGTACAAACTGGCTTAACCTAAAAGACAGGATCAAATACCAAACTTGCCTCCTGGGAAAGAAGGCACTCCTTGGAAAAAAACCACCCTGTATAGGAACCTGCTCGAGGCTTCTCTCTCAACACATACTCCTCCTGATGACGCACGGCATGCGAAACTACTTGAGGTTCTCTTCCCTGTACTGCTGGGCAGCTGTGTGAATTATATGCACTTATTAAATTTGATGAAAAGAGTATACCTGCGGTGCCTTTGCTGTTTCATCCTACATTGATTTTTTGCAAGGTGGCACGCATGTGTGGAGCTGAGGATTTCGAATCTTGTTAATCACTCTTTAATGCCTAATGATCAGACCTCTGTAACCACTAAATATGTGTATTGTCTTATTGTCCACCCTGATGTGAAACCTTTGTAAAAGAGCTCATGTTGAAAGGTCTTTCCAAAATACTAATTAAATAATTAAACAATTAATTAAATGATTAGTAATTAGTAAATACTATATGACAGCTGTCATTTGTTATTTGGTACCAAACACAAGAGTTCATATATCAGTGCTTACTGTGTCGTATGTCGGGGACGGGGCTACTGTCACTATAGCCCCACCATGTTGTCTGTGCTCTGCCACCATTACCACTATATCTGCACATCAGGAGCCCCAATCCCTGGTGCCAGCTTATTTAGCTTTTTATATAATTCAATACCAGGATGCTGACCTCCCGGTTTCGGTTGGGCCTTTCTCCTGTTGTCGGTATGACCCCCACCCACAAGCCCATTGTTATGTATAGTTGCCGATAGTGGGGGGCCCAATCCCTTATGTTTCATAGGTTTCATAGGTTTCATAGGTAGATACAGAGCTATATAGACAATAGTCCTTTTGCTAGCCAATTCATGTGTATCCCAGAATCTCATGCTTGATAAGAAAGCTATCCAATTTAATCTTGAAATTGTCCATATTGTTACTTGCTACCACCTCTAATGGTAGTTTATTCCACATGTTAGTAACTCTTAAGCTAAGCCAGGATTTTCTTTTATTTGTTTTAGGGCATTCCACAAACAGTTGTAGGGGGTGTGCCCTTGGAATGCATGATGATGCCCTAAATCTCAAACCCAGAAGCTCCCATAGACCTGGATCAGCAAGTGATTTAAAAATTAAACACATGTCCCCTCTCATCCGCCTAAACTCCAGTGGGTATAAACCCAATATATTCAACCTTGTTTGATAATCATGCCCTTTTACCCCCAGTATGTTATGGGTTGTCCTCCGCTGAACTCTCTCCAGTGCTGCTCTCTCAACCCTTCCACTTGGTGACCAAAATTGTGCACACTAATCCAAATGTAGTTTCACCAAGGAAGTATAGAGGGGCAGCATGACCTCTTTTCTCCTACATGTGATATGCTTATTAATACAATGCAGTATGCTACCAGATTTCTTAATTACTGCGTTACAGTGTGTTTTAAATGATAGATCATTAGTAATCATGATACCCAGGCCATTTAGTTGTTCCACAGTGCTCAGTATCTGCCCTCCAAGTGTATATGACCAGTATCCGTTTTGTCTCCCAAAATGCATAACACAGCATTTCTCCATGTTAAATATTAACCTTTTGTCTAGTGACTATGTTTCCAGTTAATTTAAGGCTTTTTGGAGATGCATGGCATCATTCAGATTGTTTACAAGATGTCCGACCCTGGAGTCATCTGTAAACTTAGATATCCAAACTCCATTGTTAACGCTCATTGAGTCAATATAAATATTGAACAAGCAGGGTCCCAACACAGAGCCCTGAGGTACCCCACTAGTCACATTGGCCCACATAGAATTTATCCCGTTAACACTAATGGATTGTGTTCTAGAATCAAGCCATGCTTCTAACCATTTTGTTATTTTACCATCAAAACCATGTGTAATTAGTGCATCGATAAGTTCACCATGTGGTACTTTATCAAATGTCTTTGAAAAATCTAGATATACCACATCCACTGACTGCCCCTCCCCCATGGCTCTACTAACCCTTTCATAGAACTCCAGTAAATTAGTCTGGCAGGATCTACCAGCAGTGAAACCATGTTGTACAGGATCCGGCATGCCCTTTATTTGAAGGTACTCCATGATGTAATCCTTTAAGATTACTTCAAATACTTTCCCCAAGACTGATGTTAAACTAACTGGTCTATAATTAGACACATCATGTCTACTTCCTTTTTTGTAAATAGGGACCACCCTAGCTTTTTTCCATGCTTCCAGGACATAGCCCTCAGCTAAGGATCTTTGAAAGATCACTGCCAAGGGTTCAGCCAAGAAATCCGCCATTTCCTTAACAATTCTTGGATGTATCCCATCTGGGCCCTGGGATTTATTTGGATCAATTTTTTGTATCCTTTTTATGTCAATATGTCCAAGCCCTTCCCAGTAGTGTGGGACACTGGGAAGCCCACCTCTGGTGTCCTGAAGTAGTTTTATTACAATAACTGTAAATGCAAAAAAGAAAATCATCCCGTGACGCCTTTTTTCCTAACCTCGTCCCCACTGCCATCTCCCTTCCCATCCCCACCCTCCCACTAAGCACCCATGACACCACAGCCTGTTATTGTATACTTACCAGACAAGGTCCAACGGCATAATCCTCTCTGGACCAGAGACACATCTTCACTCTTCAATGCTGAACTGTGAACTGAGGAATACAGAAAAGTGCTGGCATTTTAAACTTCTCTTCATAACTTGACCATTTTTATGAATTTTTTCACCTAATTTTCAACATGGCCTTTTTGGGACCCCACTATGAATACTAGTGGTGAAATTTCATTACTCAGGTTACGGAAGGTGATTTTGCGGTTGCTGCATGAATTTTGGGCCTGATTAACATAATTTCACTACCAGTGTTCATGAGATAGGTTCCCAAAAAGGCCATGTTGAAAATGTGATTAGAAATTCGTTAAATGATCAAATTATGATCATATGTTGAGATTTTTCTACGCACGCGCATTACTTTGGTAATTTTTAATATTTTTATCCCAAGTTTTCAACATAGCCATTTTTTCATACCACCTCATGAATATTACAGCTATCATTTTTCACATCCTGGCTGAAACACGTTTTCATATCTGTGGTGAAGAATGGTGTTTAGTGGGAATTTTAAAATGTTCACCTACCGGGTTCATGAGGTGGGGTTATAGGAAGATTATGTTGAAAGTTTGGAGTCAAAATATAAAAAAAAAAAACAGAGAATTTATGAAGTAACATTGTCTGCACAGATGTCCATTGCCCCACTGGGGACCACAGTGCCTTACACAGTGACCTGTGTTCAGGTGTGATCTCAGTAAATGGGTTTCATGGAGCAAGGCTGATGGAGAAGGTGCTGCAGCATGCAACACCAGCCCCAGCCTAGGTAGGGATGGAGCAGTGTTTTTGCTCACTCTGCGGTTGGTCAGGGAGCCTTCCCCTCAAGGTACTGACATGCATGCCAAGGCCTACTGGGCACATGCACTAGGTCAGGACCATCTCCAATATTGTATTTATGTCATTTTGTGCAGGTCCTGAAGGGACTTGTACAAATGAGGATATAATTCTACTATCAGAAAAAGGAGGGAAGTTCACTGCAAAAAACTGTGTTAATGCAGATGTTAGGGTTGAAGAACGCAACGCGCACAAAGTAGGGAAATGAAAAACCATGGGTTTTGGGTCTCTGGAGAATTACTGAATCAGTGGTGTGGTCTTCTTTGGGGTTGCCAACCCTAATGCCCACCCCCTGCCTCGAGCAAACAAGCTCAGATGTGATGTCTTCATGTATGTCTTTCTCTGTATTCTATCCCATTAATCCCTACCACCCCAGGTCGCACTGGGAGATAAGCAACTTGTTACTCAGCGTGCCTTCCTGGTGAAACATTTCAAGAAATAACAATTCATTCAGGACCTGTAGGGCCTTGTGTGAAGAAAACTTTGACAGATTAAGTTGGCCATACTCTATCATTATAAGGCACTATCTTGGAGCTGTATCTTGTGCTTCAGACAGGAGGCTACAGGCTGGGGGGAGGGGTAGGCATTAGGATTGGCAACCCCAAGTAAGACCCTACCATTGATTTGGCAGTACTCCGGAGTCCCAAAACCCTAATGGTTTTTCATTTCTCTACTTTGTGCGCTTTGCATTCTTCAACCCTACATTAACGCAGTTTTTTTTACAGTTAACTACTAAACACATTTAAATTTTTCATCAAGCCACCAATAGGGTCTATTCCTCTGCACCACCTAATAAACCTGCAAGTTTCATAACTTAACTATTTGTAATTTTTTTCTCTGTCTTCTAGCAAAATGTTTGGCTCACAATGGACAGAAATACATAAATTCAACACTCTATAAATTCAAAATGGACGAACAGATTTCAATAAATCTTTTCACATCAGTAGACACTAGGACCTAAGCACATGCCAATATTCACAGACCTAGCATCTAAGACAGATAAGTTAAAAGAGTTTTAAAACAGGTGCTTAAAGAGATAACTCCAACACAACCCTAATATAAGGGCAGTATTGTGCCCCTGTAATATTGTTAGAACCAGGTTGAAGTCAGTATATATGTTAATATGACCCCCAGAGCCACTTATTGCTGTACAGTATAAGAGTGGTTTCATGCGCTATCGAGAACAGCAAAGTGAAGCTGAGCTGTTCTGGCTCTAGTTGAATGAAATGAAACCACTTTTATACAGCAACGAGTGGCAATGGGAGACATAACAATATAATAACTGGTCAGCAATTTTTTTCTATGGGCTGAACCAGTTGATATTTGCCGTAATAACTGGTTGGTTATTATGGCAAACATGTGCCATGTCATTCAAAACTAGATCCCCCCTCATTGGTTTTCCTTTTCCTTTTGGGTGGGCTGAACAGTTCCATAAACATGGCGGTCGCATATCCCCAGTAGCGAGGACCCACCAGAGTAAGAGTCCTCCTCTTGTCTTTGTTTTCTTTTGACAAAACAGTGCTGCATCCCACTGTCAAATTTAAAAAGAAAAACATTGTTTTATAGATTAATAGATTCACAGACATGTGATGGCAGAAAAGGTCCTTCCTGGCCCATCAAGTCTGCCCGTTCCCTCCCTCTACCTGTCACTCCCTTCCCCTCAAAGATTCTCCTTGTGCTCCCCTTGACAACCCTCTGTATTTTTCCCAGGCCCTCTTGAATCCCTCCACTCTACTGGCACTCACCACCTCCTCCAGCAGTCTATTCTAGGGCTCAACTGGCTCAACCACTCTCTCGCTCTGTGAAGTAATACTTTCTAAAATTTCCCCTAAACCTTCCCCTCTACCTTCAGTCCATGCTCCCTGGTTCTTGTATCTGCCTTCCTTGTAAATAAGCTCTTCCCCACTTTTTTGATCTCCCTTCACATACTTGAATGTTTCAATCATGTCCCCTCTTTCCCTTCTTATCTCCAGAGGATACAAATCCAGTTACCTCAGCTTCTCCTCATATGCCATCCCTCTTAGCCTGTGCATTATTTTAGTGCCCTTCTCTGTACCCTTTCCATGCCATCTGTGTCCCTTCTTAAATGGGGCCTCCAGAACTATACCCCATACTCCAGGTGTGGCCTCACCATGGAGTTATAAAGTGGCATTAGCACCTCCCTCCTTCTGTTGATTCTTCTGGTTGGATCCTCCGGATCAGGAGCTTCGAGAGACACCAACTGCCAGCAGAAAGGGCTCCATGGATGCCTGGGGTAAGTGGGATCCCATTTTCAGTACATTAGTTTGCCACAAAATAAAACAAACAAAAAAATTGCAGCTCTTCAGAAATGGAAAGGGAAACAAAGAGTGTGTGTCTGTGCGTGCGCACGCATGTGTGCTTGTGTGCATGCATGCCTGCCTATCACACATGCTTAGGAGACTTGGGCTGGAAAATAAATTGCTGGTCAGTATATTATATAAAATAAAATATGAGGAAGTGTTCCTTCACCCTCGGGGTTTATATAGCATCCCACATAAAGGGGGTGTACATTAAATTCTCGTATCACTCACTTCCCCAGCCTTTATTCTATATTTATTGAACAAGCTTGCTCCACAACATATTTTTTTTTTAAACTGTCCCATAATGTGCCTGTTTTTCCAGAGCATCTGCACTTGAGATACACTTCACGGAATAAGAGTGTCTCTCGCACAGAAGAAAGGATTGTTCCGATTGGTGAGGAGTGTTCCCTTGATCTATATTAATAAATATGGGTAGACTGACTTCTGTCACTATCACTAATTCCCGCTGGGAGCTTACTTTGGGTCTTCACTGTCATTCATGTGAATGACAGAGTACAGTACTCACTGCAAGCCCATTGTTTGACAGGGTCCACCAATGGGCTGTCAGTAGTACAGTAGCTGTCAGTCATGGACAGCTCTGTTGGCAGGCAGCAGTGAAGTTATGTGGGTGGGTTGTGCTGCCCGCTGACAGAGGGACTCAGCTGGGACAAGGGGAGCTGGGTGTGTTGGGAGTGCCTGAGGGATGGGGGAGGTCTGCTAGGCTACTGGGGGGTATGTATGGATTGCTGGTTGGGTCAGGTCGGGTGGGGAGTTTGGGTTCTCCTGTCATACAATATCACCTGAGAGCAGCAAGTGAACAGGGATGCAGGCCGGAGGGTTTCTGTGTTGTCATATCTGCTGCAGAGCGGCAGTATCATGGGGTTGTGGGCAGGGAGGGGAAAGTCAGCATACAAAGTGTACCTACCACAGGGTGCAGCAGTCAGAAAGGGAGTTGGGCAGGGAGGGGGGACCACTGGACCACTGGGGTGTTAGTGTGGATGTCCCCATGGGTCCAGAATGGGCCAGAGACAGGTGGTGGGTGCACTCCGTCTCCCTGGAGATGTGTGTGGCCCATATCCATTGCAGGGCACTTGGCACATTCCACCAGGAGCAACCCTGCTAGGTGCATGCAAATGGGGCCATAATGACATGCAAATGTCCCCATTGTGCCTTGCATACCTAATGGCCCTGTTTGCATGTCTGTGGCTATGAATGGCAGCTTTTTGGCGGAGCGCCTCGGGAAGTGCGCTGCCCCATTGTGTAACCAGCCCAACTGGGCATTGCACTGGTGCATCCTGGGCTGGGCGTAACAGTCGTATTCACAGAGAGAATGTGCCAGAAGCACCCCCTTGTGCATCTTCTATGAATACCGCTTTTGGCGCTTGGCGCATCTCAGGTGCGCCGGGGCTTCCAAGATGTGCCAAGTGCAAGTACTTTGAGAATCCTACATGTAGTGTTTATATTAAACAATATTTGTCTGGAATTCAGCTTTACTTGAACTTCATTGAACCCAGTTCTCAGTCAATACTCATACAACCTTCTCATATTGAAATTGCATCTCTGTAGATGTTCTATGCCCTCTGAAATAGATAATTGACTTATCTGCTCAGTCCGTTTAGGCATCTTTTTTCCTGTAAAGAATATACTATCACATGCAGTTATAATATCAGCCAATTTCATACTTCTTTACTCAACATTTAACCCATCAAAACACCTATGCTTAAGTGACCTGCAAAAATGGTCTTCTGACTCTTACCCATTGCTAGTGCGGTCATTAAAACAGACAGGATTTAAGCAGGAGTTCAAATAAAGAACTTTCAAACCATAAACATCTTACTATCCAATTGCCATTTTTCATCAATTTCCCTCAAGAAGATCGCATAGTCCCAATCCTCAACCAAAGTTTGTCAACAATAATGGTTCAGTTGACTATCAGCTGGCTCATGTCTCACTTTAGATGTCTCTTCTTGTGACGTGGTCAAAATTCGTATGAGTATGGTCATTCTTTTTCAGTGTATGCTGCCATCCCTTCTTCCAGATAGACAACTCGTTAGCGCATTAAGAACCTTGGATGTTAATCTTCAGTTTGCCTTAAACAATGTACAGTATGTAAAATCCAATTAACAAACTCCCCCAAACATTAAGACTGCTCTCCTGCATTTGAACCTAGAAGGATGGCAACCAAAGGCTGTGGTTCCTCAGAGGTTTCCTCCACAGAGACAGTTTCCTCTCATCCATAGCCAGACGGTTTCACTACATGAGAGAAGGCAGAGCTTGGCTGAATTTATTAGTAGTTCTGGGGGCTTGTTGCTCGGCAACCCCCCCCCTCCCCAGCTTTCCATTAACTAAAGAACTGAATTCCTTCAGGTGCCTCTAATGAAGGTGGAAGGCTTCACTGTGTATAGCAGAGATGTGACCAAAGAATCATAAGTTGAGTAATAGAAAATGGGAGACAGTATAGCAAAGTGGTTTAAGGCTCTGAGCTGTAAATGTGGTGATATCCAGCAGACCAGACCTAGGTTTGAATCCCACAGCTTCCACTTGCATACTGTGTGACCCTGAGCAAGTCACTTAACTTCCCTGTGCTCCCAAGTTGCACCTGTAAAAAGGCTTTCAGCTTAGTGTGCTATTCCTGGTTAAACAACTAAAAAAAAGTTATTCAGCATTAGACACTAATTCCTCTTTTCCAGTAAAATCTTAAGGCTCAGCCAGAAGGTTGGTAGGGAAGAGGACATTTGTTTCTTCCACCATTCCTATTTAAAGCACATCCCCTTGAGGCTTGGGGATGTATTACATCACTTCTCATTCCTTACTTCCTCCTCCAGCACTCTCCTCATCGGGTGGGAGAGGGTTAAGTGCTTCACAACACCACAGCTTTCCTTTTGCCAAAGGATCACGTTCCTTCAGTCCCCTCTACTGAATGTGGCAGGCGTTCTTGTATACAGGAGAGGATCTGCCAAATAACACTTAGTTTTGCAAAAGTTCATGCAACTTAAGCACTTTATATTAATTCCACTTTCCCAGTAAACAAAACATTTTAAATTTATTAGGGTAAACTGTTCAGGCAGCAATTTGTTTGGACTCTTCTGTTCCTCTTTTTAACTGAGACACTGAAATGTTTTAGGCATTTAAAGTGGGCAGTATAAACACAATCATTTCACACAGCATTCAGTTTTAGTTGCAGTCAGTGTGTTCATTCAAAGTGCCCTTTTTAGTCCTAGTGGTCTTTTGAGGTCCCTAGCTGAAGCATCAGTTCCCTTGCCACAGTCAGTGTCCCATTTTGTCTTGGTGCCCTGTCCAAGTTTCTGCCCATCAGAAAACTCCCAAAGTCCACTGTCCTGGGCTGGGCTACAAGGTAGATTTGATTACCTGTCCTTAACTGTTGTATTCAAAATTATGTTCAGTATAAGCTAAAACTGGTTGGCCAGGTAATAACGGTACCAACATGTAATAGACGTTGCAACAGGGTGAAAATAGACACACTGTGGTGCAGTTTTAGGTATTTATTTGTTTATTTTTATATTTATCTATTTATTCATCTAAATATTTATTGTTGTTGAAATCAAGCCTGACTCCTGCCTTTGTGACGATTGCCCATTTTATTGTTCAAATAAATCTGTTAACATTTTGACTCTGAGTACGACTCTTGCCTCTCTTTGCAGGGCAACTGCATCAGCCTCATTTTCAGAACTCTCCATGCACCTCACCACAACACCTGCTTCAGGTGGCACGGATATGGTATGATGAGAGCAGAACCTAGCTGTGACAGACAGACAGAAACTAAAATTTAGTGAGCAGGGTATTGAAGTACTAGCGCACGACACCACGAGAACACCATAAGAACACCACATGAATAGTGTTAGTTCAAAAACTGAAGGAGGAGGGGGGATCCTTGCTATGGCCGGGCAATATGGGTGCCCTTTGGCTACTACTGAATCTGGCAGGAGGGGGGCCGGAGTGTCTGTCCTGCCATGTGCCAGTAGATATTACACAATTTGTCCATTATGTCAGTGTCAGTGGCTCAGTAGGTAGCCTCTGAGGCCGTGAGATCAGAGCGCTCTGGGTTCAATTCCCACATCTGGCACTTGGGTTAATATCCCAATACTGACACTGTAGTGCAGCATGAGAGGGGTGCTGCACTTCTGAGGTGCCGTCTTTCGGATGAGATGTTAAACTGAGGTCCCATCTGCCTGGATTGGTGGTAGTTCAGGTGGATGTTAAAGATCCCATGGCACTTATCGAAAAGAGTAGGGGAACTTCCCCAGTGTCCTGGCCAAATTTCCCTCATTCACTAAAAATACCACCAACAGCTTAATCTGGTTCAAATTCAATTACTTACCAACTGTATCATTCCCCCAGTAGCCCCTGAAAAAGGGACTTCTAGGCCCAGTGGGCTTACTGGGTCAACAAAATTCAACAAACAAACAAACATTATACATCTATTAGTAGTTTGCACAGTGGCTGCTCGGTGGTCCAGTGGGTAGTGCAAAGTGCTCCTATGCTGGCAACCCAAGTTCAGAGTCAGACTCAAGAGCTGACCAGGAGGGCTGGGGAGACAACTGCCACATGCCAGCACTCTCAGTTGGGGAGGGACATGCACTAGGTTACACCATCATATCAACCCCTGTCATGGGCCAGGGAGCTTGCTTCTCCACAGGAGCATGCTATGTACATGTAATGTCTGCAGGGGCACTGCCAGTGTCAGGGCATGCAGTTGGTGGGGACTGGAAAAAAAACTAGAAAAACCCAAATGTGCACTGGTCGCCATTAATGATGGTGCCATTACCTTCTGATCCTACTCCATGTGGATCCTGGCTGGCTTGACTGCAGGAGGAGTGGCAGATGGGACTGGGGAACTGTACACAGCCTGAAGCAAATGTGTTGCAGTGACGGAGAGCCAAAGAAAGAAATTACTTAACATAGTAATCTTGTTTCTTCCAAGGAAATCTTACTGAATTGTGACTAATGCAGTATGGTCTGCCCCAGAGTTGAAATGGTTAAGAGAACTTATGTAAATAGTGGAATGTTAGGTTTGAGCTTGGTTTTCAGACCACTGTCCCTGGTTGTAATTCCTGCAACCATCAGATTCTTATGAGGCATGCATAGACTACTATACTAAACTTTACTAAAACTATCTCAATAAGAAAAAACTGATTCCCCACACCCCAATTGCAATCCCCTTCATAAGCAGGAGCATCCCTATGACTCAAGTCACAGATGCCCATAGACACATAGAAACATAGATTTTGACGGCAGATAAGGACCGCTTGGCCCACCCAGTCTGCCCATTTCCCTACCTATTGGATAAGCTGCAGATCCTAGTTAACCAGCAGCCTACTTCTTCCTACCCCACCCCCTAGAATTGCCTTATGACTGTCCCATGCATGCTTGAATTCCACCACTGTTTTTGACTCCACAACCTCCTCCAGAAGGCCATTCCATGCATCCACAACCTCTCTGTGAAAAATACTTCCTTAAATTACCTCTGAGCCGCCCGCCTATCTTCAAATTGTGCCCCTTGTTCTTGCACACCTCTTTTTTTGAAAGATGCTACCCTCTTGGACTTTGTTGATTCCTTGAGATACTTGGAAAGTTTCTATCATGCCCCAATCTCTCTCCTTTCCTCCAGGCTATACATATTCAGCTCCTTAAGTCTCTCTTCATATGTCTTCGGTGCAGACCCTGCACCATTTTAGTTGCCTCCTCTGGACAGCCTCCATCCTGTCTATGTCCTTGCGGAGATTGGGTCTCCAGAACTGCATGCAGTACTCCAAATGGGGTCTCACCAACTGTCTGTACAGAGGATAATAACTTCCTTTTTCTGCTGGTGATGCCTCTCCCTATGCATCCCAGTATCTTCCCAGTCCTCCTTGCTGCCTTCTCACATTGTTTGTCCACCTTTAGGTCATCTGATATGACTACCCCAGGTCCCTTTCCATTTTTGTTGTTGTTATCTCACCCCATTTGTGTACTCTTCCCTGGGTTTTTGTTTCCCAGGTGCATTACCTTGCACTTCTTAGCATTGAATCTAAGCTGCCATACATTTGACCATTCCTCTAACCTTGCCAAGTCCCTTCTCAATTTTTCCACCCCACCTTGTGTATCAACTCTGTTGCAGATCTTTTGTGTTATCTGCAAAGAGACATACTTCCTTCAGTCCCTCTTGCAATATCGCTTTATAAAGACATTGAAGAGGACCGGTCCCACTGAACCCTGCACGCCACTAGTAACCCCTTCTTCAGAGTGGACTCCATTTACTATTACCTCTGTGTCCTATTCTCCAGCCAATTCTTTACCCAGGCTGTCATCTTGGGACCCACTCCCAGGCTGGCTAACTTGTATATTAATCTTTGTGGGACTGTGTCAAATACCTCATAAAGTCTAGGTAGGCCATGTCCACAGCCCTCCCTGATCTACTACTTTGGTCACCCAGTCAAAGAAATCTATCAGATTTGTCTGGCATGACCTTCCCACTGTGAATCCATGCTGCCTTGGGTCCTGAGCCCTCTGGCCTCTAGATACTCAACAATTCTTTCCTTCAGAAGTGATTCCATCATTTTCCCTACCACTGAGGTTAAACTAACAGGTCTGTAGTTTTCTGCTTCTGCCTTGCTCCCCACTTTTGTGAAGAATCACATCTGCCCTTCTCCAGTCCTCGGTACACACCATCCTCCCATGATTTGTTAAAGAGGGTAGTCAGTGGTGTCACTAGTTCTACCCTTAGTTCTTTTAGAATTCTGGGATGTATCCCATCAGGCCCCATTGCTTTGTCCACCTTCAGTTTTAAGAGTTCTTTCAGAACCCTTTCTTCTGTAAATGGGCTGGTATCAACTTCTGTATAAAGAGTGTTTCTACTGTTTGTTTTAGGTACCTCCCCCACTTCCTTTATAAATACTGAGCAAAAATATTTGTTTAGTATCTCTGCCTTTTCACAGTCACCCTCTGCCCACCCTCCCTCCTCTTTATTAAGCCTCACTAGCCCTCCCTTGGTCTTCCTTCGCTCCTGATGTACCTATAAAGGTTTTATCCCCTTCTTAACAGAGTTGGCTATCTTTTCTCGGTTTGGGCCTTTGCTGTTCTGACTGCCTTCCCAGCTTCCTTTTGCTTTTAACTGATACAGTTCCCTGTCCTGCTCCTTCTGTGATTCCTTGTACTTCCTGAATGCTTTCTTTTCCTTGAACCTTCACTGCCACTTCCTTTGGAGAACCATAGTGGTTTTCTACATCATTTCGTTTTGTTAATTTGCTTCACACAAAGGCTTGTTACCTCTGTGATGGCAGTTTTATTATTTCCATTGTTCTTCCACCCTTCTTCCTGCCCATTTGCTAGTGCATTCCTTAGGCACTCACCATTTGGCAAAGTCAGCCCTCCTAAAGTCCAGTACCTTTGCCTCTTGTATGGCTTGACTCTATTGCTGTGTTTATTGTGAACCATACTGTTCATGGTCGCTAGTTCCCAGATGGCTACCCACTTCTACATCTGTGATCCTCTTCATCTCCATTTGAGAGAACCAGGTCTAAGATTGCTCCTCTCTAGTGGGCTCCAATACTAGTTGTCTAAGGCATGCCCCTTGTAGGGCATCTAGAATAACCCCACTCTTTGAAGTGGCTGCTGCAACTGCATTCCAGTTAACATCTGGCATATTCAGATCACCCATCAGCAATACCTCCCCTTTTTCTGCCATTCCAAGTATTCTTTCTATCATTTCCTTGTCCATTTCCTCCCCCTGAGAAGAGGGTCTGTATACAACCCCTGTGCGGATTGTGGTGCCATTGCAAGTCTCCAAATTTACCCACAGTGCTTCTTCTCCTCCCTGTTTTCCCTTTTGTTCTGTTGCCTTGATTCTTCCTTATGTAAAGAGCTACTCCTCCTCCTCTTTACCCTCCCTGTCCCTCCTGTAGATAGTGTATCCTGGTATGTTTACGTCCCAGTCATGGTTTTGTGTGTACTATGTTTCTGTGACTGCCACAATATCCAGATGTTCCTCCTCCATCAAGGCCACTAATTCAGGAAGCTTGTTACTCAGACTACGGGCATTGGTACTCATTGCTCTCCATTTTTGATTTCTTTACCTTCTTTGCAGCATCCCCACTGTCCTGTCTACCTCTTGTCTTTCATTTAGTACCTTGTTTTGTAGGAAAGGCTGGGATTTTCCTGCTGCTTATCAGTGCCTCCCTTGACTAGTTTAAAAGCTTGTCAATGAAGCATTTAAACCGATTGCTCAAAAGACTTGTTCCTTCCTGGACAGATGCAGACCATCCTGCCAGTATAGGCTGGTGTCCTTCCAGGTGGAACCCCAGTCCCCAATGAAGCAAACCCCTGTGCTCCACACCATTTTTTTCAACCATTCATTAAACTGCATGGTGCAAAGTACCGCTCACTCATGCCATTGACAGGCAGCACTTCAGAGAAGGATATTGCAAAGCATTTGTCTTAGGCCCCTCCCCAATTCTACAAAGTCCTTCTGCACTGCTCTAATCTCATGATTAGCCAAGTAATTTGTCCCTAGGTGGACAATGATGTCCAGCTCAGATTCCCATCCAGCTGTTCTTGTGATCCTGAGGATGCGCTTCCTGTCTCTCCAAGCCATGGCACCAGGCAGGCACCTTACTTCAGTTTTCCCTGCTCCCCCTAGTTCTATCCCCCTAATAATTGAGTCCCCCACCAGGAGCTGCTTCCTTTCCTTGTTGTGTCCTCTGCCTCCTTCCTGTGGGCCTCCCTTGTGACAGTTGTCCTCAGCCTCCTTAACTCCTCTGTGGGTGCATCCATAGGGGAGCCATGCTCCCCCAGAATGGTGTATGGATTGTGGTGTGGAACAACTGACTTGGTGTGCCTCTGTTCCACCATCCTCACCCTCCCTGAGCCCACTGTGGTCCAACTGCTGTGCTTTCTTCACAACCTCTGAGGTAGTGGTGGTGGCTCTGGTGCTCCCTGGATGGGGAGGTTCCCTTTCTACCATCCAGTGTGGCCTGGGGGAAGGTCCCCTTACTACTGTCCAGTGTGGCCTGAAGACGGGCAACTTCATCCCTCAGGGCAGAGAGTTGTCTGCAAATAGAGCAGCATCTCAGCCTCTAGAAAGACTCCCAGAAGACTGCTGCCCCACAGCCATTACATTGCACTACTCCCCACATTTTTGTGTGTGTGTGTGTTATTGGTTTGTAATATAGAAATATATATATATATTTATATTATACAATGGGTATGCTTATATTGTCAGTGCAGTGTGCTAGAGAGGATATGACATTGATATGCCTTGCACTCTTGAGAGAATGATGTCAGAACCCCAGGTATAAAGGAACTATTTCCAGGGTGGGTGGGGTGAGGTGTGGGAAGGCGGTTGGGCCTAAACTGTGCCCCTCACAAAAGAACTGAGCAAAGCTCTGACCCACTGCTGCAATGAGTGCCTTCCTGTCAGCAAGATGCCTCACACAACAATTTGACAGTGAAATACCCTGCTAATCAAACAGAGTAAAATCCACACATCCAAGTCAGACACAGATAAACCTCCCAGCCCCAAACCAGGCCTGGTGGTTTGTGCTCTGAAAGCTGTCAGCCCCAAAATAAGTCAGCTGTGCTTTAAACTCTTCCTGCACTGAAAATGTTAAGAATTGTAACAAACAAATGTAAACCTAGATCCACCTCCCTCTGTTGCTTGAAAGACTGTCTTTTCCTGTTTCACACTGCAGGTTTTCCTATGACCACTCCTTACCACAGTAACTTTGTTAAAAATAGTTTAACTATCACAAACTCCTACGCACCAGTAAATTGTTTAAAAATAGTTTCTGTCCCAAAATCCTAGTAGTCAATCCAGCTACCCCCAAGGGACAACGAAAATGCAGTATTCAAACACTTATGAAGTTACTTCCAAGATAAGCAGAGTTTGCAAGTTTCTTTTTTAACTTCTCAGCCACCTGTAATTCATTTAAAAATAGTTTAACTGTCAGAAAATCCTAGTAGACAATCTAGCTACCTCCAAGGACCTACCCAAATGCAGTATTTAAATCCTTCTGAAGTTACTAACAAGATAAACAGTTTGCAAGCCCCTTCTTGGTTAAACACTAAATAAATATGTGAATAAAAAGCAATTACCAAGGGTAGTTAGTTTCACCTCCCACAGAATTAAGCAAAAGTGCACGTTTGTTGCAGATATCAAGTGCAATATAGAATTTCTCACACAGCTCGCAGTTGAATAAAGAAGTAGTGTCCTTCCAGCTCCAGAAAATGTGCCCAAGAAAACATCAGTTAGACTAACAGGTTTGCAGTAATAAATCAACAGCTGAAGTGCAGAGCCAGTAGGTTCCAGCAGGGGAGGAAGGGATGGAGCTCAAAATACAGTGAGATTCCCTTGGAAGAAACAAGATTACCATGGTAAGTAATTTTTATTTATAACCCCAGGAAATCCTACTGTATTATAACTAATGCAAACTACCCAAGTAGTACCTTTGGAGGTGGGTACAGAACCTACTTAGGGAATAGACTCTGCAGTACTGCTGTGCCAAACCTGGCATCACTTTTGGCCTGGGTATCCAAGCAGTAGTACTTGGTAAATGTGCAAACAGTTTTCCAGGTAGCTGCTGTGCAGATTTCTAGCAGAGAAATGTCTCTAACAGCTGCTATGGAGGCAGCTGTACCCCTGGAAGAGTTGACCATGTGCCCGGTAGGGGGCTGCCTGGCCACCTTGTTGTAGCAGAACTAAATCCAAGCTACAATCCAGTGTGCAATAGACCTCTTTGTAGATGTTTTTTCTTTTCCCACTTCTCCATCTGTTAGAAACAACTGAGTACGGTCTGGCCTGTGACCCTTTGAGTGGTCTAGATAGTAGCTGATAGCCCTTTTAGCATCCAGGCTATGCAGCCTGCATTCTCCTGAAGTGAAATGGTCAATGAAAAAGACAGGCAATGTAAAGGACTGATTGAGGTGGAAGTCAGAAACCACCTTGGGAAGAAATTTCCTATTTGTCCTAAGGACAACCTATTCCCTATGGACTGCAACATAGTCAAGCTCTGTAGGAAGAACTTGGAGACTGACTAATCCTCCCGGCAGAGGTGACTGCCACTAGGAACATTGTTTTCCAAGTGACATACTTGAGCTCTGCAGAAGACATGGGCTCAAAAAGGGGCTGCATTAGCTAGGCAGTGCAGATACTGAGATCCCACTCTAGGGTAGGGTCCCTATGTAGGGGATGCAAATGTAGCAGCCCTTTAAAAAACTTTCTGAGTACTGTGTTGGGGGGCAGGGATACACCTTTGCCTGCCGACAGGTAAGCTGAGACAGCTGCCAGGTGCACTTTTAAAGTGGATGGCCTTAGGCCAAAGAAGTGAAGTTGGGACAGATAGCCCAGGACAACTAGCAAGTGTGCCTAACTGTGGTCTATGTCTCTTCCCTTGCATCAGATAGAAAACCTTTTTCACTTGAAAGTATAGGTTTTCTTAGTGGAAGGCTTTTCTCAAAACCCTGAGTATGTCCATTAGCCCTTCCGAGAGATGAAAACTTGCATACTCTAAGTCCTCAAGAGCCAGGTCTTGAGCCTGAGGAACTGGAGGTTGGGGTGAAGGATCATGCCCTGAGAGAATGTCAGTAGGTTGTGCCTCCTGGGAAGACTCATTGGCCTGGCTACTAACATGGAGAGAATCAGAGAGTACGAGGGTTGCCTGGCCCAGTCTGGGGCAATGAGGATCATCATTGTTGGCTGAGATCTGAGCCTGTTCAGCACCCTTAGCAGCTAGGGAAAGAGAATGAAGGCATATAGGAACTTCTCTGTCCTGTCCAGCAACACTGCATCCAGTGGGATTGTGCCCCTCACAGGAGGTCCGCAGTAGAACTGTGGCAGCTGGTGATTGTATGGGACTGCAATGAGGTCCACCTCTGGAATACCCCATCTCTTGAAAATCACCTGCAAGACCTGCTTGTTGAATGACCACTCATGATGATTCTGGTTGATTCTGCTGAAGGCATCCACCAGAACATTGTCTTTTCCTGGAAGGTGTACTGTTGAGAGAGAGAGAGAGAGAGAGAGAGAGAGATCCAGGGAGTACGCCAAGCTCCAAATTTTCATGGCCTCTGTACACAGTGCGGTCGACCTTGTGCCTCCCTGTTTGTTTATGCAGTACATGGTGGTTGTATTGTCTGTTCTGACTTATACCATCTGTCCTTGTAGCAACTTTGCAAATGACTCGGTGCCCAAGAGAACTGCCCTGAGCTCAAACGGGTTTATGTGAAGCAATAAAGGGAGGGATAGTAAGACTGAAGAGGGAGGATGGGGGCCGCGTGGAGGATGACAACAGTAAAGCTGACATACTGAACAAGTATTTCTGCTCAGTCTTTACTGAAGAAGAGGAGGGTAATGGGTCTGAAGGGAGTATAAGGGGTGAGAATGGTGCAGAAATGGACACAAGTCCCTTTACACGAGAAAAGGTCCTGAAGGAACTGGAAGTAATAAGAGTTGATAAAGCAATTGGGCCAGATGGGGTGCACCCCAGGGTCCTTAAAGAACTCAGAGAGGTGGTGGCTGAACCTCTGGCTATCCTGTTTAGCCGATCACTGGAAACAGGGGAGGTACTCAAAGACTGGAGGATAGCAGATGTAGTCCCCTATACAAAAGTGGGAACAAAGAGGAAGTGGGGAACTACAGACCAGTCAGCCTCACCTCGGTGGTGAGGAAGATCATGGAAGCACTACTGAAGGAGAGATTGGTGGAACATCTGGTTGTCAATGGACTGCAGGATCCAAGGCAGCATGGTTTCACCAGGTGGAGGTCATGTCAGACCAACCTCGTTGAATTTTTTGACTGGGTGACTAGGGAGGTGGATCAGGGGAGGGCAGCAGACATGGCCTATCTGGACTTCAGCAAGGCCTTTGACACTGTGCCACATAAAAGACTATTATACAAACTAGGGAATATGAGTGTGGGTAGAACAGTAGTGTGGTGGGTAGGTAACTGGCTGGGCGGCAGGACACAGAGGGTGGTGGTAAATGGCTGTCACTCCACAGAGGGAAGAGTGACCAGTGGGGTACCACAGGGATCAGTGCTGGGACTGGTCCTATTCAACATCTTCATCAGTGACATTGCGCAGGACCTACAAGGCAGAATTTCACTGTTCGCTGATGACACAAAGCTCTGTAACACAGTATGCACACCAGAGGGTGTAAACAGAATGAGAAGGGGCCTGCAGAAACTTGAAGAATGGTCAGGGGGTTTGGCAGTTGAAATTCAATGCAAAGAAGTGCAAGATAATGCATATGGGGCACAAAAACCCTGGCACAATATATCAGTTGGGGGGGTGAGGATATAGCATGCACCAAGCAGGAAAGGGATCTTGGGGTTATCATCTCTGATGACCTCAGGGTAGGGAACCAGTGTGACAAGGCTGCAGGTAAAGCAAATAGGTTGCTGGGATGCATAGGCAGGGGCGTCACCAGCAGGAAAAGGGAGGTCATGATTCCACTATACAAGACACTAGTGAGGCCCCACCTGGAGTACAGTGTACAGTTCTGGAGACCTTACCTACGTAAGGACATAGACAGGGTAGAGAAAGTTCAGAGGAGGGCAACAAAGATGGTACATGGATTGCATCACAAGTCCTATGAGGACAGGTTGAAGGAACTGAATATGTACTCCCTGGAGGAGAGGAGGGAGAGAGGGGACATGACAGAGACATACAGGTATCTTACAGGGAGGAACAGTGTGCAAGAATATACTATTTTTAAGAGAAAAAGATTTTCCAGGACTAGAGGGCATGGGATGAAGTTGGAGGGAGGACGATTCAGAGGAAATGTGAGGAAGTATTTCTTCACAGAACGGGTGGTGGACAAGTGGAACACCCTGCCTGAGGAAGTGGTGGGGGCTGAAACAATCACGGGATTTAAGAATGCATGGGATAGACATAAAAGAATTCTGGAGGTCAGGGATAAAGGGCAACAGAGTTCTAGGAAAACATAAACTGAAGTTACAAACTCAAATGGGCAGACTAGATGGGCCATAGGCCCTTATCTGCTGACACTGTCTATGTATCTATGTTTGAACCATGTAGCATGTGCGTGTGCTCCCTCAAGAGCGCTTCCCAACCCAGAAGAGATGTGTCGGTGGTCAGCACCACTGAAGGGGCTTGCTGCAGGAAAGGCATGTCCTGCCTTAAATTGGTTCTTTCTTGCCACCAGTGAAGGAACTGGAGGAGCGTTCCTGTGACTGGCACCAACTTTAACAACAGATCCCTTTTTTGATGCCAGTGTGCCTGAGATAAAATTGAATGTCCCTCATCTGAAACCTAGCCCCCTAGCACTGCTGCTTTTGATGCTGCCATATGGCCCAGAAACTGCAGGAAATGCCTTGCTGGCCTCGGGACGTGTAACTTGAAGGAGATGGCTGTCTGTACCAGGCTGTCCACTCTTCCCTGTGGGAGGAAAGCCTTTCCCTGTAATGTGTCTAGTTCAGCTCCTATGAATTCCAGGAGCTGGACTGGTTCAAGTACTGACTTTTTGTGATTGACCAGGAACCCCATGGATTGTAGGGTATCCTGTGTGACTGTCAAAGCGTCCTTGACTTGATGTGGGGACTGGCCTAAAATGAGTCAGTTGTCCAGGTAGGGGAACACTGCCACCCCCTGCCTCCTTAGATGTGCCACAACCACAGCCAGGCACTTTGTGAACACTCCAGGGGCAGAGGTCAGTCCAAAGGGCATTGCCCCGAAATGATAATGGCCTAATGGCAATCTGAACCTGAGGTACTTTCTGTGAGATTGCCGGATGGGGATGTGAAAGTAAGTATCCTTTAGACCCAGTGATGCTAACCAGTCTCTCTGCCTTAGTGTTGGGAGAATGGTTGCCAAAGTCACCATTTTGAACTTTGGTTTTGACAAATTTCTGTTCAGATGTCTGAGTTCCAGTATGGGTCGCCACTTCCCATTTTTCTTTACTGTGAGGGAGTATCTTGAGTATAGGCCTTTTCCCCTTTGTCTAGGGTGAACAGTCTCCACCAGCAGAGCTGTTTCTGAAGGGGTAGAAGGTCTGAAAATTCTTGCTGTTAGCTTTGGCATAAACTTGAAACCGAGAGCAAGGCCCTGGCCAACTACCTCCAGAACCACCTGTCTGTGGTGATGGATTACAATTCCTGATGGTAGTTGGTCAGCCTGCCTCCTACTGGGACTGGGGGAAGCAACCCGAACAGACACCTCAGGGTGCCTGTTTGGTCTGAGCTGCTGGCTATGTACTTGAGGCAGTGCAGCCACTGCCCCTTCTACTGCTGCCTCTGAAGTACCCCCTCTGCTGCTGGTACTGAGGGAAGGCCTGGGGCTGGAAGAATGGCCTGTACTGGGACCTGCCCCTGCCACCCCTGATCTGGTGCCTCTGTAGCATGGATGCCCTATCCTTAACCATAGAACTCTAATATGCCATTTTGTAGTCATCCATCATTTTCATGTAAGCCTCTGTTTACTCCCAAACAGAGATGTGGGCTCACATGGGAAATCTAAGGCTTTTGTCTGGATATCTTGGGTCAGGTTGGTGGTCCTGAGCCAGGCAAACCTTTTATAAGGGACATTGTTGTTGCCATTTGCCTAGTTGCAGTGTCATTAGCATCAAGTGCCATTCTGAACTGTGTCTTAGAGGCCTCTATGCCGCTTTTTGCTGCCTCCTCCAGGTCAGCTGACATGGGGGCTGGAACAGTTTTAGCAATCTCCAGTACTGTACTCCATAGAGTTTTCTGGTACCTGGAGAAGTAAGCCATATAAGAGGCCAGCCTAATGGCCAAAGAGGACACCAAGTAGGTCTTCTTTGCCATGGAATGAATCCTTCTGGAGTCTTTCTCAGGCTGATGAGAAGCCAGAGGGATGCCAGCTTTGTCACAAGCTGTAGCATGCACCACCCCCTCATGGCGGCTAGGATGCCCAAAAAGGAATTCTGCTCCTTCAATAGCCACAGAGTACTTTTTATCCAGTCTTTTGTCTACTGGGGTTAGAGAAGTGGGTGTCTGAAAGATTTTTGTAACCTGTTTCTTGAGGGATTTATGGATAGGCAGCAGCAGTCTCTTTGACGCTGGGACATTCATCATCTCCATGTAGTCCTGCTCTTCCTCCTCCTCCTCAGTGGATTCCTGAGTGGGAAGATCAAAAGTCTAAGCAACTTGTTGGATGAAAGAAAAATAAGATGTGAAATACTCAGATCCCTTATCAGGGGATTCAGGACAGTGAGGATCTGGGGATATATCCGGTTCGATAAGCTCCCCATAATCATCATCATCCTCCTCCTCCTCTTATTCTTTTTGCGCCTCCACCTCCTCATCCTAGAATTCCCCACCCTGCTCCAGGGAACTGGGAACCAGGGTGTAACCAGGTGTTAGAACCTGTAACCTCCTTTTAACTGGAACTGGGGTTCCAGGTTGTAAGGACTAAATGATTTTGATTACATTTGCAATCTCCTCAGCAGTTGGAACTGTGGTTTTCTTTGGTTGCAGTTCCTGTGCTGTGTGCTTCTCTTTCTTTTTTCTTTTGATTGCAGTAGCCAGTTCAGCGACTATATCTGCGGTTTGTTTTTTGCCTGAGGAACTTTCGCCCCTTTCAGAGGACTGTTCCTCTGTTTCTTTTTGAGGAGGTACCAGTTAATCCATAGCCGAGTCAGCGACCTTATCAGGCATTTTATCTTGCAATCTTTTTAATAGCATCTCAAGCGCTGACTGCAGAAAATTTTACAAATATCACAGTCTACCTTCAAGTTGTCAAACCCAAGGCAGAAAACACAAATTAAATGAGGGTCAGCCTTAGCAAATAGTTCCCCACACGCCGTACAATGCTGGAAACCTGTAGGGCCCATTCTTTTCTTGGTTTTCTGTGACATCGAACCAGAAAAGAAAAAAATTCCTCTTACTAGGTTTTTTTTTGGGGGGGGTTAAGTCAACCAATATGAACCGAGAATTACCCTGGTAAAAGAACCAAATACCAACTGACTTAAAAGAAGTCGGAAAACTTTTAAAGTCAACTGAACTTTAGTTCAGTAATATGAATAAAACGTTGGTTCCCTCCTGGTTGCGAGGAACCAAAAACTTACCCAAATAACACTAAATCTAAATTAAGTCTACCTGTACACCAAGGGCAGTGCTTTAAAATTTAAAAGAAATACTTGGTACTAAAGAAAACCGATAAAAATAAAACTGTTCAAGCGAGTGAAGGAGAGCTCTCTGGAGACATCTTACCGAGGCAAGCGAAGTAAAGAATCTGATGGTTGCAGGAAGTACAACCAGGGACAGTGGTTTGAAAACGCTTGAGCCTAACATTGTACTATTTGCATAGGTTGTATTAACCATTTCAGCTCTGGGGCAGTCCTATGGTGAGACCATACTGCACTAATCAGACTACAGTAAGATTTCCTGGAGTTTGAACATCTCTATAGCAAAAAAGCATTTATTAGTTTTCCGCATTACACAAAGGGGGATACTTTTACAGGGTGAAGCAGTGTCACAGGTTTCCTGCATGACAAAAGGGATTAACTCCCATTGAAACTGCATTGTTTGCTGCAGTAACTCCACTGCAGAATTCTGCAGAGTTAGGCTTCATCCTGGTGGGTTTCACTGTACTTAAATACAAAGACTATGCCATAGATGCACTAAAACAGCCCAGGAACACTCGCACTCTGTTATATCATTGTTTATGGGAAGTATATGCATATCACCATGAAATAGTTTAGAGCACAAGTGTATTATGCCAAATGGCCTCTCTCACACAATCTACAAAGGTTGAGGATAGAAGACACAGTCATGTGTTTCATCCTTCTCAGGACACCTCAGTGTGTCTCATCTGTATCTCAACCCAGAGGAAGGGTTTCCTTACAACCTGACTTTAATGCCATTGCCCGTCCCAGCTAACCCTTGCCTCTGTACAAATGTGCTGAGGTTATTTGTCTTTTATCATCGTGCATGATACACTATTTCCTGATCCAATAAGGACCCAAGATCTGAAGGGAAAGGCAGATCCTTTGTTTACATATTTGCAAAAAGTATGAAACAGCATTAAGCTGCTTAAAGGAGAATTGTGCTGAATCTGTAAGTCATTTTTCCCATTAGAAGCAGACTTTTAAGTGCTGGTTACATGTCTATTATGATTCTCTATGGGCTTTTTAGCTATCCTCGTGGGGTTTCTGATTTACTTACAGACAGTACAGACTATTTTGGAACTATATGATGTAGTTTATGTCCCTTCTCTGCTTGTCCATTGTTGATACAATGCATCCATGTTCTACTACACAACTCTGTGTTTGAGAGGGACATAAACTACATACACAGTTATAAAATGGCAATTAAGGCCAGCCTGCTGGTGCAATGATAGCACCACCGCTTGTGGAGCCAGTGACCCAGGTTCAGAAAAGAACTCGGGTGACTGGAGGATCAGCCAGGGGGAGATGGATTGAGCGACACTCGCACATTCTCCATCTCCAGAGAGGCAGGGGGGGCTGTGCCTTCCAGTGTAGCGCTCATGGGTGACCATTGGAGCAGCTTATTGTGGGGGGAAACTGGCTGGGATTGGAAGGCGTGAGGGTGCTGGGCATAGCTATGCCATTTGCATCAGTGAACACCATGCCTTCCGAACACACCACACAAAATATAGAAAAATGCTTGGCCCCGGCAATCTCTGTGCCACCGCAACAGACCCACTCAACACCTGGATGTGGAGGGAGGTGTCGCCAGTCATCCCACCTCCTGCCCATAGGATAAACCGAAGCTCCGCGGGGAGCAGATCGTAGCAAGACGATCGTAGGATCCAGCTAGAGATATGGGGGAGTAAAAGCATAAATTAAAAAAATAAATAAATAAAATGGCACTTAATACTGTAGTGCAAATCAGAAACATGCAATGAGGCTGCTAATAGACCTATATAGATTGAACAATCAAAAATTGGAACCAGTATTTAAAAAAGAACTTCAACTGGGAAAAATGACTTACTGGTTCAGTGCTGATCTGGTTTAAATGAAGAAGAATACAAAATCCATTTGAAGAAGACCCACCAGAAGGCTAGTGTTTAGTAAGCCAATACAAAGAGCACTAACACATGGAAAGTACAGGCTCACAGGCTCCTTCCAATGAGCAGTAATGTGACACAGTGTTTGCTTCATCAGTAAGATCCTCAGACTTTGTTCAGTGTCATCTGGTGTGCCTTCTTCAGTGGTGCCACTGGGCTTTGATACAAAATGGCAAAGTGTTTAAATCTTCGGGTGTTGGCACCTGAGATCAGGGTAGTGTTGGGACTATCAGATGGCACAGATGGCATGCTGCCCTTACCTTTGGGGATCCTTCAAACAGAAGCTCTCAGAGTGTTTCCCCACTGGAAACGATTGCCTCCACCCACAGGGAACCCAAGTAACAAGCTCACTACAAATAATATGCACTCAGGGTGGTCCAGGTGTTCAGTAGCAGCACATCATTCTGCCCTGCAAGGACCAGTGTTTGGGAGAGGACATCACTTGCTGTGTCAGGGCAGGCTGTGTTGTAGGCCACTACCAAAAGGCAGCGCTTCTTGGCCATGGGGCTGGTGATGGGTTCCAGTAGAACAGTGACCCTGGGTGTGTGGGGGGGCAGGGACCTTCCTCTTCTCGCAAGATTTCACTGTGCATGGAAGGCCATAAGGCACTGCTCATGCCAGGGGGAGGGGGGATTAAAGTGGTGAAGACAAGGGAGGAAAAACTCCCTGCCATCTGCTTGATGGCAAATAGAGCCTGAATAGGGGTTATACCTGTTTAGATGGCTGGGTAGGATGAGGGAGAAAAATAATATGCACACAGCTACAAATAATATGCTTTCACACCCCCACCGAATGCTTTAAGCATGCACAGTATACACTACAGTAAGATACAACTCAGAAATATACAACAGGAACATAAATATGTAAAAACAAAATAAGGGACTTTATTGGGGGAGAGGGACAAGGTTTTGGGGAGAAAAAACAAGTAAAGTTTAATGCAGCCAACAATAATGAATCAATCACTGGTTTACCCAAAAAGGTAACTCACCACCCTCCAATCAGACAGACATTATTCCAAAAGCAGACCCTCTCCACTGGCGGGCCTACAGTCCCAAAGTCCTTACTGGAAACTGCCACACAGTGTTCAGTTGCACACAGGTGACTGAAGTTGCAGGCCTGATTACTGTTGAAAGTTTTTTGTACCTATGGTGACCTGTCAGAATCAGCAGCACAGCTACCCCACCTGAAACCAGTGACTTGTGTTTGGGGACACGCCAGAGTTGCTGGTGGGCCAGTCAGGAGGAGACAGCTCAAGCATCCCAGTAGAGTCACCCTCTCCAGCAGAGGATGGCTGTCTGAACTGCTATACGAGTGCCTTTTGCGGTAGCACAGGTGGCATTGCATGTGACCAGTAAGTGGGTGAGGGAAGTTAGCTGACTTGTGCAGACTCACATCTGTCACGTGCAAGCACGGCCTCCAGGGGAGGGTGTTAACTGGAGGAAAAACACAGGCAGGGATGCAGGATGACTCCCGCACCCCACAGGCTTTGCACCCACTGACATCATTTTGTCCTGATTGTAGATTGAGACACAACCAGGCAATTGGTCTGGCAATGGTGGCTTCACCATGGCTACGTCATGAGCAACTGGGACAGGTAAGTCCTGAAGATGGTGGGATGATGGGGCTAGTGGTGCTGGCTGAAGCTGGGGGAAAAAGGCTAAAAATAAAAGTGTGGTACTTGGCACTGTTTTATGCTGGGGATCCCAGACAATACTGAAACACAGACAGTTCTTAATTGTGTGCTGTTGTGGAAAAGCTGACTGCTGGGCACAGTTCTAAACTTGCGCAGAACAAGTTCAGAAATGCCATCTATTCATCTCTAATCTAGCTTTAACAGTTGTAAGACAGGGTACTGATTTCCTCACAATCTGGAACTTTTTATTTATTTCATTTTTGTAGACCAGGAAAGGCGGCCTAAACAGTACAGTCTGTTTTCAGTTTCAACCCAGCTGGGGGATACAGATGCAAACCAACTGCAACTGAACCAGATTAAGCTGCTAGTGATATTTCAGTAGTGGGGGAAATGAGGCCAGGATAATGGGAAATGCCCCTACTATTGCTAGGGGGTGCTTATATCCCTCTGCAAGATGGCAGAGCCTGAAGAGGAGGGTGAGCATGCTTCCCTTACCACCTGGTGTATCGAGGGGTTACTATGATGCAGACTGTTGAGGAGGAAGCAAGTATAGAAAAAGAAATGGTTGTTGGTACGAACGTTTACAGTGATTTAGAGACAACTGAGCTCTGTTTGGAGGAAGAATTAAAAAAGAAAAGAAAAAAGAAGCCAAAGCTCAGAAGGAAACCTTGCACCCAAGGCCTGAATAAACACAGCAGCAACAATGCCAGTGCCTATCGGCTCGAAATGACAATGTCAGCAAGGTGGTGTCAAACTGCAACAACAGAGATGATTCACTGATGCAGGGAGCCACCAGTAAGCGAAAAGTTCGATGAGGGAAACTCTTTGCAGAAACTGCTCATAAAGTGACAAAAGAAGATGAAAAATCCACACTGAGCACAGAGGAGGCACTTCTGAAAGCAGGATGGGTCAGATCACGGGCTGGATTAGAATGACTTCTCACTGCATGCACAAAAAATAGCAGAGTCTCAGAAGAGTCTCACAATGGCACAGACAGTTCTATTAACAGAGGAAGCAACAGGTACTTCTTATTTACCAGAAAGCCCCACAATTTTAAATTCACTCAAATGCTCCTGCATTTACAAAATAATATAAACTCTGAGACTAAGTGAACAGTAGCAAGTGATACTACTGAAGGAATGCATGGGCCAGTTCTATATCCCCTAATACAGTTCGTGCTGAAACTCCACTGAAAATACAAGCAGAGCAGGAGGGGAAAATGACAAGAACTGGGGGCCAGATATAGAAAATGGATCAATTATCACTCAGCAGGAGGAGGAGCAGCAAATATGATGGAGTCTGATGGCAAATGTACAAGGCATTCCTTCTAATGCACCTGATAGAATGGCAGTTAACACAGAATGAGCTGAAGCAGTTGATGAGCAAAATACAAGGTCTATGGCTGTCCATTTTGCTGACCTTTTTATCCAGTACTGGAACCTGCAAAGAGATGGAACGTGATTAGGCTCAGATATAAAGAGAGCCTTGAAGAAGTCCCTGAAGGAATTTATTTTTTATTTATTTATTAAAAAATTAGGAGTAGACCTTTGAGCACAGGTGCTCATTTGCAAAGATTCCACATCTGAGACAGGAAGAGGACACACGAAAGAATAATCTAAAAATCAGTATGGCCAACAATACAGTGTCAGCAGCTCACGTGGAGCATAGTCAGCAGGACTTATCAGCAGCTCATATGGAGTGTAGTCAGTAGGACATAGGAAGAGGAGTAAGGTATAGACAGTTACTAGCAAACAGTAGCTCCAGGGGAGCATAATCAGCAGTAAGCATTGGAAGCCTTAACGATCTGTACAAACAAGAAGTGTTACATAACCAATTAAAGAGATATAATGACCCAAGGAGACAAGATTAGAGTAGCTGTAGCATTATGTGGGACATAAATTATTCAAGAACTCAGTGAAATGTAATGCCACATAGATATATAATACACTCTAAAACATACATCAGGTGAGTCAACTTACTATACTAGTTTTAAAACATCAGCAGCCCTAAAACTGTTTTGCTAAAATATCATGTTTTAAAGGATACACCATTGTGGACTCCCTTTGTGTCAATACCTCTCACTAAACCAACATTTTAATACATTACAAAAAATGTTTTAAATGTTAAAACAATGCTGCAAGGTGCTAGGAGATCCAGATCATATAATGGAGTCTAATGGAATTACTTCTGAAGGAAAGAATTGTTAAATACCTAGAGGCCAGTGGGGTACAGGACCCAAGGCAGCATGGATTCACAGCAGGAAGGTCATGTCAGACAAATCGAATTGATTCATTTGACTGGGTGACCAAAGTAGTACACCAGGGAGGGGCTGTGGAAATGGCCTACCTAGACTTTAGCAAGGCATTTGACACGCATAGTCCCACACAAAAGATTAATAAACAAATTAGCCAGCTTGGGAGTGGGTCGCAGGGTGGTAGCCTGGGTAAAACACTAGCTGGACAACAGGACACAGAGAGTAATAAATGGAGCCCACAGTGAAGAAAGGGGGTTACTAGAGGAGTACCGCAGGATTCAGTACTGGGGCCAGTCCTTTTTAATGTCTTTACAAGTGACATTGCAGAGGGACTGGAAGGAAAAGTATGTCTCTTTGTAGATGACACAAATATCTGCAATAGGGTTGATATGCAAGGTGGGGTGGAAAGGATGAAAAGGGACTTGGCAAGGTTGGAGGAATGGTTACATGTATGGCAGCTTAGATTCAAAGCAAAGAAGTGCAAAGTAATGCACCTGGGAAACAAAAACCCAGGGGAAGAGTACACAGTGGGGGGTGAGATACTGACAACAAAAATGGAAAGGGACCTGGGGGTAGTCATATCAGATGACCTAAAGGTGGGCCAGCAATGTGAGAGGGCAGCAAGGAGGACTGGGGGGATACTGGGATGCATACGGAGAGGTATCACCAGTAGAATGCTGTTTTTGACCCTCTGTACAGACAGTTGGTAAGACCACATCTGGAGTACTGTGTACAGTTCTGGAGACCCCATCTCAACAAAGATGGGTGGAGGCTGTCCAGAGGAGGACAACCAAAATAGTGCAGGGTCTGCACCAGAAGACATATGAAGAAAGACTAAAGGAGCTTAAGATGTATAGCCTCGAGGAAAGGAGGGAGAGGGGGACATGATAAAAACTTTCAAATACCTCAAGGGAATCAACAAAGTCCAAGAGGGTAGCATCTTTCAGAAAAAGAGACGTCCAAGAACAAGGGGGCACAATTTGAAGATAGAGGAGAGCAGCTCAGAGGTAATGTGAGGAAGTATTTCTTCATAGAGAGGATTGTAGATGCATGGAACAGTCTTTCTGAGGAGGTTGTAGAGTCAAAAACAGTGGGGGAATTCAAGAATGCATGGGACAGACATAAGACAATTCTAGTGGGGGAGTAGGAGGAAGTAGGCTGTTGGTTAACTAGGATCTGCAGCTTATCTGTTAGGTAGGGAAATGGACAGACTAGGTGGGCCAAGCAGCAGTGTTGGATAAGTTACTTTTTCTACTACTTTCTATTACTTTTGGAAACTTGCTCCAGAAAGCTCTGTGCAGTCACTAGCAAGGATGGAGAAGTACTGGAACAAGTAATGCACCTTACAGTTACAATTACTTATGTCTTTTTATACAAAAGTTATACGTAACTGTAACTGATCACATTTATTTGAAAGTAACTAGTAACTAACATATTACTTTCAAATAAATGTCATCTGTTACAGTTTTTTATTATTTTTGTATTGTTTTTGTATAAAAAGAAGTAGGTAACTGTAACTGTCAGGTGTATTACTTTTTCTAGTACATCTCCATTCTTGCTAGTGACTGCACAGAGCTTCTTGGGTCTAGTTTCTAAATGCAATAGAAAGTAATAGAAAAAGTAACTTACCCAACACTGCCAAGCAGTCCTTATCTGCCATCAGATTCTGTATTTCTATGTTTCTATGTAAGAATATCTGGATGTAAGGTTTGAAATTTGAAGTGAAGTTGCAATAGATTGATTCTGATCCACAACACATACCTAGCAGTTTGTATCTCAGGAAACATTGTGGAATTGGTTTTAATCCAGGACATACAAAGGTGTGTTGTTGTGCTTCAAAGTAGCATCTCAGCAGTGCATGCAGTTAGCTGGGGTGCAAGTACTAAGCAAAATTTGAACATCTAAGTTCGCATTGCACAAATAATGGGTGCTTACATGAATGGGGTAGAAGGTACATGCCAAAGGTGTGTACTCCACCTGCGTACCTGCACAACCGTGAACAGGTGCATACATGCCAGAATGCACAATCAATGGCCACTTGTCCGTGGCTCTGCCCCCCAGCGCACAGGTATGTATAAGGTGGACTGGGGTGGAGTTGCAGACACAGGCAGGCATCCAATGGTATGCCTGTCCTAGGTCCCACAGTGGATTACTTGTGCAGGGAGGTGCGGGTCTGGGTGCATGAATACCAACTACAGTAACCCAGACCCATGCAGCCAGTCCCCTGCCTCCAGTCATCCCTCCTGGCCAAGCCCATGCCATTGAACGCCCTCCCAGTGCATGGCTGGACCCTCAGCCATAGGAGCCCCTGACCCAAACCAGGGTGCCGCCTCCCCACAACAGTGCCCCATGCCTGACAGAGATGTCCCCCCCACATATCAGTGCCCCATCCAGACGTAGGCAACCATACACACACACACACACACACACACACACACACACGCACACACCCAACAAAGCCCCATCCAGACATGTTAGACCCCCCCATGCACATATGTGCCCAATCCTGATGTAGTTTCTCCCCCCACAAGAGCCCATCATGCGTGGCCCAGCCCACCACGGAACAACCTGATCACATCCACCCCCCCATGCAGGCACAGCCACCCCTCATTGGTGTTCAGTGTAACCCCCACCGCCTGCAGCACAGACATCCCCCGCCATACCTGCTACTCCATGCTGCAGCCTTGAACAGCCAGTGGCACAGCCCTTTGTACATATCCATGGCCCCCAGCTGTCTAAGTGATTCTGGGAATGCACTATTTATATATAAGGGCATGCACCCAGCAGCACATGGATGGCCAGCAGCCATGGAGGTGTGAGTAGGGCTGTGCTGCTGGCCATCTGAGGCCACATCACTGTCTAGCAGGTCCAGGGGAAGGGTTGTCAGTGTAACTGGGGGGGAGAACACTTAACACCAATGAGGGGCAGGTGTGCCAGCATGAGGGGTAGGGGAGCAGGGTTGGGGTCATTTGGGTGTCATGGGCTGTCCTCACCATGCTCACCACCAGAACACTTGCCAGAACTCATGGTGTTGACAGTCAGACATTTGGCAGGGGGTGACCATGATATCCTAGCCCTCCGTGCATGTGGAGACCTCTGTGTATGGTGGGGCACCACTACAGGGGGTGAGATGTACTGGTCAGGGGCATGTGTGCCCATGTATGGGCCAGGGCATGGGTGTGTAGAGGGGGTGTACTGCATTCCTGAGGCAGTGCTCCCATGTGTGTGGGGGGGCCACCCCTACACAATTGGAGCGGGGACAGCAAGTGTGGGGAAGGGGCTGTATCACTACAGGGGGACAGGGCTGCTGTGCGGTAGGTGCAGAGGGGAGTGTGGTGCATACAGGGTCCTGGTGGCCGGTCAACCCTCATTGATTCCACTTGGTGCCACCGGGCACTGATGCCCTATCATATGGGAACTCATCTAGTCTGCTGTCCCAGCCCTCCTCATCTGCCTAGTGGGCTGGGACAGGATGGAGGGCCATTGTCAGGTCCCATCATGACTGGCGGGTGATGTCGGTGGGGGTGCGAAGTGTGGAATGGCCGGGTACCCCCTGCCATAACCTGTGCCTTCCTCTGAGTCCATGTGGGCCACACTATGCACCTTAGTGAATGGTGCGTAGTGCTGGCATGCCGCAGACAAATCACGCAACTGAAAGAAAACCAAGCCACCCACACCTCTCCTAGGACTCTGCAGGAAACTCTTGTTCCTGCTTTTATTATGCTCAGGAAATGTTGAGCTTAATCCAGGCCCTCTGGCACCCATGGAATCCCCAGCAGAGTTACAAAGCCTCAAGGGGCTTACATTCTTGCATGTTAATGTATGTAGCCTATTAAAAAAAAATCACTTCTGTTTAGGCCTGTGTATGTCATACTGCTCCAGATGTTCTGGTGATTACAGAGTCCTGGCTCTGACCAGTGACCAGTAACAACGAAGTTAACATCCCCTCCTACTCTTTGTTCAGAGCCAACAGGCAAACCAGAGGTGGTGGGGTAGCTATTTATATCAAGGATAAATTCCCTGCTTCCGCAATTGACTCAGCCTCTGTCCCAAAAGAATTTGAAAGCTTGTCATTAAAGATTGACATTGCCACCGGTGTCTCATTGTGTATAATAGGATGCTACAGACCCCAATCAGTTGGACTACAGTTGTTAAAACATCTCTAAAACATCCTGGGTTCAGCATCTTCAGAGTGTATCATACTAGGGGACTTCAGCTTAGACTGGCTCTCCAGTGGATCCACCCCACTTAAAATTTTCTGTGATTCCCTTGGGTTGTCACAGCTAATAAGCGAATCTACTCATTCTAACAAGCTCAACCCTAATCTCTTGGATATCATTTTAGTTAACAAACCCATTTTATTCTCCCATGCTGGCATCTTTTTCTCTGATATTAGTGACCATTGCTTCATTGCATGTGTAAGATCCACTCTTAAATCCACAGCTGTACCAAAATTCTCCTTTAAAAGGTACATACGCAACTTTGATCTCCATGGGCATATATCAGACCTAGGAGACTCCATGTGATGGCAGGACTTCTATCTAGCCAAGTCCCTGACTACAGCTTATGATATTTTCTCAGAAATTGTGCTAGGGGCTCTCAACAAGTATGCTCCCATAGTAAAAGTTTGTGCTAGAAACAAATCCTGTCGGTGGTTTATCTAAGATCTGAAAGATGCTTTGTGAAGTAGAGATGTACTCTGGAGAACTGCTAGGAAAACTAATTTATTAAATGACTGGAATTCTTTCCATAGGGCGAGGAATCTCTGCACTAAAATGGTCAGAGAAGCCAAAGCTAATTTCTACCACTCTCAGCTGGAGAGCACCTCAAAAAATGCCTCCAAATTCTAGAGGACTATCAAAGACATTGAATGTCACACCACTGTAAATTCCCTACCTACTAAATTATTGATTGACAATACTGTCATCTCGGAGAGACCGTCTATCCTCAAAGCTCTCAATAATCATTTTGCCACTGCAGGGCTAGCCTTTGACTCCTCTCCCTCGAATATCCTCCACCAACAACTTAGATTGGATACACAAGAAAAACCCATCCCCAGTCCAGCCTCTCTACAGCCTACCTCCCTGAAAGAAGTCAAAGATCTTCTACTTCAGCTAGACACTAGAAAAAGTGCCGGGGCCTACCTCATTGACCCGTACTTCTTAGAGGTCAGCTACTGTGTTCTCGCAGTCCCAGTTACTCATCTCTTCAACTTATTCTTGTCCTAAGGTGACCTACCGCCCATTTGGAAAAATGCACTCGTGGTCCCTTTGTTTAAGTCAGGAGATCCTGCTGACCTCAATAACTACAGGCCAATTTCCCTACTTCCAATCCTGTCAAAGATGCTGGAGAAAATAGTGAACTCCCAACTTCGGAAATACCTGGAATCAGAAAAATTGCTCAACCCCTTACAATCCAGTTTTAGAGCATAGCACAGTAAGATCTCTGCTCTAGCCAAGGTGACAAACGACTGGCAGCTTGAATTAGACAAAAAAAACTTTGCACAGTTTCCTTGGACCTAAGCAAGGCATTCGATACCATTGATCACAGACTGCTTCTGTCGTCCCTCCAGAACATTGGTTTGGATTCCCTATCCCTTAAACAGTTCTCCAACTACCTCTCAGGACAACTTCAACAAGTAAAGGCAGAAGGGGAAGTTTCTCCACCAAAACCCCTATTGAGGGGTGTACCGCAAGGTTCCATTCTTGGTCCCTTGCTCTTCACCATTTATATTAACAACATACATGTCCCCATCAAAGAAGCACAAATACACCTATTCACGGATGATATGGTACTATATGCTAGTAGCCCCACACCTAAAGCGGCCTGTAAAGCTTTTCAAAATGAAATTAATCTGCTGTAACATCATTTTATAAACCAGAAACTGCTCTTAAATGCAAAAAAAAAAACCAAGCAATGTTCCTCTCTCCCCTTCAAAATGCAATAAATCCTGCAATTGTTGGGATACTCCCGCAGATCACTAGCATTCTAGAAGAGCAGTTGGATTACGTACCAAAGTTTAAGTACCTGGGGGTCTAGTTAGACCATAGACTTACTTTCACAGATCACTTAGAAGAACTGGCAAAGAAACTTAAACAAAAACTTGGTCTGTTCTTTAGGATTAATAATCTCCTCACAAGAGACGCTAAACTGAAACTGGTTCAAGCTACCTTTCTTTTCCTATTGGATTATGCAGACTTTCTACGTAGTTAGGAACCTGCAGGTACCCTAGCCCAACTCGATATGCTTTATCACAGAGCCATAAGATTTATCACGGGTCTTCCATACTCAACCCACCACTGTACATTGTACCCGGCAGTAGAATGGTCATCTCTTGCTTACAGACGGCAAAAAAATACTGCGGTTTGGATATACAAAGCTATGTCAAATAAACTGCCTCAGTATATCTCTGTCTGTTTACCTTTGTGCACTCTGGGGAAGTACAGTATGCCCTGAAAAGCACCTCATATATCTACCTTTATGTTTACAAAGCAAAATCTCGCATTGGCAGAGCAGCCGTCAGCTTTGTGCTCCCTCAACTGTGGAACAAGCTGCAAAAAACTTTGAAATTAACTCACCCCATCAGCCTAGCAGCTTTTAAATCTCTATATCTACATCATAATAAGGAGTCCTGTGCCTGTCTACCCTAAATAGTGACTCCTAGAAGTCCAAGCACACTCCAATTACTACTGTTCAAAGACTGATCACATCTGTAATCGACTCTTCCCTCTCCCCTTTTTCTACCCCCATATCTGTCCCTTCCACATTCCTTTGACCCTGATTCCAGCTCTAAATTCTCCATACTGTATCACTATATATCTTTTTATATTAGGTTTTATTTGTGTTCAGTGCACCTGATATGTATATTTCTTTATTTTTATGAAAAATTGTGTCCTACCCAAAACTAGCTGTATCTTCTGTTCCAAACATATACTACTGTCAATGCTATCTGCTGATACTTTGTATATACTGTATTATTGTATCTCACTGTATTTGTATTATTACTATTTTCTTGTATATTGTCCCTTGTTCCTTATTAACAAACCCAGGTCCACCTCGAAAATGAGCTTGCTCAATGGTGATTGCCTGGTTAAAGACTTTGATTGATTGATTGATTGATTGATTGATTGATGCCCACCGCCCACCCTCAGTGTGTTGCTGTCTGCACAGCCTGGGGGATTGAGTGTGTGTGGGTTGTGCACCCCTTTTGTGCATCCTGAGCAGGAGGCACACTGAGTGCAGGATGGTTACACACCGCGGATCAACAGTGCATAGCCACTCTGCACATTCGTGCATAGTGCCCATTATGTGGTGCAACTTGTGTGTGGTGAAGAGGCATTCACACAGATCCTGACTTTGGAGCCTCACGCAGTAGGTCAGACATCCTTCATCATGGCTATATGGTCACATAGTCACAAAAATCTGGCCCCAGGAAAGAAAAGGACCCAATGTCTTTGCGGTCACTTTGAAATCCTGCATTAATCAGTTTAAGAGATCTTTTTGGTCTGCCCCTGCACTCCAATGTAATTGTAACCATTAAAATGTTTCATTTTATTTCTCTCTATACATATCCTGTGACTTTTTATACAATAACCTTATAGATTTATTCAAAATTGTATGTAATCGATCTATCTTAAGTGCTTTGAGCCTAACTTGATTGCATTTCCTCTGGAACTGCTTATTTGATGTGTTTTTGTGACTATGTGTTTGAAGTGAAACCTCTATAAATAAGCACCTACTCTCAAAGGTAGTCTCAGAAGTTTTCAATAAATTAAATAAATAAAAAATCCTTCCCACAAAGAATCTGTCCTGGTTCTACCTTCATAAACAACAGAGGCTATTGTTCCTAGCACCTTAAATCCAGTAACTACCGAGATTAGTATGAGGCCACCAGTATGAATCCTGTACAGATTGAAGGGATGTAACCTGGAATATATACAGACCCTGCAGAAACAGGAACACCAATGTTGGGGAAACAAAAAGCACAAAGCCAGAATGAGCTGGAGTAAACAAATGGAGTACAAAATTCAGATATGTCTCCCCTCCGTAAATCTGAAAGTATGCAGATGTCACCCGGAGGTGGAGAACAAGAGGCCAACTAAAGAGTTCCCAAGACAAACCTACATCGGTTTCAAAACAAATATGACCCCATAAGGACTGATAGGAACTGGGAGATATTCAAGGGGAGGAGGACTCAGATATGCATCCTTGCTTGCCTCTTTATGGAAGTATTTTTATTCAGAAACTGATAAAGCCTTAGCAGATCCCCACGCCTCAAAAAACAGAAGAACAAGATTGGTTCTAGGGGCAAAGGAGAGAAAAAAATTGTGCTTTGTTTCTGTTCTCCTTTTCTTCATCAGCTATGTAATGTCTAGCCAGGGACTACGTTGAATTGTGACATGCTAAATGTTATTAGTGCTGTCTCTTAAAAGAAAAGTAACTACCTGTTTCTATTTTGCAGCAACCTTTCTCCAATATTTTCTTTCTCTAGTATACCACATTTTGGTCTACAACTGAAATTAAAACAGCACAACAATTAGGGATGTGGGGTGCTGTTTTCTGGTCAGTTGGTGAGGATAGCTGATCTTGGTGGCATTTATTTTAAAATTCAAAACAGCTAAGCTACCGGCTTAGTAGCAATTTGTTCTGAAAGAGCATTATTATTGAATGTAACCGTATCTGGTTCCAAATTTCATTTACTCAATACAGATTCAAAAAGTTGGTGATTTGATACCTGATATTGGATAAACACGACATTTTCAGAACGCATGTTCTCAGATTACATAGATCCCTTCTTCAGGCAATGACAGTTTCTGCAGAAAGTCAATATTTTATTTAGGGGATAGTGCAAGAAAGAGTTATCATAATTAAAGATATGATGGCTTTTAGGAGGTGTTAAAGGTACCTAATTTGTAATGTAATAAAGCTAGGATACAGGAGTGAGAGAAAATGGGGAGGTAGTCTGTTTGTACCAATATGGCAACTATTTTTGCTCAGATAGTGCTTTTGTAGATCCAACTATCCTCCATCTGATAGTGCTGGCACCCAATTTAAGGTTCAGCCAATAGATCCAAGGTTGGATCCATCAGATCCAATCTTGAATAGTTGGATCCAGTGGGCAGATCCATTGGATCTAGCCTCGGATTTTTGGATCTGATAGTCAGATCCATCGGATCCAGGTAAGATTTACAGATACCTTGTATACTTTCTAGGAGGTCAGATCCTTGTTCAGCTGTCTACGCCATCTGAGGCTATATGATATGTCAGATAGTACTCCTGACAAATATTAGGAGCCTTCATAGTACTAAACTTGACGAATTAAATTTAATTCTAACTAGAGACAACATAGACAACTGCCATAACAGAAACTTGGTGGGGAGAAACTTCAGATTGGAACATAAACATTCCAGGATATAATACCTGCAATAAGAATAGAACTGGACGTAGGGGAGGTGGGGTGGCATTATTTATTAAAAACAATATAAGATTTAACCAAATCTGTGACCCAATTGAAAACTCATCATCTGAGATAATTTGGGTCGAAGTATTATCAGATAATAAACCTAAATTAGTGATAGGACTATGCTATAGACCTCCAGATACAAACTGGTCTGAACACCAAGGGATATTAAACTGCATCAGCAGTAAATCTCATTACAAAGTAATCATGTTAATGGGGGACTTTAATCTACCTGGTATGAATTGGGACAAAGCAACAGGAAATAATAGGCAGGATAATTCCTTCCTAGACCTTTGTTCATTAACCGGGCTACAGCAATTAATCAATCAACAAACATGAGATATCAATATATTGGATTTAATATTGACAGATATTCCTGATAAAATAAACAACACCAACATCAAAGCTCCAATTCACAATTGTGACTATAAGGTCATTACTTTTAATATTAATCAACCATTTAAGCAACAGTTGGAAATACAATTTTCAAGAATTACAATAGAGCAAACTTCAATGCTTACAAACAGGAACTATATAATTGGAACTGGGATAATGGAACATCATCACCATTAGATCTATGGTTAAGAATTAAGGACAAGATTCTGGGATTAGAAAACATTTACATCCCAGCTAAGATAATCTATGACAAACATGGGAGAATTCCACCGTGGGCCACAGACAGAATTCAAAATATGATCAAACAAAAAAAAAGGGCATATAAATTATAAAAAAATGTAATAATGATTTCAATAAGTGGAAATATAGCAAAATGCAAAAAGATTGTAAATGCAATATACAATTAGCCAAAGACAGATATAAAAAAAGTTTAGCATATAGGAAAGATAGGGGTAAGAGTTTCTTTGTATATGTTAACAACAAAAAACAACCATCTATAACAATAGGCCCTCTCAAGATAAACAATAAGGAGATAAATACTTACCAGGCAATGGCCAATTAATTTAATTCATATTTTTGTTCCATGTTTAACTCAAAGGTTAATACCACCAGATCCCAAATAAACAAAATTACGGCTGAACAAATGTTATTTTCCAAAGAGGACATTATGGTTAAATTAAAGGCTATAAACTTAAACAAATCACCTGGCCCAGACAAATTACATCCTAGAGTACTAAAAGAAATAAAAGATTGGCTGGTTGAACTTCTGCACCTGATCTTCAATATGTCCCTATCTAAACATATAATACCAGATAATTGGAAAACAGCAACAGTGACACCGATTTTTAAGAAGGGAAACCATACTGAGATCTCAAATTACAGGCCAATTAGTATAACTAGTGTCCTGGGTAAGATATTAGAATCACTTTTAAAAGACAAACTGGAAATAGACCTGGAAATAAAAGGACAAACAAAAAACACCCAACACGGATTTAAAAAAAATAGATCATGTCTAATAGGGAATCTAGTTTTTTATGAACATGTCAGCAAACTTTTGGAAAATAACATTCCCTTAGATGTAATTTTTCTGGATTTCTGTAAGGCGTTTGACAAGGTACCTCATAGATAAAATGAAAAAATTAGGCATAAATGATATTATCATTAACTGGGTAGAGGAATGGTTACAGAAATGTACACAAAGAGTATGTATCAGGGGACACTTCTCAGAACTTAGTCTAGTCAACACTGGCTTCCCACAGGGGTCTGTACTAGGACCAACTCTGTTCTCTATTTACATCTCAGATCTAAATGAGGCCCTACATAGTACTGTAGTAAAATTTGCCGATGATACCAAATTGATAGCCCAAGTAGAAACAGAAGAGGAGAGACAAATGCTTGCTAACAACTTAAGGAAATTATAAAGATGGCACAAAATAACAAAATGACCTTTAGCATTAATAAATGAGTCATCATGCATTTTGGAGCAAATAATACCCACAATCAATTCTTTGTGAATAACCACTTACTATCATCAGCTGAAATCCATAGTGATCTGGGGATACAGGTCTCACACAATCTTATTTTCCAGAACCATTGCAATTTTATTATAAATAAATCAAATAGAGTATTGGGTTATATTAAGAGGAGCTTTAGTTCAAGAGATAGGGATTGCATATTACCTTTGTATAAAGCTTATGTGAGACCATATTTGGACTACTGCTCTCCCCTATGGAGTTCATGTCATAGGAGGGATGTTGATAGACTGGAGGGTGTCCAGAGGAGAGCAACTAAATTGATCAATAATATGCACTGTTTAACATATGAGGATAGATTAGAGAGGTTAAATCTGTATTCCTTAGAGCAGAGGAGGATTAGAGGAGATCTCCTCATAAGCAGAAACTGAGCAATGACACTGAAATGCTCTCACAGCTAGGAATGACTTTTAACAATTGGGAATGTAATCTCCATAGTCATAAACATCAATTGTCTCTAACATATCCAAAAAATAATAAAAGGCGCTCTTTTGTTACCCAACGTATAATCCCGTTGAGAAATACCCTACCCGAGTCTGTAGTGGGTAGCACTAATAATATAGAATTTAAAAACAAATTAGACCAACATTTGTTTGCTATGGGAAAATGATCCAGTTTGCCGGAGATGCACTTATATGGGCTTTGGCCTCCTGTGTATCTATCTCCTTTTAGAATGATCTTTAGTATATCTGACCAGAATATTCATATCTGATGGCATCCGACCTGATAGAATACTATCCAAGCAACACTACTGGCTACAAACAATTCTTTGCCTGTAATCAATGTATATGCCCCTCCCAACAAAGCAGCTTGTACTGACTAATTCAAACTGATCCAGCCATTCCTTTTTACATCACAGAGAGTTGCATTAGGATGAGACTGTAACTCTGGTGTAGGTCAAACAATTGGGGAGCAAAAACAGACAATCTTTTGTGATTACATGATGCATAGAAGTGAAAGAAGACTTAATAATCCTGGGTGATTTTAATTTCCCTAATATAAACTGGGAAACACTTGATACGCACAATACTACTGAACGGCAGTTTCTAGAAATTACATTTAAACTTGAACTGAATCAGTTAGTAACTACTCCCACTAGTAATAATAATATTCTTGACCTCTTTACAAACAATGTTGACCTTCTTTCCACCCCTGTTATCATACCCCTTTTGGGTGACAGTGATCACAACATGATTGTATGTGACATCTTAAATCAAACAAATTATAACAAAGGGATAAGTAAGTTTAAAAATTATCATAAAGCTGGTTATAAGAACATAAAAAGTTCCTGTCTTCATGGGAATGGTTAAAGACTTAGGTAATCTTGACTTCGAACATGTGTGGGATAAAATAAAGACCAAAATAGATTACTGTATAAATACTTGGGTACCTGATAGAGCAAAATATGATAATAATAGCAAATGAAGAGTTCACATGTGGTGGTCTAAAGATATAAAGCGTATAGTAAGAAAGAAACATTGGGCCTATAATAAATACAGCAAGACTAAAAAGGCTTTTGATTGGGGTAAGTTTAAGATACTTGCCAAAAAAAAATAATTAAAAAATCAAAACATAAAATGGAAATAAATTTAGCCAAAGACATCAAAGACAATAAAAAACAGTTTTATAACTATATAGGTTCATTAAAACAAACATGAACAGGAATTGGACCACTAAAGGTAAACGACAAATTAATAACTAATGAAAAAGAAATGGATATTAAATTTAATAATTATTTTACAAGTATATTTAATCCTACGGATTTTACACATCAAGATACATTACAAATATCAAATATTAAATTATTCTTCTCTGAACAAGACACTTTAGAGGCCATTAACAAAATTAAATGCAATACATATCCAGGTCCAGACAGTATTCACCCCAAGTTCTTAAAAGAGGTATTAAAGGAACTTGCTGGACCTTTTACCTATTTGTTTAACATGTCTGTAAATAATGGGAAAGTTCTTCAGTCTTGGAGAGAAGCAAATATAACCCCTATACACAAGGGAGGTAATAAACAGTTAATATCTAATTATAGGCCTATCAGCCCTATATCACTTGTCAGTAAAATAATTGAATGGTTAATACATGCTAAAATCTCCAATCACCTTAAAATTTTCAATTGTACTGACATTTCTCAGCATGGCTTTACTACTGGTAGGTCATGTCAAACAAACCTTATTAGCTTTTTCAAACCTGTCAGTGATGCCCAGATAAGGGCCTTCCAGTGGACATCATGTTCTTGGATCTTGAAAAGGCATTTGACACTGTTTCCTATAAAATTTTGGTCAAACAACTTCAATAATATAAATTTGGACATGTACTTAATTATGTGGATATCAGCATGGTTATATAACAGACATCAAAGGGTGGTTGTACAAGGGCACAAATCCAACTGGAGGCCTGTCACCAGTGGAGTACTGCAGGGATCTGTTCTTGGGCCTTTACTTTTTAATATACTGATAGCAAGTATGCAAACAAAAGAAGTTTGGATAAATAAATATGCAGATGATTGCAAATTAGGCTGCATTGTGAACAGTACTGCATCTGCAAACACCCTCCAAGATAATTTAAATAAATTAACATCATGGGCAGTAACCATTAAAATGAAATTTAACCCAGCTAAGTGTAAGGTGATGCAAATGGGGAACAATAGTAAGAAGCACCCATATACAATTCAAAATGAGAAGTTAACTATTACAACAGAGGAAAGAGACTTATGTGTAACTATAACTGATAACTTAAAATTTAACACCCGTACCAATAAAACTGTTAAAGAATGTCACAAGACTATAGGTTGTATATTGAGACACATCAAAAGCAGGGAATCATCTGTAATCTTGCCCCCATACACAAGCCTGGCTCATCCACATTTGGACTTTTGTGTTTCATTTTGTGCCCCAACTTCTATTGGCTATCTAAACATGACAGAAAGAGTTCAACAAAGAATAACTAAAAGGATTGTTAATATGTCCGAACTTGATTATAATTCTAGATTAAAATCTTTAGAACTTTATTCTTTGAAGTACAGAATACTAAGAGGTGACTTAATCTATACTTATAAGGCATACAATAATGAGTACTTGTTAACCACAATAGGATTAGGAAAGTTCTCAGTAAGTAATTACACTAGATACCATAATTCAAAACTGAAATCATCCTTATGTACAACTAATAAAAGATCTAGATTTTTTACTCAGAGAACTCCAGTCTGGAATATATTACCTAGTAACATTACGAACAGTGAAAACATAGAACAATTTAAGAGAAACCTTGACAAATACATGGGTAATAAGAAATTTTCCTTTCACTGCTAATTTAGCTGGTGGCGAGTTCATAAATGGGCATGTGACTTCTGAACTTGTATCAATCTATGAATCTATGAATATACTGCTCCATATATGGAAAGGTTAATTATATATATTTTAGAGGAAATATCTCTACCAGAATTAATTTTTGGTTTATACCTCCAACTCTTCTCCTGGTTGATGCAAAATTACACTTAGTAGGAACCTCAGACCACAACATGATTGGTATTTACTTAAATGATATTAAAGCCACTCCTGTAGGACCAGGAGAATGAGGATTAAATAGCTACTTATATGGCAGGCCCATCAGCACAGCAGTAGCACTACTGCTTGCAATGTCAGCACCTGAGTTCAGGAACGAGTGCAAGTCATTGTTTGCCAGTCGGCGGGAGAAGGATCGAGTGTCCCAGAGGATGCTCTCCTCAGCAGAGGGAGTGTTGTAGCTGCCACCTCATGAGTACCACCTGAGCTGAACACACGATTCACTTCTGGTCCATATATGCATCACTCAGCTCATGGCTAGTCAGTGTCTCAAGGACAGGGAGGAAAAAGGATAGACTTTCCAGCCAGCAGAATGACGCTGCTCCCACTCCACAGGCCCCGCACCACTGAACTTAACACCTTGACTCAGGACCAAGCATGACCTTTGGAGAGGGCAATGACCACCCTGTCAACCCTGCTATGGGGAGGGAAGCCAGGGAGGTACAAGCAGTCAAGGGGTAAGTCTGGGAGAAGGCAAGTGATGGGGCTGGAAGTAGGAGACACCCACTGAGGGAAGGCTGGGGAGACAAATAAAAACAAAACTACTGCATAACCCCTTATTTCAATGGTAAATTTATTTCCCTTATATCCCTGGAAAGGCTCTGTTCCATGGAAATAAATTTACTATGAAAGTAAACTGACAAAAACTAAAAAAAAAAAACATGTGGCTTTAAGAAGCCAATCTGGCCATTGGATCACGGCGAACTGCTATCAAGAAATTATTTCACTTCAATTTTTTTTTATGTTGTATGCAGTTTTCATTTTTTCCTGTATTTTGCATGTTATGGAGGAATAAATACACTTAAAGAACTTGTGGGACTATTGTTGATGTTGGGTGGAGTGGAGCTGGCATACTGGCCAAAAGAAAGTAGAGGTACCTGCTAAGATTTATTTTATTGGGGGAGATTAGAGAATGATGCATATCTCTCCATAGCCTTTGTGTTAGTGATAGTCATCCATGCCCTGGCTTTAAATATGAAGCCTCACAAACTTTCGCTGCTGTTGGGAGAGGAGGTGTGGTTGGCAGGGTTCCACTATGCCATGACAACAAGAAATTTGTCGACTGATGGCACAGGCAGCACAACAGTGCCAACTGGTGTTGTGCTGTCACTCAGGAACAAGTGTTTTCTGTGGGGGGCTTTGGCCCCCACACCTCCCATGCAGGGAGCTCTGCCCCCCACACCCTCCATACTTTAGATTACTAACTCCAGTCGGAGTTGGTTCAGGGATGGGGGAAAACACCTCCCTGGAACCAGTATCAGGTAATGGAGACCATCACAGTGACTGCCGACAATGTTGCTGTGATAGTCTTCACTGTAGAACCGACACTGGGCAGTCGGTATATGGGTTTGCAGCATCTCCTGTTGCTCAAGGATCTAACCAAGACAGCATGGAACTAGAGGTTAAGTACAGTAAGCGCAGTGACAGCTATTCTGGCAGCCTGCAGTTTCAATTCTAAGAGTCATCCATGCTCCAGCATTAAATCTGAAGCCAGTTAGGCAGTTTGTCAGAGCTCTAAAATACATTTTTTGCACTAATACTACTACTGACTCTGAATCTGTGGAAATAAGGGTGCGCTAAAATAAGGGGTTATTCAGTATTTACTTTTGAATAAGGAGGTTCAGCCAAAATTAACAGACTTTAAAGCAGCTAGAAAATCTGTTGCATTTTTGTATTATGACCCAGTTGAACAGTGGGGTGATACCTATCTGGAGTTTCAGCTTTTCTTTCCAAAACAATCCTTGACAATAAAACAAACTAAAAATCATGAGTATCTCCAGTTGAGAGCCCAGCTACATAAATAAATATCTGTGTCTAGTCCTAGTATGGGTAAAGTCAAAAAAAAGAAATTAAAACCTTTCAATTTGATAATGATTCACTATTACAGGAGCAGAAATTTGGCATGCAAGGTAACGGTTCTCTAACTAACACCTTAGACAGTTGCAAGGAAAGAACAAGAAAAAGGATTCTTCAAGGTCTAAGAACCGGCAAGGGTGAGATCTTGACAGACAAATGGATTTCTTCCAGTGGTTAATCAGTTTGCACAAACCTCATTTTACACTGTGGTCCCAGAAGATGCCCATACATAACTAGTTTGTTAAAAGATGTGGCCATACCATCCTTAACTGTTGAGGTTAAAGAGACCATACCGTAATTCCTAACATCTCCAGTGAAGAAATGACATTAGCAATAGATTCTTTAAATATTGTACTGGCACTGCCCCTGGTAATGATGGTCTGCCTTCTAGCCTGTCTCAGTTTATAGCTGGATATTTAATAGAAATGCTAGTGAGATTATATAGCAGTTTTACATCAGGCTAAAATGTCCAAAATCATGTACCAGGAGATCCTCATTCTGCTCTTTAAAAAAAAGGAAGACAACACCAGTATTGGAAACTGGAGGTAGATCAGTCTTTTGAATACTTATCTAAATATTTTAACTAAGATTTTGTGCAAATGACTAGCCAGAGTATCCTGTCACTGTGGTAACCCTTTTGCAATACCTGGATTTTCCATCCAGGGTAAATTGATACTGTTTAAAAGAGATTGTGCAACAAGGGAACTAGGGAAAACCGAAAGGCTTTATTTTGGTTTGTATTTATTGGTTGTTGCCTAGTACAAGCCCTGTCAGGGTTCATTAAGCAATATACCATGAGAGGGTGTGGGTGATAGCAGGATTTACTCACCCCCGGTGTGTCATTTGGTCACAAGGCCATCGCCCGAGTGAATGAACCACATCAGGAGTGGATAAATTTTGCCATCATCCACACCGTCAAGTAGGATATTGCTATTACACAATGCCCTCTTGTTTTTGGTTGAAATTTTTTTTTTTTTTCATTTTTAATTATTTGTATTGATTACATTGCTGCCCTGGAAAACAGTCCTGACATGCACGCACTGCTGTCGCTTGGGAAAAAAGCATGGCAACAGACTGGTTTGGAGGTTTTGAGGTGAGCCTGGTTAAGAGGTTATCAGGGAGAGAGAAAAGTGAAATATATAGTTTTGTTCCCCATTTGCATTTTGTGGCTGTTGTGAGGTTCTTTTTTATTATTATTATGTTTGTACTCTTGCACTTTAACCGCCATTTACAGGTGACTGAGCCTGGCGTCGTCTCTGTGTTTCGGGGGTTGCAGTGATTTCAGTGTGGATGTCAGAGCTGGTTGATTGGCACTTTTTTCCTGTTGGGTGATGGCACAATTTACATGTTGGAAATCGTTCCAGCCAGCAAATCAAGAGCCAATATTTTTCATCCCATTGTATAATTAAGAATATTGTTCCATGCTTAAATTCTAGTCACTGTGCATGCCTTCACTGCTTGCTATCTTATGCTCCTGCTGTTCACTATTTAGCACCACCTTGATTGTCAGGGTCATGCCTGAAAACAGCCCCTGGGACTAATGCACCCACCTGGTTAACAAATAAATAATTAAAAATATTGTTAGATTACAAAAAGTCCTTTGACTGGGTATCCGATAGTAATGTATTATGTTCCAGGTGCTTTAAATATGTTTTTCCTCAGCTCTTTCTAGACTGGATCTCCCTGTTTTGTAAAGATTCTACTTTGTAGCCTCTCTTAAATGGACAATTAGGCCATGGGCATCAGGTTAAAAGAGAGGTAATGCAGAGTGCCCACTGAGTCCCCTCTCATATGGCATATGCTTGGATTCCATCCTTTGATTAATTGTTACCCAGATATGAAAGGATTAGCTCTTAGAGATGTAGTAGTAGTAGTAGTAAATAGTAGTAGAATAGATTATTCTTAAAAATCAAGGAAAGGATAGCCCAATTGAGATGAACCCCTTTTACAATAGGGCCCAACTATTCATTCACACAGTTACAGTTATAATATTTAACTAGAATGTAATTAGTCAATATCCATTTGCCTATTAGTAATATATGTTATACAACCAATAATAAGGAAACCTGTACTTATCTGGTGACCTAATTATAATTTTTCAGTACTCTACATGTTAAGCAAAATATAACAGTCACTGTTTCCATAGGAACAGGTGGTAAATATATTAAAATAAATTCATAAACTGTCTGCATAATTATAGCCTAATCATTTTCGATGGATACAGAACAGCTATTTGGCGGCACTGGGTCCAGACAGTGCTGATCAAAATAGTGCATGCAAGGTGTGCACAGCAAAAAAGGCACCAATTTATTTTTGCGGGGTGCCACACCCCCAGACTTACATAGTCTCACTCTGTGGGGAGGCGGATCATGGAGCAGGTTAAATGTCTGGGGCCATGGAATACTGCTTCCATGGCCCCATGTAAAAACAAACTAAGTCCCAATGAGTGAAAAAATGGATGGAGACCAGGATTAGAACCTAGTCTCCAGTAATGCTGGCCAAGCTGCTCTATGCCCCAGCCCTCCATGCCACTGGAGCAGCACAGTCAGCCCCCTGGATTCTGGTGCCCTTCTGATGCACCAGCACCATGGATAGTGACCAGGGAAGTGTTTAAAGTAAGCCTTGTAAATCCCTGATCACTGTCTGTGTCAGACCTTACCAGACATGCGCCGTGTAGTGCAGTGCTATTCTGGTAACACCATTCCAACTGGGTACCCTATTTGGCAACCCAGAATTCTCAAGAAGCCACATTTTTAAAGAGTTCTGAGGTACAGTGCCCCTTGTAGGTATTTTCAAACACTGGGATAATTTGATGACTGTCCATCCATGTAAACAATAGCATAATCTGATGATCTATGTCTTGTGGTCCAAAATGTGGATTCTGGGACAGAGGCACTGAGTGTTTTGAATATATATGTTTTTCCAGAGCAGCAGGTTTTCATGTAAATTATAGCAACACTTCTGGCATCCAGTTGGGGCCAACCCCCACCACAAATTATTTCTGAGACAGCAGGGATTAGGATAGAGACTTCCCCATAAAAATTATTGGCATTTTGTTTTGGTCCACCAGACATGGCCCTTTTTAACCAGGAAGCAAGTTAACACTTTGAAAACAAAAAAGTTGATAATTGAAAATGCTGGCTTGTGAGCAAAAAGAAATATAGAATAATATATGGGGTGGTGTGTGTTATGAGAATGTAATTCACACCCAAGGTGTGTGATGTTACATAAACACTGAGAGCGAAGCTCAAGGTTTATTCAAGCATCACACACTAAGGGGTGTAATTAAATTAAATCACACAGCACCCCATATTTTATATTATCACCGCCATCAATTTTTCCTCTCCACCCATCCCCCATGCTACTCATACTGCTTTCTTAGATTTATGGTCTGATACAGAGAGAGAAAGAGATCAACTGGCGCTGGTCTAATAAGGCGCCAGCAGTAAAGGTGTAATTCTTTTTTTTTAATACTTGAAAAAATTGCAATTGGAGTTGGAAGTTGTGGGCTGTCACAGAAATGGTGGTTCATCATATGTGGATACTGTGAGGATTTCTGTATACAGGCAGAGGAAGTTTAGCTGTGATCACAATGGGAGAATGCAGAGGAACACTGCCTTACCACTTTGTACAGGTTACTTTGAATTTTTTTTATGAGACTAAATACCGTCTGTGACAGAATCACTGTCACTCCTTTGTGATGAAATCAGGGTGATCCCGGGAGTGCTTTCCTCCACACTCAGGCAGCATTGTTTTCACTTTTCAAACTTTTTTTGAAAAAGTGTAATGTGGGCATAATTTGAAAATAAAGTTAACAGTTACTAAATATACATCGATTTCACTTTAAAACTGAAAGTGAAGTGCTGCGTCAAGCAGAGTGCCAAGCTAGAGACAGTATGAGAAAGCGGGTCTCGAGAGCAAGTTCTTTCTGAGACGTTTCATGTTTGCCATAATAACCGTCTGGTTATTATGGCAAATATTAACTGCTCCGGGTCCTAGAAAAAAAATGATTGCCAGTAATTATTAATTTTTTGCAATTTAATATATTTTATTGATTTTTCATAAAACAATAATGATGTACAAAAAAATATGTAAAACCTAAACAAGAAGAACTAATTATAAACCAAAAAATAAATAATACATATAGCCATACTAAATAAGCATTTGTCAATGCCGAATGTTGTCTCGCTGGCATTGGCATTGGTAGTGCCAGAGTTAGAGACACATAATAGGAATAGCAGTGAAGTACTGAAGTGACGCCAACCCCACCCCCATGCTGTAGAGACCGACAGGCATTGGGGTGTGCCTTTGGGTCATCAGCTATAATGCTTATGCCTTTGTACCTCACCCTACCCTGCAGACACTGACAAATGTCATGGTGTGCTTTAGGGTCTTTGGGCGTTATACTTGCCCCATTCTATAAGGAAATACCCTGAGGTGGATGCAGTATAGGAGAATAGGGTGAGTTATGTAGCCAAACAGTGCAAGGTACACCACGATGCCTGTCACTGACTGCAGGGTGGGGTGGAATGGCATAAGCATTACAGCCAATGATGCCAAGTCACACCCCTGATGCCTGTCAGCCTCTATAAGATGGGGTGCTACAGTTGGAAACCCTAACACTGTAGGTGTGTGTTGGTATTTTCACTCCAATTTTTCAACATGGGCTGTTTGTGAGCCCACCTCATGAAAAATGACACTATCAGTTTGTTAGCTGAAAGGTGGTTTTGCACAGCAGCTATGCCATTTGGCAACACAGGGATGAAAACATATTTTGGGCAGGATGTGGAAAATTACATCTGTATTGTTCATGAGGAGGTGTAAAAAAATGGCAACATTGAAAATCTGGAGTGAAAATATGAAAAACTGGTGAAGTCATGAGCATGTATGTCCATAACCCAATTATTGTTGGGAGTTTTTTTTGCCACATTTTCAACATAGGCATTTTGGGCCCCCATGAACAGTGGCGCTGTGATTTTGTTAATCAGTCCCAAAAATTGATTTCCCACAGTGACCACGCCATTGTGCACCACAGGTGCAGAAACACATTTTGGGCAGACTGAAAAATGACAGCTGTATTGTTGATAAGGAGGTGTGAAAAAATGCCAGTGTTGAAAATCTGTCATGAAAATATTGCACATTTGCGAAGTTACAAGGGTGTGTGGAAACTGTGCAACGCACGCTTGTAACACAGTCATTTTATGGACTTTCAGCATGAAATTTTCAACATAGGCATTTTAGGACCTCTGCTCATGAACAGTGTCACTGTCATTTCCTCAAATTGTCCCGAAAACTGATTTCGCACAGCAACCACACTATTCTGCGCCAGATGTGCGATAACACATTTCGGCCAGGATATGTAAAATGACAGCTGTACTGTTCATAAGGAGGTGTGGCAAAATGCCAATTTTGAAAATCTGGAGTCAAAATATTACAAATTCACAAAGTTATGAGCGTGCGTGGAAACAGCGCAATACACTCGTAAAACAGCCATTTTTTGGATTTTTTCACCAAATTTGCAACATAGGCTTTTTGAGAGCCCCTCCTCATGAACAGTCACACTGTCAGTTTGTTACTCAGTCCCAAAAGGTGATTCCGCGCAGTGACCATGAAATCATCTTTCGGGACCAAATAATGCCATGACAGTGACTGAATTCATGAGGAGGGGTCCCAAAAACCCCATGTTGAAAATGAGGTGCAAAAATTCCCCAAAATGGCTGAGATATGTACCAAAGTTGAAAAAACCCTATTTATGCCATTATACAGCTTACTGGCATGTCCTCAGTTCATGGTCGGCTTTAAAGAGTGCAGAAGTGTTCCTGTCACTGAAGATCTATTATGCTGACCCAGAGGCAAGTATGGAGGTCGGGGGTGGGGAGGCAGGGTGCACAGTGGGTGGGCATGGGTTGTGGGAGGGGCAGGGAGACCACGAGGGACCGTTTTCTTCTTTCACAGGGTTAAAAAAAACATTGCAGGATGGTTTTCCTTTTTCAGGGAATTTTGCTTGCTGGGGTGGGCACCCAATGTGCCACCTAAGTAGCTTTTTGGGGGATGCTGTAGCTGATGGGGGATTGGACACCCCGTCAGCACACAACATAAAAAAGTGGTGATATTTGTCGCCAGGAGTGGGATCCCCATCGGCAAAATGAATGGTATTAAAGCTGACGGGCATTGGGCCCCTCATCGGCAAAGAAAGACTGTTGGGGGGCGCAAGATGCTGAGGGGGATTGGGCACCCCCTCAGCAAACATTTTAAATGGGAGGGGGGTCTGCCAATGGGGAGTTGGCTCCCCATTGGCATTGTGACAGGCAGCAGCAGCAGTCATTGCCGCCATGTTGCCTGCACGTTGGGAGGCATGTTGTGGTCCCACTGCAAGACAGCTTTGCTCTCATTGCAGCAGAAATTTCTTCCTTTTGGTGGCCACATTAGGGATGCGTGAGGTCAGCACCTGCTGCTGACTGATTGGGGAATGAGGGCCGCACCTACTGATGCATGCCCTGCATTTGCCCAACAGTGACCGCGCCTCCAAATCTGCTACTAGCACAAGATGTTGGCTGTGCATGCACAAGCCAACATAAAAAAGAGACTGATAACAATTGAACAAACATAATACATATAGATGACCAGTAACTATAAAGATATATATTATAGTGGCATGGTAGCACCACTTAGAGTTGAATAGGGGTTTCTATGCTAAACCCCAAACTTTGCACTTTAATAGCTTCAAAATCATAAACATTGTGTGGTTTTATTTGTTTGCTTGTTTTTTTGTCATTGTCTAGCATCCAGAAGGTTTGGAATTTTGCTCTGAAATTTTCAGGTTACAAAGGTCTTGGGCCACGAATGGTGCCTTTCACTGGTTTGGTGAAAAAATATTAATCTATTCAAAAGTTATAAGAATTAGAAATTTCTGTTCTGAGCATGCTCAGTATGGTTTTACCCTGGTAGGTGGATTCGGGGGTTACTTTTTGGAAAATTACACAGAAATATATATACATATATATGTATTTTCCCCCCATATGTAGTTTTACTCCTCCAGCGGAGTTGGCAGGCAGTTCTGGCCCCTTCCTCAGAGGGATTCATCTCTCTACAAGGCTTTCCCCGAATCTACCCAACCAGCCATCCCCCATGGGTAACCCCCCCCATGACAGGGCAGGTGATGATGAGTGCAGGCCTCCGCCATTGCCAGGGAGAGGCACAGGTGCAGCCTGCCAGCTCCAATTCCTTTTTCTGTTTTCTCCACAGATCAACACATGGGCAATGGGTGGGGCGACTGTCTCCTCCTCCATGGAGGCAGTCTTATGTTCTGTGCATGGGTCCACCTCTTTCTAGCATCATGCCTGTGCTGACCCCCACACTCCACTAGGTGTCAGTCTACAGCATGTTGCTGAGTCCTCCCACCCCTGAGGAAGGAGCACTGTAAGCTGACATTCAATTCTTTCTTGCCCTGGACAACCCCCAAGTGACCTGGGTCTGTTCCTATACCTAGGTCACCAGCGTAGTGTGAGGTAAGGCATCCAGTGCCTCAGCCCTCTGTGACACCAGGCAGGCTGTTTTTTATTATATATTTTAAAATCTTTTCTGTGGCTCAATTTTTTTTTTCATATGACCATATGAACAAGGATCCCTTTAAATGAAAAAAGAATTTGGACTTACTTTTTTTCAGATTCCTTTTTCATATGAAGGCATCCTTTTTCATATGAATGAAATAACCTCACAAAAAATAGTCCTTTCATATGAAAAAAGACTCTGAAAAAGAACTATGTCCAGATTATTTCTTTGTATGAAGGCATTCATTTTGTGTGAATGCAAAAACTCATGAAAAAGGATCCTTCATACCAAAAAAAAAAAGAATATGAAAAAGACCTAAGTCCAAATTTTGTTTTTGTATGAAGAGATACTTTTTCTTGAGATGTTTTTGTTCATATGAGAAAGGATGCCTTCATACAAAAAAATAATTTTGGAGTAGTTTTTTCTTCACATTATTTTTTCGTATGAAGGGACCCTTTTTTGTGAAATTCTCTCATTCATACAAAAAAGGATCCCTTCATATGAAAAAAGAATTTGGACTCTTTTTCTACATTTCAACTTCAACAATCTATAACTCCCTCAATATTTGTACTTAATGGACAATCTAAATGGTATATCAAAACAAAGGTCTTCACGAGTACTACAGGAATGACACATAATACTCCCAATAATTTAGGCTCTATATAACAAAGCATAAAAATAAAAAATACAAATTCCTGTAGGATAATATTGGAAGTTTAACAAGCCATACAACCAAGCAAATAAATTGCTTTGTGGGAGAAATGGAAATGCAGTGCCTTCCACACCAGCATGAATGTATGACTCTATGGAGGGATGGAAGTGCAGGGTCCAGAGGGCCCTGCACTCCCATAGACAAATGGATATGTTCAATCTGGTCCCAAAGGGATCTGCATGAATGATAACACAATTATACTATCTCAAAAAGTAAGGAAATGCTTTGCAAAAAACGTTGTTAAAGTAATTTCATAGACCTAAGGTGCCACTTTTGGGATATGGCACCTTAGAGTCATGATATCCACTCTGTCTAATTTTTAAAATTTTAATCTTCAGATGATTTCAAGTGGTAAGGGATTGTAGTTTGGCCCCAACAAGGTGACCAGCTGATCCCTTCCACTTTCTGATTCAGCTACACGTCTCCATGTTCAGGCACGTGGAGACATGAAGCAAGGGACAGCAAGGGGGAGAGCCCCATTGAAGTGAAGAGGACTTTTTTTTAATACAGTATGATGGTAACATGGAGATAAATAAGGGCCACCAATTGGGTAACAAGGGTCTTGTTAGTCAATCAGGGGCCCTTATTAATTTCCAAAGTCACTATCACAGTAAGTAAACAGTAAGGAAAAATCAGTGCCATTCATTTCAAAGGGGCTTGTCCCACACTTCCCTTGCTTCATGTCACTATATGCCTCAACATGGGGGCATATAGCTAAGTCAGAAAGTAGAAGGGATCTGGGTCAAACTACAATCCCTTACCACTGAAAATGGCTGAAAATAAAACATTAACAATTAGACAGAGGGGCTATCACAGACCTAAGGTACCATATCCCAAAAGCAGTACCTTAGGTCTTAAAGTGTACTAAATCACTTGAATGCACCAGTTAGGGTTTAGACTAAAGTGACAAAATAGGGAAATGTGGTATTAGGGTTTCCAACCCTAACAACCTACCCCCACCCTGAAGGCAGCAAAAGGAAAACATTTTATGGTTTCACCTCCCCAACTCTGCAAATCAGGCCTGAAGTGTTCCATGGGATTGTCAGTCTTAATGCTCACCCCATTCTCATATACTCTGCACATATCAACTTCTTTACTGATATATCATCAAGATGTTTCTCATACCAATTTTCCTGTATATTAGCTATGTTTTTCCTCCCCTAGTAACTGTCGAGGTACGGCTTACAGCCTTTGTTTTCCAATTTCTGTGGGTTAGTCAATTGAATCCAGTAACAAATGACATCACCTACCCACCAGTTAAAGTATGAGGCTTGGCTATGTCTAACCTCTTTGTTTTCTATAACTGTATTTTTCTGTTTAGCAATTTGAGGCCAGTGATCATAAATTCCTCAAAGATGTGGGTCCCATGGGTAAGGCAAGGGATATCTAAGCATATTCCTAACTGGGCCATAGGTAAACTGAGAATAGCAAGTAAGGATACACCCTTTTTTCTGATTTATTTAAAAACGCTATTTCATAAAATCAAACTTTGCTGGATAACTATGGATTAAGTACATTCTGATTCTAGAAAACAGGTTGCTATTTTACTATTTCCACAACCTTTGTAGTAACCAAAGACTTCAAATTTGTTTGGCAGTTCAGAATCATATGGCAGTTACACAATTAATGGACAAATGGGTCCTGAAAAAAATGTGGAATATACTTTTGCTTAGTTGCCATGGCAGATTCAACATTAGGGACAACACGAATCATAAATGTGTGTAAGACTCATTCTGTCAGGGGCATGGCTGTAGCCAGGAATTGGAAAATATTGCATATCTGTTCTTAAAGTGCCATTTAGTAAAACCTTCTGGAGTCTGGTGGCACAGACCTTGAAAGAACCAAACTTTAGTACAATCTCATATGAGACTGTTATTCAGGGATTGATTCCTAATGATGGTAGAGCTATCATAAAGTAGAAGTATTATTCTTTTATTGTTCAATCTAAAAAGATCTTTGCAATCGAATACAAATAGACATTAACAACCATACATGTATAGATACATACTTTTACTTAAAAAAAATTATTAAAGTGCTCAAATATGATATATTAAAACATCATTCAATCTATAACTGTTTTAACCCTCATTCTCCTTATCTGTTGTGCATTTACTAAAAAGTTTGCCACTCTAATTATTGTAAATTCATCTTCTGTTGTTAACATTATATTTACTTTTACATTGTCATCACATGTAATGAAAGAAGAAAGAATGTCTGTTAGCCATTTCTTCCTAGCCCCATCATAACAGATGCATCTTAGTAAAACATGGTTAATATTTTCTACCTCTTGTGTCCCACAACAACAATATGAGTGATCTAGTGCCTTTTGGAATTTTACTATAAGTGCATTCAATTAAAAAATTTAAATCCTAAATTTTGCATAATTTTTCTTTGTATTGGATCTTCTAGTACATCCAGATAACATTTGTATTTATGTGTTAGAACATTATTACTATACCACCTAAAGAATTATGAAGTTTTTATTTTCGCTATATCCTCATTATTAGACTTCTTAATAAGTAACTTTTGTATATATTTTTTTATATACTGAGCTGATATGATAATATTTTTAAATGTTAGGTCTAACAGATTTTCAAGTCCAATGGACTGCAGTATTTCCCTGACGTTTGTTAGCCATTGAGATTTCCAGTAACGTTTTACCTCCCACATTTTCTTTTCCTCTAAAGATTTTCTGGCCATTCTGTTCTCCAATTGCCAACTCAGTCTAATCCAGAAACATATTACCCTTGCTTCTGCTAAAGCCCTCAACTTTGGAAGTCCTGTTTCAGTTCTTACATGAATGGCAGGAATGGTAGCTGAAACACCTGAGGTCATTATTACCAAGCGTAATATAGATTTCTCTAATTGAGAAACATACTTGTATTCCCATAATTCTGCCCAATATAAGATTTGGGAATTATATTTAGCTTCTACCACTGATAGTAATGGTCTTATAGAATAGCCACCACAACGCAAATTAAACCTTTTCAAGGTCAAAGCTGTATTCATAACCTTGTTCAGAATTGAGGTGCAGTGAAATATCCAACACTGGTTCTTAGAAAAAAACAATACTTAAATAAGTATAATTTTGTGCAATTTCTAATGGTTGTGATTTTATATATCATTTACCTGTGTGTTTCTTAGTTCCAAATAGCATAATATTTGATTTAGAGTTATTTATTATCAGACTCATTTCATCTGCAAAAGATGCAAGTAAGTCCAATTTACCCTGTAAGCCCACAGCCATTAAGGAGAGTAATACAAGATCATCTGCATATGCCAGACCTGGACATATTTCTTTGCCAATCCTTCATGAGTCTGTATAAAAATTTGGTAAAATATTTAGCAATGGGTCAATATAAATTGAGAATAATGTGGGAGCTAAAATACACCCTTGTCTTATGCCCATATTTGTTAAGAATGGGGCAAATAGATTACCTGCCAAATCCATCCTAACCTGTGCCCATGTTTTATCCAGAGTTGAATAAATTTGATGAAAACCTGCTTGGAGTGGTGACAGACCCCCTCTTCTGTTAATGTCATTTGTGATATGCCCAATAATATTCTGGCAAAAATCTTCCCTATTATATCTAGGAGGCTTATAGTTCTGTAGCTTTTTGGTTCTTGTTTATTACCCTTTTTATAGATATGTATTATTACTGCCCCTCTCCAGGAATCAGAAATGTAGTTCTCGAAAATACACAACAGTTTTATCCATTTTTGTATCTCACACTTGAATAATTCACCCGGCATCATTTCAGTGCCTAGTGCTTTATTCTTTTTTTAATTTTCTATTGCATCCCTCACCTCTACTTCTTAGATTGGTAAAAAAATCAGTTTAATCATGACTTTATCCAATTCAAGTCATACTCTTTTTTCATGTTTATTTAACATTACTTCTGAGAAATATTTGACACACTTTTCTGGAGAGACATAGTTTTCTATTTCAACTATGAGGTATTTGCAACCATGAGCCACTAGTGTCCAAAACCTTTTACTATCTTTTGACTCAATAGCTTTCAATCATGCATTCTTACTGTAGAACATAATATTCTTCTTCTTTCAGCTTAAAAGATTTCTATAATTTTTTTCTAGTGATTTTCAAAATGTCTTTTCCTTGGTGTGTACAGTTTTGTCTATATTGTCTTATACATTTCATTAATTGGCTTTTCATAGACTTACATTCATTATCAAACCAGCTCACAAATGAGATTTTAGACTACCATTTTTATACAATCATGTTTGTATCTGTCCAAAAAAATTATTTGTTTCGTAAATCATTTGAGAGTCCCAATTCTCTGTTTTATCTATTGTATTTTCAAGAAAAATTTCTAAGTGGTCTTTTATATAAGATTCAACCATTTCTGCCCATGACAATCTTTTTCTATACATAATTTCCATTTATTTTATATTTATGCTGGTTTTTACCAAGTATGCACTACTATCTATTAGTGTTGTATGAAAGACCACTTGTAGGTGATCACTAGTTTTTCTAATTGGAACAAGTAGGTAGTTCCACCAATCTACTGGACCTCTCCAGCATACCAGATCCAGCACTGTATTTCCCTTATCTGAAAGAAAAGTGACTGCCCCTTTCAAACAACATGAAATCTTGCTGTATTCTTACTATTGCAGTTAGGTCCTGCCTTTCAACTGCCCCGGAGAACAAAGAGTTAACTTTCCATGGCCAGCATGGAATGTTTAGCGCAAGCTCAGTTGAAGCCCCTGTCTACTGTTGTTTAATCTCCAACCGTCAGATTCTTTACTCTGCCTCATTGAACAGTCGCTCCGGAGATTTCTCCTTTGCTCAGTTCAAAAAAAGTCGGTTAAAGTGTCATTTTTCACTCGGTTTCTACCAAATTTCTGCTACCAAATCCGTCGGTTTAAGTCTCTGTCTGTGGTACCGTGAGTACTAGATAGGTTTTACATTTAGTTTCTGTGTGGAACTTGTAAATTTTGGATCGGTTTGGCTGAACTGATCAGTTTAGTTTTAAAAAAGTTTGTGAATTTACTTAGAGTGTGGTAACCGGTCCGTATCAGTTCTAAAAAAAACAGATTTTATTACCTTTTTTTCCAAGACCCATAACATGGTCAGAAACCAATAAGGGAATCTTGCCTGGCAGATTGCTGAAAAAAGGGTAAGTTTTGGATAGGACTGGCCATGTCTGAGAAACCCAAGAAAAAAACCAGGCCCACTGGGTTTCAGCACTGCAGTGTGTGTGGGGAAGCCTTTGCTAAGGCTGAGCCCCACACCACCTGTGTTTATTGTCTGGGGTTTGATCACCTCGATTCAGACTGCCATATTTGTAAGAATTTTCCCAAAGCTACCCTGGATAAGAGAGTAGGTAGACTGAGGGAAAGGGAGTCTGAGAAGTCCACTGACCCAGATGGCCAGCCCGGTTCGGTTCCAACCGAATCAGAAGGAGTGCCCTCTGACCAGGGCGAAACTTCTTCAGGCAAAAGGAGAGCCGATTCTGAGGAGTCGGTTCCAGTTAAAAGGAAGAGAAGAGATAAATCATCCGGTTCAGATCCATAAATTCATACTCTGACCACTGAAGAGATAGCCAAAGCGATAAGAAAAGTGCAATCGCTCATTTCGGTTCCGGCCGAACCGGCACCATCTGGCAGGGGCTCGGTTCGGTTGGTCCCCCCGGTTCCGGATTACACTTCAGAGGAATTTTATGAACTGGAGGAGGAAGAGGGAGAGTATGAGGATGCTGATGGTGATTATGAAAGTCTTCATGTGCCTATTGACCCGGACATCTCCCCAGACAAAGCTTCAGGTGTTTCTCCTCCTAGGCTTTCTGAGTCCCCTTCCCACTTTATGTTTTACAAAAAAGTGGCTGAAACCCTCCAGCTTCCAATGGAAGAAGCAGTAGAGGATCAGGAGGAGCCTGATTTTGTTGAAATGATGGCAATCCCAGAGTCTAGGAGACTGTCTATTCCCCTCCATAAATCTTTTGGGAAACAGACAATTAAAATTCTAAAGACTCCTAACTCCATACCTCCTGTGGACAGAAGAATGGACAAGAGGTACACCCTTTCAGGCTCAGACACGGAGTTTCTTTCTCAGCAATGCAGCCATGTTAGGGTAGTGCAGGCTGCTGCCTGTGATAAGGCAAATATTCCCTTGGCTTCACACCCCCCAGATAAGGACTCCAGAAGGATTGATGCCATGGAAAAGAAGCAGTACATGGCATCATTTTTGGGACTCAGGCAGGTTAACTATATGGCCTAGACAGCAAGATCTAGAAGTCCAGATGGGATACTGTGCTGGCTCTGGCTAAACAAGCCCCAGACCAGCTTGCCAAGGAGCTGGAGCAGGTGGCTGCAGATGGGATTGAGGCATCCAAGGTGCAATTTCATGCTGTTGTGGACTCCAATGATGTTTCATCTAGAGTCATGGCTACATTTGTGGCCCTTCGGAGGATGGCTTGACTCAGATGTACTAGCCTATCACAGGATACCCAGGCTAAGGCCATGGATTTCCCTGTCATCAGTAGTTCTCTGTTTGGGGATTAGACAGAGAACTACATGAAAAAGATGGATGAGTACAGGACCACCTACAGGAGTGCTCAGACCAAAGAAATGCAAGCCACTCCTCAAAGGCAGCAGTCCAGGGGCAGGGGCATGCCTTTTCAAAGGCCTTTTTACCAGGCCCAGGCCTCCTCTTCTTCCTATGCTCAGAAGGGGTTCTTCAGAGGGAGAGGCAGACAGGGAATGAGCAGGCCTGCTTCCACCCCTCAGCCTAAAGCCCCTGCCAAGCAGACACCCTGATGGGTCTGCCTGGGCTGATTCTCCAATACCCGTAGGGGGCAGACTGGCTTACTTTGTCTAGGACTGGAAGTCTCTGACATCAGACATGTGGGTCCTGGAAGTAGTAAGCCAAGGACTGGTTCTCAGCTTCAAAATATTTCCCAAGATGAGAACCAGATCCTTTCCACCTGCAAATCCATCAGAAACCCTTGCCCTAGAGGCAGAGGTTTCTTCCCTCCTGGCTGTCAGAGCCATAGAGAGGGTTCCTACCGTACACAAGGGCAAAGGATTATACTCCAGGTACTTCCTAATCCCCCAAAACACAGAAGAATGGTGGCCCATCCTGGATCTAAGATATCTGAACAAGCACCTTTTAAAACCAAAGTTCAAAATGGTGACTCTGGGAATAATTCTGCCCTCTCTAAGGCCAGGGGACTGGCTAGCCTTCCTGGACTTCAAAGAAGCCTATTTTCACATTCCCATCAGGTGCTCCCACAGAAAGTACCTCAGGTTCGAGTTGCCTCAGGCCATTATCAGTTCAGAGCAAAGCCCTTTGGCCTAACATCAGCCCCAAGGGTGTTCACAAAGTGCCTGGCAGTAGTGGTTGTTTTCCTAAGGAGAAAAAGATCTCCATCTTTCCATACTTGGACGACTGGCTCATAGTGGGTCAGTCTCCAGACCAAGTCAAGTCACATCTGCAAATAACTCAGCAAGTGCTCACTTCCTTAGGATTCCTCCTCAACTTTCCAAAGTCAGTTCTCGAGCCAGTACAGCTCCTCACCTTCATAGGGGCGGAGCTGGATACAATAAGGGCAAGAGCCTTCCTTCCCCTGGACAGGGTAAGGATCCTTATGGAACTGGCCTCTTCCATCACCCTTCAGGTGTCTCGACCAGCAAGACATTTCCTGCAGCTTCTGGGCCACATGGCAGCCTCTACAGCAGTGGTCCAGGGAGCAAGATTTCAGAATGAGGGACATTCATTTCCACTTAAGAGCCTTCTGGTCCCAAAGAAAGGATTCCCTTACCAAACTAGTCCCAGTGACTCGAACCCTGATCCAGGCTTTGCAATGGAGGCAGGATCAGGACAATTTGAGACAAGGAGTTCCTTTTGTCACTCAGTCTCATTCAGTGATACTCACCACAGATGCCTCCCTGCTGGGCTGGGGAGCCTACCTGGGGGATCTTACCACCCAAGGGCTGTGGTCACCTCAAGAATCTCTGCTTCACATCAATCTCTTGGAACTCAGAGCAGTGTTTCTAGCACTGCAAGCCTTTTCCAAATCTGTACAGAACAAGGTGGTCCAGATCAGAACAGACAATACCACCACAATGTGGTACATCAACAAGCAAGGAAGCACTCAGTCTACAGCCTTGTGCACAGAAGCAATGAAGTCGTGGTCCCTGGCCTATTCCCTGCAAACCTCTCTGATAGCAGTTCACCCCCCAGGGAAGGACAATGTCCTAGCAGATGCTGTCAGCAGGATATCCCACGGCCATCAAGAACGGATCCTAGATCCCCTAGTTTTGAAAGTGATTTTCTCTAGACGGAGCACTCCACAGATAGATCTTTTTGCAGCCCCAGACAATCACCAACTTCCTCTCTTTTGTTGCAGACCCCCAGTATTGGGCTCAGTCCCCCTGGATGCTCTGATTCTGAATTGGGAAGGGAAATTTCTGTATGCTTCCCCCCCTTCCCTCTCCTGTTCAAAGTGTTAGTCAAGATCAGGTCACAACCATGCAAAGTGATTCTGATTGCTCCAGACTGGGCCAGACAGCCCTGGTACCCCTGTTGCTGTCCTTAGCAGTCCACCTTCCCCTGTCTCTTCCCAGGAATTACAACCTGTTGACATCCTCTCAGGGGAGGATTTGGTATCCGAACCTCAAATCTCTCAATCTCAAGGCATGGCTCTTGAAGAGTTAGAGTTTGCTGATCTGCACCTTTCTCAAGGGGTTCTGGATATCCTTAAGGCTTCTCAAAAGCCTTCCACCAGAAAGACTTACAACTCCAAATGGAAAAGGTTCACTATTTGGTGCTCTAATAAGCATATTTCTCCAGAATCTGCTGGGTTGCCTACAGTTCTGGACTATATGGTCCATCTTAATGGCATAGGACTTAGGCTAGCTACACTTAAAGTGCATTTGGCAGCTGTTTCTGCCTTCTTGTCAGTAGGCAAGCCCTCTCCTCTGTCAGCCCATCCTGTGTTTTGTAAGTTCTTCAAGGGATTGCTGCACACCAATCCCCCCTTTAGGGACCCTGCTCCTGCTTGGGATCTTAATGTTTGCATTGCTCAGCTTATGCAACCACCCTTTGAGCCTTTGTCCTCTGCAGAGCTTAAGTACTTGACTTGGAAAACTGTGTTTTTTGGTAGCCATTACCTCTGCCAGGTGTTTCAGTGAATTGCAAGCCCTGTCAGTGGAGCCTGATTTCATCTCTTTCCATAGAGATAAAGTGGTCCTAAGAACTAACAGGAAGTTTTTGCCTAAGGTGGTTTCAGATTCCAACCTTAATCAGTCTATGTCTCTCCCTGTTTTCTTCACTGACCATTCCTCCTCTGGAGAGAGGAGGCTGCACAGCTTGGATGTTAAAAGGGCCCTGAGCTACTACATAGAGCGCACCAAGTGTCACAGGTTTGAGTCCCTCCAGTTGTTCCTCACATATGGAGAGGTCGGTAAGGGCAAACCTGCCACTAAGAGATCTATTGCCAGGTGGCTTGTCTCTTGTATACAATTCTGCAATGAAAAACTGGGTAGAACCCCACCCTCAGACCTGAGGGCTCACTCTACTAGAGGTACAGCTGCTTCCCTGGCTGCTGCCAGGGATATTCCTATCTTAGAAATTTGTCAAGCAGCCACCTGGAAAACAGTCCATACATTCACCTAGCATTACTCTCTGGATATCCAGGCTAGGAGTGATGCTCAGTTTGGCACAGCAGTACTTCAGAGCTTATTCCCAAAGTAGGTTCTGTCCTTCCTCCATGGAGGTACTGCTTGGTAGTCTGCAATAGTCATAATGCAGCAAGACTTCATGTTGTCTGAAGAAAAAATTACTCACCTTAGTAATGTTGTTTCTTCTAATGGAGTCTTGCTGTATTCTGACCTCCCCCCCCGCCTTCCCTCTCAGAACCTGGTTTTTGGGATGTGGGTGGGCAGGAGCAGTGTTGGCACCCTAGGGGTGCCCCTTTTTCACCCTCTTTTACTTTGGGTGTGTGTTGTGTTTTGTTTTTTGTGTTTCCTAACTTGAGTCTTTGCTTTGAAACCAAAAACATTTTTAATAAATTTAGTTGCCAGTTGGCTAGTGTGAGTTTTACAGTTTCTACACAAAACTTCTAGTGAGTATCGCTAGTAAAGATCTGACGGTTGGAGTTTAAACAACAGCAGACAGGGGCTTCAACCGAGCTCACGCTGAACGTCTCCATGCTGGCCATGGAAAGTTAACTCTGTTCTCCGGGCAGTTGAAAGGCAGGACCTAACTGCAATAGTCAGAATACAGTCAAGACTCCATTAGAAGAAACAACATTACTTAGGTGAGTATTGAGTAATTTTTTTCTTCTTGCTTGCCCATTTACCTGTCATTCAGTATATTTAAGCCATTATTTTTAAAAAATTGTCTGTAGCTTTTCACCATTATTATTAAGCTTCTCATCCTTTTAACATCCCGTGCTTCTGGGTAAATCCAGTTCATGACTGTATTGTCTAATATACAGTCAAAACTTCCTACCCTGTCATTCATATCTCCTACCAAGAGTAGAAAATCATCTGGGTAATTTAAGGCAGCCTCAAAGATGCTCTTTTCCAATGAATTCCATACATTTTCATTATAATATAATGACTTAACAGATGGTATATACTGTAACAGGAAATCAGTATTAATTTTACATGGTTTGCCCCTAACCTAATAACCATAAAAAATGTGTTCTTACTTATTTCCTCTATAACACTAAAAAACCCTACCTTAACATGTGGTGTTAGTCCTCCCACTCTTCTACCTTGCTTAGACCCCTTACTACTAGGACACTGACATGTTTGGTATCCATTTATTTTAATATCACTTTCAGGATCATGCCATGTTTCTTGAAGGCATAACTACTATGGATTTCTTAATAAAGTTCAAGCAGCCTGGGTTAAACATGTTAGTATTATATCCCGTAATATTCCATGACACAAAACTTTTAATATTAGTCTCGTTTTCTATTCTATAATGCATATCCTGTTTTGTAGAGAAACATGTTAGCGACAATCTACCTCTAATATCAATCTCCATATTTGTTTCAAGTCAATTCTTGTCTTCCAACACCTGATAACTATTTTGTGGTGTTACAGATTAATTTATATATACCCTATTCTGTCTCTCATTATTTTTCTTATCATTTTCCTTTACTTTGGAATTCTCCTCCATTATCTGCTGAAGGTCAACTATGTTAAAACCCATTTTGTTCAGTTTCTTATAACTGTCCAGAATTTTACTGGCCACTAATTCATCTTTGCACAGCATGTCAACTTGGCTATCGCCTCTCAGACGTCTGTGGCATTAGACTTCCTTTATACCCATTCTACCTAATCTAATTTTCAGTACAGTAGTAAAATGATTACAGATTGACCAAAGCTGTTTCCATGGTGTCTCATTAAACACTCTGGGTTATCCAAATGTTGTTAAAGTCACAAGGTTCTTCTCTGATTATCATAGTCTCTTTCTGTGATGTTATTCTGACCCACTGTTTCATTCCCTAATTCCACATACAATTTTAGTTGTTTCATTAAGTGTCTATTTCTCCAGATATAGTGTGCCACTCTTTTTGGGGCAAAATTAATCAAAACCAAAGCCTCAAAACCAGGATTAAATAGTCTAATAACTTTCAAAATATTGTCATCTTCTATATGTAATTCTAGCATCTCATTAAAATGTTTTATTATAGCCAGCCTGCCAGTGCAGCAGTTGGATTTCTGCTTGTGACTCCAGTGACCTTGGCTCGGGAACAGACCCGGGTGCTGGAGGGCTGGCCAGGGAGAAAGAGAGAGAGAGTGTCGGATGACTGCTTGCCTTCTCTCGGGGGGCCAGCTGGGAGGCAGGGACGCAACCCAATGCTTGTTGACCCCTGGTGGAAGCTGGGAGTATAGCAATGTGCTGGGTCCCAGTGACTAATGGGGGTGTGGTAAACATCAGCGTATACCTTGACATTTGTGACATGCCATGCATCCAGGGAGCAAATGAGAAAAGAGCCCCTCAGCCGACCAGATGACGGTCACCAGCTCCCACTGCCATGAGACCCTGAGCAGTCCGCGGAGCACCTCACCAGCACCTGGTGCCAAAAATTGCACTGGCTACCCCACCAGTGCCTTTCCCTTCAGAGGAGAGGGACCCACCCAGCAAAGGGTTACGTTCAGGTTACACAAGGGGCTGCAATGCAGGGTGATGGGTGGCTATATTGAGGCAGTGTGTCAAGAGAGGGGCATAGAAAGGCCTGAAGGAGAGGCCAGCCTTTGTTTTTGTCTTTTATTCTTTTCCATATCAGTCGGTAGTTTCTCTTTCATTCTCTATCTTTTTCCTTTTCAACAGTGTCATTTGGAATCACTGCCACCAAAAAGTCTGAACTCTCAGCCAGAGCAATACTTTATTGCTCTATCTCATTTATCTCATCTATAATTAATGAGATCGATGATGACATTCACGGGGGCTGAATTTCATTTAATTCATGCAATACATCATCTAATCTGAAGCCATTTACAGTAATATTCTCCTTAATTGTGTCTAATTCACTTCTTATAGCTATCAGTGGTTCCATAAGTTTTAAGATTTGCTGCATGCTGATTCTTCATTATGGCTACAGTCTCCTCACTTATTGCTGTTGGATAATATATTTTTGAGCCTTCAGAATCATCCCCCTTGCAGTCTATTATTGCTTCTTCTCTTCCATTGCCTGCCAGGCTCTGTATTCTTAGCTATCATAAAGGTACACTGATTGTCAGTTTTGCTTGCACAAATTTTGCATATAGCAAGTTAGATGTAAGTACTCTATGTGCAATAGCAAAAACTGATATCTCTGGAAGAGCTGATTATCCTGAATAGGTCTGAAGTAGGTGATGTATACATAGTACAGAGAGTGTGTAAAACTGTCTACATACCTGTTTCACAATCAATTGGAAAACTTCTATGGATTAGTGTGAATCATTAGGACTGAGCAAACCTGTAAATTACTGTATTAAGTATACTCTAGGAAACTTAAAGCAGCAGTGCAATGAAAATGAGCTAACATTTGACCCCCTCCTTTGGTAACCCGTGAACAAGGCAACCGCAGTTGAGCACTTACAAAAACGGCAACTCAGTTGCGGTGCTTGTGTTCAGGGCTACCTGGCAGGGTAGCAATTGGATATCTGTGTGGGTGAGGTAGGGTGACGGGAAGTACATGCGCATACATGCACACATGACTGGGGGGGCGAGGAAGGGGAGGGAAGGTATGTGGGAGGTGTGGTGGGAAGCTGCTGAGCTGGTCTGTTAGCAATGCGGGAGGGTGGTCGGTTGGGAGGTGCAGGGTTTGGGTCCCGCGCAGTGTGGTTCTTTTTTGTTGGCAGGTAACTAGTTTTTTTTAAAGTATTTCACCCCCCTGACATGCACCCCCCCCGGAGATAAGAATCCTTTAGTAGGGGTGTGTGGGGAGCACAGTCACATGCATGAAAAGGAAACCTTTTCCTGTTCACTGCGAGTGTGCATCATCGAAATTCATTTCGGCAATGTACACTCTCCTTAACAGTGATCGCTATTCCGCGATCACCATTATGACATAGAACCCTCATCTTTTTTTCTTCCTAAGCTATACCAGATGTCTTCCAGTTTATTTGAGTAGTAAAATTCAGTTTTTATTATCATTTAAGAATTTTATGAAAGTGTTAAAATAATTATTTCTCAAGAAAAAAAGATGTCTGCCTCATTTTTGCATTGAAATAATACTGAGGACCTGAGAAGGGCAATAATCTAGACAAAAATGCAAATGTACAGTACACAGCACAGGAGGCATCCAGAAAATCCAAAAGCAACATTTTTGCCAATACTTTTCATAACCATAGCAGAAAATTAACTTTTTGCTAAAACTTTTCTTCATTGCACTGCTGTTTTAAGCTTTATCTAATTTCTGAATTTGATACTTTGCTTTTTTTGTTTTGTTTGTTGTTTTCGTGATGATTTGGGGATCTCCTTTTTGGTTTTCTTGTTTTCTTTCCATTTTCTGCAGATGGTGTGGTATCATAAAGTTGCATGTTTTGTTTTGTTTTCTAATAAAAATTGCTGTACTCTTTTTCAAGAAGTTTCATGGGATCTTTAACATCCACCTGAACAATATCCAGAATATTCAGACAAGACTTTGGCTTGACATCTCATCCAATGGATGGGGCACCCTGACAGTGCAACATCCTCCCATAGTACTGCACTGAGGTGCCAGTGTTTAAGGTATGAGCCCAGTCCTGGTGCAGGACTTGATCCCATGACATTTTGGCAAACAGGTAGACATGCTACCAGTTAAGCCATGCTGACATATCAGTCAGTCACACTGGAGCTTCTTCCTTGTTGAACTGAGTGGTTATGCAGCTGGAAAATGGATTGGCAGACTAACTGTAGCAGTGCAAGCCATGCAGAAATCCTATACTGACTAAATTTATTTAACCAATTCTCTTCACCCCACAAGGGAACTTTTCTTCACCTACTCCAATGATAGGCAGTCATACAGGGCTGCATAGCATGGCCCTCTATCTGACAACTCTGGGCAGCAGGATCTGCCCAGGAGGCAGCTGACCCCTCATAAAATCTGAACTACAGTATTACAAGACAACCGCTGCTCTAAAACACTAAAGTACTTTGTTGGCTTTGAAAATGTTTGATTCCATTGGATTCCATCCCAGACAGGCTTTTCAGGCAGGATTCAACCTAATGGCTGAGCTGCAAAAGCACATCTGTATTTGTCTCACATGCAGGTCTGAAATGACAGACTGAGCTTCTTGGGTATTTTGCACATATCCCATATTCCAGATCTACTGTCTATTAACAATTACAATATACAAATTTCTCTCTCTCTCATTGGTTCACATCTGGGTCATATCCCGTTATTCAATTCACAGGCCACTGTCCATCTCTGCAAAGCATGTCCCTGATTGGTTACCTACCATCTGACCTCTGGCTCTTCACACAGTCCTGTGAGTGTAAGCAAAGATGGTGCTGCCCATGTTTGCTTAACACAGTTCAGTGCTTGTTATGTGACTTCTGCCACTCTGTTGTGCTCCAGAGCAGTGTTATAAATTCTCTGGTGTCTCTGACCATCTGCCATTTGGGGGAGGGGGGCAGCAGTGGGAGTCTCTTGAGTGCCATCTGCATTGTCTTTTACTGTCCCCCGGTGCTCTCTGACATTGGTGCTGTGGCAGCGAGCTGGTCCACTTTTATTATTTTAAACAATCTGGTCCATTGATGTAATGCCTGGTCATTTTCCTGGTCCCCCACTGGTCTTGGAGTGGATTTCACCACTATAGTGAAGAACATCATTTGGTGTAAAGAAACAACAAGAACCTATGTTTAGTGAACTTTCTTTAGCTGCAAGGAACAGGAGTGCTAAACAATTTGGACATGTGGCTCAGGAATTTGAAAAGAAGGAAGAACTGTGCTCCCAGGTGGGGATCAAAAATGATAGCCCCCTTTGGTTGGGGAGACAGGTTACACTAGTCAGTAAAATACCCAAGTTATATAATAGCACTGGTTCTCTTCTACAACCCTCTGTGATCCATTCTGTCCACCATTTTGATCATTTACTAATTTTGTTGTTCTTCAAAGATAGTAATTGTTTTGACTACTGCTAATTATGCACTTTTGCAGAACTCTGTAGAGAACTTTTCTGCATTTTAAGTGGGTGTTTTTCTGTGCCTGATGACAACTGGCAGCTACAGATTATCAAACCATAGTGAAAGGTGAAGGACTCATACTCAGTGCAGGCAGTAGCAGACCAACAATACCAGCACTGGGCATGGCGGCCATGTGTACTAAATATATATTTGTACTCTCCACCCCATAATGTGGGATTGTTGATAGCATCAAAATATCTCCCTGTGGCGGAGTCTCATCTTGCCTTGACTTGATATGTGCCAGGGGCTTTTGAGTCCCTTGGCTAGAATGGTACAGAGGGAGGAGTTCAAGTCCAGGTTCAAGTCTGAGGTTGAAAAGGTTTGATCCTGTGGCTCTTGTTGGGATTGGCCAGGTAAACATGCCAGACTCTGGGAATGGCAATATAGGTCCTGAGTTTAATGGGTCACAGGTCTCCTGACAGTTCCAGTTCCCTGTATGCTGGCTTGAACACCATGATAAGATGACACAACAGAAACAGTGACTGGGCCTGTAGGAGGTCCCCCCACAAGAGGTTCATCTGGAAGGCTACACCATTGTCCAAATCCTGATTCTAAGACATGTAAGGTCAGGAGCTGCAGTATGTTCATGGAACCTGGCAGAGACTGAGGTACAAGTGCTTTCCCCTTGTACATGACTCTAGATGCCTGGTATAAATAAGCATGCTAAGACTGATATGAAGCACTGGGAACTGCATGACCATCAGAGCCCTCAGAGCCTGTTCTACTGGTGTGCTTGCCTGGTGAGCTGCCAGGGTGGGACTATGGTCAAGATGTAACCATCCAGGGGGTGATGGAAGCCTGAACCAGGAATTAAGTGAGACACTGGGTACTAGTAGTGCCAGATAATGGTACTCTATATGGGAGAAAAGTTCACATCTAGGCCTGCCTGAGGAGGGAAGTGTATGCAGGGTCAGCAGGGAGTATAGTGAAATATCTAGAATTCAACTATTGTCACCCTTAACCATTTGCTTCTATCCAGGCTGCAAAACTGGAGGTAGCGAGGCACTCAGAGTGTTTTTTCTTGAGTCCCACTATGGGCTTCTGGCAGATCATTACCAAAACAGTGAGTTATAGTCTCTAATGGGAAGTTCCAGAGTCCCACTGTGGACTTCTGGCAGATCATTACCGGAGCTGTGAATCATAGTCACTAATGGGAAGCACCAAGTGCTGCTGATGTACCATCGATACATTTCTGAGGGGCAGCACCTCTAGACATGGGCTCAGTTCATTTTTGTTCTGTGGAAGTCTGAAATCGTCATGGTTCCAAATCTGGAAGTCATTTCAACTTTTTTGGGGAAATCAAACTTCTTCCTGGGTCACACATTTTGGATGTCAAAGTTGCCAAGACATGGATTCCTGTAGCTTTGGAATTCAATATAAAGTACTGCTGGTAAATGATCCTTTGTCCAGAAAATCAAACATGTTAGATTTCCATGCCATTAATATTAGAAGTAAGGTTATTTTCTTCTTCTCCACTTAAAAGTTGAATATGTCTTTTTTCTTGGCGTTTGACATTATCACCTTATTTTTTTCCAAAATGTAGATAATAGAAGCACTGTCTCTAGGTAGTCCTAGGAAGGAGTCAAATTAGGTAGAGGCACCACACCATTTGGAAACAAACTTTTACAGCTATGAGCCCAGGTCTATCTACCTAAAGGACAGACCCTCTAAGCCCCTAAATATAGTTATAGTGCCGGAGCATAGCCATTCCTTGCAGACAGGGGTTACAAATTTAAATCATTAAAGGACCAATATGCAAATGAACTCCACTCTCGGGAGAGCTTGCATGACCATGTGCTGCACCAAGGTCTTGCTGTATATATGTTGAGACTCCATGCAACCATGGCCACTGTGTGTACCCCTTCTGTACCCAGTCCCTTGCATCGGCATGCGATGCATGCAGCCAGGTTGGGCTGGGCATGTGACCCAACCACAAAAGGAATTCAGCACTGCAGAAGTCTGTTAGAAATTATGCAGTCCTAAGGGCTGCAGTAACTGCTACACACACCCTCCTCATGGCTATAGTAAACATATTCTTGACTGATTGGTGACCAGGCTTCCTCACCCTCAGAGCTTCCATGGAAGCTTGTGGGCTGTATGGGTTCGGACAGTGGAAATTCAAACTGCTGAGTGTGATATGGCAGTCCTTGGAGGACTGCTGTGTCCTGCTGGCCTCTGCTCCATGAGGCCAAGAGATCCTGTAGAGAGTCAGCTTAGGCATCCAGATGCCTGGGGTCTGGCACAGTATTCCTTTAAGACCTGCACTGGCTCCTGCACAGTGGCAGTCCATGTGCAGTTCCTGGGGATCCAGAAATCATGGATGCTGGCAGGCATGGATACATTATGGGCTGCACCAGGATTATCATATTTAACTCCATTTGTAATGATAACATGTCATGAGAGGCAAAGCCACAAGTTTGTCATAAGGTCTTATCCTTTCTTGCAGGAATCAGTAAAGATATAATGCCCTCCAGGGTGGGTGTTATGCTGGGATAACATCTTGTCTCAGGTGGTTGGGTTTGAGGCTGCAAGCTGAAGGCATCCAACACCTGAGAAGGGATGTTATCCCAGTATAACACCTACCCCAGAGGGCATTAGTCCTATTATACAATAGCTCATTCACATTAAAAATAGGTAAAAAAAAAAGTGTTTTAATTGTATTTTTTTGGACATTTATACTGTGAAAGGATATGGCTTTAAAAAGTAGTTCCCTTCTGTGGCTTTGTAATGGGTGCCCCTTGTCTCATCCCCCCCACTCTGTGCAGTCATGTTCTATTACAGTTTCCACACCTCAGAAAGCAAATAGTGGAAAAGGAATCCCTGAATTAAGACAGCCATTACCAGAAAATGAAGCTGCTACTGCTGTCAGATTCAGCTATCCTTGGCCACCCCGAACAATCAGTCCACAGCCATCCCTGATGTTGGCTTCCATACTTCCCGGTGCCTGCCAAAGTAAAAGCTGCATTTCCATTTGGCTTTCTTTAATCCAGAGCTCTCAGGCCCCCAAGATGTTGTCTTTTACAAATAAAGAAAAAGAAAAGGAACCAACAAAAAGAAAGGCAAGTGAAATCCGTCTTCATGATTGGCTTCACAGCAGTCCCATGCTCCTTCCTTGCTGCCTGCCTCATGAACGCTCATTGGCTTCACTTCTTGCTTCCTTCTCCTGAATGAAAGTCGATTGGAAATGTGGCTTTTACTTTTCAGGATTTTTTTATTTTAAGTATTTCTTTATTCAGATATTTTTCCACAGAGAGGTCTAAATATCACTCATTATACACAACAGTTCAGGTATACAGGTTACAAAAACAATGTTTTTTTCTTTTTAGTCAAGGGCAGAGTACAGCAAATTCATATAGTTCTTTATATACACCAAGCATCCTCTCTTCCCAACGGTGGTATCAATTAGATTCCACTAGAGGGTTGATTGCCTCATTCTAAGGTATCAAGTCTGTTCTGTGACCCATCACCCAAATCCATTATCTAGTCCAGAAGGCTGTACAATTTTGAACTCTAAGATTAATATTGGCTGTCAATATTTCCATTCTATATATTTGATATGTTATGTCTTCCCAATCTTGAATCGTGGGTGAGTCCTTCAGGAGCCATTTTCTTGTGATAGCCTTATTCGCAGCCAAAACAAGAATGGCTAAGAGCAATCTAGATTTCTCCCCCCGGACCTCAGGTGGAATGTCTAAGATAAGAGCACACCCCGGTGTTAATGTCCCTATCTCTGGGAACAGTTCTTTTAGTGCTCCCCCTATTTCTCCCCAACATGTAGTCAATCTATCACATCTCCAGAAAATATGTGTATGATTCACAATTGGTTCCTTACAGTCTCTCCAGCACTCAGATCCAGCCCGAGTATCAATCTTCCCAGTTATCTGGGAGGTTCTGAAGAAGCGGACAACACACTTCCAGCCAAATTCTTTCCATATAATTGACTTAGGTAGACCTATGAATAGTCGGGTTATTGCACTCCACCCCTTCTTGTATATGTGTACATATCTCTTCCTCCCATTTTCTGAAAGCATTGGTTTGCTTCACTCTGACCTTGTGTTAGGGCCTGATAGATATGAGATATTATGTGCTCTGGAGTGGCTTTTTCTATTGCTTTGATTATGATCCCTGTTAGAGGATGTTGATCCCCCAGATTCCAAGCTACGCCTATTGTATCGTTACAATAGTTCCTCACCTGGAGAAATCTATAACAATCTTGTTTCCTTATTTCAAATCATCTCTCTACCTCCTGGAATTGGCAGAATATTCCTTTTTCATAGAATTGATAAAAACTGTCAAGTCCCAGGCTTTGCCATCTTTTAAATGTACCATCATATCTAGCTAGAGCAAAGTCAGGGTCCTCAGCAATTTTTTGAAATAAGTTTACTACTGGGTCATTTGTATTTTTAATTATTTTCCTCAAGGTTAGTACTGTTTTTCTGGTGTATTGGGATATGATCTCACTATCTAATATAGATTTTGTATGGTCGGCTAAATAGCAATTTCCCTATCCCATCTCTCTGATCCCCCAACTCTATTTCCTTAAAGTGGGGATCCACCCTCCATCTATCCGCTGTAATATATATGAAACCACAGCCACCTGAACATATTTTTCTAGATTCAGGAGTGCTGGGCAACCCTATTTTTGGAAGCTATAGCATCTCATATTTTATCCTTGGTCTTTTCTTTTGCCAGATGAAATCCAAAATCACTTTTTTCCACTGTTTAAAATCTTTCTTAGATGGATAGACTGGGAGAGTCTGAAAAAGATACAGCAGCCTTGGGAAAATGTTCATCCTTATAATATCAATTCTTTAAAGAAGGGTCCATCTCTGTAAATCCTCTCTTATAACTTTAGTTAATGGGGCGTAATTAGCTTCATAAAGGCTTTGAGTGTCTCTAGGGATAATAATTCCTAGATATCGAAGTGTATTACTTTTCCATCTTAAGGAGAACAGGTGTTGGGTCTCCATGCTAGGGTTGTAATTAAAGGTTAATACCTCTGTTTTACTGGTATTAAATTTATATCCAGAAAGAATGGGAGAGGTGTCTTCCTGAATTCCATTAAATAAGCTAGTTAGGGGCTGAAGAATCTCCTTTCTAAATGTTTTATAGAATTCTACTAAATAGCCATCTGGGCCTGGACTTTTATTTGGTTTGGAATTGCGAATAATGAGGTCAATTTCCTGGGAAGTAATTGGTCTTATTAACCAGTTTTGCTGTTTCTCTGTAATTTGAGGGAGCTGTATTTGTTTAAAGAAGTCTCTATACCTATCATCTTCTGGTTCAGGGGGTTGATCGTATAGTTTTAAAAAAAATTCCCAGAATCCTTCTAGTATTTCCTTAGTCCTATTTAGGATCTTTGGTTCTGAGGGTGTTTCATTTAGTTATGGTGGACGTAAGTCAAGCTTTCGTGAGACTAAATGCCAAGACTTTGGCAACTTTACTGCCCCCTTCATAGTACCTCTGTTTTAGATACATCAAGGCTTGTTCAGTTTTTGGTTTAGTAAATCTTGAGTTGTGTCTTGGTTCTGTTTATCTGGTCAGTCAGTGTACTATCCCCCAGTGTGACTTTTGCAATTGTTCCAATTCTTTTTCTAGCTCTTGCTGTCTCCTAGTTCTCCGTTTCTTTTTATAGGTTGAGTAAGCAATGATCTCCACTCTTAAAACTGATTTTAAAGTATCCCATAGTGTTCCCTTGGACACTTCGGGGGAACTATTCTCTTGTAGGATGTAAGAAATCCAATTATTTACCTTCTCCTTGAACTGTGTATCCTTAAGGAGCATGTTGTTAAATCTCCATTGCTTCTGGGTAGTTTCCTGACCTGAGTCCAATTCTAACAATATTGCTGCATGATCGGAAATATGAATCGGCATAATAGTGCATAATAGTTCCAAATAATTGGGGAAAAAAATAGTCACAGTATAAATTCTGTCAGGGAATTTGGCTGCTAATAAGAAGTAACCAATACGCTGGTAAGTATTATGCACACTTCAGAAGTGTGTATATGTGCTTGATCATGGATTACACTGCCTACAAGTGTCTACTAGTACTAGATCTCTGATTAACCTCCTGCCATGTTTCTGCCCCCTTCTGTCTTTAATGGGTCTTGGGTTCGAACTATCCCTCAAGGGATCCATGACTAAGTTTAAATCCCCTCCAAGGAGTAATATCCCTTGCTTGAATTCCATTATTTTGTCAAAGATGGCCTGGTATACGGTACTATCCAACCCTGGAGGGACATATAAACTCATTGTATACAACTGGCCCTTCCACATTCCCCTGATCAGGGCTAATCTACCCTCCCCCTCGTGGTAAGAATCCCGGATTTGAAAGGTTGAAGACCTAGGAATGAGAATAGCCATTCCCCTCCTTCTCCCTCTTGAGTAGGTGCTTACCACTACATGAGACATACCCCTCCCAAGTAACTTTTGATGCTCAGCACTGGATAAGTGAGTTTCCTGAAGAAGGATCAGATGGGGATGCATTTTTTGAAGATGAGAAACAGTTTTAGCCCTTCTTATAGGGCTGCTCAAGCCATTCACATTTTGAGAAACCACCTTGAGAACTAGTATATTCTTTGCCATTTACAAACACTTTTTTGGTGCCTTTATTTCTACTCCATTATTCTCTTTTGCTGATTCTGTCTCTTCTTTGATTTTCATATTGCTCCTGACTGCTTTTCTGTAACAGGATTTAAAGGTATGGCTATACTGTCCCTGTTAACCTCTAAGCAGCACATGCAGTCTCGGAACCCCCTGTCATTTTTATCCCCTCTAAACAAATCACCAGCCCCCACTCCTGTAGAACCTATATACAAATTGACTTCCAAAATCAGAGAACCCCCTGACATAGATGGTCTAAGCTGTTGGATTAGGGCTGTCTGCCTATAACTGTAGGCTTGCAGTTGGGGTATAAAATATTCCCCATTATAGAAATGAAATTTACCCTTTCCCCTTGAGTTCACCACCTCTGAGGAGGGTCAAACTAAAAATAATAAAAACACAAAATATCATAGTACCAATAGTGTTATTACAGGGGCATAACATAGAATTTGAAAGAGCTGTATTTTCCCTCCCCCCCCAGTATAATGTCCTTTGCCAGGTAATAAAGCCACTAGAAAAGTTTGAACTGGGAAGGCTTGAGTTTGTTCCCCCTTATATAGATGGTATATTGTCCAAACGGCCCTTGATCACTGGTTCGTATCCAGGCCAGAATGGTCACTGGTCCTTAGTGCCTCTATCTGAGGCAGTCTTGCCTTCTCTTCATGGTTATCCATTGCCTCTCAGGTCTCCAGAGTGCCTTTCCCTAAGCGAACACTCTGGCCCCCGCAACCAGCAAAAGTTACCAGTGGAGGTGTAGAGAGCTAAAGAACTGTCCATCACAGGTCGGTGTGTCCCCTGACCTCCCCGTCCGGTGGACAAGAAGGTCCGACCCGGGCCCAAGGGTCCCCCAACCGGGTCCCTCCCTTGAGTCCCAAAAAGCTCCACTCAAACCTTAATAGCACCTCTGCTAAGCTTCTATCAGCAGCCTCCACCACAATAATGCAAGGACTTACTACAAGTAGTTTAGTGCTGCTGAGTGGCCGACACATTCATGCCCAAGCCCTCAGAGTTTTCAAGTCAGTAACCAAATTAGAGATTAGTAAAGAAAGAAGGTCAGCTACCCAGCCCCCTTCTCCTCACACTCTTTAGGTCCTTATCTCTGAAATTGGCTTGCATAAACACTTCCTCGCTGTAGGACAAGCTCAATAGGCAGTGGTGGAGTAGGCCCACCAAGAAAAGCACCAGGGAAGTCAACTTAAACATTCAGGAATTATTTTAGTGTCTTACTATGCACAGGACTCTCTGGTACGGTGCCTGCCATGTAGGATTCCCCCAGGCCCCGGCCTAAACTCCCCCCCCGACCACCCAGTGAGGATCTCGGGTGCAGGAAACACAATCAACCCCAACTTGGCCCCTCATCCCACCCGGACAAAACTCACTCCTTCTATCTCTGACCTACTCACTGGGAAGCCTAAATCAGTCACTTCATGGTTGTGGCAAACTGATCCAAACGTTTTTTGATTTCCTCTAGTGCTTCTTGTTGGATTCCCTTCCTGGTCTCTTGTCTGCAGCTGCCCCAGATTCAGTGCTGGCCCAAAGGCCTGGAAGTTTTGTAGGTAGTTCAAAACCTCACTGTCGCAGATCCACCACTGCAGCCATGGCTGAGTCATTAGATGCTTGCCTATTCGGGTATTGAACCACTAGCCTTGAGGGGTAAGGAGGATGAAATTTTAGCTTGAGTTGACGAAGGGGGATATATTCTCATCTTCATTGCGTGGTAGCCCAAGCATAAACATTATCAAAGAAAATTCTCTACTGGACATAGAAAACTTTGCCCATGGACCAAGCCTTCTGAAGAAGGGTTTCTTTAGTATGGTAACTTTGGAAACAAATTATAATAGAGCGGGGCAGGACCTCCACCCAGTGGGCTTGGGGCAGAGGGCCAGTGAACCCACCGATGTCCAATCTAAAGTCGGTCTCAGAGAATCTTTCAGCACCTGCTCAATGAATCCCTCAGATCCTTTCTCTACTATTCTCAGGAATCCTGTACACTCTTAAATTTTTGCATCTCTGGTGATTCTCGCATCTTCCTGTCTCTCCTAGAGCCATGGTAATATTGAGTAGCTGCGAGAGGTAGATTGAATTTGAGCTGTCTCTGCTGCCTGCTCGGTATTGGCCTGTTCAAGAGTCACAACCTGGGATTGTGGGGCTGTCACATCAGCCCGAGGCTCTTGGTCAGAATAAAGTCTTGAAATCTTTTTTGATGTCCTGTAGATCAGTAATTGTAAGGTCCAGTTTGTCATTTAAAATTATGTCCTTACCGCCAGCCCGCTGCATTGGCAGTTAGTTTCCGCTTGCAACACCAGTGACCTGGGTTCGGGAATGAGCCCAGGTCACTGGAGGGCCGGCCGGGGGGGAGGACTGAGTGTCCTCTAGACAGCTCTCCTTCTCCGAGGGGAGGGTAGGGGACTGGTCCAGCACCTGCTGGCTCCTAGCGGAGGCTGGGAGTATCACAGGAAGCACGGCCCAAAGTTAATTGGGGGAGGAGCAGACGTCGGCGTATGCCATGACGTCACTACGCTGCCCCCAACAGAAAAATGGAAAATTGCTCGTTGGCCACCAGATGACAGCTCTCCATTCCCTGAGTGCCTCCAGTACCTTTCCAAGGCCTCCTGTTCCTCAGCAGCATCCCTGGACCCTAAGTAGTGTGCTGGGGACATCCCCTCTCCCCTCGGTGCCCTTCTCCCTTGGAGGAGGGGGACCTGCCTGGCGAAGGGATACACTGGAATATCCCAGGGATCGGCTGCGATCTGAGAACCAGAGGAGGGCTGGGTAAGGGCAGTGGGGCCGGGGGGGAACTTGCAGAGCCTGAAGGAGTGGGGGCCGGGGACATGGGAGGCGGAAAAAAAACAAAAATTATATCCTTATTCTTTTGTTGTTTTCGAGCCAACTTTTTTTTTGGAAGTTGGGATTGTAGCCTGGGACATTACTGAGGCCTCTGATTCTGATCATTCGGGGCCTGAAATTTCTTCCTCGATTGGTAGAGCTGCAAAGCGATTTGAAATACCCTTTGCTTTACTTGTAGCCATCTGAAGGTATTTCTCCATATATTGGGTTGTTCAGGATTTGTTTTGTGGCTTTTCTGCATGAGTAAAGGGAGTCGGGTCAGAGCTCCAGTTTCAAACGGCCATTAACACGAGAGCTGCACCAGAAGTCCTACTTTTCAGATTTCTTTCTTTTTTTTTCACTATTTGCTTTATGAGGTGCTATAAATGAGTGCGGTTACTTGTGTGTTGCCGAGCGGGGTCACGGAAGTCGGCTGCTGATCGCAAAGAACGAAGCCAATCATGCTGATGGCTTGCATTCTGTCAAGCAATTTTTTTTTTTTTTTATAAATTTGATGGTAATGAGTGAATGATTCAGAACTGGATGTTATACTGGGATAACATCCCGGGTCCAGTCCCAGTTTGACCAATCAGGGATGAGCATCCATTCTTGCCATTGTATAATGTGATTTAGTCCAGTGCATCCCATTCCATATGTCGTTTAAACAAAGATAGTTTAAAAATATGGGCCAAGTTTTCATGCATAATTTTGTTACAAAACAATGAGGCAAAATGTGGGTTCCACTGCCGCAGGGTAAAAAAAAATAGCTATACTGAGAAGTGGGAATCTTTGCCACCTTGGCACAGATCCTAGTATGTAAATAGATGTCGAGTTGTGACTACCTACAAAACTAATTGTAGGTCTGTAAAGATCTTGCTGAGCACAAAACATAGTTTGCACACAGTAAAGGTGTACATATGCATTCTGCAATGCTGTGCTTGTACATGCATGAGTTTTTCTGTTGTGAATCCATGGCCCCCCTGCCCCCAACCCATACCTTAGGGCTGCTTGTTGGACCATCCTAACTCTCCTTTGATCTGCATGCATGCCATTTACATGCCCGCCTCATCTACTTCTGTGCATAAGCATATGCACACTTTTTTTTCTGTGCTGGAGCATAAGGGTTCCCATGACTCCCTCTAAGACTGGCTTGAGTAGTGGCAGTTAAGGGACTGTCACAAAATCAGTTTGCAATGATTTTGCAACAGTCCCTTTTGACTGAGATTGCTTTTCTTTGGTAATAGGTTAAGGCCCACTGGGCACAAGTGCCTGTTTTCAGGGGCAACCTGGGAGCATTGGGGTTCACTGACTTGCTCAGTCATACAGTTTGCAAGTGGATGTTATGGGAATCAAACTGAAGTCTTCTTGATGTGCCAAACTCATTCAGAGATCTTAACTCTAGCATCTTGGCTATACTAACATCCCCTCTAGGCTATACTGCCAGCCCATAGAGAACTAAACCCATAGTTTTAAATTAATTATTTAATGAAGATGTAGCTGTTTCTGCCTCAGTTCAGCTACAGAAGCTAAAAGCAGCAAGGCCATCGTGATTGGGCTGGACTACCCAATGGGTAGTTAGATTGTGTAAGCTCACTGGCTAAACTACCTGGTTAACACCCAAAGATACCTATCTGCCTATGACTGTTCAAATGAAAATAGATCTGGGTATTATTCTAACCTCCCTTACTTTAGTAACGTAATCAATTAGGATAATTTGAAATTACCAGACCCAATTACAACATTACTGATACCCTTCCAGGGTGAGTGCAAAAAGGCACTCTAAAAACACACTATGTGTATGCTTGTTGATGTATTTTTGTATGTTGAAAATTCAATAAAATCTAAGGGTTATTATTGTTCCTCATCCATGTTCAAACTTGTAAAGAGTTAGCAGTTTTCAATCAGAAAAGAGAGACAAAATAAATGTTGCAATGCTTGGTGTTTACTGTTTGTAGAGGCTCAGTGTTCCAAACTTTGGAAATTGCAGAACGCTGCCCTTTCAATACATATTTTGAAACCCTGAGCTCCTTGCAAACACTTAAAAATCAAACATTGCAACATTTAATTGTGTTTATCTTTTTAACTCTTTGCCAGCTAAGGCAGAGATGAGGAATGCTAGTAACCCTTTTTTTAAAATCGGGTTGTTACAGGCAGGTAGAAACTGGAATGACTCTGGCTATGTTAAATTAATAAAGAAGTTTTGGAGTGTCTCATAGTGACCCCATAGACAATAATGCATTAGCAATACTGCTGTAGATTCTGCCTCTTCTTTCACATTTATAATGGACAGAGTATTGGAAAAGTAGTAAAAATGTTGGGTAGTAACTACCCTTCCTAACCAACCACCTGTTTTGCATTAGGGTGTTTTAAGAGTAACTTAGAGTAGTTCTGGAGGGACTGCAAAGTAAAATTTAAGGTAGGTTATTTCACTATCCATCCATCCCCAATTGTGACATAATCAAGCACTGTAAAATCATTCCCTTTCACTAAGAATGCCATTACAACATATATACATTAGAAATAAAAATGTATTTTTTATGCATGTATGGTTTTTTTTTTCAATTCTATTTGTCATTTGGGTGACAGGCAGGGATTTGGCCCTCTCTCGGCACCTGAACCACCCATCCAGCATACCACCCCAAGTTGCCCAGACCAAGTGCCCGCAGCTTACCCTCTCCAACAGGGCTCCCCAAAGAGAGAGCCCGAGATGCACTTTGAGGCCCCAGCTGAGGCTGCACCTAGGGCATCATTCGGGTGGGGGTCCAGGGGAGTCACTACATGGCTAGCCCAAGGGTTTTCTGGCTTCTTGCTTTCCCTGGAGGCACAGACATGTAATGATGCCAGCATGGAATGAGCATGCACCCTCACATGCTCTGCAGACATCTGCCATTGCTTCTCCTCTCAGATGTGTTCCTGGCCTGGTGTACACCCATTCGACACTGGGTGTCACTCATGTGCCAGGAGACCACAGCCCTATCCCCACCACCCGGAAGAGGAGAACAGCCCCAGGGACACTCGATCCTCTTCCCCCCGGCCAACCCTCTGATGTTCCAGACTCATTCCCAAACCCGGATCATCAGCGCTGCAAGTGGTACCACTACTGCTGCACCAGTGGGCCAGCACTGCATGTATGTTATTGATGCCACATGTACAGTACATAAATACAGCATTTTATTTTTCATGTACGTATGGCACCAAGTCTAGATAACAGGATTTATTAACATGGTTTATTCCCACTCTAGTTATCTTAATGGGGTTATAGAAAGGACTTCAGAATTCTCTGGAATCCTAGCAATTTCATTTGTAGAAACACATCACCAGTCCCTTAATTCCCAGTAAATGCACAGTTTGTCATCAATCTTTCATAATCTTCCTAATAACAGACTAACTACACAAAAATAAAACCTTTTTTCACTAAAAAAACTTCCTCCATTTTGTAAGCACAATAACCCACTTCAGGACATGCATTTCCTGAGAATTTAATACTTCAAGGTGCATTGAAAGGCACTTGGCACTTGGCCTTGTGCTTTCCAATTCACTCAGAGTATGTATTAATTCTTTCAGTGCATGTTCTGTCATGGGTTATTGTTGTTTACGTATTCCATGTGGCATCCAGAAATAAGCTTTTATTCACTCTGGAATGTTGCTAACAGAGCTGCCTACCAATGAGCGGCAGAATGAAGTGAAGCCATGAGTGCTGGTGCAGCAGTATTGACAACATTCCACAATGAATGACAAGCTTAGTCCGGACACCCTGTGGAATGTTCTGTTTATGCCATGGCCCACATTGCAAATTGATACAGCAGGAGAACCAACGTGATTGACAGTTACAGGAAAATAACATGGGCTGCCAGCTGAATAACATGTTATGCACTCTAGCAGTAAATAACCTGGCAGAATAACATACAGTATTTTATACCCCTGGTGTTGGTATACATAAAGGCAAATAAATCATATTATGAACTGGATAGAAAACATCCAGTTCTCTGATTGGCTGAGAGCTCGTTTCAGTTATGACTAAATATCACCACATTTTCACATTTTAAAAAAAGTGCCGTACATGATCATTGACAGCGCTGTGTAATACTTCGACTCTTAACTCCCTTTCAAACAAAAATATCAGCCACACCAGCAACCACACAGAACAGCATCAGCCACTCTTGCTGTGACCAACAACAACATAACAGACGTCTATTTTATTTTAACCCCCCCCCCACAACTTCAACATAATTTAGACTGCAACTCTCAGTACTGTTCCCACTTGAGAGTAATTAACAGCTGCTAACCACACGGAGAAACATTAGCTGTGTCAACTCCAACATACAGGAAATGCCATCAATCACTGCTTCAAAATCCCTGCCACCCTCTGGTTCTGCCCACTACACTTTTCAATAGACTTACTCCCATGTGCCTCTGTTTGCAACACCACCCATCTAGTACATCACTGCATTCTATACCTGCAGTTCACAGCAGCTCATATCACTGCCTCCCATAGTTCAGGCCACAACTGCAATACATAGGTGTCATGTAAAACTGCCATTTCAGTCACTCACTATAGTGCTAAACAAAACAATTTAAAATGCACTCATATGCCTTCCTAATCTCTGTCTCCTCCTCTGACTCAGCACTTATTTCCAAATGGGAACAAGGACAGGGCCAGAGTTCAAATGCTCAGCTACACACAGATTGAAAAAATGATGGTGGGGGGGGTTGAGTTGCTCCACTTCTACTGTCAGCTGCAGTTACAACAGTGTCACCTGCTGACCACAACCTCCAGGAATTATTTTGTTAAAATGTACTACTACAATACACCCTTAAATAATTTTCACCTATTTTCAGACTGTATGTATTTATTTTTTTATTTATAACAATTTAAATTCAGATATAATAACAATAATACATGCCAGGGTGCGACATGGGATACCATCACTTCTTGGGTGCATGAGACACTCAGTCTGCAGCCTCATGCATCACACCACACCCAAGGCATGACACTATCCCATAATATACCACATCCTGTCATGTATTATTGCTTAATTATCTAGACCTCCCAGTTGACATACCTGAAAATGAAAATGTATTTTCATGTATGTTCATAAAGGCAAAAATATATTTTTATGCTTGTAGGCCATCAACCATTTAGCCGATAAATAGTAGTCTGTGATTTATATTACCCATATGCCTTGGTGTTGTGTAAACCAATTTTTTTTTAGTTGCCCTGTTTATATAATCAGATTAATTTTCACTCAGACCTCTATATCTGTATACAATATTACTGTGTTTGTTTTGTTTACGTCTTTGTCCTTACCTTTACTGTGAAAATTGTTTGTAATTTCTTTGCATTCATGATAAAACTTAATCATGTTACTGTTTAACTTTTCCTGGCATCTTCATGTTATTGTTCATCTCCCTACTATTTATTAGTGTAGCCCCCATCAATTTGGGGCTTACCTTAAGTGTCTCCCAGGGCCTCAGTTATGTCCACTGCCAGGCAGATGTCCTGCACAGATAGTAAAACCATGGTTATTTGTTGCAATCCCATTGATCTGCATGAGAGTGCCATGATGTGTCTGTGCCTGTCCCTTTAAGGCCATAGCCATGTGTATACTGTAAATGGTTTGGGCTGGGTCTGACTGCTTCTAAGCTCATGACCAGCCAGGCACCACTTTAATTTGCTCCACTCTGCAGTCGATAGTGAAGCAGAGGGAGCTCAGGCTAGTACTGTAAATATTTACTTCTAACTTGTAGTTGTGTTTAAATTTGAGTGCTTGTTTTAACCTGCCTCCTTGTGGCTTACTCCTCCAAATGGGAGCCATCATGTTTGATCTGGGACTTCCAAGAATTTGGACCAATTGGGACACTGGGGACCTTGAGGGGTCCTTAGTTCAAGTGCCCCATGGGAAAGTTGTAGTTTTTGTAGTTTTATAGGTTGGCACCTAAACTGACAAATGGGAGCACCAGAACTGTGATTAACAGCTCCCCTAGCCAACCGAGGTCCAGAAAAACCAGACTAATTCAAAAACTGTTAGGAGACTGTGTGGCAGTTGCTGTTAAGAGCTGAGAGAGTGAGCAGCTCGAGCTATTGAAAGGCAGCTTCAGGAAAGGAGCTGAGGAGAATTAGCAGGGAGAGGCCTGGCTTGCCTTTCTGATATAATTTCCAGCATTAGACTGCCTGTTAGCAGTAAAATGGACTAATCAGAAACAAATCTTAAACTGCAGCCATTAGCCCGAGAATCTGAGGGAGTGCAGTTTGAGCTATTGGACCAAGAGGAGCTTCTGTGTACAGGATTAACAGGGTGGGGTTAGCCTTTGGGCATTTTATATCAGATTCAATGCATCAGGTTTTCTCGATGCATGCATTCTTTTCCTCTGTGGTGCTGTAGCAGTGATGGCATACCATGCCCTGGGATATTCCATAAATATATTGGTTTTCATATATATATATATATATATATATATCTATATACATATATAGAAAGAGGTATGATAACTGGATAGCATGCCATGGCGTCCCTTGCTGCTAAAAGGGCTTCTCTCGCCCACAATTTCATCAAGACCCAGTTTTAAGTTCATGCACCAGGCCTGTATAGGGTACTTATTCGTTTGTGTATGGAGCACCCCGCTTCCATGAGATTTAGAAGCAAAAATGCACGTAGTGACCACGTGGTCAAGTGACCCCCCCCATCCCCTTCATTAATTTCCCGAGAAGGCTCCAACTCGCTGGTGTCCCAATTTCCCCTGGGAAGGCTCTAACTTGCTGGTGTTTGATGCTGGAGTCACCGCTCTCCTTGGTGGCGCAGTTTCCAATCACCTTGTGGCAGGCATGTCTCTTCTAGCATGTCGGGCAGGCTGCTGATGCACAAGCTTCCCAAGGGGTGGCACTGCCCACTATGCAGCTCTCTTGGTCCCTCTCTCTCTCTGTCTCTCCCCTGATGACTGAACTTGATCAGTGGCTTCAGGAGAGCATGACCCGCCTTCTCAGGGTTTAAGTGAGAGGAAGAGAGATAAAAGAGTGCAATACAATCAGAAGGGAGGAACAGTCTGCTAAAGGAGGTACAGCCTCTATTTCTGTGCAGAAATCAGACGGGGGGGAGGGGACCCTCAAAGAACCTTTGGCTACTGCTCAGGGGACTCATTGATTTTTCGCCAAGATGAATGATAATTTCCCTTGGGCCTCAGGGGGATCCTCTCCCAAGCAGAGACCTCGAGTCACCATAGGGACACAAAACAGCTGGTGTTTTCCTTGTGCTTTTGGCCTAAAGAATTACTGGAACTACCTCATCAGTTCTAGCTCCTTCCTCAGTGGCCTAAACCTCGAGGTGCCATAGGGATGCAGGACAGCTGGCTCCTGACTTGCTGGCTTAAGGAATTCCTGGGATTACCTCATCAGGCCTAGGCCCCTCCCACAGTGGCTGGCCTAGTAGAGTCCTCACCCCCTTAGACCTAGGGGCCCTCTCCCTCTACTGGAATGTACCCTAGATACAGCTAAGTATCTGAGGGACACGGCAGTAGATAACCCGAATTAGAGCCAGATCTGCTGCCCTGACAAACAGAGCCAGGACAGAGCTATGGCTCAAACTTGGGAAGCAGACTGTGAGTTGAAGAACCTTTACAGAACCTGCCTCTGAAAAGGGATAACATGTTAGGCGAAGGCCTTAAAGAATTCCTGAAACAAAGGAAGAGGCAAGGATCTCGCTAGAAAAACAGAGGACCACTTATTTGCCATCTCCTCAGCATAGATTTCGGGGGAACAACAGGTTTCAGCAGAACAGAAGACAGAATTACTCAAACAATTCCTTTCAGGGTAGAGGCCATAACAACAACAATAATGGTTTCAGAGGTACCTCACAGAGCAGCTACTCAGCATCCAGAGGAAGGAACACACGCTTTGGAGGCATAGGCAGAGGAGAAAAGCCTAAACAGTACTATTTCCCACCAACCTCCCCGCTGCCAAGACAATACTCAGACTATCCGCCTGTGGGCCAGAGACTAAGACAGATGGGTCCTGGAGATTATATCCTAAGGTTACTCTATCGAGTTTTTAAACAAACCTTGCCAAGACAGAGTGATACTGTCCCCCATCGCAAAAGGAGGACCACTGCCCACCAAGTCCAGGAGATCATCCGGGACCTGTTACAAACAACACAATCTGACCAGTACCAGGCCCCAAGGCTGGCATAGGGGTCTACTCCATATTCTTCCTGGTCCCAAAGAAGAACACAGACCTCAGACCTATTCTGGATCTAAAATTTCTGAACCGTTTCATATCCACCCCACAGTTAAAAAGGGAGACCTTTCGGTTGACTCTGAAGAACATATTGCTGGGGAACTACCTCACATCCATGGATCTGAAGGATGCATACACGCACATCCCAATCAGACCCAGCCAGCAGCGCTTCCTCTGGTTCCACACACTGGGCCAACACTTCCAGTATCAGGCCCTACCCTTCGGACTCACTTCGGCACCCAGGGTGTTTACAAAAGTGTCCATTGTTTTAGCAGCCCGACTGTAAGAACAGGGGGTGGGTATCATTCCCTACCTGGACGACTGGCTGATACAGGTGCGCAGCAGCGTCAAACCTCAAAAGGACACGGACACAGTTCTGTCAGCTCTGTCCCAGCATGCTTGGTTAGTCAATCAGGCAAAGAGCTCTTTACGACCATCACAGCGTATAGAGCACCTTGGAGCAGAGATAGGCACAGCCGAGGGGATGGCAAGACCCTCACGAAAATGGATCGACATGATGATATCAATAGTTCAAACACTGCGGTCCATAGCCGAGCTGACCATGGGTCAAGCGGCACAGGTTCTCATCTGCATGGCATCCTGCCTAGGCCTGGTCCCTTGGGTGAGTTGGAATACACTCCCCCTGCAGAACTGCATACTGCAACAAGGCTCTCCATCGGATGATGGCCTCAACAAGGTTGTTTACCTGCCAAAGAAGGTCAAGGACTTCCTGGGGTGGTGGACCCACAGCCAGAACCTCGAGAGAGGCTATCCACTGAGCTGTCATACCAGGTGACAGTGGAGACCGATGTCAGCTTGATCAGTTGAAGTGCATGCATGCACAATTTCACAGTGCAGGGCAAATGGATGAGGGTGGAGGCATGATTGTCCATCAACATCCTGGAAATGAGGGCAGTGTTCCATGCTCTGAAAGCGTTCAGGATAACATCGCCAGCAAGGTAGGCTTGGTAAAATCAGACAACCAGGTCACTGTAGCATACATAGCAAAACAAGGCAGAATGTGTAACAAAAGCCATGCTTAGAGAGGCTGCCAAGGTGTTAACTGGGCACAGTCCAACCTCACCCACCTCCACGCAGTGCACCTGGTGGGAAAGCTGAATGTCAGAGCAGACTGGCTAAGCACACAACCATGGTGCTCGATTACCTAATAAAGGGCCCGTGCGAGCCGGGCCATCAATTCCAACTTTACTGGCTGGTTTGAAAAAAAAAAAAAATAAAATAAATAAATAAATAAATATTTTTTTCTAATAGCAATCTGTTCCGCCTGCAGAATTAGCAAATGAGGTGCCCTGTCCTGCAAAGAACCCTACACCATTTTCACTGCCCAAGGGTCTTTATGAAAACAGTACCAGCCTTTCGCCCCAAGGTCACGCCCACGCTCCATGCAGAACAAACCCTGAAGATACTGACGCTCCACACACAACGGCAACAGGGCGACTCTGAACTCTCCATCTGCTGGATGTAGGGAGTACCGTATCACAATATATTACATGGACACAGACAATTTTCAAGTCTGAAAGACTCTTTATCATGGCTCAGGGTGGCAGCAAGGAATGGCGGCTTCAAGGCCACCATTGCTAGCTGGTTAAAGAGGACGACAGAAAGCATAGAAAGCTAATGGCATTATGCCTTCAGAGGGAATTAGAGCCCACTCAACAAGGGCAGTGGCTGCCTCCTTGGCAGAAAGAGTCAATGTGTCCATGGAGGACATATGTAGAGTGGCAACATGGACCTCGGTCCACACTTTCGCAAGACATTATAGAGTTGAGACTTTATACAGACAAAGGACTGAATTTGCCAGAAAGATTCTATCATCAGCGTGTCGCACAAACTGTCTGCCAGATCACCCTGTCCCGCCCTGATGGATGTTTTGAACTGCTTATTATAGTAACCCATGAGGTATGTCTGGAGGTCATGGAGACAACATAACACAATGGGTGTTTACTCACCTGGTAAAGGGGATTGTGTTAGTTGTCTCCATGACACTCCATGACCCACCCGTCAGGGTGACCATGGCAGAGATCTTCGCTGGACATGTTTGTGTGTGCAGAGATTCTGTATTCCAAGATCATTATAAACTGTTTTGAACACACAGTTGGTTACAGTCGGTATCATTCGGTTACCGATTTTAGAATTGTACCTATAGGGAATAAACCCAGGTGGTGGTTATCCTAAAAGACTGTCTTTTGAATTTTGTGTGGTTATACTCTATATATGTATAAAGATATGGGGTGAAGATGGGAGTCACGAAAGGGGGATCTTTCGCCTAAAACCTTTGTATTTCAGCTATGGAAAAATCAAACTGGAGAATAGGGACTCCTGGGACCTGGGTATGCTGTGAAATTTGATCTGGGTCACATGTGCATCACTAGCCTATCAGGAGGGTTGGGAACCCATGAGGTAATGTCTGGAGTGTCATGGAGACAACTAACACAATCACCTTTACCAGGTGAGTAAACACCCATTATACAATGGCAAGGAAATTTCTTGAATTCTGATTGGTCAGTGTAGCTTGAAACAGTGATGATATTACAGTATAACATCACTGTCTTTGATTAGCATTAGGTCTGCTTGCTGCTCAGCACCACCACCACCTTTTTTCCTCTTCTCTTTCACTAAAAATCTACTAAAACATTTTTTTTTTTTTTTGTATAACATCGAGCCATTGTATAATTGCAAAAGGCACTCCAAGGTGTGTGTTATCTTGTGAATCTCTGGTGGGGGAAGCACTCGGCTTCGCCTCGTGCTTCAACCCACCCCAGGAGTGACATTATTACACGATAACACACACCTTGTCATGCCTTATTGCTTAAGCAAGGCTGTGTTTCCATCAAAGGGTTAAGATGACATCACTGGCACCTTGACAGTGAAGCCTCCGGATTGTACCCCAAAGAGCAAATATTTTATTAAAGAAAGAAAAAAACTACAGAAAATCTAATTTTGTACATTCGTATCACATGCAACATAAGATAAGACACTGTTCTTGCGACTGTGCTTTGTGACTGTCAGATGGGGCTGGCCAAGGAGGTAAGAGGAGGGCTATACCAGTCACTGGTTGTTGGATGCAAGTCTGAGGTGAGGGGGGTGAATTCAGAGCGGGGGTCCTCAGCAGGCATGCGGGTGAGATGGCACTTGATCGGGGGGGGGTCCACTAAACTACCAAGGAAAGGGTATTTATATTTCAACATGGTGAATCTGGGGAGGATATTTAACTAGACTACCAGGAAAAGGGTATTTATGTTACAAATGGGTGATTGGGGGGAGAGGGATCCATTAGACTACCAGGGAAAGACTATTCATATTACAAATGGGTGATTAGGGGGAGGGGGATCCATTAGACTACCAGGGAAAGGGTATTCATATTACAAATGGGTGATTGGGGAGCCATTAGACTACCAGGGAAAGGGTATTCGTATTACAAATGGATGATTGGGGGGAGGAGGAGGATCCATTAGACTACCAGGGAAAGGTTTTGTTGTACAACATGGGCAAATTGAGGATGGATGCAACCATTGCACTCAGATAAGGCAAGTATTTCAGCAGTGGTAAACAGGGTTGCACTGGTGACTGTTTAGTCTGCCGAAAACTAGGAATATACTGCTGCGTCCATTATAAGTGAGGGAATCCTCATTTGCATGGGTGCACCAGTATATTTTGCATGGTCATGCTGCCGGGTTAGTGCGGTGCTCCAGGGACTACTAATATGGCCCCACCCTGAGCACCAGTGATATTCATTGTTAGCACAGTGCTAACCCAGTAAGTGCCACGCTAACCATTTGAATATGGGGCCCATATCACTAAATGATAGACATCCTGAGCTGGAGTTTTCAAAAGGATCTGTAAGAGATCCACCAGACACTATGTTCAAAAGAAAACATGCATCCAAATAGACCAGCTAGTAGATAGTCTAACTGCGTCAGAATTTCTTGTACAAAAAAGACACCACTACAGTAAAAAAAGTTGAAAAGTTGAAAATCACATTTTCAGAAATGTTTTACCTCAAATTCTTACTCTTTGTTGCAAAATGGATGCATCTTTTGAAAATGTCAGCAAGACTGGTCAGACACAATCAGGCAGACACAGACACACAGCATTTGTTAGCATCTGCATCTGATCTTTTTAAAAATCCTACCCCTTGTATGTTTTACTGAAGCCATTACTTACATTTAATGTAGCAGTTCAGTTACTGGATCACCACTGTAACTGCTAAATTCAGGATACTGAGAATAATAAATGTAACCCCTAGATGGCGCTATCCCAGGGGCTACTACCCCTGCCTGATTTGCCACTAACAGGTTGAGGGGCCTGGATCCAATGGCGGGTGCCTCCACCCAGAGGTCAGGGTTTGCAATAGTTAAACTTACTTGGTCACAGCCTCTGGGACACTGCAACCCCTTTCTTCCCACTAGTGGCCCACACAATATATCAGAATTACCTTCACAGTATACACTTACCCCAGGACTAGTTCCGCACTGGGACCTCCTGTGAAATAAGATACAGTGCAACAATCACAGTACAGTACTTTAACATAGAAAAATACCTCAGGCAGTATAACTTTGCTGAAACAAGCAGCTCTGATTTATTTAGGGGGATATAACAAGGACAGGGGGAAATCAGGTTAATTAGCTTATCACTTTACTATCTACCTATGGCTCTGTGCATAGGCCTATCCCTACCAGTTACTGTCCCTGGGTACCCAAGCCCTAGTGGCTAGTCCAAACCGTGCAGCTGGTGAGGGCCCTTTCACACAGTGAAAAGAAAAATGAGTTTAAACAGTCAGCAGTACAGTGATTCCATTTGGATTTAATGTGGCAATTCAACAGGGAGCGAACCTGAATTAGTACTCACGACCTCCAAACAAGATAGGGTCCTTCAACGCTGCAGGGCTACTCTTGAGCTCCATGAGACTTTCACACATTTATATGGTAAAAAGAAAGTACTATACCAGGCAGGCTGCTTCTCTATCCGATCGCAATTACTGCACAATACCTGGAGAACACACAGCAGATTCAGTTCCTGACAGACCGAGTGCAATTCAACAATTTCTCCAGTGTTCTACAGGGTGAGCCTGGTTTCTACTCTTCAGAGATCCTTTGATTCTTTTCAGGAGGATTCAGTCCTAACAAGCAGTTACACAAGCTGCAGACCGGAACTCTGGGCCTTACACACGTTTTTGACTGAAACTGTGCACTGAAGGAGCACAGGGTTTCTTTCCCTTCACTCCCAGAGCTAAACTGAAACTCCAACAGACAAAACCGGCACTTCCTTTGAGTTCCTCCCAGTTCTTGACTGGATTGGCTGTCACTCACAATAGACTGCTGCTGTTGGTCCAAAAGGCGCCAAGTCTAAACTACATCTCCCAGAGTCACTGCCCATACAATCCTCTTGTGGCTGGCTCAGATTATGAGTCCAAGTTCTGATTCGTCCAAGGCACCATTTTAGAGCTAGCTTACCCCACACTGATTGGTCCAGTTCAGCAGTTCAAAACCAGAATGGGAACTAGGCAGACACAGTTCTGACTGCAAAGAAAGCAGGTTAGACAAACTGTAATTTCATTATTACTGTAAATGATTTCTGGCAAACAGTTACATCTTTCAGATAGGTTCCCTTTGCACTCCTAGTGACTGCAAAAATGGAGTGAATTGGCAGCAGCTCGAGTGGTACTCAAACAGAGAAGCACACAGTCCCCCCCATACAAACTAATTATGTCTGCAAGCAGACAGCTCTTAAAGAGACAGTACCAGAGGCTCTAAAAACACTCACTGATAAATGGCTTAAACGCCAAACACCATTCAGGCTTGGAGCATTCAAGCAAGCTCCTGGAAGTCTTTTGGGATCCCCCATTTGCAGGGGGGTTACATAAATATTCCCTTTTAGTCTGCCTATGTTGTCAAGGTTGGCAGTACAGTATAATTACATAATTGGACTCTGCTTTTCTTTTGCCATAGAAAACTTGATTATAATTTGCTGTTATAACCAGTTGATTATAAAGGCTTGCACATGTTGGTTCTTTCTAAGAGACCATGGGTACACTATGCAGTTGGAAAATGAAAGTGTGCCAGATGGCACGTTCAGCTTTAAAGCTAAAGGTAAATTCTTTTGTCATTTGGCAAGCATAATGGACGTAAGTCTGTATAAGTTTTGTATATCCTATGTAACTCTCTGTGTGTATGGAGTTCAGGCTGTGGCCTACTCCTTGCAGATGAGAGAGGGGGTTTGTGCCATCTCTGTAGCCATCCTGAACCACCTCCACCCTGTCAAGGTTCTTCCAGAGGTGTGGCCTCCAGAACTGCATGCAGTACTCCAGGTGAGGCCTTACCAGTGTTTCTGTACAGTGGCATCACTACCTCCTGCCTTCTGCTTGTATGCACCCCAGCATGCCACTGGCCTTCCCCGTGCCTTTGTATTCTGCTTGGACACCTTAAGATTGTCTAAAATGATAACCCCCGGAGTCCCTTTCTTCAACACCCACCCCATCCTGTAGCTCTCCCCAGGGTTCCCTCTTCCCAGGTGCATTATTTTGCACTTCTTTGAATTGAACTTTAGTTGCCACACCTCCAACCATTTTTCAAGCTTCCCCAGGTCTCTCCTCATTGCCTCCACCCCATCTGGTATACCCACCCTGTTGCAGATTTTGGTGTCATCATAATGAGCAGTGTGAGATAACAAGTTTTCCCAATCCTTATGCAAGGGGGGCCTCAAGCGCTCTCCAGTGGTGAAGGAGTATTCATTTGGCAGCTGCAAGAGCACCAACAGCCCACAAGGTTTGTGTGTGTGATAGGACAGAGTCCTATGGTGTGAGGCATAAGGGTGCAGTTTTTGGGTCTCTTGCCCTAGGAAGTGATATTGCATGTCTGCAGGACTCCCAAACCACAGTCCACTAGTTGTCCAGTACTGGACAATATCACAGAACATGTGATCTAGGCCTGATGCAAGGAGTATCTCCAGCAGTCACTGTTTTCCATCAACTCTGTCCTATACAGCCAGAGAGGAATACATAATGCCCTATGGAGAATCTTATATTGAAGAGTTTTTGCCTAAGTTCTCGGGAGGATTTGTATGTTCTAGACCATAGGGCATCCCAGTTTTGCTGTGAAATATCAGTCCAGGTCCTTCTCCCAGGTTTCTCTCAGGCCAGGGGTAGGAGCGTGGCCTTCAGCAACAGAGTGTAGGGTCTTCAGACACGCAGTAGTGTTCTTCAGGAAAGTTAGGGACGTCAACTACTTCTCCAAGGGACCAGGTGAATGAAACATACCAGTATGAGTGAGTTTCACAAACAAGAGGCCTATAAGCTGCAGGTACCTCCAAAACCGGTTTCAGGAGCTGGTATTTGTCAGATAGGTTGGTAAAGATTGTGAAGATGTGGAAATAGACCGATGCAGGAACAGTAAATGAGGTGCATAAAAACACAGGATAAAGTGTTCTTTTTATTTAGGTAATCCAAAACAAAAAAATGAAAACAAATTACTTGTACAAAAAGAAAAATCTTCAAGGTTAGTTGGTTCCAGCAGGTTTCTTAGTTAGGATAAACAAACTTGGCATCAGCATCAATAGGAGACATGAAAGCAAGCACAGTCTCCCAGTAACTTCTCTCTCAGGCAAACTACAATGAACTGGAAACTCATCGCACCAGTCAGCAGGCAACTGACTTCACTGAACTGAAGTAAAAACTGATCTGTCTTAGTGGAGGGTTTATATACACGGCTTGGAGTGACATCACAGACATGTGATCCACCCCTTTTCAGAAAATGTTTATACCTTCTTTGTTATTATTGCTTTTTATCAAGTAACATGAATTAAATAGAGACAAATACAGATAATATTTACATAATATCCTTTCTCTACATAATACTCATCAGAAAACACTTATTTCTATGTACCTATGAAATAGGGCATAATGAAGGGGTTTAGCTCCACCTTCTACTGTGACATCACTCTCTGAAAGAGTATAAAGTTCAGGTTGTGGTCTGGAAGCCCTTAAAAGACCATATATACATACATACAGCTTGCAGCTCCCAGTTAAGGAATGACTATGGTGAGATATTCAGATGCGCCAGGCAGGGCACAAGTCTTGGCACAGGGCAACTGGGATGCGCCAGGCATGGTTCAGGTGATATTCAACGGTGCTGTGCCATGGTTCAGCACCATTGAATATGGCACTGGGTCTGCCCCCACTGCGCACGCGCGAATGGCAGTGCGCCAGCGCAAGTGGCAAGTGGTGAGAAGCAGGGGATGCACCAGCACAAGTGTGGTGCACTAGGCGCAGCAACCGCTGGAGACCATGTTAGATGCAATGAGGCCATTATGCATGCAAGGTGCAATGGGACCATTTGCATGTCATTATGGCCTCATTTGCATGCAGTGCTCTGATCCCCGGCGACTTGCTCCTAGTACTTACCGGGCAATTAATGGCTTGAGGGGAAAAAAGAAAATAGAATTAAAAAAAAAAGAAATATGTAGAATTGGCTCACCAGCATGTGACCCAGAGACAGAAAGAGCAGAAAGTAATATACTGTATGACATGGGTCTGAAGGAAAAGGTATTTCAGCCTGGAGAGAAAGTGTTACTGTTATTGCCCTCATTTGATACAAAACTGCTTATGAAATGACAAGACCCATTTATTGTTCTTAGGAGAACCAGCCCTGTTAACTATGAGATGGAAATTTCAGGAAAAGGTCTAAAATATATAATGCAAACTTGTTACAGAAATTGTTTGAGAAACCTACCCCTGCAGTTATCTAGGTGTTTGTCTCAGGTGAGTGAAGGGAACTGTTATCTGTGCAATTAACTAAGTGTAGAAAGAGATGTAAAATGGGGGACTGGTTTAGCTACAAGAAAGCCAGGTTAAAGCCAGATTTAACAAGATGTGGCAGAGCCACTACAACTGTGAATGCATTAACTAGATAAGGGTGTTTCATGGGCTTAAACATAAACATTTATTTATTTATTTAAAAAATATCAGATTTGACAGTTATAACAATCATTCACTGGAGATACATGGTAGTAGTAGATAAACAAATTACGTAGTTTAGGCACACAGGCACCACATCAAGAAGACCAAAGCAGTTCAAACAATATCCAATAGCTAAAGCAAATAGACATCAGGAGTCAAAGAGAAGCCCAGAGTGTTCACATGAAGGCTGCTGCATACACTAACTGAATCAAAGTATAGTATATTGAGAAAGGGCATATTTAAGCAATAAGACACAACAGGGTGTGTACTATCATGTAATAACGCTACTCCTGGGGTGGGTTGAAGTCACGAGGTGAAGCCGGAAGTATTATTTATTTGCATCGTATTTATGTGATCCACTGGATCAGCAATATTTGCACAAGCCATGCACAGTGCAGATTTTACAGCACTGGTCCTGGTCTGGTGATCTGGGTTTTATCCATACCACACTGCATATGGCTTAGTGATATACTGTACAGATGGCTGCAGAGTCTAACCCATTGCAGGTTGAAGTTTCAGAAAACCATTATGCTACAAATATCAAGACTCACTCCCTCTGTCACCCCCAGTCACAATTAATCCTCTACCAAAGTCTTGCTTAAATACTGGTGCCTCTACATCCACGCCACTAAGTTTTTAATGCCAACATGCTTCTTCTGCTGCTGTGAGTTAAACTCTTTATTTAAAAACATTTTGTTGAGAAATTTTTGTTTTATTATACCCATGGTCAGGAAAAATAAATTTGTAAAAGAAACCAAAATCCCCATTTATCAGTTCATTGAATCACAATACAGCATGTTATGAATTTTTCAGAGTCTATGTGTAACCTACAGTAAGTCAAATAGAAATTAGACACAAATGTCTACCTATTTGCAAGTGAAGCAAATATTGTTATCATTCAGTTGTAAACACCAATAGTCACAGCCAGGATTCACATTGCTAGACTCTGGTAAGTATGACAAGTTTCTAAATACTGGTACCTTATCCAGCTACAGTGCTCTGCTTGGTGTGTGTGTGTGTGTGTGTGTGTGTGTGTGTATCTGTGTGTGTGTGTGTGTTTCAACATGTAACTTTCTATGGTATATTGTATAGCACTGTGAATCCTGGTTGCAGTGTTTTTTCTGTGCTGTGGCTAAACAAGACACTATAACAAGACACTGGCCTGCTGTAGGGGCTATTAGACATCAAACCAAAGGGTACACTGTGAAGACTAACTTAGAGAAGATGCAATAAAACAAACTTGAATGACAGCCCCCAGACATCCTAAAACACCCAGGGAAAATTAGAAAAACTCCTCTAACAGCCTAGGAAGAAACAAAACACTGGATTGAAGTGAGAACTCAGAATTGGTAGTAATACATATATTCCTGATTTTAACATGCAGTTTTCCTTTAAGAAGATTCAGTAGAATATAAACAGTAGCCTAGAACTGGCTGCCTGAGAATGAAGTTGGTATATTATTTGGAAAAAGGGAACTCCACTTCTCAAACTTAAAAAGGAGTAGTCAACCCAGAATGTGCAAAAAACATATGTTATGTAGAGTGTTTTTATACGTATGTTAAGTCCTAGTGTGTCCTTCCCTCTGTCTGCTATTTGGAGGTTTTCCTAAATTGCCTGCTAGCTGTATGGTAGTTTTACGACCCCTGAGGATCTCCTTAACAAATAGTTTGGGATAGGGATAGGGATTTTAAGACCTCTGCTCATGAACAGTGCCACTGTCATTTTCTTAATCTGTCCCGAACACTGGTTTCCCACAGTGACCATGTTATTCTGCGCCGGAACTGTGAAAACACATTTCGGTCAGGATGTGAAAAATGACAGCTGTACTGCTTATGAGGAGGTGTGAAAAAATGCCACTGCTAAAAATCTGGTGTGACAATATTACAAATCTGCGAAGTTACAAGGGTGCATGGAAAGTGTGCAACGCACACTTGTAACACTGTCAATTGATGGGCTATCATCGCCAGATTTTCAACATAGGCATTTTAGGACCTCTGCTCATGAACAGTATCATTGTTTTTATCAGTGATTTCCCACGGCGACCGATCTATTCTGTGCCGGAAGTGCGAAAACAGATTTCGGCCAGCATGTGAACAATGACAGCTGTACAGCTCGCAAGGAGGTGTGACAAAATGTCAATGTTGAAAATCTGGCTAGAAAATATTGCAAATTTGTGAAGTTATGAGCGTCCGTAGCAACTGTGAAATGCACGCTCATAAAAGAGTCATTTTTTGGATTTTTCCCACCAGATTTGCAACATAGGCTTTTTGAGAGCCCACCTCGTGAACACTGGCACTGTCGTTTCGTTAATCGACCCCAAAGAGTGATTCCGTGCAGTGACCGTGAAACCACCTTTCAGGGCCAGTTAATGCCATGACAGTTCAAGAATTCATGAGGAGGGGTCTCAAAAACCCCATGTTGAAAATTTGGTGAAAACATTCCCAAAAATGCCCGAGATATGTGCTAAAGTTGAAAAAACCCTATTCATTACATTATACAGCTTACCAGCACTTCCTCAGTTCACAGTCGGCTTTGAAGAGTGCAGACGTGTTCCTGGTCCAGCGAAGATCGTCGCAACAAGTTCCAGAGGTAAGTATAGGGTGAGAGGGGTGTGGGGAGGCTGGGTGCGCAGTGGATGGGTGCGGGTTTTGGAGGGGCGAGAGACTACGAGGAACCGTTTCCTTTCTTTCAGGTACAACAAAAGCAAGAAAACATCACAGGACCACCTTCATCATTACAGGGGCATGTGGCACACTGGGGTGGGCTCTCAGCGTGCCACCAGAGTCTGGGGGGACAGCTGTAGCTGACGGGGATTGGGCACCCCCATCGGCAAACAACAAAAGGAGGGGGGATTCCTTTCTGCCGACGGGGATTGGGCACCCCATTGACACACAATTAAATGGGGAGGAGGTTAGATATGCCGAATGGGGAGGGGCTCCCCGCCGGCAAATAAACATGGTAGATATTGTTTAGAACACGGGCGCAAGCTGCCGCCATGTTCACAAACAATATCAGAGATCCATATCCCGCCCCGTAATGACGGGTCACCCTCATTGCAGTGGATGGCTGATGCTGCAATGATGAGTGGCCACTGATTGCAGCGGCTGATTTTAAGCTGTGTCACGCTGGCTAAACTAGTGTCAGCAGCAGCTTGCCACGGCATTGGGGAAGTGGGACAAGCCTTTGCAGGCTGTTGGGGGCATTGGGCACAACAGTGCCACGCCTCCACAACCTGCTTCTGGAGAAAGCTGACGCAACATGTTTCTTGCGCATGCGCGCAATCAACATAAAAATGTATTTCTAAACGCATTAGTAACACCAATGCTTTCAAGATTTTAAACTGCTAAAAACACAAACTATATATATGTATAGATAGGTAGAATATGGTAAACAAATATTGTTAATCCCAAAAGTTGAACTTTGTTTTTTGTCTATTTCCTTAGTTTTTAGACACTTCTTAGTCTTTCCTTTTGAGACACCAGGTGACTCTGATAATCATTTGTTCCAAGGGTTTTTATGTCAGTTTGAAGGCATTTTAAATATCTTCTGTTCTAGTCCTTAACAAAATGCAGGGACTCCAGTTGTTCTGTTCCTTGGTCCACATCCCAAACATGTGAGTCTTCTTTCAGGATGATAGATCCACCTCATGCCACTCCCACGTGAATAAAAAAAAAGGTGGGATGGACCTTTTGGAGCTTCTTGGGTGAAGGTGGGGTGGACCTTACTCCCCCCCAAAAAACAATGCTGCCTCCCACCACTCAGGTTCCAGTACTTGTATCACCCATTTAAGAAGGAAAATAGTACCATGCAACCATTGACTAACATGAAAGCGTATTTATTTGAGGGTGGAAAACATTTCTTGGAGGAGGGTAAGGCGGAGGAGACTATTTACACCTTTAGTCAGTTCCAGGACAGAAAACATGACATCACTCCTTTTGTACATGCAATACTCCTGTAGGCTCCGGCCACAGTTGTAAAAACTACCCTAGATAGCTTCTGCCAGACAACAGGCAGAGAACACCAAGAGGAAGGAACTGCTGTTATAAATATACTTCTCTACTGGGATTATATTGCCCTCCTTCCCTCCCCTCTACCTCCCACCCAAAGCCAATTCTACTTTTATAGGCACAGGATTTGACTGACAACAGGAACTTTCTGTTTGGGAGCAGGAAGTGAGCATTTACAGAGCCACAAAAGACTCACCATCCTAGAAGGAAAAGAGTAGCTCTCCGCCCCCTCCAGCTGCTGCAGGTCTGACTCTGAGCAAGTAAGGAGACTACTGAGAAATATAGGAACTTCTTGTCTCAGAACAGGAACATCAGGAGCTTAAAGGGCACAGATGCAATAAGTAAGTAGGGAGAAGAAAAAATAGAGGAAAAAGTAAATATTTCAAACAACAGATAAGGGACCAGAAATAAGACATGATGGGAGTGGTGCAGCGCAGTGGCTGTGGAGCAGCAGTCTTCCGGGAGACTTTCTGGAGGATGCGGTGTTGTCACATCTGCAGGCACCTCTCTGGGCTGAGGGAGGAGGTTGCTCATCTCTAGGATGAGTTGGCCAGGATTAGGGGGACCTCCTCTCCCACCCAGGGACCCCCAGGGCCACTGCCGTTGCCTTAGAGGTTGCCAAGAAAGAAGAGTGGTTGGACCACAGTGGGCTCAGGGAGGGTGAGGGTGGTGGAACAGAGGTGCATCCCTCCAGTTGTACCTCTCCACAGTTCATATCCTGTTCTGGCAAAGTGTGGTTCCTCTGGGGAGGCAGCCACAGTGGAGATCAAGGAGGATGCTGGGAACCTTCACAAGGAGACCCGCAGAAGGGGTGGCATGGGACCACATAGGGAAGAAACAACTCCTGGTGGGGACTCCATTGTTGAGGTAGAACTGGGAGGAAGGGAGAGGGAGGTAAGATGCCTGCCTGGCACCATGGCTTGGAGGGACAGGGAGCAAATCCTCAGGATCGCCAGAGCAGCTGCACGGGGGGGAGCTGGATGTCATTGTCCACCTAGAGACAAATGACCTAGCTGAGAAAGGGATCAGAGCAGTGCAAGAAGAGTTTGTGGAGTTGGGGAGGGGCCTTAGACAAGCAGCATGCACGGAAACCTTTTTGGAGGTGCTGCCTGTCTATGGCATGGGTGAGGCAAGGGTGCTTCACACCATGGGATTCAATCAGTGGTTGAAAAACTGGTGCAGAGCTCAGGGATTTGGCTTAATTGGGGACTTGGGGTCCAATTGGAATGATGCAGGCCTATACTGGCATGATGGTCTACATCTGCCCAGGAGGGGAACCAGGATCCTAGGTGATAGGTTTAAATGCTTCATTGGCAAGCATTTAAACTAGCCAAGGGGGGAGGCACTGGAAAAGAGCAGGGAAATCCTAGCCCCTCCAAAAAAATCAGGGTAGTAAGTGAGTTAAACACCAAGATAGAGATGTCGATAGGGAGAAGGGCAGGGGTAAATAGAGAAAATGACAAAGGCAGTCAGGACAGGGATGGGGCAAAAAGGGGTAAGGCCATCAAGAAATGGAGGGTAATGAGTACCAATGTCCATAGTCTGGGCAACAAGCTCCCTGAACTAGTGGCCTTGATGGAAGAGGGATGCTTGGATATCGTAGCAGTCACAGAAACATGGTAGACAGAGAACCATGACTGGGATGTTAACATTCCAGAGTACACAACCTATAGGAGAGACAGGGAGGTAGAAGGAGGGGGAGGAGTAGCTCTTTATGTAAGGGAAGGGATAAAAGCAATGGAACAAAAGGGTAAATAGGGAGAGAAGAGGCACTGTGGGTCACCTTAGAGACTGGAAATGGCACCACAATCCGCACAGGGGTTGTATACAGACCCCCATATCGGGGGGGAAGGAATGGACAAGGATATGATAGAAGGCATCCTTAGGATGGCAGAGAAAGGGGAGGTGCTCTTGATGGGGGACCTGAATGTGCCAGATGTTAACTGTAGCACTTTATCTGCAGCAACATCCAAGAGCCGGGCCATTCTTGATGCCCTACAGGTGGCATGCCTCAGACAGCTAGTTTTGGAACCCACTCATCAGGCAGCAATCTTAGACCTCGTCTCTCAAATGGGGACAGTGAGAGGATCTCAGATCTAGAAGTGGGTAGCCATCTGGGAACAAGTGACCACCAAACAGTGTGGTTCATGATAAACTCAGCTGCATCACTCTCTGAAACAGAATAAAAGTTCAGGTTGTGGGATGGCAGCCCTTAGAGAGACCATATATACATGCAGCTCGCAACTCCCAGGTAAGGAAATATTATGTATTTTAAACCTCCGAGTTCCCTTTGTGTTTCTTTTGTAGCAAACTCTTCACATTTAGTTTTTAAGGCAAAATATGTTGTTATAAGTACATATGGAAGGTTTCTGTGAGTTTGCAAGTGAAAACTTTTCATTTGAGCCTACTCTTGGCCTACAGCATGCTCTCTACAAGTGCCTTCACTTGCAGGCTAAATATTTGCAGTTTCCAAAAAAATATGCTTCTGGTCTGATATTTTTGAAAGGGGTTCAACAATACAACTACAGCTAAGTGTTTTCTTTTTAGGCCTCCAGGCTTTGTAGGTCCCGTGCTTTCACAAACAGGCAGTTTGGCAAAAAGCTAAATGGCTATGGATTCCCACTTTCAAGTAGCCTTTCAATTTATTTCATTGCTACACAGTTTAAACAGTTTAACATCTCTTTACATTTTGGGAAAACTTACAAGTTCCATAAGAAATATAAACGCTGCGCATATATCTTCTGCATATAACATTTCCTGCTGTCTCCCTTCCTGGAGCACTGGACATTGTTTCTCAATGTGGTTCCATCTCTAATTACAAGCTAAATTGCTCTAAAACTGAGGTAATGCCCTTAAATATGGCAACTACCCATGCAAGTGTGGACACCTGGGACTTCTCTGGACTCAGGACAAACTTAAATACTTGGGGTTATTTCTTAGTACAGATCCAGTCAAACTGAAACAACTTAATCTGGACCAGGTTTTGGGTACAATTCAGAATGACCTTTCTCACTGGTCTTTACCCTTCAGGTCCCTCGCCCTTGATCAGGTAGCGCTGCCTGTGGCCCAGCACAGAAGGTAAGCAGGCCACCCCGCCCTTCAGGACACTGCTCAGATGCAAGGTTCCCTGCCCTCGATCAGGCAATGCTGCCTGTGATCCAGCATGGAAAGCAAGCCAGCCGTCCTGCCCTTCAGGACACCACTCGGACACAAGGTCCCTCGCCTCTATTGGGTAACACTGCCTGCCCCCAGCACAGAAGGTAAGTAGGCCACCCCACCCTTCAGGACACTGCTCAGATGCAAGGTTCCCTGCCCTTGATCAGGCAATGCTGCCTGTGATCCAGCATGGAAAGCAAGCCAGCCGTCCTGCCCTTCAGAACACCGCTCGGACACAAGGTCCCTCACCTCGATCGGGCAATGCTGCCTGTGGCCCAGCACAGAAGGTAAGCAGGCAGCCCACCCTTCAGGACACTGCTCAGATGCAAGGTTCCCTGCCCTTGATCAGGCAATGCTGCCTGTGATCCAGCATGGAAAGCAAGCCAGCCGTCCTGCCCTTCAGGACACCGCTCGTGGGACACAAGGTCCCTCTCACCTCGATGGGCAATGCACACCTGCGGCCAGCACAGAAGGTAAGCAGGCCACCGCCCTTCAGGACACTGCTCAGATGCAAGGTTCCCTCACCTCGATCAGGCAATGCTGCCTGTGATCCAGCATGGAAAGCAAGCCAGCCGTCCTGCCCTTCAGGACACCGCTCGGACACAAGGTCCCTTGCCTCGATCGGGTAACGCTGCCTGCAGCCCAGCACAGAAGGTAAGCAGGCCACCCCGCCCTTCAGGACACTGCTCAGACAAAAAGTGCACCACCTAGCTTCAAGGAACCCCCAGCTCTCCTAGCACTACTTTAATTGGCTGCTCAGTCCGGGCATGGCTCCTCAATGGCCGTCCCCATGCTCCAGCTAGCTTCTGATTGGGCACCCTGTGCTCTCAGCAGTAGGTGCCCATTTTAAAATCACTGTACTGCTAATTTTGCTAAACTCTGCTGCTAAAATTTTATCTAACACTGTAATTTGTCCCGCCCATCCTCCCTGGCCGTACATCTATTAAATATCCTTTCCCCTCCATGCTCCACCCCTCTCCGCCTCTCCTGTGCTTGCCCCTTACTGACCTTCCTAATAGAGTGCTCAGTGCTCAGCTACCTCAGTCTGCCAGATAACCAGTCCTCTTTCTCATTCCCCTCAGAGACTGTAATTGTCATTTTCTGTCACACAGTTAATCTAAACTGCTGTAGCAGGGATTCTCTACTCGAATATTTGTTACTGAGTCAGTACCCCTTACTGTCACTTTCCTGCAAAGCAGTAGTGACCCATTCTCTACTGGGGACATGCTACCAAGCAGCCACCTATGTGTGACCTTCCTTTCCTTGAGCATCACACATCTCCTGCCACTATAAAGCCTCTATTTCCTTTCTCTATAGCTGTCCTGATGGGCACCATCCTGTTATTCGACTTCTCTGATTCAATTATCTCTATCGATCAGGCGTACCATCTCCATTTCAAGGAAGATATTCTCCCCCACTCCCCCTTGTCACCTTCTAGCCCAATCACTCCTGGTACCCTCACACTCTGCTTCCTATTCAACCACGAGCACTGCTTGTTAGGTTTCTCCCTCCATTCCACCCATTCCCCCCTGCCTCCCCCTCCCACCTGCTATGGCCATATCGCCTTCTGCTTTCTCTGCTTCTATTGGCAGGGGACATCAAACTGAATCCTGGGCATAACTCCTCAGCCTCTGGCTCCCCCCCGCGAATGGAATGGACATCTATCACCTAAATGCTAAGAGCCTTCTGCTCAAGCTGGACCACATCCAGGTCTGGCTTTCTCAATGCTCACCCAATATCCTTTGCATATCAGAAATGTGGTTATCCAGCAAAGTCCCTGACGCTTCAGTTGCCATTCCTGGGTACTCCCTACTCCACCTAGATAGGGATAAGTGCAGTAGTGGCATTGCTATTTGTATCCAAGAGTCTCTCACTTCCATCATCATCTTCTTCCAGGAGGTAGTACCAAAATCTCATGAGATCCTACTCTCCAAACTGGTGCTCCCATCCTCATCTCCCCTCTTTGTTGCTATCTGCTACTTCTCCCCCAGCACTTCACCAGCCACCCTGGCCTCCAAACTTGCCACCTTAACTGCCTCGGCTGCCTCAGAAGAATTTCTTATACTGGGTGATTTTAACTTAAACTGGACTGCCCAGAACTCCAAGGCCATCACTCAAGAGATCGAGGATCTCAGCCTCTCACAACTCATTGCAGAGCCCACCAGACTTAACACCTGCTCCTCTAATTATTCATTGCTGGACTGGATCCTAACCACCCACCCTAACAAATTCCCCTCAGCTGGCACACTCCCCGATGACACAGTGGTCGCTGAAGGCACCTTCTGCCACAGAAAGCACCACCACCCCCCTGCCTCACCCACATAAATGTGGTTCAGGTCCCTAAGGTCACTTGACCAGCAGGCATTACTAGGGGACCTCTACATAGCAGACTGGTACGGAGTCTTCTTGGTCCCTGATGTTAACTCGGCTCAGACAGCATTTAATTCCACTTTTTAAGCATATGGAACTCCCATGCCCCCTTAAAAAAGCTGCATCTCCAGCACAGGCACCTTCCCTGGATCTCACCCAAACTGCTGCAGCTATTCAAAGCCAGAGACAAAGCTTGGAAAGTCTTCAAGGCCTCTTCTAATGCCCTGACCTCCAATCATACAGAACCCTGTGGAACGCTTGCACTAAGGCTGTGTGCTCCAACAAAGCAGGTTTCTTCAAGTCCCAGAGAGATGACTGTCACCCATCCCCTGCCACACTTTGAAAAACTCTCCACTCCCTGCTTGGCTTCTCCCAGCAAGCCCCTTGCCCTTGAACTGACCACTTTGACACCAACCCCAATGCTGCTGCCACTTCTATAAACCAAATTTTCACAACATGTGCCCTACCTCATGGGCAGCCACTCACCCCTCTCCCCCCCCCCGCAGCAGCCAATGCTCAGCAATTCCACCCTAACATAGAAACATAGAAGTTGACGGCAGATAAGGACCGCAAGGCCCATCCAGTCTGCCCATTTCTTTTTCTACTTTATAAATGTGCCATCGGCCTTTGCTCTGTCAGTGACCTATCTATTCATAGTCATTTGTATTGCTCCCTTATGCCTATCCCATGCCTGTTTGAAGCCCTGCACTGTATTCATAGCCACCACTTCTTGTGGTAAGCCATTCCATGCATCCACCACCCTTTCTGTGAAAAAGAATTCCTCACATTCCCCTTAATCGGCCTCCCTCTAATCTCATGCTGTGTCCTCTTGTCCTGCTATTTTTCTTATATTTAAACATGTTAGACTCTTTCACCTTGTTTATGCCCTTAAGGTGTTTGAATGCCTCGATCATATCACCTCTCTCCTCCTTTTGCTCAAGGGTATACATATTGAGCTCGTTAATCTGTCCTCATATGTCTTCTGATGCAGTCCCTGCACCATTTTGGTTGCCCTTCTCTGGACTGCCTCAATTTGGTTAATGTCCTTGTGAAGGGTGTGCCTCCAATACTGCACTGAGTACTCAGATGGGGCCTAACCAATGTCTTGTACAGAGGGATTATTACCTCCCTCTTACGACTTGTGATACCCCTACTAATACACCTAACACCCCTAGCCTTACCTACTGCTTTAGAGGTCTGCTTGGATGATTTTAGGTCATCAGTGATGATGATGCCCAAGTCTTTTCTTCCTTTGTGACTGCTAGCAACTCCTCCCAGCCTATAAGTGGCTTCAGGGTTTCTCTTCCCTATGTGCATGATTTTGCACTTCTTTGCATTAAATCCCAGTTGCCACTCTTCTGACCATTCTGCTAGTTTATCCAGATCTCTTCTCATTCTGCCCACCCCATCTGACTCATCTACTCTGTTGCAGATCTTGGTGTCATCTGCAAACAGACAAGCCTTACCCTCTAGTCCATCTGCAAGGTCACTAATGAAGATGTTGAATAGGACTGGCCCCAGGACTGATCCCTGAGGTATCCCACTTGTGACTTGCATCTCTTCTGACTGTATACCATTTACCACCACTCTCTGTTTTCTGCCAGTCAACCAGTTTGCCACCCAGTTGACCAACTTCGACCCACCCGAGCCTACCCAGCTTATTTATCAATCTTCTATGTGGAACAGTGTCAAAAGCTTTGCTGAAGTCAAGGTAGCGACATCAACTGCTCCCCTTGGTCCACCACTCTGGTTACCCAGTCAAAGAAATCTATGAGATTAGTTTGACAGGACCTTCCTTTGTAAACCCATGCTGTCTTGGATCCTGTGCCCTATGGATTCCAGGTGTTGCACTATCCTTTCCTTAAGGAGTGCCTCCATAATCTTGCCCACTACTGAGGTAAGACTGACGGTCTGTAGTTCCCCGCCTCCTCCTGCTACCACTCTTGTGGAGTGGGATCACATGAGCCCTTCTCCAGTCTTCTGGGACCTCTCCTGTGCTCAGAGACTCACTAAACAATTCTGCTAATGGCTCTGCTAGTTCCTCCTTTAGCTCCTTAAGTACCCTGGGATGTATGCCATCAGGTCCCATTGCCTTATCCACTCTGAGCTTATGAGCTCTTGTAGGACCCTTTCTTTTGTGAAGGGAGTAGTGCTCACCTCCTCCCCTGTGTCCATGATGCTGAGCTGTGGGCCCTGCCCTACCTTCTCTTCAGTAAATACTGAGCAAAATATCTATTTAGGATAGATGCCTTTACAGGGTCCTCCTCCTCACATGCTCCTTTTCTCCATTAAGCGTAGTAATACCCCTCTGGACTTTCTCCTTTCACTAATGTATCTATAGAAGTCTTGTCACCTTCTTTACTGTTCGTGCTAGATGTTTCCTCAGTTTGGGACTTTGCCTGCCTTACTGCCTTACCTGCTTCCCTTAGGGCAGTTTGGTATGCCTCCCTATCTTCATCCCGCTGTGTTCCCTTATATTTCCTGAAGGCCAGCCTTTGGCTCTGACCTTTTCTGCTACTGTATTTGAGAACCAAAGTGGTTTCCTTCTTCTTTTGCACTTCCTTTTCTGTCTAACACAATGGGATGTTGCTTCAAGTATTGCATCCTTAATGCTTGCCCACTTCTTGTTCCCCTCACCTGTGTTTCTTTTTGCCAGGGCTAGCTTAACTCTGTTGGCCATCTTATCAAAGTCAGCTCCTCTGAAGTCCCATATTTTTGCCTTGGAATGGGATGATTTAGATGTAGTAGCCAAATTGAACCATACCATGTGATGGTCACTGGCCCCCAGGTGACCTTCTACCTGGAGATCTGTGATCCTTCTTTGTTAGTCAGTACTAGATCTAGGATAGCCCTGTCTCTTGTGGGTTGCTGTGCCAGTTGTTTGAGGCCTCCCCTGCAGGGAATCCACTATGAGTCTAGTTCTGGCAGATGTTCCTGCTGGTATTGACCAATCTGTATCTGGCATGTTGAAGTCTCCCATTATCAGAACCTCCCTTTAGCTGTCATGTTTTGATATCTTCTAACAGTAATGTGTCTATGTCCTCCCCCTGGTCTGGGGGCCTGTAGACAACCCCAGTTCTTATGGCTGTCCCATTTCCTGTTTCCAGGGTGACCCACAGTTCTTCTGGCTCCTTATGTGTATTCTGAATTTCTGTAGCTTTGATATTTTCATTAACATACAGGGCCACTCCTCCCCCTTTTTGCACCTCGGTCTCTTCTGAACAATACATAGCCAGGTACTGAAGTCTCCCAAGTGTGGTTACTGGTAAACCACGTCTCACTAATTGCTACTATGTCGTTTAGCCTCTGACATTATTGCCTGCAGGTCTGGGATCTTATTTCCCAGGCTGTGAGCATTTGTGTACATGATTTTCCATTGGCCAGATTTTGGTGTGTTAGTTGTTGGGTGAAGTTTGGCATTACCCCTGTGCATCGTGATTAGAGCCAAACCTTTTCTTACCTGGTGATGCAAATGAACGGCAAACACACTGAATTCCTGTTTGACCACTAGCTGAGGGGAGGGTGTTCTTCCCATTCGACGTATGGGGTGCTGCACCCCTCTCCCCATTTGCTAGTTTAAATATTCTGCAAAGACGTCAAACTTCTGCCCCAATGCACTGACTCCCTTTAGTCAGATGCAGTCCATCAAATTTAAAGAACTTTCGCTCCCAGAACTGTTGCCAGTTCCCTACAAATCTGTGTCCTTTTTCCTGGCACCAGTCCTTGAGCCACGTGTTTAGCTCCCTATCTCCCCTTCTCTGACCTTCTGTCCATCTGCTCCCCTCTCCCAGACTGGCAGGATCTCAGAGAAGGAGATGCCAGACGAAATAGATGTGTTTGTCACCCAGCCCTAGTCAGGTGTTCCTTGGTCTCCACAACTGACCGGCTGGGAGACATTAGTCCCTATGTGTACTAGGACATCAATGTTTTCTCCTGCTTTGTGAACAATTTTAGCAATGCGGTCAGTGTCTCTCCATGCTGATGTACCTGGAGACATCTGACCATCACCCCTGGCTGGAGATGGTATCAACTCCCCAATCATGGAGTCTCCTATGATCAGAAGTTTTTGGATTTCCTTTGTGCTTGTTTAGTTTTGGTTCCTGATTTGGGTGAGTTTTGTTGTGCTAGCTCTGTGCTGCAGTGTCCTGCTCTGCAGTGTCTTCTGCCTCTTTATTTGATTTCAGAGATAGAGGCAGATACCTGTTTGTAGTGTTTATATGGTTTTGGAGGCAATGTGATGGAGAGCAGAGAGTGATGGGGCACCTGATTTGCTCCTCCTAACCACCTGCCAACCTCCTGGACCAACTACCCTCTGCGGTCGAGGTTTTTCTGTTGGATGCTGGGGAAATGGCAGGTGGTTCTTATAATGTATTTCCTCTTCAATATGAAATTTGAGGCGGCAATCTCTGCCCATGCTGCCGAGCTGAGCCCAAGATCTCCAAAGGCCCAGCATGTAGGACAGTGTCCTAAATCCTGTAAGACTGTCCTTCTGAAAATTGTTCCACAGTACCTGCAGTTAATGAAATCCATTCCAAATAAGTTGCTGGGTTTGTAACCTAGTCAGAGTAATTAAAAGGGAAAAAAAGGAAAAATGCAAGTAATGGTTTAATTGTGCTTTGTTTAACTTGTTATAACAAGTTAAATTACTAGTGCCCTGTAAATGAGATCACCTTGTGGAGGCCCCACTGATCCGCCCTACCTGCTCTGCCACAGGAAATGTCACAACTGTGGTACCTTATAAAAGGAGTGTAGCGGGGTGGTTGGGGATGGGGTGGTGGCTGGGCCCTTCCCTGCCTAAAAGAAGAACCACAGACGAAAGAACAAGGAGGTAAGAGCAGAAACAATCAGTCAACAACAAATGCAGTAACCCTGAAAGCTTATCCTAGTGTTAGATAAAACTGTAAAACCTGTAAAGCACCACCTGTAATAATTTCAGAGAAGATATACCCTGTAAGAAACACTTTGCTCCAGAGAAAAATAAAGCAGTAACAGAAGATTGGACCCTGGCCCAGTCAGCCCCCAACTCTACTACCCCCAACCCACCTCCGCCGACCAATACTCTCTGACACTCCCTCGCCCAAACACACCTCCCTCTCAATACCCTCCTTAGAGGTACTTCGAGCTCTCAAATCCCTGAATTCCTCTAAGCAAAGTCCTGATGGCATTAATCTCATTCTTTTGAAAATATTGGCTCCTGCCATTACACAAACTATAACCCACATATTCAACTCTCTCTCTCTCTCTCTCTCTCTCTCTCTCTTTGTGCTCCCTGCCCAAGAGCTGGAAGTTAGCTAGTCATCTGCCTACACAAAGGGGGTGACCCATCCGACCCTGGTAATGACAGGCCCATCTCCCTCCTCCATGTCCTCTCCAAAATCCTGGAATCCCTTATCTCAATAAGACTAAATGATTTCCTAGCTTCCAACAACATCTTGACCACATACCAAATGTGTTTCCTCTGTCTTCATTCCACTTCTTCTTCCCTTCTTTGTCTCACCGATCACATCAATTCTGCCATGGAAAAGGGTCATTTGACACTGGCTATTTTTATTGACCTAGCTAAGGCCTTTGATTCTGTTGCACATAGACTACTCCTCGATGACTTAGCTGCCATTGGGCTATCTACATCCTCTACCAACTAGTTCAAGGCCTACCTAACAGACTGGTTCTAATTCGTCCCGCTCGGGGAAACCAAATCTGATCTCCTTCCCAGTCTTGCCAGTGTGCCCCATGGGTCAATTCTGGGACCTACCATTTTCTCCATCTTTGTGAACAACCTCCCTCTGCCTGCTCTAACTCAAAATTAAATGTACACCGACGATACTGTCATCTACACTTCCGGACCCTCTCTTGCTCAGGTGAAATCTACCCTTCAAACTGATTTTACTAACACCCTAAGATGGCTTGATGGTAAATCTCTTACATGTAACACCAAAAAAACAGTAGCTATGGCTTTTGTTACAACCCAGAAAGTAGCCAAATTGTTGTCCCCTCCCTCCATCTATGTGCTCGATGACTCCAAAATTGAAGCAGTTGAGTCATTCAAGTACCTAGGGGTATGGTTAGACCCCAAATTGGACTTCTTACTGCACTTGGACTCTATCCACAGCAAATTGCACCCCAAAATGAGTTTGCTCAATAGGTACAATGATAGCTTCTCCCTACCCATTAGACAGGATTTAATTACTAAGCTTATCCTTCCCTCATTCGACTACGCAGACGTGGTCTATAGCTCAGCACCTCATTCCTCTCTTGCCAAATTGGACTCTCTGTACCATGCTTTCTTTTGTGTTGCCACAAATATCCCTTACCGTACCTGTCACTGCCTCCTCTACCAGTCTATCTCCTTGCCCTCACTCTATGACCGGCATTTTGCTCACTGCGCAGTCTTTATCTCTAAATTTTGGTCTAGCACACTTTCTTCTTATCTCACCTTATTGTTAGCCTCTCCTCCTAGCACTGGTTACTCCTGTGTTCAAGGGATCACCGCTCATTTGCCTTGGCCACACCTCGTACACATGCAGGAAAAATAGCCTTCTCCCACCACCTCCCTACTCTCTGGAACTCCCTCCCACGCACTGTGTGATGCTCACCCACAGCCTTGGCCATTAAAATGCACTTCAAGCACCTCCCTTCTCCCCTTGCCATTGCCTCCAACCTCCCTAATCTTCCTAGTCACCCCTGGCAATCACGCCCTCCTGCTACCTCTAGCCCTCTGTACATAACCCTAGTAGCACAGTATCCGGCACCAAATCTCTTAGTTCTTATGTAATCCATGCATTTTCATCACTCTGGTTCATACACTACTGAGGCTTTACCTTTATACAAATATAACCTATGCCTAAGTTGTATATGATGTAACCTATGCTTATTATGTTATCATCCGATGTATCATATGACTAAGCTGTATAAGATGTAACCTATGCATTAAAGTCTTTCTTATCTCTGCTTTGTTTATTATTTATGCTTGTACATGTATGCTGTTCTGACCCTACTACCCCCCTTCCTAGGTGGCACCTGGAAAGCAGAGCCTTGGCTCAGTGTGCCTTTCTCCAGTTATCAACTTTTAAATAAAATAAAATAAAAATAAATACTGTCTATGTCCTTGTGGGGTTTCTTAAATATTCTCAAAATGAATGTTCTTCCAAAGATTTTATATCCCCTTCAAATGCTTACACCAACCCTACCCAAGAAATGGTTTCTCCATATTAACAGGTTATTCTCTAAATTTCTTTGGTGGGGGAAACCTTCTCAGAGAGCCCTAGTCAAACTGATGCGATCACATTATTCTGGTGATCTGAAGGCTGTTAATGTATATTTGTACTATCTGGCAATACACTGTTCTCGAGTATTTCTCCTGGTTTCGCTCTGGGTCACACAGAGCAAGATCAACATACGTTCCCCATTGGTTGTACATTCAGCATTTTCTATGCTCCCAACTAGGACTGGATCCCCAGGCCATGCTATATATTCCACTTAAAAAAACTTCCTAAACTTTAGAAAGATACTCCCATCAGTAACTCTCTCTATGCCCACAACCAATTATGTTTGCTTTTAAATCTGAATCCTTATTTAGATGCCACTCAGCCTATTCTCAGTAACCCTAACTTTAAAATTGCCAGGAAGATACTAACTTGGACAGATTGGCCCTTTCTGGAATCCCTCTTGGTAGATCACCTAGTGCAATCTGGCAAATGTTTGGCTTTCGTGGAAGCTCAACAGAAACTTGGTCTACTCCCATCTATGTCTTTTAAGTATTTTCAAATTAGACATATGCTATTTCAACGTTTCAGTTCTGGTGCATGGTCTGGGTCATATAGAGACCAGTTTTCTCAACTGTGGTTGGCTACCCCTATTTCCCATGTCATTGCCTTCTATCATGCCCAGTTGCAGGAGGCCCTTGCTGAGAGGAAATCGGGCTTCTTCTATTATTGGGACCAAGCCCCCCCACCATGCGGGGTCCTTGTGAATGGCCGCAGCACGGAGGGCTATTTACAAATATATTATTAAATGGGATTGTTACCATTTCATGTAATTTCAAATTCTGTACAACATGTACTACACCCCAATTAAATTATACCGAATGGGTAGGCTGACCTCTGATACATGTACTAGGTGCCAAAAAGCCCCAGGTACATTACTTCATATTCTCTGGTCATGTGAAAAGGTCTTCTGGGAGGAAATTTGGAGGTGCCTAGACCCCTAATTGGGAGTCGACCAAGTTGTCATACCCGAAGTTTGTATCCTAGGAAATTATACTGAGGGATCAATTGGTAATCAAAAGCCATTGCCCTGGTCTCAGTATGTGCCCAAAAAATTATTCTTAGGCATTGGTGTGACCAGCTTACCCCTAACTATCAGGAATGGCTTCAGGAAATCCTTTTTGTGTTACATGCTGAATATTTTTTTTTATTTATTTATTGAGATATTCAGAAAGACCTTTGAGTCAAAGACTCATTTACAGAGGTTCCACATCATACATAGAAGGTATAGGGACAATATATTTTACAGATTGCTGTACATTACATTACCTTACATTACTTAACACTAGTTACACATTTGTTCAGTTAGTGACTACCCTTCCAAGATAACATGATTTACAGTGATTCGCACAGCCATAGGGTAGCAGAGAGGTTCTGAAGGAGGCTGTTTGTCAAATAATTAGCTCATAGAAGCATTAGCCATGGAGGACTCTTAAAGTTGTTCTAGGTCATCGGGGGTGTCAGTTGCAGTCACATAGGTTAGAGGCCTGTAGGTGTTTCTTAGCCTGGCTTTGAGAGGCCAAGCCTAATTTCATCAGTTATTAGGCTGGGAGTGAGTTTCATCCAGAAGGGCTTAACTGAAGGGTCTCTTGAAATTGGGAAGTCTGGCTACGGGGCACCCATAGAAACAGTTTGTTGAGCTATGGGTTGTTCTGCCAGGAGATGTTGGGAGGATAATTTTGTCAAGGGCGGGGGGTGAGGGCTGGGATTATCTTTTGGTCATTAGGCAGGTGTGATATCTGATTCTGTTGTCTAAGTTTAGCCAGTCTGTGGTACTGTAAAAGGAGCAGGTGTGTGTAAAACTATCACATCCAAGGATGAGACGGCAGGCTTTGTTAAAGCACAAGCTGGAGTCTATTTAGGGCCGTGGAGGGTGCGGCACTGTAGATGAGAATGCCGTAGTCTAGCAGAGAGAGGATAGAAGAGTTTATGGTAAGTTGTAGTGCTTCAGGGGTGAGGCAGTGTTTGTACCGATAAAGTACACCTAGTCTAGAGCTAAGGGCAGTTGATAGGTGCAGGATATCTTGATTAAAGTTGAGGGCAGAGTCTAGGTGATCCCTAGATATTTAAAGGTGCTTACTTGTTCTAGGGGGTTTGATTAGCAGTGAGAATTTTGGGGCAGAGGCTCATAGTGTGTTCTGGGGATGGAGAAGATCATGACTTTTGTCTTATTGTAGTTAATTATTAGGCAGTGGGTGGTGAGCCATTGTTCGATTTCATGGAAAGAGTGTTGGAGAGTTAGGTGGAGTTTTAGGGGACCAGATCAGAAGCAAACAGGACGGTATAGTCTGCATGATAGGAGCAGGCTGCCAGGGCAGGCCAATGGGAGTGAGTTAAGGTATAGACTGAATAGAAAGGGCCAAGTATAGAGCCTGTGGGACACCGGAGCAGATTGGGAGGCTAGGGACAAGACTGTGCAAACTTTGACCAGCTGTGTTCTATCGGAGAGATAGCTGGTGAACCAGTTCATGGCATCATTGGAGAAGCCAGGGTAGGCCAGAGTGTTCAGTAAGAGGGCATGGTTGAGTATCAAATGCCTTAGAGAGGTCCACGAAGATGGCACCTGTGAGGTGGCCATGGTCCAAGGCTGAGTGGATATGGGAGGTAAATTTAAGGAGGGCGGTGGTGGTACCATGACCCTTTTGGAAGCTGTGTTGCTGGTTGCATAGAAGGTTATATTTAGTAAGGTGGTCAGTAAGTTGATCAGTGACTATGCGCTCTAGTGCTTTAGATGGGGGGTAGAATGGCGATGGGGCAGTAATTGTTAGTGGATGTGCGGTCCCCACTTTTATGGATGGGTGTGATGGAGGCTGATTTCCAGCGGGAGGGGAATTTCCCATGACAGAGGGAGTGATTGAGAATGAGGGTGAGCGGGGCTAGGACTTCCAGAGGGTAAGGCAGAGAAGTCTCAGGTCCAGGGAATCGTGACTATAGTGATAGTGGCTAATGGCATTGGTTAGGTAGGGCTTGGCTGTCTCCAGGGTAAGGACACGTAGATAAAAGGGAGGAGCAATGGGGGGATGGGAGTAGATATGGGCAGGTGGGGGATAGAAGAAATTGGGGGGAGGACATGGTTGAGATCAGTGAGAGGCAGAGTTTGGGCCGAGGGCTATACTGAGGGGGGACGTGGAGAGGTTTCCGTCTATTAGCATTTGGTCTGGTGGCAGATTTGGGGCTTTGACACAGAGTTCCTTAATATTATTCCAAAATTTGCGCCCAGTGCCCCAGGTGGAGGTTAAGCTGGCTTTGTAATAGTCTGCTTTGGCGGTGCATATGGCCCAAGTGCACTTGTTTCGGGCCTTCCTGTACTGTTGCCTGTCCAGAGGCCATTGGGTCTCATTAGCTAGGAGCCATAGGGCATCACGCTGTCATAGTAGTCCTAGGAAGTGGTCCAGAACCAAGGCATGGTTACCTTTGACATAGTCTTGGTGAGGAGGGCAACTGTCACAGGCAGCATTGAATGTGGTGATAAATAGATCAAGAGCATGATCTGGGTTGTGCTAGTATACCAGGCCCAAGTTTGCATTGTGAGGTAATTTTAGGTGAGGTTTTGAGGGGAGTACAAGACCAGTTGCAGAGTGCTGGAGAGTGGTCACTAAGAGCGTCAGGGAGGACTAGGGTGCTGGTTATTTTGTGGGAGCGGTTTGTGAATACTAGGTCTAGTAGAAAGGATGTCCCTGTGCGGGTGTTAACCCGGGTGGGGGCTGAGACTACGTGCATAAGATTGAGGGCAGCAGCCTCGTTAATGAATGGGTCGGCTGTCTTGGCCAGCCAATATATGTTGAAGTCCCCCATGAGTATTTTTTCATGATGTGGGGGAAGAGTAGAGAGATAGGACAGGATGGCTTGGAAGGCTTGCTTCTGGTCTTGGGGAGGGATGTAGGCAGTAGAGAGGAGGAGAGGGGAGATTGACTTACCTAGAGTTAATTTTAGGGTGAGGGCCTGAGCCCTGGGTGTTAATTGGGGCAGTGGAAGTAGGTGGCCTGAAAGTGAGTCCTTGAGGTAGAGAGTGCAGCTTCCCCCTTGCTTACCCACCAGTCAGAATGAAAGAGGAGCCATCCAGAGAGGTTTACTGCTGAGTCGGTGACAGAGGGGAAGAGACAGGTTTCTCTCAGTGCTATGATATCAGGGTGATGCTGGAGTACCCACCCCTGAAAGGAGTCCCATTTTTTTTGAAGGCTGCAGATGTTGATTGAGGCAATGCGCAGCCCATTGACTGGTGGTAGGTGGGACGGTGGAGCATTCTGTGGGCCTAGGTTGGGGTGGACATTGCCCGTCAGGAGCAGAAGAAGTATGAGTGACCTGAGGTGATTGCTACTCGCTCGAGTAATTGGTCTTTGGCATATTCACTGCGGGTACCCCATGGTAGGTATTGGAAGTTTCAGGGTATGGGGGGCTAATAGGAGGAGAAAGTGGGAAGGGGGGAGATTCGCTGTGGTGTGGATATGGTAGGAGGTTGGCAAGAGAAGGAGAGGCTCCAGAGGGTCACTTGCCATGGGAGATGGTATCTATGGGGGAGGGAGAAGATGTTGGAGTTCATGCTTATGTATGTGGTGTAGTGGGGGGGTGGTGCTGTTGACTGGTTATTTGTCTGTGCTTGTAAAGGCTGGTTGCTCATGTGTAGCATGGGTGGGGCAAGGTGGGGAGTGCCAGGCTGCATGAGGATAGGGTGTGCGGTTATGTTCCACTTTGCACATTTGGAGTGGAAAGGTGGGATGTTAGTGGGACAGAAGAGGAGAATAATGAGGGTATCTAGGAGCATGGTAGGGCTAGAGAAATTTGTCACAGCAATATGAAGTAAGGTCAGGAGCATGAAATGTAAAGGGACCTCCAGTGGTGGGAAAATAAAAGCTGCAAGTGGGAAAGCTGGCTGATAGGTTAATTTTGTGATCATGTGATCAGAAATGTACCTATATATGTGAATGCTGACCAAGGGTGGCAGTGGGGGTGGTGGGGAGCCGAACGTGAGCATTCGTGTGGCAATCCGATGCCTGCACTTGCAGCAATGGTCACAATCAGGTGACCTGCTCCCTGTGTAAGGCTAAGTACCTGGGCAGATTTCGGCACTCCGTTTCTGTGGGGGAGAGCTTGCTGTAGCCCTCATGACCTCCTTTATTTCTAGGGGGGGGTCTGCTGTGGAGGAAGGAGAAAGAGAGAGAGGTTGTTATATAGGTAAGGAGGAGGGGAGTTTCACTGAAGGGTGTTGGGCTGCATCGGGATTTCAGGGAAGCATATCTGAGATGGGTTAAATTCAAAAATTCCTCTTCAGTTAAAGCTGCAATAATTAGATTAGCACAATAGGATTTGAATGCCCAGATGTCTCTTTTTTTGAATATGTCATTGCAAACCTGACAGATAAAAAGGGAAATATACACAGGTCTGGGAACACCTCTATACCTTGTTAACCGTTAACACTGGATGATAAGTGGTTGTTTGGAATGCCCAGGTGTCTCTTTTTTGGAAGGGATGAGTTAAACCCTGCACGGTATCTTGTTTCTCCTATTCAGGACCCTGTTCACTAACCGGTTAGCCAGCATTATTGGGAACGTGGATGCACTGTTCATCCGTAGGCCCTGCTAACTGTAGATCTGGTATAGCATGGTGGTGGTTTTGCCTCTGGAGAAAGGGGAAAGGAGGAAGAAGTGGGGGTCTCATAGGATGGTGGGCAGGCAGGGTCCTGGTTCTCTGTTATAAATGGATTACCATGTATTTCAAGTCTGGAATATTTTGTTGTGATGGTATAATGTCTATAGCACATTTTTGTTTTCTTGCAGACTTATCCATGGATACTCTCAATTCATTGTAATATGCAACAATCAATACCTGTTTTTGTTTTTGACCCTGACCTGTGAAACTTTAATAAAGTTTATTCAGTGGAAAACAAAACAAAACACTGAGCATATTTAAAGGGACAGGCATCACTTATACTAGAAATGAATGCTACCCTGCTATTTTAACATTTAGCACCAATTTATAGTTGCAAGAGATACCAGAAAGCACTGTAGATGGCCAACCTAACAGTTAAGAGAGAAAAATAGTACAGTAACATGAGAAGAAAAGAGAAGTACTGTTGCAACAGTTTTTGATAGAAAAAGTGAAGATTATTGAAGGAATAACACACAAAAATAGAAGGGTCAAGGGGCTCATAAAAATATGGTCCTAATACTGGAATAAGGGTCACCCTATGACATCCAAAATGTATAGGACTCCCATCTGAGAATCATAGAGGTCACTCAGTATGAATTCCAGCCATTTTGCATCTTTCCAGTTTATGGGATGATCCTGTATGGACAGAGTGGAGTTATTCCACAAGGAATAGAATTGAGAGGTTTGAGGGGACCATTCCAGTCCAGGTCTAATTGGAGTGTGTAAGGCAGTGTGAGGCTTTTGATTTAGCTGCCTAGAATGAGAAGAGCAGTGCTGAGTGGGTGGAAAGCCCCATCTGAGTCTGTTCCAGGGACAGCCATTTGGTAAAGTAATCAGAGAGTGGGATTTAAACATGACTCAGGGCTAGCAATTCATGTTGAAGTCTAACATTGGCCTTACCATATACAGTGGATTCCACTTGTATGCAATTGTTTTATGCAATTTCTGCTTGTATGCACAAAACCCAGTTGTCCCAGTTCTCTGCCATGGATATCTATGTATAAAAGTCCTGTTGTGTGCATTTACTTTTTTGGCTGAATGCAATATTTTCAGCTGACAGTCAGTGTAACTGCAGCCATGTCACACCTCCTCTCCCCATCCCGGTTCCCTTCATTGTACTAATTACTTACCTTAATGCTATTTGAGCACACTAAGCACTCCACAATGATCACCCTCTGTTCTGTGTGCTTCATTGTGTGCTGTGAATTACAGATGGAACCCATTAAATTGTACTGTAAGTCCTTATGTTAGAAACCAAAGTGAATGCTCGAGAAAGTTAGTCCCCTTGCATTTCACAATAAACTTAGTGTCTGAGATTGCTGGATAGTGAAATGCAGAGAATATCTAACAGAGTGGGCTGCGGCTGCAATAAATACTGAAAAAGAAAGCTGGTGAAGATGCCTGGAAAGAGGACACTCTGTTATGGTGGTTTACCATGGCTCAAGACAAGAGTTACACCATCAGGCAACATTTTGTTGGAAAAGGCTCACAGTCTGGCACCAGGTATGGGTTTTCCAACCCTCATTAGGCTGACTTTGTAGATGGAAGGACAGAAACTGTATTGCCTACTGCCATATTTACAGGGAGAAAGCAGAGTCGGACACTGTTGCCTCCAGTGGATGGATCAGAACCGTCCTTCTGGCATTATTCACTCAGTTCCATCCACAAGACATTTTAAAAATGCAGGTGAAACTGCACTGTTTTTTTAGAGCAACACTGGGAGGCACCTTGAGTATTTTGAAAAGAAGCACCATCTGGAAATAAAAAGGCTAAAGAGTGTGCATCTGTGGTCTGTGCTAACAGCACCAGGGCTGAGAAATTGCTTCTGATCAGCAAAAGTCAAAGACCACAGAGTCAGTTTTTCAACCCTTTCTGTTCACTGCTATGCCAGCTCAAATGCGTGGATGGCTGCAGAACTTTTCCATTACTGCTCCATCAAAGAGGCAAAAATGTGTTTTGCAGAGATGAAAAGAGGCAATCATAGTTAACTACCCTGCACATAAAACCCCTTCAGCTATGAAACACCAAGCTGTATTTTCTGCCTCCAAACTGTATAGCCCTAATACAGGCCATGAATCAAGGTGATTCAAAACTTTAAACAATTGTACAGAAAGAGGATTGTCAATAAAAATCTGTGTCCTTGACTCAGACACCAATGCCCTATTGCTAAAGGCATTATGATGTTGGCTGCCATTAATTTACTGCACACAGCCTGGCTTGAAGTTTAAGTAGACCCTGTAAAGAACTGTTCCATCAAAGCCTGCCTTCAGGAAGCACCCATCGCATTGGAAGGCCCCATTACTCCACCCCAGGGAATGTTGGTAGCTGACTTTGAAGCCTACGCTACACTAGAGAACAATGAGCCAACATCAGAAGAGCTGAACAATGTGGAGCTCTGTCAAGCAGTTATGGGTGTTGAAGCAGAAAATGAAGAGAATGATGAGGAAAAAGAACACTTGCCAATCCCAATCACTAAAGATGTGTGGGGAATGCTATGAAGGATATGCCAATATGTAGAAACCAAAGAACAAAATGAGTTGGTTCTACATCTTTGAGCACTGTTTCGAGTCTCTTGCTGCTAATACATTGAAACGGAGTGCTTTTACAGACTTTTGAAAAAAGGAGCCGAGAGTACAGTCCTGTTCTTTATTGTTCAGCCATGTGCACAAAAGCTCAGTCTGGTGAATAAAATCTCAGACCTAGTGGCCTTGATGTCAGAGGCTGAACTGGACTTTTTGCATTTTTGCATTTGTTATTTTACACATAAGCATAAAATGCAGTACATATTCTGAGCCAGTATACAGACATCAACAAAACAGAATACATTACTAAGGATAATGATTACTAGTTTGGCTAGTTCATTGTCAGGGGGTATCCAAAATCTAGTTCAAAGATAATAATAAAAGGTTATGCATTTCAGAAGTTAACATAGAAACATAGACTTTGAAGGCAGATAAGGACCGCTTGGCCCACCTAATCTGCCAATTTCCCTACCTAGAGGATAAACTGCAGAGCCTATTTAACCAACAGTCTATTTCTTCATACCCCCCACAAAAATTGCCTTATGTCTGTCCCATGCATTCTTGAATTCTCCCACAGTTTTAGACCCCACAACCTCCTCAGAAAGGCTGTTCCATGTGTCCACCACCCTCTCAGTGAAAAAATACTTCCTCACATTACCCCTGAGCCGTCCCCCCTCTATCTTCAAATTGTGTCCCCTTGTTCTTGCACATCTCTTTTTCTGAAAGATGCTACCCTCTTGGACTTTGTTGATTCCACTGAGGTACTTAAATGTTTCTATCATGTCTCCCCTCTCCCTCCTTTCCTCAAGGGTATACATATTAAGCTCCTTTAGTCTTTCCTCATATGGCTTCTCTTGCAGACCCTGCACCATTTTAGTTGCCCTCCTCTGAACTGCCTCCATCCTGTCTATGTCCTTGCGGAGATGGGGTCTCCAGAACTGGATGCAGTACTCCAGATGGGGTCTCACTAACTGTCTGTACAGAGGGATAACAACTTCCTGTTTTCTGCTGCTGATGCCTCTCCCTATGCATCCCAGTATACCCCCAGCTCTCCCTACCGCCTTCTCACATTGCTTGCTAACCTTAAGGTCATCTGATACGATTACCCCCAGGTCCCTTTCCATTTTTGTTGTTATTACTACCCGCTCCCATTGTGTAATCTTCCCCTGGGTTTTTGTTTCCCAGGTTCATTATTTTGCACTTATTTGCATTGAATCCAAGCTGCCATACATTTAACCATTCCTGCAACCTTGCCAAGTCCCTTCTCATCCTTTCCACACCTCCTCGTGTATCAACCTGCAACCAATGCCTCATATTAAAGATCTATAATTAGTAATAACATATACTTTGAAATCTACCTATATGGACTTATCAACAGAGTTTATAAAAGAAAATAATCTAAATTCTAGAGCTCCACCAAGCCTCCTAGAAGCAAAAGGGGTGCAGACAAATATCAACTTATGCCACCTAGCAAGAAACCAGTAACTATTGATATAATTATAATTATGACACCCCTTCTCTCCTGATATTTATACCAACAAGCCATGAGCATAGAGACCATCTCATATGCCCATCACAAACTTCATTCCTTAACTGAGAAGGGGACCTCAATGTTCCAAATCTCTCAGCATATTTTCATATAGTGAGAAAGCAGACACACACTGTCAATGGGCATTAAGGCACCCAGAACTAGCACTACAAATTATCATAATGCAAATCATGTGACTGTCCCTATACCACTGGCAGCTGCTCCTCTCTTTTGTTGCAGACCCCCAGTCTTGGGCTCAGTCCCCCTGGATGCTCTGATTCTGAATTGGGAAGGGAAATTTCTGTATGCTTCCCCTTCCCTCTCCTGTTCAAAGTGTTAGTCAAGATCAGGTCACAACCATGCAAAGTGATTCTGATTGCTCCAGACTGGGCCAGACAGCCCTGGTACCCCTGTTGCTGTCCTTAGCAGTCCACCTTCCCCTGTCTCTTCCCAGGAATTACAACCTGTTGACATCCTCTCAGGGGAGGATTTGGTATCCGAACCTCAAGTCTCTCAATCTCAAGGCATGGCTCTTGAAGAGTTAGAGTTTGCTGATCTGCACCTTTCTCAAGGGGTTCTGGATATCCTTAAGGCTTCTCGAAAGCCTTCCACCAGAAAGACTTACAACTCCAAATGGAAAAGGTTCACTATTTGGTGCTCTAATAAGCATATTTCTCCAGAATCTGCTGGGTTGCCTACAGTTCTGGACTATATGGTCCATCTTAATGGCATAGGACTTAGGCTAGCTACACTTAAAGTGCATTTGGCAGCTGTTTCTGCCTTCTTGTCAGTAGGCAAGCCCTCTCCTCTGTCAGCCCATCCTGTGTTTTGTAAGTTCTTCAAGGGATTGCTGCACACCAATCCCCTTTAGGACCCTGCTCCTGCTTGGGATCTTAATGTTTGCATTGCTCAGCTTATGCAACCACCCTTTGAGCCTTTGTCCTCTGCAGAGCTTAAGTACTTGACTTGGAAAACTGTGTTTTTGGTAGCCATTACCTCTGCCAGGTGTTTCAGTGAATTGCAAGCCCTGTCAGTGGAGCCTGATTTCATCTCTTTCCATAGAGATAAGTGGTCCTAAGAACTAACAGGAAGTTTTTGCCTAAGGTGGTTTCAGATTCCAACCTTAATCAGTCTATGTCTCTCCCTGTTTTCTTCACTGACCATTCCTCCTCTGGAGAGAGGAGGCTGCACAGCTTGGATGTTAAAAGGGCCCTCAGCTACTACATAGAGCGCACCAAGGGTCACAGGTTTGAGTCCCTCCAGTTGTTCCTCACATATGGAGAGGTCGGTAAGGGCAAACCTGCCACTAAGAGATCTATTGCCAGGTGGATTGTCTCTTGTATACAATTCTGCAATGAAAAACTGGGTAGAACCCCACCCTCAGACCTGAGGGCTCACTCTACTAGAGGTACAGCTGCTTCCCTGGCTGCTGCCAGGGATATTCCTATCTTAGAAATTTGTCAAGCAACCACCTGGAAAACAGTCCATACATTCACCTAGCATTACTCTCTGGATATCCAGGCTAGGAGTGATGCTCAGTTTGGCACAGCAGTACTTCAGAGCTTATTCCCAAAGTAGGTTCTGTCCTTCCTCCATGGAGGTACTGCTTGGTAGTCTGCAATAGTCATAATGCAGCAAGACTTCATGTTGTCTGAAGAAAAAATTACTCACCTTAGTAATGTTGTTTCTTCTAATGGAGTCTTGCTGTATTCTGACCTCCGCCTTCCCTCTCAGAACCTGGTTTTTGGGATGTGGGTGGGCAGGAGCAGTGTTGGCACCCTAGGGGTGCCCCTTTTTCACCCTCTTTTACTTTGGGTGTGTGTTGTGTTTTGTTTTTTGTGTTTCCTAACTTGAGTCTTTGCTTTGAAACCAAAAAAACATTTTTAATAAATTTAGTTGCCAGTTGGCTAGTGTGAGTTTTACAGTTTCTACACAAAACTTCTAGTGAGTATCGCTAGTAAAGATCTGACGGTTGGAGTTTAAACAACAGCAGACAGGGGCTTCAACCGAGCTCACGCTGAACGTTCCATGCTGGCCATGGAAAGTTAACTCTGTTCTCCGGGGCAGTTGAAAGGCAGGACCTAACTGCAATAGTCAGAATACAGCAAGACTCCATTAGAAGAAACAACATTACTTAGGTGAGTATTGAGTAATTTTTTTCTTCTTGCTTGCCCATTTACCTGTCATTCAGTATATTTAAGCCATTATTTTTAAAAAATTGTCTGTAGCTTTTCACCATTATTATTAAGCTTCTCATCCTTTTAACATCCCGTGCTTCTGGGTAAATCCAGTTCATGACTGTATTGTCTAATATACAGTCAAAACTTCCTACCCTGTCATTCATATCTCCTACCAAGAGTAGAAAATCATCTGGGTAATTTAAGGCAGCCTCAAAGATGCTCTTTTCCAATGAATTCCATACATTTTCATTATAATATAATGACTTAACAGATGGTATATACTGTAACAGGAAATCAGTATTAATTTTACATGGTTTGCCCCTAACCTAATAACCATAAAAATGTGTTCTTACTTATTTCCTCTATAACACTAAAAACCCTACCTTAACATGTGGTGTTAGTCCTCCACTCTTCTACCTTGCTTAGACCCCTTACTACTAGGACACTGACATGTTTGGTATCCATTTATTTTAATATCACTTTCAGGATCATGCCATGTTTCTTGAAGGCATAACTACTATGGTTTCTTAATAAAGTTCAAGCAGCCTGGGTTAAACATGTTAGTATTATATCCCGCAATATTCCATGACACAAAACTTTTAATATTAGTCTCGTTTTCTATTCTATAATGCATATCCTGTTTTGTAGAGAAACATGTTAGCGACAATCTACCTCTAATATCAATCTCCATATTTGTTTCAAGTCAATTCTTGTCTTCCAACACCTGATAACTATTTTGTGGTGTTACAGATTAATTTATATATACCCTATTCTGTCTCTCATTATTTTTCTTATCATTTTCCTTTACTTTGGAATTCTCCTCCATTATCTGCTGAAGGTCAACTATGTTAAAACCCATTTTGTTCAGTTTCTTATAACTGTCCAATTTTACTGGCCACTAATTCATCTTTGCACAGCATGTCAACAGCTATCGCCTCTCAGACGTCTGTGGCATTAGACTTCCTTTATACCCATTCTACCTAATCTAATTTTCAGTACAGTAGTAAAATGATTACAGATTGACCAAAGCTGTTTCCATGGTGTCTCATTAAACACTCTGGGTTATCCAAATGTTGTTATTAAAGTCACAAGGTTCTTCTCTGATTATCATAGTCTCTTTCTGTGATGTTATTCTGACCCACTGTTTCATTCCCTAATTCCACATACAATTTTAGTTGTTTCATTAAGTGTCTATTTCTCCAGATATAGTGTGCCACTCTTTTTGGGGCAAAATTAATCAAAACCAAAGCCTCAAAACCAGGATTAAATAGTCTAATAACTTTCAAAATATTGTCATCTTCTATATGTAATTCTAGCATCTCATTAAAATGTTTTATTATAGCCAGCCTGCCAGTGCAGCAGTTGGATTTCTGCTTGTGACTCCAGTGACCTTGGCTCGGGAACAGACCCGGGTGCTGGAGGGCTGGCCAGGGAAAGAGAGAGAGTGTGGGATGACTGCTTGCCTTCTCTCGGGGGCCAGCTTGGGAGGCAGGGACGCAACCCAATGCTTGTTGACCCCTGGTGGAAGCTGGGAGTATAGCAATGTGCTGGGTCCCAGTGACTAATGGGGTGTGGTAAACATCAGCGTATACCTTGACATTTGTGACATGCCATGCATCCAGGAGCAAATGAGAAAAGAGCCCCTCAGCCCGACCAGATGACGGTCACCAGCTCCCTGCCATGAGACCCTGAGCAGTCCGCAGAGCACCTCACCAGCACCTGGTGCCAAAATTGCACTGCTACCCACCAGTGCCTTTCCCTTCAGAGGAGAGGGACCCACCCAGCAAAGGTTACGTTCAGGTTACACAAGGGCTGCAATGCAGGGTGATGGGTGGCTATATTGAGGCAGTGTGTCAAGAGAGGGGCATAGAAAGGCCTGAAGGAGGCCAGCCTTTGTTTTTGTCTTTATTCTTTTCCATATCAGTCGGTAGTTTCTCTTTCATTCTCTATCTTTTCCTTTTCAACAGTGTCATTTGGAATCACTGCCACCAAAAGTCTGAACTCTCAGCCAGAGCAATACTTTATTGCTCTATCTCATTTATCTCATCTATAATTAATGAGATCGATGATGACATTCACGGGGGCTGAATTTCATTTAATTCATGCAATACATCATCTAATCTGAAGCCATTTACAGTAATATTCTCCTTAATTGTGTCTAATTCACTTCTTATAGCTATCAGTGGTTCCATAAGTTTTAAGATTTGCTGCATGCTGATTCTTCATTATGGCTACAGTCTCCTCACTTATTGCTGTTGGATAATATATTTTTGAGCCTTCAGAATCATCCCCTTGCAGTCTATTATTGCTTCTTCTCTTCCATTGCCTGCCAGGCTCTGTATTCTTAGCTATCATAAAGGTACACTGATTGTCAGTTTGTTGCACAAATTTTGCATATAGCAGTTAGATGTAAGTACTCTATGTGCAATAGCAAAACTGATATCTCTGGAAGAGCTGATTATCCTGAATAGGTCTGAAGTAGGTGATGTATACATAGTACAGAGAGTGTGTAAAACTGTCTACATACCTGTTTCACAATCAATTGGAAAACTTCTATGGATTAGTGTGAATCATTAGGACTGAGCAAACCTGTAAATTACTGTATTAAGTATACTCTAGGAAACTTAAAGCAGCAGTGCAATGAAAATGAGCTAACATTTGACCCCCTCCTTTGGTAACCCGTGAACAAGGCAACCGCAGTTGAGCACTTACAAAAACGGCAACTCAGTTGCGGTTCCTGTGTTCAGGGCTACCTGGCAGGGTAGCAATTGGATATCTGTGTGGGTGAGGTAGGGTGACGGGAAGTACATGCGCATACATGCACACATGACTGGGGGGGCGAGGAAGGGAAGGGAAGGTATGTGGGAGGTAGTGTGGTGGGAAGCTGCTGAGCTGGTCTGTTAGCAATGCGGGGAGGGTGGTCGGTTGGGAGGTGCAGGGTTTGGGTCCTGCGCAGTGTGGTTCTTTTTTTGTTGGCAGGTAACTAGTTTTTTAAAGTATTTCACCCCAATGCACCCCGGAGATAAGAATCCTTTAGTAGGGGTGTGTGGGAGCACAGTCACATGCATGAAAAACCTTTTCTGTTCACTGCAGTGTGCATCATCGAAATTCATTTCGCAATGTACACTTTCTAACAGTGATCGCTATTCCGCATCACCATTATGACATAGAACCCTCATCTTTTTTTCTTCCTAAGCTATACCAGATGTCTTCCAGTTTATTTGAGTAGTAAAATTCAGTTTTATTATCATTTAAGAATTTTATGAAAGTGTTAAAATAATTATTTCTCAAGAAAAAAGATGTCTGCCTCATTTTGCATTGAAATAATACTGAGGACCTGAGAGGCAATAATCTAGACAAAATGCAAATGTACAGTACACAGCACAGGAGGCATCCAGAAATCCAAAAGCAACATTTTGCCAATACTTTTCATAACCATAGCAGAAAATTAACTTTTGCTAAAACTTTTCTTCATTGCACTGCTGTTTTAAGCTTTATCTAATTTCTGAATTTGATACTTTGCTTTTTTTGTTTTGTTTGTTGTTTTCGTGATGATTTGGGGATCTCCTTTTTGGTTTTCTTGTTTTCTTTCCATTTTCTGCAGATGGTGTGGTATCATAAAGTTGCATGTTTTGTTTTGTTTTCTAATAAAAATTGCTGTACTCTTTTTCAAGAAGTTTCATGGGATCTTTAACATCCACCTGAACAATATCCAGAATATTCAGACAAGACTTTGGCTTGACATCTCATCCAATGGATGGGGCACCCTGACAGTGCAACATCCTCCCATAGTACTGCACTGAGGTGCCAGTGTTTAAGGTATGAGCCAGTCCTGGTGCAGGACTTGATCCCATGACATTTTGGCAAACAGGTAGACATGCTACCAGTTAAGCCATGCTGACATATCAGTCAGTCACACTGGAGCTTCTTCCTTGTTGAACTGAGTGGTTATGCAGCTGGAAAATGGATTGGCAGACTAACTGTAGCAGTGCAAGCCATGCAGAAATCCTATACTGACTAAATTTATTTAACAATTCTCTTCACCCCACAAGGGAACTTTTCTTCACCTACTCCAATGATAGGCAGTCATACAGGGCTGCAATAGCATGGCCCTCTATCTGGACAACTCTGGGCAGCAGGATCTGCTCAGGAGGCAGCTGACCTCCCTCATAAAATCTGAACTACAGTATTACAAGACAACCGCTGCTCTAAAACACTAAAGTACTTTGTTGGCTTTGAAAATGTTTGATTCCATTGGATTCCATCCCAGACAGGCTTTTCAGGCAGGATTCAACCTAATGGCTGAGCTGCAAAAAGCACATCTGTATTTGTCTCACATGCAGGTCTGAAATGACAGACTGAGCTTCTTGGGTATTTTGCACATATCCCATATCTCCAGATCTACTGTCTATTAACAATTACAATATACAAATTTCTCTCTCTCTCTCATTGGTTCACATCTGGGTCATATCCCGTTATTCAATTCACAGGCCACTGTCCATCTCTCTGCAAAGCATGTCCCTGATTGGTTACCTACCATCTGACCTCTGGCTCTTCACACAGTCCTGTGAGTGTAAGCAAAGATGGTGCTGCCCATGTTTGCTTAACACAGTTCAGTGCTTGTTATGTGACTTCTGCCACTCTGTTGTGCTCCAGAGCAGTGTTATAAATTCTCTGGTGTCTCTGACCATCTGCCATTTGGGGGAGGGGGGCAGCAGTGGAATCTCTTGAGTGCCATCTGCATTGTCTTTACTGTCCCCCGGTGCTCTCTGACATTGGTGCTGTGGCAGCCAGCTGGTCCACTTTATTTTAAACAATCTGGTCCATTGATGTAATGCCTGGTCATTTTCCTGGTCCCCACTGGTCTTGGGTGGATTTCACCACTATAGTGAAGAACATCATTTGGTGTAAAGAAACAACAAGAACCTATGTTTAGTGAACTTTCTTTAGCTGCAAGGAACAGGAGTGCTAAACAATTTGGACATGTGGCTCAGGAATTTGAAAAGAAGGAAGAACTGTGCTCCCAGGTGGGGATCAAAAATGATAGCCCCCTTTGGTTGGGGAGACAGGTTACACTAGTCAGTAAAATACCCAAGTTATATAATAGCACTGGTTCTCTTCTACAACCCTCTGTGATCCATTCTGTCCACCATTTTTGATCATTTACTAATTTTGTTGTTCTTCAAAGATAGTAATTGTTTTGACTACTGCTAATTATGCACTTTTGCAGAACTCTGTAGAGAACTTTTCTGCATTTTAAGTGGGGTGTTTTTCTGTGCCTGATGACAACTGGCAGCTACAGATTATCAAACCATAGTGAAAGGTGAAGGACTCATACTCAGTGCAGGCAGTAGCAGACCAACAATACCAGCACTGGGCATGGCGGCCATGTGTACTAAATATATATTTGTACTATCCCACCCCATAATGTGGGATTGTTGATAGCATCAAAATATCTCCCTGTGGCGGAGTCTCATCTTGCCTTGACTTGATATGTGCCAGGGCCTTTTGAGTCCCTTGGCTAGAATGGTACAGAGGGAGGAGTTCAAGTCCAGGTTCAAGTCTGAGGTTGAAAAGGTTTGATCCTGTGGCTCTTGTTGGGATTGGCCAGGTAAACATGCCAGACTCTGGGAATGGCAATATAGGTCCTGAGTTTAATGGGTCACAGGTCTCCTGACAGTTCCAGTTCCCTGTATGCTGGCTTGAACACCATGATAAGATGACACAACAGAAACAGTGATCTGGGCCTGTAGGAGGTCCCCCCACAAGAGGTTCATCTGGAAGGCTACACCATTGTCCAAATCCTGATTCTAAGACATGTAAGGTCAGGAGCTGCAGTATGTTCATGGAACCTGGCAGAGACTGAGGTACAAGTGCTTTCCCCTTGTACATGACTCTAGATGCCTGGTATAAATAAGCATGCTAAGACTGATATGAAGCACTGGGAACTGCATGACCATCAGAGCCCTCAGAGCCTGTTCTACTGGTGTGCTTGCCTGGTGAGCTGCCAGGGTGGGACTATGGTCAAGATGTAACCATCCAGGGGGTGATGGAAGCCTGAACCAGGAATTAAGTGAGACACTGGGTACTAGTAGTGCCAGATAATGGTACTCTATGGGAGAAAAGTTCACATCTAGGCCTGCCTGAGGAGGAAGTGTATGCAGGGTCAGCAGGAGTATAGTGAAATATCTAGAATTCAACTATTGTCACCCTTAACCATTTGCTTCTATCCAGGCTGCAAAACTGGAGGTAGCGAGGCACTCAGAGTGTTTTTTCTTGAGTCCCACTATGGGCTTCTGGCAGATCATTACCAAAACAGTGAGTTATAGTCTCTAATGGGAAGTTCCAGAGTCCCACTGTGGACTTCTGGCAGATCATTACGGAAGCTGTGAATCATAGTCACTAATGGGAAGCACCAAGTGCTGCTGATGTACCATCGATACATTTCTGAGGGGCAGCACCTCTAGACATGGGCTCAGTTCATTTTTGTTCTGTGGAAGTCTGAAATCGTCATGGTTCCAAATCTGGAAGTCATTTCAACTTTTTTGGGGAAATCAAACTTCTTCCTGGGTCACACATTTTGGATGTCAAAGTTGCCAAGACATGGATTCCTGTAGCTTTGGAATTCAATATAAAGTACTGCTGGTAAATGATCCTTTGTCCAGAAAATCAAACATGTTAGATTTCCATGCCATTAATATTAGAAGTAAGGTTATTTTCTTCTTCTCCACTTAAAAGTTGAATATGTCTTTTTCTTGGTTTGACATTATCACCTTATTTTTTTCAAAATGTAGATAATAGAAGCACTATCTCTAGGTAGTCCTAGGAAGGAGTCAAATTAGGTAGAGGCACCACACCATTTGGAAACAAACTTTTACAGCTATGAGCCCAGGTCTATCTACCTAAAGGACAGACCCTCTAAGCCCCTAAATATAGTTATAGTGCCGGAGCATAGCCATTCCTTGCAGACAGGGGTTACAAATTTAAATCATTAAAGGACCAATATGCAAATGAACTCCACTCTCGGGGGAGAGCTTGCATGACCATGTGCTGCACCAAGGTCTTGCTGTATATATGTTGAGACCTCCATGCAACCATGGCCACTGTGTGTACCCCTTCTGTACCCAGTCCCTTGCCATCGGCATGCGATGCATGCAGCCAGGTTGGGCTGGGCATGTGACCCAGCCACAAAAGGAATTCAGCACTGCAGAAGTCTGTTAGAAATTATGCAGTCCTAAGGGCTGCAGTAACTGCTACACACACCCTCCTCATGGCTATAGTAAACATATTCTTGACTGATTGGTGACCAGGCTTCCTACCCTCAGAGCTTCCATGGAAGCTTGTGGGCTGTATGGGTTCCGGACAGTGGAAATTCAAACTGCTGAGTGTGATATGGCAGTCCTTGGAGGACTGCTGTGTCCTGCTGGCCTCTGCTCCATGTAGGGCCAGAGATCCTGTAGAGAGTCAGCTTAGGCATCCAGATGCCTGGGGTCTGGCACAGTATTCCTTTAAGACCTGCACTGGCTCCTGCACAGTGGCAGTCCATGTGCAGTTCCTGGGGATCCAGAAATCATGGATGCTGGCAGGCATGGATACATTATGGGCTGCACCAGGATTATCATATTTAACTCCATTTGTAATGATAACATGTCATGAGAGGCAAAGCCACAAGTTTGTCATAAGGTCTTATCCTTTCTTGCAGGAATCAGTAAAGATATAATGCCCTCCAGGGTGGGTGTTATGCTGGGATAACATCTTGTCTCAGGTGGTTGGGTTTGAGGCCGAGCTGAAGGCATCCAACACCTGAGAAGGGATGTTATCCCAGTATAACACCTACCCCAGAGGGCATTAGTCCTATTATACAATAGCTCATTCACATTAAAAATAGGTAAAAAAAAAAGTGTTTTAATTGTATTTTTTTGGACATTTATACTGTGAAAGGATATGGCTTTAAAAAGTAGTTCCCTTCTGTGGCTTTGTAATGGGTGCCCCTTGTCTCATCCCCCCCACTCTGTGCAGTCATGTTCTATTACAGTTTCCACACCTCAGAAAGCAAATAGTGGAAAAGAAATCCCTGAATTAAGACAGCCATTACCAGAAAATGAAGCTGCTACTGCTGTCAGATTCAGCTATCCTTGGCCACCCCGAACAATCAGTCCACAGCCATCCCTGATGTTGGCTTCCATACTTCCAGTGCCTGCCAAAGTAAAAGCTGCATTTCCATTTGGCTTTCTTTAATCCAGAGCTCTCAGGCCCCAAGATGTTGTCTTTTACAAATAAAGAAAAGAAAAGGAACCAACAAAAGAAAGGCAAGTGAAATCCGTCTTCATGATTGGCTTCACAGCAGTCCCATGCTCCTTCCTTGCTGCCTGCCTCATGAGACGCTCATTGACTTCACTTCTTGCTTCCTTCTCCTGAATGAAAGTCGATTGGAAATGTGGCTTTTACTTTTCAGGATTTTTTATTTAAGTATTTCTTTATTCAGATATTTTCCACAGAGGGTCTAAATATCACTCATTATACACAACAGTTCAGGTATACAGGTTACAAAAACAATGTTTTTTTCTTTTTAGTCAAGGGCAGAGTACAGCAAATTCATATAGTTCTTTATATACACCAAGCATCCTCTCTTCCCAACGGTGGTATCAATTAGATTCCACTAGAGGGTTGATTGCCTCATTCTAAGGTATCAAGTCTGTTCTGTGACCCATCACCCAAATCCATTATCTAGTCCAGAAGGCTGTACAATTTTGAACTCTAAGATTAATATTGGCTGTCAATATTTCCATTCTATATATTTGATATGTTATGTCTTCCCAATCTTGAATCGTGGGTGAGTCCTTCAGGAGCCATTTTCTTGTGATAGCCTTATTCGCAGCCAAAACAAGAATGGCTAAGAGCAATCTAGATTTCTCCCCCCGGACCTCAGGTGGAATGTCTAAGATAGAGCACACCCGGTGTTAATGTCCCTATCTCTGGGAACAGTTCTTTTAGTGCTCCCCTATTTCTCCCAACATGTAGTCAATCTATCACATCTCCAGAAAATATGTGTATGATTCACAATTGGTTCCTTACAGTCTCTCCAGCACTCAGATCCAGCCCGAGTATCAATCTTCCCAGTTATCTGGGAGGTTCTGAAGAAGCGGACAACACACTTCCAGCCAAATTCTTTCCATATAATTGACTTAGTAGACCTATGAATAGTCGAGTTTATTGCACTCCACCCCCCTTCTTGTATATGTGTACATATCTCTTCCTCCCCATTTTCTGAAAGCATTGGTTTGCTTCACTCTGACCTTGTGTTAGGGCCTGATAGATATGAGATATTATGTGCTCTGGAGTGGCTTTTTCTATTGCTTTGATTATGATCCCTGTTAGAGGATGTTGATCCCCAGATTCCAGCTACGCCTATTGTATCGTTACAATAGTTCCTCACCTGGAGAAATCTATAACAATCTTGTTTCCTTATTTCAAATCATCTCTCTACCTCCTGGAATTGGCAGAATATTCCTTTTTCATAGAATTGATAAAAACTGTCAAGTCCCAGGCTTTGCCATCTTTTAAATGTACCATCATATCTAGCTAGAGCAAAGTCAGGGTCCTCAGCAATTTTTTGAAATAAGTTTACTACTGGGTCATTTGTATTTTTAATTATTTTCCTCAAGGTTAGTACTGTTTTTCTGGTGTATTGGGATATGATCTCACTATCTAATATAGATTTTTGTATGGTCGGGCTAAATAGCAATTTCCCTATCCCATCTCTCTGATCCCCCAACTCTATTTCCTTAAAGTGGGGATCCACCCCTCCATCTATCCGCTGTAATATATATGAAACCACAGCCACCTGAACATATTTTTCTAGATTCGGGAGTGCTGGGCAACCCTATTTTTTGGAAGCTATAGCATCTCATATTTTATCCTTGGTCTTTTCTTTTGCCAGATGAAATCCAAAATCACTTTTTTCCACTGTTTAAAATCTTTCTTAGATGGATAGACTGGGAGAGTCTGAAAAAGATACAGCAGCCTTGGGAAAATGTTCATCCTTATAATATCAATTCTTTAAAGAAGGGTCCATCTCTGTAAATCCTCTCTTATAACTTTAGTTAATGGGGCGTAATTAGCTTCATAAAGGCTTTGAGTGTCTCTAGGGATAATAATTCCTAGATATCGAAGTGTATTACTTTTCCATCTTAAGGAGAACAGGTGTTGGGTCTCCATGCTAGGGTTGTAATTAAAGGTTAATACCTCTGTTTTACTGGTATTAAATTTATATCCAGAAAGGGTGGGGGAGGTGTCTTCCTGAATTCCATTAAATAAGCTAGTTAGGGGCTGAAGAATCTCCTTTCTGAATGTTTTATAGAATTCTACTAAATAGCCATCTGGGCCTGGACTTTTATTTGGTTTGGAATTGCGAATAATGAGGTCAATTTCCTGGGAAGTAATTGGTCTTATTAACCAGTTTTGCTGTTTCTCTGTAATTTGAGGGAGCTGTATTTGTTTAAAGAAGTCTCTATACCTATCATCTTCTGGTTCAGGGGGTTGATCGTATAGTTTTAAAAAAAATTCCCAGAATCCTTCTAGTATTTCCTTAGTCCTATTTAGGATCTTTGGTTCTGAGGGGTGTTTCATTTTAGTTATGGTGGACATCGTCTGTAGCTTTCGTAGACTAAATGCCAAGACTTTGGCAACTTTACTGCCCCCTTCATAGTACCTCTGTTTTAGATACATCAAGGCTTGTTCAGTTTTTTGGTTTAGTAAATCTTGGAGTTGTGTCTTGGTTCTGTTTATCTGGTCAGTCAGTGTACTATCCCCCCCCCCCCGAGTGTGACTTTTGCAATTGTTCCAATTCTTTTTCTAGCTCTTGCTGTCTCCTAGTTCTCCGTTTCTTTTTATAGGTTGAGTAAGCAATGATCTCCACTCTTAAAACTGATTTTAAAGTATCCCATAGTGTTCCCTTGGACACTTGAGGAACTATTCTCTTGTAGGATGTAAGAAATCCAAGTTTACCTTCTCCTTGAACTGTGTATCCTTAAGGAGCATGTTGTTAAATCTCCATTGCTTCTGGGTAGTTTCCTGACCTGAGTCAATTCTAACAATATTGCTGCATGATCGAATATGAATCGGCATAATAGTGCATAATAGTTCCAAATAATTGGGAAAAATAGTCACAGTATAAATTCTGTCAGGGAATTTGGCTGCTAATAAGAAGTAACCAATAAGCTGGTAGTATTATGCACACTTCAAGTGTGTATATGTGCTGATCATGGATTACACTGCCTACAAGTGTCTACTAGTACTAGATCTCTGATTAACCTCCTGCCATGTTTCTGCCCCCTTCTGTCTTTAATGGGTCTTGGGTTCGAACTATCCCTCAAGGGATCCATGACTAAGTTTAAATCCCCTCCAAGGAGTAATATCCCTTGCTTGAATTCCATTATTTTGTCAAAGATGGCCTGGTATACGGTACTATCCAACCCTGGAGGGACATATAAACTCATTGTATACAACTGGCCTTCCCACATTCCCCTGATCAGGGCTAATCTACCCTCCCCCTCGTGGTAAGAATCCCGGATTTGAAAGGTTGAAGACCTAGGAATGAGAATAGCCATTCCCCTCCTTCTCCCTCTTGAGTAGGTGCTTACCACTACATGAGACATACCCCTCCCAAGTAACTTTTGATGCTCAGCACTGGATAAGTGAGTTTCCTGAAGAAGGATCAGATGGGGATGCATTTTTTGAAGATGAGAAACAGTTTTAGCCCTTCTTATAGGGCTGCTCAAGCCATTCACATTTTGAGAAACCACCTTGAGAACTAGTATATTCTTTGCCATTTACAAACACTTTTTTGGTGCCTTTATTTCTACTCCCATTATTCTCTTTTGCTGATTCTGTCTCTTCTTTGATTTTCATATTGCTCCTGACTGCTTTTCTGTAACAGGATTTAAAGGTATGGCTATACTGTCCCTGTTAACCTCTAAGCAGCACATGCAGTCTCGGAACCCCCTGTCATTTTTATCCCCTCTAAACAAATCACCAGCCCCCACTCCTGTAGAACCTATATACAAATTGACTTCCAAAATCAGAGAACCCCCTGACATAGATGGTCTAAGCTGTTGGATTAGGGCTGTCTGCCTATAACTGTAGGCTTGCAGTTGGGGTATAAAATATTCCCCATTATAGAAATGAAATTTACCCTTTCCCTTGGAGTTCACCACCTCTGAGGAGGGTCAAACTAAAAATAATAAAAACACAAAATATCATAGTACCAATAGTGTTATTACAGGGGCATAACATAGAATTTGAAAGAGCTGTATTTTCCCTCCCCCCCCAGTATAATGTCCTTTGCCAGGTAATAAAGCCACTAGAAAAGTTTGAACTGGGAAGGCTTGAGTTTGTTCCCCCTTATATAGATGGTATATTGTCCAAACGGCCCTTGATCACTGGTTCGTATCCAGGCCAGAATGGTCACTGGTCCTTAGTGCCTCTATCTGAGGCAGTCTTGCCTTCTCTTCATGGTTATCCATTGCCTCTCAGGTCTCCAGAGTGCCTTTCCCTAGCGAACACTCTGGCCCCATGACTCAGCAAAGTTACCAGTGGAGGTGTAGAGGCTAAAGAACTGTCCATCACAGGTCGGTGTGTCCCTGACCTCCCGTCCGGTGGACAAGAAGGTCCGACCTGGGCCCAAGGGTCCCCAACCCGGGTCCCTCCCTTGAGTCCCAAAAAGCTCCACTCAAACCTTAATAGCACCTCTGCTAAGCTTCTATCAGCAGCCTCCACCACAATAATGCAAGGACTTACTACAAGTAGTTTAGTGCTGCTGAGTGGCCGCCACATTCATGCCCAAGCCCTCAGAGTTTTCAAGTCAGTAACCAAATTAGAGATTAGTAAAGAAAGAAGGTCAGCTACCCAGCCCCCTTCTCCTCACACTCTTTAGGTCCTTATCTCTGAAATTGGCTTGCATAAACACTTTCCTCGCTGTGGACAAGCTCAATAGGCAGTGGTGGGTAGGCCCACAAGAAAAGCACCAGGAAGTCAGCATAACATTCAGGAATTATTTTAGTGTCTTACTATGCACAGGACTCTCTGGTACGGTGCCTGCCATGTAGGATTCCCCCAGGCCCCGGCCTAAACTCCCCCCCCGACCACCCAGTGAGGATCTCGGGTGCAGGAAACACAATCAACCCCCAACTTGGCCCTCATCCCACCCGGACACAAAACTCACTCCTTCTATCTCTGACCTACTCACTGGGAAGCCTAAATCAGTCACTTCATGGTTGTGGCAAACTGATCCAAACGTTTTTTGATTTCCTCTAGTGCTTCTTGTTGGATTCCCTCCCTGGTCTCTTGTCTGCAGCTGCCCCAGATTCAGTGCTGGCCCAAAGGCCTGGAAGTTTTGTAGGTAGTTCAAAACCTCACTGTCGCAGATCCACCACTGCAGCCATGGCTGAGTCATTAGATGCTTGCCTATTCGGTATTGAACCACTTAGCGAGGGGTAAGGAGGATGAAATTTTAGCTTGAGTTGACGAAGGGGATATATTCTCATCTTCATTGCGTGGTAGCCCAAGCATAAACATTATCAAAAAAATTCTCTACTGGACATAGAAAACTTTGCCCATGGACCAAGCCTTCTGAAGAAGGGTTTCTTTAGTATGGTAACTTTGGAAACAAATTATAATAGAGCGGGGCAGGACCTCCACCCCAGTGGGCTTGGGGCAGAGGGCACAGTGAACCCACTCGATGTCCAATCTAAAGTCGGTCTCAGAGAATCTTTCAGCACCTGCTCAATGAATCCCCTCAGATCCTTTCTCTCACTATTCTCAGGAATCCTGTACACTCTTAAATTTTTGCATCTCTGGTGATTCTCCGCATCTTCCTGTCTCTCCCCTAGAGCCATGGTAATATTGAGTAGCTGCGAGAGGGTAGATTGAATTTGAGCTGTCTCTGCTGCCTGCTCGGTATTGGCCTGTTCAAGAGTCACAACCTGGGATTGTAGGGCTGTCACATCAGCCCGGAGAAGCTCTTGGTCAGAATAAAAGTCTTGGAAATCTTTTTTGATGTCCTGTAGATCAGTAATTGTAAGGTCCAGTTTGTCATTTAAAATTATGTCCTTACCGCCAGCCCGCTGGCACAGCAGTTGGATTTCCGCTTGCAACACCAGTGACCTGGGTTCGGGAATGAGCCCAGGTCACTGGAGGGCCGGCTGGCGGGGGAGGACTGAGTGTCCTCTAGACAGCTCTCCTTCTCCCGAGGGAGGGGTGGGGGACTGGTCCAGCACCTGCTGGCTCCTAGCGGAGGCTGGGAGTATCACAGGAAGCCACGGCCCAAGGTTAGTGGGGGAGGCAGGCGTCGGCGGCCATGCACGCTCACTCGCTGCCCCAACAGAAAAATGGAAAATTGCTCGTTGGCCACCAGATGACAGCTCTCCATTCCTGAGTGCCTCCAGTACCTTTCAAGGCCTCCTGTTCCTCAGCAGCATCCCTGGACCCTAAGTAGTGTGTGCTGGGACATCCCTCTCCCTCGGTGCCCTTCTCCCTTGGAGGAGGGACCTACCTAGCCGAAGAGGATACACTGGAATGTCCCAGGGATGCGGCTGCGATCTGAGGAACCAGAGGAGGGCTGGGTAAGGGCAGTGGGGCCGGAGGAACTTGCAGAGCCTGAAGGAGTGGGGGCAGTGGCATGGGAGGCGGAAAAAACAAAATTATATCCTTATTCTTTTGTTGTTTCGAGCCAACTTTTTTTTTGGAAGTTGGGATTGTAGCCTGGGACATTACTGAGGCCTCTGATTCTGATCATTCGGGGCCTGAAATTTCTTCCTCGATTGGTAGAGCTGCAAAGCGATTTGAAATACCCTTTGCTTTACTTGTAGCCATCTGAAGGTATTTCTCCATATATTGGGTTGTTCAGGATTTGTTTTGTGGCTTTTCTAGCGAAGTAAAGAGGGAGTCGGGTCAGAGCTCCAGTTTCAACCGGCCATTAACACGAGAGCTGCACCAGAAGTCCTACTTTTCAGATTTCTTTCTTTTTTCACTATTTGCTTTATGAGGTGCTATAAATGAGTGCGGTTACTTGTGTGTTGCGGCGGGGTCCGAGAAGTCGGCTGCTGATCGCAGAAGACGAAGCCAATCATGCTGATGGCTTGCATTCTGTCAACAATTTTTTTTTAAATTTGATGGATTGATGTAAGGAGTGTATGATTCAGAACTGGATGTTATACTGGATAACATCCCGGTCCAGTCCCAGTTTGACCAATCAGGATGAGCATCCATTCTGCCATTGTATAATGTGATTTAGTCCAGTGCATCCCATTCCATATGTCGTTTAAACAAAGATAGTTTAAAAATATGGGCAAGTTTTCATGCATAATTTTGTTACAAAACAATGAGGCAAAATGTGGGTTCCACTGCCGCAGGGTAAAAAAAAATAGCTATACTGAGAAGTGGGAATCTTTGCCACCTTGGCACAGATCCTAGTATGTAAATAGATGTCGAGTTGTGACTACCTACAAAACTAATTGTAGGTCTGTAAAAGATCTTGCTGAGCACAAAACATAGTTTGCACACAGTAAAGGTGTACATATGCATTCTGCAATGCTGTGCTTGTAAGTGCATGAGTTTTTCTGTTGTGAATCCATGGCCCCCCTGCCCCCAACCCATACCTTAGGGCTGCTTGTTGGACCATCCTAACTCTCCTTTGATCTGCATGCATGCCATTTACATGCCCGCCTCATCTACTTCTGTGCATAAGCATATGCACTTTTTTCTGTGCTGGAGCATAAGGGTTCCCATGACTCCTCTAAGACTGGCTTGAGTAGTGGCAGTTAAGGGACTGTCACAAAATCAGTTTGCAATGATTTTGCAACAGTCCCTTTGACTGAGTGCTTTTCTTTGGTAATAGGTTAAGGCCCACTGGGCACAAGTGCCTGTTTTCAGGGCAACCTGAGGAGCATTAGGTTCACTGACTTGCTCAGTCATACAGTTTGCAAGTGGATGTTATGGGAATCAAACTGAAGTCTTCTTGATGTGCCAAACTCATTCAGAGATCTTAACTCTAGCATCTTGGCTATACTAACATCCCCTCTAGGCTATACTGCCAGCCCATAGAGAACTAAACCCATAGTTTTTAAATTAATTATTTAATGAAGATGTAGCTGTTTCTGCCTCAGTTCAGCTACAGAAAGCTTTAAAAGCAGCAAGGCCATCGTGATTGGGCTGGACTACCCAATGGGTAGTTAGATTGTGTAAGCTCACTGGCTAAACTACCTGGTTAACACCCAAATGATACCTATCTGCCTATGACTGTTCAAATGAAAATAATCTGGGTATTATTCTAACCTCCCTTACTTTAGTAACGTAATCAATTAGGATAATTTGAAATTACCAGACCCAATTACAACATTACTGATACCCTTCCAGGGTGAGTGCAAAAAGGCACTCTAAAAACACACTATGTGTATGCTTGTTGATGTATTTTTGTATGTTGAAAATTCAATAAAATCTAAGGGTTATTATTGTTCCTCATCCATGTTCAAACTTGTAAAGAGTTAGCAGTTTTCAATCAGAAAAGAGAGACAAAATAAATGTTGCAATGCTTGGTGTTTACTGTTTGTAGAGGCTCAGTGTTCCAAACTTTGGAAATTGCAGAACGCTGCCCTTTCAATACATATTTTGAAACCCTGAGCTCCTTGCAAACACTAAAAATCAAACATTGCAACATTTAATTGTGTTTATCTTTTTAACTCTTTGCCAGCTAAGGCAGAGATGAGGAATGCTAGTAACCCTTTTTTTAAAATCGGGTTGTTACAGGCAGGTAGAAACTGGAATGACTCTGGCTATGTTAAATTAATAAAGAAGTTTTGGAGTGTCTCATAGTGACCCCATAGACAATAATGCATTAGCAATACTGCTGTAGATTCTGCCTCTTCTTTCACATTTATAATGGACAGAGTATTGGAAAAGTAGTAAAAATGTTGGGTAGTAACTACCCTTCCCTAACCAACCACCTGTTTTGCATTAGGGTGTTTTAAGAGTAACTTAGAGTAGTTCTGGAGGGACTGCAAGTAAAATTTAAGGTAGGTTATTTCACTATCCATCCATCCCCAATTGTGACATAATCAAGCACTGTAAAATCATTCCCTTTCACTAAGAATGCCATTACAACATATATACATTAGAAATAAAAATGTATTTTTTTATGCATGTATGGTTTTTTTTTTTCAATTCTATTTGTCATTTGGGTGACAGGCAGGGATTTGCCCCTCTCTCGGCACCTGAACCACCCATCCAGCATACCACCCCAAGTTGCCCAGACCAAGTGCCCGCAGCTTACCCTCTCCAACAGGGCTCCCCAAAGAGAGGGCCCGAGATGCACTTTGAGGCCCCAGCTGAGGCTGCACCTAGGGCATCATTCAGGTGGGGGTCAGGAGTCACTACGCTAGCCCAAGGGTTTTCTGGCTTCTTGCTTTCCCTGGAGGCACAGACATGTAATGATGCCAGCATGGAATGAGCATGCACCCTCACATGCTCTGCAGACATCTGCCATTGCTTCTCCTCTCAGATGTGTTCCTGGCCTGGTGTACACCCATTCGACACTGGGTGTCACTCATGTGCCAGGAGACCACAGCCCTATCCCACCACCCGGAAGAGGAGAACAGCCCCAGGGACACTCGATCCTCTTCCCCGGCCAACCCTCTGATGTTCCAGACTCATTCCCAAACCGGATCATCAGCGCTGCAAGTGGTACCACTACTGCTGCACCAGTGGGCCAGCACTGCATGTATGTTATTGATGCCACATGTACAGTACATAAATACAGCATTTTATTTTCATGTACGTATGGCACCAAGTCTAGATAACAGGATTTATTAACATGGTTTATTCCACTCTAGTTATCTTAATGGGGTTATAGAAAGGACTTCAGAATTCTCTGGAATCCTAGCAATTTCATTTGTAGAAACACATCACCAGTCCCTTAATTCCCAGTAAATGCACAGTTTGTCATCAATCTTTCATAATCTTCCTAATAACAGACTAACTACACAAAAATAAAACCTTTTTTCACTAAAAAAACTTCCTCCATTTTGTAAGCACAATAACCCACTTCAGGACATGCATTTCCTGAGAATTATTACACTTCCAAGGTGCATTGAAAGGCACTTGGCAATTTGGCCTTGTGCTTTCCAATTCACTCAGAGTATGTATTAATTCTTTCAGTGCATGTTCTGTCATGGGTTATTGTTGCTTACGTATTCCATGTGGCATCCAGAAATAAGCTTTTTATTCACTCTGGAATGTTGCCAACAGAGCTGCCTACCAATGAGCGGCAGAATGAAGTGAAGCCATGAGTGCTGGTGCAGCAGTATTGACAACATTCCACAATGAATGACAAGCTTAGTCCGGGACACCCTGTGGAATGTTCTGTTTATGCCATGGCCCACATTGCAAATTGATACAGCAGGAGAACCAACGTGATTGACAGTTACAGGAAAAATAACATGGGCTGCCAGCTGAATAACATGTTATGCACTCTAGCAGTAAATAACCTGGCAGAATAACATACAGTATTTTATACCCCTGGTGTTGGTATACATAAAGGCAAATAAATCATATTATGAACTGGATAGAAAACATCCAGTTCTCTGATTGGCTGAGAGCTCGTTTCAGTTATGACTAAATATCACCACATTTTCACATTTTAAAAAAAGTGCCGTACATGATCATTGACAGCGCTGTGTAATACTTCGACTCTTAACTCCCTTTCAAACAAAAATATCAGCCACACCAGCAACCACACAGAACAGCATCAGCCACTCTTGCTGTGACCAACAACAACATAACAGACGTCTATTTTATTTTAACCCCCCCCCCCACAACTTCAACATAATTTAGACTGCAACTCTCAGTACTGTTCCCACTTGAGAGTAATTAACAGCTGCTAACCACACGGAGAAACATTAGCTGTGTCAACTCCAACATACAGGAAATGCCATCAATCACTGCTTCAAAATCCCTGCCACCCTCTGGTTCTGCCCACTACACTTTTTCAATAGACTTACTCCCCATGTGCCTCTGTTTGCAACACCACCCATCTAGTACATCACTGCATTCTATACCTGCAGTTCACAGCAGCTCATATCACTGCCTCCCATAGTTCAGGCCACAACTGCAATACATAGGTGTCATGTAAAAACTGCCATTTCAGTCACTCACTATAGTGCTAAACAAAACAATTTAAAATGCACTCATATGCCTTCCTAATCTCTGTCTCCTCCTCTGACTCAGCACTTATTTCCAAATGGGAACAAGGACAGGGCCAGAGTTCAAATGCTCAGCTACACACAGATTGAAAAAATGATGGTGGGGGGTTGAGTTGCTCCACTTCTACTGTCAGCTGCAGTTACAACAGTGTCACTGCTGACCACAACCTCCAGGAATTATTTTGTTAAAATGTACTACTACAATACACCCTTAAATAATTTTCACCTATTTTCAGACTGTATGTATTTATTTTTTATTTATAACAATTTAAATTCAGATATAATAACAATAATACATGCCAGGGTGCGACATGGATACCATCACTTCTTGGGTGCATGAGACACTCAGTCTGCAGCCTCATGCATCACACCACACCAAGGCATGACACTATCCATAATATACCACATCCTGTCATGTATTATTGCTTAATTATCTAGACCTCCCAGTTGACATACCTGAAAATGAAAATGTATTTTCATGTATATGTTCATAAAGGCAAAATATATTTTTATGCTTGTAGGCCATCAACCATTTAGCCGATAAATAGTAGTCTGTGATTTATATTACCCATATGCCTTGGTGTTGTATAAACCAATTTTTTTAGTTGCCCTGTTTATATAATCAGATTAATTTTCACTCAGACCTCTATATCTGTATACAATATTACTGTGTTTTTTTGTTTACGTCTTTGTCCTTACCTTTACTGTGAAAATTGTTTGTAATTTCTTTGCATTCATGATAAAACTTAATCATGTTACTGTTTAACTTTTCCTGGCATCTTCATGTTATTGTTCATCTCCCTACTATTTATTAGTAGCCCCCATCAATTTGGGGCTTACCTTAAGTGTCTCCCAGGGCCTCAGTTATGTCCACTGCCAGGCAGATGTCCTGCACAGATAGTAAAACCATGGTTATTTGTTGCAATCCCATTGATCTGCATGAGAGTGCCATGATGTGTCTGTGCCTGTCCCTTTAAGGCCATAGCCATGTGTATACTGTAAATGGTTTGGGCTGGGTCTGACTGCTTCTAAGCTCATGACCAGCCAGGCACCACTTTAATTTGCTCCACTCTGCAGTCGATAGTGAAGCAGAGGAGCTCAGGCTAGTACTGTAAATATTTACTTCTAACTTGTAGTTGTGTTTAAATTTGAGTGCTTGTTTTAACCTGCCTCCTTGTGGCTTACTCCTCCAAATAGGAGCCATCATGTTTGATCTGGGACTTCAAGAATTTGGACCAATTGGGACACTGGGGACCTTGAGGGTCCTTAGTTCAAGTGCCCATGGGAAAGTTGTAGTTTTTGTAGTTTTATAGGTTGGCACCTAAACTGACAAATGGGAGCACCAGAACTGTGATTAACAGCTCCCCTAGCCAACCGAGGTCCAGAAAAACCAGACTAATTCAAAAACTGTTAGGAGACTGTGTGGCAGTTGCTGTTAAGAGCTGAGAGAGTGAGCAGCTCGAGCTATTGAAAGGCAGCTTCAGGAAAGGAGCTGAGGAGAATTAGCAGGGAGAGGCCTGGCTTGCCTTTCTGATATAATTTCCAGCATTAGACTGCCTGTTAGCAGTAAAATGGACTAATCAGAAACAAATCTTTAAACTGCAGCCGTTAGCCCCGAGAATCTGAGGAGTGCAGTTTGAGCTATTGGACCAAGAGGAGCTTCTGTGTACAGGATTAACAGGGTGGGGTTAGCCTTTGGGCATTTTATATCCAGATTCAATGCATCAGGTTTTCTCGATGCATGCATTCTTTTCCTCTGTGGTGCTGTAGCAGTGATGGCATACCATGCCCTGGGATATTCCATAAATATATTGGTTTTCATATATATATATATATATATATATCTATATACATATATAGAAAGAGGTATGATAACTGGATAGCATGCCATGGCGTCCTTGCTGCTAAAGGGCTTCTCTCATACAATTTCATCAAGACCAGTTTAAGTTCATGCACCAGGCCTGTATAGGGTACTTACTCGTTTGTGTATGGAGCACCCCTTCCATGAGATTTAGAAGCAAAATGCGTAGTGACCACGTGGTCAAGTATTCCCCATCCCTTCATTAATTTCCCGAGAAGGCTCCAACTCGCTGGTGTCCCAATTTCCCCTGGGAAGGCTCTAACTTGCTGGTGTTTGATGCTGGAGTCACCGCTCTCCTTGGTGGCGCAGTTTCCAATCACCTTGTGGCAGGCATGTCTCTTCTAGCATGTCGGGCAGGCTGCTGATGCACAAGCTTCCCAAGGGGTGGCACTGCCCACTATGCAGCTCTCTTGGTCCCTCTCTCTCTCTGTCTCTCCCCTGATGACTGAACTTGATCAGTGGCTTCAGGAGAGCATGACCCGCCTTCTCAGGGTTTAAGTGAGAGAGAGAGAGATAAAAGAGTGCAATACAATCAGAAGGGAGGAACAGTCTGCTAAAGGAGGTACAGCCTCTATTTCTGTGCAGAAATCAGACGGGGGGGGAGGGGACCCTCAAAGAACCTTTGGCTACTGCTCAGGGGACTCATTGATTTTTCGCCAAGATGAATGATAATTTCCCTTGGGCCTCAGGGGGATCCTCTCCCAAGCAGAGACCTCGAGTCACCATAGGGACACAAAACAGCTGGTGTTTTCCTTGTGCTTTTGGCCTAAAGAATTACTGGAACTACCTCATCAGTTCTAGCTCCTTCCTCAGTGGCCTAAACCTCGAGGTGCCATAGGGATGCAGGACAGCTGGCTCCTGACTTGCTGGCTTAAGGAATTCCTGGGATTACCTCATCAGGCCTAGGCCCCTCCCACAGTGGCTGGCCTAGTAGAGTCCTCACCCCCTTAGACCTAGGGGCCCTCTCCCTCTACTGGAATGTACCCTAGATACAGCTAAGTATCTGAGGGACACGGCAGTAGATAACCCGAAATTAGAAGCCAGATCTGCTGCCCTGACAAACAGAGCCAGACGAGCTATGGCTCAAACTTGGGAAGCAGACTGTGAGTTGAAGAACCTTTTACAGAACCTGCCTCTGAAAAGGGATAACATGTTAGGCGAAGGCCTTAAAGAATTCCTGAAACAAAGGAAGAGGGCAAGGATCTCGCTAGAAAAAAACAGAGGACCACTTATTTGCCATCTCCTCAGCATAGATTTCGGGGGAACAACAGGTTTCAGCAGAACAGAAGACAGAATTACTCAAACAATTCCTTTCAGGGTAGAGGCCATAACAACAACAATAATGGTTTCAGAGGTACCTCACAGAGCAGCTACTCAGCATCCAGAGGAAGGAACACACGCTTTGGAGGCATAGGCAGAAGAGAAAAGCCTAAACAGTACTATTTCCACCAACCTCCCGCTGCCAAGACAATACTCAGACTATCCGCCTGTGGGCCAGAGACTAAGACAGATGGGTCCTGGAGATTATATCCTAAGGTTACTCTATCGAGTTTTTAAACAAACCTTGCCAAGACAGAGTGATACTGTCCCCCATCGCAAAAGGAGGACCACTGCCCACCAAGTCCAGGAGATCATCCGGGACCTGTTACAAACAACACAATCTGACCAGTACCAGGCCCCAAGGCTGGCATAGGGGTCTACTCCATATTCTTCCTGGTCCCAAAGAAGAACACAGACCTCAGACCTATTCTGGATCTAAAATTTCTGAACCGTTTCATATCCACCCACAGTTAAAAGGAGACCTTTCGGTTGACTCTGAAGAACATATTGCTGGGAACACCTCACATCCATGGATCTGAAGGATGCATACCGCACATCCCAATCAGACCCAGCCAGCGCGCTTCCTCTGGTTCCACACACTGGGCCAACACTTCCAGTATCAGGCCCTACCCTTCGGACTCACTTCGGCACCCAGGGTGTTTACAAAAGTGTCCATTGTTTTAGCAGCCCGACTGTAAGAACAGGGGGTGGGTATCATTCCCTACCTGGACGACTGGCTGATACAGGTGCGCAGCAGCGTCAAACCTCAAAAGGACACGGACACAGTTCTGTCAGCTCTGTCCCAGCATGCTTGGTTAGTCAATCAGGCAAAGAGCTCTTTACGACCATCACAGCGTATAGAGCACCTTGGAGCAGAGATAGGCACAGCCGAGGGGGATGGCAAGACCCTCACGAAAATGGATCGACATGATGATATCAATAGTTCAAACACTGCGGTCCATAGCCGAGCTGACCATGGGTCAAGCGGCACAGGTTCTCATCTGCATGGCATCCTGCCTAGGCCTGGTCCCTTGGGTGAGTTGGAATACACTCCCCCCTGCAGAACTGCATACTGCAACAAGGCTCTCCATCGGATGATGGCCTCAACAAGGTTGTTTACCTGCCAAAGAAGGTCAAGGACTTCCTGGGGTGGTGGACCCACAGCCAGAACCTCGAGAGAGGCTATCCACTGGAGCTGTCATACCAGGTGACAGTGGAGACCGATGTCAGCTTGATCAGTTGAAGTGCATGCATGCACAATTTCACAGTGCAGGGCAAATGGATGAGGGTGGAGGCATGATTGTCCATCAACATCCTGGAAATGAGGGCAGTGTTCCATGCTCTGAAAGCGTTCAGGGATAACATCGCCAGCAAGGTAGGCTTGGTAAAATCAGACAACCAGGTCACTGTAGCATACATAGCAAAACAAGGCAGAATGTGTAACAAAGCCATGCTTAGAGAGGCTGCCAAGGTGTTAAACTGGGCACAGTCCAACCTCACCCACCTCCACGCAGTGCACCTGGTGGGAAAGCTGAATGTCAGAGCAGACTGGCTAAGCACACAACCATGGTGCTCGTTACCTAATAAAGGACCCGTCTTGAGCAGGGCCATCAATTCAACTTACTGGCTGGTTTGAAAAAAAAATAAAATAAATAAATAAATAAATATTTTTTTCTAATAGCAATCTGTTCCGCCTGCAGAATTAGCAAATGAGGTGCCCTGTCCTGCAAAGAACCCTACACCATTTTCACTGCCCAAGGGGTCTTTATGAAAACAGTACCAGCCTTTCGCCCCAAGGTCACGTCCACGTTCCATGCAGAACAAACCCTGAAGATACTGACGTTCCACACACAACGGCAACAGGGCGACTCTGGAACTCTCCATCTGCTGGATGTAGGGAGTACCGTATCACAATATATTACATGGACACAGACAATTTTCAAGTCTGAAAGACTCTTTATCATGGCTCAGGGTGGCAAGCAAGGAATGGCGGCTTCGAAGGCCACCATTGCTAGCTGGTTAAAGAGGACGATACAGAAAGCATAGAAAGCTAATGGCATTATGCCTTCAGAGGGAATTAGAGCCCACTCAACAAGGGCAGTGGCTGCCTCCTTGGCAGAAAGAGTCAATGTGTCCATGGAGGACATATGTAGAGTGGCAACATGGACCTCGGTCCACACTTTCGCAAGACATTATAGAGTTGAGACTTTATACAGACAAAGGACTGAATTTGCCAGAAAGATTCTATCATCAGCGTGTCGCACAAACTGTCTATGATCACCCTGTCCCGCCCTGATGGATGTTTTTGAACTGCTTATTATAGTAACCCATGAGGTAATGTCTGGAGTGTCATGGAGACAACATAACACAATGGGTGTTTACTCACCTGGTAAAGGGATTGTGTTAGTTGTCTCCATGACACTCCATGTTCCTCGATCAGGAGTGACCATATGGAAGATCTTCGCTGGACATGTTTGTGTGTGCAGAGATTCTGTATTCAAGATCATTATAAACTGTTTTGAACACACAGTTGGTTACAGTCGGTATCATTCGGTTACCGATTTAGAAGTGTACCTATAGGGAATAAACCCAGGTGGTGGTTATCCTAAAAGACTGTCTTTTGAATTTTGTGTGGTTATACTCTATATATGTATAAAGATATGGGGTGAAGATGGGAGTCACGAAAGGGGGGATCTTTCGGCCTAAAACCTTTGTATTTCAGCTATGGAAAAATCAAACTGGAGAATAGGGACTCCTGGGACCTGGGTATGCTGTGAAATTTGATCTGGGTCACATGTGCATCACTAGCCTATCAGGAGGGTTGGGAACCCATGAGGTAATGTCTGGAGTGTCATGGAGACAACTAACACAATCACCTTTACCAGGTGAGTAAACACCCATTATACAATGGCAAGGAAATTTCTTGAATTCTGATTGGTCAGTGTGTGCCTGAAACAGTGATGATATTACAGTATAACATCACTGTCTTTGATTAGCATTAGGTCTGCTTGCTGCTCAGCACCACCACCACCTTTTTTTTCCCTCTTCTCTTTCACTAAAAATCTACTAAAAACATTTTTTTTTTTTGTTTTGTATAACATCGAGCCATTGTATAATTGCAATAAGGCACTCCAAGGTGTGTGTTATCTTGTGTAATAACGTCACTCCTGGGGTGGTGGAAGCACTCGGCTTCGCCTCGTGCTTCAACCCACCCCAGGAGTGACATTATTACACGATAACACACACCTTGTCATGCCTTATTGCTTAAGCAAGGCTGTGTTTCCATCAAAGGGTTAAGATGACATCACTGGCACCTTGACAGTGAAGCCTCCGGATTGTACCCCAAAGAGCAAATATTTTATTAAAGAAAGAAAAAACTACAGAAAATCTAATTTTGTACATTCGTATCACATGCAACATAAGATAAGACACTGTTCTTCGACTGTGCTTTGTGACTGTCAGATGGGGCTGGCCAAGGAGGTAAGAGGAGGCTATACCAGTCACTGGTTGTTGGATGCAAGTCTGAGGTGAGGGGTGAATTCAGAGGCGGGGGTCCTCAGCAGGCATCGCGGGTGAGATGGCACTTGATCGGGGGTCCACTAAACTACCAAGGAAAGGGTATTTATATTTCAACATGGTGAATCTGGGGAGGATATTTAACTAGACTACCAGGAAAAGGGTATTTATGTTACAAATGGGTGATTGGGGAGAGGGATCCATTAGACTACCAGGAAAGACTATTCATATTACAAATGGGTGATTAGGGAGGATCCATTAGACTACCAGGGAAAGAGTATTCATATTACAAATGGGTGATTGGAGCCATTAGACTACCAGGAAAGGGTATTCGTATTACAAATGGATGATTGGGGAGGAGGAGGATCCATTAGACTACCAGGGAAAGGTTTTGTTGTACAACATGGGCAAATTGAGGATGGATGCAACCATTGCACTCAGATAAGGCAAGTATTTCAGCAGTGGTAAACAGGGTTGCACTGGTGACTGTTTAGTCTGCCGAAAACTAGGAATATACTGCTGCGTCCATTATAAGTGAGGGAATCCCTCATTTGCATGGGTGCACCAGTATATTTTGCATGGTCATGCTGCCGGGTTAGTGCGGTGCTCCAGGGACTACTAAATATGGCCCCACCCTGAGCACCAGTGATATTCATTGTTAGCACAGTGCTAACCCAGTAAGTGCCACGCTAACCATTTGAATATGGGGCCCATATCACTAAATGATAGACATCCTGAGCTGGAGTTTTCAAAAGGATCTGTAAGAGATCCACCAGACACTATGTTCAAAAGAAAACATGCATCCAAATAGACCAGCTAGTAGATAGTCTAACTCGTCAGAATTTCTTGTACAAAAGACACCACTACAGTAAAAAAGTTGAAAAGTTGAAAATCACATTTTCAGAAATGTTTTACCTCAAATTCTTACTCTTTGTTGCAAAATGGATGCATCTTTTGAAAATGTCAGCAAGACTGGTCAGACACAATCAGGCAGACACAGACACACAGCATTTGTTAGCATCTGCATCTGATCTTTTAAAATCCTACCCCTTGTATGTTTTACTGAAGCCATTACTTACATTTAATGTAGCAGTTCAGTTACTGGATCACCACTGTAACTGCTAAATTCGGATACTGAGAATAATAAATGTAACCCTAGATGGCGCTATCCAGAGAGCTACTACCCTGCCTGATTTGCCACTAACAGGTTGAGGGGCCTGGATCCAATGGCGGGTGCCTCCACCCAGAGGTCAGGGTTTGCAATAGTTAAACTTACTTGGTCACAGCCTCTGGGACACTGCAACCCCTTTCTTCCCACTAGTGGCCACACAATATATCAGAATTACCTTCACAGTATACACTTACCCCAGGACTAGTTCCGGCACTGGGACCTCCTGTGAAATAAGATACAGTGCAACAATCACAGTACAGTACTTTAACATAGAAAAATACCTCAGGCAGTATAACTTTGCTGAAACAAGCAGCTCTGATTTATTTAGGGGATATAACAAGGACAGGGAAATCAGGTTAATTAGCTTATCACTTTACTATCTACCTATGGCTCTGTGCAGGCCTATCCCTACCAGTTACTGTCCTGGGTACCCAAGCCTAGTGGCTAGTCCAAACCCGTGGCAGCTGGTGAGGGGCCCTTTCACACAGTGAAAAGAAAAATGAGTTTAAACAGTCAGCAGTACAGTGATTCCATTTTGGATTTAATGTGGCAATTCAACGGGAGCGACCCTGAATTAGTACTCACGACCTCCAAACAAGATAGGGTCCTTCAACGTCAGCAGGGCTACTCTTGAGCTCCATGAGACTCTTCACACATTTATATGGTAAAAAGAAAGTACTATACCAGGCAGGCTGCTTCTCTATCGATCGAATTACTGCACAATACCGGGAGAACACACAGCAGATTCAGTTCCTGACAGACCGAGTGCAATTCAACAATTTCTCCAGTGTTCTACAGGGTGAGCCTGGTTTCTACTCTTCAGAGATCCTTTGATTCTTTTCACAGGGCGGATTCAGTCCTAACAAGCAGTTACACAAGCTGCAGACCGGAACTCTGGGCCTTACACACGTTTTTTGACTGAAACTGTGCACTGAAGGAGCACAGGGTTTCTTTCCCCTTCACTCCCAGAGCTAAACTGAAACTCCAACAGACAAAACCGGGCACTTCCTTTGAGTTCCTCCCAGTTCTTGACTGGATTGGCTGTCACTCACAATAGACTGCTGCTGTTGGTCCAAAAGGCGCGAAGTCTAAACTACATCTCCCAGAGTCACTGCCCATACAATCCTCTTGTGGCTGGCTCAGATTATGAGTCCAAGTTCTGATTCGTCCAAGGCACCATTTTAGAGCTAGCACACCCACACTGGTTGGTCCAGTTCAGCAGTTCAAAACCAGAATGGGAACTAGGCAGACACAGTTCTGACTGCAAAGAAAGCAGGTTAGACAAACTGTAATTTCATTATTACTGTAAATGATTTCTGGCAAACAGTTACATCTTTCAGATAGGTTCCCTTTGCACTCCTAGTGACTGCAAAATGGAGTGAATTGGCAGCAGCTCGAGTGGTACTCAAACAGAAGCACACAGTCCCCCATACAAACTAATTATGTCTGCAAGCAGACAGCTCTTAAAGAGACAGTACCAGAGGCTCTAAAACACTCACTGATAAATGGCTTAAACGCCAAACACCATTCAGGCTTGGAGCATTCAAGCAAGCTCCTGGAAGTCTTTTGGGATCCCCCATTTGCAGGGGGGTTACATAAATATTCCCTTTTAGTCTGCCTATGTTGTCAAGGTTGGCAGTACAGTATAATTACATAATTGGACTCTGCTTTTCTTTTTGCCATAGAAAAACTTGATTATAATTTGCTGTTATAACCAGTTGATTATAAAGGCTTGCACATGTTGGTTCTTTCTAAGAGACCATGGGTACACTATGCAGTTGGAAAATGAAAGTGTGCCAGATGGCACGTTCAGCTTTAAAGCTAAAGGTAAATTCTTTTGTCATTTGGCAAGCATAATGGACGTAAGTCTGTATAAGTTTTGTATATCTATGTAACTCTCTGTGTGTATGGAGTTCAGGCTGTGCCTACTCTTGCAGATGAGAGAGGGTTTGTGCCATCTCTGTAGCCATCCTGAACCACCTCCACCCTGTCAAGGTTCTTCCAGAGGTGTGGCCTCCAGAACTGCATGCAGTACTCCAGGTGAGCCTTACCAGTGTTTCTGTACAGTGGCATCACTACCTCCTGCCTTCTGCTTGTATGCACCCAGCATGCCACTGGCCTTCCCGTGCCTTTGTATTCTGCTTGGACACCTTAAGATTGTCTAAAATGATAACCCCCGGAGTCCCTTTCTTCAACACCCACCCCATCCTGTAGCTCTCCCCAGGGTTCCCTCTTCCCAGGTGCATTATTTTGCACTTCTTTGAATTGAACTTTAGTTGCCACACCTCCAACCATTTTTCAAGCTTCCCCAGGTCTCTCCTCATTGCCTCCACCCCATCTGGTATACCCACCCTGTTGCAGATTTTGGTGTCATCATAATGAGCAGTGTGAGATAACAAGTTTTCCCAATCCTTATGCAAGGGGGGCCTCAAGCGCTCTCCAGTGGTGAAGGAGTATTCATTTGGCAGCTGCAAGACACCAACAGCCCACAAGGTTTGTGTGTGTGATAGGACAGAGTCCTATGGTGTGAGGCATAAGGGTGCAGTTTTGGGTCTCTTGCCCTAGGAAGTGATATTGCATGTCTGCAGGACTCCCAAACCACAGTCCACTAGTTGTCAGTACTGGACAATATCACAGAACATGTGATCTAGGCCTGATGCAAGGAGTATCTCCAGCAGTCACTGTTTTCCATCAACTCTGTCCTATACAGCCAGAGAGGAATACATAATGCCCTATGGAGAATCTTATATTGAAGAGTTTTTGCCTAAGTTCTCGGGAGGATTTGTATGTTCTAGACCATAGGGCATCCCAGTTTTGCTGTGAAATATCAGTCCAGGTCCTTCTCCCAGGTTTCTCTCAGGCCAGGGGTAGGAGCGTGGCCTTCAGCAACAGAGTGTAGGGTCTTCAGACACGCAGTAGTGTTCTTCAGGAAAGTTAGGGACGTCAACTACTTCTCCAAGGGACCAGGTGAATGAAACATACCAGTATGAGTGAGTTTCACAAACAAGAGGCCTATAAGCTGCAGGTACCTCCAAAACCGGGATTTCAGGAGCTGGTATTTGTCAGATAGGTTGGTAAAGATTGTGAAGATGTGGAAATAGACCGATGCAGGAACAGTAAATGAGGTGCATAAAAACACAGGATAAAGTGTTCTTTTTATTTAGGTAATCCAAAACAAAAAAATGAAAACAAATTACTTGTACAAAAGAAAAATCTTCAAGGTTAGTTGGTTCCAGCAGGTTTCTTAGTTAGGATAAACAAACTTGGCATCAGTCAATAGGAGACATGAAAGCAAGCACAGTCTCCCAGTAACTTCTCTCTCAGGCAAACTACAATGAACTGGAAACTCATCGCACCAGTCAGCAGGCAACTGACTTCACTGAACTGAAGTAAAACTGATCTGTCTTAGTGGAGGGTTTATATACACGGCTTGGAGTGACATCACAGACATGTGATCCACCCCTTTTCAGAAAATGTTTATACCTTCTTTGTTATTATTGCTTTTTATCAAGTAACATGAATTAAATAGAGACAAATACAGATAATATTTACATAATATCCTTTCTCTACATAATACTCATCAGAAAACACTTATTTCTATGTACCTATGAAATAGGGCATAATGAAGGGGTTTAGCTCCACCTTCTACTGTGACATCACTCTCTGAAAGAGTATAAAGTTCAGGTTGTGGTCTGGAAGCCCTTAAAAAGACCATATATACATACATACAGCTTGCAGCTCCCAGTTAAGGAATGACTATGGGTGAGATATTCAGAATGCGCCAGGCAGGGGCACAAGTCTTGGCACAGGGCAACTGGGATGCGCCAGGGCATGGTTCAGGTGATATTCAACGGTGCTGTGCCATGGTTCAGCACCATTGAATATGGCACTGGGTCTGCCCCCACTGCGCACGCGCAATGGCAGTGCGCCAGCGCAAGTGGCAAGTGAGAAGCAGAGGGATGCACCAGCACAAGTGTGGGTGCACTAGGCGCAGCAACCGCGATATTCAGCGTTGTGCATGCAAATGAGGCCATTATGCATGCAAGGTGCAAATGGGACCATTTGCATGTCATTATGGCCTCATTTGCATGCAGGTGCTCTGATCCCCGGCGACTTGCTCCTAGTACTTACCGGGCAATTAATGGCTTGAGGGGAAAAAAGAAAATAGAATTAAAAAAAAAAGAAATATGTAGAATTGGCTCACCAGCATGTGACCCAGAGACAGAAAGAGCAGAAAGTAATATACTGTATGACATGGGTCTGAAGGAAAAGTATTTCAGCCTGGAGAGAAAGTGTTACTGTTATGCCCTCATTTGATACAAAACTGCTTATGAAATGACAAGACCCATTTATTGTTCTTAGGAGAACCAGCCCTGTTAACTATGAGATGGAAATTTCAGGAAAAGGTCTAAAATATATAATGCAAACTTGTTACAGAAATTGTTTGAGAAACCTACCCCTGCAGTTATCTAGGTGTTTGTCTCAGGTGAGTGAAGGGAACTGTTATCTGTGCAATTAACTAAGTGTAGAAAGAGATGTAAAATGGGGGACTGGTTTAGCTACAAGAAAGCCAGGTTAAAGCCAGATTTAACAAGATGTGGCAGAGCCACTACAACTGTGAATGCATTAACTAGATAAGGGTGTTTCATGGGCTTAAACATAAACATTTATTTATTTATTTAAAAAATATCAGATTTGACAGTTATAACAATCATTCACTGGAGATACATGGTAGTAGTAGATAAACAAATTACGTAGTTTAGGCACACAGGCACCACATCAAGAAGACCAAAGCAGTTCAAACAATATCCAATAGCTAAAGCAAATAGACATCAGGAGTCAAAGAGAAGCCCAGAGTGTTCACATGAAGGCTGCTGCATACACTAACTGAATCAAAGTATAGTACATTGAGAAAGGGCATATTTAAGCAATAAGACACAACAGGGTGTGTGCTATCATGTAATAACGTCACTCCTGGGGTGGGTTGAAGCACGAGGTGAAGCCGAGTATTTATTTATTTGCACGTATTTATGTGATCCACTGGATCAGCAATATTTGCACAAGCCATGCACAGTGCAGATTTTACAGCACTGGTCCTGGTCTGGTGATCTGGTTTTATCCATACCACACTGCATATGGCTTAGTGATATACTGTACAGATGGCTGCAGAGTCTAACCCATTGCAGGTTGAAGTTTCAGAAAACCATTATGCTACAAATATCAAGACTCCTCCCTCTGTCACCCCAGTCACAATTAATCCTCTACCAAAGTCTTGCTTAAATACTGGTGCCTCTACATCCGCCACTAAGTTTTTAATGCCAACATGCTTCTTCTGCTGCTGTGAGTTAAACTCTTTATTTAAAACATTTTGTTGAGAAATTTTTGTTTTATTATACCCATGGTCAGGAAAAATAAATTTGTAAAAGAAACCAAAATCCCCATTTATCAGTTCATTGAATCACAATACAGCATGTTATGAATTTTTCAGAGTCTATGTGTAACCTACAGTAAGTCAAATAGAAATTAGACACAAATGTCTACCTATTTGCAAGTGAAGCAAATATTGTTATCATTCAGTTGTAAACACCAATAGTCACAGCCAGGATTCACATTGCTAGACTCTGGGTAAGTATGACAAGTTTCCTAAATACTGGTACCTTATCCAGCTGCGTTCTGCTTGTGTGTGTGTGTGTGTGTGTGTGTGTGTATCTGTGTGTGTGTGTGTTTCAACATGTAACTTTCTATGGTATATTGTATAGCACTGTGAATCCTGGTTGCAGTGTTTTTTCTGTGCTGTGGCTAAACAAGACACTATAACAAGACACTGGCCTGCTGTAGGGGCTATTAGACATCAAACCAAAGGGTACACTGTGAAGACTAACTTAGAGAAGATGCAATAAAACAAACTTGAATGACAGCCCCCAGACATCCTAAAACACCCAGGGAAAATTAGAAAAACTCCTCTAACAGCCTAGGAAGAAACAAAACACTGGATTGAAGTGAGAACTCAGAATTGGTAGTAATACATATATTCCTGATTTTAACATGCAGTTTTCCTTTAAGAAGATTCAGTAGAATATAAACAGTAGCCTAGAACTGGCTGCCTGAGAATGAAGTTGGTATATTATTTGGAAAAAGGGAACTCCACTTCTCAAACTTAAAAAGGAGTAGTCAACCCAGAATGTGCAAAAAACATATGTTATGTAGAGTGTTTTTATACGTATGTTAAGTCCTAGTGTGTCCTTCCCTCTGTCTGCTATTTGGAGGTTTTCCTAAATTGCCTGCTAGCTGTATGGTAGTTTTACGACCCCTGAGGATCTCCTTAACAAATAGTTTGGGATAGGGATAGGGATTTTAAGACCTCTGCTCATGAACAGTGCCACTGTCATTTTCTTAATCTGTCCGAACACTGGTTTCCCACAGTGACCATGTTATTCTTCCGAACTGTGAAAACACATTCGGTCAGGATGTGAAAATGACAGCTGTACTGCTTATGAGAGGTGTGAAAAATGCCACTGCTAAAAATCTGGTGTGACAATATTACAAATCTACTTGAGAAGTTAAAGGGGTATGGAAAGTGTGCAACGACACTTGTAACACTGTCAATTGATGGGCTATCATCGCCAGATTTTCAACATAGGCATTTTAGGACCTCTGCTCATGAACAGTATCATTGTTTTTATCAGTGATTTCCCACGGCGACCGATCTATTCTGTGCCGGAAGTGCGAAAACAGATTTCGGCCAGCATGTGAACAATGACAGCTGTACAGCTCGCAAGGAGGTGTGACAAAATGTCAATGTTGAAAATCTGGCTAGAAAATATTGCAAATTTGTGAAGTTATGAGCGTACGTAGCAACTGTGAAATGCACGCTCATAAAAGAGTCATTTTTTGGATTTTTCCCACCAGATTTGCAACATAGGCTTTTTGAGAGCCCACCTCGTGAACACTGGCACTGTCGTTTCGTTAATCGACCCCAAAGAGTGATTCCGTGCAGTGACCGTGAAACCACCTTTCAGGGCCAGTTAATGCCATGACAGTTCAAGAATTCATGAGGAGGGGTCTCAAAAACCCCATGTTGAAAATTTGGTGAAAACATTCCCAAAAATGCCCGAGATATGTGCTAAAGTTGAAAAAACCCTATTCATTACATTATACAGCTTACCAGCACTTCCTCAGTTCACAGTCGGCTTTGAAGAGTGCAGACGTGTTCCTGGTCCAGCGAAGATCGTCGCAACAAGTTCCAGAGGTAAGTATAGGGTGAGAGGGGTGTGGGGAGGCTGGGTGCGCAGTGGATGGGTGCGGGTTTTGGAGGGGCGAGAGACTACGAGGAACCGTTTCCTTTCTTTCAGGTACAACAAAAGCAAGAAAACATCACAGGACCACCTTCATCATTACAGGGGCATGTGGCACACTGGGGTGGGCTCTCAGCGTGCCACCAGAGTCTGGGGGGACAGCTGTAGCTGCCGAGGATTGAGGCACCCCATCGGCAAACAACAAAAGGAGGATTCCTTTCTGCCGGCCAGGGGATTAGGGCACCCCATTGACACACAATTAAATGGGAGGTTAGATATGCCGAATGGGGAGGGGCTCCCCGCCGGCAAATAAACATGGTAGATATTGTTTAGAACACGGGCGCAAGCTGCCGCCATGTTCACAAACAATATCAGAGATCCATCCGCCTGCAATGACGGGTCACCCTATTGCAGTGGATGGCTGATGCTGCAATGATAGTGGCCACTGATTGCAGCGGCTGATTTTAAAGCTGTGACGCGTGGCTAAACTAGTGTCAGCAACGACTTGCCACGGCATTGTGAGAAGGACAGCCTTTGCAGGCTGTTAGGCATTGGGCACAACAGTGCCACTCCACAACCTGCTTCTGGAGAAAGCTGATTTAACATGTTTCTCATGCATGCGCCGCAATCAACATAAAATGTATTTCTAAACGCATTAGTAACACCAATGCTTTCAAGATTTTAAACTGCTAAAACACAAACTATATATATGTATAGATAGGTAGAATATGGTAAACAAATATTGTTAATCCCAAAAGTTGAACTTTGTTTTTTGTCTATTTCTTAGTTTTAGACACTTCTTAGTCTTTCCTTTGAGACACCAGGTGACTCTGATAATCATTTGTTCCAAGGGTTTTATGTCAGTTTGAAGGCATTTTAAATATCTTCTGTTCTAGTCCTTAACAAAATGCAGGGACTCAGTTGTTCTGTTCCTTGGTCCACATCCCAAACATGTGAGTCTTCTTTCAGGATGATAGATCCACCTCATGCCACTCCCACGTGAATAAAAAAAAAGGTGGGATGGACCTTTTGGAGCTTCTTGGGTGAAGGTGGGGTGGACCTTACTCCCCCCCAAAAAACAATGCTGCCTCCCACCACTCAGGTTCCAGTACTTGTATCACCCATTTAAGAAGGAAAATAGTACCATGCAACCATTGACTAACATGAAAGCGTATTTATTTGAGGGTGGAAAACATTTCTTGGAGGAGGGTAAGGCGGAGGAGACTATTTACACCTTTAGTCAGTTCCAGGACAGAAAACATGACATCACTCCTTTTGTACATGCAATACTCCTGTAGGCTCCGCCCACAGTTGTAAAAACTACCCTAGATAGCTTCTGCCAGACAACAGGCAGAGAACACCAAGAGGAAGGAACTGCTGTTATAAATATACTTCTCTACTGGGATTATATTGCCCTCCTTCCCTCCCCTCTACCTCCCACCCAAAGCCAATTCTACTTTTATAGGCACAGGATTTGACTGACAACAGGAACTTTCTGTTTGGGAGCAGGAAGTGAGCATTTACAGAGCCACAAAAGACTCACCATCCTAGAAGGAAAAGGTAGCTCTCCGCCCCCTCCAGCTGCTGCAGGTCTGACTCTGAGCAAGTAGGAGACTACTGAAATATAGGAACTTCTTGTCTCAGAACAGGAACATCAGGAGCTTAAAGGGCACAGATGCAATAAGTAAGTAGGGAGAAGAAAAAATAGAGGAAAAAGTAAATATTTCAAACAACAGATAAGGGACCAGAAATAAGACATGATGGGAGTGGTGCAGCGCAGTGGCTGTGGAGCAGCAGTCTTCCGGGAGACTTTCTGGAGGATGCGGTGTTGTCACATCTGCAGGCACCTCTCTGGGCTGAGGGAGGAGGTTGCTCATCTCTAGGATGAGTTGGCCAGGATTAGGGGGACCTCCTCTCCCACCCAGGGACCCCCAGGGCCACTGCCGTTGCCTTAGAGGTTGCCAAGAAAGAAGAGTGGTTGGACCACAGTGGGCTCAGGGAGGGTGAGGGTGGTGGAACAGAGGTGCATCCTTCCAGTTGTACCTCTCCACAGTTCATATCCTGTTCTGGCAAAGTGTGGTTCCTCTGGGGAGGCAGCCACAGTGGAGATCAAGGAGGATGCTGGGAACCTTCACAAAGGAGACCCGCAGAAGGGTGGCATGGGACCCCACAAAGGAAGGAAACAACTCCTGGTGGGGGACTCCATTGTTGGGGGTAGAACTGGGAGGGAAGGGGAGAGGGAGGTAAGATGCCTGCCTGGCACCATGGCTTGGAGGGACAGGGAGCAAATCCTCAGGATCGCCAGAGCAGCTGCACGGGGGGGAGCTGGATGTCATTGTCCACCTAGAGACAAATGACCTAGCTGAGAAAGGGATCAGAGCAGTGCAAGAAGAGTTTGTGGAGTTGGGGAGGGGCCTTAGACAAGCAGCATGCACGGAAACCTTTTTGGAGGTGCTGCCTGTCTATGGCATGGGTGAGGCAAGGGTGCTTCACACCATGGGATTCAATCAGTGGTTGAAAAACTGGTGCAGAGCTCAGGGATTTGGCTTAATTGGGGACTTGGGGTCCAATTGGAATGATGCAGGCCTATACTGGCATGATGGTCTACATCTGCCCAGGAGGGGAACCAGGATCCTAGGTGATAGGTTTAAATGCTTCATTGGCAAGCATTTAAACTAGCTAAGGGAGGCACTGGAAAGGAGCAGGGAAATCCTAGCCCCCCCAAAAAATCAGGGTAGTAAGTGAGTTAAACACCAAGATAGAGATGTCGATAGGGAGAAGGGCAGGGGTAAATAGAGAAAATGACAAAGGCAGTCAGGACAGGGATGGGGCAAAAAGGGGTAAGGCCATCAAGAAATGGAGGGTAATGAGTACCAATGTCCATAGTCTGGGCAACAAGCTCCCTGAACTAGTGGCCTTGATGGAAGAGGGATGCTTGGATATCGTAGCAGTCACAGAAACATGGTAGACAGAGAACCATGACTGGGATGTTAACATTCCAGAGTACACAACCTATAGGAGAGACAGGGAGGGTAGAAGGAGGGGGGGGAGGAGTAGCTCTTTATGTAAGGGAAGGGATAAAAGCAATGGAACAAAAGAGTAAATAGGGAAGAGAAGAGGCACTGTGGGTCACCTTAGAGACTGGAAATGGCACCACAATCCGCACAGGGGTTGTATACAGACCCCCATATCGGGGGGGAGGGAATGGACAAGGATATGATGAAGGCATCCTTAGGATGGCAGAGAAAGGGAGGTGCTCTTGATGGGGACCTGATGTGCCAGATGTTAACTGTAGCACTTTATCTGCAGCAACATCCAAGAGCCGGGCCATTCTTGATGCCCTACAGGTGGCATGCCTCAGACAGCTAGTTTTGGAACCCACTCATCAGGCAGCAATCTTAGACCTCGTCTCTCAAATGGGGACAGTGAGAGGATCTCAGATCTAGAAGTGGGTAGCCATCTGGGAACAAGTGACCACCAAACAGTGTGGTTCATGATAAACTCAGCTGCATCACTCTCTGAAACAGAATAAAAGTTCAGGTTGTGGGATGGCAGCCCTTAGAGAGACCATATATACATGCAGCTCGCAACTCCCAGGTAAGGAAATATTATGTATTTTAAACCTCGAGTTCCCTTTGTGTTTCTTTTGTAGCAAACTCTTCACATTTTAGTTTTTAAGGCAAAATATGTTGTTATAAGTACATATGGAAGGTTTCTGTGAGTTTGCAAGTGAAAACTTTTCATTTGAGCCTACTCTTGGCCTACAGCATGCTCTCTACAAGTGCCTTCACTTGCAGGCTAAATATTTGCAGTTTCCAAAAAAATATGCTTCTGGTCTGATATTTTTGAAAGGGGGGGGGGGGATTCAACAATACAACTACAGCTAAGTGTTTTCTTTTTTAGGCCTCAGGCTTTGTAGGTCCCGTGCTTTCACAAACAGGCAGTTTGGCAAAAAGCTAAATGGCTATGGATTCCCACTTTCAAGTAGCCTTTCAATTTATTTCATTGCTACACAGTTTAAACAGTTTTAACATCTCTTTTACATTTTGGGAAAACTTACAAGTTCCATAAGAAATATAAACGCTTCGCATATATCTTCTGCATATAACATTTCCTGCTGTCTCCCTTCCTGGAGCACTGGACATTGTTTCTCAATGTGGTTCCATCTCTAATTACAAGCTAAATTGCTCTAAAACTGAGGTAATGCCTTAAATATGGCAACTACTGTACAAGTGTGGACACCTGGGACTTCTCTGGACTCAGGACAAACTTAAATACTTGGGGTTATTTCTTAGTACAGATCCAGTCAAACTGAAACAACTTAATCTGGACCGGGTTTTGGTACAATTCAGAATGACCTTTCTCACTGGTCTTTACCCTTCAGGTCCTAGCCCTTGATCAGTGCGCTGCCTGTGGCCCAGCACAGAAGGTAAGCAGGCCACCCGCCCTTCAGGACACTGCTCAGATGCAAGGTTCCTGCCCTCGATCAGAGCAATGCTGCCTGTGATCCAGCATGGAAAGCAAGCCAGCCGTCCTGCCCTTCAGGACACCACTCGGACACAAGGTCCCTCGCCTCTATTGGGTAACACTGCCTGCGCCCAGCACAGAAGGTAAGTAGGCCACCCCACCCTTCAGGACACTGCTCAGATGCAAGGTTCCCTGCCCTTGATCAGGCAATGCTGCCTGTGATCCAGCATGGAAAGCAAGCCAGCCGTCCTGCCCTTCAGAACACCGCCGACACAAGGTCCCTCACCTCGATCGGGCAATGCTGCCTGTGGCCCAGCACAGAAGGTAAGCAGGCAGCCCACCCTTCAGGACACTGCTCAGATGCAAGGTTCCCTGCCCTTGATCAGGCAATGCTGCCTGTGATCCAGCATGGAAAGCAAGCCAGCCGTCCTGCCCTTCAGGACACCGCTCGGACACAAGGTCCCTCACCTCGATCGGGCAATGCTGCCTGCGGCCCAGCACAGAAGGTAAGCAGGCCACCCCGCCCTTCAGGACACTGCTCAGATGCAAGGTTCCCTCACCTCAATCAGGCAATGCTGCCTGTGATCCAGCATGGAAAGCAAGCCAGCCGTCCTGCCCTTCAGGACACCGCTCGGACACAAGGTCCCTTGCCTCGATCGGGTAACGCTGCCTGCAGCCCAGCACAGAAGGTAAGCAGGCCACCCCGCCCTTCAGGACACTGCTCAGACAAAAAGTGCACCACCTAGCTTCAAGGAACCCCCAGCTCTCCTAGCACTACTTTAATTGGCTGCTCAGTCCGGGCATGGCTCCTCAATGGCCGTCCCCATGCTCAGCTAGCTTCTGATTGGGCACCCTGTGCTCTCAGCAGTAGGTGCCCATTTTAAAATCACTGTACTGCTAATTTTGCTAAACTCTGCTGCTAAAATTTTATCTAACACTGTAATTTGTCCCGCCCATCCTCCCTGGCCGTACATCTATTAAATATCCTTTCCCCTCCATGCTCCACCCCTCTCCGCCTCTCCTGTGCTTGCCCCTTACTGACCTTCCTAATAGAGTGCTCAGTGCTCAGCTACCTCAGTCTGCCAGATAACCAGTCCTCTTTCTCATTCCCCTCAGAGACTGTAATTGTCATTTTCTGTCACACAGTTAATCTAAACTGCTGTAGCAGGGATTCTCTACTCGAATATTTGTTACTGAGTCAGTACCCCTTACTGTCACTTTCCTGCAAAGCAGTAGTGACCCATTCTCTACTGGGACATGCTGCAAGCAGCCACCTATGTGTGACCTTCCTTTCCTTGAGCATCACACATCTCCTGCCACTATAAAGCCTCTCTTCCTTTCTCTATAGCTGTCCTGATGGGCACCATCCTGTTATTCGACTTCTCTGATTCAATTATCTCTATCGATCAGGCGTACCATCTCCATTTCAAGGAAGATATTCTCCCCACTCCCCTTGTCACCTTCAGCCCAATCACTCCTGGTACCCTCACACTCTGCTTCCTATTCAACCACGAGCACTGCTTGTTAGGTTTCTCCCTCCATTCCACCCATTCCCCCTGCCTCCCCTCCCACCTCTGCTATGGCCATATCGCCTTCTGCTTTCTCTGCTTCTATTGGCAGGGGACATCAAACTGAATCCTGGGCATAACTCCTCAGCCTCTGGCTCCCCCATGAATGGAATGGACATCTATCACCTAAATGCTAAGAGCCTTCTGCTCAAGCTGGACCACATCCAGGTCTGGCTTTCTCAATGCTCACCAATATCCTTTGCATATCAAATGTGGTTATCCAGCAAAGTCCCTGGCCTTCAGTTGCCATTCCTGGGTACTCCCTACTCCACCTAGATAGGGATAAAGTGCAGTAGTGGCATTGCTATTTGTATCCAAGAGTCTCTCACTTCCATCATCATCTTCTTCCAGGTAGTACCAAAATCTCATCAGATCCTACTCTCCAAACTGGTGCTCCCATCCTCATCTCCCTCTTTGTTGCTATCTGCTACTTCTCCCCAGCACTTCACCAGCCACCCTGGCCTCCAAACTTGCCACCTTAACTGCCTCGGCTGCCTCAGGAAAGAATTTCTTATACTGGGTGATTTTAACTTAAACTGGACTGCCCAGAACTCCAAGGCCATCACTCAAGAGATCGAGGATCTCAGCCTCTCACAACTCATTGCAGAGCCCACCAGACTTAACACCTGCTCCTCTAATTATTCATTGCTGGACTGGATCCTAACCACCCACCTAACAAATTCCCTCAGCTGGCACACTCCCGATGACACAGTGGTGGCTGAAGGCACCTTCTGCCACAGAAAGCACCACCACCCCCTGCCCACACATAAATGTGGTTCAGGTCCCTAAGGTCCTTGACCAGCAGGCATTACTAGGGGACCTCTACATAGCAGACTGGTACGGAGTCTTCTTGGTCCCTGATGTTAACTCGGCTCAGACAGCATTTAATTCCACTTTTTAAGCATATGGAACTCCCATGCCCCCTTAAAAAAGCTGCATCTCCAGCACAGGCACCTTCCCTGGATCTCACCCAAACTGCTGCAGCTATTCAAAGCCAGAGACAAAGCTTGGAAAGTCTTCAAGGCCTCTTCTAATGCCTGACCTCCAATCATACAGAACCCTGTGACGCTTGCACTAAGGCTGTGTGCTCCAACAAAGCAGGTTTCTTCAAGTCCCAGAGATGACTGTCACCCATCCCTGCCACACTTTGAAAAACTCTCCACTCCTGCTTGGCTTCTCCCAGCAAGCCCCTTGCCCTGTAGACAGACCACTTTGACACCAACCCCAATGCTGCTGCCACTTCTATAAACCAAATTTTCACAACATGTGCCCTACCTCATGGGCAGCCACTCACCCCTCTCCCCGCAGCAGCCAATGCTCAGCAATTCCACCTCAATATAGAAATAGAAGTTGATCGCAGATAAGAACCGCAGCGCCCATCCAGTCTGCCCATTTCTTTTTCTACTTTATAAATGTGCCATCGCCTTTGCTCTGTCAGTGACCTATCTATTCATAGTCATTTGTATTGCTCCCTTATGCCTATCCCATGCCTGTTTGAAGCCTGCACTGTATTCATAGCCACCACTTCTTGTGGTAAGCCATTCCATGCATCCACCACCCTTTCTGTGAAAAATTTCCTCACATTCCCCTTAATCGGCCTCCCTCTAATCTCATGCTGTGTCCTCTTGTCCTGCTATTTTTCTTATATTTAAACATGTTAGACTCTTTCACCTTGTTTATGCCCTTAAGGTGTTTGAATGCCTCGATCATATCACCTCTCTCCTCCTTTGCTCAAGGGTTACATATTGAGCTCGTTAATCTGTCCTCATATGTCTTCTGATGCAGTCCCTGCACCATTTTGGTTGCCCTTCTCTGGACTGCCTCAATTTGGTTAATGTCCTTGTGAAGGTGTGGCCTCCAATACTGCACGCAGTACTCCAGATGGGGCCTAACCAATGTCTTGTACAGAGGATTATTACCTCCCTCTTACGACTTGTGATACCCCTACTAATCACCTAACACCCCTAGCCTTACCTACTGCTTTAGAGGTCTGCTTGGATGATTTTAGGTCATCAGTGATGATGATGCCCAAGTCTCTTTCTTCCTTTGTGACTGCTAGCAACTCCTCCCAGCCTATAAGTGGCTCAGGGTTTCTCTTCCCTATGTGCATGATTTTGCACTTCTTTGCATTAAATCCCAGTTGCCACTCTTCTGACCATTCTGCTAGTTTATCAGATCTCTTCTCATTCTGCCCACCCCATCTGACTCATCTACTCTGTTGCAGATCTTGGTGTCATCTGCAAACAGACAAGCCTTACCCTCTAGTCCATCTGCAAGGTCACTAATGAAGATGTTGAATAGGACTGGCCCAGGACTGATCCCTGAGGTATCCCACTTGTGACTTGCATCTCTTCTGACTGTATACCATTTACCACCACTCTCTGTTTTCTGCCAGTCAACCAGTTTGCCACCCAGTTGACCAACTTCTGACCCACCCGAGCCTACCCAGCTTATTTATCAATCTTCTATGTGGAACAGTGTCAAAAGCTTTGCTGAAGTCAAGGTAGCGACATCAACTGCTCCCCTTGGTCCACCACTCTGGTTACCCAGTCAAAGAAATCTATGAGATTAGTTTGACAGGACCTTCCTTTTGAAACCCATGCTGTCTTGGATCCTGTGCCCTATGGATTCCAGGTGTTGCACTATCCTTTCCTTAAGGAGTGCCTCATAATCTTGCCCACTACTGAGGTAAGACTGACGGTCTGTAGTTCCCGCCTCCTCCCTGCTACCACTCTTGTGGAGTGGGATCACATGAACCCTTCTCCAGTCTTCTGGGACCTCTCCTGTGCTCAGAGACTCACTAAACAATTCTGCTAATGGCTCTGCTAGTTCCTCCTTTAGCTCCTTAAGTACCCTGGGATGTATGCCATCAGGTCCCATTGCCTTATCCACTCTGAGCTTATGAGCTCTTGTAGGACCCTTTCTTTTGTGAAGGAGTAGTGCTCACCTCCTCCCCTGTGTCCATGATGCTGAGCTGTGGGCCCTGCCCTACCTTCTCTTCAGTAAATACTGAGCAAAATATCTATTTAGGATAGATGCCTTTACAGGGTCCTCCTCCTCACATGCTCCTTTTCTCCATTAAGTGCTAATACCCCCTCTGGACTTTCTCCTTTCACTAATGTATCTATAGAAGTCTTGTCACCTTCTTTACTGTTCGTGCTAGTGTTTCCTCAGTTTGGGACTTTGCCTGCCTTACTGCCTTACCTGCTTCCCTTAGGCAGTTTGGTATGCCTCCCTATCTTCATCCCGCTGTGTTCCTTATATTTCCTGAAGGCCAGCCTTTGGCTCTGACCTTTTCTGCTACTGTATTTGAGAACCAAAGTGGTTTCCTTCTTCTTTGCACTTCCTTTTCTGTCTAACACAATGGGATGTTGCTTCAAGTATTGCATCTTAATGCTTGCCCACTTGCCTGTACCCCTCACCTGTGTTTCTTTTTGCCAGGGCTAGCTTAACTCTGTTGGCCATCTTATCAAAGTCAGCTCCTCTGAAGTCCCATATTTTTGCCTTGGAATGGGATGATTTAGATGTAGTAGCCAAATTGAACCATACCATGTGATGGTCACTGGCCCCCAGGTGACCTTCTACCTGGAGATCTGTGATCCTTCTTTGTTAGTCAGTACTAGATCTAGGATAGCCCTGTCTCTTGTGGGTTGCTGTGCCAGTTGTTTGAGGCCCCCCTGCAGGGAATCCACTATGAGTCTAGTTCTGGCAGATGTTCCTGCTGGTATTGACCAATCTGTATCTGGCATGTTGAAGTCTCCCATTATCAGAACCTCCCCTTTAGCTGTCATGTTTTGTATATCTTCTAACAGTAATGTGTCTATGTCCTCCCTCTGGTCTGGGGGCCTGTAGACAACCCCAGTTCTTATGGCTGTCCCATTTCCTGTTTCCAGGGTGACCCACAGTTCTTCTGGCTCCTTATGTGTATTCTGAATTTCTGTAGCTTTGATATTTTCATTAACATACAGGGCCACTCCTCCCCCCCTTTTTGCACCTCGGTCTCTTCTGAACAATACATAGCCAGGTACTGAAGTCTCCCCAAGTGTGGTTACTGGTAAACCACGTCTCACTAATGCTACTATGTCGTTTAGCCTCTGACATTATTGCCTGCAGGTCTGGGATCTTATTTCCCAGGCTGTGAGCATTTATGTACATGATTTTCCATTGGCCAGATTTTGGTGTGTTAGTTGTTGGGTGAAGTTTGGCATTACCCCTGTGCATGTGCAGGGAGCCAAACCTTTTCTTACCTGGTGATGCAAATGAGCGGCAAACACACTGAATTCCTGTTTGACCACTAGCTGAGGGGAGGGTGTTCTTCCCATTCGACGTATGGGGTGCTGCACCCCTCTCCCCATTTGCTAGTTTAAATATTCTGCAAAGACGTCAAACTTCTGCCCCAATGCACTGACTCCCTCTTTAGTCAGATGCAGTCCATCAAATTTAAAGAACTTTCGCTCCCAGAACTGTTGCCAGTTCCCTACAAATCTGTGTCCTTTTTCCTGGCACCAGTCCTTGAGCCACGTGTTTAGCTCCCTATCTCCCTTCTCTGACCTTCTGTCCATCTGCTCCCCTCTCCCAGACTGGCAGGATCTCAGAGAGGAGATGCCAGACAGAAATAGATGATGGTTGTCACCCAGCCCTAGTCAGGTGTTCCTTGGTCTCACAACTGACCGGCTGGCGAGTCATTAGTCCCTATGTGTACTAGGACATCAATGTTTCTCCTGCTTTGTGAACAATTTTAGCAATGCGGTCAGTGTCTCTCCATGCTGATGTACCTGGAGACATCTGACCATCACCCCTGGCTGGAGATGGTATCAACTCCCAATCATGGAGTCTCCTATGATCAGAAGTTTTTGATTTCCTTTGTGCTTGTTTAGTTTTGGTTCCTGATTTGGGTGAGTTTTGTTGTGCTAGCTCCTGTGCTGCAGTGTCCTGCTCTGCAGTGTCTTCTGCCTCTTTATTTGATTTCAGAGATAGAGGCAGATACCTGTTTGTAGTGTTTATATGGTTTTTGGAGGCAATGTGATGGAGAGCAGAGAGTGATGGGGCACCTGATTTGCTCCTCCTAACCACCTGCCAACCTCCTGGACCAACTACCCTCTGCGGTCGAGGTTTTTCTGTTGGATGCTGGGGAAATGGCAGGTGGTTCTTATAATGTATTTCCTCTTCAATATGAAATTTGAGGCGTGCAATCTCTGCCCATGCTGCCCGGAGCTGAGCCCTAAGATCTCCAAAGGCCCAGCATGTAGGACAGTGTCCTAAATCCTGTAAGACTGTCCTTCTGAAAATTGTTCCACAGTACCTGCAGTTAATGAAATCCATTCCAAATAAGTTGCTGGGTTTGTAACCTAGTCAGAGTAATTAAAAGGGAAAAAAAGGAAAAAATGCAAGTAATGGTTTAATTGTGCTTTGTTTAACTTGTTATAACAAGTTAAATTACTAGTGCCCCTGTAAATGAGATCACCTTGTGGAGGCCCCACTGATCCGCCCCTACCTGCTCTGCCACAGGAAATGTCACAACTGTGGTACCCTATAAAAGGAGTGTAGCGTGGGGTGGTTGGGGATGGGGGTGGGTGGCTGGGCCCTTCCCCTGCCTAAAAAGAAGAACCACAGACGAAAGAACAAGGAGGTAAGAGCAGAAACAATCAGTCAACAACAAATGCAGTAACCCTGAAAGCTTATCCTAGTGTTAGATAAAACTGTAAAACCTGTAAAGCACCACCTGTAATAATTTCAGAGAAGATATACCCTGTAAGAAACACTTTGCTCCAGAGAAAAATAAAGCAGTAACAGAAGATTGGACCCTGGCCCAGTCAGCTCCCCAACTCTACTACCCCCCCAACCCACCTCCCGTCGACTCAATACTCTCTCTGACACTCCCTCGCCCAAACACACCTCCCTCTCAATACCCTCCTTAGAGGTACTTCGAGCTCTCAAATCCCTGAATTCCTCTAAGCAAAGTCCTGATGGCATTAATCTCATTCTTTTGAAAATATTGGCTCCTGCCATTACACAAACTATAACCCACATATTCAACTCTCTCTCTCTCTCTCTCTCTCTCTCTCTCTCCATTTGTGCTCCCTGCCCAAGAGCTGGAAGTTAGCTAGTCATGCCACCAAGGGGGTGACCCATCCGACCCTGGTAATGACAGGCCCATCTCCCTCCTCCATGTCCTCTCCAAAATCCTGGAATCCCTTCTCAATAAGACTAAATGATTTCCTAGCTTCCAACAACATCTTGACCACATACCAAATGTGTTTCCTCTGTCTTCATTCCACTTCTTCTTCCCTTCTTTGTCTCACCGATCACATCAATTCTGCCATGGAAAAGGGTCATTTGACACTGGCTATTTTATTGACCTAGCTAAGGCCTTTGATTCTGTTGCACATAGACTACTCCTCGATGACTTAGCTGCCATTGGGCTATCTACATCCTCTACCAACTAGTTCAAGGCCTACCTAACAGACTGGTTCTAATTGGTCCCGCTCGGGGAAACCAAATCTGATCTCCTTCCCAGTCTTGCCAGTGTGCCCCATGGGTCAATTCTGGGACCTACCATTTTCTCCATCTTTGTGAACAACCTCCCCTCTGCCTGCTCTAACTCAAAAATTAAAATGTACACCGACGATACTGTCATCTACACTTCCGGACCCTCTCTTGCTCAGGTGAAATCTACCCTTCAAACTGATTTTACTAACACCCTAAGATGGCTTGATGGTAAATCTCTTACATGTAACACCAAAAAAACAGTAGCTATGGCTTTTGTTACAACCCAGAAAGTAGCCAAATTGTTGTCCCCTCCCTCCATCTATGTGCTCGATGACTCCAAAATTGAAGCAGTTGAGTCATTCAAGTACCTAGGGGTATGGTTAGACCCCAAATTGGACTTCTTACTGCACTTGGACTCTATCCACAGCAAATTGCACCCCAAAATGAGTTTGCTCAATAGGTACAATGATAGCTTCTCCCTACCCATTAGACAGGATTTAATTACTAAGCTTATCCTTCCCTCATTCGACTACGCAGACGTGGTCTATAGCTCAGCACCTCATTCCTCTCTTGCCAAATTGGACTCTGTACCATGCTTTCTTTTGTGTTGCCACAAATATCCCTTACCGTACCTGTCACTGCCTCCTCTACCAGTCTATCTCCTTGCCTCACTCTATGACCCATTTTGCTCCTCTTGATCTTTATCTCCTAAATTTTGGTCTAGCACACTTTCTTCTTATCTCACCTTATTGTTAGCCTCTCCTCCTAGCACTGGTTACTCCTGTGTTCAAGGGATCACCGCTCATTTGCCTTGGCCACACCTCGTACACATGCAGGAAAAATAGCCTTCTCCCACCACCTCCCTACTCTCTGGAACTCCCTCCCACGCACTGTGTGATGCTCACCCACAGCCTTGGCCATTAAAATGCACTTCAAGCACCTCCCTTCTCCCCCTTGCCATTGCCTCCAACCTCCCCTAATCTTCTAGTCACCCCTGGCAATACACGCCCTCCTGCTACCTCTAGCCCTCTGTACATAACCCTAGTAGCACAGTATCCGGCACCAAATCTCTTAGTTCTTATGTAATCCATGCATTTTCATCACTCTGGTTCATACACTACTGAGGCTTTACCTTTATACAAAATATAACCTATGCCTAAGTTGTATATGATGTAACCTATGCTTATTATGTTATCATCCGGATGTATCATATGACTAAGCTGTATAAGATGTAACCTATGCATTAAAGTCTTTCTTATCTCTGCTTTGTTTATTATTTATGCTTGTACATGTATGCTGTTCTGCACCCCTACCCCCTTCCCTGGGTCGCACCTGGAAACGAGCCTTGGCTCAGTGTGCCTTTCCCAGTTATCAACTTTTAAATAAAATAAAATAAAAATAAATACTGTCTATGTCCTTGTGGGGTTTCTTAAATATTCTCAAAATGAATGTTCTTCCAAAGATTTTATATCCCCTTCAAATGCTTACACCAACCCTACCCAAGAAATGGTTTCTCCATATTAACAGGTTATTCTCTAAATTTCTTTGGTGGGGGAAACCTTCTCAGAGAGCCCTAGTCAAACTGATGCGATCACATTATTCTGGTGATCTGAAGGCTGTTAATGTATATTTGTACTATCTGGCAATACACTGTTCTCGTTACTTCTCCTGGTTTCGCCTGGGTCACACAGAGCAAGATCAACATACGTTCCCCATTGGTTGTACATTCAGCATTTTCTATGCTCCCAACTAGGACTGGATCCCCAGGCCATGCTATATATTCCACTTAAAAAAACTTCCTAAACTTTAGAAAGATACTCCCATCAGTAACTCTCTCTATGCCCACAACCAATTATGTTTGCTTTTAAATCTGAATCCTTATTTAGATGCCACTCAGCCTATTCTCAGTAACCCTAACTTTAAAATTGCCAGGAAGATACTAACTTGGACAGATTGGCCCTTTCTGGAATCCCTCTTGGTAGATCACCTAGTGCAATCTGGCAAATGTTTGGCTTTGTGAAGCTCAACAGAAACTTGGTCTACTCCATCTATGTCTTTTAAGTATTTTCAAATTAGACATATGCTATTTCAACGTTTCAGTTCTGGTGCATGGTCTGGGTCATATAGAGACCAGTTTTCTCAACTGTGGTTGCTACCCCTATTTCCCATAGTCATTGCCTTCTATCATGCCCAGTTGCAGGAGGCCCTTGCTGAGAGGAAATCGGGCTTCTTCTATTATTGGGACCAAGCCCCCCCACCATGCGGGGTCCTTGTGAATGGCCGTGCATTTGGAGGGCTATTTACAAATATATTAAATGGGATTGTTACCATTTCATGCAATTTCAAATTCTGTACAACATGTACTACACCCCAATTAAATTATACCGAATGGGTAGGCTGACCTCTGATACATGTACTAGGTGCCAAAAAGCCCCAGGTACATTACTTCATATTCTCTGGTCATGTGAAAAGGTCTTCTGGGAGGAAATTTGGAGGTGCCTAGACCCCTAATTGGGAGTCGACCAAGTTGTCATACCAAGTTTGTATCCTAGGAAATTATACTGAGGGATCAATTGGTAATCAAAGCCATTGCCCTGGTCTCAGTATGTGCCCAAAAATTATTCTTAGGCATTGGTGTGACCAGCTTACCCCTAACTATCAGGAATGGCTTCAGGAAATCCTTTTGTGTTACATGCTGAATATTTTTTTTATTTATTTATTGAGATATTCAGAAAGACCTTTGAGTCAAAGACTCATTTACAGAGGTTCCACATCATACATAGAAGGTATAGGGACAATATATTTTACAGATTGCTGTACATTACATTACCTTACATTACTTAACACTAGTTACACATTTGTTCAGTTAGTGACTACCCTTCCAAGATAACATGATTTACAGTGATTCGCACAGCCATAGGGTAGCAGAGAGGTTCTGAAGGAGGCTGTTTGTCAAATAATTAGCTCATAGAAGCATTAGCCATGGAGGACTCTTAAAGTTGTTCTAGGTCATCGGGGGGGGGTGTCAGTTGCAGTCACATAGGTTAGAGGCCTGTAGGTGTTTCCTTAGCCTGGCTTTGAAAGGGCCAAGCCTAATTTCATCAGTTATTAGGCTTGGGAGTGAGTTTGTCCAGGAAGGGCCTTTGTAACTGAAGGGTCTCTGAAATTGGGAAGTCTGGCCACGGGGTACCCATAGAAACAGTTTGTTGAGCTATGGGTTGTTCTGCCAGGAGATGTTGGGAGGATAATTTTGTCAAGGGCGGGGGGTGAGGGCTGGGATTATCTTTTTGGTCATTAGGCAGGTGTGATATCTGATTCTGTTGTCTAAGTTTAGCCAGTCTGTGGTACTGTAAAAGGAGCAGGTGTGTGTAAAACTATCACATCCAAGGATGAGACGGCAGGCTTTGTTAAAGCACAAGCTGGAGTCTATTTAGGGCCGTGGAGGGTGCGGCACTGTAGATGAGAATGCCGTAGTCTAGCAGAGAGAGGATAGAAGAGTTTATGGTAAGTTGTAGTGCTTCAGGGGTGAGGCAGTGTTTGTACCGATAAAGTACACCTAGTCTAGAGCTAAGGGCAGTTGATAGGTGCAGGATATCTTGATTAAAGTTGAGGGCAGAGTCTAGTGTGATCCCTAGATATTTAAAGGTGCTTACTTGTTCTAGGGGGGTTTGATTAGCAGTGAGAATTTTGGGGCAGAGGCTCATAGTGTGTTCTGGGGATGGGAGAAGATCATGACTTTTGTCTTATTGTAGTTAATTATTAGGCAGTGGGTGGTGAGCCATTGTTCGATTTCATGGAAAGAGTGTTGGAGAGTTAGGTGGAGTTTTAGGGGGACCAGATCAGAAGCAAACAGGACGGTATAGTCTGCGTATAGGAGCAGGCTGCCAGGGCAGGCCAATGGGAGTGAGTTAAGGTATAGACTGAATAGAAAGGGGCCAAGTATAGAGCCCTGTGGGACACCGGAGCAGATTGGGAGGCTAGGGGACAAGACTGTGCAAACCTTGACCAGCTGTGTTCTATCGGAGAGATAGCTGGTGAACCAGTTCATGGCATCATTGGAGAAGCCAGGGTAGGCCAGAGTGTTCAGTAAGAGGGCATGGTTGACGGTATCAAATGCCTTAGAGAGGTCCACGAAGATGGCACCTGTGAGGTGGCCATGGTCCAAGGCTGAGTGGATATGGGAGGTAAATTTAGGAGGGCGGTGGTGGTACCATGACCCTTTTGGAAGCTGTGTTGCTGGTTGCATAGAAGGTTATATTTAGTAAGGTGGTCAGTAAGTTGATCAGTGACTATGCGCTCTAGTGCTTTAGATGGGGGGTAGAATGGCGATGGGGCAGTAATTGTTAGTGGATGCGCGGTCCCACTTTTATGGATGGTGTGATGGAGGCTGATTTCCAGCGGGAGGGAATTTCCCATGACAGAGGGGGATTGAGAATGAGGGTGAGCGGGGCTAGGACTTCCAGAGGTGAAGGCAGAGAGTCTCAGGTCCAGGAATCGTGACTATAGTGATAGTGGCTAATGGCATTGGTTAGGTAGGGCTTGGCTGTCTCCAGGGTAAGGACACGTAGATAAAGGGAGGAGCAATGGGGGATGGGAGGAGATATGGGCAGGTGGGGATAGAAGAAATTGGGGGAGGACATGGTTGAGATCAGTGGAAGGCAGAGTTTAGGGCCGAGGCTATACTGAGGGGGGACGTGGAGAGGTTTCCGTCTATTAGCATTTGGTCTGGTGGCAGATTTGGGGCTTTGACACAGAGTTCCTTAATATTATTCCAAAATTTGCGCCCAGTGCCCCAGGTGGAGGTTAAGCTGGCTTTGTAATAGTCTGCTTTGGCGGTGCATATGGCCCAAGTGCACTTGTTTCGGGCCTTCCTGTACTGTTGCCTGTCCAGAGGCCATTGGGTCTCATTAGCTAGGAGCCATAGGGCATCACGCTGTCATAGTAGTCCTAGGAAGTGGTCCGAGAACCAAGGGGCATGGTTACCTTTGGACATAGTCTTGGTGAGGAGGGCGAACTTGTCACAGGCAGCATTGAATGTGGTGATAAATAGATCAAGAGCATGATCTGGGTTGTGCTAGTATACCAGGCCCAAGTTTGCATTGTGAGGTAATTTTAGGTGAGGTTTTGAGGGGAGTACAAGACCAGTTGCAGAGTGCTGGAGAGTGGTCACTAAGAGCGTCAGGGAGGACTAGGGTGCTGGTTATTTTGTGGGAGCGGTTTGTGAATACTAGGTCTAGTAGAAAGGATGTCCCTGTGCGGGTGTTAACCCGGTGGGGGCCAGACACGTGCAAGAATTGAGGGCAGCAGCCTAAGTATCGAATGGGTCGCTGTCTTGGCCAGCCAATATATGTTGAAGTCCCCATGAGTATTTTTCATGATGTGGGGAAAGAGTAGAGATAGGACAGGATGGCTTGGAAGGCTTGCTTCTGGTCTTGGGGAGGATGTAGGCAGTAGAGAGGAGGAGGGGAGATTGACTTACCTAGAGTTAATTTTAGGGTGAGGCCTGAGCCCTGGGTGTTAGTGGGGCAGTGGAAGTAGGTGGCCTGAAAGTGAGTCCTTGAGGTGAGAGTGCAGCTTCCCCTTGCTTACCCACCAGTCAGAATGAAAGAGGAGCCATCCAGAGAGGTTTACTGCTGAGTCGGTGACAGAGGGAAGAGACAGGTTTCTCTCAGTGCTATGATATCAGGGTGATGCTGGAGTACCCACCCTGAAAGGAGTCCCATTTTTTGAAGGCTGCAGATGTTGATTGAGGCAATCGCAGCCCATTGACTGGTGGTAGGTGGGACGGTGGAGCATTCTGTGGGCCTAGGTTGGGGTGGACATGTTGCCGTCCAGGAGCAGAAGAAGTATGAGTGACCTGAGGTGATTGCTACTCGCTCGAGTAATTGGTCTTTGGCATATTCACTGCGGGTACCCCATGGTAGGTATGGAAGTTTCAGGTATGGGGGCTAATAGGAGGAGAAAGTGGGAAGGGAGATTCGCTGTGGTGTGGATATGGTAGGAGGTTGGAAGAGAAGGAGAGGCTCCAGAGGGTCACTTGCCATGGGAGATGGTATCTATGGGGGAGGGAGAAGATGTTGGAGTTCATGCTTATGTATGTGGTGTAGTGGGGGGGTGGTGCTGTTGACTGGTTATTTGTCTGTGCTTGTAAAGGCTGGTTGCTCATGTGTAGCATGGGTGGGGCAAGGTGGGGAGTGCCAGGCTGCATGAGGATAGGGTGTGGCGGTTATGTTCCACTTTGCAGCATTTGGAGTGGAAAGGTGGGATGTTAGTGGGAGCAGAAGAGGGAGAATAATGAGGGTATCTAGGAGCATGGTAGGGCTAGAGAGATTTGTCACAGCAATATGAAGTAAGGTCAGGAGCATGAAATGTAAAGGGACCTCCAGTGGTGGGAAAATAAAAGCTGCAAGTGGGAAAGCTGGCTGATAGGTTAATTTTGTGATCATGTGATCAGAAATGTACCTATATATGTGAATGCTGACCAAGGGTGGCAGTGGGGGTGGTGGGGAGCCGAACGTGTAGCATTCGGTGTGGCAATCCGATGCCTGCACTTGCAGCAATGGTCACAATCAGGTGACCTGCTCCCTGTGTAAGGCTAAGTACCTGGGCAGATTTCGGCACTCCGTTTCTGTGGGGGAGAGCTTGCTGTAGCCCTCATGACCTCCTTTATTTCTGGGGGTCTGCTGTGGAGGAAGGAGAAAGAGAGAGAGGTTGTTATATAGGTAAGGAGGAGGGGAGTTTCACTGAAGGGTGTTGGGCTGCATCGGGATTTCAGGGAAGCATATCTGAGATGGGTTAAATTCAAAAATTCCTCTTCAGTTAAAGCTTGCAATAATTAGATTAGCACAATAGGATTTGGAATGCCCAGATGTCTCTTTTTTTGAATATGTCATTGCAAACCTGACAGATAAAAAAGGGAAATATACACAGGTCTGGGAACACCTCTATACCTTGTTAACCGTTAACACTGGATGATAAGTGGTTGTTTGGAATGCCCAGGTGTCTCTTTTTTGGAAGGGATGAGTTAAACCCTGCACGGTATCTTGTTTCTCCTATTCAGGACCCTGTTCACTAACCGGTTAGCCAGCATTATTGGGAACGTGGATGCACTGTTCATCCGTAGGCCCTGCTAACTGTAGATCTGGTATAGCATGGTGGTGGTTTTGCCTCTGGAGAAAGGGGAAAGGAGGAAGAAGTGGGGGGTCTTCATAGGATGGTGGGCAGGCAGGGTCCTGGTTCTCTGTTATAAATGGATTACCATGTATTTCAAGTCTGGAATATTTTGTTGTGATGGTATAATGTCTATAGCACATTTTTGTTTTCTTGCAGACTTATCCATGGATACTCTCAATTCATTGTAATATGCAACAATCAATACCTGTTTTTGTTTTTGACCCTGACCTGTGAAACTTTAATAAAGTTTATTCAGTGGAAAACAAAACAAAACACTGAGCATATTTAAAGGGACAGGCATCACTTATACTAGAAATGAATGCTACCCTGCTATTTTAACATTTAGCACCAATTTATAGTTGCAAGAGATACCAGAAAGCACTGTAGATGGCCAACCTAACAGTTAAGAGAGAAAAATAGTACAGTAACATGAGAAGAAAAGAGAAGTACTGTTGCAACAGTTTTTGATAGAAAAAGTGAAGATTATTGAAGGAATAACACACAAAAATAGAAGGGTCAAGGGGCTCATAAAAATATGGTCCTAATACTGGAATAAGGGTCACTTATGACATCCAAAATGTATAGGACTCCCATCTGAGAATCATAGAGGTCACTCAGTATGAATTCCAGCCATTTTGCATCTTTCCAGTTTATGGGATGATCCTGTATGGACAAGTGGAGTTATTCCACAAGGAATAGAATTGAGAGGTTTGAGGGGACCATTCCAGTCCAGGTCTAATTGGAGTGTGTAAGGCAGTGTGAGGCTTTTGATTTAGCTGCCTAGAATGAGAAGAGCAGTGCTGAGTGGGTGGAAAGCCCCATCTGAGTCTGTTCCAGGGACAGCCATTTGGTAAAGTAATCAGAGAGTGGGATTTAAACATGACTCAGGGCTAGCAATTCATGTTGAAGTCTAACATTGGCCTTACCATATACAGTGGATTCCACTTGTATGCAATTGTTTTATGCAATTTCTGCTTGTATGCACAAAACCCAGTTGTCCCAGTTCTCTGCCATGGATATCTATGTATAAAAGTCCTGTTGTGTGCATTTACTTTTTGGCTGAATGCAATATTTTCAGCTGACAGTCAGTGTAACTGCAGCCATGTCACCCTCCTCTCCCATCCCGGTTCCCTTCATTGTACTAATTACTTACCTTAATGCTATTTGAGCACACTAAGCACTCCACAATGATCACCCTCTGTTCTGTGTGCTTCATTGTGTGCTGTGAATTACAGATGGAACCCATTAAATTGTACTGTAAGTCCTTATGTTAGAAACCAAAGTGAATGCTCGATAAAGCCAGTCCCCCTTGCATTTCACAATAAACTTAGTGTCTGAGATTGCTGGATAGTGAAATGCAGAGAATATCTAACAGAGTGGGCTGCGGCTGCAATAAATACTGAAAAAGAAAGCTGGTGAAGATGCCTGGAAAGAGGACACTCTGTTATGGTGGTTTACCATGGCTCAAGACAAGAGTTACACCATCAGGCAACATTTTGTTGGAAAAGGCTCACAGTCTGGCACCAGGTATGGGTTTTCCAACCCTCATTAGGCTGACTTTGTAGATGGAAGGACAGAAACTGTATTGCCTACTGCCATATTTACAGGGAGAAAGCAGAGTCGGACACTGTTGCCTCCAGTGGATGGATCAGAACCGTCCTTCTGGCATTATTCACTCCAGTTCCATCCACAAGACATTTTAAAATGCAGGTGAAACTGCACTGTTTTTTTAGAGCAACACTGGGAGGCACCTTGAGTATTTTGAAAAGAAGCACCATCTGGAAATAAAAAGGCTAAAGAGTGTGCATCTGTGGTCTGTGCTAACAGCACCAGGGCTGAGAAATTGCTTCTGATCAGCAAAAGTCAAAGACCACAGAGTCAGTTTTTCAACCCTTTCTGTTCACTGCTATGCCAGCTCAAATGCGTGGATGGCTGCAGAACTTTTCCATTACTGGCTCCATCAAAGAGGCAAAAAAATGTGTTTTGCAGAGATGAAAAGAGGCAATCATAGTTAACTACCCTGCACATAAAACCCCTTCAGCTATGAAACACCAAGCTGTATTTTCTGCCTCCAAACTGTATAGCCCTAATACAGGCCATGAATCAAGGTGATTCAAAACTTTAAACAATTGTACAGAAAGAGGATTGTCAATAAAAATCTGTGTCCTTGACTCAGACACAATGCCCTATTGCTAAAGGCATTATGATGTTGGCTGCCATTAATTTACTGCACACAGCCTGGCTTGAAGTTTAAGTAGACCCTGTAAAGAACTGTTCCATCAAAGCCTGCCTTCAGGAAGCACCCATCGCATTGGAAGGCCCCATTACTCCACCCCAGGGAATGTTGGTAGCTGACTTTGAAGCCTACGCTACACTAGAGAACAATGAGCCAACATCAGAAGAGCTGAACAATGTGGAGCTCTGTCAAGCAGTTATGGGTGTTGAAGCAGAAAATGAAGAGAATGATGAGGAAAAAGAACACTTGCCAATCCCAATCACTAAAGATGTGTGGGAATGCTATGAAGGATATGCCAATATGTAGAAACCAAAGAACAAAATGAGTTGGTTCTACATCTTTGAGCACTGTTTCGAGTCTCTTGCTGCTAATACATTGAAGCAGTGCTTTTACAGACTTTTGAAAAAAGGGCGAGAGTACAGTCCTGTTCTTTATTGTTCAGCCATGTGCACAAAAGCTCAGTCTGGTGAATAAAATCTCAGACCTAGTGGCCTTGATGTCAGAGGCTGAACTGGACTTTTTGCATTTTTGCATTTGTTATTTTACACATAAGCATAAAATGCAGTACATATTCTGAGCCAGTATACAGACATCAACAAAACAGAATACATTACTAAGGATAATGATTACTAGTTTGGCTAGTTCATTGTCAGGGGGTATCCAAAATCTAGTTCAAAGATAATAATAAAAGGTTATGCATTTCAGAAGTTAACATAGAAACATAGACTTTGAAGGCAGATAAGGACCGCTTGGCCCACCTAATCTGCCAATTTCCCTACCTAGAGGATAAACTGCAGAGCCTATTTAACCAACAGTCTATTTCTTCATACCCCCCACAAAAATTGCCTTATGTCTGTCCCATGCATTCTTGAATTCTCCACAGTTTTAGACCCCACAACCTCCTCAGAAAGGCTGTTCCATGTGTCCACCACCCTCTCAGTGAAAAAATACTTCCTCACATTACCCCTGAGCCGTCCCCCTCTATCTTCAAATTGTGTCCCCTTGTTCTTGCACATCTCTTTTTCTGAAAGATGCTACCCTCTTGGACTTTTTTGATTCCACTGAGGTACTTAAATGTTTCTATCATGTCCCCCCTCTCCCTCCTTTCCTCAAGGGTATACATATTAAGCTCTTTTAGTCTTTCCTCATATGGCTTCTCTTGCAGACCCTGCACCATTTTAGTTGCCCTCCTCTGAACTGCCTCCATCCTGTCTATGTCCTTGCGGAGATGGGGTCTCCAGAACTGGATGCAGTACTCCAGATGGGGTCTCACTAACTGTCTGTACAGAGGGATAACAACTTCCTGTTTTCTGCTGCTGATGCCTCTCCCTATGCATCCCAGTATACCCCCAGCTCTCCCTACCGCCTTCTCACATTGCTTGCTAACCTTAAGGTCATCTGATACGATTACCCCCAGGTCCCTTTCCATTTTTGTTGTTATTACTACCCGCTCCCATTGTGTAATCTTCCCCTGGGTTTTTGTTTCCCAGGTTCATTATTTTGCACTTATTTGCATTGAATCCAAGCTGCCATACATTTAACCATTCCTGCAACCTTGCCAAGTCCCTTCTCATCCTTTCCACACCTCCTCGTGTATCAACCTGCAACCAATGCCTCATATTAAAGATCTATAATTAGTAATAACATATACTTTGAAATCTACCTATATGGACTTATCAACAGAGTTTATAAAAGAAAATAATCTAAATTCTAGAGCTCCACCAAGCCTCCTAGAAGCAAAAGGGGTGCAGACAAATATCAACTTATGCCACCTAGCAAGAAACCAGTAACTATTGATATAATTATAATTATGACACCCCTTCTCTCCTGATATTTATACCAACAAGCCATGAGCATAGAGACCATCTCATATGCCCATCACAAACTTCATTCCTTAACTGAGAAGGGGACCTCAATGTTCCAAATCTCTCAGCATATTTTCATATAGTGAGAAAGCAGACACACACTGTCAATGGGCATTAAGGCACCCAGAACTAGCACTACAAATTATCATAATGCAAATCATGTGACTGTCCCTATACCACTGGCAGCTGCAAAGAAAGTACAAAACAACTGGTACCAGCATAAAGGCCTGTTCAGTACATTAAAATACATGCTAGATATATTTAAAAATCCTGGCTTATTTATTGATAATTTGCATACTTTTAAGATACTGGTTATTCTGCAGACTGAATCAACTGTTTGAGATAGTATTTTATATACTATAAGTGTAATTATAAATGTGAATGTATTTTGGATATGAATAGTCTTTTGACTGATCAATAAAACTTTTCAACTTTTACATTAAAATAGGCTGAGCTATAATTCAAACAGTACAGTAAGATAAACAGTAATTATGTATGGGGAGCAAAGCCGATAACTAAATTTCAAATTCAAGCATAGAGTCAGGAAAAAGTATAAAGTAAATTCTCCCAACAAGTAAAACAAATAAAACTACACTCTTAAAGTTCATAGAAAAGTCCCAGCTCCATTATAGCAAACCTTTGGAAGAGAGCAGTCTCTACAATTGGTAGAACCAATAAACTTCAAATTCAGTCCCCATCTGACTCCTCATCATCATAGAGCAGACTGTCTTGATTCTGGCTAGTGGCTAACTTCTTCACGCATACACTAACCTCTTTTGTATCTGTAAAGTGGTATTGCTCGCGACCAACCGTAAAACACAATTGGGCTGTAAAGGTCAGAGAATAAGAAATGCCCTGGTCTCAGAGTCTTTGTTTGACTCCATCAAAGGCCTTACATCAGGACAGGGTAGCATATGAAATATCCGGGGGAAAAAGAGAATTTGATCCTCTTTGAGAAAAATAGGCCATCTATTCCTCAAAGCTCCCAGGATCACATCCCGTTCTGATGCAGAGTTAAGTATAAACAGGACCATGCGAGGAGAATCCATGTTACTGCCTAGCCTTCTGGGGTGATTCGGTAACCACTGGTAATTTTAGTCATTCCCCGTCAACTCAGTTAGCCACAGCCCAAGATACTGGAGCTAATTTTCATGCTCCATCCCTTCTGGTAGACTTGGAAGTCGAATGTTGACAGCCTGAACAGTATTTTCTAGTTGCTCCACCTGGCTGCGCAACATGGCCTGCTCCTTTAATGCTGTAGTTGTAGCAGCAAGAGCCTTCCTTGCAGTGGCCTCCTCAGACTTGGTGATCTCCCCATTACATCATGGCGGGTTTCCACAGCCATAAATTATTGGGAGAAGGCATCCAATTTCTGATCAATTTGCTGCACCATTTTGGTAAGTGCATCAATGGATTGTTGAAGTGATAGTAAGGAGGCTGTGTTCGGCTCCTTACTCATAGATGCAGAGGAGCCTTCTACATGGTCAAGCTGTTTGGCAGTGTGTGGCTGAAAGAAGTATTGCTTATTCTACTTATTGCATCCCATAACCATCAAATGTAATGTCTTGAGGTACAGCAAAGTGTCTTCTATTGAGTGAAAGAGGTCTCAAACCAAGTTTGAACCAAATTTCATTAAAAATTGTGCAATATAGCAGGATATAATCTGGACCTGCAGAAAACTGCTGCTGCTGTCTAGGCTGCTAGACCCACCCCCCTGACCTGGACATTGTTGCTGTGACCGAGACATGGTACACAGGGAACCATGACTAGGATATACTGTAGCTGTGCCAGGGTATACTCTGTTCCAAAAAGGTAGGTTAGAAAAAAAGTGGGGAAGAGTGGCTATCTATGTTAGGGAAGAAATAAAAGCTACAGAAGTACAGGGCATAAAGAAGGTAGGGGAGGAACTGTGGATCACACTGGAAATGGGGAATGGTACTGCCATTCAAGTAGGTGTGATTGATATGCCCCTGTCGACAACATCGACGTTTTCATTGTAATAGTCCACCTGAGAACCCGATACTCTGTCTCCCAGTCCTGCACCCCGTCCTGATCCAACTCATATTTGGAGTTTCTACAGATTGGGGGGTGCAGGTGACAGATCCCCCCGCATAGGGGTTTTGGGGGGGCAAAGCCCCACCCTATGAAAAACAGCCATGCTCTCCAGTCATTTATGTCAACCACAAGTTGCGAATGACATAAATCCATCGCTGTGATGGCGGTCGACAACTTAGTTGTCGAACCAGCTTCATAGAGCAGTTGTGATCTACAGACCTCCGGCACAGTGGGAGGAGTTGGACAATGTGCTAGTGGAAGTAATTCATGAAATGGCAGCTAAAAGGGAGATACTGCTGATGAGAGACTTCAGTTTGCCAGTTGTCAACTGGATCACCCATACTTCAGCCACAGCAAGGAGCGGAAACATCCTGGAAGCTCTCCAAGGGTGGAACTTAGACAACTAGTGGTAGAACACACCCAAGAGGGGTCAATAGTGGACAACCAACAAAAAGAAGGGTAGTGGATCTAGAAGTGGGGAGTCACCTGAGATCAGTGATCACAGTACAATATGGTTTAACATGAGGATAGTAGAGGAATCCAGCCACAGAAAGGCAAGGGTCATGGATTTTAGAAGCTACGATTTTGCAAAGATGGAGGTATATCTGTAGAAAGCCCTAGGGGTAGAATGGGATAATGGGATGTAAAGGAACAAAGGGAACATCTTAAGGGAGCCATAACGGAAGCCACAAGCCTTTGCATGAGGCAAATAAGTAAAGCAAAGAGGAAGAAAAAGCCACTCTGGTTCTCAAAGGAGGTGGCGAGGAGGCTGAGGGAAAAAGGACAGCATTCAGAAAATACAAAGAAACACAGAGGGAGAAATGTATCTGGAAAAGCTAAAGAAGGTGGGGAAAGCAGTCAGAAAGGCCAAGGCACAGACAGAAGAAAGAATAGTGAAGGCAATTAAAAAAGGAGACAAGACTTTTTTAGACACGTTAGAGAGAAGAGAAAAAACAGGAGTGTGATTGTGAGACTAAAAAGGGAAGGGAGGGGGTCAGCAAAAGAGGACCAGAAAAAAGCAGAAATCCTGAACAAATATTTTTGTCCAGTGTTCACAGTAGAAGGGGACAGGGAGAGACTACAGCTAGGTATAGGTACCAAGGGGAGGAATGTAGTTATTGGTCTGTTCTAGACCTCGGAGCCGCCGTCGGCAGTCAGAATCATGAGCCGAAATTGACAGCAGTTGCAATTAGTTGTAATTGCAAGGAATTGCAGTTGCAATTAACAGCAGTTATATTTTCTTTAATTCAACGACTTGCATCATGATTCCCCATTTTAAAATGCTTGTATGAAGTCATGCACTCAAGAGTTATCTTGCCTGTTTCATTTTTTTTTAATTGTGTGGGGTGGATGTTTTTAGCTTCTCTTCTCCTCATTGCCAACCTTACCATCCATCCTCCAATGAGAGTGAGTAATGAGAGGGAGGAGCTGTACACACACTCCGAATTCAATTGCTGCATGGGGCAGGAGAGCAGTGAGTTGGGAAGTAGGCGGCGGCAGTGTTAGTCGTGGTGCGCGAGCAGGGCAGTAAAGTGGTAGACAGAAGGAAGCAACAGGCAGTTGATAAAATAAAAATGTAAGGTCTGCAGCAGGAGTCTGTAGGAGTGTAGGGCCTGGGGTCTCTGTGCCCCCAACCAGCATTACTGGGACAGACTTGTGGTGTGTGTGTGAAGAGGTGGAGGCACCTGGCTGGCAGGTGGGTTGCGCCACACACATGCTAGCGATTGAGGTTGTCAGTTGGGTGGGTCACGTCATCTTGGGAGGACCAGGTCCAGACCAGGAGGAGATCTGAGAAGGAGCAAGGAGAACGAAGTGACTGCCTTTGTAGAAGAACCACACTGAGAGAGAGGTACGGTAGTGAGTGACCAAGGAACTTAGTCCAGCTGCTGCAGTGTTTTTATGAGGAGGGAAAGAGCAGAGGGAGACTAGTGACTGGGCTAGGAGAGACTAGAGAGAGAGAGTCTAGTGAGCCATGACTTAGTGAGTGCCAACTGCTTGGTGAGAGGGCGAGCTGCATGCAGCCAGCGGCAGTAGTAGTAGTATTGGGCCAAGGGTGGGCTGCATCAGACAGGAGCAGAGAGAGAGAGAGAGAGAGAGAGAGAACACTGCAGCAGAGGGGGTTTGCATTGTGGTGCTGCAGTGTCCAGCCCAGTGGTCAGTGTTGGGGCCTAGGGGACAAGTCAGACCACCGACTGGTGCTACAAGAGGGCCTCAGGGTCAGAGTGAGGAGCTGCTGAGCACGCGTGCCACAAGCAGGCGCAGGCCAGGTGAAGGCTAGCAGCTCATCGATTGATCAATTGAACAAGGAGGGAGGACTCGGTTGGAGGAGAGAGACAAGCCAGACCACATGGTGCAGGCCCAAGGGTGATCATGCTTGCAGCTGCTAGACTACAGTAGGCACTAACTAGACCATGCAGCATGTGCACCAGTACCAGGTGCTGCTGAGTATGGAGGTTGGTCAGGTGGGCTGCTGCTGCCTGTAGAGAGCACCTAGGACTTAGAGAAGTGAGAAGAAAAAATAGAGACACAGAGAAGAAGACTTGAGAGTCGAGAGAGCTCAGCTGAAGTCAACGTACTCAGGCTGCCAGCCTTATTTTATATGGGGCGACAACTGGTAAGTCACTGTCTCAAAAAATGTGAATTAAATGTTTTAACATTCAATTAGCAAGGTCTGTACTGCTATTGCTATAAGTAGAAGCAGTGTAAGGGGTTAAAGAGAATGCATTTTTGTTTTTGGTGTTTCTGACTTGAGGTTACTAACGTACGAACATACGAAATTTGCCAGCACATAAAGGCCTAGAGGTCTATCAAGTCTGCTCGAATGTGCAGCTAGCACCCCTTATTCTGCAGCTGCGCCTCCCTTCCACCCTTCCCCTTCATTAACCCTCCCCCTTGTCCTGTCCCATCCACGTTTGAAGCAGTCCACTGTTCTACTGGATACCACTTCTGCAGGTAACGCATTCCACCCAGCCACCACCCTCTCTGTAAAAAAGTGTCTCCTCATCTCCCTCCTGAACCTTCCTTCCTCCAGTCTCATATCATGGCCCCTGGTGTCCCTCCCCTCCCTTTTTGGAAACTGGATGGTGGAATGGGGAAAAAAAATAAAAACACACAATATAATGACTGCAAGGTTTGTTGTACTGTAAGCAGAGTTTTCTTGTGAGTTAATGTTCTTTTAGGCTTGCTAAATGAGGTGGTTAAGGTTAAGAAGCTGCATACATAAAATGTCTGAAATAAAAATATATCTATATGCTTGCAATACAAGAGTAGTAGTAGTAATGAATAAAGATAGTGTGTGAGGTGGCAGGCTGTGCAGTGTGGAGTACATGTGGCCATGTGCAATGAAGGGGTTTGTCAACAGTCTTAGCCGTAAATATTTCTTAGGATGGTGATGTATGTTATGTGATTTGCTTTGTGGGGGGGGTGGGGGGCTGCTAGTACTGGCTTACCTGGCTAGCTGGGTGGAGTTCTATCTTCACTAGTCTGATTTATTTATTTATTTTTGGTAACCAGGTAAGCCCACAAAGACAAGTCACAAGACAATCTTTTTCAGGGATGACCTTGGAAGTGGCAGTGCAGTACATTGACTTGGGGCTGGGGGTTCTGTCAGTTTAAGAGTGGTAAGACAGGAAGGAAAGGAATAGTTATTAGTTGGGTTGGGAGGATTATGGGTATGTTCACCAAAGACACATTATTTTGTTTAGTGAATATGAATAACCCCCAATTGATTGGGGTTTATTACAGATAAAGTGAATGGACTGTACTGCTCAGATAGACAATTAGGATAGAATGCTTGTTTGTAATATTGTTTAGTTTATTGTGCTAGGAATTACTACCTTTGAGCCAGAGGCTCTTTTACAAAGGTTCCACGCCAATTAGGTGCAGTACAAAAAAAAGGTTACATAGATAACATAACAATATGTACTGCGTCAAGAACGAGAAAACATTTACAAATACATATCAATCATTTGTGTAAAAGGACATGAGATATCAATAATCACATTATTATTACAAGAAAGAGGTCATGCTAGATTAGAAGAACCAAATTAGGGAAAAAGTCCAGAAAAGAGAGGGTAAATGAAAGGTGTGGGGAGCAGACAATAGCAGGAGAAAAGGTTTCCCAAACATGTCTTTGTCTAATAACAGAACAGGGGTGGGTAGTGAGAAAGTAGGTGGGTTAATCAGGGCAGTCACAGGAGCTGGAGGTGGCAAGGTGAGAGAACAGCCTTGATTTGAAAATACCAAGAGAGAGGTGGAGGCAGTAATAGGAGTGCTGAGGGCATTTAGCCAGCTGGGGGCACGATAGGCAAATGATCTTTGTCCCTGAGAGGTCCGGCATCGGGGAACTTGGAGAGGCTGGTGTTCAGGTCTTCTGGTAAAATGGGTGCTAGCGCTCGGGCATAATGGCTTGGATACAAGGTGGAGTGAGGCCCAGAGTGGATTTTTTCGCCATCAGGCAGGTAAGGTACTTTATCCGGTTTGAGAGTTGCAACCAACCTGAGTTGGCATAGAGTTCACATGCGTGGGTACGTCGATGTGCTCTAGTGAGCAGACGACAGGCCTTATTTAGGGATGTTGAAATGCGACTAAGTGCTGTAGTAGTGGCAGATCCGTATATAACTAGGCCATAGTCAACGACTGAGATGACAGAAGATTGGATGGCAATCCTCAGTGCAGAATGGGTAAGGAGCTGTCGGTTCCGATACAGAATCCCAATTTGCTGATTAATAGTTTTTGCTGTACTATCAATGTGTGTTGCAAAGGTTAGGCTTTGATCAAAGTTGATTCCAAGATATTTGAAAATTGGCACTTGTTCAAGGGTATTTCCCATGTATGTATTTATGGTAAGTGGAACTTGCCGTTTCTTGTTTTGCGGGTTAGAGAAGAGCATGGATTTAGTTTTTTTGTGGTTTAGAACCAGTTTTTGTTCAAGGAACCACATCTCAACTTTGGAAAAAGCATGCTGAAGGTTGAGGCGTAAGAGGTTATGAGTGGCAAGAATCACTGCATCGTCGGCATAGAGGATTATTTGTTCAGGGAAGGATTTGGGGAGGGAGTTTAAGAAAAGGCTGAAAAGGCGGGGTCCCAGGATGGATCCCTGGGGAACTCCTGAGCGAACCGGTTTTGAGGCTGAGAGAACTCCTGCTACTTTTACAGATTGAGAGCGCTGAGCAAGGTACTTTTTTTTACCCAGTCACAAGGACCCTGCAAGAGCCCTAGGGATAGTAGTTGTTTGACTAGTAGGCCATGGTGTACTGTATCAAATGCCTTGGTTAAGTCAATGTAGACTGCTCCAGTTAGGTTTCCTTTGTCCATGGCATTGTGGATTGCACCTGAGAATTCAAGTAGGGCAGTTGATGTGCTGTGCCCTTTTCTAAAACCATGCTGCTGAGTGCATAGGATGTTGTGCTTTTCTAGGTAGTCTGAAAGTTGGTCCGCCACCATGCGTTCAAGGGCCTTAGAGAGAGGTGGTAGTATTGATATCGGTCGATAGTTACCAGGCAGTGACTTATCTCCACTTTTGTGCACGGAGTGACAACTGCAGCCTTCCATTGCCTAGGGAATTGGCTGTAGCAGAGGAGAGATTGAAAATCTTAAGTGGGGAGCAGCACTTCCTCCAGAGTGAGGGACAGAAGTTTAAGGTCAATAGTGTCACTGCTTGCTCGGGACTTAGAAATGGCCTTCTTTACATATTTATAGACATCATGTGCCTTTACTAGTTTGAAGTGGAAGTGTTGTTTGGTTGGAGGGGCAGTAGTAGAAGTAGAAATTTGAGGGTCAGCATCAGTGAAGAAATCAGATGAGAGGACACCACTAAGGTCCATGAAGGTAGCATTTAGGGTGTTTGCAATGATCTCTGGGTCTAATGTAGTGGTTCCATCCACATTCATTATTGTAGGAGAGGTTTTGGACTGCTGACCCATGATATTCTTTATGTTGTCCCAGAAGGATTTCCCTTCACCCCAGGAGTTGGAGAGGGCATTCTTGAAGTAGGAGCTCTTCATCAAGCGGATCTGTTTAGTACAGTGGTTGCGAGCCTGTTTATACTTTTGAATGTCCGACAGAGTGCCAGTAGCTCTTGCAGTGGCCCAGAGGTGAGCCCTACTTTTGAGTTGTGCCAATAGCTTCGCCGTGAGCCAGGGATTTGTGAGTGCTTTGATTCTGCGCTTTTTTACTGGTGCATAGGTGTCACAGGCAGTGTTGAAGGTAGTGATAAAGTAATCAAGGGCTAGGTCCACATCTTGAGTTTTGTAAATCAAGGACCAGTCTATCTGCCTAAGACAGGTCTTGAGATGAGTAAGGTTGCCATAAGGTAGGACTCTGCTATAGATGGTTTTTGGAGGCGGATTACGAAACTTATTTGTCCAGGTACATATTATAGGAGAGTGATCACTGAGCGAATCAGGGAGAACACTTACATTGGTTATACGGGAAGGGTGGCTGGTAAGGATCCAGTCAATGAGGGTGCTGGTCCCTGATTTGTAGTTTTTCCTGGTAGGAGAGCTTACCACTTGCGTTAAATTTGCTGCTAGGATAGTATCTTTGTTTGACCCTACATCAGGAGCAAGCCTATTTATATTAAAGTCCCCAAGGAGAAGGAGTTCGATGTCAGAAGGTTGTGTATTTATGAACTCGAGGACAGCCTGTAGGCCGGAATCAGGATCTTTTGGGGGGATGTAGACAGCAGCAATCATGAGGATTTTGTTTTGGGCACCAAGTAGTATCTTGATAGGGAGGAGTTGTACTGAGGTTTCTGTGGTGGGGTAAGAACCAGGGAGGCAGGTGAGGTAGTCCTTTATGTAGATTGCACACCCACCACCCCTTTTCGAGGTCCTGTCCAGCCTGAATATCTTGTAGCCTTGTATGGAGATGGCATGATCCGGAGTATTTGGTGTCAGCCAAGTTTCGACGATGACAAGGATATCCGGGTTGTGCTGGCTGGCGAAGGTTTGTAGGAAGACCAGTTTTGGGAGGAGACTGCAGATGTTTAGGGTAGTAATTTTGAGCCCCCCCCTCCATTTTGGCAGGCTGTATTGTACTGTAGGAGACAGGGCCAGGATTTGGGTGGACACTTCCTGATATCAAGAGGAGGAGGAGTATGAGTTTAAGAGACAGTTGCCGTACTTCGTAATCAATAGAATTACACTTCTGAGGCTTATGCGGCTTGGACCAGTGCAGGCGTCTAGGGTCCCAGAGCAAGGAGGTTGTTAGTAATAGAGGACGATATGCCCATTTATCCTTGTTGTAGCTTGTCAGCTGTATATATAAGCTGTACAACGTAGCACCAGGAGTATGGATATCCTTTGCCACAGCCCAGTCCATGTCTGGGGCAAGAAGTTAATTTCATTGGCGGTCAGCCTTAACAAAACAGAGCTAATTTCATTGTATTATAATTATTAGGGGCAAGTGAATAATCTGCTATAGTCACCATGGTTGGGCAAGTGATAAATGTTCTCATTTGAACACCCACGTGGTAGTAGCACAAAGAAGTATTTATAGCTGCTGGCACTATGTCAAAATGAACTGAAATCTTTCTTTGCCAGTTTTTAATATAATTAAGCCAAAAGGCATGTGTCCCCCCCAGAATAATGTTCCACCTTGATGTGTTGTGAGGCTTGAGGTGTATGTGAGTACCTTTAACCACCTGAGAAGTGACATTATCCAACTTTATGCACACCATCGAGTGCCTTGTTGTGATTATAAAATTGATCCAGTAGAATAAAAAAAAATAGGGCAGGATTTTCAAAAAACGACATAAAACATTGTTTAACTGGCATTGCATTGTTTCATGGAGCTGACAGAGGTTAGAGTAATGAGCTTGGTACACTTAGCAGACAGACCTGGGTTTGATTCCTACAGTCTCCAGTTGCAAACTGTTTGACTCCAAACAAATCATTTAATCTCACCAGTGCTCCTGGGTTGCCCCTGAAAACAGGCATGTGGACCATACCTGGTTACCAAACAATAACAAAATAAATGTCAGTGGTTAGGACATGTGTCTGCGATGACATGCTTTTTGAGTGTCAGTAGTTATTTTATCCTGTCTTTTATATTTTCTGTGTGTGTGTGTGTGTGTGTGTGTTCATTAGCACAGTAAGTACCACTAGGTGTTACTTATATAATTATATATACATATTTTTATGACTTTCCTGTTGCATTTGAGAGACTGTTTATGACCAAATTCTGAGCTTTATACAGCAGCACATCAGCTTGGGATATATAGCATACTGATTTATTGATCTGCTTTCTGCTAAAAGAAATAGTACTGAACTTTGGCAGCTGCAACAGAAAGTTTATGAATTTGTTTTATTCAGCCATTTATACAAGTCAGAGGAGATAAGTGGACTTTCCTTATTGGCCTGGTGGACATGTGAAACTACTCTACCGTAATGGAAGTAGGATTGCTTAAAGGGGCACAGTCAGTAAAGCCTCACACCCAAGTGTGACACTGATCACAATTTGCACTTGGTGTGCAAAAACATTTTTTAATTACTGCTTACTGCACGATAGTAGTACAGTATGTACTGGGCTAATTTGACTGATGACTCATGAGAATTATGGACCTTCTAGCCCCTTTAAAAACACACAGAGTAAAGGGAAGCTGCTACAAATGGATCCTGCCTTCTCTAAAAGCCCTGATGTCCACCCGGGACAAGGCCTGGAATAAGTACCGGAACTCAAGGCAATCGGGGGACCTAGAGGCCTACAGGGCCCTTAGAAATCAGTGTAAAAAGGCCATTAAGCTAGCGAAGAAAGCCTATATCACCAACCTTCAAAAAACTAACCTTGGCAATCCTAGGCTTTTCTGAAGCACATTAACGAACTCCTCAAGGGAACATTCAAACGCCACCCAGCCCAATCCTGGCTAATGGGCAACCAATCTATGAGGGATCTCATATTGCTGAGACCCTTAACACCTACTTCACGAACCTGGAGGCATATAAGCGGGGACCTCCTGACACGAATTGTAACCCGGTTTTACAATGGCCCCAGGACCTTGATCGCCCTTTGTTTCACTTGAGGCTGGTTAGGGAAAAAGAGGTCCTTACTACCCTCAAACCCCTTCCCCTAAGAGGATCTGGGGGCCCTGATGGGATCCAAACAAGAATCCTAAAAGAGGGAGCCCCAGCCTTAGCTAAACCCCTAACTTGGCTTATCAATCGGTCCATAACGGAGGGATCAGTACCCAAGCTCTGGAAACAAGCACTTGTGATTCCCTTACACAAGGGAGGAGCAGCAGAGCCCATTGAGAATTTCAGGCCTATCTCCTTGCTGTGTTCCATAGCTAAGGTACAGGAGAAGCTTGTTTACTCTCAACTCCGGGACTACCTAGAAACTCACCGGGTAATCTCACCATCTCAGCACGGGTTCAGGGCTAACCATGGAACGGATACTGCTCTAACAAAATTCTCAGCTGATGTCCTGAGTAATAATGATGGAGGGGTCAGCACAGGGGCAGTCTTCATTGACCTATCCAAAGCATTCGACCTGGTAAACCATAACCTCCTTCTACAAAAAATGTGTTCTCTTGGCCTTGATTCTCACTCACTGGGATGGTTCCAGAGTTATCTCTCCGAACGCACCCAGAGGGTAAAGTGGGAGGATAAAGTCTCTAAGCTAGCTCCACTTAAAGAAGGGGTACCCCAAAGGGTCTATCCTCGGCCCCTCCTCTTACACTGTTCATTAATGATCTGCACAAAAACCGCGGTAGTAGCAGTGCTATTCAGTACGCGGATGATGCAGTCATTTACAGAGGCTCCCATAATTTACCCGAGCTGCAGACAGCCCTCCAAGAAGACATCCACCTGATGGAGGACTGGCTAACTCTGAACAAAATGGTTCTAAACACTAGCAAAACGAAGGTAATGCTCTTTGGCCCTAGATCCCTGGGAACAGAGAGGTCACACCACCTACAACTCCATTCCAGGGTGGGTGCAAAACTTGAGGTGGTCTCCTCTACCAAATACCTTGGCCTTACCCTGGACCAAGATTTTACCCTAAAGAATCATGTAGATCAAATCACAAAAGCCATACATGTGAAATTAGGCATCCTCTATAGACTAAAGGACCAAATCATTCCTGAAGCCAGGGCAGCCATTGCCACAAGCGTACTCCTCCCAAAGCTCACATTCGGGGCCCCGATCCTCCAGGGTGTGGCCATGATGGAATTAGGAAGGCTGCAGACTCTGTACAATAAGATAGTCCGCTTTGCCACCTTGTCTCACCCTATGACTCACCACTGTGAGGCCCAATCCAGGCTCAGGTGGCCGTCGCTTGATGCTCGTCTAGCTTACCCTTCCCTCTGCCTTACATACAAGATACTTGGTCCCTCTCCCCCTAGCCTGGTTGGGCTCATCAGGGCAAAACCCAACCCACGGTGCCTGCGCTCATCAGGCCAATCTCTCCTCGAGGTCCCAAAGATTAGGACCAAAGCCGGGTCTAGGTCCTTTGCGTACACCGCCCCTTCCACCTGGAACAACCTCCCCTTGGAGGTCCGGGAGGCGGAGACTGTTTCTAGCTTCCGGACGCTGCTGAAGGGACACCTGCTCAATAGGAGCATATGCCTATGCCACAGTACCTGACCTAGCTCAGCCTCTTGAGCAGCTCACTTGCCCTCCCAAGCCATCTTTGCAGGACATTTGGTCCTTCTTCTTTGAAGGGTGCACTTAGGTCCCTAACTTATCCCCCTTCCAACCCTGAGTACTTATCAGCTAACCCTAGGTCTACAGACGCTGCCCACTATTTCCTGTGGACCTGGTATCTAATCTACTATTTAGGATGCTTAAAGCTTAACATGCTCATTATTTGTTACCTTCATGCTTTCCATTCTTTTGCGTTCTGCAAAGATATGTACTCCTACTTTTAAAATATTATTCCACTCTCCAGTCTGTACTGAAATGTTACCTGTTTGTTGTTGTTGCACCTGGGTCGCCCCTGAAAAAGGGACCTCTATGGGCCCAGTGGGCCTACCCCGGTCATCAAAATTCAATAAATAAATAAATAAATAAATAAATAAATGTTGACTTGTAAGATGCAGTTTCATGAAACCACACATACTAGAATCCCTGATGCTCACGTCAAAGAACTGCTGAGATGGGAGATGCATTCTTCAGTAGCCTGCACCCTGCAGTATACATGTGAATAATTTTGTAAGCTAAAATCAGATTTTGCTGGTACTGCTGTGCTCACGGTGCTTAGTACAATCCTCTCTGACCTCATTGTACCAAGCCAAAGCCCCACAAGAACAGCTGTCCAGCAAATTAAAGATTTCAGCTTACAAAACACTCTGACATTCACTGCAGGCTGGCTATTAAAGGCAGTTGAATCTCCCAGCTCTGCAGTTCTCTCTGAAGTTGGCATCATGGGATTCTGGGATGTCTGGTTACATGAAATGGCATCTTACAAGTCAATGACATTACTTAGCCTGATTTATTTATTACACTACAGTAATCGGTAAGTAAATAAAAGTGCTGAACACAAAGGCCTAATTAGGATTAGCCTCATACTTGGGTGTCAGTCAGGCTGTCAGATTATTATTGCTGACAGTTCCCCTTTAATACATAATGTGAACCAATTTCTTGCAGGTTTATATAATCGTAAGTAAGTGCTTTTGCTCATGTGGTGGGACTTCACCGTATTCTTAATGGGACACTGGGTTTGGGTAGAATCTCTCACTAGTATGTTTGTATACATTTTGCTGAAATGCTGGTGATTGCTGTAGGTATTGCAGGTCCTAAAAGCCTGCCTCTTATGTTAATATATATATATGTATTATGTAACATATGCCAAATAATGAAGTTAAAGTATGATAAACTACAACATAATGACATTCAACGATGGCTAAAGTTGGGAAAATCATTTGGATTTTCTTTAGTTAGTTGAAGTCAGAAATTTCAAACTAGTTGAAACAAGCATTTGTCAATGCTGAATGTTTGCTTGCTGGCATTGGCACTGGTAGTGTAGAAGTTACAGAGCTGCATAATAGGAATGGCAGTGAAGTACTGAACTGAAGACCTCTGCTCATGAACAGTGTAACTGTGATTTACTTAATCTGTCCTAAACATTGCTTTCACACACCAACTGCACCATTGTGCGCTACATGTGTGGAAACACATTTTGGGGGACATGTGAAAAATGGCAGCAGTACTGTTCATAAGGAAGTGTAATAAAATGGCAATGTTGAAAATCTGGAGTGAAAATATTGAAAATTCGCAAACTTACGAGCGTGCGAAGGAACTGTGCATTGCATGCTCATAAAACAGTCATTTTTAGGATTTTTTTCACCAAATTTTCAACATAGCCATTTTAAGACCTCTGCTCATGAACAGTGTCACTGTGATTTTCTTAATGTGTCCCATATATTGATTTCGCACACTGACTGCGCCATTGTGCGCTACATGGGCAGAAACACATTTTGGGCAAGATGTGAAAAATGACAGCTGTACTGCTCATAAGGAGGTATGGTAAAATGGCAATATGGAAAATCTGGAGTGAAAATATTGAAAATTCATGAACTTACAGTGATAAATTTGCTGGTTCCTTTTAGGAATTTTTCCACCAAATTTTAACATAGGCTTTTTGAGAGCCCACCTTATGAACAGTGGCAGTGTTGTTTCATTACTGAACCTGGGTACAGATTTTGCGCAGTGACTGCGAAATCACCCTTTCAGGCCCATTACGCCATGACAGTGAGAGCATTCATGAGAATGGGTCCCAAAAACCCCATGTTGAAAATTTGGTGCAAAAATTCCAAAAAATGCCTGAGATATGCAGCAAAGTTGAAAAAACCCAATCTATCCCATTATACAGCTTACCAGCATTTCCTCAGTTGGCAGTCGGCTTTGAAGAGTGCAGACGTGTTCCCGGTCCACCGAAGATTGTCGCGCCAGAGTCCGGAGGTAAGTATGGGGTGAGGGGGTGTGGGGAGGCAGGGTGCACAGTGGGTGGGCGCAGGTGGGGGCAGAGACAGCGAGGGACCATTTTTCTATTTCAGGTTTTTTTTTTTTTAAACAAAGGAGGTGACGACGCGGGAAGTTTGCCACGCTGAGGTGGGCTCCCAGCATGGCACAAGAATGGCTGTTTGGGAGGGCGTGAAGTCGACGAGGGATTGGGCACCCCCGTCGGAGACAGCATCTGTTGCCACACTGGGGTGGGCTCCCAGCGTGGCACCCTGTACTCTCTGGGGGGAGACTCTGGAGCCGACGGGGGATTGGCCACCCCCGTCGGCTATACATGTGTAGCCACGTTGGGGTGGGCACACAGCATGGCATGTAGAACTCTGTTTGGGGGGGCACAGCACAGCCAATGGGGGATTGGGCACCCCCTCGGCTATACAGTGTGAGGGGGGCGAACACGCAGTATGCATGAGTGTGCGAATGTGTGTGTGTGTAGGGGAGACGCATGAGCAGGTGATATCTTATCACTGCTCACCGAAGCGTAGCTCCCCCTATCAACTGTATGCCACTGCATTTTGGACTGCTGTCATAGACAGCTCCAGCAGGCATTGGAGAACTGCGTCTGTGCCTGCAAACACACTGAATGAATTGGAAGAGGGCTGCCACACCTCCAAAAACTCGGTTGATGGCACTATGTTTCTTGCATATGCGTGCAAGCAAACATAAAAATCAGTTAGAATGTGTGGTGAGTCAGTCATAATTGGTTTTTCAGCTGACTCCGGGATCTAGTCTGTTCACAGAACAGGGAGTCCTAAAGGAATTAGAACAAGCATTTGTCAATGCCGAATGTTTGCTTGCTGGCATTGGCATTGGTAGTGTAGGAGTTACAGAGCTGCATAATAGGAATGGCAGTGAAGTATTGAACTGAAGCCAACCCCACCACCACCTTCCAGATACTGACAGGCATTGGGGTGTGCCTTTGGGTCATCAGGCATAACGGCCATGCCATTTCACCACACCCTACCCTGCAGACACTGCCAAGTGTCACGGTGTGCCTTGGGGTCTTTGGCCCCTATGTTCACCCCATTCCATCAGGAAATACAGTGAGATGGGTACTGTATAAGAGAACGGGGTGAATTTTGGGGCCGAAAAGTCCAAGGCACTCCTCGATGCCTCTCACTGGCTGCAAGGTGGGTATGGAATGGTATGAGCATTACAGGCGACAATCCCAAAGTCACACCCCTGATGCCTGTCAGTCTCTACAGGGTGGGGCGTTATGGTCAGAAACCCTAATGCCTCAGGCGTTCATTGGTATTTTCAATCCAAATTTTCAACATGTTTTTTTTGTGACCCCCCCCCCTCATGAACAGTGGCAATATCAGTTTGTTAGCGGAAAGCTGATTTTGCACAGCGACTACGCCATTTGGCACCACAAGTGAGAAAACATTTCAAACAGGATGTAAAAAATGAGAGCTGTACTGTTCATGGGGAGATGTAAAAAATGGCAATGTTGAAAATCTGCAGTGAAAATATAAAAAAACTGGTGAAGTCACGAGCGTGCGTAGAAACTGTGCAATGCACACCCTTAATGTAATTAGTGTGGGGATTTTTTACAGGAGATTTTCAACACAGGCATTTTGGACCTCCGCTCATGAACAGTGTCACTGTGATTTTCTTAATCTGTCCCGAACAGTGATTTCCCACAGTGACTACGCATTTCTGCACTGGAAGTGTGAAAACACATTTTGGCCATGGTGTGAAAAATGATAGCTGTACTGTTCATAAGGAATTGTGGAAAAATGCCAGTGGTGAAAATCTGGACTGAAAATATTACAAATTCATGAACTTACAAGGGTGCATGAAAACTGTGCAATACTCGCTCGTAACAGTTATTTTACGGACTTTTGTCACCAAATTTTTTAACATAGCCATTTTAAGACCTCGGCTCATGAACAGTGCCACTGTGATTTTCTTAATCTGTCCCTAACATTGATTTCGCACACCGACTGCACCATTGTGCGCTACATGCGCTGAAACACATTTTGGGTGAGATGTGAAAAATGACAGCTGTACTGCTCATAAGGAGGTGTGATAAAATGGCAATGTTGAAAATCTGGAGTGAAAATATAAAAAATTTGTGAACTTACGAACATGCGTAGGAACTGCGCATTACACGCTCATAAATCAGTCATTTTTGGGAATTTTCCACCAAATTTCCAACATAGGGTTTTTGGGGGCCTACCTCATGAACTGTGACACTGTTGTTTCATAAATTGGTCCCAAAAGGTGGTTCCATGCAGTGACCGCAGAATCACCTTTCAGGGCTGATTAACGCCATGACCATGCCAGAATTCATGAGGAGGGGTCCCAAAAACCCCATGTTGAAAATTTGGTGCCAAAATTCCAAAAAATGCCTGAGATATGCATCAAAGTAGAAAAAAAAACCCTATTTATTCCATTATACAGCTTACCGGCATTTCTTCAGTTCACGGTCGGCTTTCAAGAGTGTAGACGTGTTCCTGGTCCACTGAAGGTCATCTTGCTGGCCTCTGGAGGTAAGTATGGGGTGAGGTGGGGGTGTGGGGAGGTGGATGCACAGAGGGCAGGTTGGGTGGCAAGACAATCAACGAGGGACCGTTTTTTTCTTTTCAGGTGTTTTTCTTTTTAGGAAGATGACGTGGGACTTGTGCCACACTGGGGTGGGCTCCTAGCATGGCAGCTGGAAGATTTTTGGGGGGGGGTCAGTGGAGCTGATGGGGGATTGGGAACCCCCATCAGCCATACAGATGTGTGCCACATTGGGGTGAGCTCCTAGCATGGCAACTGGAAGTCTGTTTCTTTTGGGGAGGTTTAATTGAGCCGACAGAGGATTGGGCACCCCCGTTGCCATTCTCACTTATGCCATGCTGGGGTGGGCTCCCAGTGTGGCACCTAGAACTCTGGGGGGTATGCGGAGCCAATGGGGGATTGGGCACCTCTGTCAGCAATACTGTGTGCAGCGAGCAGGGGGGCAGCGCTATTCAGAGATACTCAGAGGGTTGGGGAATACTATTACAATACTGATCAGGTGTGCCAACAGATGACAACTGAGTCTACTTTTTCAGTCTCTTTGGGGTTCTGTTTTCCTGCTTTTGTCAATGTCCCTCCTACCCTGAACTCTGACTCAACATTCCAAGGATGGCAATTAGATCTTTTTTTGAAAACATTCCAAGGATGTCATTTTAGTCACTTGCCACCTCCTGGAAAGATAGTCCTAGGAAAAGTTCACTTCAAACTGAATTTATGTTTCAGAAAGAGAAAGCAGAGACATATACAAGCAGGATTGCCGGCAATATGCTAATCAACACTATCTTATCGCTGCTCACTGAAGCGGTCTCTCCCTTTTAACTGTACATTGAAACATAGAAACATAGAATTTGATGGCAGATAAGGACCGCTTGGCCCACCCAGTCTGCCCATTTCCCTACCTACTGGATAAGCTGCAGATCCTAGTTAACCTACAGCCTACTTCTTCCTACCCCCACCCCCTAAAATTGCCTTATGACTGTCCCATGCATGTTTGAATTCCACCACTGTTTTTGACTATTACACTTTGGTGCCGAAGAGTCCAAGGCACACCTCGATGCCTCTCACTGGCTGCAAGGTGGGGGTGGAATGGTATGAGCATTACAGGCGATTGCATTTTTAACTGTTGTCATAGACAGCTGCAGCATTCATTGGTGAACTGTGGCCGTGCCTGCAAACACACTGACTGAATTGGAAGACAGGGTGCCATACCTACAAAAACTTGGATGATGGCACTATGTTTTTTGCACATGCATGCAAGGAAACATAAAAACTGAAAATAGATAATGCAATGAGGTTGTTCGGATTACATCCCAGAATTCTAAAGGAGATAGCAGGACCACTGATAGCCTTGTTCAACAAGTCGTTAGAAATGAGCGTGATTATGTCAGGCCAGAAGAGGGAGAATGTTGTCCCTCTCCATAAGAGTGGGAGCAAGCAGAAAGCTGGTAACTCTAGGCCAGTCAGCCTAACCTCAGTGGTAGGAAAATTAATGGAATCATTACTCAAGGAAAGGATTAGTGACATACCTTGAATCCAGTGGACAACAGGATCCGAAACAGCATGGTTTCATGCCAGGCAGGTCTTGCTGAACAAACTTGATATATTTTCTTTGACTGGGTGACCAGGGAGATTGATCAGGGAGGGGCGGTATATGTGGCCTACCTGGATTTTAGCAAGGCCTTCGATACCTTCCTGCATAAAAGACTAATAAACAAATTGAGCAGCCTAGGAGATGGACCCAGGGTTGTTAACTGAGTTAGAAATTAGCTGAGTGATAGTGAACAGAGTTCAGTCCGTACAAAGAGATGACCAGTGGGGTGCCTCAGGGATCAATGCTAGGCCCCGTCCTCTTTAATGTCTTCATAAGCAACATTGCAGAGGTGCTGGAGGGTGTGCCTCTTTGCAGATGACACAAAGATCTGCAATAGCATAGACACACCATGTGTGTGGAAAGTATGAGAAGGGACCTGAGTAGGCAGGAGGATTGGTCAAATGTATGGCAGCTGAAACTCAATTCAAAGAAGTGCAAAATTACGCACTTGGGTTACGGGAACCAGAGAGAAGAGTACTCAATGGGGGGAGTACTGTCAGCCACAAAGCAGGAGAGGGATCTAGGAATAATTATATGAGAGGTCCTAAAGGTGGCTGGAGAGTGTGAGAAGATGGTTAGGAGGGCCAGCGGGATGTTGGGGTGCATAGGGAGAGGTATTCCAAGCAGAAAAAAGGAGGTGGTGATGCCACTATGCAGATCACTAGTGAGACCTCATCTGGAGTACAATATCCAGTTTTAGAGGCCCGGAGTACCTAAAAGAGCTTTTGGATCATCACTGCCTTGGGCGATTGCTCTGCTAAGCCGATGAGGGGTTGCTAGAGATTCCAAGGGTGCATTTGAAATCTTCTGGGGCAAGGGCATTTATATATGCCACTCCTACTCTTCAGAATTCTCTACCCCATCAGTTATGGGAGTGCACGACTGTGGAGGGGTTTAAGCAAGCACTAAAAACGTATCGGTGGAACCAAGCGTTTGGTGATTAATTGAAGATGCCATCAGTTTGATTTTAATGTTTGTTACTGAGATGTTTGTTTATGACTTTGTGATTTTAATTATTGTTAAGGTGCCTTGGTTTTTGAAAGGCGCCATACAAATAGTTTATTATTATTATTGTTGTTATTATTATTATTATTTCAGGAAGGACAGAGTGGAAGGCAGTCCAAAGAAGGGCTACAATAATGGTACGGGGGCTGCAACCGAAGTCGTATGAGGAAAGGCTAAAGGACCTCAAAATGTATTCTCTAGAGATGAAGAGAGAGGAGGGACATGATAGAGACCTATAAATACCTTTAAGGGGATCAATAAAATACAAGAGGGTAGCATCTTTCAGAAAAGAAAATGGACAAAAACTAAGAGACATGAGATGAAGTTGGAGGGAGGAAGAATCAGGGGTAATGTGAGGAAGTATTTTTTTACAGAGTGTGATGGATGCTTGGAACAGCCTCCCTGCAGGGGTGGTATGGGCAAAATGGTGGAAGATTTCAAAAATGCATGGGACACACAAGGAAACCCTAGAAAAAGGGAAGAGTAGGAAAGCTGCAGATCAACTAAAGTCTGCAGCATACGTTAAAGGTAGAAAAATGGGTGGGCTAGATGGGCCTGGTGGTCCTTATCTGCTGACAAATTCTATGTATCTATGTATTGGTGTTTGAAGTGTTATAGGCTTTAGAAACTGTTTTTAACATTTTTAACATTTGCTTATGCAGTACAATATGTCTTACAATAAAGAAACAGAATGAACAATGGCCTGTGAATGAGAATCCACACTTCATTCCATTTAGACATGCCCTGAAACCCCCAACAGTGTGCATACAAGCAGAACTGACTGGAGTTTTTTTAATTTTTTTAGCAATAATTTTTTTTTAGCAAACAGATCAATATACCCAGTTTTCATTTCCTTTCATTTCTGAACTAAGGTCTGGGATTTTAAAGTTTGCAAGAGTGACCATTCTGGTGCAATGCCCGCCATGAAAGAAATGAAATATCTTGATGCAATGCTGTGCTGTTTGCCATCAGAAGCATGTTGTAACACCATCCTAAGGCATCCACATTATGAAACTAGCATGTATTCAACAGATAACTTCTAATGAAGAGATTTTTAAAAATTGAGTGGTGCCATCTTTAATGATGTGAGTCATTAATTATGACAATTAGTTATAAAAGATGTTTTAACATTATCTGTGAAGGCATTAAGAAGAGGGAGAAAGACTTCTTTAGGTACATCAGTCAGAAAAGGAACTGTAAGGATCACATAGTAAGGATTAAGAAGTATGGAGGTTGGGTGGAAGAAGGGTGCAATAAGGCAGAAGTGCTAAATGATTACTTCTGCATGGTATTACAAAGGAGAAGAGGGGGTGATACCCAAGTGGGGAAGAATGATAGAAATTGGGGGAGGAGGAGAAGAATAGCAGATATGGTGGGGGGGAGTGACAGATGGGGAAATCATGAAGGGCAGAGTTCTGGAGGGTTTGAGGGCACTGAGGGTGGACAAGGCACCAGGCCCAGATGGCATCCACCCCAGGGTATTGAAGGAGCTGGCAGAGGTCCTTGTGGGACCTTTAGCAGACCTATTTAATGCCTCACTACACTCAGGGTGTGTACCTCATTATTGGAGGATGGCTCATGTGGTGCCCCCTCCACAAGAGTGGCCCCAAGGATGAACTGGGGAACTACAGACTGGTGAGCCTCACATCCATTGTGGGTAAGCTGATGGAGACTATCCTGAAGGAGAGGCTGGTGGGCCTCCTGGAGACCAAAGGACTACAGGACAGCAGACAGCATGGCTTCATATGTGGCAGATCCTGCCAAACCAACCTGGTGGAGTTCTACGACTGGGTAATTAGGCAATTAAACAGGGGGCCATGCAGTGGATGTCCTGTATCTGGACTTCAGTAAGGCATTTGACTCGGTGCCACATGGGAGGCTGGGAACTAAGTTTGAAGGCACAGGGGCAGGTGCAAAGCTGGTGAGTTGGGTAGTAAACTGGCTTCAGGGAAGGCAACAGAGTGGTAGGTGGGGAGCTCTCATCCCAAAGGGAAGTGACAAGTGATGTTCCACAGGGCTTGGTGTTGGGACCAGTGTTTGGGATATTCATTGTAGACATATCATGGGACATCACCAACAAGATCAGTCTGTTTGCTGATACCAAGATGGAAGCAGTGGTGGACGACCTAGAGGGATGGCAGGGGGTTGCAGGATGATCTGGCAAAGCTGGAAACCTGGTCAGACACCTGGCAACTGGGGTTTAATGCCAAAAAGTGCAAGGTGCTGCATTTTGGGGTGAAGAACCCAAGGAGGAGTTACCAGCTGGGAGGAGTGCAGCTAGCCAAGACAGAGGAGGCAAAGGATCTGGGGGTGCTCATTACAGGGTCAATGAACAACTCGGCACAATGCAGGAAGGCAGCTGCAAAGGCCAACAAAATGCTGGGTTGTATTGCAAGGGGGTATATCCTCGAGGAGGGAGGAGGTGATTCTGCTACTGTATAGGTCATTAGACCACACCTGGAGTACTGTGTTCAGTACTGGTGCCCGTATCAGAAGAGGGCCATTAAATTAATGGGGGGGGGTGCAGTGCAGGGTGACAAAGATGATCAAGGGGCTGGGGGACTTATCATATGAGAGGAGGCTGAGGGAGTTGAACATGTACTCGCTGGAGGAGAGGAGGGACAGGGGGGACATGAATGAAACCTTTAAGTACATGAAAGGAATAAACAAAATGGGTACAGATGGGCTGTTCAGGGTAAGGGAGGGAAGGGGAGGGAGGTCACCCAGGGTCATAATAAGAGACTGGAGGGAGGAAGGTTCAGGAGGGAGATGAGGAAACACTTTTTTACAGAGAGGGTTATAGCTGGGTGGAATGCGTTACTGGCAGAAGTGGTTTTCAGTAGAACAGTGGACTGCTTCAAAAGGGGCTGGGACAGGGCAAGGGGGAGGGTCAGTGGAGAGGTGGGAAGGAGGGGCAACTGCAGAATAAGGGGTGCCAGTTGCACATTTGAGCAGACTTGATAGACCTCTAGGCCTTTATATGCTGGCAAATTGTGTATGTTCATGTGAGAAAAGTGAAAATACAGAGCATGAATCTAAGCACTGTATGTCAGAAATACATTTTTGTGAAACTCTGATGAAATTTTTTTTGACAACTAACAAATATTGCTGTGTTAAGAAAATCCCTTCAGCTACAGAAGAACTGTAAAGATAAATGCAGGGCTGAAAGAGACACTTGTCTAAAAAAAGATTTCAAAGATGATCTAACAAGGACCAATTCGGCAGCACAGTATCAGGGAAAACACTTTTTTATACTGACTTCCCATGTTTGCACCCAAACCAAGATCATGGCTGTGGGCCAGTCCTACAGTAAGTGAAGAGGCATTCCATCTCCAGTTGAAGATGTCCACATTGCTCTCAGATCAGCCCTTGGGATTCCCATGGGTAAGATGCACAATAGTAGGGTTCTGCATGTTTTGCTTTTGCATGCTTACAGAGTACACTCATATGCAACCTCAGGGGAGGTGAATGGCTTAAGGGTTTGCTTTGCAGGAGTAAACAGCACAAGCTGGGATAGTCTTAGTACTTTCCACCACTTCTGGTTGGACCAGTGGCAGATTTCTCCACCAAGACTATCTTCCTCCTGTTTCACAGCAGCAACTGGACTGTACCCCAGGACAGGATCCGGGGCTGTACTGGGGGTTGCAAGAATCTAGAGGTAAAGATAATAAATGGGTGGATAGTTGACAGGGAGTTTGTGGTTCTGAGAATGAGGGAGTAGAGGGACATGAGTATTGTGATGGAAGGAGACTCCCTCCAAATGGCCAAGAAAAGAATAGGTGATAATAGTAAGAACTGTATACACTTGTGTATTAGTCTAGTTTATTTATTTATTTATTTGCTTTTGGTAACCAGGTAAGTGCACTAGACAGAACTGCTTATTTTCAGGCATGACCTGGGAGAGTACAAGTCAAGAACAGGGAATAACAAATACATATAAAGTGCGGTACAATAGGAGTTACAACAGATATACAGAGGTGCAAGTTACATAGTACACAGTGGAGGTATGTATCACACTTTATAATAGGAACAAAAACAGGCAATAATGGCACAATAAGGTTAATAATGTGTAAACATGACAGTGTCATTGGCTAAGTCAGCAAGGAGACAATTCTCAGGCAGAGGCAGGGAGTCATAAAGTGCAAAATTATTATTTCTAAAAGTAGGCACCCAAGAATATGGGCCCAATATATGTGAGGTCTACTTATCTGTGGGATATACAATGCTTTCAGCTGCATAGCCTGATTTTGTGTTTTGTTCTGGCCACAAAACCAGGTTTTGCACCAACAAAACAATGTTCCACATGCAGTTTAGACAGCAAACTTCTGTTTGTAATTTTTCTTTAAAATTGGCAAAGTAACAGCAGCTGGTTTATATTTGTGTTGAAGATGACATACAGGTGAATGTATATGGCAAATGAAAAACAAATGACCCTGTAATGGGGCAGCGACTTCATTTTTTTTCTAAGATGGGTATGTAAAGAAGATAATTTGGTTTACTACCAGTGCACACAAATATCGCATCTGTTGAGAGATGAGAAGTTGTGTCACAGAAAGCACCTGAGAATGCTGCCGTGAGGGCTGTGCTGCTAAAACATGTAGTTCATAAAGACCCAGAGAGGTCACAAGGACTCTAGTGCACCAGCACACAACAAAAGCCAGTCACCTCTACAAAGAATTATTTATTTTAAGGCTTGAGGCAAGCAACACGAGAAAGGCTATAATTCAAGATAAATGCAAGGATGTGGTACCCTCTCTGTTTCACAGGAGAGTGTCCTACTACATTAGCTTTAAAATAGATTCAGGTTTATGCAGTCTCTCTGGGACTGGGACACAAGAATTGTGGTTAAGATTAGATTTTTTTAAAATGTGCATTGGCAGAAAAACAGTAAGGCCAATAGTGCAATTGTTTCTGTGACAAGTATGAGCCACAATAACAGCTAAGACTGTAGTATCGCTAAGTGTGATTGACATAAACTGCATTTAGAAGTGATTAAGCAGAAAATACATTACTTTATATTGGGAATAAGCTTTTACTTGTGTCTACACTGTATTTATGTATGCTAGACCAACTAAGTTACATTGTATTTGTTTACGCTAAGCCAGCTAAGACGTAATATATAATTTTGAGTGATAGTCTTTTTTCACCAATTATTGCAATGTATTTGTCCAGGACAGCCCAGTTGACATGCAGTTTCACATTTTGAATAGGGGGCAGCTTTTACACATTTTTATAATGACTTGCGGAAAAAATGATCACGTTATAATCCTGCCCAGTATGTCTAAGAATTCTCTTTCACTTGCAATTTTTGCATTTTTTTTAGGGCTTGACATTGTAATTTATTCTCAGCATTTGGCATAAGCTCTTTCACTACAACAGGTTCCATGAGGAAACAAAATGGGTCAGTGATCTGAAATAAACTAATCATAAGAAAATTACACGCATCTCCAAGATGCGCAGGCAGATACTGCCTGAATATGGGGGGGTGCCACATATTCATGGGCACCCCCGCGGAGATGCGCCACATGCATTATGCTGCACTTGGGTGCAGCCAGAAATGTGCAATGCATCTCTACCATTTGAATATCACACAGTGGTGCAATTCTTGAGATGTGCCAGCGCATCTTCTTTGAAAATGTCCCCCTTAGAAATCACTGTAAATTGTTAAGGAAGCTAGTTTTTCTATAAATGCTTTATTGGCTGTTTTTCATATGACATTTTTCTACATTTATAATTATAAAGGTACCTGCCTGCTATGTATCTCACACTGTCACTTTAAATTCAAATGTATTTACAACCATCATCAGCTGAGGGCAGAATAACTTGAAAAAGCACACATATGCTTCAAATGGGTGATTACACCCCTCATGTTCTACTGTGTTGTCTGCTTGCGTTTTGTTAATCTGAATAAAAACTTGCACTCTCAACACTTTGCAGTAAGCTGAAGACTGAGGAAGGGAGCTGTATCAGCCTAATTTACATAGAGCAGAGGGTGAATCTAATTGGGGGTATGGCTTAGCAGCTTAGCAGTACAAAAGCAGCTGTCTCCAGTTACAGCTTCCTGCTGTTTCTGACGGAAGAAACTTTGGTTTCAGAGCAAAACAGCAGTCTAGAACTACAAATTTTACTGATAAATCACTTCTATTGCGACAGGAGTTAGTACCTGTTTGGATTAAGCAAACAGATACTCTATTTGAAGAAGGGGGTCTCATTTAAGTAACAAAAAAGAAGAAAGTCACTGAGTGTTTCTCTCAGGAAGGGAGCTGTATCAGCCTAATTTACATAGTCAGAGCAGAGGGTGAATCTAATTGGGGGTGTGGCTTAGCAGCTTAGTAGTACAAAAGCAGCTGTCTCCAGTTACAGCTTCCTGTTGTTTCTGACAGAAGAAACTTTGGTTTCAGAGCAAGACAGCAGTCTAGAACTACAGATTTTTTACTAGTTGCCCTCCTTCCCACCCAAAGCCAGTTCTAGCTTTATAGCCACTGAATTTGACTGACAACAGGAACTTCCTGTTTGGCAGTAGGAAGGGAAGGATCACTGAGACACATTAGTTTCAGCAACCTTGAAGGAAACTAAAAAAAAAAAACTCTTTATCCCCCCCCCCAACCTGGCTGCTGGAGGTCTGAAGAAGGAGACTACCGAAGACTACAGGAAGTTCCTGTCCCAGAACAGGAAAGGTGAGAGTTGTAAGGGCACATAGGCAGTAGAAAAATAAATGTAAAAATACTTAGAGGCAGGAGACAGTAATCATACAAAGCAACAGGAGAGGGGACACAAAATAAGTCAATATGGGAGTGGTGCAGTGCAATGGCTGTGGGGCAGCAGTGTTCTGGGAGACATTCTGGAGGCTGCGATGCTGCCCTGTTTGCAGTAACCTCTCTGGTCTGAGGGAGGAAGTTGCCTGTCTCCAGGCTGACCTGGCTAGGATTCGTGAAACCTCTTCCCCCACCCAGGGACCACTAGGGCCACCACCGTTACCTCTGAGGTTGCCAAGAAAAAGGAGTGGTTGGACCAAGGTGGGCTCAGGGAGGGAGAGGGTGGTGGAACAGAGGTGCATCCCTCAAGTTGTACCTCTCCACAATTCATATGCTGTTCTGGCAAAGAGTGGTTTCTCTATGGAGGCAGCTGCAGTGGAGATCAAGGAGGATACTGGCAGCCTCCACAAAGGAGACCCACAGGAGGGTGGCATGAGACCCCACAGGGGAAGGAAACAACTCCTGGTGGGGGACTCAATCATTAGGGGGGCAGAAGTGGGGGAGGAAAGGGATAGGGAGGTAAGGTGCCTGCCTGATGCCAAGGCTTGGAGGGACAGGAAGTGAATCCTCAGGATCGCAGGAGCAGCTGCACGAGGGAGGGAGATGGATGTCATTGTCCACCTAGGGACCAATGATCTGGCTGTGAATGGGATCATAGCGGTGCAAGAGGAGTTTGTGGAGTTGGGTAGGGGCCTTAGACAAGTAACATGTACGGTAACCTTCTCGGAGGTGCTGCCTGTCTATGGCAAGGATGACGCTAGGGTATTCTGCACCATGGGATTCAATGAATGGTTGAAAAACAGGTGTGGAGCTCAGGGTTTTGGCTTCATTAGGGACTGGGGAACCACCTGGTGGGATGCAGGTTTATATTGGCGCGATGATTTGCATCTGTCCAGGGGGGAACCAGGATCCTAGGTGACAGGTTTAAATGCTTCATTGGTAAGCATTTAAACTAGCCAAGGGGGGGAGGCACTGAAACAGAGCAGGAAAGTATGGAGGCAGTATAGCGCAGTGGTTTAAGGCTCTGAGCTTCAAATCTGGTGACATCCAACAGATCAGACCTGGGTTTGAATCCCACAGCTTCCACTTGCATACTGTGTGACCCTGAGCAAGTCATTTAACTTCCCTGTGCTCCCAGGTCGCACCTGTAAAAAAGCTTTCAGCTTAGTGTGCTACTCTTGGTTAAATAACTAAAACAAAAAAAGAAATCCCAGCCTCCCCCTACAAAGCACAATAGTTAGAGAGGTAAACAGCAATGTAGAGAAGTCAGTAGGGAGCAGAACAGGGATAAATGCAGAAAAAGGTGTTAAGGACAGGGATGGGGCTAAAAGGGGTAAGGCCATAAAAAATAAATGAAAGGTGATGAGTACCAATGCCTGCAGTCTGTGCAACAAGCTCCCTGAACTAGTGGCCTTGATGGAAGAGGGATGCCTGGATATTGTGGTAGTCACTGAAACATGGTACACAGAGAACCATGAGTGGGATGTCAACATACCAGGATACACAGTCTACAGGAGGGACAGGGTGGGTAAAAGAGGAGGAGGAGGAGGAGGAGAAGTAGCTTTCCTATATAAGGGAAGGGATTAAAGCAACAGAACTAAAGAGTAAACAGGAAGTTGATGAGTCACTATGGGTCACCCTGGAGACAGGAAATGGCACCACAATCCGCATGGGGGTTGTGTACAGACACCCACCTCAGGGGAAGGAAATGGTCAAGAAAATGATAGAAGGCATCCTTAAAATGGCAGAAAAAGGGGAGATATTGTTGATGGGGGACCTGAATATACCAGATGTTAACTGGAGTACCTTTGCTGCAGGCACATTCAAGAGCAGGGCCATTCTTGATGCCCTACAGGGGGCATGCCTCAGACCGCTAGTGCTGGAACCCACTTGGGAGGGAGTAATCTTAGACCTGGTACTCTCAAATGGGGAAGGAGAAAGGATCTCAGATTTAGAAGTGGGTAGCCATCTGAGAACAAGTGACCACCAAACAGTGTGGTTCACAATAAACACAGCCATAGAGTCAAGCAATACAAAAACAAGAGTATTGGACTTTAGGAAGGCTGACTTTGGGAAAATGAGAGAGTGCCTCAGAAAAGCACTAGCAAATGGGCAAGAAGGAAGGGTGGAGGAACAATGAGGAATAATCAAAACAGCCATCGCAGAGGCAACAAGCCTTTGTGTGAAGCAAATCAATAAAACAAAACGAAGGAAAAAACCACTATGGTTCTCAAAAGAGGTGGCAGGGATGGTTAAGGAGAAAAGGATAGCATTCAGGAAATATAAGGAAACACAGAAAGAGCAGGACAGAGAACTTTATCAGTTAAAGCAGAAGGATGCAGGGGAGGCAGGGGAATAGCAAAGGCACAAACTGAGGAAAAGATAGCCATCTCTGTTAAGAAGGGGGATTAAACCTTTTATAGGTATATTAGGGAGTGAAGAAAGACCAAGGGAGGGATACAGAGACTTAATAAAGGGGAGGAAATGTGGGCAGAGGGTGACAGTGAAAAAGCAGGGATACTGAATGAATATTTCTGCTCAGTATTCACAATGGATGAGGAGAGGGAGGTACCTAAACCAAACAAGGGAGAAACTCTGAATAGGGGGGGTCGATACCAGTCCATTCACAGAAGAAAGGGTTTTGAAAGAACTCTTGAAACTGAGGGTGGACAAAGCAATGGTGCCTGATGAGATTCACCCAAGAATACTAAAAGAACTAAGGGTAGAACTAGTAACATCACTGACTGCTCTCTTTAACAAATCATGGGAACATGGAGTAGTACCTAAGGACTGGAGGAGGGCAAATGTGATTCCACTTCACAAAAGTGGGAGCAGGGCAGAGGCAGGAAACTACAGACCAGTTAGTTTGACTTCAGTGGTAGGGAAAATGATGGAATCACTTCTGAAGGAAAGAATTGTTGAGTACCTAGAGGCCAGTGGGGCACAGGACCCAAGGCAGCATGGTTTCACAGCAGGAAGGTCATGTCAGACGAACCTGATAGATTTCTTTGACTGGGTGATCAAAGTAGTAGACCAGGGAGGGGCTGTGGATTTGGCCTACCTAGATTTTAGCAAGGCATTCGACACAGTCTCACACAAAAGATTAATATACAGCTTAGCCAGCTTTGGAGTGGGTCCCAAGGTGGTAGTCTGGATAAAAAACTGGCTGGACAACAGGATGCAAAGAGTAATAGTAAACGGAGTCCACAGTGAAGAAAGGAGGGTAACTAGCGGGGTACTGCAGGGTTCGGTACTGGGACCTGTCCTCTTTAATATCTTTATAAGTGACATTGGAGAGCACCTGGAAGGAAAGGTATGTCTCTTTGCAGATGACACAAAGATCTGCAACAGGGTTGATACACAAGGTGGGGTGGAAAGAATAAAAAGGGATTTGGCAAGGTTGGAGGAATGGTCAAATATGTGGCAGCTCAGATTCAGTGCAAAGAAGTGCAGGTAATGCATCTGGGAAACAAAAACCAAGGGGAAGAGTACACAATGGGGGGGGGGGTGAGTTAATAACAACATAAAAAATCAAGAGACCTAGGAGTTATTATATCAGATGACCTAAATGTGGGCGAGCAATGTGAGAAGGCAATAAGGAGGGCTAGGGGGATACTGGGATGTATAGGGAGAGGCATCAACAGTAGGAAACAGGAAGTTGTTATCCCTCTCTACAGACAGTTAGTGAGACCTCATCTGGAGTACTGCATGCAATTCTGAAGACCCCATCTCCGCAAAGACACAGACAGAGTGGAGGCTGTTCAGAGGAGGCAACCAAAATGGTGCAAGGTCTGCACCAGAAGACATACGAGGAGAGACTAAAGCAGCTTAAAATGTATACCCTTGAGGAAAGGGGGGGGCATGATAGAAACTTTCAAGTATCTCAAGGGAATTAACAAAGTACAAGAGGGTAGTATCTTTCAGAAGAAGAGATGTGCAAGAACAAGGGGTCACAATTTGAAGATAGAGGGGCGACGGCTTAGAGGTAATGTTAGAAAGTACTTTTTCATAGAGAGGGTTGTGGATGCATGGAACAGCCCTCCTGAGGAGGTTGTGGAGTCAGGAACAGAGGGAGAATTCAAGAATGCATGGGGCTGGCATAAGACAATTCTAGTGGGGGTTAGGAGGAAGTAAGCTGTTGATTAACTATAATCTGCAGCTTATCCATCAGGTAGGGAAATGGGCAGATTGGGTGGGCCAAGCGGTCCTTATCTGCCGTTAAATTCAAATTCAAATTCAATATTACACGTATTAATACAATAAATCCGTATTTGTGCCTATTTTTTTTTTTGCATTTGACTCATGTTAGTGAGACCTACAAAATAATCTTTAAAGTTTATAGACAGAAGCATTTGTTGGAATATAAGAAAATAAACACAACAGGAAACTCTGAACACACAGATCCTGAAACAAATAGAAAAAACTTCTGTGGGGAGGAATCTTAAGTTCCAATCATCAATACCAAATCAGAAAGAAAAACTTGGAATCCACTTACCCATATAATCTTTATTGATTAAGAAACAGTTTTATTCAACAAACACCAACATTTTGTGATATATAGTCATTTGTGAAATAGGCATCAGAATTTAGGCATCCTGATTGGTGCATACCTTTGTGACATTCCTTTTTACGCACAGAAAGAAGAGCGAGCAGTGCCCTGTGGGCACTGATGCTAGTAAAGATGCCAGTTAGAATGCTGGCAAACTGAAAATCAGCCATCTTCTTTTCACCAACTGCGAGTGACATGCCAGGCTGTATTTTCAATCTGTCAACCTATTTCTAAATGAAAATCAAGACTTGCATCATTAAAAATAAAAATTAAAAACTGCCAGGATAAAACCACAGCTCACTGTATGGCTGAACTGCTTTCTTGTAACTCCCCCGCTCTCTCTCTCTCTCTCTCTCGCTCTCTCTTTCTCTCTTAACTAAATGAGCAGGCAGGCACTCATTACTTCACTCCGTTAGCACCACAGTGTCCCAACACAATATTCATACCCTAACAATATTTCCCATGTTGTTGTGAGAAAACTGTACCTGAAACGACAGCTTAATGCAGCAGTTACAGAGCTCTTCCACTTTCAAACTTCGCTTCTGTATGACGTAATGGCTTTCTGCCATGTCCTCTAAACAAAAGCAGCTTGTTCTTCCTAATGCTACCTTTTACCATAACGTACAAAAATTATAAAAAAAGACAGCATAATTTCTTGTTCAAACTAATGAAGTATGAGTACTGCTAGTTGGGGGGGGTGCCATGACAACTACAGAAATACAAGTAAGGATGCCTTAGCAGCTCAAAAGTCCTCAAGTAAAAAAAAAACAGGCGGAGGAACTATTTTATGAAAAATTAGGACAAACGGTAATTTTTACTATTAAATATTATGCATTTTAGTTATCACATACATCTGTATTTTAGATAACCATTTTATAAGCACAATAAGACACTCCAGGATGTGTGTTAGACACTTTAACACATGACTAGGAGGCTGGATGCACTTGGTCAGTGGCCTCGTACCTCACTACGCCTCCTAGTTGTGAGTTAAAGTGTCTAACGCACACCCTGTCATGTCTTATTGCTTACTTAGTCAGGGTAAAGGCTTTAAATCTAGAAGGAATCATTTTATTTATTTAGTGTGAGTTACTACTTTTCATGCCAAATGTGGACCAATAATTTTCTATCAGATCAATGATTATCCATGGGAAAAGATGTACAAACTCTCCCACAAGAAATTTTGTTTGACTAAACATTCACAGGTTATAAATGGGTGCGAATGTGATGAGCATCTGGGTAGCATAAATGGATAAAACGTGAACTACAATGCAGAATTGATAAGAATCCTAAAGAGTCCCATCCCAAAAATACAGCTGCGCATAATAAGCCTTTCGGAGAACAGCATATTTAACAAAATCATAGCTCCATATACCTGCAAGCAATAATACCCGACAGGGTGGGCGGTATTGGGCAATACCAGACCACCCAGGGTGGCGTGAGGCCCACAAGCCACAGGCAGAGGGCCTTATAGCCCCTGGAAGGTCCGATATTGCCCATACCGCCCACCCTGGAGGGTATTATTGCGCTTAGAAAATGGGCTTGTCTGTAAATGTTAATTAAATAAAAAAATGAGAGGAATTGAGTTTTTGACTAGAAAGATTAGAAAAAGAAAACTTTTCTAAGGTTAAATAGTCCCTGCCTTTTTGTGCTGTTCTATCTCCTTCCCCCCACACACACAGAGCCATTCCCTTCTACTTACCCCCACACACACACACTATTAGCTTGAGAGACCTGTTTTGTTAAACTTGCTATTTTTTTGGTGCTTTTAAGAAACGAGTACTACTGTTCGTTTCCTGCAAGTTTTTTTTCTTTCAGAAGATGCTGCCATTCAGCACGTGACCTTGCATGACCCCGTTTGTGAAAAACAGGAAGTGGAGAATTATGAGGTGACACAGACAGCAGTAGTCCAATTTTTTTTTTTTACTTTTAGACTTACCTGATGTTATTTTATGATTTCTAGGGTAAGTGTATGTGAAAAGAGACAGCCCCTTTGCTGGTAAGTGACTTAGCTCTTGGCATGTGTTGTGCTGCCGATCGGCATCGGGGAATGCGAGTCAAGAAGGAATTGCGGTCTGTAAGAAATGTTGGGGAAAAAGAAAGCCAATCAGTCGGACTGCTTTTCTTCTGTTGTGAATGCGCCCAGAAAAACTGAAAGAGGGGGAAAAGGTACTGACATGTTTCAGGGAAATGTGTTGTGTTTATGGGATTTCTGTTGTGGGGCTGATTCCATGCTGGCTGAAAGGGGTAACTGAGTAAGCGGTGGGATCACACTGTGGAGAAGGGGGAGAGCACTGCTGTTGTAGAGGAGCACGTTAGGAGAAACTCCAATTTCTCTTACTCCCTAACCACAGAATAAAAAATCTCTATTGTCTCTTAATGGTTATTTTTTAAATATAGTGCTTCACATTTAGTGGGGATTCAGTTGTTAGAGGACTGTTTTGGGAGCTGTACATTACTGCGAGCAGGATCAGAAGCAGCACAGGTGATCAATGTATTGTACTGCACTACATTTGTTCTTTTTTACTGAGTCTGTTTTTTTATCTTTGAGAAACTGGCAGGGTGAGGAAAACGTGGAGACTTTAGGCTATGTGTGTCTATAAACGGGTGTTTTGTGTGTGTGTGTGTGTGTGTGGGTTCTATCTCTCGCTAAGTGGGGGGAAAAATGGCGGAGATTTCAAATTTACTGGGGTGCTTTCGGCCAATGAGGGGGCAGTGTGGGCACAAAGATTTTAGAGTGGGTAAAGGGGCACTGGGGCTGGCACTTTTTATTTGCTGGGCATCTATTGAAAGTTAATGTACCCCCCCCGGCAGGAGCACCAGCTAATCAGAGCCCAGGAAATAAAAAGCCCATTTTCTAAAGCTACTTAAACAATGCTGGCAGAAAAAGGTTGTTAACCCATCAAGTCTGTCCACTCTACCTTATTACTCTGCTGTGGCCCTAGTGGCCATCGCTCCCCTTTATTTCTGCTCTACCCGTTTCCAGGTCATGCCTGACAAAGGCACTTTGGTACAAGTGCACTTACCAGGTCATCAAAATAAATCAAATAAAAAAAAATGAAAAACTAATCCCCTATACCTGTCCCATCGCTGCTTGAAGACGCTTACTGATTTGATCTGTACCTCTTGCTTTGGCAGCTCATTCCATTTAGTTGTGCCTGAAGGACCTGTTATCACTTTGAAAATGACCAATTCTTTAGCGCAAACTAAGATAACTTTTAAAACATTCCATTATTCTGAACATATTACAAGAGTTTACTAGGGTGTTACAGGCAGATGGCTGAGACTAACTTAGATTGCCCACTTATTTCTCAGTAGTAACTCTTCTTCCTGAAAAAAAATTCTGTATATTACTGATTTATCTAAAATGCACTCACTATTCAAGAAGGCAGCATTTCATTCCTTTTCTGTCAAGATCATAGAAGTCTATGCTTTCTGTAACATTTCGGAACACTTTTGGCATAACAGGGAAGCAATCACAGGTGAGAACGAGGGGTACCAGGGAAGTGGCTGTGAGGGATGTTTGACAGCATGGACATGTTTGGTGTTCTAGGGAAGGCAGCAGGCAGGCTGTTTGGTATACTGGGGAAGCAATCAGGGTGTAGGTAGTAAAGTCTGGCAGTTGAAGGGTTGTTTGGTGTACTGGGGAGGGGATCAAGAGGGAAGGAGGGATGTTTGGCAGAGGGCGAGTTGTTTGAGGCCCTTGCTTCTAGTTTGGTCCCGTATTGGTGGAACTGACACAGGATTCATTATAATACAGTGTGCCCCCTGTGAGAGTAGCATATGAAGTGTTGCTTTTCACTGAGATAAATGAGGAATATGCTGGGGCTGAAGCAACAGGCAAAATACACAACTGGGCTCTTGTATAGCCACACTGGACAGCAAATTATTTCTTTACACTGTATAGCAAACTCATGGGAGACAGACTCTCTCACTTTTGCAGTGGCAGAAACTGCCATTGGTGAGGGGCTTTGAAAATACATGGTTTTGGATGGGAGGAGTGGGACAAACAGAAATGGGCATGGAGCCAAAGTGAGCTGTCCCCTCGATAGTAGATTCTGAGTCCAAGGAGGGGGAACCAAAGACTTTTTTTTTAAAGTAAATAGAAATGGGATGGAAGCCAAGTGAGTCCCCCCATTATCGGTGAGGGGGCAGGTAGATGGGGTGAGAGAGGGCTATTGGACCAGTGAGGGAAAATGAACTTTTATACACAGTAAAGTAGATCTGGAAAGGGAAAACTGTAAGGGAAGGGGAGGGGGGGACAGAAAGGGAGAAAAGAAGACAGTGCAGTGATCTTATGAATACTAATGAGATGATGCTATTCCACTGTGGATGCAGAAGGTAATCTGCATCAATTCTGTTTAGCCCCATTGTCTTTTCTCTTCTACTTGCATTACATCTTGCAAAGCTATCACTATGCAGCTGTAATAACCCATGGACAAGTATAGTTATGCAGCTGTAATAACCCATGGAAAAGTATAGTTATGCAGCTGTAATAACCTCCAGACAAGCATATCTACAGTATTGCTATGTAGCTGTAGCTCCTGTGACTGCCTCTCCTAGCTGATGACCTATACAGCTTTAATCCTAACTTATATGCTGCTTAACCCCAGGCCCCAGTCCCCCTCCCCCAGCTCCTGAGGTGCCACTTAAAATCTCAGGTCTTCATACCACCTCATTAGTATCTCCTGCCCCATTATAACACTTATCCCCCCACCCTGCCCCTTTTCTCTTCTATCACTCCTTCCCATTTATTGCTCGACAAATGCCTCCGGCTGCATCTTCATCCTCCCCCTCTCCTCTCATCCCTGTTTCTCTGCCACCCCCAGGCACCTGACCCTACCCATTCCTTGTGGGCACATATGTCCTAGCTGTGTTCACCATTTTAAACTACCTACACTTCTCCTCCTTCTGTACACTTTACTCTTCCTATAATTGATTCCTTTCAATAGCACTGTTGTACATGAATTGTTTACTGTTATTTCACTGTTGTTTCCTTGTTTGTTATTTCTGACGTGGAACTTTTGTAAAAGAGCCTTGGCTCAAAGGTACTTGTAATCCTAGAATGAATAAATAAATAAATAATAACTGGAAATGGTAAAACTGTGCACTCCTCCACCACTAATGTTTCACCATGAAGAAGCACAGGACTATATCTTTAGAGCTTAAAAAAGGTCCTGTTTTATTGCACATTCATGAAAATGACAGATTGGCAGAAGCAACTGGTAAAAAGTCACTTGCCAATGTTTCGTGAGACATACTGCTCACTTTTTCAAGGTCTAGTCATTTCTAGTTGCTTCCTCTTACTCTGTTTTCCTTGGTGCCAGCCTTTTGTTTGTCTACAGCTGTAATAACCCCTGGAAAAAAACACTGGGCCTTCCTGTTACCATTCATATCACTCCAGCTGCTAGCTCATACAGCCCATCTGCCTGTTAAACATAGATCACAAAATCTTTCCTTTTAGCTTGGTGAAACACCAGCAGGGTTGTGCAGGGACCCTGGTCCACCCGAATCAGACAGGCTTTATTAATGGCTGTAATGGCTAGTGCAGTGTAATGGCTGTGGGGCAGCAGTCTTCCGGGAGTCTTTCTGGAGGCTGAGATGCTGCCCTATTTGCAGACAACTCTCTGCCCTGAGGGAGGAAGTTGCCCGTCTTCAGGCCACACTGGACAGTAGTAAGGGAACCTTTCCCCAGGCCACACTGGATGGTAGGAAGGGAACCTCCCCCATCCAGGGAGTACCACAGCCACCACCACTACCTCAGAGGTTGCAAAAAAAGCACAGCAGTTGGACCACAGTGGGCTAAGGGAGGGTAAGGATGGTGGAACAGAGGCACATCCAGTCAGTTGTTCCACTCCACAATCCATACACTATTCTGGGGGAGCATAGCTCCCCTATGGATGTACCCACAGAGGAGACTAAGGAGGCTGAGGACAACTGTCAGAAGGGAGGCCCACAGGAAGGAGGTAGAGGACACCACAAGGAAAGGAAGCAGCTCCTGGTGGGGGACTCAGTTATTAGGGATAGAACTGGGGGGAGCAGGGAAAACTGAAGTAAGGTGCCTGCCTGGTGCCATGGCTGGGAGGGACAGGAAGCGCATCCTCAGGATCACGAGAACAGCTGCACGGGAGTCTGAGCTGGACGTCATTGTCCATCTAGGGACAAATGACTTGCTCATCATGAGATTAGAGCAGTGCAGAAGGACTTTGTAGAATTGGAGAGGGGCCTAAGACAAGTAGCACACACAGTATCCTTCTCTGAGGTGCTGCCTGTCAATGGCATGAGTGAGGCGAGGGTACTTTGCACCATGCAGTTTAATGAATGGTTGAAAAAATGGTGTGGAGCACAGGGGTTTGGCTTCATTGGGGACTGGGGTTCCACCTGGAGGGACACCAGCCTATACTGGCAGGATGGTCTGCATCTGTCCAGGAAGGGAACTAGTCTTTTGAGCAATCAGTTTAAATGCTTCATTGGTAAGCTTTTAAACTAGTCAAGGGGGGAGGCACTGATAAGCAGCAAGAAAATCCCAGCCTCTCCCTACAAAACAGGGTACTAAATGAGAAAAAGACCGAGGTAGAAAGGTCAGTGGGGGATGCTGCAACAGAAGGTAAAGCCATCAAAAAATGGAGAACAATGAGTACCAATGCCCGTAGTCTGGGTAACAAGCTTCCTGAATTAGTGGCCTTGATGGAGGAGGAACATCTGGATATCGTGGCAGTCACAGAAACATGGTACACACAAAACCATGACTGGGACGTAAACATACCAGGATACACTATCTACAGGAGGGACAAGGAGGGTAAAAAGAGGAGGAGGAGTAGCAGCTCTTTTCATAAGGGAAGGAATCAAAGCAACAGAACAAAAGGGAAAACAGGGAGGAGAAGAAGCACTGTAGGAAAATTTGGAGACTGGCAATGGCAGCACAATCCGCATGGGGGTTGTATACAGACCCCCTTCTCAGGGGGAGGAAATAGACAAGGAAATGATAGAAAGTATACTTAGAATGGCAGAAAAAGGGGAGATATTGCTGATGGGTGATCTGAATATGCCAGATGTTAACTGGAGTGCAGTTGCAGCAGCCACTTCGAAGAGTGGGGTTATTCTAGATACCCTACAGGGAGCATGCCTTAGACAACTAGTATTGGAGCCCACTCGAGAGGGAGCAATCTTAGACCTGATTCTCTCAAATGGAGATAAAGAGAGGATCACAGATGTAGAAGTGGGTAGCCATCTGGGAACTAGCGACCATCGAACAGTATGGTTCACAATAAACACAGCAATAGAGTCAAGCCATACAAAGGCAAAAGTACTGGACTTTAGGAGGGCTGACTTTGCCAAAATGGGTCAGTGCTTAAGGAATGCACTAGCAAATGGGCAGGAAAGAGGGGTGGAAGAACAATGGGGAATAATAAAAACTGCCATCACAGAGGTAACAAGGCTTTGTGTGAAGCAAATAAACAAAACAAAACGATGTAAGAAACCACTATGGTTCTCAAAGGAAGTGGCAGTGAAGGTTCAAGAAAAAAAGAAAGCATTCAGGAAGTACAAGGAATCATAGAAGGAGCAGGACAGAGAATTGTATCAGTTAAAGCAGAAGGAAGCTGGGAAGGCGGTCAGAACAGCAAAGGCCCAAACCGAGGAAAAGATAGCCAACTCAGTTAAGAAGGGGGATAAAACCTTTTATAGGAACATCAGGGAGCGAAGGAAGACCAAGGGAGGGATAGTGAGGCTTAATAAAGGGGAGGGGGGTGGGCAGAGGGTGACTGTGAAAAGGCAGGGATACTAAAGAAATATTTTTGCTCAGTATTTATGATGGAAGAGGGGGAGGTACCTAAAACAAACAGTAGAAACACTCTGGATACAGAAGTTGATACCAGCCCATTTACAGAAGAAAGGGTTCTGAAATAACTCTTAAAACTGAAGGTGGACAAAGCAATGGGGCCTGATGGGATTCATCCCAGAATTCTAAAAGAACTAAGGGTAGAACTAGTGACACCACTGACTATCCTCTTTAACAAATCATGGGAGGATGGGGTGGTACCCGAGGACTGGAGGAGGGCAGATGTAATTCCCCTTCCCAAAAGTGGGAGCAAGGCAGAAGCAGGAAACTACAGACCTGTTAGATTAACCTCAGTGGTAGGGAAAATGATGGAATCACTTCTGAATGAAAGAATTGTCAAGTATCTAGAGGCCAGAGGGGCACAGGACCCAAGGCAGCATGGATTCACAGCGGGAAGGTCATGCCAGACAAATCTGATAGATTTCTTTGACTGGGTGACCAAAGTAGTAGATCAGGGAGGGGCTGTGGACATGGCCTACCTAGACTTTAGCAAGGCATTTGACACAGTCCCGCACAAAAGATTAATATACAAGTTAGCCAGCCTGGGAATGGGTCCCAAGAGGACAGCCTGGGTAAGGAATGGCTGGAGAACAGGACACAGAGAGTAATAGTAAATGAAGTCCACTCCTACAAAGGGGTTACTAGTGGGGCACGAGGGTTCAGTATTAGGACCGTCCTCTTCAATGTCTTTATAAGCGACATTGCAGAGGGACTGGAAGGAAAAGTATGTCTCTTTGCAGGTGACACAAAGATCTGCAACAGAGTTGATGCACAAGGTGGGGTGGAAAGGATGAGAAGGGACTTGGCAAGGTCAGAGGAATGGTCAAATATTTGGCAGCTTAGATTCAATGTTAAGAAGTGCAAGGTAATGCACCTGGGAAACAAAAACCAAGGGGAAGAGTACACAATGGGGGGTGAGATACTAACAACAACAAAATGGAAAGGGACCTGGGGTAGTCATATCAGATGACCTAAAGGTGGGCAAGCAATGTGAGAGGGCAGTAGGGGGCTGGGGATACTGGGATGCGGGAGAGGCATCACCAGTAGAAAACAAGGAAGTTATTATCCCTCTGTACAGACAGCTGGTGAGACCCCATCTGGAGATGCGTGCAGTTCTGGAGACCCAATCTCCATAAAGACATAGACAGGATGGAAGCTGTCCAGAGGAGGCAACTAAAATGGTGCAGGGTCTGCACTGGAAGACATATGAAGAGAGACTTAAGGAGCTTAATATGTATAGCCTCGAGGAAAGGAGGGAGAGGGGACATGATAGAAACTTTCAAGTACCTCAAGGGAATCAACAAAGTCCAAGAGGTAGCATCTTTCAAAAAAGTGTGCAAGAACAACGGGCACAATTTGAAGAAGAGGCGGCTCAGAGGTAATTTAAGGAAGTATTTTTTCACAGAGAGGGTTGTGGATGCATGGAATGGCCTTCCGGAGGAGGTTGTGGAGTCAAAAACAGTGGTGGAATTCAAGCATGCATGGGACAGTCATAAGGCAATTCTAGGGGTTGGGGGTAGGAAGAAGTAGGCTGCTAATTAACTAGGATCTGCAGCTTATCCATTAGGTAGGGAAATGGGCAGACTGGGTGGGCCAAGCGGTCCTTATCTGCCGTCAAATTCTATGTTTCTATTTTTTCTATGTTTAATACATGACAACATCAGACACCTAATGTACACTATCTAATATCTTGGCAACGTCTATCTCAGATTTAGCGATAGCTATCTTCATGGACACTGAGAAGGCATTTTGACCAGGTGGAATAGAAGTTCCTGCACAGAACCCTGCAGGAGATGGGTTTGGGCCAAAAATGTTGTGATAGTATTAAAACCTTATATGCATCACCTCAGGCCACCATTAAATTTAATAACATACTATCTAGCAGATTCCACTTGATAACATAACAGCTCTTCACAAGAATAGCAGCAAAGAGGAGACAGGGAACTACAGGCCAGTAAATATGTCAGTGGTGGGCAAGATCATGGAACACTCCTCAAGGAACGATTTGTGGAACACCTAGGATCCATTGGGGCACAGGATCTGAGGCAACATGGATTCACATCAAGAAGGTCCTGTCAAACAAATCTAACTGATTTTTTTGACTGGGTGACAAAGGTAATGGATCAAGAGGGAGCAGTGGATGTCGCCTACCTAGATTTCAACAAAGCCTTCGATACCGTTCCACATAGAAGGCTGGTCAATAAGCTGAGTAGCTTGGAGTTGGGCCACAAGGTGGTGAACTGGGTTAGTAACTGGCTCAGGGACAGAAGGCAGAGGGCAGTAGTAAACAAAACCCAGTCTGAGGAAATGGAGGTGACCAGCAGTAACCCCAGGGTTCAGTTTTGGGGCCAGTCGTCTTCAATGTCTTTATCAGTGACATTGCAGAAGGGCTGGAGGGGAAGGTTTGTCTGTTTGCAGATGACACCAAAATCTGCAACAGGGTTGATATGCCAGAGGGAGTGGTAAAAATGAGAAAAGACCTAGAGAAGTTGGAAAGATAGTCTGAGGTGTGGCAACTGAAATTCAATGCTAAAAATGTAAGTTCATGCACATGGGGAGTGGAAACCCGGGAGAGAACTACAAGATGGGGGGGGGGGCTGCTGTCAGTCACCAAGGAGGAAAGAGATCTGGGGGTCATTATCACAGATGCCTGGAAGGCTGTCAAGCAGGCAGCAAAAGTGGTGGAGAAGGCCAGTGGGATGGTTTTGAATGCCACTATTTTGACTGGACACCCAGTGGAGGAGCCAGGCACTTACTGCTCCTCTGCTGATTTTCCAACTCCTGGTGCTTCCTGATCTCAGGGAAATCTTTCTGTGCTGTGTTCTGGCCTGAACTGTTTCACCCACGCCTGCTCCCCCACCTCCTCACAGTATTAAATAGACCTTTGCTCCACCCCTTTCCTCAGCCTAGCAGCTGATTGGTCACTCCACTGCTGCACATTCTTATGGCTATTGGCCTCCCTGTCTTCAATACCTGACTTGACCCACTTTCTTACCGCCCCTTTTTAAAGCAATCTCGCCCACAGGGTTGCACATTTGCTCTCATGTTTTTCTCCAGCCGCTCCAGTTAACTCCTCTCAATTACTGCTGTAACCTGCCCTATTGTTAGGGACCTCACCCTCATTTGAATATATACCTTTTTAATTCTTACACTTCCACTGCCTATGGTGACATACCCAGTCACAGCCTAACCATCCCAGTAGCTGGCACCTTTGCCTAAGCTGAATTTTCAACTATATCACTAAATTAGAACTAGTGTCATTGCAACCCCCACACAGTAAAGCAATATTACAGTGACTCTTTCCAGGTGTTTTACCCAAATTGCCCTGTGCTTTGGCTAATTTCACAGCTGACACACTATTGGTGGCTTAGTTTTACCTCCAGCTACCTACTACATCACAGTGGGCAGAATTGCTCTTCTACTAGGTCTGCTCACATTTACCCTTCTGGCTCAGACCATCCCCGTCCTGTGCTCCGCCCTCCACCCCAAGCATTTCTCCCCTAAGCCATCCCCAAACAGCTCAGCCCCCTGCCACCTTGGACACTCTCCAACTCCTCTGCATCTACCACCTACCAACACCCCCGCTCCCTCTACCCTCCCAGGTCCATCTTGGACCCATCTGTTCCTTGCCATAGCTACCCTCCATGCCTTACCCATCTCCTGCACCCCTACTATCTAGACCGCACATTGGCACCACACTAAGGGTCCTTGTCGCCACAGTACCCTAATTAGATTAATCACTCTGCTCTTACTGCTCTCCAGGAATATACACCCAAGCCCTGGGCCTATGCCAACTAGCCCTCCCATATCCCACTCTGGAGCTGGTCTCTGTGTTACATCACTGAACATATGCAGCCTTCTAAAAAATTCCGCTGCATTCCTGTGCTGGGTTGTACAATACCAACCCGATATTATTGCGTTAGTAGAGACCTGGCTCTCCAATACAACCCCTGACTCCATTATTTCCCTCCCTGGATACACCCTGTTCAGGGAAGACTGAGTTGGTAAATGTAGCGGTGGGTGTGCAATCTACATTCGGGACACCCTTATAAGCCATGTGTTCCCTGCCCCAAGCTTGACTATGGCACCCAAGCCCTCACTCTAAAAATTACCCCGATTCAACCAGGGACCTACTCTTTCTTATGGTCTGGTATATACCCCAGAGAAACCAGAACCCAACAGTCCAGTCTCTCATTGACTACCTCATCTCCCTACCATACAAAGCCGAGCAACTCATCCTAGGTGACCTTAACGTCAATTGGCATGGTACCACTGCCTCTCATACCTGGGACTCCTTTGCTGCCCTGGACATGTCCCAGTTAGTTACCCAGTCCACTAGATTCAACTGAACAAGTGGCTCCAGCACCCCCCTAGATGTAATACTATCGAAGCGCCCTCATAAAATCCGGGATATCAACATCCTCCCTGACTCACTTAGTGATCACTCACCTGTCCTCTGTCTCTGGTCATCCTCTATAGCGAAACCTGTGTCCCAGGCCACCTTGAACCAGCATCTATGCCCTAGGGTCTCAGAAAGCTAAAACTGCATGTAGCACAGCTGGACTGGTCCCCATCTGTCATGCCCCTGATATTGACTCTGCCCTAGACTGCTTCACCAATGCCTTCAGCAGGGCCTGTGACCTTTTTGTCCCCACACCAGAACCTGTACTAAAAAACAAAATGCTGCATGGATCTCCCCATCCCTTATCCAAAAACATAAGCATAGGGAAAATCTCTGGCACATCGCTATAGAATGAGGCAAGTTGGCTGATAGGCAAGCCTACAACGCGGTGCCTAATCAGTGCACCTGGGCCATTAGACGGGCCAAGGCAGAGCACTATCAGACCACCCTTGCATCCACCTGGGGTTCCACCCAGACTTTCTGGGACAACATGAAAGAGCTTAATGGGATGACCTACTCCCTCCCACCATCCCAGCTCTCCATTGATGGCACCTTTACTACAGACCCAACTCGCATAACTGATTGCCTCACTACTACCTTCTGACCTAAGCTCTGTCCTCCCAAACAACTTTTTGGACCCAATCCCCACATCTATCCTCCCTGCCTTGGATCATCCTCCTTTCTACCTGCACACTATATCCCCCCATGTAGCCAGGCTGCACCTGCTAAAAGCCCTTGGTAGCAACAACCCCAGCTATGACCCCCTAGACTCCAGTATCCTCCACCTTGGATGTTGTCCTAGTCCCCCTTACAGACCTACTAAACTAGTCTCTATGCCTTGGTCAGGTTCCCAGTGCTTGGAAATCAGCTGAAATCACCCCTATACATAAGAGTGGAGATCAGTCCGCACCCAACAACTACCGGCCGATCTCTATCCTCTCCCCGCTCTCTAAAGCCCTAGAAAAAATAGTATCTATTCAGCTCTCTGAGTACCTGGCCAAATATGACATAATGTGCCCAGAACAACATGGTTTCTGCCCAGGACACAGTACCACTACTGCTCTCCTGGAGTTCTCTCAATACCTGCACTCTGCTCATGACTCCAGCAACCTTGCCGGTGCAGTGTTCATAGACCTCTCCAAGGCTTTTGACACTGTTGCTCCCTCCTGCTCGACTCCCTCCACCAACTCTGCTTTTCCACAGGTCCTCTTGAATGATTCTCCAGCTACCTGTCTGCTAGATCCCAACGTGTGAAGATAAACATCTCCCTGTCCAATACACGGCCTGTTCGTTCTGGGGTACCCCAGGGCTCCATTCTGGGCCCTGTACTTTTCAGCCTCTACCTCAACACTCTCCCCAGCTCCTGCACATGAAAAATGCTCCTCTATGCTGATGATGCGGTTCTCTTTGTCTCCAACCCCGATCCCTCTTCTCTTCAGGTATCCCTCCAGCATTCCTTGACCACCGACTTGTCATTAACCTAAAGAAGACTAAGTCAATGCTCTTCTCACATCACCAAAACAAGGCCAAGAATGCCTCCCTCTTCATTCTCCTCAGCACTCTGCACCTGCTGGAGCAAGTGACCTCTTATAAATATCTAAGCATCACTTTCGACTCAGCTCTCACCTTCCACACTCACATCAATGCCCTATCCTCCACCATAAATTTTCGGATAGGCCTACTATACCATCATAGAGATTGCCTCCCCCAAGTTGTCCTCAGGCTGGCCATCACTTCTTCCATCATGTTGCTAGTGGACTATGACTTGCCCATTTACACTGCAGTGGACAATACCACCTTGACAAAAATCCAGCTCTCAATCAATAAGGCCTGGAGGCTCCTGACCGCATTCACACTTGCCTGCTCTACTGCCAACCTGCTCACCTTTGAGGAGCATCTGTGCTACCAGACCTGCCTACTCGCCAAAAAAATCTCTTCTAGAGATCTCCCCCCCCCCGGTGGTCTCTGCTTCCCTACAGCGTGCGTCCTTGTCTGCTGCCATCCATAGCTCTGTCAAGGCCACCTTTCTGGTGCCAATAACCAGGACCTTGCTAGCCCAGAGGTCCTTTCATTACTGAGCCCCTGCTTGATTCAACTTCCTCCCACCCTGCATCACAGACATTGCCAAAATTGGTTCCTTCAAAAATCGCCCTACAGAACCATCTCTTCGACTCTTGTTGCTGTAGATGCACCTAATTAATCCCACTATGGGATCCTCCTGTCAGGCCACCCTGACTTGACAACGTCCTCCGGACAGCCTATCCCCTCCCCTTCCTCCCACCCCACTCCCCATCCCTACCTCCACCCTCTCCAGGTAGTATCTAGGTATGTCCAGGGCTGTACCTCCAATGTAACCCTTGAGTTCCTTTGTACATGACTGTTACCTATTATAAGTAACATTATGTAACCTATGTGTACTCTATGTTTAATGTTCTGCACCTGCACTGTTCTCACTGTTGTAACCACACTATGTAACTCTGTCAACCCCCCTCCGCAACGAGGTGCCTTTGTAAATGAGTTCATTACTCAAAGGTTGTAAATCCAACTTTCCTAATAAATAACTAAAATAAATAAATGTTGGACTGTATAAGAAGGGGGTATCACAATCCGTAGGATGGCAGTACCAGTTCCATTGTACAAAACACTGGTGAGATCTCATCTGGAATGCTGCGTGGAGTTCTGGAGGCCACACCTTTGTAAAGATAGACACGGGATGGAGAAGGTGCAGCGGAGGAAAACTAAAATGGTGCAGGGATTAGTGTAACCCCCAGATGGCACTATTCTATGGGCTACTACCCCTGCCTGTATGACTATACACAGGTTGAGGGGCCTGTGTTCTATAATAAGGTGCCTCCACCCAGAAAAATGGTATTGGGTTGCTTATCTGCTCTGGTATAGCCTTCTGGGAAGCTATAACCACCCACCAACCCTCCTAGTGGCCTAAGATATAACACAGTAATAAATTCACAATCCTAGGCAGCAGTAATACTGTGCTCATACCCTTCTCACTTACAACCAGGGCCAGACCTGTAGCAACTGCCCTGGAGACCCCCTGTAAAATAAGGTCAGCAATGCAGCAATACAATATTAATACTGTAACCCAACTAATATGTACACTAGCCAGGTTAAACATGAAAAAAGGCAATCAGGTTATTTATGGGCAGTGAACAAGGGAGGGGGCATGAATCTAGCCAAATGACTAGCAATCTGATTTAAATATGTTTTTTTGGCATGCACTTTAAGTCCCAATTATTCAGTTAATCAACCTTGGGTACCCAGAATGTAATGCAGACTAGCCTGAAGTGTTGCACGGGGTGGCCGGCATTGCAGCTAATGTTGGGGCCCTTAGTGGAAGAAAAGGCAGTTAAACGTGCACACAATCCAATTATTTGTAATCCGAGCTGGTTGGCTCAGTCCATTGCAAGAACCCAATAAATGAAAACAATTAGATGGTACCACAATGATTCCAGCTTTCGCTGCAGGGAGCTACCCTGATTTGTACTCATGCTACCAGCATCTGGCTGCACTACAGGTGATATGTAGACCTTGTGGTGATGATTAATGACCGGGGGAAGCTGGGCTGACACAACTCACCTCCAGATGGTCGCAGCCTGCTCAATGGTGTTGTGCTGGGGGCCAAAAATGGTCTCTGATGCAAGAGTAGCAACCTAGGTCAAGATGGCAGGGCCCAGGTAGGATGAACAGTTCTGGCCAAGTTTGTGATCTTCTGCTGGTGAAGCCTCCAGCTGGCATAACAGATTCAGTCATGGGGAACCAAATCATGACCCACCAAACACATTGAGCTCATTAAATCACTAACTATTTTGGAAAACAGTTCAGATTCAGTCCGGTTGCTAATTAACAGCTTTACTGTACAAATAATATGTAGTTGACTACATGGCTTCAGAACAACAAAATGACAATACTCAGCATGGATTTACAAAGGGGAGATCCTGTCAGACCAACACCCTGGAATTCTAAAATAAAGTCAGCAAAAGCTTAGACTTGGGTACATCAGTGGACATACGCTTTTTAAATTTCAAAAAAGTGTTCAATAAGATTCCCCATCAGGAATTAATCCAATTACTAAAGGGTATGAGTATCCACAAAAATCTAGTTTCATGGATACACTTGCGGCTTACAGAAAGAAGGCAATGAGTAAGTATGAGGGGGGCCTTATCAGACTGGTTCAGAGTGACGAGTGGAGTTCCACAAGGCTCAGTGTTGGGGCCATGTCTCTAACATCTATGCAGCATCACTTAAAATATGAATAAAACAATGTATGGCTTACCAAGTTCACAGACGACTGCAGATTGGCGGTGGAAATTAAACAGGGAGATCAAAAATCCTTACAGGAGGCCCTAAATTATATACACGAGTGGTGTAGGATGTGTAAACTGGGATGTATAAACTTCCCCTAAATCCAGACAAATGTACAGTAATACACTTGGGTAGGAAAAACCCATATCAGGCCTACAATCTAGGCAATACCATACTGAGAACAGTAACGCAGGAGAGGGACCTGGGTATAATTATCACAGATGACCTACAGTTTAAGGCCCACTGCAATAACATAAGTTAAAAAGCAAACAATTGCTAAATTGCATATTAAGACATCTAGCTAGATGAAACAGGCAGGTAATGATACCCTTGTATTGCTCTCTGGTGAGGTTCATCCTTGAATATGGAGCCCAGTTATGGTCTCCATATCATCAGAATGAAATACATGTGATCGAAATGGTACAAAAGTGAGCCACATGCTCCATAAATGGCATGATAGGCAAAGATTACAGTGCCAGACTGATAGAACTGGACCTATTCCCTCTGGAGTAAAGGAGGAGGGGGTACATGTGCTTATTATTTAAAGCACTGGATGACCAAGATCTATAGGAAAAGCTGGGATTGATGTATAGAGACCAACCCTTTAATAACAGAGCCCATACACTGCAGCTGAAGGGTGAGAACTGCAGGATATGGAAGTGCAAAATGTGGTACAACCAAAGGGCGGTAGGTAAATGGAATGATTTACTGAGGAGGTGATAGGCAGTTCATCGATATGGTCCTTTAAACTAAAATTGGATGAGTTATTCAGACTGGGAACATTTTAAATATGCAAGCATTAAGGATGAAAGTCAAAATAAGCTTAGTACAAACCTATGAAACCTTTCAATCCGAGTATGATCCACGCACATGCTGGGCAGATTGCTTCAGGAGCAAGTCTTCGGTCCAAATTGCAAGTGGCACTGGCAAACTTCTTCTTCTCTCTTCTGCTGCAGTTCCAAGGTGGAAATTAGACATGTCCAACTTCTGTAATAGGCAGTTCGCTGAAGGAGAAAGGGTCAGGAAGGCACATCTAACCTCTTCCCACCGCTTCCCCTACGCTCCTTCTGGGAGCAGCTGATAGAAAGCTCGAGCTGTTCACACTTCAACCTCCAACTTAGGGCATTTCCCTTGTAAATCCAAAGGTTTGGTTGGCTAAAGGAGCTGTCAGTCACAGCAAGAGCTCCCCCTCCAGGTCAATTTGGGTGCCAACGGGATAAAACTACAAGACTACAGAATTTCCTTCCCACAAGACCCCCTAGGGACAGGATCCATTTTAGGTCCCCAGTGGTTCGATTGGTCCAGTTTCTGGAAGTCCAGGACCTAACATGGTGGCTTCCATCCAAATGTTCGAGCTGCAATCAAAGCAGGTTAGACTAATATCTCTTTCTCAAATGTAACAATAGATAAACAGTAAATAATCACAGTTTCTATATAGGCTCCCTCTGTGCAAGTAGAGACTGCAGAATAGTATAGATTAGATCACTGTCTGGCCGGTCACAACCCCTAAATCACTTGAACCCAGTACAGACCATTTTCTAAACACAGATTAGCTATTCTGTTAAAGGAACAGGAACGGAGGCTCAATAGGACACTCTCATGTAAAGCCACAACTACTTAATTCAGAACACCAGCCTGACAGTGGGCATTTAGGAGCCCAGGAAGACATTTGTAGGGGGGTTACAACAGCATAAGACATATGAGGATAGGTTAAAGGACCTCAATATGTACACAATGGAACAGAGAAGGGACTGTGGGGACATGAGTGAAAGGTTCAAGTACCTCAATGGCAAAAATAAGGTGAAAGGGGAAAGCATCTTCCAGTATAAAGAGTACTAGAACAAGGGGTCTCGACATGAGATTAGGGAGGGGCTGCATAAGGGATCATGGAAGAAATTATTTTTCACTGAAAGAATGGTGGATGCATGGAATGGCCTGCTTCAGGGGCTAGTGGGACAGAGCACTGTGGTAGGATTCAACCATGCATGGGCTAGGAATAAGGGGGCCATAGAGATGAGAAGTACCAGCCGCCATTACAGGTAGGGAAAATGGGCAGACTGGATGGGCCTGGCAGTCCTTTTCTGCTGATAACTTCTACAGTTATGGTTCAATGTTTTTATAAGAGGCACAAGGCAGGGCTGCCCTTGCTTCTCACTGTTTTTTGCACTATGTACTGAACTGCTTGCGATAGCAGTGCAGAGAAGTGACAGGATACAGGAGATCAAAGCAGGTGACAGGAACCACAAAATGTCCCTATGCGTGGATGAGTTCCTTTTCTTTCTAACCTCTACAGAGACATCAGAGTGGACTCTTACAGAAGAACTACAGACATATGGAGACATCTCCGGGTATAAAATAAATATTGACAAATCTGAAATGAGTAAACTTAGCCGGGTGGGTACACAACAATTTTTGACTAGCTTCCCTATCAAGTGGGCAAAAAATATGGTAAGGTATAGTAGGGGTAAGGATTTCACCACGGCATTCATCCTTTTTCAGACTTACTTATGAAAAAGTATTGGGAGAGATCAGGACAGATATCACCAGCAGAATAAAGGAGGTTTTAATGCCTCTGTACAAATTATGAGTGAGATCTCATCTGAAGTACTGTGTCCAGTTCTGGAGGCCAAATCTCCAGAAGGAACATAGACAAGGTAGAGGTGGTTCAGTGAAGGGCAAAATAAATGGTGTGGGGCCTGCACCAAAAGTCATAAGAGGAGGCTGGAGGACCTCAATATGTACTATATACCCTGGAAGAGAGGGGGAGAGAGAGAGAGAGAGAGGGGGGTTATGACAGAGACCTTCAAATATCTTGAGGGCATAAATTAGGTACAGGAAGGTAGCATCTTTCAGAAAAATAGATGTCCTAGAACAAGGGGTCATGATATGAGGCTGGAAGGGGGTACACTAAGGGGAAACATGAGGAAGTATTTATTCACAGAAAGGATGTTAGATGCATGGAACAGCCTCCCAGCAGAGATGGTGGGGACAAATTCGGTAGGGGAATTCAAAAATACATGCGATAGGCATAGGGGAACCCTAACTAGAGGAAAGAGAACAAAGCCAGATATCAAGTAGGATCTGGTTTTTGCAACAGGTAGAGAAAATGGGCAGACTGGGTGGGCCTAGCAGTCCTTATCTGCTGTCAGTTTCTATATTTCTATGTTTCTATGTCAGATGATGGGTGGTCCTTCCCCTCTCACGGGGGGATTGCAATCCTAAAGATGAATGTGATACCCAGATTCCTCTTCTTCTTTCAGGCATTACCCATTAATATTCCAGAACATTACTGGAAGCAGGTTCAAAAGCTCATTATGACTTTTTTTTAACTTTAATTATTATTAAACATATAATAAGGAACTAGAACAGTACAATGAGTACAGCTACTTAAGTATACAATAGTATTAGTACATAAGCAAAAGAAACTAGGCCAGTCACTTGGGCATAGTTTCTGACAGAATGCAATGGATAATATAAATGCTGTTGTTGGTCAGTTACTAATTTGCTAGAGAACTGGTACACAGCACTTTAGTGTTTACAGCAGTATAGGAAAATGCTAGCAGTTTATCAGCCAGCAGTGTTGCATAATCCAAATGAAGAGGAGAAACCACTTTTCCAAGTCCATTACATGAGGTAATAGCGTCCATGTACACCCATCCAGAAACATGGCTTTGTCCACTTGACAGAATGTGTAAAAAGAAAAAAGGGCTAGTAGATAGTGATATAGGTTATTTGTGGGCAACAAGGAAAAGAGAGAGAAAATCCAAGACAAAACAAAAAAGTGAAAAAAAGGGTGCCAGTAGCCCTGAAGCAAGAAGCTAGCAATGAAGAAGAAGAAATAGAGAAAAAGTATTGAGGGGCAGAAGGAGGGGATGTCCAAACCTATGGCATGAAGTCAGGTTCGATCTCCATTTGAAACATCACATGCCTATGCCATTGTATTTCAAAGACATGTACTCTATCTTGGAATGTATAGATAATTCATTCCAGTTTATAGATGTCATGCAGTATGTTCTGCCACAGCTTCACTGAAGGAACTTTCTGCATGTGCCATAGTCTTATAAGTGCTTTTCAGCAGCAATTATGAAAACTAAAATTTAAGTGTAGAGCGTCTGATCCCCCATCTGTCCTGTGGTATAGCCATGAGAATTAGGGAGGGTGTTAATGCCACTGGACAATCAAACAGTTTTGATTTCCTGAATAATGCCATATCAGTAGGTTTGTATTTTGAGACACACCCAAAATGTGTGTGTGTGTGTGTGTGGCTCAGCAATGACCACACCCCCCCTCCAGAAAATATCCCTCTCTGAGCCCATGAATTTTGCAGCTATACCTGGAGTAACAGGAGTTTGAAAGAATTGGGATATACATTTCCAAGAGTACTCATGCCAACATGTGGCTGAGGTGAGATGTAGGGCTGAGGATGCGAACTTGGTCCAGGTGCCAAGAGAATGGTTAGTGTGGAGTACCTGATTCCATTTCAGGAGAACAGAGTTAGTATCATCTCTGGTGGTTTTCTGCAGTGCTTTATACAAGTGTCCTATGAGATTGGACCAGGTATCACCATAAAGGTAAAACACTAAAATCTGGAATAACTGAAGGGGTTTATTCGACAGCAGGCGATATTGCTCTGGACGCTTGGAGAGACAGGACTGGAGCTGGAGTATCTATAATGATCAGAGATTTGGAAGTCATATTTAGTTTGCAATGCAGAGAAAGGAAGAATACTCTGAGTCAAGTAACTGAAAGACAGATGTTAATGCGCTCGGCTCCACCTCTAGAAGGCAAGGCCTATTTTGGTAGGAGGATATTGGGCATCATGTGCAAATACTTGAAGCTGGAAGTGAGTGGGTGCCATTAAGAGCCAATGTAGTACTACGAGTCACTGGTGAAAGGTTTCCACTGTGTACTGGTAGAATTTTGTCAGAGGGGTACATTCTATGGGGTTATCAAATATATATCAAAGTTATGAATATCATTTAAAGTGAATTCTATTTGTTTCCAATAAGGGTGAGACGAAAAGGCTACCCATGTGCAGATGGTTCTTAGATGAGTAGCTAAGGTATACCGATGGAAACTGGGTAAATTGACACCACCCTTATCCTCGGGGAGATGAGTAGTCCATCTAATCTGAAGCTTTCTCCCTTGCTGGATAAAATGGGATAGCTTTATCTCATGCCCTAAAATAGATTTTATCTGGCATTACTGGAAGGGTCTGCAAGTAGCAAAGTATTCTGGGAAGAATATTTTGGTGAATGGCTTCTATCCATTGGAAAAAGCTAAGATGGAGTAGGGACCAGCAGGACAGGTCTTGAGATGTCTGCTGAGTTAAGAGCTCAATATTCAATAATTCAAGATGGGTCAAAGTCTTGGTAATCTTTATGCCTAAATATGGAAATCCAACTTGTAGCACTTGAAAGGGAAGAGTCATTTAAGGTGAAGAGAACAAATAAAATTATGTAAGAGCACTTCTGTCTTCTGCAGATTTAATCTGTAACCTAAGAGGTTACCAAAGGTAAGTATAGCATCCAGACCATGGGAATGGACTCTTCTGGTGAGGTAACGGTAAAAAGTGTATCATCAGCAAATAAAGCAATTTTATAATCTTTACCCCATAATGGAATCCTCATTCTTGATGGTGTGTTATGAGTTTGAAGAGCCAGGGGCTCCAAGGATACTGCAAAAATTAGTGGGGAGAGGGGACAGCCTTGTTGTGTGCCCCACTCCATCGTGACTGGATCTGATAGTGCTCCACTGATGTAGAGATGGGCTTGCAGAGATGTATAGATGTTTTGCAGGAACTGAATGAATTGGTCTGGGAATCCAAAGGTTGACAGGGTAGCCCACAAAAAAGGCCAGGCCACCCTGTCGAATGCCTTCTCTGCATCCAAGTTCAGTAAGGTGAGAGGGATTCGATGGGTACAGGCATGGTCCAGTAGCAACAGGGAACGCCTGACATTATTGTGAGCTTGTCTGAAGTGGATGAAGCCAACTTGATCCAGGTAAATAAGAGAAGGTAGAAAGGACTCCGGTCATTTGGCCAAAATGGATATAAAGATTTTATAATCATAGTTAATGATGGAAATAGGTTGGTAGGAGAAGGCATACCAATAGGAGAAGGCATACCAAGGGTCTTTGCATGGTTTTGGGAGAGTAGAGAGTAAAGTGTACTGCCAGGAGGGGTGGGGGAATCTCTTGTAATATTGCTTGAAAGGTAGATAGGAGTTTTGGTATTAACAGTAGCTGGAATTTTTTTAAAGAACTCCTTGAGGTAGCTATCTAGGCCAGGAGCTTTATATGGCTTAGAATCCTGGATCACTTGGAGAATCTCAGCCTCTGAGAATTAGATACATTAACCTCTGAGCTGCCTCTTCACTGAGTTAAGGTAATGGCAAGTTGTGAAAGAATTCTTGCAACTGGGCAGTGGAGGGGAAGTAATCCACTGTATAAAGCTTTTGAAAGAACCCTGCCACCACTTTCCAGACCTCCAAAAAGTGTGTAAGCAAAAAGGCAATTTCCACATCGAAGATTTGAGGTATCCGGGCTTGCACTCATCTTCCCCTGGGCTTTTTGGCCAGGTTATGGGTGCCTCAAGCCCCTCCTTCATAATGATGCTGTTTCAGGTAGACGAGCGTTTGTTCATCTTTTGAATCAAGGATCTTTTGGATTTCCTGCCTAGTAGGGTTGATCTGAGGGTGATCTGAGAATGTGAACAGAGGATGGTCAAAGGAGTGGCAACTGAGGTTCAGTTCAAAAGGAGTGCAAAATAATGCACTTGAGATAAGGAACTCCTGGCGAGAGCTATAGAAGCCGGGGGGGGGATTTGCTGACGACCACCAAGGAGGAAAAGGACCTGGGGGGTATCATTTCAGAAGACCTAAAGGTGTCTAAACAGTGTACAAAGCCTGCAGGGAGGACCAGTAGTATGCTGGGATGCATAGGCAGAGGTATCACTAGAAGAAAGTGGGAGGTGGTGATGCCACTATATAAGACACTGGTAAGGCCTCACCTTGTGTAATATGTACGGTTCTCGAAGCTGCTCCTTCATAAGGACACTGACAGGGTGGAGGTGGTCCTGAGAAGGGTGACTAAGATGGTACAGGGCTTGCACCAGAAAACATATGAGGAGAGATTAAAGGACCTCAATATGTACTCACTGGAAGAGAGGAGGGCACAGGGGTACATTATCGAAACATTTAAATACCTTAAGGGCATAAACAAGCTGCAGGGGAGAGACAGCTTCCAGCACTGGAGGAGTACAAGAATGAGGGGGCATAATATGAAAGTGGAAGGTGGCAGATTAAGGGGAACTGTGAGGAAGTTCTTCTTCACAGAGAGAGTGGATAGTCTGCCACAGGAGGTGGTGGGAGCAAGCACAGTGGGGGGATTTAAACATGCCTGAGACAGGCATAAAGGAACCTTAGAAGTGGCAAGGAGGGTCAAGAAGCCAATGACCGGGTAGTGACAGAGGCTGCAAACTAGTATAGGGCATATGGGCAGACTAGATATGGCTGGTGGTTCTTATCTGCTAGCAATTTTCTATGTTTCTATGTAACAGAGAGGCCATCTTGTTGTAGGACGGTATGGAGGATGTGAAGAGTTTGCTGAAGTTTGGAGAAGCATTTTTCTCATGCTCTTTTCTTCCAGGTAGAGTAGGCAATAATTTTTCCCCAGAGAACAGTTTTGACTGTTTTGTGAAGATTATTGCTGAATATTTGTGGAAGCTGGCCTTCAACTAGTTGTATGAAAGATGGGTCTTGGATGTTCCTATTGACATTTGTGTAGGCTAAGGGCAGACATAGGGTGAGTAAAAGGGTGCTATCTGCATAAAGAGAGAAGGGGTAGCCTCACTGCCGAGTCTTTGACTCTGTTATCTGACAGCACAACTAGCCCAATAGTATTGTGGAATAAACAGTGGAATGACACTGGCTGGCTCAAAATGCAGTCACATGAAATCCCATCGATGGTTTACTGCATACCACCCTCTCTAGGAAGGCATGGAAAGATATAATGAATCCATGGACTAAACATACCCTAAAGTCCTGGTAAGAGCTAAGAAACATAGAAACATAGAATTTGACAGCAGATAAGGACTGCTTGGCCCACCCAGTCTGCCCATTTCCCTACCTAATGGATAAGCTGCAGATCCTAGTTAACCAGCAGCCTACTTATTTCTACCCCAACCCCCTAGAACTGCCTTATGACTGTCCCATGCATGCTTGAATTCAACCACTGTTTTTGACTCCACAACCTCCTCTGGAAGGCCTTTACATGCATCCACAACCCTCTCTGTGAAAAAATACTTCCTTACGTTACCTCTGAGCTGCCCCTCCTCTATCTTCAAATTGTGCTCCCTTGTTATTGCACACCTCTTTTTTTGAAAGATGCTATCCTCTTGGACCTTGTTGATTCCCTTGAGGTACTTGAAAGTTTCTATCATGTCCCCCCTCTCCCTCCTTTCCTCGAGGCTATACATATTAAGCTCATTTAGTCTCTCTTCATATGTCTTCTGGTGCAGACACTGTACCATTTTAGTTGCCCTCCTCTGGACAGCTTCCATCTTGTCTATGTCCTTGCAGAGACTGGGTCTCCAGAACTGCACACAGTACTCCAGATGGGGTCTCACCAGCTGTCTGTACAGAGGGATAATAACTTCCTGTTTTCTACTGGTGATGCCTCTCCCTATGCATCCCAGTATCCCCCCAGCCCTCCTTACTGCCCTCTCACATTGCTTGCCCACCTTTAAGTCATGTGATATGACTACCCCCAGGTCCCTTTCCATTTTTGTTGTTGTTAGTATCTCACCCCCCATTGTGTACTCTTCCCCTGGGTTTTTGTTTCCCACGTGCATTACCTTGCACTTCTTAGCATTGAATCTAAGCTGCAATACATTTCGCCATTCCTCTAACCTAGCCAAGTCCCTTCTCATCCTTTCCACCCCACCTTGTGCATCAACTCTGTTGCAGATCTTTGTGTCATCTGCAAAGAGACATACTTTTTCTTCCAGTCCCTCTGCAATGTCACTTATAAAGACATTGAAGAGGACTGGTCTTAATACTGAACCCTGTGGTACCCCACTAGTAACCCCCTTTTCTTCAGAGTGGACTCCATATACCATTACCCTCTGTGTCCTATTCTCCAGCCAATTCTTTACCCAGGCTATCATCTTGGGACCCACTCCCAGGCTGGCTAACTTGTATATTAATCTTTTGAGTGGGACTGGGTCAAATGCCTTGCTAAAGTCTAGGTAGGCCATATCCATAGCCCCTCCCTCATCTACTACTTTGGTCACCCAGTCAAAGAAATCTATTAGATTTGTCTGACACGATCTTCCCACTGTGAATCCATGCTGCCTTGGATCCTGTGCCCCTCTGGCCTCTAGGTACTCAACAATTCTTTCCTTCAGAAGTGATTCCATCATTTTCCCTATCACTGAGGTTAAACTAACAGGTCTGTAGTTTGTATAGTCTGTAGAAAGTTACTCTGACTCCAAACAACATTGGCCCCCCTCTCTGTCATCATTGGAGACCCTGGTTTTCAACCCCCAAGGATAGACCCTGGATTCCGCATATGTAATAGGTTGGCTATAGCAAGATACAAAACACTAGTTCACAACAAAGTGGTGATGCCATTCAGAGAGCTGCGGAAAAAAATTAGACCACCACAGGGAGACTTTCTTAGATATTTACAGGTCAGGCACTACATTCTCTCTAACAATGCAATACCAAAAATAGAGAAATTACCCCTTTAGAAGATTTCATGTCCTGTGCAACCCTATTGGAGGGTAGGATGGGTAACATCTCCTCTGTTTATAAAGCCTTGTGGGGGAGGAGGATTCCTGGAGATGAACAAACTGTGCCTTCAATGAAAAGCCGATGCAGGAATTAGTATTGCAGAAGACGACTGGGCATGGTTATGGGAAAAAGGTGGAAGGTCTCAGCATCCCCTGATGGAGGGAATTTAGGTGGAAGTACGTATCTTGGTTTTTCCACACTCCTACAATCACACAGCACTTTAAAGCAGGTAATACCAATCTCTGCTGGTGGGGATGCACAGGTGCGAGTGCGCCATCACATTTTTTGGCATGCCCACAAATTTCAGCCTTTTGGACCCAAATTCATAAGGAGCTTAAGAAGATGTGGACTGCAGATGAACATACGAACATAAGAATCTGCTAGCAGAAACAGGCCTTTAGGTCTATCTTGTCTGCTTGATTGTGCTGCTAGCACCCCTAAACTGCAGCTGCTCGGCCCCTTCACCTTAACCTTCCCACACAACCTGTCCCATGCCCTTTTGAAGCTGCTCACTATCTTGCAGGAGACCACCCCCTCTGGCCGTGAGCTCCATTTTGCCACCACCCTCTCTGTGAAATATTGCTTCCTCATCGCTCTCCTAAATCTGCCACCCTCCAACTTAAGTCCATGCCCTCTCGTCTCCCTTCCTCAATGTCAACCCTTCTTTGACAATCCTGTTGATCCCCTTCAAGTATTTGAAGGTCTCTATCATATCACCCTGATCCCTCCTCTCCTCCAGAGTGTACATTCCCAACACATTCAGTCTATTCTCATAGGTCATGCTCTCCAGCCCCTGGACCATTCTCATCGCCCTGCACTGCACCCCCTCCAGCAGCCTGATATCCTTTTTCAGATATGGACACCAGTACTGTACACAATACTCCAGGTGTGGCCTGACCAATGACCTGTACAGTGGCATGAGTACATCCCTGTGCCTAGATGAGATACCCTGTGATATACACCCCAGCATTCTGTTAGCCTTAGCTGCTGCTTTCCTACACTAAGTGGAGTTGTTCATGTTCCCCATTATCACCCCTAGGTAATTCTCTCCACATACAACTCCCTATCCTCTTCCCTCCTGGTCCTCTTGAATCTTCTAAAAGTAACTTTCTTTGCCCTTACTCTATCCTACACCTCCCTGATCAGCCAACATGGCTTCTTTGCCTTAGTCACAGTCCTGGCACACGATTCAGTAGACTTCCTTCAGCCCAAGTTTGATACAATCTCATTTCTGTTGTACATCTATTTCTGGCCTAATCCTCTCCAGGTACCCTTTCAGGATTTGCCGCATAATCCTGAAGTCCACCCGCCTATAGTTAACCACCCATGTCTGTGTACTTATAGACTCCCTACTCAAACTGAGTGTGAACCACACTGAGTTGTGGTCACTCTCAGCGAGTGGCATCTCTACCCTCAGTTCCCTCACCACTTCCTCATTAGTTAATACCAGGTCCAGAGTATTCTCAAGCCAGGTCAGCTCAGTGACCATCTGCATCAGGGCCCCAGCCTGGATTGCATCCAGTAGTACCTGCTCCCTGGTGTTCGAGGTGACTGGAGTTCCGCAGTCCATACCAGGAAGATTGAAATCCCCCACAATCACCACATTTCCTTTTTTTAGTCACCCACCAAATCTGCTCTGTCAATTCCCTGTCCAGCTCCTCGGTCTGAGCAGGCAGCCTATACACCACCCCCAATCTGAGTCCTACCCTTCGAGCCCAAGAACTGCAACCACATTGCCTCTGTCCTTCACTCCTCCCCCTCATCCCTCGTACATCAAATTCCATCCCTTACATACACTACCACTCCCCCCTTCCCCTCTGTCCTTTCTATATATCCTGTACCCTGGGAATGCCAGCCTCCAGTCCTGATGTTGGGTGGCCCAAGTCTCCGTGATGGCCTCAGCATCTACCATCCCAACAGTCAAAAGAGCCTGCAAATTGGTTATTTTGTTCCCCAGGCTCCTGGCATTCAGGGAGACCATCCTTCTCCCAGTCCCCTTCCTTCCCCTATTCTGTACCACCTCCTCCTGACCCTTCCCCTGAGGCTTACCTCTATAACCATCACTGCTGTCACAGGGAGACAGCTCATTCATCTTCCCTATCTGGCATCACTGCATACCATCCACACACTCACCTCCCCCACTACCTAGTTTAAAGTCACCCTTGATGCAATGAAGCCCCCCAGCTTTTGCTTTAAGACACTCTGACCTGATCTATTCAAATACAATCTGTCCTTTGCATACAGGTCGCTGTTGGCCCAAGTGTCCCCCCAGTCCCCCACCAGCCCAAACCCATTGGTTTGACACCATTCACCAAATCAGGATTTGAACTCCCCTATCCTATCCTTTCTTGCCCTGCTCGCTCTAGGTACCGGTAGCACTTCTGAGATTCCTACTCAACATTCCACCTCCTTACACAACTTTCCCAGTTCCTCGAATCTCTCCTTAACAACCCCCACTGTACAGCCTCCCAAGTCATTTGTGCCCACATGCACCACCACAAGTGGTTTCTCTCTTCCGCCCCTGAGACATCTGAGCAATGCCTGCCCTGCCCTAGCTGTTCTCAATCCTGGAACTGATTCCACATAAATATGATTCTCTCCCCCCTTCCCCCTCTCCCCATCTGATCCCCCTTCAGGACTGAGTTCCCTATCACTAAAATCCTGCCTCTACTGTCTCCACTGTTTGGCTGTATTTTCTCATTCTCCTTCCCTCCCCATGAGCACCCTCTCAGCCATGCTCACCTGAACCAGGGTCAGCCCCTCCTGCTGAGACCCTCATTTCATTCTGCTGCACAGATTTTCCCACTAGGCTCACAGCCCCTCTCCTTCTCCCCAGTACTCCACTTGTCACCCCCCTTTCCTCACCAATTACCCCTCCATCCTCACCAGGCTCTCTTCTCAAAGAGAATATACATTCTTGGAAGGCAATGGTTGCAAATACTAGGAGCCTAAGCAACAAACTTCCCAAACTCACAGCCATCTTGGAAATAGAAAGGTTGGACTGGGTGGCTGTAACAGAAATGTGGTTCACGGAAAACCACAGATGGGATATGGCCATTCCTGGTCACAATCTGTTCAGGAACGATGGGCAGGCAGAAAAAGAGAGGGAGGGTGTAGCCATTTACATTCAGGAGGAAATAAAAGCCACAGAAGTAAAAGGGCAACCTGAGGACCTTGAGTCACTGTGGCTAACAGTAGACTCTGGTAAGGGAAAACCCGTCAGAATCGGTGTCATGTACAGGTCCCCAAATCAAGGAGATAAGGGAGACAAAGACAAAGACGTAATAGAGAAAATCCACAAAATGTCTGATAAAGGTGAAGTAACACTGGTGGGGGACTTCAACATATCAGGTATTAACTGGAGCACACTAATGGCAGCAACAACAAGAAGTAGGGACTTCTTATTGTCACTACAAGGTGCGGGACTGTGACAACTGGTTAAAACCCCAACAAAGGGAGATGCCATTCTTGACCTTGTCCTCACAAACTCAGAAAGGATTAAGGACATCGAAGTGGGATGACATATGGGCAACAGCGACCATCGCATGGTAAGCTTTAAGGTAAACATAACACTGGACACCAGCCACTCAAAGATAAAGGTGTTAGATTTCAGAAAGGCTGACTTCCAAATGAGGAACAACATAAGTAGCCAGTTAATGGAAAAAGAGGTTGAGGAGGTGGAGGACATGTGGGAGAGACTCAAGAGCAATAAAGACTGCCACAGGTCAATGTGCCAGATAGGTCAGCAAAGCAAAAAGAAAAATAAATCCTGTATGGTTTTCCAAGGAAGTGGCTACCACAGTCAAATAAAAAAAGAAGGCGTACAGCATTGTTGTCTAAACACTCTTAGTGTGTAGGGTAAACAATAACAATAACAATAATAATACAGATTCTTGTGTCTCGGAGTCTGCCAAGAAACATTCGTAAACAAGCAAGGAGTACTAATAAAGTTTATTATACTACTTACGCCAAGCATGTGACAGAGAAAATCACAAGGGAGATGGGTTTCTCACCATTCCTGAAGAATGTACATAATCTCTGGAATTGTAGCTCTTAGGTTCTCTAAGATCTTGTTCTATCTCTCCCCGCACTCCAGCTCTCTGCCCTTCTAGAGGTGTTGTTTCTAACACCTAGAGAAGCTACAGTGGGTTGCGGACAGATAAATACTACAGATAACAGCATAGCAACAGAGATTACAACATTGTTACAGATATGAGAAACAATATGTATTGGTCCTAAGTCATTCTCCATTGGAGAATGACTTAGGAGACCGAATTACTAATGAGTGTCATATAAGACAGAATATGCTTCCATTAGCATTATAGCTTAGACAAAAGAAATGCTGACAGTTCAAACTACATGTGTCATTTCTTGCTTATGTACAATATAAAACATAAGACATAACAAAGGTCTTCTGTCTCTGTCAGCTTGCTTAGACAAAGAGAACTGCTGACAGACATATCTGCCTGACTGTAAAATACACACTATATATAATTATACGAGAATATAAGTATACAATAATCACTGATGATCCCTCTGAGTCATCTTATCAGTAATTAGGTAGATTATATATGGAATATCTATAAAAGACAAACATAATCTAGATAAATGTATTATAGTGAGGTATACTGAATCATGCATGATCAATATTAGTGTATATTAGCAGCAAAGCACATTCCTAGCACTCATGCTTATATGATGAGTGCTCATAACTATAGGTTAGTGCAAAATAACAGTATCACAGTACAATAGACCAGGAATACAGTGTGAGGTGTATGTGAGGTGTATGTGGGACGATAGGGGCATAACCCAAGCGTAACAGCATATATATACCAGGAAACCAAAACTGAGAGACCGGGAGTCATACAAAGAAAAAATAAGAGTCTAATGAACAAATAAGAAAGGCGAAAGCCCAGAGGAGGAAAAGACAACAGAAGGGAAAAAGAGAGGAGACAAATCATTTTTTAGATACATTAGGACATGTAGGAAGGTAAAAGGGGGATAATAAAGATTGCTACTGAAGAAGGGAAATGCACCAAACATGACCCAGAGAAAGCCAAAATCCTCAACAAATACTTCTGCTCAGTGTTTACTAAAGAGGACCCAGGGGATGGCCCAGCCATGAAAAAAACCAACACCCCAGGACCAAGGGTAGACATGAGTCCCTTTACAGAACCAAAGTAAGAGAGGTGCTAAATAAACTAAAAGCTGACAAAGCCATGGGACCAAAGAAGATGCACCCCAGAATCCTTAAGGAACTGGGGGCAGAATTAGCAGCCTCTCTAACACTTGTATTCATGAAATCCTTGAAGAGCAGTGTGGTACACGAAGACTGGAAAAAGGCAATAGTGGTTCCACTTCACAAATCAGGAAGTTGTGAAGAGGCTAGTAATTACAGATTGGTGAGCCTCATGTCTATAGTATAGAAATTAATGGAGACACTACTCAAATAGAGGAGCATAGCATTCCTCAAAACCAACAGCCAACATGACCCTAAACAGCACGGTTTCACAGCAGGTAGGTCATGCCAGACAAATCTGCTAGAGTTTTTGAGTACACTACAAAAATAGTGGATAACGGTGGAGCAGTAGATGTGGTCTACCTAGACTTTAGTAAGGCCTTTGACTCGGTTCCACACAGAAGGCTGGTAAAGAAGCTTGACTACAAAAGGGTTAGTCGAGAAGTAGTCTGATGGGTACAAAACTGGTTATAAGGCAGAACCCAGAGAGTACAGGTTAATGGAATGCAGTCAACAGAAGGCAGGTTGACCAGCGGGGTGCCCCAGGGCTCAGTGCTGAGGCCTTTGTTCTTCAGTGTTTTTATAGAAGACAACGCTGACAGACTGGAAGGGAAGGTGTGTCTGTTCATGGATGACACCAAGATATGTAACAGGGTGGACACCTCAGAAGGAGTGAGCAAGATGGAAGCTGACCTCAAGAAACTAGAAGAATGGTCTGGAGCGTGGCAGCTGAAATTTAACACCAAAAAATGCAAGGTCATGCACATAGGAAAGAAAAATCCAAGAAAGGAGTATTATCTAGGAGGTGAAAGACTGGCGGCCTCAAACCAGGAATGAGATCTGGGAGTCATAATCTCGAATGACTTGAAGGTTAGTAAGCCGTGTGAGAAGGCAACATTGAAGACCAACAGAATGCTGGGCTGCATTGGGAGGGGAATCACGAGCAGGAGAGAGGTGGTACTACCACTGTATAAATGTTGGTCAGGCCTCATCTGGATTCCGGAGTCCAGTTCTGAAGGCCTCACCTCAGGAAGGACATTGACCGGGTGGAAACAGTACAGAGAAAGGTGAAAAAATTTTCAGGGTTTGCAGTACATGTCCTACGAGGAAAGACTTGAGAAACTGAATATGTACTCCCTGGAGCAGAGAAGAGAGAGAGAGGGGACATGATTGAAACATTCAAGTACATAAAAGGCATTACAAGATACAGGCACAGAAACTTTTTAACTTCAGAAAGGGCTCCAGGACCAGGGGACATGACCTCAGGCTGCAAGGAGGGAGGTTCTCTACCAAGAAAAGGAAGTTTTTCTTCACAGAAAAAGTGGTGGATGCCTGGAACAGCATGCTCCAAGAGGTTGTGGGGGTCAACATTGTGGGGGAATTCAAGAATGCATGGGATAGACACAAGGGAGCCCTGACCACAAAGGGCAACTTGAGTGTCAAAGTAGGCCTAAAACAAATTGACAGACTAGATGGACCTAGTGGTCGCCTTCTGTGGTCAACCTCTATGTTTCTATGTGTCCCTTCTCAGCTGCCCATGTACCACCCATTTAGCCCTCCTCCCTAGTCCTAGCCAGTACCCCTTGCCCCTCCCCCTTCCCAGCAATTACCTCCTTTGTTCTCCCTACCCACCCCCATCTTCCCACTCCAGAAGTCCCCACCATTCTCTTCCACCCTGTTGCCAACACTGCATACCTATTACCTGCCCCTGACCACTGTCTAAAGGCATTGTCTCTACCACCACCTCAAAGCAATCCCCTACTGTTACCAGAGCTTTTCGTTCCCCCCCCACAGCCACCTAGCCACCACAGGCTTGGTACCTTTGGCCGCCTGAGGGTGCAGCCAACATACCCTTGTGTTCTCCCTCTCACCCGTAATCCTCATCAACTCTTTTCCCATCCTCTGGATTTCTGCTTCCAGCTCCCTCAACCTGCAGCAAATAGGACACTCCCCAAGTTTCCAGAGTGCCCATCCAGACAGCCGCCCCACACCCATTGCAGTTCACTGTCCTGTCGACCCAGTTCTGACCCCAACTCCCATACCTCCTGTACTAGTTCTCTTTCCCCTGATTCCAGCCTCCCCGCTTCCCGCATGACCAACTCCTGTTCTGCAGCCCTAACCCCCCCCCGTCCTCCTTCCTCGGGTAGCCACATCTTCAACTCTCCCTCTCCCTACTTAGCACCTGAGACCGTCTCTGAGGAACCCAGAATTTCTTCTTCTCTCCACCCCTTCTGCTAATTCCAGAGAACCTTCTGGGGGAATGCAGAATGCCCCTTCCTGTCTCCTCCTCCATTAGTCACAAGGACCCTCCAGGAGAACCCAGATGAGTCAAGGATCACCACATGCACTGAGGAACTCACAGATTGAGGATCTCCACTCTATACAGCGGTGGTCAGCTCCCACTGCACACTTTGACCACAGCATTACAATATTCACCAAATGAACTCAGATCCCATACCAGCCACATTGCCCCAAATTAGTGTCATGGTACCTTGCAGTGTGGTGCACACCTCAGTACCCCCACTCCTGAATATCCCAAATTAGTGTCACAGTACCTTGTAGTGGGGTGCACAACTCAGTACCCCTACTCCCGATGCTCAGTCCCAATGTCCCTCTTCTGAATTGTCTTCTGCTCCACATCAATCTTTCTTTCCTGAAGTCCAGAACAGCATCTCTACTCCCAATTGTCCACAAATTAGTATTGCAGTACCCTCTGGTAGGGTACACACCTCAGTATCCCTAATCCTGATGCTCAGCTCCAGTGTCTCAAATTAGTGTCACAGTATCTTTTGGTGGGGTGTACACCTTGGTACCTCTACTCCCAATGCTCAGCTCCAATGTCCCTCCTATGGATTTACTTATGTTTCCTCGCTACCACCCAGTACCATCTCTTTGCTCACTCCTGATAGGTGCAACCACTCAGGGAGTGGCTGCAGCAGTCAATTTAATAAATGGTGGTGGAGCAGGGCAGTGGGGTGGGAGAAAAATCCAGCAGCTCCTTCACCGGCCTCACCTAGGCTGGGTTGCGGCCCCATGCCTCCGATGCTTGAGTGCCACGGGTGCGGCAAGTGATTTCCGCTCACTAGAGAAATAAAAAAAATTGGGAATCTAGAACAAGGTCTTTTTGGCTTCTTGCGTACTGTGACACAAAAGGAGATTATAGCTAACTGGCTGCAAGCCACAACACCGTCTTTTAATTTGTGGTTAAATAGGGCAGAGGGCATTTAAAGAATCAAGCTGATAACAGCAAAATTAAGACTCAATGTGCAAAAATAGGCAGAACTGTGGGTGGTCTGGGATCAAAAATGTATTTTTTTTATTTATTTGAGAGAAATTGGAATTACAATCCTTTGAGTCGTAGACTCCTTTGCAAAGGCTCCATGTAAGTACAGGAAATACAAACACTACATATAATAACAGTTATATATTGTTCACAAGGCACAGAGTTTTTTACAATGCAAATTAGCTACTACCTTAGAGCCTATGTAGACCCTGTGTCATAGTTGCTAGACAAGTCTGGATACAGAGTCGGAGGGTCTTTAACAGGGCCCTGAGTCAGAGTTTATTTACAGCAGGGTGAGAACCTATGTTTTAACTACACCTTCTTTTGAGATATGGGCAAGGGGGAGAAGTGTTGGCTACAGCCATAGTCACCAGAATCAAGGAGGAGGTTCACGATACCGGTTTTGAATAGTTCGAGAGTAGGGGCCTGGGAGATGAAGGGTGGTAGGTTGTTTAGCCAGAGGGGGGCACGATAGCAGAAGGACCTTTGTCCTAGTGAGGTCCTACAGTGGGGAACAAGGAGGGAGGAGCTAGCAGTGTGTCTAGGGGCCCTCCTGTGTGGGACTGGCTGGATGAGGGGTGTAGGCCTCTGGGAGCTAATTTCATTAGTATTTTTTTGGCTTGGAGGCAAGTGTGATATTTGAGCCTCCCTGCAAAGGTCAGCCAGTCCACCAGCTTGTAGAGCTCACATGTGTGTGTTAATAGAGTAGAGATGCAGGGAACATGCCCTTACAGGGGAGAGGAACATGAGGCAGAGCAGGGTTGTGTATTTGCTTTGCTCTTTTGTCTGCCTGGGTGAGGTAAAGGACTTTGGTTAGAAGAGAAGTCCCACTACTGTTGATATTAATATATAATACACGGTGCTCTGATAGAAACTGTGACATCTCGCCACAGCTGCTGCTGTTTGATTAGTTAAGGTTGAACAGTATTTGAGGAAGTCTATAGTTATATAATTGTGATTATAAGTGCATTTATTAAACTGCATCTTCAGTGCATTGATTCTGAGCTTGGTCAGAAATTGCTTGTGCAAGAAGGCTTTCCTATTGTTTTGCTGTATTGACTTACAATATTATGTCATTTTATAATAAATCTGAGTTAAAAAAAAATTCTGCTGCTAGGGCACTGGAAGATCATGCTAGACCAACCTGGTGGAGTATAATGACTGGATAATTGGACAACTGGAGAAGGGCCACACAGTGGATGTCCAGTACCTGGACTTCAGTAAGGCATTTGACTCAGTGCTTCATGGGAAACTAGGAAGTAAGCTGCAAGCTACAGGTGTAGGATCAAAGATGGTTGGCTGGGTAATGAACTGACTGCAGGGGGGGTGGCAGAGTGGGGAGCTATCATCCCCAAGGGTGGTGACAAGTGGAGTTCTGCAAGGCTCGGTGTTGGGACTAGTGCTGTTTGGGATATTCATTGCAGACATTTCAGAGGGCATCAAGAACCAAATCCGTCTGTTTGCTGATGACACCAAGATGGGGTGATGGTCAATGACCCAAGAGGTTGGCAGGGGCTGCAGGAGGATCTCTCAAGGCTGGAGTCCTGGTAGGACACCTGGCAGTTGGGATTCAGTGTCAAAAAGTGCAAGGTGCTGCATTTTGGGGATAAAAACCCGAGAAGGAGCTACCACCTGGGTGGCATGCAGTTGTTGGTGACTGAGAAGGAGAAGTTCAAGTTCAAGTTCAAGTCCAAGTTTATTGCAGGAAAACTCCATTGAGCAAGCTCATTCACAAGGAGGTCCTGTGACATAAACACTTAAAGTACAAACACGATAGGTAATAACAGTATATACATGAAATACACGTTACATGATGCAGGCTGGATATACATACAAGGGTACCACACAGGGTGACCGCAGGTGGTAAACATTGATATGAGACAGGGAAGCGACTTACAGGTCGCATACTGATAAATGAAACATGATGACTGGTGTGATTTGATTTAATCAAATCAAATCAAATCAAATATACAGTATTTTGTCAGCTAGAACAAACAACAGTCTACAACTGATATGAGAGGGAGGAGAGATTTGATAGAATAGCAGTGGAGCGTAAGCAAAGATAAAGCCAGGAGTAGAAAGGAAAGGGAAAGCAGTTAATATGACAAATCAATTATACCTTACCAGTGGATAAATATGGCACACATGGGGAAGGAAGAGACTTAATGACAGTTACAGGTGTCTTTTATTTTGGCTGAACTTAGCGATTTGTAGAAGTTTATTGAAACTGTGCTAGTTAGTTTCAGTACGGTTTGTAATTGGTTCCAAATGGAGGGAAGGGCATATGCAATAGCACGTTTACCAAAGGAAGTCCGCGTTCTTGGTATGTCAAGCATAATAAAGTCAGATTTTCTTAACGAGTATGCACTATGTGAGATACTAATAAGGGAAGAGAGATAGCTTGGCAATTTCTGCAGGAGCAGTTTAAGAGTCCATAGCCCAGCATGGAGCAGGCATCTAGTAGTAAGGATGTCCAACCAACAGCTGCATATAAGTCACAGTGGTTGCGAGCAGTAAGGAGTTGGTAATGAACCGTAGCTACGGTGATAAAGGATGTCCAGTTTACTTAGATTTGCAAGAGTGGTGGAGGAATAGATTACATCGCCATAGTCGAGTGGGGGGAGAAAAGTGACCTGTACAAGCTTGTTTCGAGTTTCAAGGGGGAAAAGGGGCCTATTTCTGTAGAAGAAACCTAACCTTGCTTTTAAACTTCTAGAGACATCTTCGATGTGGTCACTGAAAGATAATTTATTGTCGATCCAGATACCTAGATATTTAAATTTGGTTACAACTTCCAGAGGCTCGTTTAGCGTGGTGACAATGAAGTCTTGGGCAAGAGTATTGGGGGGGCCTGAGACAGCACTGCGGGAGAATATCATCGCTTTAGTCTTCTTGGCATTGAGCAGAAGCTTTGCCTTTATTAAATTATGCTCAAGTTGTGCGAAGTCCACTTGAAGCACTCCCTTGACTTCAGATAACGATGAGCCAGAAGTATACAACACAGTATCATCTGCAAAAAAGTGCAGATTGGACGTAGATATGTTAGCATCTAAGTCATTGATGTACAGAGAAAACAAGATAGGGCCTAAGATGGATCCTTGGGGGACTCCTCTTGCAACTGGCAAGGCAGCAGAAAAAAAGCCTACTGGCTTTACTTTTTGGAATCTTCCAGTTAGGTAGCTAGAGAACCACTGGGTGGTATGGTATGTGGCACCCAACTTTGCAAGGCAATTGACTAATAGTTTGTGATCAACAGTATCAAAAGCTTTGCTGAGGTCCAAAAAGACTGCACTAGTTACCTTCTTAGCATCTATAGCAGAGATCCATCAGAGCATATAGCAGAGAAGGATCTCAGGGTGCTCATTATTAGGGCAATGAATAACTTGGCACTGTGTAGAAATGTAGCTGCAAAGGCCAACAGGATGCTGGGTTGTATTACTTGGGGTATATCTTCAAGGAGGGGGGAGGTGATTCTGCCATTGTATACATCACTGATTAGGCCACACCTGGAGTACTGAGTGCAGTTCTGGCACCCGTACTTGAAGAGGGACATTAAGCTACTGGAGGGGGTGCAACTGGGGGATTTACCATAATAGAGTAGACTGAGGGAGTTCAGCATGTACTCGCTGGAAGAGAGGAGAGCTATGATTGAAACCTTCAAGTACATGACAGGGATAAACAAGTTGTGTCTGGAGTGACTTTTCAAACTAAGAGAGGTGAGGGACACCCGGGCTATGATAGGAGACTGGAGGTGGGAAGGATCAGGAGGGAGATAAGGAGACATTTGTTTATGGAGAGGGTGGCGGCTGGGTGGAACGTGCTACCAGCAGAAGTGTTATCCAGTAGAATGGTGGGGGGCTTCAAGAGGGGATGGAACAGCGCAAGAGGGAGGGTTAAGGGAGAGGGGGCAAGGGAGGGGCAGCTGCATAATGGGACTGCTAACTGCACAACCGAGCAGACTTGCTAGACCGTAAGGCCTTTTTCTGCTGACGATTTTCATACGTTCGTATGTTAGTGTTATTTCTTTATTCATTTATTTATTTTACAGCTTATTTACCCAGGATTGCTCAGCTGAAAATCAGCATAATCTTTTCTGGGGGATCTTGTTTTGCCCACTTTTACAGCTGGGAGAGATGAATCCTGGACAGGTTAAATGACTCCCTCATGGTCACACAATCAGCCAGTGGCTGTAATGGGATTCAAACCTTTGATCCATCTGGCAGGGAATTTACACAGCAGTATCACTTGAAGCAAGAAATAACAAGACAAGAGCCAGAAAAGGCTTTGATATGTTTATGTCCATAAGTTGCATAGGAGCAGAAGTAATTTCTCTGAATTATTGCACTTGTGTGTATTGCTGATTATCAACTCTTTATGTATGAAACCTGTTCCTGCACTTGTTACTTGTACTTTACTGTTACACCTTGCCTTGTACCTTGAATCATATTTACCACCTATCATATTTTGTTTTGTTTTAGTTCTCTGTATTACTTTTAAGCAACTGTACAGACACTTTCTCTATTTTTGTGAATTATCAGTCTCCACTGTTGTGATCTCTCAGGTCGTGCCTGAAAATAGGCATGTGTTTTGTCTATGTAACCCCAGGGGTCGGGTTGATGGTATATTTTGTGTTATTAGCACTGTGCAATGCCTCCATATGTAACCCCCTACCTGGGACCTGGGTTCGGGGAGAAAACTGTTGCTCTGTATTTTGGCTAGGTTTGACTCCGAGTCAGGGGCACCCAAGTAACTCCAGACACAGGAAGCAATAACTGTAATGTCCAAACCAGGAGTGGGATCCTAGAGTGTGGCTTTTAGTCACAACCAAACAGAATAACAAAGCATAGATGGACCCCCATGGGGCTACACTCCTGGTAATGCAGATTTACAGAGATCAGAACACATCTTCTACACACTGTAACCCTCAGGTTTAGATATGCACTGGGCACTCAGCCTGAACTTGTACTCTTCTCTGGATTTCCTTGGCTTGGCACATCTGACCAGCCTTGGACTACTTCCCTGCATGGCACATCCGGCCAGCACTTGGACCACTTTCCATATGGCATGGAACATTAGTCGGTGGCTCCCTAAACCACCCATGAGCACATACAGGCTCCATAAGGGAAATGTATTCCATCTAATCCCATGTCTGGGTACTTTCCCTGAACACTGGCCAAGTGCCAGAAATAAAGTAACAGGTGTCCCAAAGAGAACCCATAGAGGTGAATTTGGTTACTCCAGATGGTGGGGAGGGTCTCCCACTCTTGCTCCCATAATTCATACCCGGCCATTCCAATGTCCTAAAACACCTCTTCTATGAAAACGCTAATGATTGTAGATTAACACTTTAAATGTATTTCACATTCAATCTACAGTCTCTGAAACTCCAGTGCGCTGACTTGAGGCATACTTGTTAAGTCGCTATGTCCATTCCTGTAGACCCCCACTGATTAAAGATGTCCAAATCCCACACTCTTTAAGCACTGTACTTGGCTGTCCTTTCCTGACCCACAGTAGCAGATACTTAATACGTACTGCCTCTGGTGAAACATTGGCCCTTTTTACAGAGCAGACTCACCCCTGATTGCAGGTGCCCCACAGGCTTCCTCTACAGAGGAAAACACAACATGTTCATGGTGCGTCAACATAACTCTTCAGGCAGCTTTCTCTCTTCACCTAGCCGGGCCAAGGGATTGGCTCTGGAAGCTGGCTGTTGGCTCCCCTCATCCCTGCATGGATGGGGCCCTGAACCAACTGGGGAGTGGTCTCTACCACTTCAACTGAGTACTTCTGTGTCCTTCTTATGGTAAGAACACACACGCTTAAAAACAGTAGCTCTGATCAAAGCTGAGGGCCCTGAGGGACTGCCCACTGCAGTACACCTCTTCCCTCCTTTGAGTCTCCCACTTGACTAACTAAAAAACCTCCCAACGTTCTATCTAACTCCCAGCTGCAACATTCCAATGTGGCTTATGCTGCTGTGAGAATTCTATATGATGTCATCCCTCAGTCTCAGCTAAGACTGAGAACAGAGTAAGACGGTGTGAAATCCATTTAACTGGAGTTTCACAAGCTGCCTTACCTGCCTGCCACTAGATCTAACTGGGTTTCTTGTAACCCCAGGTGACAGGGGTGTTACACCCACCCTTGGTCAGGAAAATGATTGTCCACAGTCATTACTAACCCGGTCCAGGCCATCCTACTCTCTGTGCTACCTATGGAGAGGGGTGATCAGGCCCTCTCCTACCATGTGCTAGGCACAGGCAGGCAACACTAAGGGCACAGAGACCATCGCCTAATGCATCAGCCTCTACTCTAAGATCTTATTATGGACACCTAGTGGCTCTGGTAGAATTGCCAAGAGCATAGTCCTAATAGATCAGCACTGAGCCCCTACTGCAGGTCAGGACCACAGCCTGCCATCCCCCCTAGCCCTCTAGGGAAAACCTTTCTGCCTCTAAACCAAATACCCAAAACAAAACAAACAGGGGAACCTCCCACAACCTGGGACACCTGCAACCAAACTTTGTAACCCTAGGTATTACTCCCACATTCACCCACAACCATACCTGTGGAAGGAAAAGTTACACAGAAAACAACATCCTGTATTTTAAACACTTCACACTCTAGTACTACTAAGGAACTCAGCTGAGCCCCTCTCCTCTTCTTGTCTTCTTCAGGAACACCTGCAAGAAAAGAGAAAAACAAAACACACTCCTAATCTGCATACACAGTCTATCTAAACCCCTACCATCAAAACACTGGAGAATCCAAAAAATATTGATTTAGAAAAGTAGAAAAACAGTATAAACAGTAGGAAAACAGTAGAAAACAATGATATTATTTACAATACACAATAATTGGGGGATGGAGTGCCCTGACAGTCCCATCTAGTGACCACAGTGCCCGAAGGCAAGTCCATTAAAGAGTCTCTCCTGGGCCGGAGCACAGTGAAGCACAGTTCTAGCAGGCTGAAATCTCGAAGGGGAGAGTCTTTTAGGACAGTTCAAACATCTGGAGTCTGCTAGTGTAGGGTGTGTACTGCAATGTCATAAGAATAAAAAAGTCTGGACTTACTAGTCCCTTATAGAATAAAAACGATACCACACCCGGTCCTAGGCCTTAGACTCTCTCTGGTGGCATTCTTCTAATACAGCTGGGTGGACATCTTCCAGAAAATGACAGGAGGGCACATCTGGAAATTGCTGGGTGATGTCATCTAGGAGATGGAACCTTGGAACAGGAAAAAAGGAAAAAAACAGCTGGTCTGAAGTCATCAGGCATCCCAGGCGATGAATCAGGATACAGCTGGGCTGGTGTCCTCTCTGGATATGAAGTCATCTGGTGGGCCAGTTGATGGACTCTGGAAGGCCAGTACACTGCAAGACTGATGAATGTGGGGCACCTGGATCCTGGAACACCAGTCTGGTGGAACAACATAGGTACAGCAACAACTGGATGGCAGCACTGTCTACCACTGCTCTGCTCTCCACTTGGTAGGCATGGGCACATTTGCAGGTTGGTCTTTGCATTGTGGCCAATAACACAATGGGTCAGGTGCATGAATTATTACCCCATCTGGGAGCTCATAATCCGCACTGTGAAAGGTTTCATGTCCCTCTCCAGCCACGATTCAAACAGTGTCAATAAACAGTGTCCTGCCCTTTTTCCACTGGTTGTATTTTACTTGCAACATTCTGTCTCTAATATACTTATTTACACCAGGATGCACATATTTCATTGCCTCTTCCATAATCCAGGATTTCCTGCTTTTCTCAATCTACTCCCAGAATCTCAGAGGAAAGGTACGAAAGAGTATCCCATAGATTTAATTCACTTTCCTATGAACCAGTCTTTCTTCTTTACTGCACTTGGTCAACCTGCGACCTATGGCCTGGCTTGGGGGTGGCCAGTCCTGGTTCTGCCAGCTACGCATACTCAATGCTACATAGAATGGATCTTTAACTCTTCCTTATGGGGGCAGAGCTGCAGAGTCACTACTCTCTTCTGCTATCAGTTCCTCTGAGGCAAGAGTTTGAGGCCTTGGATCTGTACCTTCTTCACCAGGCCACATAGGTTCCCCCTCTTCTTCTTCCTTACTAAGAATCTGTGCCCAGGAGTGAGCCATCATCCTCACTCCTGAGACTGTCAACTCTTCGCTGGTCACAGAGGTCGATACCTCCCATTCAAAAGCCTCCCTCATCTCGTCTTCACCTATGAGACTTGGGCTGGGCCCCTGACTCCAAGGGTCTACTGATGCTCCTTCCACAGCATCTCTCAGGGACCCGGACTCTGATACATCAGTACATTGTTCCACCTGTAAATCTGCACCCTCTTGCTTTATGCCACACTCTGAGGGGCCTTCCCTATCAGGCTCCACCTTTTGCTGTGTGCTGCCAACTGCAGATTCTTGAAGCTTTGTCCATGTGGGAGCCAAATGAATCTTGGGTGCTTTAGTCTAGCCATATTTCTCTAGGCACCCAGAACAGTGAGGTGCCATGAAGACGTCCCTTCCAGCATTTAAGCACATTACACATACTTGTACTGGATATCCAGGAATTGCCACATGAGGAGGCAGTCGTCCCCCATAGTAATATCTCTCAATATGTCTCAACTTGTTAACTTCTTCTACTATCATAGCCCCGGCATGATCCAGGTAATGGGCTGGTCCTGAAGCCATGACTGCAGAGAAAACAAACAACTCTCACTGTTATTTCAAGTCCCACTTGGTTAGAAAAACTTTTACAAAATGGCTCCTCTGCTACTGTGTTTACATTACTACCTCACCCTGTAATGGTGGCGGCAGCACTCCTGTGCATCAACATTCTGTTTGAGTCAAGCCACTGCGTATCCAATTTACACACTCTAATGATAAATTTGCTCAAACTGCACAAACCTGCACTGTTCTCTCTCTCAGCACACTTATGTGATTTATTACGGACTTTCACTCACTGAAGTCACTGCTCTAGCTTACAGTCCCCTAAAGCCACAGTATTTCATTGCACAGGACTGCCTGAATTTCTTGCTGCATCTCTCATACAGCTCACAGTCTCTCACATGGCTTTGAAAATTATACTGTTGCTGAACCTGTAATTATGCTCACAGTCTGTTGCTTAGAATTCTTGCTTTAGCTTAAAAAAACTTGCACAGTCCTTCTTTGCAAAACTATCCACTGCTACTCACAGATTCAGTTGGCGTTAGTTAAAATCACACAGTTTGAGCTATTAGCTTGGTTGGTACGCACTGTTATCAGTAGCTTGTTTTGTCAATGGGAAAATGGCCTGCAGCTAGTCTTGGAGGCCTCTGGAAGGAAGTGAGTTGGCAGTCCTGCCGATTGTCCCTCTGAACACCACGCTTTGTTTCCAATCGATTGAGATGTGGGTTGAGCCCGAAGTTAAACAGAAGAAGTCTGATTTAACTATTTTACAGCATTTTGAATCACAGCGATGCTCCTTCTGGCAAGTCTGCTTGCACACTCCACTCACTCTCCCTCTCGAATGCTGTGCAGTTGCTCTAGAGCTGGCTTGGGGACAGGACTGACTATAGTCTCACCAATCATTCGACGCCATGCAAATGAGCCGCTTTCATCTTGAGCTCTTCTCCTCCATAGCGATCATCGAGCAGGCAAAATTTAAACTGCAAACCACACTTTTTTTTCAACTGTAGTTCCTTGGCGGGAGCACCATTTCAACCATTTTTCATGGCATTTTAGTCAGCGACTAATCTTAGCCCACATCACAAGCATTTCCAACCTCTAGGGCACAAATCTTCTTTTGCTACCCACAGTTTTCCACACTTTTTTCTGTTACACAATACTTTTAAAAGTTGACAAATGCTGTAATTTGATGCAGGACAAGGGCATACACACTCGGGCTTTACTGCTCCTTGGTAAACAGTTGGCACATATAACAACAGCACATAGACAGCAGTACACAGCCGGCACATTCAGTTGGCAATGCTTCTACTTTTTGGGCTACCTACTGCCAGACAGCCAAAATGCTAGCCACTATCCGAGCAACCTGTCTTGTGTTTTTCTCCAAAAATGTCCTTCTTATGGTGAGAACACACACTCTCAAAAACAGTAGCTCTGGTCAGAGCTGAGGGCCCTGAGGGACTGCCCATTGCAGTACACCTCCTTCCTCCGCTGAGTCTCCCACTATACTAACTACAAAACCTCCCAATGTTCTATCTAACTCCCAGCTGCAACATTTCAATGTGGCTTATGCTGCTGCGAGAATTCTATATGATGTCATTGCTCAGTCTCAGCTGAGACTGAGAACAGAGTGAGACATTTAACTGGAGTTTCACAAGCTGCCTTAACTGCCTGTCACTAGATCTAACTGGGATTCTTGTAAACCCGGGTGACAGGGGGGTTACATCTAGTAGCCTCTACCTGGTGAATGAAAACTAAATACTGTAAATAAATTAATATAGATAAGCAAAAGTTGATGGCAGAAAAATGCATTGTCCATCAAGTCTGCCTTGTAATTGCTAACAGCTGCATGAAGTCTCAAAGCCTGATGCTCTACCAGACAAGCCCTCATCCCCTTGCGCCACCCCTTTGTCCCTACTATCCACTGTATCTGTCCCACCCTCTCCATAAAGAACTTCCTGACATCTTTCCTACCCCTCCTCTCCAATTTCCACCCATATCCGCTTGTTAGAGTGTTTTCTTACTTGGCGAATTGCTCCCCTCTGTCCTCCATTTTTATCCCTAGAAACATATGTTTCTATTATGTCCCCCTCTCCCCTTGTCCTTCAGCAAGTACATATTGAGATCATTGAGTTGTTCCTCATATATTTTGCCTTGCTTCCCCTGATCATCATAGTGGTCTTTCTTTACATTGCATCCTGCCTGCCCTGGTATTTCTAAGGTGTTGCCTCCAGAACTGGGAATAGTACTAGAGATGTGGTCCCACTAGAATCACCTCCTTTCTGCATCAAAACCCTGCTAATGCACCCCAAGATTCTATTCACCTAGGTGTAAACCTTATTGCATTGTGCTGAGCCTCTGTGGCTGTCACTGAAGTCTTTTTTTTTTTTTGTACTTGCCTGGCTCAGCTTCAGAGGGGGCCTTGTAGCCCTTCTACTCCATCCATCAGGTCTTACCAAGGATCCCCCCCCCCCATTTCATAGTGCTCGTGAGGCCGGGGCTGTATGCATTTTCTCCTGATCCCCTGCGGATGCCAGCACAGAGGACGTTCGTCCAGACAGACAACGTGCTGATGCACGCTGTTGTCAAGTGCCCAACAGTGTCCTCCCCAACTCCGGAGAGCCGTGCGTCCCTACTGCCCATGCTTTCACAGGCATATGCACGATGGGTGCTGTGAGGACCCTGGTAACCCACCAGGAGGAGGAGGAGAGCATCTATTGGGATGCTCAATCCTCCTCCTCCTTCTGCCATCTGGCTCCCGGCAACCTGAGTCCATTCCCAAACCTGGGTTGCCGACATAGCATGATGTGTGATGTCCAGCGCCTCAATCCTCGGTGCCACCGGGGCCGGCCTGACATCTTTTTTAAAATAATTTTTATTGATTTTTTTATCTTTACAATTAGGCATCTACAAACAGCATGTGTTGTATACATACAGGATAAATACGGTAAAACTATATGTGAGTTAATTTCTTACATATTTTATATGGGGGGGGAGTATAAAAAGATAACATGACCTGAATTGAGCTTAAGGAATTATGTTCATATAAATGTGGTACATTATACAGAACTGATAATCTACTAGATGACCTTACTCTCAATAAATAGAAATTGTATTAAAGTTTTGTTTTTTTTATACTCTTTCCTCTGGTCACCGGTCCTGGAGCATCCCTCAGGTATCTTCAGCTGATCCTGCCCTGTCTGAGAACCCCCACATCTCCAGGTCCCCCCCTGATCCCTGACCTAGCACCTCGAGCCACCTTCAGTCCCTCTGTCTTGTGCTCCCCAGGGAGGGGCCACCCACTCCTACCTTGGGCGCTTCTTCAAATTTGGTACAGTGGTGAGGTGCAGGTCTGGAGGATATGGAAACCTGGGGTGAGTGGGACCAGCAGTGGGTGTGGGGCTGATGTGCTGTCATCTCTCTAGGAGCCAGAGTTTTTCCTTTGTGCTGTTGTCTAAACACAGGTGGCATAACCCAGGTGTAACAGTTCTAGCTCGTGATGTGATCCCTGCGAAGGTGTGGACATGAAGTGATGCTCACCGTGAGCTGGGCACACTCCCACATCTCTCTCGCGAGCATCTGCCAGCACATCCTCCCCTTTCATGTTTGATCCTGGCTTTGGTGCTCAGTCTCCACTGGGAGTCACTGCTGTGGTGGGACGATGAGCCCACCCTCCCCAGGAGAAGAGCTGTTCTCCGGATGCTCAATCCTCTCCTCCCTGTCTGACCCCTGGCAACCTGAGCTTGCTCCCGAATGTGGGTCACCGGCATGGTGCGAGGTGTGGCATCCAGTGCCACAACCTTCAGCGCCACTGGGCCAGCTGTAATTATATTAAAGTTAATCTTAGAGGTGGTGATAATCTCTCTCTCTCTCTCTCTCTCTCACTCTCTCTAGCTCTCTATCTCTCTGTCTAGCTCTCTATCTCTCTCTCACTCTCTCTCTCCTCTCTCTCCCTCTCTCTCTCATCTCTCTCTCTCTCTCTCTCTCTATATCTCGCTGTCTCTCTATCTCTCTATCTTGAGAGAACTGTCCTCCAAGAAGAATACAGGTTATCAAACTATTTCATACATACTTTTTTCTATACACAAGGCTGATGTAAAATTATACCTCACATTTTGTTGAGTTAAAACAAGATAATGTGGGTGCAGTCCATAACTCCAAGAGCATACATTTAATACACATACTTGCAAATGCAGCTGTTAGAAACATAGAACCATAGACACTGACAGCATAAAAGGACATTGATCCATGCACTGTGTCCACAAAACCCTAATAAGCCCAGAATCTATTGTCCATGCAGGGTTCTAACCCACACTATCCACCCCATGCTCCACGCCCTACCACTACCACCCTGAGCAATGACTAAGCTCTTCACTCTGCCTCAGCCATGTTTGAAACCATTGTCAGTTGTGGTGCCCACCACATCAGCTGGTAGATTATTTCATGGCTTCACCACCCTTTCTGTAAAATAAAACTTATTCACTTCCCTCTTGAACCCCGCCTCACCAGTTTCCACTCATGCCCCATGTTCTTGAGCCACTACTCTTGCTAAATGTTTCCTCACAGTTTACCTTGCTCATTCTTTTCAGAAAACTGAAGGTCTCTATCAAATCTCCCCTCTCTCATCTGACCTCCACTGAGTACATGTTCAGAGCATTGAGCCAACCTCGTAAGATCTGCCCCGCTGACCCTGAATCATTTGGGTCACCCTACACTGCATTATCTCCAGCCTGTCCTCATCTTTCCTAAGGCTGAGGACTCCAGAATTGGGTGCAGTACTCCAGGTGGGGCCTCACCAGTGATCTACAGAGAGGCAGTAATACCTTCTTCCTTCTGCTGCAGTACCCCTTACTGTACACCCCAGTATCTGGTTTGCCTTATTGTAGGCCTTATTGCACTGACTTGATTGCTTTTTTAGGGAATTACTGATGACCCCTAGACCTCTTTCCTTGGAGGTTCTGCCCTCCCCCCCATCCAGTACTTTCTTCAGGGGTTCTCGTTCACTGTGTGCATCACCTTGCACTTTCTGGCATTGAATTTCAACTGCCATGCCTTTGACCATTTAGTTAGCTTTTGCGAGTCTCTTTACATCTCCCTAAACCTCCTCATGCTGTCTACCCTGCCACAGAGCTTAGTGTCATCTGCAAAGAGACACATCTTGCACTATATTCCTTCTCCATGTCACTGATAAACAAATTGGAAAGAACTGGATCCAGGACCAATCCTTGTGGCACCCCACTGGTGACCTTCTCTTCTAATTTGACTTTGTATCACAACCTTCTGCTGTCTCCCTTTCAACCAGCTTCTCACCATTGTAGCTGTGTCATTCACTGCACCCAGATCCTATAGTTTGTTCAGCATACTTCTGTGAAGCACTGAGTCAAAAGTCTTGCTGAATTTGAAGTAGAGTGAATCCACAGCATGGCCCTTACACACTACCCAGTCAAGGAATACCATCAGGCTGGTCTGACAAGACTTCCCTACCATAAACCCATGCTGTTTACTATCTTGGAGTCTGTTGCTCTCCAGGTAGTTCGTGAGGTCCTCATTGACTAATGTCTGTTTATCCAAAATAGAGGTAAAAAGTGACAGGTCTGTAGCTACCTTGTTGCTCTTTACCACTCTCCCTCGCCCACAGAGTGGGACTACATCTTTTGGAACTACATCTGTCTCAATTGAGCTATTAAATAGCCTTACAAGGGTCTGATTTAGATCTGTTGCCAATTCCATGAGCACCTTTGGATGCATCTCATCTGGCCCTGGGGCCTTCTCTAGCTTTAGGACTGCTGCCTCTTACTGAACCCTTTCACTGGTAAACACCTGCTGCCTCATTTCAGGAAACCCCCTTACAGCTGCTATAATGCCATTCTCTGGCAGGAGCTTTTTGGGCCTGATTTTCAAAGGTGGATGCAGGGCTTGCATCAACCACAAAGTTTGACACAACTGCACCAAAGAGTTTGTTGCAACTTGGGCCAAATTTTATAAAGTTTGGCACAGTTGTGACAATTCCCATGACTTATAGCAGCTTGTGACAAAGCACAAGCCCCATAAAAAGGGTCTCCAAGTGGTACAAAGTTAGACCATGGAGGAGCTGGTCTAACTTTGCTGCATCCGACACAAGGGACTGCATCAGGGATTTGCAGTCACCTTCCTTGCATACATAGCAATTGAGCCAATATTTGACTCAAGTCCCTACTTGTGTAAAACTCCCTGATGCAATTCCACTGCAACAGTCTAACCCCCTTTGAAAATCGGGTCCAGATCTTCCCTTGTGAATACAGAGCAGAAGTGGTCATTAAGAACAGCTGCTTTCTACCCATCATTGGTTACCCTACTGTTCTCGGTTACCCTACCATCCTCGGTTAGCCTAACAACTGCTCCTCTCTTCTTTCTTTTTTCTCTAATATATGTAAAGAACTATTTTCCCACTCCCTTGACACCCTCTGCAATACACAGCTCCGTGTCTGTCTGCACTTCTCTGACTGCCCTCTTTGTTTCCCTTGTTCTTATTGGGTACTCTCACAATTTTCTTCCCTTGTTTTTCCTTGTACCTCATGAAGGCCTGTTTGGCGCTCACTGATTCCCTGAACTTTTCAGAGAACTGTATTGGTCACTTGTACCTGTTTCTTTTAATTACTGTTCTCATGCAAGACTTTATTGCCTCAAAAATGGCTGCCTTGATTGCCCCCCCCCATCATTCTTCCACATCCCTGATGCTGTCCAGTCCATCTAACTTGTCCCAGACCATGGTTGAAGTCTGCCTTTCTGAAATCTAGGACTTCAGCCTTTGATGAAGGCTTGCTGCTCCCAAGAGACTGTTTTGAACCATACAGAGTTTTGGTCACTGGACCCTGGTGGCTCTACTACCTCACTCCTCCTACCACTTTGAAGTTGATGAGCACCACACTGAGAATGGCAGGCTGCCTAATGGGTTCCTTAAAAAGCAGCTGATGCCGCTGGGAAAACTTTGAAAAACATAATACTTAGACATAATTCAACTTGTATTTCATATATCTTCTAGAGATTTCTCTGCTGCATTATTTATTATTGACAAAATCACCACAAAAACAAGATCTTTATCTATTAGATCATCTGCCTCTAATGCCTATTCCCTACTTGAAATTATAATGCTGTGTTGTGACATCACAGTCCATTGCCATGGGAATAACTGTGCTGTCATAAGCAGAGTGTTATGACATCAGGTTGGGAAGAAACAATAGTATGAACCCTCAAAGAATAGCTATCCTGTTTTCCTGCGTATGATCTCAGTAGAAAAAATGATTTGGATAAGAAATCCAGAGCTAATGAAAAATATAAACTGCTTTGTGTCTAGATATTCTGTATTTCAAAGTTCTTCTTGAGGTGTTAGTGGCTCTTTAACTAGCTGCACCAGCAGGTAGTCCTACAATATATCCAGCAGAGCCCGACTTCTGAAGCTTCTGGCTACTGGAATGACCCCTCTCCCTCTCATCTATAGGTCACCACTATCCTCAGTTGTTTGCCTGAGGATGCAGTGAGCTGAACCCACAGCAATTCTGTTTCCCTATTACTACCCCTAGTGTTTCCATCCTCCACTGCCTTTATGCTGACATCCCAGTTGGTGGACACAGGAGATTATGGAAGGGGTGAAGTCCAAGGGGGCAGCGTTTCAAAAGTACAGGAAATCGGAGAGGGGTGAAGATGATAAGGATACATACAAGGAGATGTGCAGGGAAGTTACCAGACTGTTCAGGTCAGCCAAGGCATCCAGGGAACTGAGACTAGCACAGGGAATTAAAAGTAGAGAAAAAGACTTCTTCTACTACATCGGAGAGAGAGAAGGAAGAGCAAGGATCAGCTGGCGAGGATTAAGAAGGATGGGGCCGGGTGGAGAAAGGGGCAGAGTAAGCAGAGACACAGAACAAATACTTCTGCTGCAGATACCCCAGGTGAGGGCACAACCGATGTAGGGATTACAGAGAACAGGGTACTAGATGGGTTGAGGGCATTAAGGGTGGACAAAGCACCTGGACCTAATGGCATTCACCCTAGGGTTAAAGGAGTTGGCAGAAAGTCTGGTGGGGCCACTCGCTGACCTGTTCAATACCCCCCTGGACATGGGATGTGTACCACAGGACTGGAGAATGGCCCATGTGGTGCCTATCCACAAAAGTGGCCCAAAGGATGAACCAGGAAACTATAGGCCAGTGAGGCTGACATTAATTGTGGGAAAGCTCATGGAGACCATACTAAAAGAGAGGCCCAAAGGATGAACCAGGAAACTATAGGCCAGTGAGGCTGACATTAATTGTGGGAAAGCTCATGGAGACCATACTAAAAGAGCTTCTTAGAGGAAAATGGTCTCCAGGATGGTCAGCAGCATGGGTTCATAATGGGCAGATCCTGTCAGATAAACCTTGTACAGTACTATGACTGGGTGATGCTGGAACTGGACAAGGGCCGTGCAGTGGATGTCCTGTATTTGGACTTCAGCAAGGCCTTTGATTCAGTGCCGCATGGGAGGTTAGGGGGAAACTGGAATATGTGGGGGTGAGACTAAAAATGGTGAAATGGATCACAAACTGGCTAAAGCAAAGGCAACAAAGAGTGGTAGTGGTGGGGGACCTCTCATCACCGAGAGCAGTGACAAGCAGGGTACCACAGGGATCGGTACTGGGACCGATGCTGTTTGGGATTTTTATTGTAGATCTCACACAGGATCTGGAGTAAGATCAGCTTGTTCACAGATGATGCCAAGGTGGGAGCTGTGGTTGATGATGAGGAAGGATGGAATGGGTTGCAGGAGGACCTGACTAAGCTGCAGGAGTGGGCAGAAACATGGCAGTTGGGGTTCAACACCAAGAAGTGCAGAGTTATGCATTTCAGAGTCATGAACCAGGGAGGGATTATCACTTAAATGGGGTACAGTTGGGAAGCTCCACAGAACAGAAGAACCTAGGAGTGATCATTACGGGGAGCATGAACAACTCTGCTCAGTACAGGAAGGCGGCAGCAAATGCCAACAAAATGCTGGGGTGTACTGCAAGAGGGATCTCCTCCAGAAGGAGGGAGATTATCCTGCCCCTTCAAAGGTCATTGGTCAGGCCCCATCTGGAGTACTGCAAGCAGTACAGGTGCCCATTCCTGAAGTACATCAGATTGTTGGAGGGGGTGCAGCGATCAGCCACAAAGATGATCCAGGGATTGTAGAGCAAGCCCTATGAGGACAGGCTGGGAGAGCTAAATATGTATTCCCTAGAGGAGAGGAAAGATAGGGAGATATAATCGAGACCTTTAAGTATCTGAAAGGGATAAACAAGACCAACACAGAAGGGATTTTTCAGATGAGAAGGGGAAGGGACACAAGAGGGCATGGACTGAGATTGGAGGGGGGAAGATTCAAGAAGGAGATGAGGAGAAATTTTTTCACGGAATGAGTGGTGGACAAATGGAACACCTTACCAGATGAGATAGTGTACTGTAAGATGGTGGACAGTTTCAAGAGGGTTGGGACAGGGTAAGGGTAAGGGATACTGGGCAGGGGCGGAGAGGCAGCTGCTTGATGAGGGGCTAGCTACACACTCGAGCAGACTGCAGAGACCATGAGGCCTGTTTCTGCTGGCTATTTTGTATGTTCATATGCCTTTCCTGACACATAGGACTATGCCTCCTCCTTTATTTCCTCTGACATGTCTAAATATGTTGTAGCTTGGGACTGTCAGATGACAGTTGTTTTTTTGTGGCCCAAGTTTCTCTGATGGCTTCTAGGTCTGCTATCATTTCTTGGTGCTCACTAATTTTATTTCCCAGACTTCTGGCATTAATGCAGATCCCTTTCCATCTTTTTCTGGTCCCCTCTTGCTTTTTCTTATTGCTTCTCCCGTATTCTTCCCTAGTTTCCTTAGTATTTTATTTTTCATGTTGAATGTAGGCTTTGTCAGCACTCCCTCATTGGCCTCTTCGCTAACCTAATAGGAACTTGAACCTTACTGTATTCAGTTCAAGTTTGATTGATCAAGCAAGGTGGGGCAAACACCAGGATCATTACAATGCAATAAAAAAGACAAAAAAAGGAGACATAAAGTTTAAAAAACTTTTCAATAAATACATTAATTTAAAAGGAGTTATACATGAAATGTATACTGCTTTTATATTACCAATATCCTTTACTTCAGTTATGTTAGTCTAGGGAATAATACTTATACTAATAGATGACATTGTCATCCTGAGCAGGCCCTCACTAGTATTTTTTTTAACTCTAAAATGCTTTTTCTTTATTTTAATAACTGACGCAATAAATAGTGAAATCATTACTGCATCTTCTGGAAATCTTGGATGAAACTATATAAAGACAGGGTCATAATTAGTATTTGCATAAGTAGCAACTTTACAAGAATCCAATTTCTTGCTTTTGATTATAATGTTGTAATAGTAGTAGCAACAAACTCTAGCCAGAGCCAATAGGGTTGTGAAGAGCTACCAAATGACCAAAGTTGTGTTCTTGTTAGTTCTATATAGTGCTGTTTAGTAATAATCATCAAAAACTGACATGCTAGTAACTCAGTCCTCCTAAATTTATTTAGTCAGAGTATGTGGTGGTGGTGCTGTGTGTGTGTGTGTGTGTGTGTGTGTGTGTGTGTGTGTGTGTGTGCGTGTGCGCATCTGCCCACAGAGGCACCAGACAATTGTAAAAGGTGAGGCTGCCCAAGATAAAAAGGGCACTTGTTGCATTATAAAGGGCACTTTTTCCAAACCAGATTTTCATATACAGTAAATGCACATTTATGATGACAATAGCAATTTTGAAAATACCTTTGTATAATATCAAAATATTTAATATGTAATATTAAGGGTTTAGCTCATGTACTGTATAACTGTTACAACTTGTTTTTCAAAGTAAAAAAAGTGAGCCACAAAGATACATTATCCTATTACACAGCAATAAAATAGCATGATTTTGTTTAGGTCTCCATCAACCTAAGAATTCTAAATTAGAACACAGATGCATTGTACCAACAATGTAAGTTCCTGACAAGATCATACTGTTTTAACCCTTAGGCTGCAAACAGAATTAGAACATGTAGGAATTTTGGACTGATATATCAGTACGCAGCCCTGCAAGGGTTAAAATGGTCAATGCCAGCAGTATGTGAATCAGAAACACTCACTGAATTTACCAAAAGGCCAGTTCAGATTAAGCAGTAACAAAATGAGAACTGGTATTTTAAAACACAACATCTACTTCTACAAAAATGCATGTTTGCTGATTCAAGGCAGTTCTCCTTTGAGATATTAACAGCCCAGTCTAAATTGTTTACTATTTGTGGGGCTGGCAGTATAGCCGAGCAGTTAGAGTAATGAGATGTAACTGAGCTTTGTATATGAGCATTCAGACATGGGTTTGATTCCCACAACCGCCATTTGCATACTGTGTGGCTCTGATTAAGTCACTTAATCTCCCCAGTGTTCCTGGGTTCCCTAGAAACAAACACTTGTGCCTAGTTGGCCTTATCTGGTTACAAAGGAAAAATATATATTTATTAAATTACATTTATAAACTGTAAACAAACATTAAAGTCTAGTATATAGATTCCAGATCCCTGTAATAAACAAGGAGTACACCAGCCAAGTCTGGGGCTGTCAGTATAGCCTTAGAGGTTAGAATAAAGATCTCAGTACATCTAGCACACAGACCTGAGTCTGATTCCCACAACCTCCACTAAGAAAGTCACTTAGCCTCTTCAGTGCATCCAGGTAGCCCCAGAAAATAGGCATCTGTGCCTAGTGGGCCATATCCGGTTACCAAAGAATAATAAAAAAAAGTAATTAAATGCTTATATTTTATCTTTAAAAGGACACAGTTTAAATATTAGAGGCTGCTGTGCACTGCTTACAGCCTCAAATCAGGAACATACATAAATACTGCTGCTTTAAGCAACAAACCCAAAAAGGAAACCCACCCTGAGAAATGCAGGACTTTTAGAAGAGACTCCATTACAAATGTGCTTGAGTCAGTGGTTACGTTTCCTAAAACTGAAGTCTGATATTATAGATGGTGACAATCCCCTACCCCATCAGTGCAAACAAGACAATATTTTTCCCCCATATTGTTTAACTAGGAGTGGCACACAGAGCTGAAAGCTTGTTTACAGGTTGCCACCAGGGAGCATAGGAAAGGTAAATGACTTGCTCAGGATCACACAGCATGCAAATGGGGGCTGTGGGATTCAAACCCAGGTCTCCAGATTTGTAGCTCAGAGCCTTAAACCACTGTGTTATACTGCCTCACTAAATACTGCCACTGAAGTGTAAAGTCTCATCTCCCCCACCTCAGATGTGAACCAAAACTGACAGGGCTGTGAAGAGCTACCAAATGACCAGTTATTTTCTTTGTGTGTGTGTATACATGCGTGTTTGTGTGCGTGCGTACTTGTGTGCGTGCCTGTGTGTGTGTGTGTGTGTGTGTATGTGTGTATATGTGTGTGTGTAACCTGTCCTGCCCATAGGAATAGGATAGCTTACAGTTGCAGCTACAAAATCTTTAATCCGACACTGCAGTCTAATTTTTGCTTTGAGGACATTCCACAAGCTATGAGTTAACCCCTAGGTTGCTGAAAGAAATAGAATAACTCTATTAGACTGAGCTGGACAGATAATAGAAACAGCAGTTTAAAATGTTTTCATTTTGTTAATATCCTGAGACGTATTGAGGTACAATGCAGTAGCATCCTCCCTTTCTTCAGATGCCTTTAACATGGAGCAACAAATAGCAAAAATCAGAGGGGGGTGCACTTCTTTGCAGCTGTGGAGGTCGGAGGAAAACATGCAAATGTATAAAAAGAGAGTTCTAAGATCGGCCATTTTAGAGCTACAGTCTGATTGACAGAAGGGCTTTGGACTCCACCGACAGCCCTAAAAATGTTGTTCTGATTTTCAGAAAGGGATAATCTAAGTAAGCCAAGGCTTATTTACAGTGGGTCCCATGGACAGTGGGGTCCTATAGGTAAATAGTAATTAAATGAGACAATGTTTCCAAATGGCCTTTGTTGCAGCCACAAACATGATTTGTTTCATTCGTATTAGTTCATTTATTATAATACGTGTACTTTGAGGCAATAAGTTCAACCTTGTCCAAGTTATTAATTTTCTATCATTTGGTGATATAGGAAGAGCCAGCTATTCTTCCAGGGAACTATCTATTTTATTCTCTCTGAACCAAGTGGAGCAGTTTTGCTTTTTTTTTAAATCTCCATATCAGTCTCTTTAGCCCTTTCAAAAAAATTCCTTTAGATTGCAGTTCTGTATTGTACAGCTATATTTTTCTGTTATAGTCATTCCATAGGTGCAGCATCTATATTTTAGTCAGGATATTTTTAAAGCATCTAACCATTTAGATTTTTGGCCTTCTTTTGACCATTTGATGTTTTTCTTTCAAGCATTGCCCAGGTAAACTATTATATAGGTTATTGATCATTTGGAACCAATATATTACTAAAGTTAAGTCCTTGATAGTATTTATTGAAACTCTGCCCAGTCCGGCTCTTGTCATAGCATTTGAGGTGGAATTTGGAACTCCTAATAAGGCTTTGTAATAGAAAGATAACGTTTTTTCCAAGTTATCCAATTTATAAGACTCCCAGGTTTCAGCACCATATGTAAGAATAGAGTTTATTTTAGTCTTCCTTGCTTTAAGAGTGGGACTATCAATGTTTCCACCTTATGTATAATTGAACTTTAATAAGGCTTTAGCTATCAATTTGCCCTTCACATTTTGATCTTGTATATTGTGTTCAAATAGTGGATGCAACAAATGTAATTCCTAAGTAGTGATATTCTTTAACTATTCTAATTTTTTCATCTCCTAGGTAAAGTTTTAGTTTTGAATTATTCATGTTTCTCCTGAATATCATCACCTGAATTTTTTAGATTTATTTTCAGTTTGAGTTGTATACATTTCTTTTGGAAGATTTCAATCTTCTTTTGGAGGCCAGATTCCATTAAAAAATACTACATCATCTGCATAGGCCATTGCACGAAGAAGTTGTCTATTGATTTTAGGAGAGTCCAAATTAACTTTCACCTTATATTCAGAAGGTGTTAGATGGTGTATATGTGTATGTATGAGTGCGGTTGCACCCCTATAGTTAGGGTTGAGTAGGCACTTTAATATTAAACCTCAATTTTCACGCTTTAATAACTTTGTAACCGCTCAACAGAGTTGCACGATGTTTGAAATGTGCTGTCTGGCATGGTACATCTCTTGATTTATCAAGTTGCATTTTGGTCGGACTTGCAGTTTCTGTGGTGCAAAACACTAAACGTGTTTTTCGCCACTTTTGACATGTTTTTTGCCCATGGTGCTATGACTACACTGTGTGGTCTTTTGGTCTGAATTTTGAAACACAGAAAGAGGCTGGGTAAAGGAACAATCCAGCATTGGTTTGGTAAAAAAAATATTAATCCATTCCAAAGTTGTTAACGTTTCAATTTTTGGGTTCTGAGCATGCTCATTTCACACCAAGATTTATATGGTTATTTTTCAGACAAAGATTGGGCTCACAGTCAAGGATTTTGTAGCTCATGGACTAGGATCCTTGCCCACCAGAAAATTCCTTGTCCACAAGCCACTATCTTGTTTTTCAGTTTTTCCCCAAAACAAAATGTTGTAGCTTTCTCCACGTTTGACTTTTGGGCCAAATGAGGAGTGGATTTTGTTCAGGGTGACCCCCTCTACAAAGCCATGCTTTTGGTTTGGCTAATTTTGGTCAAAACATAGGTTTTTAAAATTTAAAAATTCTTTGACCATGACTCGCTAATGATCCTAGTCCATGAACTGTCAAAATCCTAGCCCACAACATCATGGTCAAGGATTTTGCTACCTCACAGACTAGGATTTAAAACATTTTACCATTGCATTGCTAATAAACAGTGGTAATTTTACTTGAAATTTTCGGGGTATTGAGGGGATGCCCTACAGGTGTGAATTACGCTGTTTAGGTATTTGGGAATTAAGTGGTTCCATAGATATGCCATCACAAAGGTGAAATTTACTCCATAGGATAACACTGTGGTGCCCATTGTGCTTTTGGTGCCCCATTCTCCTTTACTGTAGCATGTCAACCTGTTTACACATGGAATGGGGTGAGAGTTGGACCACATGACACCAGGGCACACCCCGGCACCTGTCAGTCTGTGGAGGAGGGGGTGGGGTTTAGGGGCTAAACCCTAACATCTCATTGCCTCACTTTTGTTGCTTTAACCCTAATTGATGCTTTAAACAAAGTTTTTTGCAATGAATATACACATATGTGTGTGTGTGTGTTGTGTGTGTGTGTGTGCGTGTGTGTCTAAGTGTCTGTGTCTGTGTATATCTCTCTCTCTCTCTCTCTCTCTGTCTCATATATAGTTAAATAGAGAGCCCAGAAAACACCCTTTTTTAACCCCTCTGTGTTAAGAAATACTGTGTTAAATGACAATGGTTATATCTTATGGAAGCTGAAGTATTAGAGTACAACAAGCATATTATAATTGGTAAAGAATGGTCAATGCCTGTATCTGTCATGATTTTCCAAAGTTTTTGCCTACTTATGGAATCAAATGCTGACAAAGTCAACAAAGAGGGCATATAACTTCATTTTCTTCATGTGAACATATTTTGATATTGTGTAAGAATACAAATGTTATCGATGGTTGAAAAAAAAAACCTCTCTAAACCCAGCCTGCCATGGGGACTGAATTAGGTTTTCATATGTGCATTTAGTGAGATTATCTAGCACTAACCTTGCAAAGATCTTGGAACTAAAATTTGGTAAGCTTATAGGTCAGAAATTAGCCCTTTCCTCCACTCTGCCCCCCACCCAGAGCCAGTTCTACTTTTCTAGGCAAGGGATTTGACTGACAACAGGAACTTTCTGTTTGAGAGCAGGAAGGGAGTGATTACAGAGACAAAAAAATTCACCATTCTAGAAGGAAAAGTAGCTCTCAGCCCCCCCAGCTGTTGGAGGTCTGACTCTGAGCAAGTAAGAAGGAGACTACTGAGGAATATAGGAACTTCCTGTCCCAGAACAGGAAGAGCAGGAGCTTTTTGGACACAGAGGCAGTAAGAAAGTACAGAGAGAGGTAGCGGTAGAGGTAGTGGACACAAATAAGACATGTTAGGAGTGGTGCAATGGCTGTGGAGAGGCAGTATTCTGGCAGATGTTCAGGAGGATTCAGTGTTGTCCCATCTGCAGGCTGAAGGAGGAGGTTGCTCATCTCCAGGCTGAGTTGGCCAGTATTCATGGGATCTCCTCTCCCATCCAGGGCCGCTGTCACTGCCTCAGAGGTTGCCAAGAAAGAGGAGCGATTGGACTGCAAGTGGGTTCAGGAAGGGTGAGGGTGGTGGAACAGAGGTGCATCCCTCCAGTTGTACCTTTCCATAATTTGAACACCATTCTGGCAGAGTGTGGCTCCTCTATGGAGGCACCTGCAGTGGAGACTAAGGAGGATGCTGGGAACCTCCACAAAGGAGACCCACAGGAGGGTGGCATGCGATCCCACAGAGGAAGAAAACAACTGCTGGTGGGGGACTCCATTGTTAGCAAGGTAGAACTGTGGGGATTGGGGGAGAGAGAGATAAGGTGCCTGCCTAGCACCATGGCTTGGAGGGACAGGGACTGAATCCTCAGGATTGTGGAAGCAGCTGCATGGGGGAGGAAGCTGGATGTCATTATCCACCTACTGTAGGGACAAATGACCTGACTGTGAAAGGGATCAGAGCAGTGCAGCAGGAGTCTGTGGAGTTGGGGAGGGGCCTCATTTAAGTAGCATGCATGGTAACCTTCTCAGAGGTGCTGCCTGTCTATGGCATGAGTGAGACAATGGTGCTCTGCACCATGGGAGTTAATCGTTGGTTGAAAAACTGGTGCAGAGCTCAGGGTTTTGGCTTTATTGGGACTGGGGGCCCACCTATATTGGCATGATGGCCTACATCTGTCCAGGAGGGGAACCAGGATCCTAAGTGATAGGTTTAAATGCTTCATTGCCAAGCATTTAAACAAGCCAAGGTGGGAGGCACTGAAAAAAAGGAGCAGGAAAATCCTAGTCCCCCCAAAAAAATAAGGGTAGTTAGTGAGGTAAACACCAGGATAGATAAGATGATATGGAGAAGGGCAGGGGTAAATGGAGAAAAAGGAAGTAAGGACAGGGATGGGGTAAAAAGGGTTAAGGCCATCAAAAAATAGAGGGTACACAAAAACACATATCCTGGATTTTGGGGGGGGCAGACTTTGGGAAAATGAGGAGATACTTGAAAGAGGCAATAAGGAGAAAGGGGCAGGAATCAGGGGTTGAGGAACAGTGGGCAGTATTTAAAATGGGGATTACAAGAGCAACATAATTCTGCATTAAGCAGGTTAGCAAGAGGGAAAGGAAGAGGATACCATTATGGTTTTCCAATGAGGTAGCAAAGAAAGTGAAAGCCAAAAAGATTGCATTCAGGCAATACAAAAAGACACAGGCAGAAGGGGATAGGGAGAAGTACCAGGAGAAGCAAAAGGAGGCAGGAGGTCAGTAAGGGAAGCCAAAACTCAGACAGAAGAACACATTGCAAAAATCAGTGGGTGAGGGACAAAACCTTTACAGGTACATAAGTGAAAAAAAGAAAGGCAAAGGAAGGTAGTGAGACTGAAGGGGAGGATGGGGGCCGCATGGAGGATGACAACAGTAAAGCTGACATATTGAACAGGTATTTCTGCTCAGTCTTTACTGAGGAAGAGGAGGGTAATGGGTCTGAAGGAGTACAAGGGATGAGAATGGTGCAGAAATGGACACAAGTCCCTTTACTCGAGAAAGGGTCCTGAAGGAACTGGAAGCAATAAGAGTTGATAAAGCAATGGGATCAGATGGGTGCACCAGGGTACTTAAGAGCTAAGAGGTGGTGGCTGAACCTCTGGCTATCCTGTTTAGCTGATCACTGGAAACAGGGAGGTACCAAAGACTGGAAGACAGCAGATGTAGTCCTTATACAAAAGTGGGAACAAAGAGGAAGCGGGAAACTACAGACCAGTCAGCCTCACCTCGGTAATGGGGAAGATCATGGAAGCACTACTGAAGGAGAGACTGATGGAACATCTGGTTGTCAATGGACTACAGGACCCAAGGCAGCATGGTTTCACCAGGGGAGGTCATGTCAGACCAACCTCATTGAATTTTTGACTGGGTGACTAGGGAGGTGGATCAGGGGAGGCAATGGACATGGCCTATCTGGACTTCAGCAAGGCCTTTGACACTGTGCCACATAAGACTATTACACAAACTGGGGAATATGGGTGTGGGCAGGACAGTAGTGTGGTGGGTAGGTAACTGGCTGGGTGGCAGGACACAGAGGGTGGTAAATGGCTGTCACTCCACAGAAGGAAAAGTGACCAGTGGGGTACCACAGGGATCAGTGCTGGGACCGGTCCTATTCAATATCTTCATCAGTGACATTGCAGGGACCTAGAAGGCAGAATTTCACTGTTCGCTGATGACACAAAGCTCTGTAACAGAGTAGACACACCAGAGGGTGTAGACAGAATGAGAAGGACCTGCAGAAAGTTGAAGAATGGTCAGGGTTTGGCAGTTGAAATTCAATGCAAAGAAGTGCAAGATAATGCATATGGGGCACAAAAACCTGGCACAATATATCAGTTGAGGGGTGAGGATATAGCATGCACCAAGCAGGAAAGGAATCTTGGAGTTATCATCTCTGATGACCTCAAGGTAGGGAAACAGTGTGACAAGGCAGCAGGTAAAGCAAATAGGATGCTGGGATGCATAGGCAGGGGCATCACCAGCAGGAAAAAAGGAGGTCATAATTCCACTATACAAGACACTAGCGAGGCCCCACCTAGAGTACAGTGTACAGTTCTGGAGGCCTTACCTACATAAGGACATAGACAGGGTAGAGAAGGTTCAGAGGAGGGCAACAAGGATGGTACATGGATTGCATCACAAGTCCTATGAGGACAGGTTGAAGGAACTGAATATGTACTCTCTGGAGGAGAGGAGGGAGAGAGGGGGGATATGATAGAGACATACAAGTATCTTACAGGGAGGAATACGGTGCAGGAATACACTATTTTAAGTGAAAAAGATGTTCCAGGACTAGAGGGCATGGGATAAAATTGGAGGGAGGATGATTCAGAGGAAACATGAGGAAGAATTTCTTCACAGAACGGGTGGTGGACAAGTGGAACACCCTGCCAGAGGAAGTGGTGGGGGCTGAAACAATCACGGGATTTAAGAATGCATGGGATAGACGTAAAGGAATTCTGAAGGGCAGGAGTAAGGGGCAACAGACTTCTAGGAAAACATAAACTGAACTTACAAGCTCAAATGGGCAGACTGGGTGGGCCACAGGCCCTTATCTGCCGACACTGTCTATGTATCTATGAGTACCAATGCTCGTAATCTAGGTAACAAGCTCCCTGAACTGGTGGCCTTGATGGAAGAGGGATGCCTGGTTCTCATGGCAGTCACAGAAACATGGTGCACAGATAACCATGACTGGGATGTCAACATACCAGGTTACACAATCTACAGGAGGGACAGGGAGGGTAGAAGAGTAGGAGAAGTAGCTGTCAACGTAAGGGAAGGGATTAAAGCAATGGAACTAAAGGGTAAATGGAGGAGAGAAGGCACTGTGGGTCACCCTGGAGACCAGAAATGGAACCTCAATCCACACAGGGGTTGTTTACAGACCCCCACATCAGAGGGAGGAAATGGACAAGGAAATGATAGAAGGCATACTTAGGATGGCAGAAAAAGGGGAGATATTGTTGATGGGGGACCTGAATTTGCCAGATGTTAACTGGAGCACCTTTGCTGCAGCCACATCCAAGAGCAGGGTCATCCTCAATGCCCTACAAGAAGCATGCCTTAGACAGCTAGGTGCAGGAACCCACTTGGGAGGGAGCAATCTTAGATCTAGGTCTGTCAAACTGGGATGGAGAGAGGATCTCATTTAGAGGAGGGTAGCCACCTAGGAACAAGTGGCCACCAGAGTGGTTCATGATAAACACAGCCGCAGAGTCAAGCCATACAAAAGTGAGGGTACTGGACTTTAGGAGTGCTGACTTTGTCAAAATGGGAGAGTGCCTCAGAAAAGCATTAGCAAACAGGCAAGGATGAGGGGTGGAGGAACAATGGGGAAACATCAAAACTGCCATGACAGAGGCAACAAGCCTTTGTATGAAGCAAATAAACAAATCAAAATGACAGAAAAAAAACACTATGATTCTGAAAAGAGGTGGTGGGGAAGGTTAGGGAGAAATATATAGCATTCAAAAAGTATAAAAAAACACAGAAGGGGCAGGACATAACTGTACCAGTTAAAGCAGAAGGAAGCAGGGAAGGCAGTCAGAATAGCAAAGGCCCAAACTGAAGAAAAGATAGCCAACTTGGTTAAGAAGGGGGATAAATCTTGTATAGGTACATTAGGGAGTGAAGAAAGACCAAGGGAGGGATAGTGCGGCTTAATAAAGGGGAGGGTCAGTGGGCAGAGAGTGACAGTGAAAAAGCAGGGATACTGAATGAATACTTCTACTCAATATTCACAAAAGAAGAGGAGGGGGAGGTACCTAATTCAATCAATAGATGCACTCTGAATAGGGGGATCAATACCAGTCCTTTCACAGAAGAAAGGGTTCTGAAAGAACTCATAAAACTGAAGATGGACAAAGCAATGGGGCCTGATGGGATTCACCCCAGAATTCTAAAAGAACTAAGGGGAGAACTAGTGACACCACTGACTACCTTTTTTAACAAATCATGGGGGGGTGGTGTGGTACATAAGGACTGGAGGAGGGTGGATGTGATTTCCCTTCACAAAAGTGGGAGAAAAGCAGAGGCAGGAAACTGCAGACCTGTTAGCTTGACCTCAGTGATCAGAAAAATGATGGAATCACTTCTGAAACAAAGAATTGAGTACCTAGATGCCAGTGGCGTACAGGATCCATGGCAGCATGGATTCACAGTAGGAAGGTAATGTCAGGTGAATGTAATGAATTTCTCTGACTGGGTGACCAAAGTCGTAGACCAGGGAGGGCCTGTGGACATGGCCTACCTAGTCTTTAGCAAGGCATTTAACAGTCACACAAAAAAGATTAATAAACAAGTTAAACAGCCTGGGAATGGGTCCCAGGGTGGTAGCCTGGGTAAAACATTGGTTGGACAACAGGACACAGTGGGTAACAGTAAACGGAGTGCACTCTAAAGAAAGGGAGGTTACTAGTGGGGTATTGCAGGGTTCAGTACTGGGTCTGGTCCTTTTTAATGTCTTTAAGTGACATTGCAGAGGGACTGGATGTAAAAAAGTATGCCTCTTTGCAGATGATTCTAAGATCTGCAACAGGGTATCAACACAAGGGGGGTGGAAAGGATGAGAAGGGATTTGGCAAGGTTGGAGGAATGGTCAAAAGCATGGCAGCTTAGATTCTATGCAAAGAAGTGCAAAATAATGCACCTGGGAAACAAAAAAACCCAGGAAAAGAGTACACAATGGGGGGGTTATAGTAACATCTACAAAAATGGAAAGGGACCTGGGGATAGTCATAATAGATGACTTAAAGGTAAGACAGCAATGTAAGAAGGCAGTAGGGATGGCCGGGGGGATACTGGGATGTATGGGGAGAGTCATCGCCAGTTGAAAACAGGAAGTTATCCCTCTGTACAGTCAGTTGGTGAGACCTCATCTGGAGTACTGCATTCAGTTCTGGAGACCCCATCTCCACAAGGACAAAGGTAGGATGGAGGCAGTCCAGATGAAGGCAACTAAAATGGTGCAGGGTCTGCAACAGAAGCCATATGAAGAGAGACTAAATGAGCTTAATATGTATACCCCTGAGTTAAGGAGGGAGAAGGGGGCATGATAGAAACTTTCAAGTACCTCAAGGGAATCAACAAAATCCAAGAGGGTAGCAACTTTCAGAAAGAGATGTGCAAGAACAAGGGGACACAATCTGAAGGTAGGCAGGACGGCTAAGGGGCAATGTGAGGAAGTATATTTTCAGAGAGGGTGGTGGATGCATGGAACAGCCTTTTTGTGGAGGTCATAGGGTCAAAAACAGTGGGGGAATTCAAGAATGCATGGGACAGACATAAGGCAATTCTTGTGGGGGGGCAGGAAGAAGTAGGCTGTTGGTTAACTAGGATTTGCAGCTTATTCAATAGGTAGTGAAATGGGCAGACTAGGTGGGCCAAGTGGTCCTTATCTGCCATCAAAGTCTGTTTCAATGTTAACAAGGATCCAAAAATCACTGTGTTCCTTATATATTTCACGTGGAATGTAATCAGATCCAGGAGTCTTATTATTTTATAACTTAGAAATGGCTTCTTCTACTTCAGATTCTGTAATTTTAAGGGCTATTTGAGAAGTACACCGTAACAGTTAAATTAAAGTCCCCATTTTCCGGTTCAATTTTGGGAAAAATTGCTTTAAAGTGTTCAGTCCATATTTCTTTTGAGATACATGCTGCCAATGAAGGATGATATTAATTTACCCCCTTGGCCACCATTTTCCATAAAGTTTGATTATCTTTTTCCTGAATGACCTGATATAAATTCTATCCCTTGATTAAGTTGAAACTCAATTTTTTTTGTTTCAAGCCAGTTGTTAGACAGTTTTCTGTTCTTGTTTAACCTTGCAAAGTTTTCTTCTGAGGGGTGTTTTTTAGTCCTCTTAATTAATTGTAGTTCCCTCTTGACCTTTTTGCAATCATTAAACCATTTTGAAATATGTTAAGTATTTATTTGTGAATTAACAGATAGTTGCTCTGATTTTTTTCGTTTAGCTGTTCTAGTTTCTGGTCTATCATTTGCGGATCTTGCAAATGGGAGTTATTCAATTGATTATACTCTATTTGCCAATTGTAAATGACATTTAATACCCCATTGTAAACACTAACTTGTTTTTTTTTCTCTTTTAGCTATTTCCTGAAGAAGACCTAAGGTCGAAACGTAGATTTTTAACTCTATTTTCTATTTCCAGCGTGCATGTAATATAACCCTTTTGTTTTGCATTTAATAGCCCCGTTCCTGTAATTCTATCTCTCTTAAGTTTTTGCCTTCTCATACAACAGAGTACGGCCAATAGATGTAATTCAGGTTCCCTATCAAGCGCCTCATTACTTGTTGATATCTGTGAACACCGGGGGGGGGGCTTTTCATGTCTCGTTCGATATTCAGATTAGTAATAACTTATTGACGTCTGCATTACTTAGAATGTAATCAGTCAAGCTCTGCCCATTTTGAGAGAAATAAGTAGTGTTTCCTTCCAAATCTCCATTCAGTATCAAAAAAGCATTTTCCTCTATTAGTCTTTGCAATTCCTTCTCTTGATAATTTTTCATCTTATCCTGACTCTCTCTATATCCGAAATCTTCAAAAACCATTTGTGTCTATAAAGTAGTTACATTATCATAATTTGCAGTTCCTTCATTAAAATCACCAGCAACTAAAATATTGCTATGTGGAAGCCTCATGGTTATATGATCAATATCATTAATCAATTGTATCCATATATTTTGGGAATTTTGCATTTGTATTTTTGGAAGTATATAGAGATTGATTTTCCCGTAATATAGTCAGAATTATATAATTAGTTTTTTTAATTGCATCCAGAATAATAATTTATTTTTTAATTTTCACATACGTGGCCAGTCCAGAGGTTGGCATCCCAAATTTCTTATTTTTAGTTGCTGGTGAGCAAATCAGATGAAAGCCATTTATATTAATAGGTTCAAGAGCCCATATTTCTTGGAATAAAATTAAATCAAAATTAGTAATGAATGTACACTATTCTGAATCATTCATTTTTTCTGCTAGACCCACAATATTCCAGGAAAGAAAATTAGAGGCAGACAGGGCTTCATCATTCATATTGTGATCCCCAATAGATTCATTATCTTCCAGATTCAGGTAGTCCTGATTGCCATTCAGATTATGGCATTCCCTGGTAATGTGGAGATCAGTCATATCAGTCATAAGTATACCAGCCTTGTTTAATTGACATGCTTTTATTTTTAATTGCTGATAGATCTCCATAGTTGTACAATTAAGGTTTATCTGAGTACCATTACCTGGGGTAAACACTCATTCAATGTTTACCATATTTTGCTTATTACATTCTAATTCCAGACATGCTGTAAGAAATGCTAGTTGAAATGTTGCCAAAATGTCCTAATTTTCAATCTGCAAATACTTAATCCCAAAGATTGACAATATTATATGTTTGTATATTTTGTCTTTTTGAGAGCCCACACTACCTACTTCAAAATTCAATTTTAGTGAAGACAGGGTGAGGGCAAAATTCATTAGACCCAACCTGTTTCTTATGTCAGTCTTATAGGGGGCATAGTTAATAATAGTTTGCCAGGACATAGGGGGTAAGATGCTAAGACCCAAGTATTTTAGTCGGGAATATTTAGCCCAGATTCCCTTAGCAATTTTCATATCAGGTATCAGTACATAGACTGGAAAGGATACATCATCATTATCATTAGATACCATCAAGGCTTTTTCTTATGCTTATGGGATAATTAGCTTTGTGCTAAATAAATGTACAATACTGGTAAGCGCCTTCAGGGACTCTGGGGATTCATTTGATTTTAGAAAAAGGCCCTCTATCCTTCCTGCTACTTCATTAACTTTAATTCTTAAGGTTTCAACATTTATTTTATTAGGAGGAGCTACTACAGTCCCTAACTTGCTTGAAACCAAATAATCAGTTATGATTTTCAAGGATTCTTTGTCTGACTTTTCTCCTGAGGTACATTTTTTCTTGACATTATCAGCATTTTTTTTTTTTACTTCTATTACTGTTTCAGGCATTGGGCATCCATCATTCTCTGTTTGTCCTAGGTTGTTTTTTTGGTTCATTCCCTGTCAACATTTTTTCTTTTTTTTTTTTTCTCCATGATTTTGTTTTGGTATTTTTTTTTCTATTTTTCCCTTTTGGAGTTTCAGGGATATGTAATATGATAATAGGGATATGAAAGGCCTTTGACACTGTGCCACATAGAAGACTATTGCACAAACTGGGGAATATGGGTGTGGGCAGGACAGTAGTGTGGTGGGTAGGTAACTGGCTGGGTGGCAGGACACAGAGGGTGGTGGTAAATGGCTGTCACTCCACAGAGGGAAAAGTGACCAGTGGGGTAACACAGGGATCAGTGCTGGGACCGGTCCTATTCAATATCTTCATCAGTGACATTGCGCAGGACCTAAAAGGCAAAATTTCACTGTTCACTGATGACACAAAGCTCTGTAACAGAGTAGACACACCAGAGGGTGTAGATAGAGTGAGAAGGGACCTGCAGAAACTTGAAGAATGGTCAGGGGTTTGGCAGTTGAAATTCAGTGCAAGGAAGTGCAAGATAATGCATATGGGGCACAAAAACCCTGGCACAATATATCAGTTGGGGGATGAGGATATAGCATGTACCAAGCAGGAAAGGAATCTTGGGGTTATCATCTCTGATGACCTCAAGGCAGGGAAACAGTGTGATAAGGCAGCAGGTAAAGCAAATAGGATGCTGGGATGCATAGGCAGGGGCATCACCAGCAGGAAAAGGGAGGTCATAATTCCACTAAACAAGACACTAGTGAGGCCCCACCTGGAGTACACTGTACAGTTCTGGAGACCTTACCTACACAAGGACATAGACAGGACAGAGAAGGTTCAGAGGAGGGCAACAAAGATGGTGCATGGATTGCATCACAAGTCCTATGAAAACAGGTTGCAGGAACTGAACATGTACTCCCTGGAGGAAAGGAGGGAGAGAGGGGATATGATAGAGACATACGAGTATCTTACAGGGAGGAACAGGGTGCAGGAATACACTATTTTTAAGCGAAAAAGATGTTCCAGGACTAGAGGGCATGGGATGAAGTTGGAGGGAGGATGATTCAGAGGAAACGTGAGGAAGAATTTCTTCACAGAACGGGTGGTGGACAAGTGGAACACCCTGCCAGAGGAAGTGGTGGGGGCTGAAACAATCACGGGATTTAAGAATGCATGGGATAGACATAAAGGAATTCTGGAGGTCAGGGTTAAGGGGCAACAGACTTCTAGGAAAACATAAACTGAACTTACAAGCTCAAATGGGCAGACTGGGTGGGCCATAGGCCCTTATCTGCCAGCACTGTCTATGTATCTATGTATGTATCTATGTATTGTGGAAAATGTTAACTTCTCTGCAACCTTTTGCTGTGCAATGTCCTCAATTGTTTTGTCCAAATGATCTATCCGATTGAAAATGAGTTTTGTAAATCTATCCATTTTTTACTCCTGAAACAATTTAAGGCATCCAGTAATACTATATTAGCCATTACCAGATGGGCCTAAGTTTTATTGTATATTTAGAGAGAGTATTGGGACACTGAGCCAAGAAGTCAGCTTCAAATTCAATTTGTTCCACTTCAGTATCCAGGTTCTGGAATACTGTGTTTGGAGAGTCTGCCAGTATTGATGAGTTATTCAAAGGCTGTTCTTTAGGCAGCTGATCAGAGATTATTAAAAAATTCCAGTAGGCTTAACAGCTCCAATGTGGTTTACTGAGTTCTGTACAATAACTGCAAATTGCTTTTATCTCTCAGCAGAGAAAACTTTCTCAGTGATTACTTGATCATGCTTAGAATCATTTAATACTATCTTATGGGGAGTCTTAACACTGAAAAAATCAGTAATGTATTTTTGCGCGGGGATTTGAACTACATTTTTATCTCTCTCTTTCTTTCCTCTTTTTCCCTTTGCTTTTAGAGGGGGTTTAATTTTCTGTAATTCACTCTCTAAGTTAAAATTGTCTTTATCATTTAGCATACTCTATTGTTCTAAGTATGTCTCAGTCGAGTCTGGACTAACACCAAGGTTTTCAAGGTCTTTATTACCATGTCAGCATAAGATGCTAGCTTTTTTATTTCAACAGGGGTCGAAGTGGTCATTTTCAGTTATTTATTAAAAATACTCCTGTAACCCCTTTGTTACCCAGTGTTACTAGAATCCCAGTAAGACCTAGTGGTAGGCAGGGGAAGGCAGCTTGTGAAACTCCAATTAAATGGGTTTCACACTGTCTCACTCTGTCCTCAGTCACAGCTGAGACTTGAGAGATGACATCACTATATAACTGTCGCAGCTGCATGAGCCACTTTGGAATCTACAGCTCAGGGAGTGAGTTTAGAACTTTGGGAATTTCAAAGTCAGTTCTTCAGTTTGTCCTTAAGCAAACAGGAAGGAAATCAGTGAGTTGTCTGTTTGCCTCCAAACAGAGCAGTTGTGTTCCTGTGTTTACCTTTTTTTTTTAAAGTGGTGGAGACCGCTCTCCCCATCTCAGAGTGCCCCCTCCCTCCGGGGGGGAAGGAAAAGTTCTCTGTGGGTTCCAGGGGCAATCCCCTTCTCCCACCATGGAAGGAAGCTGCCTGGTTTAATTTGTCTGTTCTTGTATAACAGCAAAGGTTAAAGTACTTCGCCTGTGGGGCACCTGCAACGAATGGGTGAGTGTTTAGCTCCATCTGAAGGGGCAAACAACTATTTTCTTCAGTTGGGAAATGAATGTGGACTGCTATTTGGGAGGACTATGTTCACTAGGACAAACAAAGGGAGCAGTCAAACAGTTTAAAGTTTCAAATGGATTTCAAGTAATGGGGACTGCTATTTGGGAGGACTATGTTCACTAGGATGAACAAATGGAGCAGTCAAACAGTTTAAAGTTTTAAATGGATTTAAAGTTCGCTGTAGAGGGGGTGCTTCAGGTCATCCACCGTTAAATCTACATTTTAAAGTCTTAAGTTTTCTGTGTGTCCAGAGAAATGGCCGGGTATGGGCTGTGGGAGCTGGAGGTGGGAAAACCCCCATCTTTAGAAACCAGGTCCACCTCTATGGATTTCTTCTGTGTTTTTGCTACTTGCCTCATGCGCTTGGCCAGTGATGGGGTGGGTACCCAGACGTGGGTGCCAACTTGAAAATCTTTCTAGGAGTCACAGACTTCAAGTGGTGTGGGGAGCCACAGGATGGGAAAATTACTCCCTGTTTGATGGGAGTCTCCTTGTTTGATGGGAGTTCGATTTGGAAGTACGAAAACAAATCTCTTTAGGAGTCACAGACTTCAAGTGGTGTGGGGAGCCACAGTTTGGGAGCCTCCTTGTTTGATGGGATGTCTTTCCAAGAAAAGTTTGGGTTCATTCTTCAAGTGGACCATCAGTCAAGTGGCCGGCAGGGGAGCCGGGCCAGTCGGGCTGTGTATCCAAAGCGCATGCAAAGTCCGGGCTGAGTGCCTGGTGGGTCCAGAGCCAGACAACAATGGTATGTGTTCATTCTTCAAATGGACCACTTTGTTAATCTCTAATCTGCACATACAGTATCGTAGCCCTTTGGGGGACCATGCAATGCTTTGTTTATGTTCAGTAGTTAATAAATAAAGCCACACTGAAAATTCCCAATTCTGGTTCTGGACATTACAGTTATTGCTTCCTGTAGTTGGATTTACTTGGGTGCCCCTGTGCAGAGTAGCCAAACCTAGGTACCTTGTGCCAGGTAGCCTCATCCTTCCCCGAACCCAGGTCCCCCACCAGGTATTGCTGCCAAATGCCAAAAGCATGCCACCTGTCGTTTTGGTAAAAGGGCAGGGGTGGGGATCCTTACACTCCCATTTCCCTTTTCCCCATTAGGGAGAACCATTCCCCTTAGGGAGAACCACTTCACCACTTCTGGTATTCATCACACTGAGGCTCACTGTTACACTTTACTGTTATTGATTCCTGTTTCTTATGTAAATACAAATATTCCATATCAGTAAATAAGACTTCTAATATCTAAGGATATATTGCAACCTAAAATATTTTCTTTTTCCTTTGTAGTCTCAGACCACCATGGATGTTTTTCTGGACAAGTCCATAATGATGGCACAAAGTTCCAGCTTCCCATGCCAACACAGAGCATCAGTTTTGACATGCATCTTATACAGCCTTTGAGGTGTGTAATATGCTTTAGCAATTATTTTGTACTGAATATATTTATTTCTCATATATATTGTTTATTTGCCCTTTTCTATATTTCTCCCAAACTGTATCTGTTTACCTCATCACCCAGTTCTTTCTACCATTTTTTTGTGTTTAAGCTCTCTATAAGAATAATTTTACCCTAAATAATATATATAACATTTACTGTACTTTAATTTTTAGACAGAATTTTCCTTACTTTGATCTTCTATGAAAAGAGAATCTCTCCAGTTAACTGGCTTTGTCTTACAAGGTTATTAAAAGATACCTTCAGCATGTTGTATTCTATCCATTTCAAACTTCTAACATTAAATCTTTCTCTTAGCTGTACAGTCCACTGCAGTTTTACAGATCTCACCAATGCTAGATGCCTAACTTGTTTAATTTGCCTTTTATTTCTGTCTCAGTCTGGGTGAGGGGGGCCAGTAAACATTTGGATGTATTTTAGTTGCTCAAGACTGTGGAAGTAATCCTGAAACTGTATTTGGAGTTCTTAAACATAAAAAAAAAATTCCCTTAAGTACAAGATTGGTGTTTTTTTCCCCTATGTCATTGGAAAAATATTGTATCTCTTATGGAGGCAGAAAGGAATTCTTTCTTTTAAAAAAGGTATCAAATGGAAACAAAACATGTTTATTATTGCCATTTTCTAATGCCCATGTCAAGGGTACACTTAATTTGGTTACATAATACATTTTTGGGTTTGAGCATCCCATGCCACTATACTCTTTTTATATATAGTGTTCCCCACCAAGCTATTTGAGGACTGCCCTTCATATGAATTTATGAAAAATTGCGCTGATTATGTTAAATGCATCCATAGAAATACTCACAGACAGTCCTTGATAGAGATACTGTATAATAAATGTGGTAAATCCATCATTTTGAGGGTTTCAATCCTCTCCAGAGTGAGAGCAATATGTTCTGCCACTTGTTCAATAAATTAGTAATTTTATCTTGAACTGAAAAAAATATTAATTGAAACAGATTTTTGAAGTCGGTAATTATTTTTAAACTTAAGTATTTGATTAATAGATTTTTGCTTATTCAAATAATAGCTAGACAGGTGGGAGAACAGTATATGGTATATGGTATTTAGGTAGTATAGCACAGTGTTTTAAGGCTCTGAGCTGCAAATCTGGAGGCCTGGGTTTGAATCCCACAGCCCCCTTGCATATACTGTGTGACCCTGAACAAGTCACTTAACTTCCCTGTGCTCCCAGGTTGCACCTGTAAACAAGCTTTCAGATTAATGTGTCTCACCTGGTTAAACAATTGGAAAAAAAAACACCTTAAACTCACTCATTAATGCTGGAAATTATGTTTGTGGATTTGACATGAGAATTGGGATGTCAATCAGTGTAAGCATTGATTTATAAGCTGATAACCTTCCATCTAAATGTCTCAATTTTTTTTATTTTGACATATGATTTATAATACTGCCTCTAGAAGAATGATAAGCAGTAAAGGGGAGACAGGGCAGCCCTGTCTGACTCCACTGGACATTACAATTGATGGCGTAATGTGCTGATTTATTTTGAATCTTGCTGTTGGTGTACTATAGAAACACCTTATTATATTTAAGCAATAAACCACGACAGGGTGTTGGTGATGCTGGTTTTACCCACGCCTGGGCGTGGTTTGGTCACAGACAGGGCAGTGAGCTAAACTCGTCAGGCATGGGTAAAACCAGCATCACCAACACCCTGGAGTGGTTTATTGCAATTATACAAATGTTGTGTGTGGTAAAATGTGAATAGTAATTTAATTGTGATAATCTGTTCTGTGTAAAAAGTAAGGAAATAGTGGAATATCCTTCTATGCAAAAAAATAGTCCATACAGTGGGTTTGCTTGTAACATAAAGAAGTGTTTATTTTTTTGTGTTTTAACATTTGCGTTTAACTTTTACAGTGAAGCAGAACAGTAGTTATGAACAGATGTAGTTTAATATGTACTTTTAAGCAATAATATATATATTTTATTATTTTAGAAAAGTGTTGAATGATTAGGTATTATAATTTTAAAGCAATATTGTTATGAGGTTAAAGTTCAGTATAGTATTTTGCTTCTGTGGTCTGTTGCTTTAAGATGATTGTTTTTCTTAGCTGTCCGATGTCTGTGGGCTGTTGTCGTTTTGAGTAGTCTTAGGCTTGGGGTGGAGTGCAGGTATTTGTTTTAATCTGCAAAAGTAGAAAAAAAGATGTTAGTTTTAAAAAGTTTATTGAAATTTGTAGATTATGCTGGTTTTATGTTACCTTTGCATTATTTGTAGAAGAAATTTACAGTGCCATAATTGAACAGACCACCAAAGGTCGTTTGGTTTGATCCACGGTGTGTGGAGGTGCTGGCATGCTGGCTGGATCCGGTTGCGATGTTCACTTGGGAGCTCTGGTTATGGAGAGGTGTGTTTCTGTTTTCGTCATTCCTTGATGATTCAAAAAGAATTTTGGTGTTGGAAGAATTTGTTTCTGGAATTGGAGGCTGATTATGAGGTATTTCAGTTCTGGGGCTGTGCATTGTTGGTGATTCCATGTGTGAGATGACTGTTTCTTGCTGGTGTTTTGTGGTTAGGAAGGTGAGATTCGGGGGAGGGGTAGCAGTTTCCTGACGGTTGCCTTCTGATATGATGTTTCCCATTTTTGAAGTCATCCATGTTGGGCTTCCAGTAACTGCTAGTGAAGACTCACTTTTGTGCCCAGTTATTGCCATGATTTGGCGAGATTCCATTCCTGCATCGCTCAGTAATGTTACTGCAGTTGCTCTTAAACTGTGATTTGTGTAGATGTCTGGCAATTGGGCTTGCTTGCAGATCAGTGGCAACATTTTTCCCAGGTAGTTAATGCCCATTGGCTCGTTGTTGTACCATACTGGCATTTTTTCTAGGATATGGTTAGGAAGTCTTTTTGGGTGGAGGAATAATGCTGTGGGGTTTGGTGGCAGCTTGTTGAGATACTTTTTAAAACTTTTAACATGACATAGGGGGTCGTCAGGTTGCTCAAACATGCATCCTCTTGTGAGGTGGCGTGTGGGATCGTGTACTTTTATGGTTCTTTGTTTCTTCATTAAATGTTTTGTGACATATTGTAAGCCATTTTCAGCAATTTTTATTTCAAATGAATGTGTTGTGAATTGTCTGACTCCTTCATTGCCTCGTCTTGCGAAATGCAGTTGAATATCTAGCCAGACTTTTTGTACTAGCCCTTTTGCAGTTTGTGGGGAAACTGCATTAGAATGTCTAATGGTTGCTAGTTGGGATATGGTGAGTGCAGGGTGGTGTTGAGCAATGTCTTTTCCTGACTTTCGGTATTTTTTTACGACTGCTTTGAATATGCTGTTTGCAGTTGTGAAGTCTGGGTCAATCATTAAATTGAGCTGTCTGGCAATGGAGGGGTCATTTATGTATCTGTTGAGTCCGCAACTCAAACTGACAAAGCTGCTTAGTACATATTCTTCTCCTGATGTGTTTCTAACTGTACTGTAGTAGTTGCGTAGGATGTCATTTAATTGCTGGGCTGAGATATTTTTTAGATCTATTTCTATTTCCTTTTCTTTTGCCCAGTCTAGGAATACCTTAACTGCCCATCTGGTTTGCTTCTGTGTTGTTTCTTCATGTCTTTCTAGCTCCAGCATTGTCATTTGCTCACATGTGATGCTGTCATGACGGCGCTTTGTTTTTGTGTTAGGATTGGCTGGTGTGGGCCCTTTGAAGGGAAACACCGTGTTTGAATTCTCCTCTGCGGTAGTTGGACATGCTGCGAGCGGGCTGTGTGTGACGTTAACGCTGGGGATGAGAGGCAGAGGGACGAGCTTTCTTGGTGGCAGTTCGAATGATTTTTGAGGTACTGGATGTTTTTTTTTTATTTTCTTGTTATCGCTGTCTTCGGCTGTAGTTGGACGTGCTGCGAGCGGGCTGGTTGTCAAGTTTAGGTTGGGCATTTGAGGCAGAGCAACGGGCGTTTGTGGCGGCTGTGATGTTGCTTTTTCCGCCGATGGATTTTCCGTTTTTATTTCGCCGTTATCGCCGTCTTCAATTGCTTTAAATATTGCTTCCAGCTCTTCATTATCGATTAAATCAAAACTTGTTTAGAGGCTCATATTTTTTTTTGAACGATCGGATTTGGGGTTTTTTCGTACCGCGATGTACAATGGCAGCTTTTGGATTTATCAACGGGGGTCGGAGTGTTTTTAATTGGGTTGCAGCATGAGGTTGGCACAGCTGGCACTTTTTCCTGTTGGTAATGCTGTATTTTACAACGGGGTGATAGTGCCAGCTGGCCAATGAGGGATCTCCATTTTTTGATGCATTGTATAATTAGGAGTTTTTCTGACAAACCTGCCACTTTCAAACAGGTGTACTTTAATGGTTACTGTACTAAACTGAAGTCCTTTGTTGTATCAACAGCAAGAGTGAGGGCTTCTTTTTTTCTATATGGCTATTTTTCTCATGTCTCAGGCCCTGATGTAATCGTTTCTTATTAATTGAGGTATAATCCCTTGATTCCAATGTCTATAGAAACATAGAAATTGTCAGGATACAAGGACCGCTAGGCCCATCCAGTCTGCCCATAGTCCCTATACATTGTATGTGGCCACTGACCCTATGTGATAAATGGCTTTTCATCACTCTTTCCCCCTCAAACTTCCCTTGTGCCTGTCCCAGGAATGCTTAAACCCCTCCATTGTTCTTGCCCACACTACCTCCTGTGGCAGACTATTCCAAGGGTTGAATACCCTTTCTGTGTAGAAAAACATCCTCACATTACCTCTTAATCTTCCCCCTGCTGATTTCACATTGTGCCCCCTTGTTCCAGTACTTTTTCTACATAGGAAAAGGTCCCCCACCTGCACCATGAGTATGCCCTTGAAGTATTTGAAAGTTTTAGTCATGTCCCCCTCTGTCTCCTCACTTACAATGAGCACATATTGGGGTCCCTTGGTCTCTCTTCATATGTTATGTGGTGCAAGCCCTGCACCGTCTTTGTTGTCCTTCTCTGAATAGTCTCCATCGTATCTATGTCCTTGCACAGGTGTGGCCTCCAGAACTGCATGCAGTACTCCAGGTGAGGCCTTACCAATGTTTTATACAATGGCACCACCACCTCCCACCTCCTGCTAGTGATACTCCTGACTATGCCTACTGTCAATTTAAACTGGTTGATGTGGGAGAAATCTAAATAATTTTCTCGATCTGTTACGTATATATCTCAGCAGTTTCTAAAACAAAAATTAAAAATCCTCTAAACGCTCAAAGTTTCGGAAATAAATTTGATGAACTTGTACTAAGAGTAAAAAATGACAGTCCAGACATAATTGGCATTACGGAGACATGGTGGCCAAAAGATATTGCTTGGGATAAGTCTATTCCCTGTTATAGGCTATTTTATTTAAGCAGAACTAATCAGAAGGATGGGAGTATTGCACTATTTATTAATTTGTGTTTTAATGTGAGTAACATTTCAAATAAAATCAAGAATAAATCTAGTTCTGTTGAATCTCTTTGAACATAAAAAATCATAACAATAAAAACCTTTTAATAGGGCTCTGTTATTGGGCACCTGGCTCTGATAGATCAGTCTTGAATGAAATCATTGCAGAAATAGCAACAGCAGCAGATATAGGTAACATACATACATATATATATATATATATATATATATATATATATATATATAGGAGACTTAAATTTAAGTGACATTAATTGGGCAAATAAAACTGCAACATCTCAAACATCAAGAGACTTCTTACATGCTTGTGATGAACTGAATCTTGTATCTGTTTGCACCCTTTGCAAACTGTGTGAGAGGCCTTTCGGCACCATGCAATTCTGCTTAAAGTTGAACCAGCATAACATTCTGTGGTGATTTGCATATGCAGCCCATGATGCTTTGCATTGTGTGGGCATGTGTGATTTTGTATTTTCTTGAATCTTTTATAATATGTAACATCCCCAACGTGTGGGTCTAACATTCTGGATGTTGTCTTTGGTAGTGACCCTTTAAGCATTACCAATTGCAATATTTCAGTTCCTTTGGGAAGCAGTGACCATTTTGTGGTCACATTCAATCTAAGCATTGCGTTTCTACATTCAGCAAAAGTGACTGAAGTTTTTGCACTACATAAAGCTGATATAACTGTTTTAAATCATCTGGCCAACATTAACTGGGTTGATCTTTTAAATTCAAATGATATTGAAGATAAACAGAGTTGATTTAAAAAAAAAAATTCTTAAACACAGTTGATAAATTCATTCCAAAAATAGTCCTGTTTACATCTTAAATGGTTATCTAGTAAATTAAAGACAATTATTAAGAAGAAAAATAAATTGCTTAAGAAATATGCTGCCAACAAGTGTACAAGAACAATGTTAGCATTTAAAAATATTCAAAAGAAATGTAAAAAAGAAATTAGAAAGGCAAAACTGGATACAGAAAAATACATAGTAAAATGATGTTTAGTTATATTAACTCAACAAAAAACAAGAATGTAAAGTAGGTCTGTTACATACAGTATAAATGATATAGTTGTATCTCAGCCTAAGGAAATGGTAGATGTGTTCAATTCACATTTCTGCAAAGCATTCTGTAAAGCATCCTGTAACAGAGGTATTGACTTAGGCCCTTTTCATGGTAGTATAGATATTTCCCTTGACACCATTAAGAATAAACTGAATGAAATTGAAAAAGGTTCCTCCCCCAGTCTTGATGATATCTCAGGGGACATTGTATTATGAAAGAATATTTGTGTTTGCCTCTGAAGATAATATTTGAAAAAAGCTTAAATTCAGGCCTTGTACCATCTGATTGGAAGAGAGCAAATGTGATGCTTCTATTTTAAAAAGAAGAAAAAATTTCCCCTGACAACTATCATCCTGTCTTTCCCCTATTTTCGGTAAATTACTGGAAAGAATAATTAAGGATGAACTTGCATTATCCCTGGCAGCAATTGATCCTATCCAACATTGTTTTAATGGTCATTTATGTTCAACCAATTTAGTAAGTTTTTTTATAATTTTGTTAGTGAGAACCTTGACAAAAAAATTCCATGTGATGTAGTCATTTTGGATTTCAAAAAAAGCCTTTGATTCAGCACCTCACTGGGCTTTAATCCAAAAATTACAAACTCATAACATCAATCCCTTGTTTGTACATTGGATAGCCAATTGGTTGAAAGATCAAAAACAGAGTAGTTGTTAAAGGCCACAAATCTCCTTGGCAAATAGTTGAGAGTGGGGTCCCCCAAGGTTCAGTTTTGGCACCAGCTATTTTTCAAGTATTCATTTCCAATTTAGCAAACAACATTCAAAGTAAAATTTCAAAATATGTGGATGATTGTAAAATTGCTAATACTTGTAGTACTTCTGTTGATTCCAAAGCTATCCAAAGGGACTTAACTACTATAGAGGCCTGGTCCATCAGGTGGAATTTGCGGTTTAACACTTCTAAATGTTGTATTATACATTTTTGGTAAACATAATCCCAAAAATCAGTACTTTTTGTACAACGAAGAATTAGTTAACAAAGATTATGAGACCTTGACATCATTGCTGATTCAAGTTTAAATTTTGATCTTCATGTTACAAATGTCATTAGTAAAGCCAATAGAATTTGGTGGACAATCAAACATAATTTTACTTCTAGAGATCCATACATTCTATTATCAGTATATCGGGCCAATGTTGGACCGCATTTTGATTATGTCTAGCAACTATGGAGTCCTTTTAAGCAGAGACATAGTCAGAATAGAAAAACTGCAGAGCAGTGTTCCCATTGAGGCTGCAGATCTGGGGGTGCACTGCACCCTCTCCAAAAATGTTCAGGGGTACAAAATAAATTATAAGGGTTCATTCTACCATTTATAGAACATTTTTGTGGGGGTACATATACTTCAAGCAGAAGTAGGGGGTACAGTGTACCCCCTTCACACAGAAATGTACTTGAATTTCATAATTTGTACTTGAATCAAGTACAGATGGGGGTAAATGGGAACACTGCTGCAGAGTAACAAAATCAATTGCTCCTGATAAAACTGTTATCTATGAGGAAGGGCTATCAAAATTTTATCTAATGTTGCTGGAACAATGACAACTTAGAAGGGATCTTTTGCTCACATGGGGTATTATTCAGGATGCACATTTAACTCAAGATTGTGGACTAGATTTTAAACAAACATCTGTCAACACTAGGGGCCACCAGCTCCAACTGATAAGAAGTACATTTTATTCAAAACAAGGGCCTACTCCTTCTCGTAAAGAATTGTTGGACCATGGAATAAATTACCATTATCAGTTCTCATTAGTCAAAAGAAAAATCATTTAAAAATAGGTTGGATGGATTTTTGAGTTCAAATAAAAATGTAACCTATTATATGTAATTTTAGGAGCTCAATGGGCTTATAGCTTTTTTTGCTCCTTTCCTTAGTATGATCTTTAGTATGCATCCCAGCATGCCATTGGCCCTCCTTGACACTTTTGTGTATGGCTTTGATACCTTAAAGTCAGAGATGATACCACCTAAGTCCCTTTCCTCTTTGGTGACAGTCAGCTCCTCCCCCCAACCTGTGGCACTCCCCAGGGTTCCCTCTACCCAGGTGCATTATTTTGCACTTCTTGCCATATATCCCACCATCTTTCAAGCTTCTCCAGGTCCCCCTTCATTTTCTGCACCCCTTCTGGAGTATCCAGCCTGTTGCAGATCTTGGTGTCATCTGCAAACAGGCAGACCTTTCCTTCCAGCCCCTCTGCAATGTCACTAATGAAGACATTGAACAGGACTGGTCCTAGTACTGATCCCTGTATTACCCCACTGGTTACCCCCCTCTCCCCAGATTGTACCCCATTTACCACCACCCTCTGTCTCCTGTCTGTTAACCAGTTCCTAACCCAGTTCAACACCCTGTCTCCCATGCCCAGACTATCCATCTTGTTAATCAGCCTTCTATGTGGAACGGTGTCACAGGCTTTGCTGAAATCTAGGTAGGCAATGTCTACCACCCCTCCCTGATTTATTTCCCTAGTCAACCAATCAAAAAAATCTATTAGATTCATTTGACATGACCTTCCTGCTGTGAATCTGTGTTCCCTCAGATTCTGAGCACTGCTGGATTCCAGATGTGCCACTATACTTTCTTTCAGCAGTGTCCATGATCTTTCCCACCACTGAGGTGAGGCTGACTGCCTGTAGTTTCCACCTCCTCCCCTACTACCGCTTTTGTGCAGTGTTACTACATGTACCCTCCTCCAGTCCTCTAGAATGACACCTGTGTTGAGTGACTCTGTGAACAGAGCCACCAGAGGTGCTGCTAGTTCCCTTCACAGCTCCTTTAATATCTTGGGTGGATGTAATCTAGCCCCATGGCCTTATCCACCTCCAGCTTTGTGAGTTGTTCCAGAACTCCCTCCACTGTAAATGGACTGGTGTCCTCTTCTCCCCTCAATTGCCTCTGACATCCAACTGTGGTCCTTGACCCTCCTCCTCCTTAGTGAAAACTGAGCAGAAGTATTTGTTCAGTATTTCTGCCTTGTCCAGATCCCCATCCTTACACTCTCTCCCTTCTCCCCTTTAAGACACACAATCCCCCAATTTTTTCTTTCACTGATGTACCTATAAAATGCCTTATCCTCTTTATTTATAGACCATGCTAAGCCCTCTTCTGTCTGTGCTTTCACCCTCCTAACAGCCTTCCCTGCTTCCCTTAGACATTCAAGGTACCCCTCCCTGTCCTCCTCCCTTTGGCTCCCCTTATATTTCTTGAAACTCAGCCTTTTAGCCCTGACTTTGTCCCCCACCTCCTTGGAGAACCATAGTGTGTTCCTTCTTTTGCCTTTGGCCACTACCCTAACACATTGGTTTGTTATATCCACAATGGCTCATTTCAGTTTCTCCAATTGTTCTTCCACCCTCTCTATTACCTCTCCCTTCCCCAGGACTGCTTGTATACATCTACCCATTTCAGTGAAATCCACCCTCCTGAAATCTAATACTCTTGCCCTTGGGTGGCTTAATTGAGTGCATGTCTCCATGCTGAATCACACCATGTGGTGATCACTGGACCCTATATGCCCATCCACCTGTACTTCTTTGACTCTGTTCCGATTGGTCAATACCAAGTCCAGAATTGTCTTGTTCCTGGTTAGCTCATGAACCAGCTGCCTGAGTCCAACCCTCTGCATGGATTCCAGGATGGCTGTTCTTCTGGCCAAAACAGGCACATGGGTGGCCAAATCCACGTCTGGCATATTGAAATCCCCCAGTAGCAGGATTTTGACTTTATCTGCCATATCGTGTATGTTCTCCACTAGTTCCCTGTCTACATCCTCCCTCTGTACAATTAATTTAGCTGTAATCTTATAGTCTACATTGAGGATGGCTATTGGCTGATAACTCTCTGTGGATCGTGAATTTTTGTTCTTTTGTGGAGTGAGATTATCAAGGCTTTTAACAGCGATTTTTGGAATGTTACCATCCATGATTTATCTACTTAATAATTCCAACCATGGGAGCAGTAATTCCATAAATGTACAGTAAAACTATGGTGTTAAACATCTAGTCCCGGTATTTTGTGTTTTGGTTGCCTCCACTAACGCTCCTCCTGGGCCTTAAGAGCACCCTAGCACTCTTATCTCTTGTCTAACCTACTCCTCTGACGTGACCTATCAGCACTTCAGGTCACCACCCTACCTCACAACCTTTGCCACCTCTACCCCACCCATTCTGTATACTCTCCCCACTCCCTTACCACCCTCTAGCACCCTTACCACTATCCTCCTATCATCTCCTCTCATGCAACTCAGTAGGGCACCCTAATTTTGACTCAGGCAAATTACTTGCTGCCTATGATCCTAAATTTGGTGTTTTCACCATAGGAACTCTGTCTAAAAATGTACTACTGTATAACTGTATCTTGCTGTTACCCTGTCTAAAACATGTACTACTGTTTGGATGTGAAACCCATAAATGAGCAACTGCTCACGGGTGCAATCCAAGAACTCAATAAATAAAAAAAATAAATAAATATTATAGCATTTTCAGTTTCATTTGTAGTATAACAGTCCTTCTCAATGTGAACCCCAGGCAGTAATCTCTTTTTAATGTATGATTCTATTTCTTGCTTTATTCTCCCTTTGATGAGTCTTTAGATATCTTTCTTTAAAAGCACCCCCTATTTGTTGATCTCAGGAGACTATTTTATTTTCTGTTGCAATAATGCTTGCAGTATAGTCTTTTTCATTATGTTTTTTCAATATATGAGCCAAAAGTCTCCCACTTGTATCACTGTTGTGATAAAAAATAGTTTTATGAGTGCACATATTCCTTTATATTTGTTTATTAAAACTATCTTAATTGTATCTGTTTCACATACCTTATATTCTGACTGCCTTTATTACCCATTATTATTTTTGTCAATATCCTTTAGCTCCCTTTCTAGTAAGGATGTTTTATCATTTAACTGTCTTTGGCATTTTGTTTGAAAATGAAATGGCATGTCCCCTAACTAAAACCTTAAAAGTATCCTTTAATTGGACTATGTATGCCCTAGTGAGATAAAAGAACTGCTATTCATTTGTTTGTTTCTTTCATACCTTGAACTAAATCTTCATCTCTTAGTAAATCATATCAAATCTTCACTGTTGTGACTTTGTTTTATCTCTTGTTGGTATAGATAGGAACTGAACCATAGAGAAGGAGGAGGAGTTTGTGGAGTTGGGGGAGGGGCCTTAGACAAGTAGCACACACGGTAACCTTCTCGGAGGTGCTGCCTGTCTATGGCATAGGTGAGGCTAGGGTGCTCCACACCTTGGGATCCAAACAATGGTTGAAAATAATGGTGCAGAGTTCAGGGTTCTGGCTTCACTGTGGACTGGAGGTCCACCTGGAGGGATGCAGGCCTATACTGGCACAATGTTCTGCATCAGTCCAGGATCATAGGTGATAGGTTTAAATGCTTCATTGGAAAGCATTTAAACTAGCCAAGGGGGGAGGCACTGAAAAGAAGCAGGGAAATCCTAGCCTTTTCCCAAAAAATCAGGGTAGTTAGTGAGGTAAGCAGCAAGATAAAAGAAATCGACAGTGAGAAGGGCAGGGGTAAATGGAGAAAAAGGCAAAGGCATTAAGGACAGGGATAAGGCAAAAAGGGGTAAGGTCATTTTAAAAAATGGAGCGTAAATTAGCACCAATGCCCATAGTCTAGGTAACAAGCTCTTTGAACTGGTGGCCTTGATGGAAGAGGGGTGCCTGGATATCATGGCAGTCACAGAAACATAATACACAGAGAATCATGACTGGGATGTCAACATACCAGGGTACACAATCTACAGGAGGGGCAGAGAGGGTAGAAGAGGAGGGGGAGTAGCTCTCTACATAAGGGAAGAGATCAAAGCAATGGAACTAATGGGTAAATGGTGAGGAAAGGTGGGCAAGCAATGTGAGAAGGCAGGAAGGAGGGCTGATAGGATACTGGGATGCATAGGGAGAGGCATCAACAGTAGAAAACAAGAAGTTGTTATCCCTCTGTACAGACAGTTAGTGAGACCCCATCTGGAGGTGGTGGTGTGCAATTCTGGAGACCCCATCTCTGCAAAGACAGACAGAATGGAGGCTGTTCAGAGGAGGGTAACCAAAATGGTGCAGGGTCTGCACCAGAAGACATACAAGGAGAGACTAAGGCAGCTTAATATGTATACCCTTGAGGAAAGGAGGAAGAGCCATACAAAAGTGAGGGTACTGGACTTTAGGAGGGCTGACTTTGTCAAAATGGGAGAGTGCCTCAGAAAAGCACTAGTAAATGGGCAAGAAGGAGGGGCAGAGGAATGATTGAGAAACACCAAAACTGCCATCACAGAGGCAACAAGCCTTTGTGTGAAGCAAATAAACAAATCAAAATGAAAGAAAAAACACTATGGTTCTCAAAAGAGGTGGTGGGGAAGGTTAGGGAAAAAAATATAGCATTTAGGAAGTATAAGGAAACACAGAAGGGGCAGGACAGAGAACTGTACCAGTTAAAGCAGAAGGAAGCGGGTAAGGCAGTCAGTATAGCAAAGGCGCAAACCAAGGAAAAGAGAGCCAACTCTGTTAAAAAGGGGGATAAAACCTTTTATAGGTACATTAGGGACTGAATAAAGACCAAAGGAGGAATAGTGAGGCTTAATAAAGGGAGGGTGGGTGGGCAGAGAGGAGAGAGAAAATCAGAGATACCGAATGAATACTTCTGCTCAGTATTCACAAAAGAGGAGGAGGGGGAAATACCTAATCCAATCAATAGAAGCACTTTGGATGGGGGGGGGCTCAATACAAGTCCTTTCACAGAAGAAATGGTTCTAAAAGAACTCCTAAAACTGAAGGTGGACAAATCAATGGGACCTGATGGGATTCACCCCAGAATTCTAAAAGAACTAAGGGGAGAACTAGTGACACCACTGACTACCCTTTTTAACAAATCATAGGAGAATGGTGTGGTGCCTAAGGACTGGAGGAGGGCAGATGTGATTCCCCTTCACAAAAGTGGGAGCAAAGCAGAGGCAGAAAACTACAGACCTGTCAGTCTGACCTCAGTGATAGGGAAAATTATGGAATCACTTCTGAAAGAAAGAATTGTTGAGTACCTAGAGGCCAGTGGGGCACAGGACCCAAGGCAGCATGGATTCATAGCAGGAAGGACATGTCAGACAAATCTAATAGATTTCTTTGACTGGGTGACCAAAGTAGTAGACCAGGAAGAGGCTGTCGACATGGCCTACCTAGACTTTAGCAAGGCATTTGACACAGTCCCACACAACAGATTAATAAACAAATCAGCCAGCCTGGGAGTGGGTCCCAGGGTGACTGTCTGGCTAAAAAATTGGATGGACAACAGAACACAGAGGTAATAGTAAATTGAGTCCACTCCAAAGAAAGGGGGGTTACTAGTGAGGTACTGCAGGGTTCAGTACTGGATCCGGTCCTTTTTTAATGTCTTTTAAGTGACATTGCAGAGGCACTGGATGGAAAAGTATGCCCCTTTGCAGACAACACAAGGATCTGCAACAGGGTTGATACACAAGGGAGGGTGGAAAGGATGAGAAGGGACTCGGCAAGGTTGGAGGAATGCTCAAAAATATGGTAACTTAGATTTAATGCAAAGAAGTGCAAAGTAATGCACCTGGGAAACAAAAACCCTGGGGAAGAGTACACAATGGGGGGGCATATTAACATCAACAAAAATGGAAAGGGACCTAGGGGTAGTCCATATCAGATGACCTAAAGGTAAGCTTGCAATGTGAGAAGGCAGTAGGGATGGCTGGGGGGATCCTGGGATGCATAGGGAGAGGCATCACCAGTTGAAAACAGGAAGTTGTTATCCCTCTGTACAGACAGCTGGTGAGACCCCATCTGGAGTACATCATGCAGTTCCAGAGACCCCATCTCCACAATGACATAGACAGGATGGAGGCAGTCCAGAGAAGGACAACTAAAATGGAGCAAGGTCTGCAACAGAAGCCATATGAAGAAATTCTAAAGAATCTTAATATGTATACCCTTGAGGAAAGGAGGGAGAAGGGGGTCATGATAGAAACTTTCAAGTACCTCAAGGGAATTAACAAAGTCCAAGAGGGTAGCATCTTTCGGAAAAAGAGATGTTCAAGAACAAGGGAACGCAATCTGAAGAGAGAGGGGGACGGCTCAGGGGCAATGTGAGGAAGTATTTTTCTCACAGACAGGGTGGTGAACACATGGAACGACCTTCCTGAGGAGGTCATGGGGTCAAAAACAGTGGGGGAATTCAAGAATGCATGGGGCAGACATAAGGCAATTCTGGTGACGGGTAGGAAGAAGTAGGCTTTTGGTTAATTAGGATCTGCAGATTATCCAGTGGGTAGGGAAATGGGCAGACTAGGTGGGCCAAGTGGTTCTTATCTGCCATCAAAGTCTGTTTCTATGACTGAAATCAAAGTAGGGTTAATTTGTATTGAAACTGTATGCTGCAGCATGTTTTTGGGTCACAGCACATAGTCCAGAACCTGTCAATTTTGAATGATATGTATACTTTTTAATATCGGGGTTCAAAATACACCAGTTATCTATTAGATTTTGATCAATAACGAAGCATTTTAATACATAAGCAGTTTTTCTATCCTCCACTGAAGGGGGAGTTGTTTCATCTAATACAGGATCTAAATAGGCATTTAAATCAACACCCAAAGCATCACTCAAAACTAACAGGCCTTGTATAACATTGGAAATAAAATAAGCATATGATATAAAAGGGGTGCATAAAGAAACAAAAATATAAGCTGAACCATAGATCATAATAATGCAGCCCTGATCATCATTGTATTTGTTCTCAGAAGTAAATGGAATACTGTTCCTTATTAGGATAGCAGTACTTCTGTTCCTCCTGTTGCATGCTGTACCTTATACGTTTTCAGTTTCAGGACTTCTAAGTGTGTATCTTGGAGTAGAAATACATTTATACCTTTTTATTAGCATATGTAATATTGTTTTTCCTTTTTATAGCAGAATGAATGCCACTGGCATTCTATGTTGCCACATTGAAGGACACTGTTCCCATTTATTATTATTCTCATAAAAGAAAAGTTACCCATTTTTGGCCTTCACTAGATGACTAATCTTGACAATTGTTCTTGAAATGTTCATAGTTTTGCTTTCCCCCGTAACAAACACAAATTGTTCTAATGTGAGCTTTTGAACATATCCATCACCAAGCATATTAGCATCCATTCTACCAGATGCTAAAAACCTTGCCAGGAGATTCCCCTAAGGTTGCTAGCCAATTAAAATTCACATTTCTGCTTTCTGTGCATAAAAAAAAAGAATGATGGCAGTATGTTACTTTTGTTAGCCCACGCCTCTTGGAGGAAAGAAAGTCAATTTGCTTTTCAGAAAACCAATCCTTCAGTGCTCGCTTGCAAATACTAGAACAATTTATAATAGAAACTTTTCAGACAGGAAACATTTGCTAAACATTAAGGCCCAGATATTCAAAAGGGTTGCGCATGGCGCAGTGTTCTTGCGCCATGCGCAACCCACTGATGCACCCCGGCGTGATATTCAAAAGGGAAAAGTGTGCGGCACAAATCCCTATGTGCCGGAGCGCATCAGTAATGTATGCAGGTGCAAGTGGGGGGGGGGTGCCCATGCATACCCTGCACAGCCCGATATTCAGCCTGGGATGTGTAGAGCCATGCATGCGCAACCCCTACCTGCACCAGCACAAAGTTGATCCCCCCAAAAAAGGAACAACTGATGGCCACCCAAGGGTGAGCTGCCGCATTGCAGGGCACAACATGGCAGCTGCCACCTGTAGGTAGCCACCCGAGCTCCGGCTGCACCTGGCAGTGCACCCCCAAGCCTGATCACGGGCATCTGTAAAAATAGAAGAAGAATTCTGTCCAGTATCCCTGGTGGTCCAGTGGACCGCTGTCTGCCCGATCGCAGGCATTTGTAATAAAAAATGATTAATATGTCCAATATCCCTGGTGGTCCAGTGGACTGCTGTCTGCCCGATCGTGGGCATTTGTAATAAAAAATGAATAAATATGTCCAATATCCTTGGTGGTCCAGTGGACCTGCCCGCCCGATCGCGGGCTCAGTAATAACATTATATCTCCAAACTCCCTGGTGCTCCAGTGGACCTGCCCACCCGATCGCGGGCTCAGTAATAAAATTATATCCCCAATACCCTGTGTCCAGTGGACCCCCCACCCCACCCGCCACTGAATCCACCGCCCGCCCCCCAGTCAGCGGGCGGCAGCAGCACCCCACCCGCCTGCCGCCCACCGCCTGCTGACTGACACCATCGGTGGGGCTGTCGCCACTGGTCCACAGCATGAGCCAATGGGTGTGCAGCCCATACCATATACATTCCAGATATGTGAATGGGATCCCATTCACAGATCCTGGATATGTGTAGTACTGTAGGCTGCTGCGCCCATTGTCTCACGCTGTGGACCAATGGGCGACTAGCCTACTGACGGTGTCAGTCGGCGGACGGCGGGCGGCAGGCAGGTGGCTGTTGCCGCCGGCCACTGGGGAGCGGATGGTGGCATTCAGTGGCGGGTGGAGGTCCACTAGACCACCAGGGATATTGGGGATATAATTGTATTACTGAGCCGGCGACATTGCAGTTCCACTGAGCACCAGAGATTTTGGGGATATAATTTTATTACTAAGCCCGCGATTGGGTGGGCGGGTCCACTGGATCACCAGAAATTTTGGGGATATAAGTATTTTACTGAGCCCGCAATTGGGTGGGCAGCGGTCCACTGGACCACCAGGGATATTGGACAGATTTATTTATTACAAATACCCGCGATTGGGCAGACAGCGGTCCACTGGACCACCAGGGATTTGTGTTTTCCATTTTCTTTACTGCAGCCCACGATCAGGCTGTGCAGCACATTGCTGGCTGCAGGGGGTGTCGGTCCCCGACGGTTACTGCCTGACAGGGCGCCAGGTGCAAGTGGTCAGGGATTGGCATACCTGCATGCAAATGGGGCCATAATGACATGCAAATGGCCCCATTTGGGCCTTGCATACATTATGGCCCCATTTGCATGTCAAGTTTTGAATATCACGGTTGCTGTGCATAGCACAATGGAACTTGCGCTAGCGCATCCCCATGCTCCACTCTGGCCACTTGCGCTGGCGCAGTGCCACTGCGCCATGCACACTGTGGGTGGCCAGGGTGTGATATTCAACGATGCTGTGCCATGGCGCAGCTCCGTTGAATATCGCCCAGTCCACACCCCTGCACAGCCAAGTTGCGCTGCACCCAAGCTTGCGCCACAGCCTGGTGCTGTTTGAATATCTGGGCCTATGTTTTTATGACATATACTGTAGATGTACTTTGAACTGGATAATAAATATCTTTCTCAAGACTCAGTCATTTGTTACTCATTAAAGCAGAGAGTCTATGTTAAAAAACATTAATATATTTTTTTGCTTCTTGTGGTGAATTGTAGATCAGGATTTGATCATGCATATTAACCCTTAGTCATGCTGGGAAAAGCATTGAAGTTTTGAAGTTATTTTTTCATAAGAAACTACACACATTGTCAAATATCTTCCTTCATGTTACCATTTTGTAAGGTAGGTCATAATATACGGAAACCATTACACCTTTGATAGTCAGTCTCTTTCCTGTGGACTGCCTTCATTAAATTGTTTTTATCAGATAAACACATAGGGCTCAATTTTCAAAGCATCTTATTGCCCTGCGCCCCAGGTGCACCAAAGATATGGCATATGGGGCTTACGGCAATCCCCCAGCCAGTTGTCGAGCGATTCAACTCGTGTGTCAGGTGCCACAAATTAGACAAAACTTTTCTGTGTAGCTTATGGCATTAGTGGACTATTTTTACAGAGTTTGTGCCACATATTTGAGGCAAACTGCTGTAAAATGAGGAAACTGTTACAGTTTTGCCCGAGATTTGAAAATTGGGCACACACTCTCTATCAAGTTCCATATCAATTTTCTCCACAGGCACATCCAAATAGGTAGACAGTGCACATTTCAATGTGCCACTTAAAGCTGAGTCAGAGTCCAAGGCTTCTGGCAGGCCTAATACACAGGCATTTGTGCTTCATTCATGGGCTTCATAGTCTGTTGATTTTGTTTGAACATCTTTAGTACTCCTCTCACTCTCTACAGAAGATCTTTTCATACTGAGTTCGTCTCATTCTAAAGTAGAAATTCTTGCTTGCATCTTTCTTTTCCTCAATTCATTTAATACCTTTGTTCATCTCTTGCATTTTATTTATTTTGCCATGTTTGATTGTAACTCTTTCATTGGTGAAAGTTCTTTTTTAGTTCTAATATTACATTTAGCATTGCCCCAGTCCATGCTCTTGGTCCCATTCCCATGCCTGTCCTTGTTGTTGTAATTGCTCTTGTTCTTGATTTTTAGTGTTTTTATTTCAGTTTTTATTTTTATTTTTGTATTTTATTTATTTCAATATCTTCTTGCTCGTTTTCTTGTTTGTGACTCTTTGGTTTCTATTGGCTGTCCTGTTTATAGTCTTCTGTTTGCTTTTGTACATTTTGCGTTATCTGAGTTTCCTGTCTTTGCATATTTACTTCTTCTTTCTGAGTTATGGCATTGCTTATCTCCCTCTGGCCATATAATGGAGTAGGCTGAATTTCTACTTCTTGTACCATTCGTGGGAGTTGTACTTTGTACTGCTCCCGCCTACTTTTCCTGCACATTTTGCATTAATGGCCCTCCTGCTTTGCTGTTGGCATCAAATAAGTTTTGAATGCTGGCTTAGTGATGCTGAGGGTTGAGGCACTGGACGCAATACCTTGCACCACACTGGTGACCCGGGTTGGGGAATGAGCTCAGGCTAACGGGGGTGAGCAGGGGAGGGAAGGGATTGAGCATCTGGAGGACTGCTCTCCCTTCCCGGGGAGGGTTCTGGGGTATGCACCACTCCTGGGCAGCCCCTGACAGTAATCAGGGACAGCACAAGGAACTTGCAACGCATGCAGATGCAGGGATGGTGCTATGGCAGACATCGGCATGTAAAAGTGCCCCTCATGTCATTGCACATCAGAGCTCCAGGGGCAACCTGTAAAAGTGAAAAACCCTCCCTTGGTCTAGGGAGGCAATGAGGGGTCTAGTGGACTGCACCCACATCCCAAGCACTAGACCAAATCTCCGGCTGGCAGAGTCCCTCACCAGACAGACCCTCTAATTCTCAGAAAGGCCATCAGGTAGGAGAGGTGGGCCCTCCCATGGGGGTGATCCAGGGGGCTGGAAAGTCCAGTTGGGGTGGTACTGGAAGAGAGGAGGCTTCAGGCAGGGGAGTAGACGCTTCAGCCCAATTGACCACCTCTGAGAGATGCCCTGACTCACCCTGGGGGTGAATAAAGAAAGTTTAAAAAAAAAAGTTTTGAATTACTTTTAATGAGTTTTCTCTTGCAGAAAGTGTGCTGTAGAAGGCTTTGGACTTGTTCTACCACTATCGCTGCAGCTATGATTTTCAAACACTGTATGCCATATCTTTTCTTTCACAACATGTCTGAATGCTCCACTCTGTCCTCTTCTTTACATATGTTGGATATAATACTACAGTTTGTATATATTTTATAGTATATTATTTTTATAGTTTGTACAGTTTGTACAGTTTGGGAGGCAGTTTAGTGCAATGGTTTAAGGCTCTGAGCTGCAAATCTGGTGACATCCAGCAGACCAGACCTGGGTTTGAATCCCACAGCTTCCACTTGCATACTGTGTGACCCTGAGCAAGTCACTTAACTTCCCTGTGCTCCTAGGTTGCACCTGTAAAAAAGCTTTCAGCTTAGTATGCTACTCCTGGTTAAACAACTAAAAAAAAAATACAGTTTGTGTCTTCTTCTGGATATACCAATGGCACATTTGTTGCCAAACATAGCCAGATACTGCCTGAAATATCTGTGATAACTCTAGAGAAATTTCTTGCCTTGCTGCAGTGCCACTGTGGGCCATCAGAGAGAATCTCTTTAGATATATCATGAAATATCTGAATGTATCTGTGGCTGCAACTAACAGCAGAGTTATGCAGAGTGTTTTGTTTGTTCTGTGTGCCAACTTCGCACATCTCTACTCAATTGCTTCCACCTGGTCTGATTCATCAGGCATCTGGACATCACTTGTTATTGCTCATATTTGAGAAGGTTAGTTGTAGCGCTGACTTTGTGGCAATAGGAACTACAAATTTATGTTCTCGGAACACTGTCAGTATCACTGAGGGATTTCTCAGTTCTTGATAGCAGTGTACAGTGTTGGTCTCAGTGTCTGCATCAGCAGAGGTTAGCCCATTCAGTTTCAGCAGGCTTTGTCCTTTGTGATTTGGGCTAGTTAATGGACTCAGTTTTGTTGAAACCTGTGCCAACAACAACTCTACCCAAGGACCAGTCAGTGAGAAGGAACTCCTGATTGTTGGCACTGTAGGTACCATACAGTTGAGAGGCTGATTCTTGCTTCTTACACCTTGCACACGTTGTTTTTAGTGTGGGTAGGTAAAGAGCCCTACATTTTGCTGAAGGAGTGCAAGGGGCTTGCTCTGACTCTCTTTAGGACACAGGAGCAGGTCTCTGTCAATGGGCTAGTGTGCCATTGCTACTGAAATACAGAGGAAGTTTTAAATAGCATAAGCAATTACTTGCATTGCATGTGGGGTGTCATGTCTAACTTCCCACAACCCATCCTCCAACATGCATCACCTTGCATTTCTTTACACAGCAATGCAAATGTCAGAACTTTATTTCTACTGTTGCTCTACATCCCACCACAACTCCCTGGCCATTATCCACTCTTCCGCAATGTTTCGTGTCATCCACAAGGAAACACATCTGTTCCTTAGTACCCTCTCCTGTGCAGCTAAGAAACACATTGACCAGGACTGGTCCTATGACCAACCCCTATGGCACCCCACCCATGATCCCTCTTGTCTCCCATTGTTTTCCTTTGATCACAATCCTTTGCTGACTTTCCTTCAACCAGTTTCCCACCTAAGCAATCAGTCCTTCCCCAGCCCCTAGTCCTCCAGTAGGCTTCTGTGTGACTCAGTCAAGGCACCCCATTGAATGCTTCTGCCTGGCATATTCCACCCAACTCCTCCTTCTTTAACCTGACGATTCCCCTTTGTCATTCTTTTTGTCCTTAACATATATATAAACTACAGTATAGCACAGCTCTCTGAAAGACCAATTATGTAAATAGTGATGTTTGTTGTATGCCCTTGCAGCCTGAACAGTGCAGTTGTAATTTTCTGTAGTGATTTACTGATGACTGTAACAGGAGACAGTACAGCACAGTGGTTTAAGGCTCTGAGCTAAAAATCTGGAGACCTGGGCTTGAATACCACAGCCCCACTTGCATACTGTGTGACCCTGAGCAAGTCACTTAACTTCCTTGTGCTCCCAGGTCACACCAGTAAACAAGCTTTCAACTTAGTGTGTCTCTTCTGGTAAAATAACAAAAAAAAAATTACAGCTGCAGGATCCTTTTATTTTTAAAACCCCAGTCCAATTAACCATTCAGCAATCAATGAGCCAGAACTGTGATGCAGCAGAAATTAATATTTTAATCACACACTATAAACTACCGTGGTCGAAGATGTCTCATGATCTCCCATTTACAGACAGTGATGATCCCAGATCTTCTAATTTATCCAGTTTTGTAAAGTGAAAAGGGAATTCTCTTAAAAATCTTCCAGTTTCATCCCCTGCAGTGCCAATGAGAAATGCAATATATACACTGCCACACAGGGTCATTATGATGTTAGACATATTCCAAGATGGAGGTCATCCCAACCCCTAAGCTACAAGCATTGAAAGGTCTCTCTGAAAACAAAAGATACTGGAAGCAATTAGAAAAGCAGTCCAGCATGGAGGCTGAGCACTGAATTGCAAGACCAGAGATCACAGGTTTAAATTCCACCACAGCCACTGACCCATGGTATGAAACTAAGCAAGTCAGTTGAACTCCTTGGGCTTCCATCTCTCCCAGCTCTTAAACTGGTTAGAGGTAGGACCCCACTAAACTGAGATGCTGTGACTCAGTTGGGCTGTACTCAACTATGGGCCTGGTTGGGATCAAGCCCCACTGAGCCTGTGCATGACTACAGAGATGGACATTAGGCTCCATGATGGACAGGGGCAAGGGGTCATAATGTCACAAACACCAACATGCACATCACAACCGCACAGCAGCGAACAGCATGAAAACACGCTAGACAGTTGTCCATTTATTTAGTGGGGGGCTTCACCCCCACATCCCCCTACACCCCCAGGCTTATCAACTCTGAGGGGGTGTGGACTTGGGGGCAAGAAAAATAAGTGAAAGATTCCAGAATCGGTAATGAAACCCCATTCCCCAACCCATTCACTGCAGGGTCATGATGCTCTAGCCACTCCACCATGGGAGAGACTCGCCCAAGCACCCAACCGGCAGTGTTCATAACCACTTCCCCCTTCATGGTGAATGACTGGGGATAATGATACTTTTGTATCACTGTAATTCCCTGATGCTCGAAAGGCATATGTGCTACTCACAGCACGGTCATGCTGTGTACAGTTTTCTCCACGCAGATATCACCCTACCATGGAGAGGTATTAACAACTTTTCTTTGCCTCTAAACTTTACTCACCACATAAATGCATGAAGAGTAAGTAGCCACCCTGTACTGGGATCTCTGAAGCTGGTTTTAATGTATTGCAGGGCATACCAGATGTTAAATATCAACTTCAACAGTCTCTAAGGGATAAGCCCTGATGACACTGAGTTTCTTCTGCTGGACTATCCACATAAGATCCACAGAGTTTTTTCTGTTTTTTTTTAAAGATTTTGGAAATGTAAGTCCAAATTAGTCTTAGAATAAAGAGAACACAATGCAAATCCAACAAAAATAAAGCCTACAATTCAGAGCCAGACCGCACTTCAGCGTAACTTGTTGCTGCTGATTAAAATGGAATACTCTGGTATCAACCAGAATTTTGGTAAACACTAACCACTATAGCCCTAGAAACTGCTGCCACAGCCAACAGGGGCTGGGAATGAGGAAGGGAAACCCAGACTTTTTAAAATATGTAGAAATGGCTATGGATCCCAAGAGATCTAGCTCCTTGCCAGCAGGAGACGTAATTAGCCATAGGAAAAACAGATCTTTATTTTAAGAAATAGAATTAGGCACAGAGCCCAACTGAAACCTCCCCTCATTGATGGGGGGGGGGGAGGTAGTGGGAGCTGGGGAGAGAGAAATGGTTAAAACTGGTGAGGGAAACCAGCTTTTTTTTAAATGCTAAAGAGATCTGGGAAGGGGAAGGAAAAGGGGAGCAGAGAAAAAGCTTAAGCTAATGATCAATTTCAGTCTATTATAGTTCAAATTAAATATGATGAAGAGATCTCTCTCTCTCTCTCTCTCCCTCTCTCCCTCTCTCTCTCTCTCTCTCCCTCCCTCCCCCTCTCGGCTTCCTTCTGCCCAGAAAAGTGATCAAAATCCTGACTTGGATAAAACCAAAGAAAAAATTTGCAAAATTGAATAAATAGATAACCAGACAGTTATTAGTGCTAATGTTTCTTAGTCTAACATCCACATGAAATGTAAAATATTGATACAAGGAACTCAGAAATGTGATGCTCATGAAAAGATGTTAAAATTAAAACAAAAACATCTTCAAAAAGGACTATGAAACAATTGATTCCCTTGGTAAATTATTCATGTATTTCATTGTTGATGAATTCAGTTTAAGAATCCTAGGAAACATAGCATTTGTTATGATAAATAAACTGAGTAAAGATCGAGAATCTGGTACAGTCTTAACTATATCAAATTTCACACTTATTGTGGAAGAAAACTATAGAAAAAATTAGACTGCAGTAACCAGGAATAATGATAGAACCATTTGGTCCTTTAATAACAGTCTTTCCAAAAATAGTTAAAAATGGATTAGGTAACGGCCAAGCTCAGGAGAATGCTCATTGAATTTACATTAAGAAAACCAACAGAGCATGAACCCAGTGTTATGCATACCAATGAGGTGTTGGGCATCCACTGTGGATGCAGAAGGTAATCGATTCAGTTTCTGTTTAGCTGCTTTCCTTTTCTCTGCAACTCCCATTATGCCATGTATAGCTATCAATATGCAGCAGTAAAACTTAATAAACCACTGCAATATGGAAAAGGTAAGATTTGATAGCAGAGTGTGCAATAAAACTCAAAGCACTAAGAGCATCGGAAAGAATGATGCTGGGGTTCAGAAAAGTGAGGGAAAGAAGGATACTGTGACAGAACTCAAGAAGATGAAGGATGTAAACTTTATTTTATTGACTGATTTTGATAACCAGATTGGTACACTTGCACCAAGGTGCCTTTCTAGGTATGACCTGGACACTGAAGAGCACAAGTCAAAACAGTGGAACATGTTACAAGTTTACACGTTACATGATACTTAATAAAATTACATGGTGTGGGGAGTATAAACATACAAGCCCGTGCAAATAACCATCATAGGTCAGAGAGTATAGAAGTGTAAACAATACATAATAAAGTCACATGGTGCATGATTGTAAACATTCAGGCACGTGCAATGGACCAGCATAGACTAGTAAGTTATACAAAACAGGTGCAAACATCAGCCTGTTGCAGCTGTTCTTTCATTGTAGCAGAGAACGCTTTAGGGGTAGGAACTATTCTAATTTAGGGTGGAATGGTGTTCCAGAAGGTCACTATTCTATAGTGACCCATACCCATTTCCATGAATGGCACTTGCTACAAGGATCCCCCACAGCAGCTGGAACACAGGGTCGAGAGGGCAGCAGTCGGTACTCACCTCAGTCCCGGATGTCAGACAACCAGCCACAAGGATCCCTGCAGCAACTGGAATGCAGGGTCAAGAGGGCAGGAGTCAATGCTCTTTCCCCCCAGTCCTGGATGTCAGACAACCAGCCATGAGGACCCCTGCAGCAGCTGCAACACAGGGTCAAGAGGACAGTGGCCGGTGCTGTCCCCCCCCAGTACCGAATGCCAGGCAACCAACCACAAGGACCCCTGCAGCAGTTGGAACAGAGGATTGAGAAGGTAGTGGTCAGTGCTCTCCACCCTCCTCAGTCCCAGGCATCAGACAACAAGCCAGAAGAACCCCCACAGCAGCTGGAACACAGGGTAGAGAAGGCAGTGGTTGGTGCTCTCCCCCTCCCAAGTCTGGACACCAGACAACCAGTCACAAGGACCCCTGCAGCAGCTGGAACACAGGGTCGAGAAGGCAGTGGTTGGTGCTCTCCCCCTCCCAAGTCTGGACACCAGACAACCAGTCACAAGGACCCCTGCAGCAGCTGGAACACAGGGTCGAGAAGGCAGCAGTCAGTGCCCTTCCCTCCCCCTCAGTCCCAGACACCAGACAACCAGGTGGGATTTCAGGGCTTTGGCGTTAGGTGCCGTCTTTAAAGTGCTGCTCCATGTAGGTGGAAAATCTTTTCCTGACCTCCGATTACAGCTGATTGTTTTTTTTGCACCTCAGGAATATTCTACTGATTACTGCTTAGATGCAGAGGACTTTAAGTGATCACAGCCTTATTTTTAGCATGAATTGTTGTGTGATGCACTTTATTAATTATATTCTGTAATTGTACTTATGTAGTTCATTTTGGGGCTCCTTTTTATGCTGGCTTGAGACACAGGGAGCTACTCTCTTTAGCATCTACTAATTGCAACACATCCTGTACTGCTCTGCTATTTTATTGTTATTCTTTGTCAACTGGGCTGTTTTTGTTTCTCTGTGGTTGCTCCTTCCCTGACCTTAGCCTCTGTGGCAGTACCTGCCTGCTATGGGAATTTTACCCTTCTGCTCCCTCTCTCCCCTTCAGCTTTCATATCACCTTCCTCCCCCTACTTACCTCCAATAACTCCATCTTCTATCCTGCCTCAGCCACATGGACCCCCACAGCAGCTGGAACATAGGGTCAAGAGGGCAGCAGTTGGTGTCCCCCCCCAGTCCTAGATGCTAGACAACCAGGTGGGGTTTCAGGACTTTGATGTTAGGCACCATCTTTGAAGTGCTGCTTCACACAGGTGGCCAGTGCTACGGTACATTCTTCCCACCCACCAGAGGTTGTGCTTGTTTTATATCCTCAGGTAGAAGCAATCAGCTCACTTTTACATCCCCCTCACTAAGCAACCCATGGTCTCTCCTTCGCTCCCTGCCCCATCTCATTGACTCCTCTTCCCTAAGCAAACTTGGTCTCTTCCACTTCCCCCCATGGTAACTTTGATTGTTAAATAGTTTCACCTCACACCCTCCCCTGCCCTACTCCAAACCACTGTGCACTTATCATTAACCCAAGCAGCTTCTTGCACTCTGCCCCTTCTCTTATATTTGTCCTGTCCAATACCCTGCCTTATTAGGTGGCTACTTTGTGTCCTTCTGCCTTTAGTTTCTGGTTGAGGTGAGTTTCAAACCCAGATCGCTGGCCATCCATAGCCTACTGCCTTGGCCACTAGGCTATTCTGCTTGTTAGAGTTCCAAGTAGGAGTGAGTTACAAGTATACTTCATTTAACCCTTCCCCCAGCTCTTGGTGCATCCCTTGCTACCCCCCACCCTTTGACAATTCCCTCGCTTCACTGCTTAGCTCCATCTCCCTGCTCTGGTAGACCTCACCTTATTAGTGAACTGCTCTTGACTTCCACCAGATGGCACTACCACACTTCACACACAATCTTTTACTTTACACTGTGGCGAAGATGCCCCCCTAACCATGACCACCCTTACACTGCAGTGCATGCTACTTTTTGGATTATGCTGCACAAATCAAGAGTCCAAGAATCCAACTAAAAATTCCCCACTCCTTAATCCGACCCACCCCTATGTAGACAGCCACCAAATGGCAAACATTAATTAACCAGATATTACAATACAATGATGGCAAGCCACAGACCATCTGTGCAGGAGCCCTTACACTATGCTGCCTCTTCCTCTCCTCAAAGCCCTTTGACCTAAACCAGGGCATTACCCTTGTAAATAACTGTAGTAAGCCATGCCACACCATTACCATGAAAACAAAATTGTACAGAACAAAAAAATGCCTTATAATCCTGTTGCTTTGTTCCAGCAATGTGGAACTAAATCCTGGACCAAAGACTTCTAAGCCTGGACATACTGCCAGTCTCCATTCCCCAACCAACCTCTCCTTTGTAAAAGGGCTCAAAATGATGTTAACCAAAGCCTCCCCAGCAAACTAGACCTTATTCAGTCCTGGGTATCTCACACCACCTCAGATGTACTAGTCATAACTGAGACATGGTTAAAAGCCTCTTTGCTTAACCATGAAATAACCCTCCCCACTTTTAATACCTTCAGATAAGACAGATTGTCGACAGGGGGTGGACTTGTCATCTCCATTATGGATCATCTATTAGCCACTGAACTTACTGTAGCTCATATTCTATGTCTAAGGATTTTGAACGCGTAGCTATTAAGATTGCTCTGTCCAACTCAGAGACCATAAACCTCATTGGCTGCTACAGACCTCCCTCCCGAGGCTTACATCTTCTGACTCACCTATGCTCCATACTAGTATCCCACATAAACAAAACCATAATACTTGGCAATGTAAATTTAGACTAGAGCAGTAGCAGTAACAAGTCAAACCCATTAAAATCCTTGTGTGATGAGACTGGCCTTACCCAAATTATCCCAGAGGTAAGAAAGACCCAACACCAAAAATCCTGATAAAAGCACTAGACCTCATCCTAAACAAGCATTTGTCAATGCTGAATGATGTCTTGCTGGCATTGGTAGTGCAGGAGTTAGAGAGATGGCTGTGAAGTATTGAACTGATGCCAACCTCACCCCCACCCTGCAGAGACTGAGAGGCGTTGGGGTGTGCCTTTGGGTCATCGGCCATAATGCTCATGCCATTTCACCTCACCCTACCCTGAAGAAACTGACAAGTGTCACAGTGTGCCTTGGTGTCTTCGGCCTTACGCTCAACCCATTCCATAAGAAAATGCGCTGAGATGGGTGCAGTATAAGAGAATGATGTGAACTTTGGGGCTGAAGACTCAATGGTACACCTCGATGCCAGTCATTGGCTGCAGGATGGGATGGGGGTGGAATGGCATGAGTATTATAGCCGACGATCCCAAGTCACACCCCTGACACCTGTCAGTCTCTACAGGGTGGGGCGTTATGGTTGGAAACCCTAACACCCCAACCATTTGTTGGTATTTTCACTCCAAATTTTCAACATGGGCTTTTTGTGATAACACCTCATGAACAGTGGCACTATCAGTTTGTTAGCTGAAAGATGATTTTGCACAGTGGCTGTGCCATTTGGCTCCACCGGTGCAAAAACACATTTTGGGCAGGATGTGAAAAATGACAGCTGTACTGTTCATGAGGAGGTGTAAAAAATGGAAAAGTTGAAAATCTGGAGTGAAAATATGAAAAATTGGTGAAGTAACGAGCGTCCATAGAAACTGCACAACACATGCCCGTAACACAATTATTTTTCGGGATTTTTGTAACCAACTTTTCAACATAGGCATTTTGGGACCTTAGCTCATGAACAGTGCACTGTGATTTTGTTAATCTGTCCTGAAAATTGATTTCCTACAGTGTTTGCGCCATGGTTTTCTTTATTTACAGGTAAAATAAAAAAAAATGTTGGGCACACTGGGGTGGGCTCCCAGTGTGCCCCATAAGTTTTTTGGGGGGACTGATGCCAACAGGGATTGTGCCCCCCATCGGCAAAGAAAGTGTGTGGGTGGGGGAACATGATGCCGACGTGGATTGGGCCCCCATCAGCAAAGAAACTGTGTGTGTGTGGGGGGGGGCATACCGACATGGGAACTGGCTACCCCGATGCTGGTTTTGCAGGGATTGTGTGTGATGGGCAGTAGGAGCCACCATATTTACTGAAATGTTTCACCAGGAAAGGCACATAATGGAGCCTTGTCATCTGACGCTCCAGTGAGGTAACTGCACCTCACTGGAGTGGCAGATTTCTTTCAGGGCTTTGGCACTCTTTGAAGTTTTGCATCAGCGCTGGCATGCTCACTAATTGGGGGCTGAGGGACGCACCCACTAAAGTGTTCCATGCATTGGCCAACACTGACACGCCTCTGAAATGTGCTACTACCACAAGCTGTTGCTTGAACCTGCACAAGACAACATACAAACAAGACCCATAAAATGACCCATACTGGTGTTTTCCACAATGATTTTAGCAATCACAACATAGTGGTCTGTGTAAGGGGTAATGGGCACCAACCTCAGGCAAGAACCTTATTCAAACAGAGCTTTAGTAAATTCTACCCATCCAACTTCCTGGCAGATCTGGCCTACGTGAAGTGGCAAGATTTTTATCTGGCCAAATCCTTCAATGGTGCACACTTCCATTTCTATAACACACTTAGTGGCATCATTGACAAGCATGCTCCACCCACTAAGCTTAGAGTAAAAAGTAAACCCAACCCCTGTTCCCAAAAGATGTAAAAAAAAAAAAAGCTCTCTATGCTGAAGATAAGCTCTGGACATTAACAAGTACAACCAAAAATGACACTGATTGGCTCGCTTTTAGGAGGGCAAGAAATGTATGTACCTTTCTCATAAGAACCATTAAATCCAAGTTCTACCTAGAAATCCTTTAAGCCACAAAAACAGTCCAACCTGGCTTTGGCATACACTAAAGAAAACTGAAAGCTGTAACTCATCCCCTTCAGTGCCTACAAAAATTACCTCACATGGCTCAGCATTCACAGACCATCACACTTCTGTATACTAGGAAAACTAAATGACCATTTTGCAACCACTGGCCTTTGACAATTCCCCAGCTGCCAAAGTCCATATCCTGGACAACACTTATAACTTAACCCCTGGGACCCGACCCTTGACAACTTCTCCTTCAGTCCCATCACATACAAGCAAGTCAAGGACTTACTATTGACATGGGACACCAAGAAAAGCGCAGATGCAGATACCATTGATCCATTGTTTCTTAAATTAGGGTATCAGTACCTCACTACACCCATAGCACACCTGTTCCACCTGTCCCTCATCCAAGGAGAACTCCCATAATTATGGAAAACTGCACACATTAACCCTCTTTTTAAATTGGGGAACCCCTGTGACCTCAACAATTACTGACCCACCTCCATTCTCCCCACTTTAGTCAAACTCTTAGAGAAAATTGTAAACTCAGTTAAGGGATCACCTTGAAAACTTGAACCGTAATCAACCCCCTTCATTTAGGTTTCAGGCCTAAGCACAGCACAATCACAGTCTTGGCCAAAGTCATGGATGACTGGCTTACAGTGCTTGACTGAAAAAACACGTGGCAGTTTTTCTTGACCTCAGCAAGTCCTTTGATATGGTAGATCGCAGTATACTGCTACAAATTTTAGCCAACACAGGGATGCATGAAATGATTTTCTTCATATCTGTTAAACAGAAAACAGCAGGTAAAAGTGGATGGGGGCTTCTTCTTCCTCTCCAGTCTTACTTGAGGGGTCCCACAGGGATCCATCCTGGGCCCATTACTTCTCACGATTTACATCAATAAAATAAACCTTAATATGAACAATGCCAAACTTCACTTCGTCGCCAATGACACCATGCTATACATATCTAAGCCATCTTTACCCTCTGTCTGTACTGATCTCCAGTCAGATTTCAGCAAACTGCAATTAAATCTTTATCAGGCCAAACTCCTCCTCTATGCCAAAAAAACAACATGATGTTCTTCTCTCCCAAAATCCGCACATCCCAAGAACCCCCATCACAGTCCCCACCATCTCCCTCAAAGTACTAGACAAATTTAAATATTACGGTATGTGGCTCAACCATCAACTCTTCTATACATCTCAGACTGAGACCTTCTGCAAAAAGCTAAAAGCTGGACTAGGATCCTTCTACCAGAATAAGAATCTCTTTTCCCTTGACATAAGGAAGACACTATTTCAAGCCACCTCCTTACCCTAATAGACTATGCTGGCATTGTATACTGCTACTGCATGGCCACCACCCTGAACCAGCTTAACGTGCTCTACTACATCTAGATTTATTATAGATGTGCCATATAAAACATGTAATTGCACTCTTTATTCTTTGGTGTGGTGGACCTCACTGGCCCTCTGAAGGAAAAAAGCATACTCACATGGGCCTTCAAAGTAATTACAAAGTCCCCAAATATTTGCTAGACGTCTTTAAATGATTTACCAACTCCTATACCATGAGAAGGAACAAATGTCTGTTATTTGTCATACCACACGTCCTCACACACTTTGGGAAAGCTGCCATCAATTACCCCTTACACACTCAATGGAACAACACCCAATGCTTGCTTAAGATAAATTACTCTTTAAGCCCACAGGGCCTAAAGATCACTCTGGCTAGGGTCTTCCTAGAATCTTGCAACTGCTATAACACTTAAAATGTAATGTCTATGAAACCCACATGCCTCTGCCTTATGTCAGCCCAAGTAGAATGTATATGCTGGCTGGGATATTCAAAGGGGTTGCCCCTGGTACAACAGGGTTGTGCTATGCACAACCCCTCAATGTGCCCCCGCATGATATTCAAAGGGGCAGGTTGCGTGGCACAACCCCCGATGCTGGGGTGCATTGGTAATGTATGCAGCAGAGATGCAAGGGGCGTGCCCCTGCATATGCAGCACATCCTGATATTCAGCCCGGGAAGTGCGGCGCATATGCTGGTGCAACCCCTACATGCGCCATGCACCACACACTGGTGCTCAAAGTTGAACTGAAATAAACAGGCTCAAATGCTGGCCACCCACAGGTGGGCGGCTGTATTGCAAGGTGCAACACAACAGCTGCCATCTGTGGGTAGCCACTCACCAAGCAGGAACACCGTCCACATGCACCTGGACCCCCCTGGTAGTCCAGTGGGCCCTCCATGCCCGGTCGCTGGCAGTAGTAGGATTAAACATAGCCCAGTGCTTGATTGTGGGCTGTAGCTTTACAAGAGCACAACCTGGTGGCCCAGTGATACCCCCTTCCCCACCCACCTACAGAGGCCACCCAGCATCCTCCCCTATCATCGGCGGATGGCAACACCCGGCCCACATACTGCCCACCGAATGACAGTGTACAGAATGATCTGTGCACCTATTGGGCCACAGTGTGGACCAATGAGCTTTCGAACCATACTACTACACGGACCAGACGTGGCAGATGAGCGTTTATTCACATATCTGCAGTCTTGTGTGCAGTATGATCTGCAAGTGCATTGGTCCACACTATGGCCCAATAGGCATAGAGATCATACTGTATGCTGTCATTTGGCGGGCGGCCAGGCAGTACACGGGCAGGGTGCTGCCGTGCGCCAATGACGGAGGGTGCTGGGTGGCCAGATGCCTTTGTGGGTGGTGGGGAGGGGGGTACCACTTTACCACCAGATGTTTAATCCCTTTTCATCCTTTCCACCCCACCTTGTGTAGCAACCCTGTTGCAGATCTTTGTGTCATTTGCAAAGAGACATGCTTTCCCTTCCAGTCCCTCTGCAATGTCACTTATAAAGACATTAAAAAGGACCGGCCCCAGTACTGAACCCAGCGGTACCCCACTAGTAACCCTCTTTCTTCACTGTGGACTCCATTTACTATTACCCGCTGTGTCCTGCTGTCCAACCAGTGTTTTACCCAGGCTACCACCCTAGGATCCAGTCCCAGGCTGGCTAATTTGTTTATTAATCTTTTATGCGGGACTGTGCCAAATTCCTTGCTAAAGTCTAGGAAGGTCATGTCCACAGCCCCTCCCAGGTCTACTGCTTTGGTCACCCAGTCAAAGTAATCAATTAGATTTGTCTGACATGACCTTTCTGCTGTGAATCCATGCTGCCTTGGGTCCTGTGCCCCACTGGCATCTAGGTACTCAATAATTCTTTCCTTCAGAAGTGATTCCATCATTTTCCCTACTACTGAGGTCAAACTGACAGGTCTGCAGTTTTCTGCCTCTGTCTTGCTCCCACTTTTGGGAAGGGGAATCACATCCACCCTCCTCCAGTCCTCAGATACCACCCCATCCTCCCATGATTTATTAAAAAAAGGGTAGTCAGTGGTGTTACTAGTTCTTCCTTTAGTTCTTTTAAAATTCTGGGGTGAATCCCATCAGTCCCCATTGCTTTATCCACCTTCAGTTTTAAGAGTTCTTTCAGAACCCTTTCTTCTGTGAAAGGACTAATATCAACCCCCATCCAGAGTGCTTCTATTGACCGGATTAGGTATTTCCACCTGCTTTTCCATTGTGAATACTGAGCAGAAGTATTCGTTCAGTATTCCTGCTTTTTCACTGTTGCTACTGCCCAACCACCTTCCTCTTTGTTCAGCCTCAGTATCCCTGCCTTAGTCTTTCTTTGCTCCCTAATGTACATATAAAAGGTTTCATCCACCTTCTTAACTGAGTTGGCTACCTTTTCCTCAGTTTGGGTCTTTGCTATTCTGACTGCCTTACCCACTTTCTTCTGCTTTAACTGGTACAGTTCTCTGTCCTGCTCCGTCCTTGTTTCCTTATACTTCCTGAATGCTATGTTTTTCCCTTACCTTCCCCACCACTTCTTTTGAGAACAATAGTGTTTTTTTCTTTCATTTTGATTGGTTTATTTGCTTCACACAAAGACTTGTTGCCTCTGTGATAGCCGTTTTGATGTTTCCCCATTGTTGCTCCACCCTACCTTCTTGCCTGTTTGCTAGTGCTTTTCTGAGGCACTCTCCCATTTTGTCAAAACCAACCCTCCTGAAGTCCAGTACCTTCACTTTTGTGTGGCTTGACTCTACAGCTAAGTTTATCGTGAACCTCACTATTTGGTGGTCGTTTGTTCCCAGATGGCTACCCACTTCAAGATCAGAGATCCTCTCTCCATCCCCATTTGAGAGTACCAGGTCTAAGATTGCTCTCTTCCAAGTGGGTTCCAAAAATAGCTGTCTGAGGCATGTGCCCTGTAGGACATCGAGAATGGCCCTGCTCTTGGATGTGGCTGCAGCAAAGGTGCTCCAGTCAACATCTGCCATATTCAGGTCCCCCATAAGCAACATCTCCCCTTTCTCTGCCATCCCAAGGATACCTTCTATTGCTTCCTTGTCCATTTCCTCCCCATGAGACAGGGGTCTGTATACAGCCCCTGTGCGGATTGTGGAGCCATTTCCAGTCTCCAGGATGACCCACAGTGCCTCCTCTCCTCCCTGTTTACCCTTTAGTTCTGTTGCTTTTATCCCTTCCCTTACATAGAGAGCTACTCCTCCTCCTCCTCTTCTTCCCTCCTTGTCCCTCCTGTAGATTGTGTACCCTGGTATGTTGACATCCCAGTCATGGTTCTCTGTGTACCATGTTTCTGTGACTGCCACAATATCCAGGCATCTCTCTTCCATCAAGGCCACAATTTCAGGGGTCTTTTTACCTAGACTACGGGCATTGGTACTCATTACCCTCCATTTTTTTATGGCTTTATTTCTTTTTGCCCCATCCCTGTCCCTACTGTCTTTGTCTTTTTCTCCATTTACACCTACCCTTCTCCCTATCGACTGCTCTATTTTGGTGTTTACCTCACTAATTATCCTGATTTTTTGGGGGGGCTAGAATTTCCCTTCTTCTCTTCAGTGCCTCCCCCAATTGGCTAGTTTAAATGCTTGCCTCTGAAGCATTTAAACCTATCACCTAGGATCCTGATTCCCCTCCAGGATAGAGGCAGACCATTGCACCTGTATAGGCCTACATCCCTCCAGGTGGAGCCCCAGTCCCCAATGAAGTCAAATCCCTGAGCTCTGCACCAGTTTTTCAACCAGTCATTGAATTCCATGGTGTGGAGTGCCTTAACCTCATCCATGCCATAGACAGGTAGCACTTCTGAGAAAGTTACCGTGTGTGCTACTTGTCTAAGGCCCTTCCCCAACTCCACAAACTCCTGTTTCACTGCTCTGATCCCATTCTCAGCCAGGTCATTCATCCCTAGGTGGATAATGACATCAAGCTCCCTCCCCCTTGCCACTGCTCCCACGATCCTGAGGATTCATTTCCTGTCCCTCCATGCCTTGGCGCCAGGCAGGCACATTACCTCCCTTTCCTCTTCCTCCCCCAGTTCTACCCCCCCTAATAACTGAGTCCCCCACCAGGAGTTGTTTCTTTCCCCTATGAGGTCCTGGGCCACCCTCCTGTGGGTCTCCATTGTGGAGGTTCCCAACATTCTCCTTGGTCTCCACTGCAGGAGCCTCCATAGAGGAACCATGCTTCACCAGAGAGGCGAATGAACCGTGGAGAGGCACAACTGGAGGGATGCACCTCTGTTCCACCACCCTCACCATCCCTAAGCCCACCATGGTCCAACCCCTCCTCTTCTTGGCAACCTCTGAGGTAGTGGCGGTGGCCTGGGTGGTCCCTGGGTGGGGGAGCAGGTTTCCTGAATCCATGCCAGGTCAGCACGGAGATGAACAACCTCTGTCCTCAGACCAGAGAGGTGCCTGCCAATAGGGCAGCAATGCAGTTTCCAGAATGTCTCCTGGAAGACTGCTGCTTCACAGCCATTGCATTGCACCACTCCCCACATGTCTCTGACACTTCCAGTTACAGAGGATTTTTTATTTTTTGTTTTTGTTTTAGTGTGTGCAAGCTTGTGAGTGTCTCTACCCCCTATTCAGTGTGCTGTGTACCTTACATAGATTATGGCCTCATTTGCATGCTCCTGGCTGAATATCACAGGTGATGCACCTAGCGCAACTGCACTTGCGCTGGTGCATCCCCATGCTCCTGCTCTGTGGCTTGCGCTGGAGCAGTATGTGCACTGACCATGCCATATTCAATGGTGCTGAGTCATGGTGCATCACCGTTGAATATCACCTGGTTCTGGCCCTGGCGCGCCCAGTTGCACTGTGCCCAGGCTTGTGCCACCGCCAGGCACAGTCTGAATATCCGGCCCACTGTGTATAAAGATTTATTGTACTGTAACATAGATGCAACTGCTAAGCTAGCCTGTATATTATCTGTAAATATGCTCGATAATCCTAATTGTCTGAATACTACATGTGTTTGGAATTGTCCTGTATGCTGAACTCCCCTGTCCATCTGAGACCTCCTTGTAAACAAACATGCTCAATGGAGCCTCCCTGGTGAATCAAAAAACTAAACTAAACTAAATTGTTTTCAGAGGAGCGGCAGGTTGTCCACAGACATGAAAAGATTGGTGAGGCATTCGGGTGCACTTCCATGTAGGATTTTAAACATAAAGTTCACTAAGGTTAACAGGACTCATGGTTCAGGTTGAAGCCAAGTGAGACCTTTGAAGTTGGCACAGTGATGAGACCTCAGTCCCCAGGAAGATGCAAATTTTGTGACATTGTAGGAAAATTCTCTTTTTTCTTGTCCACACAGTAAGGGGGGTAACATTTGCTATAACAGAACCATAATTGATTAGGGGTCGAATGTTGCTGAGAGTGATTCTAAACTTTTTTTCAGGTGCCAAGTACTTTGATATTTGGTACACTAATCCCAGTTTTTGGTGTCCAGATCTGACAGTGTTAGTCATATGATAGTCAGAGGTGAAACACGGATTAGTGCTAACACCTAGGTCTTTAAATTCCTTAAGTATTTCTAGGTGGTCACTGTCTAGCATTGAGATACTGAAATTTGGGAGAATATTTTTACCTTCCAGATGGAACCAAGTAACATGGCTTTTGTTCTGGGGACATTAAGGACCAGCTTTTCATTTCAGTACCATCTTTCCAGGGAATGGAAGTTGTGTCCAAGGGTTTTGTTTATGGTGTTGATGGTATTCCCATATACATAAATGACTACAACATCTGCATAGAGTAGAGTTCTGGAGATTGTGCAGATACTTTGCAGGATGCTGATGAAAATAGTAGAAAAAACAGGTTCTAGAACAGACCCTGGGGATGTCATAGGTAATACTAAAGCTCAAAAAATCCTCTGATCATCATTGAGACTAGGGCCCAGATATTCAAAAGGGTTGCACCATGTGCAATAGGGTTGCTCCAGCACAAGTCTGAAAATGCGCCTTTCTGCGATATTCAATGGGAGGCAGATGCGCCGCCAAATCACACTGAGCAAGAGCGCAATGATAATGAATGCATGCAGAACTGAAGGGGGAGGAACCATGCATAAATGGCGCAGTGTGATATTCAACAACATGCGCCATGCACAATAGGGGAGCAAGAGGAAGTTATGCGATAGCGGAAATGAGCCAAAATAAAAAGGAACAAGGGAGAGGTGCAAGAACGCTACAGGGAAGGCACATGTGGCTGAACTATAGCCAGACACACAGGGCAGGACAGACACACAGGGCAGGACAGGGAAAGGGCACCCTGAATCCACAGGCACAGGGAAGGTGTGGGGAACCACAGCCAAACCACAGTGCAGAAGGGGGAAGTGCTACACAGCACTGAGGCCACCAGAGGAAGGTGTTCCCGGTGCAGAAGTAGCAGCCAGGACAGCGGGGGAACACAAGCCAGAGACATGGCCAGTGCCACCATCCAGATGGAGGCAGTAATGCGGGGGTGAGAAGGCAGGCAGCAGGGGGGCGCGGCTGTGGAAGGGCCCGTTGGCGGTATGCCCCCAACAGGCAATACTGAGCCCGCACCAGCTTCGAGCTGTACATTGATACCAAGATCGTGGGCTGGTACCGCCTCAATCAGGCAATTCTGAGGTGGCTCTGTGAGCTGTGCAGTGATGTGATGCAGGCACCCACACGACGGAGCCATGCTTTGTCAGTGGAGACCAAAGTGACAGCTTGCATGTGCCTGCTCACCGCGGGTACCTTCCAGAGACCAACAGGGGACACCACAGGCATAACCCAGTCGGCCACATCACGTCACCTCACCCAATTCCTTAGCACACTGCTGCCACATGCTGCAGAGTACATCCATTTCCCCAGCACACCAGCGGAGCGCACAGCAAACATACAGGAGTTCCACTAGCTAGCACGTATCCCTGGCATGCTAGGGCAATAGACTGCACCCATGTGGCCATACGCACACCACCTGGCCCCGAAGGGGCCGCATGTATCAATCAGAAGGGCTATGCAAGCATCAACTGCCAGGTGGTGTGCGATGCCAGGGGGCGCATAATCAATGTCTGTGCCAGGCACGCTGGGGGAGCACATGATGCCTTCATCTGGCACCAGTCGGCACTGTGCCACAGATTTGAGAGTGGGGACATCCCCACTGGCCACTTAGTGGGTGATTATGCAAACCACTCAGACAAACATAGAGCTTGGGAGGGGCATGGTCAGAGGTGACATGGGTATTGGCCTAGATGGACCAAGACAGGGTGACACGGATCACCAAACTAACCTCCACCCTCTACACACAGGTGACAGTGGATACTCACTCCGTCCCTGGCTGCTCACACCATACCGGTGGCCCGCGACCCCATTGCAGCAACACTACAGTGAGGCACATGCTACCACATGCAATATCATTGAGCGGGTGTTCGGGATGCTGAAGGCACATTGCCATTGCCTGGACACGTCTGGCAGTGCCCTACAGTACAGCCCTTCAAAGGCCTGTGGGCTATTCCTGGCCTGTTGCATCCTGCACAACATGGCCAATGACTGTGGGATAGCCATACAGGTCGAAGAGGGGGACAGTGATGGGGACAATGAGGACACTCGTGAAGATGGTGATGGGCATCCCCCCTTGGGCGACGGGACCCCCGACTGATCCGGCTGTCACAGCTGCACTGGGACACCATCACAGAGGAGCACTTCAGCCAACCCAGATAAGTCATGGGGCCATGTGCATCCACCAGTAGCAAAGGCACAACCCAAAAACGTGCATGGACAAACACCAGGGGTGCATGCTGTCAAGGGAAGTGGCCGAGCATGGAACCGCACACACACCGCCAGGGATGGGCCAGGTCTAACATGGCACATGGTCATACACACACACACACATACACACACCTCATAAGACATGCACAAAGGGTAGGAGGCACACTGACCCAGACCGCCACCCCTAGTCACACACACGTCCACAGACCACCACACCCACTGCCTGTCATTGTGCGTGTGTCAGATGCTGGGCACCATTGCACAGTGGCATACAGCGCAACACAGGCATCATCATGCACACGCCACAGTGGACAGCAGCCGGGAGGGTGTGCAGATGGAACGTATGTGTGCGTGCAGGGCTGGATACCCCACCCATGCAGTGCACACTGAATGACACAATGCACACAGGGCAGCATCAGACAGTAGCCATGCTGGGAGACAGGTCAGTCATGCGCCACAGTGCCACAGCCACCATGGATGCATGGGCGGCCCTGCCGAGACCTGCCAGCAGTGACAGGCTGACCACTGGCCTCATGGGGTGGCACCGATGGTCCCCCAGGGGTTCCACTGCATGAACATGACTGTGCTCGCTCAGGGGTCTGCAGCATACCAAACATGCCTGCGCCAGGTGTACTTGGGATGCCCACAGCTGAACCCGGTGTCGACAAGGAGGGTGTCGCAAGACACCAGGAATGGGGGGTGGACATTGCACTGCGCGGTGTCTGTGACACATGGGCAAATAACTGTGTGCCCATTATGGCCATGACAGCTGTGAATGCCTGTGTCTGCCTGTCAATGGCAGTGGTCACATCCTCCCACAACCGGTCCATCCTTGCCAGGAGCATAGCGGGGTCTCTGCTGTGCTGTTCCTCTGGCTGGTGCAGAGCCGCACTCAGTGCATCCACTGCCGTCACAAGCCGCATCTTCTGACTGACTGATGCTTGGAGTATGCGGGTGTGCTCATCTAAGAGGTCATCTGCCTGATCAGTATGCTGTCCCTCATGGTGTTCGCAGCCCTGATAGTCATCACCCCTTGAGGGTGGGCGCTGCACACCAGGGCCAGGCCTGGGCATGTCCACAGGTGGTGCACTGATGCCGCCCCCTGACACTGTACCCCCATGGCCATTGGCCTACTGCTGATACTGCCCCTCTGGCTGCCACTCTCCAGGGCTCCATGGTGCCACTGCAGTGGCCGCACCAGCCCCACTGTCCTGGACACACACCAGTGCTGCCCCACTGGTGCAGACAGGCACAGGCTGGGACTGTGATGTCACGCAGGCCTCCATGGCGGCACCACCCACAGCCATGGCCGCGATGTCACCTGCTGTGTGGCCATCCTGTGGCCCAAATGTCTCACTGCCCATGACGTTAGCTCCATCATCATCGGTGACGGATCCAGCACCAGCCTGAGTCTCAGCATGCTGGCATCCGTGAATGCTGGCATGCTGGGACACGGGCAGGGCCTCCTCCGCACCTGCTCCACCAACATCAGTCCAGACGTCCAGGCAGGTAAACTGTAGCCCTGACCCCCTGTATGCCTGTGGAGGTGGATGGGCCCTCCTCCTCCATCTCCATGCTACTGCCCTCAGTGGAGAAGCCCACCACTGCTGACCCATGTAGATGCTCAGGAGCTGTAAGGGAAAAACAGTAGCATTAATGTATGTGACCTACCCTGTCCCCTTCTTGACAGACCAGGACCTATCATGCAGTGATGGGCTACCACCCGTCTGGAATCCACCACCCGGAACACCCTCAATGGCGCAACGCTGCATGCTGCCAGCAACCCGCTCTTCCTGTGGGGTCAGGCGTTGCACCTCCAGCTGTCCCCCACTGGTCGCAGACCATGCTGCCCTGATGGCAGCCACCTTCTCTTTAATTATCCGCCTGTCCGTGCCCATCTTCTTTTTGCACTCCTGCCTGGAGCGCTGGTGGCTGCCATGCAGGTTGACAGCATGCGTCACCTCCTCCCATGCAGTAGCATGGGCCTGTGGTGTTCCCTGGCATCTGCTGAGCAGCAGCTCCTGGTTGAGGTAGGCCTCAAACAGGGCATCTGTCTCTGCCTTTGTGAAGTTTGGCCTCCTCTTCCTCCCACGTCTGCGTTCCTCTTCCTCCACCTCACGATCGGTCATGATTCCTCCTGTGAGAATGACAGGTGTTACCTGTGACTGTGCAGTCCCATGCATGTCCCAAACACCGCAGTCCACACTCCCAAACAGCATGCAACTCACTGCAATAGACTGCAGTAACTGACTATGGCCAGTGCAGCCCAATGTTGCATTTTTATAGTGCAACCCATGCAAATGAGGCGAGGTGCATTTTTAAGTGGATGCAAATGCAGTGACTGCACCATTGAATGGTGCAAAAAACCAAAGGGATGCTGTTCGGGCCCAAACGTTCACCATCCAATAGATCAGATACACTTAACCTCACCCTCTCGTCTGGGGAAAAGGTGGTGGTAGTAGACTCACTAACATACCTAGGGATCACCATTGACCGGGATCTCAACTTCAAAGCTCACATAGATCACCTATCCAAAACACTGAACCAAAGGATAGGTCTCTTGTATCGACTCAACCCTTATCTCACCCTGCAGTCACGATCCAAGATTGCCCATGGTACCTTGCTACCTAAATTACTGTATGGCTCCCCTATACTTCTCTCCGCCAGAAGTACTGAGATAAAAAAACTTATGACACTTTACCATAGGATCGGAAAATTTGCTATAGGGCGCCTCATAGAGAACACCATTGCCAAATCCTGCCAGCTCTTAATGGCCCACCTTGGAAGGTAGACTACGCTACTCCTCTCTATGCCTAGCCTATAAACTTAGATTGGCATCCGCCCCACCTAGCCTGGCGGAGTTACTACAACCTACAACCTAAAACTAATAATAGGTCTCTAAGGTCATCCAACAGACAGCTTCTCAAGGTCCCCCGGACAATGTCTTCCCAAGGGTCTAGGGCCTTCTCATCCCTCATCCCTCCCATATGGAACTCACTTGCATCCAAACTTCAGGAATGTGAATCCCTTGGGGGGTTCAAAAAGGGGCTTAAAACATATCTGCAGGGATTAAACCAATGTGCTTGTAATCGTTGATCTTTACACTTCATTCCTGTTGCTTGTCTGATATATGATTATGTTTGTTGATCTCACCTAACATGTATGACAATGGACTGATAACAGTCCCTTGTATTACTCTGTATGTCTAATGACTGCTCCTTGCATGGAGCATAATCTATTGTATGTTATTGCACTTAATGTAACATTACTGTTCCATTGTACTATTGCTGTAATTAACCCCTGGTCGCCCCTGAAAAAGGGACTATTATTGGTCTCAGCGGGCCTACCCGGTTACCAAAATTTAAATAAATAAACTGAATGGCTGATTAGATGATTTGCATATGCCAGCTGAATATCGCGCTGTTGCGCTTTGTGCAATTGTGTTGAACGTGCTGAGCCAAGGGTGCAGTTCTGTGACATGCACAGTACACACCTAACTGCGCATGCTCGGGTTGATGACGCAGGCGCCTGCCGCGTTGCTTACGTGCTGTGCATGGGAGGCAATGCAGGGCACGACCACCATTGTGCCAGTGGCGCTACAGCGCTGTTCACATATATGGCACTGTGGCACTGTGGTGTCATAGGTGCACTGGGCCAACAGCGCTGTAGACTGCTACAGGAGGTGGCACACAGGCACCTAATCATGCTACAAGCATTGGGTTCCAATCGTGCTGTGGCTGTCTGTGCACCAGAGACCCTTCACCCTGTGCCCGATCTTTGCCCCCTAGGCACCATGCGTCAGGCATGGGTGCACCACTATTGCGCTGTTCAGTGACAACGCAATAGGGAATGGCAGCGCTGTACTGCACAGCATCTACACATGACAAGACCGTGCTGCCAAGTTCCATTTTGAATCCACAACACTGCAGAGATGGCACGGAGGCGAGCAGTAATGTGGAGTCAGGTTGAGCTTGCCAACCTGGTGGCAATAATAGAGCCCCATGCTGGGGCTTTGTATGGAAATGGACCCCTGGACAGGGCCAGGAGTGCAGTGTGGCAGGAGGTTGCCGACGCCCTGGAGGAGGCCACTGGTATGGGGCGCATGGTGGAGCAGTGTCGCCACCGTTGCGGGGACCTGAGGCGCAGGGACCCAGACCTGCTTGCATGTGCCAGGAGGGGCACGGTGCCACAGCCAGGTAGGTGCCACATCCATACACTATTATGGTCCATACGGGTATCACAGTTGGATGTATCTGGCACATGGGGGGGCTGTCCAGTGTTGGCTGTGGTGGTGGTATTGGGGTGTGGGGTGGATGGGTATGACTGTGTGGGATTGCACACACATGGGGGTGGGGGGACTTTGCTACCGGACTGTACTGATGTTCATCTCTCCATGTTTGCACCTTAGGGCCCGAAGAACGCAGGCAGGCCAGGGAGCGGAGTCACCACCTGGAGGAGCAGCAGAGCAGGAGGGATGATGGCGTTCAGTGGCGTGTGGACCAGCCTGATGACAGTGAGTGTCTTACATCCATGATTACTATTGCATGCTATATAACTGGGTGGGCAATGGGGCATAGCCACCATCCATTGACACCACTGCCATGCACGCAACTTGTTATAGTCAGCACTGTCCAGTGGCCCTGCATGTCTGGGAGTGCATCAATGGTGGTCCATGTTTGCACCGGGCACATGGCTGTGGCACTGCCTTCACAACACATAGCCAAGTCACTGTACGGCCATGGGGGTGCTGTGCAGGACATGGGTGGTGGGTGTGTGCAGTGGTCCACACAGCTGTGGATGCCTGGGTAGGCAGGTCTTGTGGACACGGTCAACTGAGGGTGGTCGCACACCATCACAGGGGCGTGGCACATGGCTGTATGCCATGCACAATGGGTGGGTTGCATGGGGCTGGACAGTCACACTTATTGACTCAGCTCCCTCATCCTAGGTGGATGGTGACTCCAGGCGCTGGAGAGGAGTGTGTGGGAGCTGCTCCAGGTGGCAAGGGCGAGCTGTTACAGTGGATCCACCGCCACGGGATGAGGAGAAGGAGCAGCAGACATAGGCATCATGTGGAGGAGGACCGGGGCACACATTGAGGACTCCATGCCCCTACTACCACCTTTTCCCCTTTGACCCACCCTCATATCCCTTCTTCCCTCTCCCATATGTTCACCCCTGCCCCTTACCCGCCCCCACCTGTTATGTGGTCCTTCCCCCCTCTTGTAAATAGTTGTAAATAGGTTTTGTTACTGCTTTTAAAGATAAGCATTTTGTTATGATAACTGTGGTGGTCTCTGATTTGCAGCGGGCTACAAGTGCTCAGCTGCAGTGGTGTGCATGGCGTCAGGGGTGGTGCATGCATGGGCGTGTGTGTGTGTGTGTATGTGTGCAGAGGTGAACTGCCTATGGTGTGGACAGGGGAATCAATCACTGTCTGTGGTTTGTGTGTTGTACTCTGTGCACTGGATGCCTGTGTGCAGTGGTCCACGGGGCCTGCACTGTATGCATGGCACCTCTGTCAGACCATCCATGGCCTGTGCAGCTGACACCCTTGCATGTCTGTGATATGCACTGGTCTGCTGGTGTGTCAGTGGTAGCTGTCCATGCTGGATAACAACTGTACCCGGCACAATGCCAGGTTGTCTTCCATCACCAGTATGGTGCACTTCTGCCTCCAGTGGCACTGTGGCCTCCACTGTTGTTGTCCCCCCTCCATGCTGTCACTTGTGTCTGTAGCAGGGGATGTGCACCAACGTCTGTCACCTGTGCTCCGGTGGCATGCTGGTGGCATACAGCTTCATGGTGCCTGCGCAGGGTGGCTGGAACACCTCTGCAATGTAGAGATGCTGGCCATGTGTACATGTCAGCTGTGGCCACATGTCAGTGGCTTGGTTGACCTGCTGCTGTATCCCTGTGTTGGTGTGCCCTTGGGTATGGGTGGGTGTTTGTCCATGCACTGTGTTGCATCCTGTGTGGTGCATGCTTCCATGCTACACTGTGCATGTCTGTGCTGGCTGTTGTGGACAGTGCTGGGATGGGATGTGTCTTGGGAGGGTGTGCAGGGTGCTGTACCACTGGAGGTGGGGTCCGGGGCATGCTCTGTCTCATGTGGGGTACCTCGTGTGGCAACGCATGGTCGGTCTCTCAGCTGTACCTCGGGGGGGATGTTCAGGGTGGCACTGTGTATGCTGTTGTTGCACTGCTGTCTGCTGCCACCCACAGCAGGGTGCACATGGTGGGGATGCCTTGCATGGCTCTGTGGTGCACAGGGTTGCACTTTCACAGTGGGGGTGGTGGCATGCATAGGGTGTCCTGCACTGTTGGGCGCTACTCCTGGGAAGGGTGTATGGTGATTGTGGTGCAGGGTGTGCTCTGCATTGGTGGGATGGTGTGCCATGGGGTGGTCAGCCCTCCTTGTGTGCCTGTCACAGCTTGCCAGGGGGTTTGCTGGGGCACCATGGCCCGGCTGTGGGTTGGTTGCTGGTATCCATAGGCCTGTGGTTATTCCAGCTCTCCCCCAGTTGTGCAGTGCATGGGGTGTGGGGGGGCAATGTCTGTTCTGCTTTGTGCTCCTCTACCCATCTGTGGCATGGGTGGTGGGCCCCTGCATCCCTGGTTGTGCTGTTGCATTGCTGCTCTGCTGCAGGGGGCATTTCTGGTTGCGCTATGGCGCATCTGGACAGCTCAGCTTCACATCCCTAGTTGCACTATGGCACAGGTGGTGTGATATTCAGTCGTCGGCCGTAGGCGCATCTTGGCCTGCACAGTTTTTGAATATTGCGCTTCTTGCGCATGGGAACAGTGGACTTGCGCTTGCTCCTGCTGTTGCACACTTTTTGGGTGCAGTTTGAATATCTGGGCCTAGGAATTTAAAAAATTTAACATCAGCCCTAGTTAATGTTGAATGTAGCAAAATTGATTGGTCAGTCCTAAAAACAGTAATAAACATAGACAATTATATTCATTTATTTTCCCAACTAATCAATTCCATTCTTGATAGAATAGCTCCAATAAAGCACATGCGCATCAGGGCTAACAAAAATAAATGGGTTAATTGGGAGTTATTAAACCTTATGAGACTTCATGATGGAGCTTGGAAAGACTATAAAAAATAGGGACAATTCCAACCGGATAAAATAGCAGCAACTAAGGAATCTCTGCAAATCTGAGGTTCGCAAATCCCCCCAAAATTACTTATTTCTAGAACAAGCAAGAAATCTGAATAACCCTAAAAAGACCTGGCAACTCCTCAGTGATTTGATGGGTAAGGGACATAAAGAAAATGAGTTTGTCATAAAGGATGGTGATAATCTAACTAAAGAACCTACATTTTTGGCTGAACTATTTAATGATTTCTGTGGTGATTTTGAGAGATACCGGGGTTGTAATAGCCCAACCACAACCCCCATGGATGCTCCTATGACCAGTGGTGATCCAACATTTTACTTTAAGGTATTAACTCCTGCCATTGTTAAGGAATATGTGCTCAAGGATGACTCCAAACCCAAATCTAGCTGTGATGACTTTGATTTCAGATTCCTTAAACTGAGCATTGATGCCCTGGCCTCCCCAGTTTCAGATTTGTTCAGTCTTTCACTTTGTTCAGGTCCATTTCCTAACATTTGGAAAACAGCCATCATAAAACCAGTTTTTAAGAGTGGTACAAGGGTCTGTTTGTCTAATTATAGACTAATTTCTTTACTACCACCTTTATCTAAAATATTAGACAGAATAGTTACCTATCAATATGGAATTTTCTTGACAAATATGAACTGCTTTCTAATATAAAGCATGAGTTTAAGCCCAAATATAGTACAGAGACCCCCTTGGTGGGGTTCACCAGCTGCAGACAGAGCTCCCTTGATTTAGGGGACTCTGTTGTAGCTGTTTTTGATGACCTCACCAAGGCCTTCAACCTTGTCAGTTGCAATTTAGTTCATTCCATTCTCTATGAGGTTAATTTTCCCCCCAATGTTACTAACTGATTTTTTAACTCTCACCTCTAGAACCAATAAAATAGTTATTAATGGGGACCTGTCTAACCCTAGAGAAACCAAGTGTTTGGTCTCACAGGGCTCCATACTTGGTTCCCTAATTTTTTCACTGTACATGAACTCTGCTCATTTAATTTGTCAAAAGTCTCAAATGATTCTATTTGCTGATGATGCTGTTATTTTTCATTCCATTCCAAATAATGTTCAGACTGGATGGGCTTTGCGGTCTTTATCTGCCATCAACTTTTGTGTTTCTATGTTTCTATAGTGATCCAGTTGAAGCAGTTAATGTCGTTCAGAACAATTTTTTGCCATTTCACAAATGGTTAGTCTCCAGACACATGATATTTAATGTTAAAAAAAAAAAACAAGCACATGATTTTTTCTTGTTCTAGTTCTCAGAAACAAAAATGTGTTTTTCCCTTGATGACAGATTTGAATGGTGATTTGATAGAGAAAGTTGATTAAATATCTCGGGGTCATTCCTGACACTAGATTAACTTTTGAAACACACATTCTTTCAATAATAACAAGCATTTGTCAATGCCGAATGTTTGCATGCTGTCATTGGCATTGGTAGTGTAGAAGTTACAGAGCTGCATAATAGGAATGGCAGTGAAGTATTGAACTGAAGCTAACCCCACCACCACCCTGCAGAGAGTGACAAGCATTAGGGTGTGCCTTTGGGTCGTCGGGCATAACGGCAAAGCCATTTCACCACACCCTACTCTTCAGACACTGACAAGTGTCACGGTGTGCCTTGGGGTGTTTGGCCCTTATGCGCACCCCATTCCATCAGGAAATACGGTGAGATGGGTGCGGTATAGAAGAATGGGGTGAACTTTGGGTCCGAAGAGTCCAAGGCATACCTCGATGCCTCTCGCTGGCTGTTGGGTGTGGAATGGTATGAGCATTACAGGCAAGAATCCCAAGTCACACCCCTGATGCCTGTCATTCTTTACAGGGTGGTGAGTTATGGTTGGAAACCCTAACACGTCAGGCATTCGTTGGTATTTTCACTTCAAATTTTCAACATGGTTTTTTTCTGACCCCCACCTCATGAGCAGTGGCAATATCAATTTGTTAGCTAAAAGCTGCTTATGCACAGCGACTGCGGCATTTAGCACCACAGGTGCAAAAACACATTCTGAACAGGATGTGACAAATGACAGCTGTACTGTTCATGGGGAGGTGTAAAAAATGCCAATGTTGCAAATCTGCAGTAAAATATTTAAAATTGGTGAAGTCACGAGCGCAGTATAGAAACTGTGCAACGACACCGTGTAATTAGTTTGGGGATTTTTTACAGCAGATTGTCAACACAGGCATTTTGGGACCTCCGATCATGAACAGTGTCACTGTGATTTTCTTTATCTGTCCCGAACAATGATTTCCCACAGCAAACACGCATCTCTGCGCTGAAAGTGTGAAAACACATTTTGGCCATGTTGTGAAAAATGACAGCTGTACTGTTCATAAGGAAGTGCGGAAAAATGCCACTGGTGAAAATCTGACCTGAAAATATTACAAAGTCATGAACTTACGAGGGTGGATGGAAACTGCGCAATGCTCACTCGTAACACAGTCATTTTATAGACTTTTGTCACCACATTTTAACATAGCTATTTTAAGACCTCTGCTCATGAACAGTGTAACTGTGATTTTCTTAATCTGTCCCAAACATTGCTTTCGCACACCGACTGCACCATTGTGCGCTACATGTGCGGAAACACATTTTGGGTGACGTGAAAAATGGCAGCTGTACTTTTCATAAGGAAGTGTAATAAAATGTCAATGTTGAAAATCTGGAGTGAAAATATTGAAAATTCGCAATCTTATGAGCATGCGTAGGAACTGCTCAACACACGCTTGTAAAACAGTCATTTTTAGGAATTTTTTCACCAAATTTTCAACATAACCATTTTAAGACCTCTGCTCATGAACAGTGTTGCTGTGATTTTCTTAATGCATCCCATACATTGATTTTGTACACCGATTGTGCCATTGTGCGCTACATGGGCGGAAACACGTTTTGGGAAAGATGTGAAAAATGACAGCTGTACTGCTCATAAGGAGGTGTGGTAAAATGGCAATGTTGAAAATCTGGAGTGAAAATATTGAAAATTCGCGAACTTACGAGCGTGTAAGAACTGCACAACGCACGCTCGTAAAACATTTTTCAGAATTTCTCCACCAAATTTTCAACATAGGCTTTTTGAAAGCCCACCTCATGATCAGTAGCAGTGTCTTTCATTGCTCTGTCCCGAAAGGTGATTTCACTCAGTGACTGCGAAATCACCCTTTGGGCCCGATTAATGCCATGACAGTGACAGCATTCATGAGAAGGGGTCCCAAAAACCCCATGCTGAAAATTTGGTGCAAAAATTCCAAAAAATGCCTGAGATATGCAGTAAAGTTGAAAAAAACCCATCTATCCCATTATACAGCTTACCGTCATTTTCTCAGGTCGTGGTCGGCTTTGAAGAGTGCAGACGTGTTCCCGGTCCACCAAGATCGTCACACCAGAGTCCAGAGGTAAGTATGGGGTGAGAGGGTGGGGAAGCAGGGTGCGTAGTGAGTGGGAGCGGTTTTAAAAAAGGACGATGACGCATGACGCTTGCCACGCTGGGGTGGGTTCCAGCGTGGCACAAGGACGGCTGTTTTGGCGCGGAGCCGATGGGGGATTGGGCACTCCATCGCTATATAGTGTGTGCGTGGGGGGCGAGCACGCAGTGGTGTGTGCACATGTGTGTGTGTGTGTGTGTGGAAGCGCCGCATGAGCAGGCGATATCTTATCGCTGCTCACTGAAGCATAGCTCCCTTCAACTGTACTCCACTGCATTTTCGACTGCTGTCATAGACAGCTCCAGCAGCCATTGGAGAACTGCGGCTGTGCCTGCAAACACACTGACTGAAGAGGGCCGCCAACACTCCAAAACTCGGATGATGGCTCTATGTTTCTTGCACATGCGTGCAAGCAAACATAAAAAACATCCATCGAAGACTGGGGGGGGGGGACTATACAGATTTAAACAGTTTTTTTCTTTATCTTCTAGAATACAACTTTCATATTATTTCCTTTTGGGGGTTGAGGATTATGGTATGATTGGTATCCTCATATACTCATCCACCAATGAAAACCTTTTTTCAAAACTCAGTTACATATACTAATATTAGATTTGCTTCATGTGTCCCTTTCATGGTTCCTACCTGTCATTTACTAAAAATGGTGAACCTTCCCTCGATTGAAAACAGAATAAAGTTCAAACTTGTTTTTTTGCTTTTCAAAGCCTCTAGTGGTCTTCTCCCCTCTTCCTTATCCTCCATGTTCCCCAGAGCCTCTAACTATCTAGGAACCAGGTCCCAAGACAAATTTCAGTTTATGATCCCATGGGTAAAAAAAAACTTATGGCTAGAAATCATTCTCATTTCAAGCGATTATATTTTTTAATTCTTGCCCCACTTCCATCAGTAATTGTCTTACACTTACCATTTTCAAAACTAGACTAAACATATGGTTGGAAAGTTTGGTCTTCTGCTCCTGTTCAAGTAGCACCTCTGGGAATTAATATTTATGATTATCGTTTTTATATTGCAACTGTCTTGTACTATCTATATTGTGTTGATTGATTTAATGTTGTATTTGTTTTATGTATTACTTGCCACTTGTGAAAACGGGCAGTCATGTTCATCAAGTTATCAAGTATAAAACATAAAAATGAAAATTGAAACTGAAAGTATTTGCCCTGGACATGTCTGTACCAACTCTGACAAGCTGAAACCTGTCTTGCAAGTAGTTGGAGAACTACATAATTGTTGAGCCCTTCCTGTCCCAGCATGGTCAATTTCTGCAAGGGCAGAGCATGATCCTTTAAATCGAAGGCTTTGGTCAGATCCACAAACACAGAGCCAGCCAACAAGCCCTTATCCATAGCAAGGTAAACCATATCCATGATACTAACAAATACTATACAAGTTCCAGGGTCCCGTCTGAATCAATGTTGTTCCTCACAAAGTAACCTGTGCTATTATAGGTAAGAAGTCAGCTGATTATGAACTATCATCTCCTTTACTTTAACCAAGGCTGACAGGATGGAAATAGGTCTGTAATTATCCAGCACATGTAGAGCAGTAAGCTCCCACCTTTCCTATTGAGGCTTGCCCTTTTTGTGAATGTGTACTATGGTGGCCAGTTTCCAGATGTCAGGAATTTTTTGGTCTTAAAAGATAGATTGAAAATGTTGGTGATAGTGCAATTTGTGATGTTGCAATTTTGAGAAATTTGGGGATTAAACCATCACTGCTAGCTGATTTGTCAGCTTTTATGTGGTGCAGCAGGTTACAGATTTGCTTGATGTGACCCTTTTAAAGTAAACCTGAGGATGACATGGTACTGCATACAACAGAGGGGCTGTACCGTCCTCCAATCCCCTGAGGGCAGTACTTTGCAATGCCAGATTGGTCAGAAACAAGATAGCAATTATTGTGAACTTGGTTTCTTTGGGCGATCTGGCTTGCATTACAGAGACCTGGATTCCAGAGTGCACTGTCCCAAAGCGGAACACAGGGGTAGGGGGGTAGCCATCTGTTTTAGATCAAAGCTAGGATTCACCCTGCACCCAGTGAGAGCACCACATTCATTTAAATTTATGGCCATCCATGGGGGTCCAGGTGCAGGTTGCTGGATTCTCCTGACTTACTGCCCTCCTGTGACAGTGGGAGATTTCCTGTAGGAAGTGGCCAGTTTCATTGTTGGTGAAACATTGGACACCACCAGATGTTTAGTGCTGGGGGACTTCAGTGTTTTGGCCAATGAATCTTCTCAGCTTAGTTACAGCTTCCTCCAGTTGTCATCTCTGGGCCTGATGCAAGTAGTTTCTTCTATGACCCATCAGGGTGGCCACATGTTGGAGTTGGCGTTCTCGCCTGGGCTTGAGATAAATAGTCTCAGGACTGATCAGTCTCAGGAATGAAGGACATTTGGTCCAATCATTGCACAGTGGAGTTCTTCTTTGAGGCCCCCCCGAGAGCCCTCCCCCTGCTGAGATGGTCAGCTACTGCCCTATGAGGGGTTGACCTCTGAGGGTTTTTTGGCGGTGGCTGATCTATCTAGCATGGACAGTGCATGTGTTGGGGGTGTGTGTGTGGCAGTTGATGTCTATAATTAAGTGATGTCTGGTGCACTTGACTCCCTCACACCAGTTCGTGTACAACCAAAGTCTTCACTTGAGGTCCCCTTGGTATGATGAGGAGCTCAAGGTGAAGATTTTGAGTCAGATATTAGAGCACTACTCACAGAAGTTTGGTCTGGAGGTGGACAAACTGTCCCTATGTGTGTACTATGGTTTGTACCGGGGGCAATCAACTTTAAGAAGGCAGAATTCCTGTCCAGGGAGATTGCTGCTGGGAGGAACCAACTAACTGGACTCTTTCAGACTGTGGACAGGCTTCTCCATCCTTTCTGTACACAGCTTAAAGTAGCCTTTTTGATTGCATTATGCAAGGAGTTTGCTTGGTTCTTCTCAGACAGGGTGTCTGCCATCAGGCAGGGGGTTCTGCCAGTGAGCCATAGTTTGTCCAACAGTGGTCGCCATGGGTGACCAGAGAGCACTCTGCCTGGTTGGGGTGAGTTTATACTGGTGGAGGTGACTGAGGTCATTGAGATTGCGTCCAAGCTTCAGCACACCTTTTGTGAACTGGACCCAGTGCCGACTCGTTTCTGAATAGGATGTGTAGACTCCGTTGGCCTGGTGTTTGCCTTGATTGTCTGATGTTCCCTGTCAGAGGGGGGGGTCTTCCACGATGTCTTGAAGGAGGCATTGGTGAGACCACTTCTGAAAAAAAATATCACTGGACCCTGACGTCAAGGTGAATTACCGTCTTATCTCCAATCTTCCATTCTTGGGTAAGATTATGGAGAAGGTGATGGTGATTCAGCTTGAGGAGCACCTCATGCCACATGATTTATATGAGCCGCTCCAGTCTGGGTTTTGTGCGAGGCATAGCACAGAAACTGCATTAGTTCAGGTGCATAATTTCCTCCTCAGGGCAGGAGATCGAGGGGAGGGGAGGGGAGGGGACAATTCTCATCCTCCTTGATCTCTCTTCACCATTTGACATGGTAGACTATCACGTGTTACTTAACCACCTAAGGGAATTCTGCAGACTCGCCGGCACTGTCATCTACTGGTTTGAGTCTTTTCTATCTAACAGGAAGCAAAGGGTAGTGATGAGGAATTTCTCCTCCTCCCCTAGCCTTCTGTCATGTGGAGTTCCTCAAGGTTCGGTCTTGTCTCCGATGTTGTTCACCATATACATGCTGCCCCCTGGGAGAGCTCATTAGGAAGTACAGCCTGGGTTTTCATTGCTATGCTGATGATACCCAGCTGTATCTTTGCTTTGCTTCTGGAACATCTTGCACAGTAGAAGTGCTTAACAGCTGCCTCACTGAGATCAATGACTAGATGGCCTCCAGCTGGTTGTGATTGACCCTGATAAGACTGAAGTACTGGTGGTGAAGTAGAACAGAGGGCATGATAAGCTGGCCTCTGGTGCAGAGACGGGGCTTTTCTTGGCTATGTACCATTGAAGGCCTCCTCTAGTGAGTGTAATCTGGATGTTATTCTTGACAGCAGATTGACGCTTGAGTTTCAGGTGTTGTCCATTGTCTGTTTCTATTATCTGAGGAATATTGCCAGGATAAAGCCCCTAGTTCCACCTCTGGACCTCCCCACCTTGGTGCATGCCTTCATAATGTCCAGGCTTGACTACTGTAATGCGCTCTATCTCAGGGTCTCTGGGGGTACCCTTCACTGACTGCAGCTGGTGCAGAATGTGGCAGCTAGGCTGGTAACAGGACAGCCTAAGTATTGTCACATCACTCCGGTGCTGCATCAACTGCACTGGTTGCCAGTCAGGTGGAGGGTCATCTTTAAGGTGGGCTTGCTCACCTTTAAGGCCCTACACAGCCTGGACCCTGGTTACCTGAAGGACTTTTTTACACCTGCTGTCTTGGTCCGGTCCCTCTGCTCCTCCTCTAGGGACCTCCTTGCAATTCCCAGGATGAGGTTAAAAAAGGCATGCGACAGAACATTTAGTGTTGCTACCCCAATCCTGTGGAATTTGCTTTCTCCAGCCGTTAGAGAGGCCCCTTCTGTTGAGATATTCAAAGCTCACCTCAAGGCCTTTTTGCATAACTAGGCCTTCCCAGACTGTGCTTTATTGCCACACCTGGATTCCTGAATTTCATGCCTTAACTGATCCTTGGCTATTTTTGAGTTAGCAGCTGTTGCTGAGGGTAGTGTTTATAAATTTTATAATAATTGCTTTAATATTGTATTTTTATTTTGAGTAGTGTGTTGTTCATGTATATATAATTATTGAGCTGTGTATTAAATTTTAATATGTTCAGTGACCAGAGCCTCCGGGATGGGCATCTTTTTAAAGGAAAACTCCATGTTAAAATCAGAAAAAGATATGTAATAGTCTTTTTTCTGTGTTATAACCAGTTCCCAGTGTTGTCTTTTCCTCTGGCTGTGAGAGAGGTTTTTTTCTAACTTTCCCTAACTGTTTTATTGCCCTTGGAGGTTGCCATTCTGGTTTCTGTTATGGCCTCTAGTCTTCCCAGAGTGCCCTTTGGTGTGATGTCTAATTGCCCCTGCAAGAAGCCAGTGTCTTGTTACAGGGTCTGTCACAGCTAAGCCACAGAGAAAATATTTCTTCCAAAGAAGACACACTGCTAGATTTTGGGTGAGTGTGATCATTATTATTTTTTGATATTGTACCTTGTTCTGCTGTGTGTGTGTGTGTGTGTGTGTGTGTGTGTGTGTGTGTGTGTACTTGAATCATATCACTGTTCATTCTATTCCTCTGTCACTTTCAGTTTTTGCACTGGTACTAAGTAGCAAAAATTGAACATCACCTTATAGACTGTAACATAGCAGGACAAGGTACTAATATAAAAAAATAATGATGATTACACTCACCCAAAATCTAGCAATGTGACTTCTCTGAAAGAAGTATTATCTTTGTGGCTGAGCAGTGACAGACCCTGCTAAATCTAAGGGCATAGCTACATCATTGTCACATGAGCCAGGGTGCATCGTAGGAGAAAGAAATCCAATAAACCTATTTGTGATGGAGATCCTCAGGTGTCGTAAAACTACCATACAGCTAGCAGGCTAATTTAGGAAAAACTCCTAATAGCAGACAGAGGGAAGGACATACTAGGACTTTACATACATATCAAAAAACTTTACTTAACATATGTTTTTGCACATTCTGGGTGGACTTCGCCTTTAAAGAAAATGTGCCTTGCCTTATTTAAATCAGGAGATAATACCTTATCATTTATGCAGTGTCAGTCTAGAGGTAGTACCTCATCACTGATGGGGTGTATGTACTTCTCAAGATTGCAGAAATGGTCATTAAACATATGAGTAACTGATTTTAGGTCTCTGTGCTTGAGACCATATACTTCAAGGGTCAGTGGCAGAGGCAGTTCTGGGATTAAGTAAGGAGTAAATGCAGTTCCAGAATTTTTTAGGGGTGCTCAGGCTGACTGTGTGCTATGTCCTAAGGTAAGCACTTTTGGCCATGTTAAGCTCACATTTGCACTTTTTCCACAAGCATCTATAAGTATGCAGGTTAGATATCTTGGGGATGCCCCAGATATTGACTCTTTCCTTCATTAACCAGGAGAAGCTTTTGGATAGCTATTTAAAGTTCAAATTTTTAACCCTCTATCTGGTGATGGTGACATGATGATCGGCTGTTTTCATGAACTCTGCAATAAAGAGGTCCAAAGTACCATCAACATCAGGTATTGCATCCATAAAGGACCAGTCAATATGTGAGAGATTGTGCAGGAATGGCAGGGAATTGAAACATTAGCAGGTGCAGTATATGACATCTTTTGGGACTGGGTTGCTAGCTGTACCATTCTGTTAGACAGTAGACGCTGGAGCAGTCACTGACTGAGTCAAAGAGATGTGCCCATACAACCTGATTTTTGTCAGTATCACTGACCAGCAACCAATCAGTGATGGTGTGATTTTCAGATTGAATGTTTACTCTAGTGGGTGCTGTGAGTATTTGCTTAAGGCCAAGATCATTCTGGGTGTCCCTGTGTATTGAGGTGTTGCTCAGTCAATTTAGGTTAAAAATCTCCCATTATAATTATCCCAGTACTGCCAAATGCAGAGATCAGTTTCACCACTTGCTTAAAACCCTCAATCCTTACCTTAGGTGGATTATACACACAGTGGAAATGCAATTTTTTGATGCCCAAGTTCAGGTGCATTAGCAGTAATTCACAATTAGTGGTGGTTGCATGATTAGGGGAACAGCTCTTGGCATCCAGCTCAAATCTGATGTAGAGCAGTATGCCTCCGTTTTTTCTACCGCGTCTATCTTATGATGGACAGTGTAACTTGGTAGCTTAATTTCAGAGTTACTGACATACGAAACAGCTCTCAGTGATGGCCAGGATGTGCAGGTTATGCATAGAGACCAATGCCTCAGCATCAGCCAATTCAGAGCTCAGACTACGAACATTAAGATGCATTAATCTGGGCCCTTTTGGGCCAGCCTGGAGTTTGTCACTTATTAGGAATGGATCAAACAGGCTGGGGTTGCTTTCAATATCACCTGCATTTACAGTCAGAAGCCAAATAATTTTGAATATGTGGAGACCATCGTAGGAAGCAAATCCAGACCACAAATTATGACTCAGCAGGTGAAGGTACTTTTTTGCTATTAGTCCTTGTAAAGAATAGTTGATATGGTATGGGACAATCACAGTAACGTGGCTGGGAGAACAAATGAGGTGTTTGTGGCCATTGCCTGACATACGTGAGGAAAAAATTGGCAAACAGTAGGAATAAACAGCAGCAGATTATACCAAGACAAAAACCTTTGAGCATCATGTTTAGGAAAACACCACAGAACAGAGAATAAATAACAATTGTCTTTGGGGCTCGCCACACAGTAAGTGGTGTTACTGCTTTTTGGGACACCAGGCTAGGAAATATCATCCTATGCACAGTATAGGGAGCACCCATATAGGAAGGGCCACCTACACACAATATAGGGGACACTGATGTAGAGAAGATCACCCACACACAGTATTGGGGACACCCAGATGGGAGACTTGCATGCAAAATAGGGGAAACCCAGATAGAGAGGATCGCCTATGCAAAATATAGGGATCACACAGATAGGGATGGGCTTTGATACTGGAGAAGGAGAAGAAGAAGAAGGGAGCTTGAAATGGGTGAGGGGTGAGATGAGAGAGGAGAAAGAGAGCAAAGGAGAGTTTTTCCTGAGAAGGGGGTGGCAAGAAACAAAAATAGCTTATTCTGCAAATGGTTTGCAAAGTGGGACTCAGAAAAAGCAGGAGTCAGAAAAGTGGCAGGCATAAGGGCAGGGATGAGGAGAGGTAAGGACAGGCAAGGTGAGGTGAAGGGAAGGGAAGCAGTAGGCTAGGGGTCCAAAACAGAATTTAGATGGAAAGGAGGAACAGTGGGACAGTACAGATGGAAATCAACTGACAGTTAACCAGATTAAGCTGTTGGTGGTATTTTTTTTTGTTATTGAATGGAGGAGATTTGGCCAGGACACCTGGGGAATTCCTCTACTCTTTTTGAGAAGTACCATGGGATCTTTAAAATCCACCTGAACAACCACCAGAATAAGTAGACAAGACCTCAGTTTAATGTCTCATCTGAAAGATGGCACTTCAGGAGTGCTGCACAAATGCGCACGCGCGCGCGCACACACACACACTCACACATATACACGCTGCACTACAGTATCAGTTTTGGGATTTTATACCAAGTTCACGGTGTGGGGCTAGGACCCATAACCTTCCAGTCTTTCGGCCTAAGAGGTGAGTGTGCAACCTGCTGAGACTAACACTAACAGTTGGTTATAACAAACTCTGATCAGAACCGCAATGGCTGCTTTCAGTTACTACAGTGCCATGAACTTTCCAAACCCTATATACAAACCAGCAGCTCTGTCTTTTTTATATACAATAGAAAGTTGGAATCAAATTGTTTGCATTAGCAGCTGTGTTTGGCTCCAGGCGCTAAGAGATAATACTTTCTGAAGGTCTGCTACCATCTGAAATTCCAAACTTCGAAAAATAAATCAAAAGCAATTTTATTCCAACCCATGTGGTACAGACAATGATCATTAGAAATATTCTGCACTGATTGTTGTTACTTGCTCATGCTACATCATTATTCATAAACCAGCTTAATATTTTGTGGTGATTTGCATATACATCCCATGATGTTTTGCTGTATGGGGGTATATGTGATTTTGTATTTCTTTGAAACTTGGCTTCCCGACCAATGCCACTTTGGGGTAACCCTTGCCTCAGTGCTTGCACACTAAGGTTTTTTGTCTTTTAGCTTGTCTTTTTTTTATTGGGCTCACCACAACCCAACCCAGATTGATCAACTTAGGGCAGCTGGTTCATTCAACTGGGGTGTCATACGGAAGAGGCACACTGAGTCCTGGTAGGAATGAACATGTGCCTGTGTCTTCTGTTGGCATCCTTTGCATATTGTGTGAGAGGCCTTTCACCACCATGCAGTTCTGCTTAAGGTTGAACCAGCCTAATATTTTGTGGTGATTTGCATATGTATCCCATGATGCTTTGCATGTTGGGGTATGTGTGATTTTGTATCATTATTCATGTTACCACTTTACTTCACCTTAGGTTTTTTTCATACTCAGTCGTTATTTTAATGGCAAGGAATAACTGACAGCTGGAGTTTGAACTAATATAAATGGGGTGTGTTTATTTGAAGATAGAGGGCACAGCCTAATAAGAAATGCAATATTTAATAAGACATTGACCATATAGACAACATACAATAAGTAATGCAATTTAATCCATGTTTGATTGTTCTGTTAAATCAACCTAAATGGCTCTATGGGGTTAATGACTGAGAAAACAAACAGCTAACCTGCTTCACTTTATGTCTGAACGGATACATGAATAATTAGACCAGTAATTATTTACCTTGCAAGTCAAGTAAAAATGCAGTGTTAGTATAGCAACATGCCTGTGACAAGTCTCTACACTTTAGCCCAGTAAGGAGAATATTGTAAGGAAAAGAGTATCAATTAAAAAATCTATCTGTGCTAAACTGTGATTATGCCCAACTTTCTAGTCACTTCCCACATGCCGGTTTTTCGTATTCATATCAGCGTACCCTGAAGTAATTTGACAGCTTACATCAATGTCATTGCATATTCATGTGATGGAGCTTAATGTCAACAGTTAGAACACGTATTGTGATGTTGACATTAGAACATAAAAATGTGATGGCAGATGGGGATTGCTTGATCCATCTAGTATGCCGATTTAACGTTGTTCTAAAACTAATAGCAGTAGCTTCAGTTATGGATTTATTTTTTTAGAGCCTAACGTGTACTGCATCTTGTATGTATATTTTCCTGTGTCACAAGTTTATGTCCAAATCAATTTTTTTATTAAGTTACACAGAAATTGACTCTGCTCCTTACAAAATTCATAATACAATAGCATAAAGACAGAGCTGCCACTTTGTTAAAAGGGTTTAGAAAGTTCATTGTGCTGTAGTAACTGAAAGCAGCCACTGTGGCTCTGACCAGAGTTTGTTAAAGTAGGTATTACATCTACTTATATTTTTAAGGGGAGGAAGTCATCGTAAAGATGACTTGCAGCTGACTGCTGAACACAGACTAATACATCATTGTCCTGGGATGAAGGATTGGGTTTTCTTAACCAAAAGTCTCTGGACCATGGACACATAGTGTTCATACTGATAGACTATGTCCAGCCCCAGTAACCTTTTAATTGCAGAAATGTTAAAAGAACCTATGTTAGCTAGCTGCTTCTGGCTCGCTGTAAGGATAAAGAAAGAATCAGAAGACTTATGGCTTATCAATCAGATCATTTATAACAAGCTACATTTCTAGTTTGAAGTTGGTAGCTGAATCAGAATGAAGATAATTCCATTTCTAACCAGATTTGAGTCTGCATATAAAAGTTTATTAGTCAGATCAGAGTGTGGGGATGCCACTATGCAGCGCTCAGGAAAATAATATTTTACTTTAAAAGTAAAAGCAGTGCTTCAAACCCAAAAGTGAACTGAAAGTTAGAGCAGAGGTAGAAAATAGTGCACAGAGGAGGGGGGTGAACAGCACTGTGGTGAATGACCAGGATCACATGTGCTTGTGCTTCAATCACACTGTGGAAGGACACAGTCTAGGTATCTGGTCATGTGCTTCCACAGCCCCTTCTGTTATGTGATAACAACATATCAGCATGATGACATCACCATGCAGCCGTAAAAGTGCACTCACTTTTGGTTATAAGAGTGCACTCTCAAGTTCTTTTGGTGAAAGAAATGAGAAGCAAAGCTGAGCAAGTCTGGCACACAAAGGACTTGTGAAGAAATGCTTATAACTGTGAGACATGGCAACTGTACATATAAACAAATTACAAATCATGTTAAGAATTTCTGTTAATAAAATGAAATTTAAAATTAAAATATTTAACTTTGTAGAAAATAACAGAACCCCCTACAATAGGTTGGAAAAGGACTATGCCAACTAAACTTAGAACTTCGGAATTTTAAAACTGTAAGCATTGGACATACTCTTATAGTTCTAAGAATAGCTGGAATCTTTAGAATTATAAAATGGGTTGGAAATTTCCTGGTTCCTGATTGACTACTTATAAAACTGGTAAGAAAAATTCTGCAATCTGATTGGTCCGTATGAGTCTGTAATAGTCCATGGTGAAAGGACCATCCATTCTCATTGCCCACTAGAAGTGCTTGGATTTTGGATTAGAAATTCCAAATGAATGTCCTAGACTAACCTCACTGAATGTTTCGATTGGGTGACAAGGGAGGTGCTTGGGGGCCAGTGGATGTGGCCTACCTGGATTTCAGCAAGGCCTTTGATACTGTGCTGCATAGAAGACTGTTAAACAAGTTGGGGAACACGGGAGTGGTTAGGATGGTGGTGTAGTGGGTGGGGAGCTGGCTGGATTGCAGGATACAGAGAGTGATGATAAATGGCTGTCACTCCACAGAGGGGAGGTTGACTAGTGGGGTGCCACAGGGATCAGTGCTAGGTCTAGTCCTCTTCAACATCTTTATCAGTGACATTACAGAAGACCTAGAAGGGAGAATTTGCCTGTTTGCTGTTGACACAAAGTTCTGCAACAGGGTGGACGTGCTAGAGGGTGGGGCTAGAACAAGAGATCTGCAGAACCTTATGGACTGGTCAAGGAAGTGGCAGTTGAGATTTATTGCAAAGAAATGTAAAATAATGCATATGGGGCACAAAACCCCAGGAGCAACATATCAGCTGGGGGAGGATATAGAATGCTCCAAGCAGGAGAGGGACCTTGGGGTAATCTCTCTGATGATTTCAAGGTAAGGAGTCAGTGTGACAAGGTGGCAGGAAAAGCAAACAGGATGCTGGGATGCATAGCTAGGGGTATCACCAGCAGGAAAAGAGAGGTCATATTTCCACTATACAAGACATTAGTAATACCGCACCTTGAGTACAGTGTCCAGTTCTGGTTGCCTTACCTACATAAGGACATAGACAGGGTGGAGGCAGTTCAGAGGAGGGCAACCAAGATGGTGCAAGGAGTACATCACAAAACCTATGAGGATAGGCTAAAAGACTTAAATATGTACTCACTGGAGGAGAGGAGGGAGAGGGGGAATGTGAGGGAGACATAAGTACCTCACGGGGAGGAACAAGGTGCAGGAAAACACACTTTTTCATAGAATGAGATGTTTCAGGACTAGGGTACGTGGGATGAAACTAGAGGGAGGGAGGTTCAGAGGGAACATGAAGTATTTCTTCATGCAGAAGGTGGTGGACAAATGGAACGCCCTGCCAGAGGAGGCAGTGGGGGCTGAAACAATTACAGTATTTAAGAATGCATGGGATAGGCATCAGGGAATCCTGGTAGTCGGGGGAAGGGTACAACCTAGTTCTGGAGAAGCTTGAAGAAGCAGTTATGTGCACAAATGGGCATACTAGGTGAGCCATAAGCCTTTATCTGCTGTCAACATCTATGTATCTGTATAAATCACCAGATTCCAATCCATTTTTTGGATTTCTGTTTCTTGGTACTTATGGCCAATAAAACAAATTTCAAAAAAACCTTTTCAGATGTGGAATTAGAATCCGATTCCACATCCAAATGTAGTTCAGTAAAGGACTGCTTGTGCCCCTTATACCTTATATTGCTGGTACTGCTCAATGGGTCAGTACAGGCATTTCCATCTACTAGTATGCTGTTGTCCAATCTGTAAAATGTACATCAGTACTGCCAGTGCCACCAAGCTTCCAGTCCAGTCCTCAGCCTCCAAGGTGTCCTCTAGAAGCCGCCCCATAATACTCCGAGACTCCTCTGGCTGATGCCTGTCATCCTTAGCCCAATTCCTGATTCCCACTAGTCCAATGCTATGACTCTGAGTCTCCAATACAATCCCGAGGCAAAGAACATTTTAGTTTTGCTAAGTATAATTTTTTTAATACTCATTTAGTGGCATACATGATCCTCCTGCTCCTCAGACATTCTCCCTCCCCTCCCCATCAAAATTCATTGTAGTAACCCAAGGTGTGGACTAACAGAAGCGCTCTGTTCTCCCTCAGTAACCTCAGGTTTCTGACCTAAAGAAAGCCCTGGGAATAGCTCTACCCAGTCCCAGATACTTATTGTGTCTGGGTACAGCTAATTCCAGGGCTTTCTGTAGGCTGACCACCTGAGGTCACTGAGGAAGAACAAAGGACTTCTGGGAGTCCCGGAGTTACTAGCACTACAGTGGGGTGGGAGAAGAAGAGAGGCCATCTGAGGAGGACAGTCTATGCAGCTAAAGATTAAAAATTATATAGCTTTACTGAACTAATATCTTAACCAGAAGGGGATCAGAAACTCAGTCATTGAGTCAAACTAGTGGGAGGAGTTGGACTAAAGGTGCCAGCCACCAGCAGGGGGAATCTTGGAGTTATTACACGGGAGGGCTTCTGGAGGACACCTTGGAGCCTGGGGACACTGGGGGTAATTTTTTATAGGCTGGCTGCTACCAGTATCTTGTATTTGGCACTGATGGGTTGGATTAGCCTAGCATGCTCATTACTTCCATACAGAGTGGGCTGCCTGACCGTTTTACCTCTGTGCCACCTCAGTCCCCATGGACCATCCCAGAAAGCAGCTAAGGTAAGGGGAGGGTGGCAAGGATGGATGAGGGCTTTGGGGAGTTTTTTTAAGGGTGGACATTTTGCTTCCTGGTTAAATGGTCAGATGCAGAACTGAAACTTCTGATTTCACCTCCAATTCCATTCTTATGCCTTAACTGGATGTGGAACAAAAGAGGAGTGGGGATCAGAAATTTTGAAAATCCAATTAATATCGAAGGAATGGATTCCACATAATTTGAGCACCCCTATTACCTGCATTAAAATCCTTACACCTACTTCCAAGAACTTTTACTTATTAAACACTTTCAAATGGCTACTAATTTCACTTTCATTAGAAACCTTCAACTAGGCCTTGAAAAAGTAAAACTCCCTTAAATTAAAAACAAAGCAATCAAATATTTTTTCTCCTCATTACCCCACATTACACTCACACAAACTAATTTAAAAATGACGTACTACTTGAGGTTGTTTAAATGTATTTATCACAGTTGGAATTACAACCCTTTGAATCATAGACTCCTTTTCAAAGGCTCCACATCAAGGTACAGTGATCAAACATAAAGTATACAATATAAATACAATTAGAGCATAGGCAAAATAGCAAGAGCAATTTCTAGAGTCAGAGACCCGGCATCAAACATAGGATCATTGGCAACATAGAGCAGGATACATTGTTGGGTGCACATAATAATGTAGGTAATATGGGCAAGGGTACAAAGCTCTAAAGTAACCCAGGATCTGTAAAACATCATTAGCAGCATAAATATGACCTAACCTATAGTGTCAAAGAGGAGTCCCAGAGACAATGTCACAGTAGAAATGTGGATTGGTTGAGGTGAGGTGAAGGGAACGGCTTAGGAGTTTAAGAACAGTTGCAGGTAGGGGAAATCAGGAGTAGGCCTTTTAAGCTAGATTTAAATATGCCAAGCTTGGGTTCCAGAAAGATGCAGGCTCGGAGACTATTTAGCCAACTGGGGACACAGCATAGGAAGGATCCATGGCCTAAGGAGGTCCTACAATGTGGCACAAGGAGGAACACTTTTGCAGAGCTTCTGGATGCCCTTCTGGGAGTGGCCATTTGGTTAAGGGGGTGAAGACCTTGGGGGGGGCTTGTTTATGAAGAATTTTTTTTGCAGGCAGACATATATGGTACCTTAGTCTCCCTTCAAAGTTTTGCCAGTTAGTGAGTCTGTATAAGTTGCAGGTATGGGTCAGTCTATCACAGCCTGCGACCAGGTGACATGCTTTGTTAGGGCTGTCTTAATACAGCATAAGGAAGTAGTCTGCCATGCCATAAAACACAGTCCCAAAATCAACCAGGGAGAGGACCAAAGATGTAACAGCAAGGCGGTTAGCCTCAGAAGGGAGACAGTGTTTGTTGCAATAGAGGAGACCTAGTATGGAGCTGACCGAGGCAGAAAGGAGCTGGATGTGCTTTATGATAGGTTTAAGGGAGGTGTCATGAGTGATACCTAAGTACTTGAAGGAGGGGACTTGCTCTAGTGCATTACCTAAGGAATTTGGGTCTGTGTGATAACAGTGAAAGCCTAAAGGCAATTGCCATTATAGAAAAGTCAAGAGTGCTGAAAATGTTTTTAGGCACTCTGACACACAGCAACACGGTGCCAGGGACTTACATTTTTAATGTTTTATGAGGAAGGCTGCACCCCCACACCACCCTACTACATGACTCTCAACTCCAGGGACATTTATGTTGGGGGGGGTGAAAACATAAAAAAAATTTAAAGGTTCAGGCCGGGCACAACAAAAATGTAACAGCACCCAGATCCGAACCCAATACCCTGCCAACCAGTGAAAGCAACCCACCCACCATGCCACGGGGTCAGCTCAGCAACCCACCATGGCATAACCCCTCACATCCCTCCACCCCTCACTGTGTGTGTTCGCTCCCCCAACATGCGTACATACAGTGACATCCTGTCACTATATTCGCCAACCTTCCCCATCCAGCCACCCTACCCTCTATAGCCCTTGAGGGATATACTAGGGAGCAGGTCACCATTATTATCGGCTCCCTTTCCCCAGCACCCTAATCACAGGATACCAGGAAGGAATTTAGTATGTTTATTTGGAAGTCATAGTGTGGGCTCTGGCAGTGAGCAAAGGCCATGGTTTTAGTTTTCTTCTGGTTGAGGATTAACCAATGGGCAGAAAATCAGGATTCGACCTCTGTGAAAAAGACCTGTAGGGCTTGATGGAGAGTATTCAGGCAAGGGTGGCTCCAGAAAATGACTGCATCATCAGCATATAGTAGGTGTTTACTCCTGCAGAATTTGGGGAGGGAGTTTAGGAAGAGGGAGACAAGGAGGGGCCCTAATATTGAGCCCTGTGGTACCCCTGAGAGGACTGGGTGGCTGGAGAAGGTCAAATTGATTTTAACCTGCTGTGTTCTGCCTGACAGGTAGTCTGCAAACCAGGATGTGGCCTCTTGGGAGAGGCCCAAGGAAGGCAGGGACTTTAGGAGAAGGTCGTGGTTAATGGTATCAAATACCTTAGGTCGATATAGATCCACCCAACTAAGTGTCCATGATCAAGGGCATTGTATATAAAGGAGGTGTATTCGAGGAGGGCTGTGGAGTTACTGTGCCCACTCCAGAACCCATGTTGTTCAGGACACAGTACGTTGTATTTTGACAAATAGTCCGTAAGTTGATCTGCCACTATCTTTTCCAGTGCCTTGGATAGGGGAGGAAGAATGGAGATGGGCCGATAATTATTGGGGGATGACTGGTCACCATTTTTAAGGATGGGGTAATTATGGCCCATTTTCAAGGAGCAGAGAATTGACAGAGGCAGAGGAACATATTTAGGATCTTGGAGAGAGCTGGAAGGACCTCATCAAGGGCAAGGTGAGAAGCTTGAAGTCAAGGGTACCTGCACTGTAGCAAGACTTGGCCAGGACTTTAGTAAGGTAGCATCTGGCATCATGGTTGGATATAGTACAGAAGTGAAATGGAGGGGTATTTACCAGGGTGAAGGGATCAGATGTGTGCATTTTTGGGGTCAAAGAAGTTGGGTGGAAGGACCTGGCTAAGATCAGAGAAGGTGGCATTTAAAGTGTTGGAGATGGCCTGGGTGTCTTGGATGATGGTTCCCTCAACAGAGAGCTGTGCTGGGGCAGGGGAACCTACTTTTCCACTGAGCTCTTTGATATTGTCCCAGAATCTCTTACATGAACCCCAGGAGTAGGTGAGAGCTTGCTGATAGTATGCAGACTTTTCTTGGAGTAAAGCCCAAGTGCATCTGTTCCTGGCCTCTCTATAACATTGCCTGTCAAAGGGGTCCTGCAAGTCTAGTGCTTTATGCCATACATTGTCCCTTTGGCACATCTGGTCAAGCAGTGACTGGGAGACTCAAGGGGTGTCTTTGTGTTTTAGTGTGCTACTTGGAGAAGGGGGTTAAGACATCACAGGCAGCATTAAAGGAGGAGATTAAGCTGGAGAGGGTGGTGTCAACTGACTGGGCATTAAGGACTGGGCTCCAGTTGCAGGATCTGAAGTAGGCCTTAAGATGGGGAAGGGAACCATTTTTCAGGCAGCTTTGAATAGAGATTTTAGGAGGGACAGCAGAACGTTTATTGGACCACCAGCAGGCAACAGGGGAGTGGTCACTAAGAACATCAGGGAGTACCTTAATCTGGGAGAGAATTTTGGGGTGGTTGGTGAGTATGAGATCAAGCAGCATCGAGTTACCCATTTTGCTGTTAAATCTGGTAGGGGATTGGATGACCTGGGTCAAGTCAATAGCCTTGATTGAGTCTTTGTAAATGGTGGAAGAGGAGAATAGCCAGTTGATGCTGAAGTCACCTAGGGCAAGTACCTCACTATTAGATGGAAGTTGAGAGCTGCATGACATAACCTCATCGAAAAAAAAGTTTTTGGTTGTGGGGGGGGGTGGAAATGTAGACAGTCATAATATAGAGTTTTACCAGGATTGCTAAGGAGCAATTTGACAGTGAGGGTCTGAGCACCATGTACAGTGGGGGGGGGAGGAAGACTAGGAAGGCTTGGATGGAGTTCTTTATATAAAGGACACAACCACCTCCTTGTTTACCTATTCTATCTGCCCAGAAAATGGAGCAGCCATTAAAGGCCACTGAGGAGTCTGGTGTGTTTTTGGAGAGCCAGCTTTTTCAGTGCTAGGATGTCTGGGAAGTGTTGGGTAAGTCAGCCTTAGAAAGAGGTATATTTTTTCTGAATGCTGCAGCTGTTAAGGGTGATGATTTGAAGAGTACCTTGTTTGTGAGGGTGGAAATGGGTTAAGAAGAGCAGTGAAATGGGGGAGCACAAGCTTGACCCCTGGTGGTCAGGAATGATAACCTGCAGGTAGGGATTCAAGCAGATAGAATATGTTAGGGGGAATCGCGTGACCAGAAGATGTCAATAAATGAAGGGCTGGCATTGGGTGGGGGGTGGCTGGGGCGGTTGGGGAGTCAACGCAAAGCGTTGATGGGTAAACTACAGTCAACAGTGTCCTGAGAGAGAGAGGGCCTTTACCTTTGCAGGCTTCTCCTCTCTTATGGCAGTCTTGCTGTGCTGTCCTATCCCAGTGGCCAAATGTTGTGAGGTTGGGAGGCTAGGGGAAACCTAGTAGGGAACAAACAAAGATCACGTTACATGGCGGGAAAGGGAACAAAGGGCTAGCTGTCACTACTGTGCATGCATGATGGTCAGTACGCCTACAATAGCTCACTAGCCCTACTGAGCTGAAATGCCCCAATGACCTATGGTGAAGCAAATAAGGTAAATTGGTGACACTACTTTAAACAGTTCTAGCTCTCTGCAATAAGATCCCTAAACTGCTGCACTGGTAATCATGCTGCAAGCTATCTGTGGGTTTTGGTCATGATAGCTCCCAGGAGTTGATCTGAACTTAAGGTGACTGCAGCAAACACCCAGTCATAGGAATTAGCCCCCCAAAAAGTACTAAGCAGCAAGTAGTGACCATGGTACCTGAATGAGGACAGATTGATGGCAAACATATATTTTGCACTCCTAAATTGAACATTTTCCTATTTTATAATGTTTTATAAATCTTACAGTGGGAAAATGTGCTATCCCCAGAAACCAAACACAGAAGAAATGCAGTGTAATCCCCACAGATAACAAAAACAATCAAGTGTAGTCGGCAGAGTTAAAGTTCCGGTTCAAACCCGAGTCAACACTGTCCAGAGGGAGAGAGGGCCTTTATCTTTGAAGGCTCCTCCCCTCTTGCAGCAGTCTTGCTGTGCTGTCCTGTACCAGCGTGGCAGATGAATGTTGTGAGGGTGGGAGGCTAGGGGAAACCTTTTCAGGCTTCTCCCCTCTTGCAGCAGTCTTGCTATGCTGTTCTGTCCCAGTAAACCAGTGCATGACTGAAGGGGACAGGGTCAGGGTTGTCTGCATCCTGGAGCCGGTGCCCCTACATGTGTGTGTGTGGGTGTATGTGTGTGGGGGGTTCATGGCTGGCATGGGGATGGGGCATGGCTGGCTGAGAGCTGGGATGGGTGCGGTGGGCAGCCTGTGGAGACTGATGCTGGAGACTTGCTGATGGGGGACAGTGGCTATATGCCTGGACTGGGCAGTGGTCGATGTGCATGGGAGTGTATGGGACTTATGGCAAGGTTCTCCCTGGAGTACCTTGCACCCTCCTCTGCATCCCTGTGGGTATCACTATCTGCTATAGTGCATGGCGCATAGTGCTGGCACACCCCTGCAAGCTCCCAGTGTGAAGCTGTCCATGCAGCTGGGGGATTAGGTGAGTAACTGCAATCAGCACCAGTCATGAATGCCATGTGGGATCCATGGGACCCCACTCTGTGGCATTCATGCATATCGATGTCAATGCACCCAGTTTAGGAGGCTTGTTGGCATTGTGCATAGAGCCCAGTATCAGCAGAATTAGAAACTCTCTTAAAATATGGTGAAACATTTAAAATGTGGTGAATTACATGTTAATCCTTTTATGTGTTCAAGTAGATAATTGCCTTGTGGAACATATATTTTCCACTCCTAAATTGAACATTTTCCTATTTTGTAATGTTTTATAAATCTTCAGTGGGAAAATGGGCATTTTGATGTGAAAATTGGATAATTAATAAATATTTTTTGTCTTGGTTCATCATGGTCCCTGAAACATACAGGAACTTTTTTTTTTTTTTCCAATTGTTTAACCAGGTGAGACAGTGACACCAGGTGTTGACAAACAGTTCTTGGACTTGGCTAAAGAAAATTTGGAGGACTTTGATGGATATTCCTGAACCATTGATGAATGTTCTTCAAAGTTCATGAGCTAACAAACTTCTTTTTACCTGGGATTTCATGAGCAGCATCGTGTGTATGCATGGGGTAGGAACATTCTGCAAGCAGAATTATGCAGGATTTTGAATTCCTGGATTGCATGGTACAAAAACAGTCCATCAACTGAATGTGGAGAAAGGTAGAGAAAAAGAAAAACACGGAGATTGAAAGGGAGAGAGATTATTATGTTTTTTTTAATCATTTCTATATTTCTTTCTTTAAAAGCCTTTGTATTGGAACCATGGATAGGTGAACCTGTTCAGGAGAAATCCTCTTCTGTGGTGCAAACATTATACTTCCAGCTGCACAAATCTATTGATTTTGGGACTCTTATTAACAGGTGGATGCAACACATTTATTTCAGTGGACAGAAGCAACCTAGTGTGGAGTTCTGCTTGTGCAACTTTGTTGACAGAGTGAGGAATTTGAATGAGTTGTAAATTCTTGTAGGTGAATACTTTGGCCATTCGCACTCTGTTCCACAGGGAACTACCACCCTGTTGGGGTACCATGATGGTAAGGAACCCTTGGGGAAGGTTCCATCCATAGAGGTGCTGAGGGAAGATTCCTTTAGGCTAAAGGTGCCTTAGGAAGGAGCCCCGAGGAGAGAGGCATACCACTGGAGGAGGAGGAGGACGAGGAGGAGGAGGGGAGGATGATGGGGCAAACAAAACAAAGCTTCTGAGTGAGGCTGGAAGAAGCTGACTTAAATCACTCAGGCAGGGGGCATGGTTGGTTACTCTCACCCACTGAACTGCAGGCATATCCTTTACTTCAGTGGGCTTACACAACCTAGTGTGGCATTCTGCTTGTGCAACTTTGTTGATAGACCGAGGAATTTGAATGAGTTGTAAATTCTCATAGGTGAATATTTTGGCCATTCACACTCTCTGTTTCATGGGGAACTACCACCCTGTTGGGGTACCATGAAGGCAGAGAACCCTCGAGGAGGGTTCCACCCCAAAGGTGCCACAGGGTGATTCCCTTAGACCAAAGGTATCTTAGGAATTAGCCCCCAAAAAAGTACTAAGCAGCAAGAAGTGACCATGGTCCTTGAATGAGGACAGATTGATGACAACCATTGATGACTGGAAACAGACACAGATTGAGATAAGTAATGACTGACAGATATCAGAACTGATAGCAGAGGGGCATGAATTCTGAAGGAGAGAGGGAACGGCAAAGAAGGAGGGCTACTATCCAACTCAATCCAACAGAGGAAACCTACCTAGGTAAACAAATAGAAAGGTACTACATTATAGACTACTGAACTTTTACAACCTTTGGCACAGAGGAGAGAAAAAAACCCTATGAGGAGGAAACCTCTGGGGATCCAAGGCATCGGTCACCTTCCCTCCAGGCTTGGGGTACTTTAGTGATGGCTCAGCTACTGCAATTTAGAGGCACAATTCAGGGTAAATATTAAAGAGAAGGGGCTCTCACTCTATCCCTCTAACAGGAATGCCATAAGGGGTCTGTGAGCAAATTCTGCAGCTAAGGCAGACTCCTGGTTAAGGAGGCCCTCATCCCAAGGTGGGAGGAAGAGAGCAACAGCTACTGATAAGCACTCACCAAGCCTCCACGAGGGAGGCATAGAGAGGAAGTTGAATGTTTGAGGGGACGGGAAGGACATGGAGACCAGGTGAACTGTAGGGAGAATAGCTTTCAAAGATGCTGCCAACATGGTTTGCACAGCTCCTTTGGACTTAAGAGCCCCACCTTCCAGCAGCTTAAGTCTTAAATGTTACATCAAGAGGTGCTGCTGAGTCTATCTGAATACTCAGTTTGTCCCTGAGTGAAGGTGTGGTGCCCGATATATGGAAACTGGCAAGAGTCACACCGATATTCAAAAAAGACAAGAAAAATATAACTAACTATAGACCAATAGCTATACTATCAGTATTAAATAAAGTCCTTGAGAAGCTTGTCTCAGCACAGATCTCAGAACACCTTACTAAGTATAACCTTCTCCACACTAACCAACATGGCTTCAGAAAAGGCCATAGTACTCAAACTGCTCTTTTACAGCTGACAAACGAAGTTCTTTAAGCCATGGATCAGGGTCATCAAACAGATGCAGCATTTATCAATCTGAGGAAAGCTTTCAATCTTGTTAACCACCCTCTTCTGCTTGCAAATCTCCAAACCCTGGGTTTCTCGACTGGAGTTGTAACCTGGTTCCATAGCTACTTATCGAACAGAACCAAAGCTGTTAAATTCAACTCAGCCACTTATGATAAAGCAGTCATCAATGCTGGTGTACCACAGGGATCTATCCTCGGCCCCTTCCCCTTCTCAATTTTTATTAACAACATAGGTCAAAATATATCCTCTTGTTCTTCGCTGCTATACGCCGATGACCTTGCACTTTACACTAGCTCAGATAATGTCCACTGTATTAATCATAAGCTCTCTATGGACCTACATAATATTCAGTCCTTGATCTCCAGAAACAAGCTCATTCTCAATGCTGGACCCAAGCTATGCTCTTTGGATCCCCTATTAAACTAAAGCAGTGCCGTGAATTTTCCCAGGTCTCCTGGGCTGATGGTTCCCCACTGGAGATGGTAACTTCCTTTAAATATCTGGGTGTCCTGCTTAATGAATCCCTTACTTATGACACCCATCTTACTTATGACACCCATATAACCTCTACATGAAAGGCGGTCAATGCCAGATTGGGCTTAGCCTACAAAACTAGTCATATTCTAACCCATTCTGCTAGGACAGCCATTGCTAGAGGAATCCTACTTCCGTCACTCTCTTATGGATCTGTAATCTATACTAACGCATCCAAGGCTACTCTCCATAGGTGGGATTCAACTTATAACAGTATATGCAGATACGCCTCTGTATCCTCCAGACTAAGACATACCTGCCTACTGTATTCAGACCTAAATTGGCCTTCCCCCATTGTTTACAGTCTCCTCTCTCTTGGCAACCTTCTGAACAGTATACTGCGGTCCATGATGCCTTCTTACCGCGCCTCCTTGCTGACCCCTCAGCCCATCTCTTACGGTCTCCAATCTTCAGACATTTCCTTGCTTACCATTCCTAGATGCAGAACTACCAAAGGGAAATCAGATTTCTCACATGTAGGTCCCTCGTACAGGAATTCTCTGCCCCTAGATGTACACCTTGCCCCTAATCATGCTGCCTTTAAGAAGCAACACTGCTACCTTTTTACCGCACATGCTCATTGCACCTGTTTTAACCCACCGTAGATCTTAGCTCCCTTTGTCTCAGCTGCTAAAAGTTACCTACCACCTTCTGTGGTATGAGCGGGCACCCTGCTCCTCAGCCTACCCACAAGTTCTATCCTCCCTCCCTCCCTTCTTCCTTTCCCTTCTTCCCTTCCTTCTCCTCCTCTCTCTTGCTAGGTTTTATTTCAGCTTTACTTCTCTCCCTGCCTCCTCCCTATAGCTGTTTTTCTCAGTTTCAGCGGGACGTAACAATACCCTATGGCACTTTTGCACCTTAAAAGTGATATTACTATTACCGTTTATACATGGGCACTTACCTTCCATTTTATAATTTACTCCTTACGTGCCTTAATACCGTCATTGTCTTAATTTTGTTTTCACTTCTGGTTGTGATGTATTGCACATTTATTGACACTGTGTTCTATGTACCTGTTTATCTCTGTCTTGTTGACCTCCCGGGTCGTGCCTGAAAATAGTCACTTTTGTGTCTAGTGCAGCTACCCGGTCATCAAAATAAATAAATAAATCTGCACAACTAAAACTTCACCCAGAGTGTAGGACATTCTCAACTGAAGGGCAGAAAGAGAAGGACCCCACCCAGTCAAGGGACCCACCCTCAAGATGTGGACTTCAAGGGGCAGAGCAAGATCATTGGCTTATAGGGCACCCCTGGAAGCTTGGTTGAGGCTAGCATGCATCTGACTGCAGGAAAGTGTGAGGCCATGGCGAAGCCTGATAGCCATGAGCATATGAAAGAAATGACATGTAAGTGAGGCTGAATGGCTGCTTTTTCTCTGAATGCAGGAGTAATGGGAAGACATGATAAAACCTGATGGCCATGATCACATGGAAGAAATGTAAGTACAGTAAGGCTGAAACTGCTTTTATCTGAATGCAGGAATAGTGGGCCATGGTGAAGCCTGACAACCATGCTGACTGAGACATTGAATGACAACTAGAACAGCGAATGAGGCCGGATGATACAAACTTAGACTGAATTACGACGGCATGTCAAACAGTTCCATAAGGGAAGTTAGTGTTAGTTGCGGATGCATTGCAAGTCATGTGGGCTGAGGCAGTATAAACAAATTAAACTGCAAAGGAAGCAGGAGTATATGGTAAATGAAAACTAGGGAGCAGAAGCTGTTGAGTAAACACAACAAAACAACGGAGTGGCTGCCTAGCTAGGAGCCAGGTGTAAACATAGAAGGATAGAAACATAGAAGTTGACTGCAGATAAGGACCGCAAGGCCCATCCAGTCTGCTCATTTCTTTTTCTACCTTTATAATGTGCCATAGGCCTGTACTCTGTCAATGGCCTATCTATTCATATTCATTTTTATTGCTCCCTTATGCCAATTCCATGCCTGTTTGAAGCCCTGCACTGTATTCATTTCCACCACTTACTGAGGTAGGCTGTTCCATGCATCCACCACCCTTTCTGTGAAAGAACTTCCTCATATCCCCCCCTTAATCAGCCTCCCTCTAATCTCATGCTGTGTCCTCTTGTCCTGCTATTTTTCTTATATTGAAATATGTTAGAATCTTTCACCTTGTTAATGTCCTTAAGATGCTTGAATGTGTACCGCCCGTGGCACTGAGGGTTGAGGCGCTGAATGCCACACCTTGCACCACGCCGGTGACCAGGGTTTGGGAGCAAGCTCGGGCTCTGGGGGTAGGCAGGGGAGGGTTGAGGATGAGTCCTCTTGTGGTGCTCTCCTCCCCGGGGAAGCAGGGGTGGGATGTCCTGGCCTGTTAGCGGCCCCCAGTGGAGACCAGGGGCACTGCAGCAAGTTAGGCACGCATGTAGTAGCAGGGCCGATGCTAGTAGGGTTGCCGTGTGCCAGATCATCAGACATGCACCTTGCAAGGGCCGGGGGGATGGGGCACAGCACAAGAAACCACAAGCAGAAAAATCCCCTCAGGAGGGACTGTGGAGATGATGGGGACTTCTGAGGCACGGATCACATCTCACCACTGACCCAGCTTGTCGGGATCTTCCTGGGTGCCAACCCGTATGCTGCACAGACCCTAGCTAAGTGGGGGTCTGGGATCTGGTCTGGGCAGGGTGGGTGAAGAAGTTCCACAGCATGGGGGTTCAAGTAGGGAGTTAGAGGCCCTAGCCCAGTAAGTACTCTGGAAAGATGCCCAGCCCTCTGGAGTGAGTAAAATAGAATGTAAAAAAAAAAAAAAAGATGCTTGAATGTTTCGATCATATCATTTCCCTCCTTTGCTCTAGGGTATACATATTGAGCTCCATTAATCTGTCCTCATATGTTTTCTGATGCAGTCTCTGCATCATTTTGGTTGCCCTTCTCTGGACTGCCTCCATTTTGCTAATGTCCTTGTGCAGGTGCAGCCTCTAATACTGTATGCAGTACTCCAGATGGGGCCTAACCAGTGTCTTGTAAAGAGGGATTATTACCTCCCTCTTATGACTTGCAATACCCCTACTAATACACCCCAACATCCCTCTAGCCTCACCTACTGCTTTAGTGGTCTGCTTGGATGATTTCAGGTCATCTGTGATGATGATGATGATGCCCAAGTCTCTTTCTTCCTTTATGATTGCCAGCAACTCCCCTCCCAACCTATAGGTGGCTTCAGGGTTTCTCTTCCCTATGTGCATGATCTTGCACTTCTTAGCGTTAAACCCCATTTGCCACTCTTCTGACCATTTTGCCAGTTTATCCAGATCTCTTCTCATTCTGCCCACCCCCATCTGGATCATCAAAACTGTTGCAGATCTTGGTGTCATCTACAGACAGACAAACCTTACCCTCCAGTCCATCTGCAATGTCACTGATGAAGATATTGAAGAGAACTGGCCCCAGAACTGATCCCTGAGATACCCCACTTCTGACTTGCATCTCTTCTGACTGCATACCATTTACCACCACTCCCTGTTTTCTGCCTACCAACCAGTTTGCCACCCAACTGACCAACTTCTAACCCACCCAAACCTACCTAGCTTATTAATCAATCTTCTATGTGGAACAGTATCAAAAGCTTTGCTGAAGTCAAGGTAGGCGACATCAACTGCTCCCCCTTGCTCCACCACTCTGGTTACTCAGTCAAAGAAATCTATGAGATTAGTTTGACAGGACCTTCCTTTTGTAAACCCATGCTGTCTTGGATCCTGTGCTCCTATGGATTCCAGGTGTTGCACTATCCTTTCCTTAAGGAGTGCCTCCATAATTTTGCCCACTACTGAAGTAAGACTGACTGGTCTGTAGTTCCTTGCCTCTTCCCTGCTACCACTCTTGTGGAGCGGAATCATATGAGCCCTTCTCCCATCTTCTGGGACCTCTCCTGTGCTCAGAGACTCACTAAATAGTTCTGATAATGGCTCTGCTAGTTCTACCCTTAGCTCCTTTACAACCCTGGGATGTATGCCATCAGGTCCCATTGCCTTGTCTACCCTGAGCTTAGCGAACTCTTGTAGGACCTTTTCTTTTGTGAAGGGACTAGTGCACACCTCCCCCCTCCCCTGTGTCCATAGTGCTGACCTGTGGGCCCTGCCCTGCCTTCTCCTCAGTAAATACTGAGCAGAAGTATCTATTTAGGATAAATGCTTTTCCTTGGTCCTCCTCCTCACACTCCCCCTTACCCCTTTTGATCTTAGCAATACCCCCTCTGGACTTTTTCCTTTTTACATAGATTAAATAGATCTTTCAAGCAAATAATTAGACTTACGTCCATGTTCTGCTTGCCTTACTGTTTCATATCATTTCATATTTATTTGCTGTATAACTATCAAACCTAGTTTTAAACTGAGTTATAGTACTACTCACTACTACTTCCATTGGTGAGTTATTCCATATGGGGGTACCCTAGGGCTGAACCAATGCCTTCTTTTCAGTTAATTCCATTTTTCCAATGTTAATTGAAAAGGATGACCTCTGTTTGGATATATTCCTTGCTTACGTGACAATCCATAACTCTTTGCTGCCTGTTCATTCTGTAATGCTTTGTAAACCATACACATGTCACCTCGTATCCTTCTATGCTGGAGAGTGTATAGACCTAGTGTTCTTAGTCTATCTGGGTATGTAAGTCTCTTACAACCCGATATAAGTTTTGTAGCTCTCTTCTGAATCTTTTCCAATTTCATAATAGCTTTTTTTTTTGCAGGGTGACCATACCTGGACCCCATATTCTAAGTGAGGCCTAACCAATGAGCGGTACAGAGGGAGCATCACCTCACTATTTCTACTACTTATATGCCTCAGGATACAGTTTAAGTTCCTACTCGCCCTGCTTGCCACCATGTTACAACGTTCGCTAAAATGGAGGTCTGGTGTTATTGTTATTCCCAGGTCTCTTTCCTTTACTGAAATTGGCAGGTTCCTATTCTCCAAGTTATATACTAAGTTTAGGTTATTTCTCCCCATGTGCATAATAACACATTTATCTAGATTCAGGGCCAATTTATATTCGATTGTCCATTTATAAATTTCATTGAGTGCTTTTTGCAAAGTTTGTCCATCCCCAGCACTATTTACAATTGCCACTATTCTGCAGTCATCTGCAAATTTCATGATCCAAACATTAGGATGTGAGCACTTTAAAGATGCCACATACATATTAAACGAGGACCCAAGACGGAGCCCTGAGGAACACTGCTTGTAACCCCCACCCACTCAGACATGACCTCATTTACCACCACCTGCTGCCTTCTATTTGTCAGCCATTCTCTCACCTGATTGATTATATTCAAATTAATTTTGTTTTCCTCCAGGACACTTATTAGTTCCTCATGGGGAGTTTATCAAATGCCTTGGAGAAGTCCAAGTAGGCCACGTCCACTGAGTTTCCCAGGTCAATTGCTCTGCTGGCTTTTTCATAAAAGACAAGCATGTTCATTTGACATGATTTAGAATTGCTGAACCCGTGTTGTGACTCATCCTGAAGATTATTCTCCTCTAGGTGTTTAATTATGATGTCTTTTAATATACCCTCCAGAATTTTACCCAACAGTGATGTAAGGCTCACTGGTCTAAAATTTTCAGATTTAGTTCCAGATCCCTTTTTTAATATGGGTATCACCACTGCTTCCTTCCAATCTTGTACCACCTCCCCCCTATCTAAGACTAGCTGGGGCTAATGTATCTATAGAAAGCCTTGTCACCTTCTTTTACTGTTCGTGCTAGTGTTTCCTCAGTTTGGGCAATTAGGGATTGTAGCTGGAACTGTGAGATTGCAAAAGTTATGGAAAACAAAAACGGCAAAATAGAGCCTGAATAATACAAGGCAAAAACAAATGATGAACGTGGGACGGGGAAACAAAAATGCCCAAAAAAGAAATAAAACTGAAAGAAACATGAGGTACATAAGACCAGGAGTGCAACAGGAATAGGACACTGAGAGAAGCACAGGTGCAACCAGGAAGGTAGACATTAAATACTGACCTAGAAGCCAGAGAGATACAAGCAGAGCAGAAAGTCCAGCACAAACCAAGCAGTAGTTCAATCACAAAGGGAACATGGGAAACAAAAAGAGGGGAGGCAGAGCCACAGTAGAGCTTCCAGCTGCAGCAAAGAAACAGTGCTTCTGAGTGAGGCTGGAAGAATCTGACTTAAATACTGTAGCTCAGGCAGGGGGTGTGCCTGGTTGCTCCCACTCACTGAACTGCAGGCATAACCTTTCAATTTTGTGTTTTAACAAACTATTTAAAACATTTACTTTGTTACTAAGTGTTTTATTATTGGTGGGTCCATTTTATAATCATGATAAAGCACTCTAGAGCATGGGTCATTTGAGCAATGTACCACAACAGGGTGTGGGTTATGTTAGGATTTACAACACCTGGTTGTTTGGTCATGAGGGCTGCAGGCCGAGTGAGCAAAACACACCATGCGTTGTAAATCCTAGCATGAACCCACACCCTGTTGTGGTATATTGCGATTATACAATGGGTAAAAACATTTTTTTTGACATTAATGTTTTTTCCCTCCAAAATAAACAGATTTTATTTTGTGCATGATATTCTTCCTCTGTATATAAAATAGTACCCTGTTGCTAGGTGGCCCTAGAGACAGACACACATAGTTTGTCACAGTGTTTTTTTACTGTCTTTTTATCCATCTTAGAGAAAGTTGTTAGCAGATAACACGGGTGGGATGGTAGCAGAGACTAGCAGGTGGCAGATTGGTAGACTTTCCCTGTATGGCAAGAGGAATGAGCAAGGTGTTGTGTTGCTGTAGCTGAAGTGGGACATGAGGATTTTTTTTTTTCATTTTCGGAGTGACCGAAGTTTGCTGACAGAGTGCTGTTACAAGCTTCTGGGTGACTGCCTGAGGTGGTAGTTTCTGTTTTTTGTTTTTTTTATTTTGAGTGGAAACAGAGTTTTTTTTTTTTTTTGGTAACGAGGAGATCAGGAACTTTATGGTGAATAAGTGGGATGTGAGCATACCAGGGTATAAAATCTACAGGAGGGACAGGGATGGTAAAAGAGGAGGAGCAGCTCTCTACATAAGGGAAGGGATCAAAGCAACTGAACTAAAGTATAAATGGGAAGGACTGGAGGCACTGTGGGTCACCTTGCAGACAGGACATGGCATCACAGTCCACACAGGGGTTGTATACAGATCCCTATCCCAGGGGGAGGGCATGGACAAGGCAATGATAGGAGGCATCCTTAGAATGACAGGTAATACATTTATTATTCTGTCAAAACAACATTACATAGAGAAACAATACAAATCGTATAAAAGTATTTCATAAGATTATTAAAATAACATTTACAGATCTTGGGCCCGATTCTAGAAGCTTGGTGCAAGTCGCCTTTGGCGGCGACTTGCACCAAACGCCATTGCAACATGGACCCTGTGCCCTATTCTAGAAGGGCAGGGTCTCCGCGGCTAAGTCCCAAGACTTGTGACATGTGGAAAGGTACGCCAACCTAAGGGCATACCTGAGGGGCATGAAACAAGTCGCAGCCCCCCCAGCAAGCATAAGTGCCCCCCCAAAGCCCCACAGGGCAGCTGCGTCCCCTCCCAATACATTCCCTGACCTGATGTTTTGTCGCAAATGTTAAAAAAGTAAAGCCCCTGAGATCCCTGGTAGCCTATGAGCCCCCCACTCAGCAGTGCCAGTCTACCCACATCCCCTACCCATCCCCAGCCAGCGACTGGCACAGCCCACCTCTCACCTCCATGGCCAGCCACCGACTGAGCTCCACATGAATGCTTACTGTATAGACGCACCACAAATGAATGAATACTCTATACAGTACAGTAAGCACTCAGTTGCTGGCTGGCTGTGGAGATGAGAGGTGGGCTGTGCTAGTCGCCGTTGGGGATGGGTGGTGGATGCGGGTAGACTGGCACTGCTGGGTGGGGCGGGTGGGGGCCACTAAAACTACCAGGATCCCAGGGGTTACATTTTAACCATTTGTGGCAAAACATCAGGTATGGGCATGGATGGGGAAACAGCTGCCCTGCAGGGTTGATAGTGGTGTGGGGTTTGGGGGCATGATGTGTCTGGGCTGCCCTGCAGGGCATTTAGGGTTTGTGTGTTCTGGGGCTGGGAGTGTGAGATGCCCAGCCAGGCATCTCTGCTAGGGGGATTGGGGGCTATGGGGTTGTGGGCTGCCCTGTGGTGCCCTGACGGGGGTGTTCTGGGCATGGGGGACACATCCTGGAGTGGGTGCAGTGGGTCTACAGAACCCCTGGAGGACGTATGTACAGTTACACCAGCTAAATACTGGTGTAACTTATGTTGCTGGTTCTCCTCCAGGGGTTCTTGTAGAATCCTGACATTGGAGACTTTTTTGCTGCTCTACTAGAATAGGGTGGAACTGCTGCCATAAACCCCCTAGCGCCATGTCGCAGGGGGTTTATGGAGCATCTGCTGGCGTAACTGCTCTTTGGCGCAAGTGGCCTGTGGCATGTCGCAGGCCACATTGTAGAATCCCGCACGTCACAACTGCTGGCATAACTTTCTACTTGCTCCATTCTTTTGGTGCAAGTGCTGTTATGCCAAGTGTATCTCTTGTAGAATCAAGCCCCATGCATATAAATTATCCCTTTGGTACAGAAAGAGCATATAAATACAATTTGCACATGAAAAAATGTTAATAGCAGCTAACAAGCACTTTTAACAATTTGGATTGCTCTCTAAGCATATCATTCTAATATCATATATGTTTTAAATGGATTTTTGTAATGATTTTTAAATAAGATGCATTATTAATAATTTGCTCTTCATTTACTGTGAACATGATATCTAAAAGTACAATAGTATCTGTGGTTTGTATCAAATCCCAAATTGGCTGAAGCCAATATTTCCTAGGCATATCATACCATGCATAAAAGTACATCACATATTCCAAATTTTCCAAACCTGGTCTAGTACATTCACGCATTTTTTCAGATGTACTGATAGCTTTGGAGTACCGAGCTTATAATATTTTGCTATGAAAAAGCTCAAAATGAAATTTTGTATACCTTTTATCTTGCTCAGTTATTACTTTAAGATAGTATCTAATTCATGTTTTAAATCATGTGCTACTAGCCGTGTAGATATTCTTAGTCCTAAAGCTCAATTTAAATTTCTTTATAATTTATGATCTTGTTTGTAATGTATTTATTATATGTTGTGCTAATAATTCATTTCTTTATGTAAGACTTTAAAAAAATGTAGACCGTGGCCCAGATATTCAAAAGGGTTGCACCATGCGCAATAGGGTTGCTCCAGTGCAAGTCCGAAAATGAACCATTTTGTGATATTCAGTGGGAGGCAGATGCGTCCCCCAAATCATGCTGAGCAACAGCGCAATGATAATGAATGCATGCAGAACTGAAGGGGGAGGAACCATGCATAAATGGTGCAGTGTGATATTCAACAACATGCGCCATGCGCAATAGGGGAACAGGTGGAAGTTGTGTGATAGTGGAAATGAGCCAAAATAAAAAGGAACAAGGGAGAGGCAAAAGAACGCTACAGGGAAGGCACATGTGGCTGACTGATAGGCAGACACACAGGGCAGGACAGGGAAAGGGCACCCTGAACCCACAGGCACAGGGAAGGTGTGGGGAGACACAGCCACAGTCAGTGCAGAATGGGGGAAGTGCCACACAGCACTGAGGCCACCACAGGAAGGTGTTCCCGGTGCAGGGAAAGTAGCAGCCAGGACAGTGGGGGAACATAGAAACAGCTGCCGGGGAGGACACAACCCAGGGACATGGCCAGTGTCACCATCCAGATGGAGGCAGTAATGATGGGGGTGAGAAGGCAGGCAGCAGGGGGGCACGGCTGTGGAAGGGCCTGTAGGCGGTATGCCCCCAACTGACAGTACCGAGCCCGCACCAGCTTCATGCTGTACAGCGATACCGAGATTGTGGGCCAGTACCGTCTGAATCGGGCAACTCTGAGGCAGCTCTGTGAGCTGTGCAGTGATGTGATACAGGCACGCAGATGACGGAGCCATGCTCTGTCAGTGGAGACTAAAGTGACAGCTTGCATGTGCTTGCTCACCACGGGTACCTTCCAGAGACCAACAGGGGACACCACAGGCATAACCCAGTCGGCCGCATCATGACACCTCACCCAATTCCTCAGTGCACTGCTGCCACATGCAGCGGAGTACATCTATTTCCCCAGCACACCAGCCGAGCGCACAGCAAACATACAGGAGTTCCACAGGGTAGCCCATATGCCTGGCATGCTAGGGGCAATAGACTGCACCCATGTGGCCATCCGCATACCACCTGGTCCCGAAGGAGCCGCATATATAAATCGGAAGGGCTACGCAAGCATCAACTGCCAGGTGGTGTGCGATGCCAGGGGGCGCATAATCAATGTCTGTGCCACGCACCCTGGGGGAGCACATGATGCCTTCATCTGGCACCAGTCGGCACTGTGCCACAGATTCGAGAGTGGGGACTTCCCCACTGGCCACTTAATGGGTGAGTATGCAAACCACGTGGAAAAACATAGAGCTTGGGAGGGGCATGGTCAGAGGTGACATGGGTAGTGGCCTACATGGCCCAATGCAGGGCGATGCTGATCACTTAACTAACCTGCACCCTCTACACACAGGTGACTGTGGATACCCACTCCATACCAGGCTGCTCACACCATACCGGTGGCCTGCGACTCCATCGCAGCAATGCTACAATGAGGCACATGCCACCACACGCAATGTCATTGAGTGGGTGTTCAGGATGCTGAAGGCACATTTCCGTTGCCTGGACACCTCCGGCGGTGCCCTACACTACAGCCCCTCAAAGGCCTGCAGGCTATTCCTGGCCTGTTGCATCCTGCACAACATGGCCAACGACTGTGGGATAGCCGTACAGGTCGAAGAGGGGGACAGCGATGGGGATGATGAGGATGCTGGTGACGATGGTGATGGGCAGCCCCCCCTTGGGTGACAGAACCCCTGTCTGCTCCGGCTGGCACAGCTGCACCAGGACACCATCACAGAGGAGCACTTCAGCCAACCCAGGTAAGACATGGGGCCATGTGCAACCACCAGTGGCAAAGGCACAACCCACAAACAAGCATAGACACACACCAGGGGTGCATGCTTTCAAGGGAAGTAGCCGGGCATGGAACCGCACACAGCACCAGGGATGGACGAGGTCTAACATGGCACGCAGTCATACTCACACACACCCACCTCACATGCAGAAAGGGTAGGAGCACGCCGATCCAGACCACCATCCCTAGCCACACACATGTCCACAGACCACCACGCCCACTGCCTGTCATTGTGCATGTGTCAGATGCTGGGCACCATTGCACAGTGGCATACAGCGCAATGCAGGCATCATCATGCACATGCCACAGCGGACAGCAGCCGGGAGGGTGTGCAGATGGAATGTGTGTGTGCGTGCAGGGCCGGGTACCCCACCCGTGCATTGCCCGCTGAATGTCACAATGCACACAGGGCAGCATCAGATAGTAGCCGTGCTGGGAGACAGGTCAGTCACGCGCCACAGTGCCACAGCCACCACGGATGCGTGGGTGGCCCCGCCGAGACCTGCCAGCAGTGACAGGCTGACCACTAGCCTCATGGGGTGGCATCGACGGTCCCCCAGGGGTTCCACTGCTTGAACACGACCATGCTTGCGCAGGGGTCTGCAGCACACTGAACATGCCTGCGCCAGCCGTGCTTGGGATGCCCACAGCTGAACCCGGTGTCGACAAGGATGGTGTCACACAACGCCAGGAAATGGGGGTGGACATTGCACTGCGTGGTGTCTGTGAGGCATGGGCAAATAACTGTGTGCCCATTGTGGTCATGACAGCTGTGAATGCCTGTGTCTGCCTGTCAATGGCAGTGGTCACATCCTCCCACAACCGGTCCATCCCTGCCAGGAGCAGAGCGGTGTCTCTGCTGCACCGCTCCTCTGCCTGGTGCAGAGCCACACTCAATGCATCCACCACCATCACAAGCCGCATCTGCTGATTGACTGATGCTTGCAGTATGCGGGTGTGCTCATCTAAGAGGTCATCTGCCTGATCGGCATGCTGTCCCTCAGGGTGTTCATGGCCCTGATGCTCATCACCCCTTGAGGGTGCATGCTGCACACCAGGGCCAGGGCTGGGCATGTCCACAGGTGGTGCACTGATGCCATCCCCTGACACTGTACCCCCATGGCCATTGGCCGACTGCTGATACTGCCCCTCCAGCTGCCACTCTCCAGGGCTCAATGGTGCCACCACTGTGGCTGCAACAGTCCCACTGTCCTGGACACACACCAGTGCTGCCCCACTGGTGCAGACAGGCACAGGCTGGGACTGTGATGACACGCAGGCCTCCACGGTGGCACCACCCACAGCCATGGCCGTGATGTCACCTGCTGTGTGGTCATCCTGTGGCCAACATGTGTCACTGCCCATGATGTTAGCTCCATCATCATCGGTGATGAATCCAGCACCAGCCTGAGTCTCAGCATGCTGGCATCCTTGGGCACTGGCACGCTGGGACACGGGCATGGCCTCCTCCGCACCTGCTCCACCAACATCAGTCCGGACATCCAGGCAGGACCACTGTCACCCTAACCCCTGTATTCCTGTGTAGGTGGATGGGCCCTGCTCCATCTCCATGTTACTGGCCTCAGTGAAGAAGCCCACCACCACTGACCCATGTAGATGCTCAGGAGCTGTAAGGGAAAAAAAGTAGTATTACTGCATGTGATCTACCCTGTCCCCCCCCAATAGACAGACCATGACCTACCATGCAGTGACAGGCTACCACCCGTCTAGAATCCACCACACGGAACACTCTCAATGGCACAACGCTGCATGCTGCCAGCAACCTGCTCTTCCTGTGGGGTCAGGCTTTGCACCTCCGGCTGTCCCCCACTGGTCGCAGACCACGCTGCCCTGATGGCAGCCACCTTCTCTTTAATTATCCACCTGTCCATGCCCATCTTCTTTTTGCACTCTGGCATGGAGCGCTGGTGGCTGCCATGCAGTTTGACAGCACGTGCCACCTCCTCCCATGCAGCAGCATGGGCCTGTGGTGTTCCCTGGTGTCCCCTGAGAAATGGCTTCTGGTCGAGGTAGGCCTCAAACAGGGCATTGGCCTTTGTAAAGTTTGGCTTCCTCTTCCTCCCACATCTCTGTTCCTCTTCCTCTACCACACGATCGGTCATGATTCATTCTGTGAGAATGACAGGTGTTACCTGTGACTGTGCATGTCCCAAACACCACAGTCCACACTCCCAAATAGCATGCAACTCACGGCAATAGACTGCAGTAACCGACTATGGCCAGTGCAGCCCAATGTTGCATTTTTATAGCGCAACCCATGCAAATGAGGCAAGGCGCATCTTTAAGTGGATGCAAATGCAGTGACTGCGCCATTGAATGGCTGATTAGATGATTTGCATATGCCAGCTGAATATCATGCTGTTGCACTTGGCGCAATTGTGTTGAACGTGCTGAGCCAAGGGCGCAGTTCTGTGACATGCACAGTACACACCTAACTGCGCATGCCTGGATTGATGACGCAGGCACCTGCCGTGCTGCTGACGTGCTGTGTGCGGGAGGCAATGCAGGGCATGGCCACCATTGTGCCAGTGGCACTACAGCGCTGTTCACATATATGGCGCTGTGGCACTGGGCCATCGTAGGTGCACTGGGACAACAGCGCAGTAGGCAGCTACAGGAGGAGGCACACAGCCACCAATCACGCTACACCCATTGGGTTCCAATCACGCTGTGGCTGTCCGTGCGCCAGAGACCCTTGACCCTGTGCCTGACCTTTGTCCCAGGTGCCATGCGTCAGGCATGGGTGCACCACTATCGCGCTGTTCAGTGACAGCACGATAGGGAATGGCAGGGCTGTACTGTGCAACACCTGCACTTGGCAGGACTGTGCTGCAGAGTGCCATTTTGATTCAACCAGAAAGCAGAGATGGTGGGGAGGCGTGGAATCATTTAGAGCCAGGTTGAGCTTGCCAACCTGGTGGCTATAGTTGAGCCCCATGCTGGGGCTTTGTATGGAGAGGCACCCCTGGACAGGACCAGGAGTGCGGTCTGGCAGGAGGTGGCTGAGGCCCTGGAGGAAGCCACCAGTATGGGGTGAACAGCGGAGCAGTGCCACCATCGTTATGGGGACCTGAGATGAAGGGACCTGGACCTGCTTGCCCACCTTCAGACACATGCCAGGAGGGGCATGGTGCCATGGCCAGGTAGGTGCAACATCCATACACTATTATTGTCCATACGGGTATCATGGTTGCATGTGTCTGGCACATGGGGGGTGTCTGGTTTTGCAGTGGTGGTATCAGGGTGTGGGGTGGATGGGTATGGCTCTGTGGGATTGCACACACATGAGGAGGAGGGGACTTTGCTAACGGATTGTACTGATGTTTCTGTCTCCATATTTGCACCTTTGGGCCAGAAGAACACTGGCAGAACCGGGACCGGAGGCGCAGCATGGAGGAGCAGCAGGCCAGGAGGGATGATGGTGGTCCACGGTGCATGGACCAGCCTGATGATGGCGAGTGCCTTACATCTATGATTACTATTGCATGTTGTATAACCGGGCAGGCAGTGGGGCATGGCCACCATCCATTGACACCACTGCCATGCACACTCATTGCAGTCAGTACTGTCCAGTGGCACTGCATGTCTGATAGTGCATCAATGGTGGTCCATGTGTGCACCGGGCACATGGCTGTGGCACTGCCTTCAAACCGCATAGCCAAGTCACTGTACAGCCATGGTGGTTCTGTGCAGGACATGGGCGATGGGTGTATGCAGTGGTCCACATGGCTGTGGCTGCCTGGGTGGGCAGGTCTTGTGGACACGGCCACTGTGGGTGGTCATACACCATCACAGGGGCGTGGCACATGGCTGTATGCCATGCACAATGGGTTGGCTGTAGGGGACTGGACAGTTACACTTATTGACTGTGCTCCCTCGTCCTAGGTGGATGGTGACTCCAGGAAATTCAGCGGAGTCTATGTGAGCTGCGCCAGGTGGTGAGGGAGACCTTGGAGCTCCTTCAAAGGACCCACCATCACGGGGTGAGGAGGAGATGGATAAAAGCACACATCGGTGCCATGACGAGGAGGACAGGGGCACCCGTTGATGTCCCCATGCCCCGACTACCACCTTCCCCCCTTTGACCCACCCTCACACCCCTTCCTCCTTCTCCCATATGTTCACCCCTGTCCCTTACCCGCCCCCACCTGTTATGTGGCCCTTCCCCCCTCTTGTAAATAATTGTATATAGTTTTATGTTGCATATTTTAAATATATGCATTTTGTTATGACAACTGCGGTGGTCTCTGATTTGCAGTGGGCTACAGGTGCTCAGCTGCAGTGGTGTGCATGGCGTCAGGAGTGGTGCACGCATGGGCGTGGTGTGTGTGTGTGTGTGTGTGTGTGTGTGTGTGTGTGTGTGTGCAGAGGTGAACCTCCTATGGTGTGGGCAGGGGGATCAGGCACTGTCTGTGGTTTGTGTGTTGTACTCTGTGCACTGGATGCCTGTGTGCAGTGGTCCATGGGGCCTGCACTGTGTGCATGGCACTCCTATCAGACCGTCCATGGCCTGTGCAGCTGACACCGTTGCATGTCTGTGATATGCATGGTCTGCTGGTGTGTCAGTGGTGGCTGTCCATGCTGGATAACAACTGTACCCGGCACAATGCCAGGTTGCCTGCCATCACCAATATGGTGAACGTCTGCCTCCGATGGTACTGTGGCCTCCACTGTTGTTGTCCCCCATCCATGCTGTAGCTTGTGTCTGTTGCAGGGGATGTTGTCCAGTGTCTGTCACTTGTGCTCTGGCAGCATGCTGGTGGCATACAGCTTCATGGTGCCTGCACAGGGTGGCTGGCACACCTGTGCAATGTAGGGGTGCTGGCCATGTGTACAAGTCAGCCGTGGCCACACACCAGTGGCTTGGTTGACCCGCTACTGTGTCCCTGTGTTGGTGTTCCCTTCGGTATGGGTGGGTATTTGTTCATGCACTGTGTTGCATCCTGTGTGGTGCATGCCTCCATGCTACACTGTGCGTGTCTGTGCTGGCTGTTGTGGCCAGTGCTGGGATGGGATGTGTCCTTGGGAGGGTGTGCAGGGTGCTGTACCGCTGGAGGTGGGGTCATGCTCTGTCACATGTGGGGTACCTCGTGTGCTGACGCATGGTCGGTCTCTCAGCTGTACCTCGGGGGGAACATGCAGGGTGGTACTGTGTATGCATCTGTTGCATCACTGTGTGCTGCTGCCTGCTGCTGGGTGCCCATGGTGGGGATGCCTTGCATGGCTCCATGGTGCACAGGGTTGCATTGACACAGTGAGGGTGGTGGCATGCATGGGGTATCCTGAACTGTTGGGTGCTACTCCTGGGCAGGGTGTATGGGGATCATGGTGCAGGATGTGCTCTGCATTGGTGGGATGGTGTGGTATGGGGTGGTCGGCCCTCCTTGTGTGCCAGTCACAGCTTGCCGGGGGTGTGCTGGGGCACCATGGCCCGGCTGTGGGTTGGTTGCTGGTATCCATGGGCTAGTGGTTATTCCAGCTCTCCCCTGGTTGTGCAGTGCATGGGGTGTGGAGGATGATGTCTGTTCTGCTGTGTGTTACTCTGCCCATCTTTGACATGGGTGGTGGGCCCCTGCATCCCTGGTTGTGCTGTTGCATTGCTGCCCTGCTGCAGGGGGCATCCCTGGTTGCGCTATGGCGCACCTGGACTGCTCCACTCAGCATCCCTTGTTGCACTATGGTGCATCAGATATGCTGAGCTTCACATCCCTAGTTGCACTATGGTGCAGGTGGTGCGATATTCAGTCGTCGGCCGTAGGCGAATCTTGGCCTGCGCAGTTTTTGAATATCGCGCTTCTTGCGTGTGGGTGCAGTAGACTTGCACTTGCTCCTGCTGTTGTGCTCTTTTTGGGTGCAGTTTGAATATCTGGGCCCATGAGTCTGTATCAGCAGTTCAATATTTTTTAACCAATTTGACAGTCTACAACCCAATGTCTGCCATTTTATTTTTTCTTTGAGACATAAAAATAATAATCTATTTTTCTTCATTTTTGACAGTGTTATCCAATAAATAAGTTTTCTAGCTTCTGTCAGTGATTTTATAGTGTGCATGCCCAATTCTGCTCTGACCAATGCATTTGATGCAGAAAAGGCTAAGCCCAATACTGTTTTATATAATTTAGTGGAGTTTCAAATGATTGGATATTTTTTGTTTCCCTTATTTCACATTGGAATGTCATTTGTGGGAAATATTTAGGGCAGGATTCTCAAAGCTTTCTGAAGGTGCAAAACCTTCCCTAAGTCCCCCAAACATCTGTAGCTATAGAAAAAAAGGGGAAATTGCTCTGAGTGCTATTCACAAAAATCTCTGCAGCTGTGGAAAACATACACTGCGGATTGTGGAAAAAAGTGCAGCTGCAGAAGTTCCTGAGGGAAAAAATTTAACTGATAAGTATGGCACAGTCCCTCAAAGGCTATTCTCAGCCAGGTTTTTTTCTGCAGTTGTGGAAAAAATGTTACACACATTGGAGTGAGCTGTAACACTCCCTCAGTAAACTGCAGTAGTGCCCCAACAATTGAAATACAATTAAAGTGGAGGTCAGGCACAGGTAGTAGCATCCCAGTGGGTATATCAGTGGCTGAAGTTATTTTATTTTATTTTTTTATTTTATTTTATTACGTCTAGGATTACAAATACCTTTGAGCCAAGGCTCTTTTACAAATGTTCCACATCAGAGAAATACAAATTCAGATTACAGATTAATGCAATTCAGGGGTAGCATTCAAAGCAAGGCAGCCAGCGACATTTATCAGAGAAACAGACAAGAGATAAGAAGTGCCAGAGTCATAGGGAGAGGGAAGAGGGAAGGGGGGAGAAGGAATGTAGGTAGGGTGGGGAGAGGGTGAAAAGTGCAGCACTGGGGTACCAAGATGTGAGGGTAGAATCCAGTAAGGGGGGGGACCACTAGAGCAGGCAGGGAAGTGGAGAAACAAGGTTAAGTTGGGCAGTCACAGGAGCTGTTGGTAGTGAGATAGTCCCGGAGCTTAGTTTTAAACATCCCAATTGTTGGGGCAGAGGAGATGATGGGGCTGAGGCCATTGAACCAGAGTGGCACTCGATAAGCAAAAGAGCATTGTCCCTGTGAAGTGTGACAGTGGGGGACTTTCAGTAGCTGTAATGTGGATCTCCAAAGGCACCGTTTGTTGATTCAGTGTTGTAACAGAGTTGAGACACCAGAAGGTGCAAGGCCAAGGTAGATATTTTTCACCATGGAGCAGGTGAGAAACGTGCGGTTTGTTAATTGTAGCCAGCCAGTCTGGGTGTACAGGTCACATGTGTGGGTGAGACGGTGAGCACCTGTGATGAGCCGACATGCCTTATTTAAGGCAGTTAAGAGGCATCTAAGGGCTGTGGTTGTGGCCGAGCCATAAATATGAGACCATAGTCTATTACAGAGATCACAGAGCTCAGGACTGCAACCTTCAAAGCTTCTGGCATGAGGTGTTGTCTGTGTTTGTAGAGGAGACCAAGCCGTGTATTAGCAGCTCTAGCTACATTATCGTGGGGTCCATAGGAGAGATTAGGGTCAAGCTGTGTCCTAAGTATTTGAAGGACCCCACCTGATCTAGAGTGTTCCCCTGGGTGGTGGAGATATAACGCCATGGTGTAGCTTGTGTGGGTTATGGAGCTGCAGAAGAGCGTAGATTTGGTTTTCTTGTCATTGAGAACCAATTTATGATTAAGAAACCATGTCTCTACTGAACTGAAACCAAGTTGAAGGTTGTGTTGGAGAGTTGCAGGATCTTTGTAAGTGGAGTAAACAACAGCATCATTGGCATATAGTATGATCTGCTCAGACCATTGGTAAGGGAGGGAGTTTAAGAAAAGGCTAAAAAGGAGGGGGCCCAGTATGGATCCCTGTGGGACACCAGAGCGAACAGGCAGGGTGTCAGAAGGAGCGTCAGCAATTTCTACTCTCTGTGACCAGTTTTCTAAGTAGCTTTTAAACCAGAAAGAAGAGTCAGGTGATAGCCCGGCATTCAGTACTTGGTCAATTAGTAGTTCATGGTGTACTGTATCGAAGGCCTTGGAGAGGTCGATGAAAATGGCCCCTGTCAGAAGGCCGTTGTCAAGGGATTTGTGCAAAGCTCCAGTAAACTCAAGAAGGGCTGTGGTGGTGCTGTGACCTTTCCGGAAACCGTGTTGTTGTGGACAAGGTATATTGTATTTATCCAAGTGGTCGGTAAGTTGATCAGCCACTATGTGCTCAAGTGCCTTAGAGAATGGGGGCAGTGTGGAATTAGGGTGATAATTTGAGTGATTTGCCTTATCCCCACTTTTATGGACAGGTGTCACAGTGGCTGTTTTCCATAAGTCTGGGAATTTTCCACAGCTGAGAGAGAGGTTTAGGATTTTTGTTAATGGATAAATTACCTCATCGAGATTGAGAAACAGAAGCTTAAGGTCCAGGGTGTCTCTACTAGATCTAGATTTAGAGATAGCTGCAGTAATATAGCGGTGAGCTTCACCCAGCCTTACCTCCCTGAAGTAGAAGAGTGGATGATTAGACTGAGGGGCTGAGGTATTTGGGGAGCAGGCCTTGTTTTCGAAAAAGTCATGGGGAAGGACAGCACTAAGGCCTGAAAAAGCTGTGTTAAAGATGTTTGTGATCACCTTGGGGTTGAGGGTTAAGGATCCATCAACCATTTACATGGCCAGAGATGTTTTTGGCTGCTTTCCTGTGACATCCTTGATATTGTCCCAGAAAGCATGACCATTTCCCCATGTATTGGTGAGAGCATCTTTGTAATAGGTGGATTGCATTAGCCGGATGGCTTTAGTGCAAGCATTTCATGCTTGTTTGTAATTTTGGATGTCCAGTTGTTTGCCAGTAGCCCTGGCAACTGCCCAGAGGTGGTCCCTTAGTTTCAACTGTGAGAGAAGAGCCGCAGTGAGCCATTGGTTAAAGAGAGATTTTGTTTTGTGCATTTTAGCAGGGGCAAAGAGGTCGCAGGCTTTGTTGAAAATTGAGATGAAGTGATCAAGAGCCAAGTTAACATCTGTTGCTTCATAGATTGGTAGCCAGTCTTGTAGAAGCAGGAGTTGTTTGAGATGTGGAAGTTTTCCATGAGGAAGGACTCTGCTAGTGATCATTTTGGGAGGGGGCTTAAGGAATTTGTTAGACCATGCACACATGACTGGGAAGTGGTCACTGAGAGAGTCTGGGAGAACGGTCGTTTGAGAAATTCTTGTGGGGTGAGTGGTGAGGACCCAATCCAGGAGGGTACTGGTGCCAGTCTTGTAGTTAATCCTAGTAGGGGAGTTTACCATTTGCATGAGGTTAACAGCTGAGATGGAGTCTTTATAGGGACTGGCGCTCGATGCTAGCCAGTTTATGTTGAAATCCCCCCTAGTAGAATAAGTTCAGCTTCAGGAGGATGAGAGTTGTTAAAGTTTAGTACATCATTGAAGCCATGATTAGGGTCCCTGGGTGGGAGGTATATGGAGACAATAGTCAGGGCTTTATGGTTGGGACCTCGGACAATTTTTATTGGCAGAATCTGGGCTGAGGCAGAAAGTGATGGAGTTACTACAGGGTGCCATGACAGGGAGTCTTTGATATAGATTGCACAACCACCACCTTTTTTGGATACCTGGTCCAGCCTGTGGACATTGTAGCCCTGTATTGTTACGGCTGAGTGAGGAACTTTAGGCATCAGCCAAGTTTTCACCACTGCCAGGATGTCAAGGTTGTGTTGGCATATAAGGCTTGGAGTGCATCCAGCTTTTGTAGTAGGCTGCAGATATTAATGGTTGCAAGGATAAGGGCACCTGGCATTTGTGTGTGGCCTGAGCTTCTAGGGCCAGGATTGGGATGGACACTGCCTGAGATGAGAAGGAGGAAGAGTAGGAGTTTTAAGGAGCAGAGTTGCAGCTCTTTGAGAGATAGTTTTGATCATTGTTTCTGGGAGTAGAGGTTGCAAGGTTCCAGGTGGTATCCCATATGGACTGCAAGGTGATACAGTGTAGAGAGGTGGCCACACTTGTTGAGAGTAGTGGCTGGCATAAGTAACCAGGAATATCCAAATGGTGCACCAAGTACACGTCTCGAGTGGAAGTGGAGAGTTCCCTTGGAGTAGCAAATGGAAACCAGAGTAGAGGAGTGGGGGGCGGGGTGGGGGTGACTAGGACCAGGGAGAGAGAAGAGGGGGGCAGGACAACGAGTAGGAGGAGAGGTGAGAGAAAGTCAGAGAGAACCTGCATGGCTTGCATTCTAGCACAGTAGGGGTGGGAAGTGAGTTGAACAGGACGGAGTAACTTGGCTAGCAGGAGACAGATAGAAAGAGAGATTGAGAAAGAGAGCAACTCAATCAGTAAGCACTATGTGGGATGAGAGAAGGTGGATGGGAGGCATAGCCAGAGCAGAGGAAGCTAAAAGTGTTGGCCGATAGGCAGTGGGAGGTGGGGTTTGTAAGGGGGACAGCGGGGTTAGAGGTCTATTTAAGTAAGGTAGGGAAGAAGGCAAAATTTTGCGGCAAAACCAATGCAAAGTCAATGGGCGCAGTGCTCAGAGAGCAAAGCAAGGCAGTGAAGACAGGTCCAGCCAATCAGCTGCTGTTCAAGAGGTGTATTTACAGATGGTGGGGGAGCATCAGCGTTTAACCCCTGTAGGTAGACTGGAGCTAGAAACACAAGTGGTTAGAGGTGAGAGTGGATGGAATATTATTGCTCCTTTCCACTCATGAAGTTACAGCAACATTAGCACACATTGCCATTGAATGGCAACAAACAACCACCAGACCCACTGCAGCCCATGAAAGAGCCCCACAGGCAATAGAACCTGAACAGCCTGCAGTGCGTGTTACTCCTGCAGACAACAGGAACACTCCAGGGAGGGATGACCAGGAGTGACAGCCACTGTGGTGCCATGGTTTTGCTGGTACCTGTGGTGCTGCAGTGGTCCCAGTTGAGGGACTGGTTCTGGTCTCTCTGTGGCTGCTTTCAGCTTCATGGTATGGCACAAATGTTAGTCTGCTGCTCCAGCTAATTAGGTTCACTGTTGCTGTGCCTCCTATGCTATTTCCACAGCTGCACATCCGCAGCTGCTGAATTTCTGCAACTGCAGGGATTTTTATGGAATTCCGCACCTGTGCAAGTTTTTATTTCAGAATATCATGCAACTGTGTTTCCGCAGTGCTGCAGACTTTTTTCTCACAGCTGTGGGATTTTTGGCCTTCTTTGTGAATCCTGCCCTTAGCTTTTAACGTGGTTGGTATCAGCTGATCAGTATTGCTGCCATATTTGTGGTTAACTCATCAGCGCACCTGCTGTTTGCTTAAGTTTAATCTTTAATCTATCTATATATTTTGTCCACTTCCCATTACTTTGGAGAGTCAAACCTATCTATCTATATATATATATATATATATATATATATAGATATATATCTATATATATATATATATATATATATATATATATATATGTATATATATATATGCAATGGGTGGACATATATTCAGTGTGATAAATGCATTTATCTGAGTCACTGTATGTATAAATAAATTTATACATACAGTGACCATTTATACACACAGTTACTATGTCACCAATCTCTTTAGAATTCACTTAGAATGTTTGGCCTCAGAAGCAGTGCTAACCATATTCAAATGGGAATAACTTTAAAATGAAAAAAGATAGCATGGTACTGTGAGCATGAAAATTGTTCAGCACAAAATTCTCTAGAAAACGAGTGGTGTTTCATGTATAGATACCTTATAGATTTTTTACAATTAGCAAAAAAGCAGAAGAAAATGTAATTTTTGTTCACTTTTTTGACAAACAAATGTGAACAACTTTAAAACAAAAAAATGATAGCATGGTACTGTGAGCACGAAAAATGTTCAGCACAAAAATATCTACAAAATGAGTGATGTTTCATTTATAGATACCTTTTAGTTTTTTTATAATTAGCAAAAAAAAAAGCATAAAATTCAATTTTCTTTTCCCTTTTTTGACAAACAAATGGGAGTAACTTTAAAATGAAAAGGGTAGCATAGTACTGTGAGCATGACATTTGTTCAGCAAGAAGTTTTCTACAAAATGAGTAGTGTTTCATTTAATAGCAACCACTATGCTAGGCAGACATACTCTAGGAAAGTTAACCAAAACTCCCAGAAATTGTCATTTAAAATAAAGATAAACAGTCAAAACCAAATGTTCCTGCACTGCTAGAAACATCCCTATTGCATAAATGAAATATACAATGGTGAGCTGTCAGATAATTGATTTATCTACACTTGTGCTGGTTGACCTCGGACACCTCACTCATGGCTTACGCCACTCGTGAGGTTCCCCAATGTCAAACAGCACTTGTGTAGATAAATCATTTATCTGACAGCTCACCATTTATATCCATATATATATATATATATATATATATATATATACACACACACACTTATCCACTGTTTTTATATAATTTTCATTTACTATCAATCTTATATTTGCTTTTTTGTTACAAAAATCAGGACTTAGCTTTTACTCTCATTTATTTTTAGATGATAGTCATTTGAAAAGTTTGACAATTTATGCAATTTCTTTTGTAAACCTGATGGAGTGAGTGCTAGTAAGACCAAATCATCAGCATAGGCAAGCACTGGACAATGATTTCCTACCTTTGGTGAATTAATATCATCTTTACTATAAGTCACCATGAGTGTATTAATTAAAAGGAAGAGGGGTTATAATATACCCCTGTCTTATCCCTCTATTTATTCTAAATGGTGACAATGTTTGTCCTTGTTTACCCCATCTGACTAGGGCCCATGTTTGTGTATACAGTTCCTAATAATGCTGATCAAAATCTGATCAATTCCCCAACTGTACATAACTTGCCATAAGGTAGATCTAGAAATGGAATCAAAGGCTTGGCTAAAATCAATAAATGCAACATATCATTTTTGATTTCTCAAAGTAACATATTTTTCATATAAATGAGTTATTATAAATTTATCTATCACCAAATATCCACTACAGAGGCCTGATTGAAGTTCTGATAGGACACCTAAGCTATTTATTTGCTCAAATAATCTGTTCATGATGATTTTACCAAAATTATTTCCTACAACATCCAATATGGAAACTGAACAATACATCTTTGGATTTTTCCTATCCCTTTTTTTATAAATTGAGAATATTATTGCTCCTTTCCACTCATTAGGAATACTCCTATTTTGGATACAGATATTAAAGAGTGGTGTCAGTATTTTTGCCCATCATCTAGGGGAACATAAAAACACTTAGGAAGGAATTTGATCTGGTCCAGGCACCTTTTTCTTCTTCAGTGATACTATTGCTAAATATACCTCTTGACTTTTAATGTTTCTATCGCATGTTCAGATAAAACCTTGGGAAAGATTGGGATTAAGGCTTAACGAGTCGATGTACAGTACTAGATCATACCACCTCCAGCTTAGGGGGGGATAAGTGTAATACCTTGAAGCGTAAAGGTTGGTTTAGTGAGAGAGTGATATCACCTTGGAATTCAATGCCCCAAGTAGTAGCTCAGACATCAATCGATAGCTTCAAACATAGCTTAGATACCTTATACAAAAAGGGACATATATAGGAGGATTGCAGTGAGCGTAATGGACTAAACGTCTTTAAAGGCTGTGTACTGACCTATGAGACCTATGACCTTAATATATCCAATTCCCAACCCAGTGTTTCATCCACTGTCTGGATTAAAAAATACTTTTGTAGTGTTCAATCCACATATCTTCAGTAATATGCATATCTATTGAATTACAGTATTATTATTATATGTACTTTTGGCAACCATTTGCCAAAAAGATTGTTGGTCCTTCCTATCGACCACATCCACATAAGTACTCATTGTTTTTCATGAAAAAATTATTTGTTTATTCTTAAGGACTATCTTAAATAATAATAATAATAATGATAATTTTCTTTATAAAGCACAATCTCTAAAATCAAAGCGCCGTAGAATTCATTAACAGTTAAAAAATCAAAACATAGGTATCAAAAACAGTTAAAATCACATAATAAAAATACAGAAACAAGCCGGAGCATATAACATGACTTCTTATACTCTTGTCTAGCCTTGTTTAATACTTTAAATCTACTTTTATCATTTATTAACTTTGTCTTAACTTTACCAAATCACTTTTGACCATGCGGCATTCCCTATCAAACCAAGTTTTCATGGTCTTAGGTTTTTGTACTATTTCTGATTTTTTTCTATAATAAATTTCTTATTTTCTTAAAGCAATTTTCCAGTACTTTTTGTAATTCCAAGTTTTCTTCTGATAAATTTAAGTCCAGTATATTTACGTTGTACAATACCTCCAACACTATTTTGCCACATTTTGGTTCCCATCTTATTTTCTTATGATTCCTTATTTCAATTGGCATGTGATCTTGTGAATGTAATGACTTATTCCTGGTTATTTGATGCTATCAATATAATCAGGAAATGATCACTTTCATTTCTTTCTATTACTTCACAATTTTGCCAATAATTCATATTGCCATTCCAAAAAATATAATCAAGAACAGAAGGACCTCTTGTATTATATCTTGTGACATTTCTTGGTTTGTCCAGTGTAACTCTGCCATCTGCTGGAGAAAGATTAAAGATTTCTAATATCTCAATTAACTTTTTCCTCATCTTATTTACTTTTTTTGTCCAAAGAAACTCTGTTGTTAAGCAGCTTCATAAAATAAGCCATTATGTATTTCATTATTTGCATAACCAATAAAAGATACAATTCTGGAGTTCAAGTCCCCACATAACAATATTTTAGATCCAGGTTGGAGAACTTGTATTTTATGTATAAGATCCTCCAGTTCTTGCCAAAGCATCGCACTGTGGTAATTTGAATTTAACAGTGGTATATACATTAATTAAAACAAAGCTACATGTTAGCAATTTGATCCAAAAAGCTTGTGCTGTTGATGAACTATCTATTACTTCAGCTGTGATGCTTTTATCAGTCTTGAAGCATGTCATCAGACCTCCTGATATTCTTCCTCTCTTACCATACTGTTTGCCTAGCATACGCTAACTGTCAAAACCATTTATATACACATCAGTATCCTTTGAGTGCCAAGTTTTTTGTAGGCATATAATATGATGATCTTTTATGAAATTTCTCCAATCCATGTCTGCCGTGCAGGAAATGAGGCCTGCAATGTTTCACATGGTTAATTTACAATTTAAGACTGATGCTAATTTTTTTATGCCCTGTATTGATGTGTCTAGTCAACCATCTTGACTCACCTTAGAATAGCAGAAAAAGGTGAGATATTGTTGATGGGGGACCTGAATATGCCAGATGTTAACTGGAGCACATTTGCTGCAGCCACATCCAAGCACAGAGTAATTCTCTATGCCCTACAGGGGGCATGTCTCAGGCAGCTAGTGCTGGAACCAACTTGGGAGGGAGAAGTCTTAGACCTGGTACACTCATATGGGAACAGCGAGAAGAACTCTGATTTAGAAGTGGGTAGCCATCTGAGAACAGACAACCATTAGACAGTGTGGTTCACAATAAACACTGCCATAGAGTCAAGCCCTACAAAAGCAAGGGTACTGGACTTTTGGAGGGCTGACTCTGGCAGACCGGGAGAGTGCCTAAGGAATACACCTGTAAAAGGGCAGGAAGGAGGGGTGGAGAAACAATGTGGCAAAACCAAAACTGCCATCACAGAGGCAACAAGCCTTTGTGTGAAGCAAACAAACAAAACAAAATGAAAGAAAAAAAACACTATGGTTCTCAAAAGAGGTGGCGGAGAAAGTTAGGGAGAAAAAGACAACATTCAGAAAGTATAAGGAATTACAGAAGGAGCAGGAAAGAGAACTCTATCAGTTAAAGCAGAAGAAAGCAGGGAAAGCAGTCAGAATAGCAAATGCTCAAACCAAGGAAAAAATGGCCAACTAAGTTAAGAAGGGGGGATAAAACCTTTTATTTGTACATTAGTGAGCACAGAAAGACCAAGAGAGGGATAGTGAGGCTTAATAAAGAGGAGGGGTGGGCAGTGAGTGACAGTGAAAAGGTAGAGATACTGAACAAATACTTTTGTTCAGTATTCACAAAAGAAAAGGAAGGGATGTACCTAAACCAAACAATAGATGAACTCTGGATGGGGGGGGGGTCGATACCAGACCATTCACAGAAGAAAGGGTTCTGAAAGAACTCCTAAAACTCAAGGTGGACAAGGCAATAGAGCCTGACAGGATTCACCCCAGGAATTCTGAAAGAACTAAGGGGAGAACTAGTGACACCACTGACTACCCATTTTAACAAATCATGGGAGGATGGTGCAGTACCTGAGGACTGGAGGAAGGTGGATGTGAACATGAAACGTGATACACAGAAAACCATGACTGGGATGTCAACATACAAGGGTACACAATCTACAGGAGGGACAAGGAGGGAAGAAGAAGAGGAGGAGGAGGAGGAGCTCTCTATGTAAGGGAAGGGATCAAAGCAACAGAACTAATGAGTAAACAGGGAAGAGAGGAGACACTGTGGGTTACCCTGGAGACAGAAAATGGCTCCACAATCTGCACAAGGGTTGTATACAGACCCCCGTCTCAGGGGAGGAAATCAATCAATCAATCAATCAAGCAAGTCTTTATTTAACCAGGCGTTCATTGTTGAGCAGAAGCTCATTTGCAAGATGGACCTGGGTGGAGCATGAACAATTGTATATACAGGTCAACACAGGTATTTACAAGGCAATACAGATAATACTCTTTACAGAGAGGAAGAAAAAGTTCATATGTACATAGAATTATACAGATATTGTACAGATTACACGGTATTTACATACATAGAAGTGTCTATAGAAAGATAAAGCAGGTTATCTAAGGTTGCAGGAGGAAGTAACAGAAGAAAAAAACTAAAAATAAAAATATACACCAGGTAGAGGTGAAGGTAGGGGGGAAGAGAGGGAGGGAAGTAGGGGGAGAAAGGCTAGGAGGGCATGGTGCACAGAAAGGAGTTGGTAAAGCTGGATGTAGAGAAGGTGGATGGAGAAAAGGAGTATGTGTGAGCCCCGGGATTGAATGCTATAAAGTATGGGGCATGGTAGGATGTCACAACCCAGGGTAGTGAGCTCCTATCCGAGGTTGGGAAAGGAAGAATAAGGGGATGGATGGGCCTAGTGTTGATAAGACAGGGGGATAAGAGAGAGAACAATTAGGCTGGTGAGGAGCAAGCTGGGGGGTCAGTACTTAAAATTGGGTCTAGGCATGGCTATATACCAGTACTGGGTCTGAGTGGGTGAAGCAGTTACATACTTCTCTGATTGTACAGAAATAAAGCATCTTGAAAGCATTTATACTGATTAGAGTGCTTAATTTGAGGGTTTTTTGTAGATCGTTCCATAAGGTAGGTAGCACGAAGCTTATGGCTGCCCTGCCGAAGCGGGATTTTGCTTTGGGTACTTTAAGTGTAATAGCTGAGTAACTTCTTAACGCGTATTTCCCAATTATACTCAGGGAAGACAGCAGGAGATATAGTAGAAATGGACAAGGAAATGATAGAAGTCATCCTTGGGATGGCAGAGAAAGAGGAGATATTGCTGATGGGGGACCTGAATATGCCAGATGTTGACTGGAGCACCTTTGCTGCAGCCACATCCAAGAGTAGGGCCATTCTCGATGCCCTACAGGGGGCATGCCTCATACAGCTAATTTTGAAACCCACTCAGGAGAGAGAAATCTTAGACCTGGTACTCTCAAATGAGGATGAGAAAGGATCTCTGATCTTGAAGTGGGTAGCCATCTGGGAACAAGCAACCACCAAACAGTGCGGTTCATGATAAACTTAGCTGTAAAGTCAAGCCACACAAAAGTGAAGGTATTGGACTTCAGGAAGGCTGATTTTGTCAACATGGGAGAGCATCTCAGAAAAGCACTAGCAAACAAGCAAGAAGGTGAGGTGGAGCAACAATGGGGAAACATCAAAACCACCATCACAGAGGCAACAAGCCTTTGTGTGAAGCAAATAAACAAATCAAAACATAAGAAAAAAACACTATGGTTCTCAAAAGAAGTGGTGGAGAAGGTAAGGGAGAAAAAGATAGCATTCAGTAAGTATAAGGAAACACAGAAGGAGCAGGACAGAGAACTTTACCTGTTAAAGCAGAAGGAAGCAGGTAAGGCAGTCAGAATAGCAAAGGCCCAAATCGAGGAAAAGATAACCCACTCGGTTAAGAAGGGGAATAAAACCTTTTATAGGTACATTAGGGAGCAAAGAAAGACGAAGGCAGGGATACTGAGGCTGAACAAAGAGGAAGGTGGTTGGGCAGAGAGCAACAGTGAAAAAGCAGGGATACTGAATGAATACTTCTGCTCAGTATTCACAATGGAAAAGCAGGGGGAAATACCTAATCAGGTCAATAGAAGCATTCTGGATAGGGGGGTTGATATTAGTTCTTTCACAGAAGAAAGGGTTCTGAAAGAACTCTTAAAACTGAAGGTGGATAAAGCAATGGGGCCTGATGGGATTCACCCCAGAATTCTAAAAGAACTAAGGGAAGAACTAGTAACACCACTGACTACCCTTTTTAATAAATTATGGGAGGATGGTGTGGTACCTGAGGACTGGAGGAGGGCAGATGTGATTCCTTTTCACAAAAGTGGGAGCAAGACAGAGGCAGGAAACTACAGACCTGTCAGTTTGACTTCAGTGGTAGGGAAAATGATGGAATCACTTCTGAAGGAAAGAACTGTTAAGTATCTAGAGGCCAGTGGGGCATAGGACCCAAGGCAGCATGGATTCACAGTGGGAAGGTCATGTCAGACAAATCTAATTGATTTCTTTGACTGGGTGACCAAAGCAGTAGACCAAGGAGGGGCTGTGTACATGGCCTACATAGACTTTAGCAAGGCATTTGACACAGTCCCACACAAAAGATTAATAAACAAATTAGCCAGCCTGGGAGTGGGCCTGAGGGTGGTAGCCTGGAAAACACTGGTTGGACAACAGGACACAGCGGGTAATAGTAAATGGAGTCCACAGTGAAGAAAGGAGGGTTACTAATGGGAAAATTGCAGGGTTCAGATTGGGGCCGGTCCTTTTAATATCTTTATAAGGACATTGCAGAGGACTGAAGGGAAGTATGTCTCTCTTTATGGATGACATAAAGATCTGCAACAGGATTGATACACAAGGTGGGGTGGAAAGGATGAAAAGGGACTTGGCAAGGTCGGAGGAATGGTCAAATGTATGGCAGCTTAGATTCAATGCAAAGAAGCTAAAGTAATGCACCTGGGAAACAAAAACCCAGGGGAAGAGTACACAGTGGGGGGGGGGTGAGACACTGAAAACAACAACAAAAATGGAAAGGGATCTGGGGGTAGTCATATCAGATGACCTAAAGGTGGGCCAACAACGTGAGAAGGCAGTAAGGAGGGCTGGGGGGATACTGGGATACATAGGGTGAGGCATCACCAGTACAAAACAGAAGTTGTTGGCCCTCTGTACAGACAGTTGGTAAGACCACATCTGGAGTACTGTGTACAGTTCTGGAGACCCCAGCTCCGCAAGGACATAGACAGGGTGGAGGCTGTCCAGAGGAGGGTAGCCAAAATAATGCAGGGTCTACATCAGAAGACATATGAAGAAAGACTAAAGGAACTAAAGATGTATAGCCTCGAGGAAAGGAGGGAGAGGGGGGACATGACAGAAACATTCAAATACCTCAAGGGAATCAACACAGTCCAAGAGGGTAGCATCTTTCAGAAAAAGAGATGTGCAAAAACAAGGGGGCACAATTTGAAAATAGAGAGGGGACAGCTCAGCGGTAATGTGAGGAAGTATTTCTTCACAGAGAGGGTTGTGGATACATGGAACAGCCTTCCTGAGCAGATCGTAGAGTCAAAAACAGTAAGGGAATTCAAGAATGCATGGGACAGAGATAAGGCAATTCTAGTGGGGGGGTTGGAGGAAGTAGGCTATTGGTTAACTAGGATCTGCAGCTTGTCCGTTAGGTAGGGAAATTAGCAGACTAGGTGGGCCAAGTGGTCCTAATCTGCCATTAAATTCTATGTTTCTGTTTCCCCTTCACAAAAGTGAGAGCAAGGCAGAGGCATGAAACTACAGACCTATTAGTTTGATCTCAGTGGTAGGAAAAATGATGGAATCACTTCTGAAAGAAATGATTGTTGAGTACCTAGAGGCCAACGGGGCACAGGACCCAAGGCAGCATAGATTCACAGCAGGAAGGTCATGTCAGATGAATCTAATAGATTTCTTTGACTGGTTGACCAAAGTAGTAGAACAGAGAGGGGCTAGGTATATGGCCTACCTAGACTTTAGCAAGGCATTTGACACAGTACAACACAAAAGATTAATAAACATGTTAGCCAGCCTGGGAGTCAGTCCCAGGGTGGTAGCCTGGGTAAAACACTGGCTAGACAACAGGACACAGAGGATAATAGTAAACAGAGTCCACTCTGAAAAAAAGGGGGGGTTACTAGCAGGGTAGCCGCAGGGTTCAGTACTGGGGCTGGTCCCCTTTAATGTCTTTATAAGTGATATTGTAAAGGGACTGGAAGGAAATGTATGCCTCTTTGCAGATGACACAAAGATCTGCAACAGGGCTGATACCCAAGGGAGGGTGGAAAGGATAAGAAGGGACTTGGCAAGGTTGGAGGAGTGATCAGAAGTATGGCAGCTTATATTCCAGTGCAAAAGAAGTACAAAGTAATGAACCTAGGAAACAAAAACTAGGAGAAGAGTACACAATGGGGGTGGGGGTAATAACAATGGATCCATGACAGGAGCTTGACAAAATTTTGTTGAACACCCTGTCAGTGAGACGACAGGTCGACCACATTCTGCAGTCAGCTGCCAGTTCCACTGTCGTCCTTGTTTTCTTGAGGGGGTTCCCCAAATCCCCATGCAGGGGCTGTGCCCTGCACCCTCCACTTAAAGATTATCAACTCCAAGTTGGAGCTGATTGGGTGCAGGACCCCAACAGACAGCACCGGATCCAGCGGGTTTCCCACAGCGGCATGGTGCTGTAGTCGCTATGGGGGATCTCACTGGTGAAATGTCACTGTCGGGGGGGGGGATAACCGCTAACAACAACAAAAATGGAAAGGGACCTGGGGTAGTCCTATCAGATGACCTAAAGGTATGCAGGCAATGTGAGTAGGCAGAAAGGAGGGCTGGCGGGATACTGGGATGCATAGGGAGAGGCATCACCAGTAGAAAACAGAAAGTTGTTATCCCTCTGTACAGACAGTTGGTGAGACCCCATCTGGAGTACTGCATGCAGTTCTGGAGAACCCATCTCCAAAAGGACATACACAAGATGGAGGCAGTCCAGAAGAGATCAACTAATATGGTGCAGGGTCTGCACCAGAAACCATGCGAAGAGAGGCTAAAGAAGCTTAATCTCATAGATTTCTTTGACTGGGTAACCAGAGTGGTGGACCAAGGGGGGGTAGTTGATGTAGCGTACCTTGAGTTCAGCAAAGCTGTTGATACTGTTCCACGTAGAAGATTGATTAATAAGCTGGGTAGGCTCAGGGTGGGTCAGAAATTGGTCAACTGGGTGGCAAACTGGTTGACGGGCAGAAAACAGAGTGGTGATAATCGGTATACGTTCAGAAGGGAGCAAGTCACAAGTGTGGTACCTCAGGGACCAGTCCTTGGGCCAGTCCTCTTCAATATCTTCATCAGTGACATTGCAGATGGACTGGAGGGAAAGGTTTGTCTGTTTGCAGATGACAACCAAGATCTGCAACAGAGTAAATGATCCAGATGGGGTGGGCAGAATGAGAAGAGATCTGGATAAACTAGTAAAATGGTCGGAAGAGTGGCAACTGGGATTTAATGCAAAGAAGTGCAAGATCATGCACATAGGGAAGAGAAACCCTGAAGCCACCTATAGGCTGGGAGGGGAGTTGCTGGCAGTCACAAGGGAAGAAAGAGACTTGGGCATCATCATCATTGATTACCTGAAATCATCCAAGCAGACTACTAAAACAGTAGGTAAGGCTAGGGGGATGTTAGGGTGTATTAGTAGGGGTATCACAAGTCAGAAGAGGGAGGTAATAATCCCTCTTTACAAGACACTGGTTAGGCCCCATCTGGAGTACTACGTGCAATACTGGAAGCCACACCTTCACAAGGACATTAACCAAATTGAGGCAGTCCAGAGAAGGGCAACCACAATGGTGCAGGGACTGCATCAGAAAACATATGAGGACAGATTAATGGAGCTCAATATGTATACCCTAGAGCAAAGGAGGGAGAGAGGTGATATGATCGAAACATTCAAACACCTTAAGGGCATTAACAAGGTAAAAGAGTCTAACGTGTTTCAATATAAGAAAAATAGCAGGACAAGAGGGCACAGAATGAGATTAGAGGGAGGCCGATTAACGGGTAATGTGAAGAAGTTCTTTTTAACAGAATGGGTGGTGGAGGTATGGAATGGCCTACCTCAGGAAGTGATGGATATGAATACAGTGCAGGGCTTCAAAAAGGCATGGGATAGACATAAGGGAGCAACACAGATTAATATGAATATAGGCCATTGACAGAGCAAAGGCTGATGGCACATTTATAAGGTAGAAAATAAATGGGCAGAATAGATGGGTCTTGCGGTCCTTATCTGCCATCAACTTCTATGTTTCTATGTTTCTATGTTAATATGTATACCCTTGAGGAAAGGAGGAAGCGGTGGGACATGATAGAATCTTTCAAGTACCTGAAGGGAATCAACAATGTCCAAGAGGGTAGCATCTTTCAGAAAAGATGTGCAAGAATAAGGGGAACAGTTTGAAGATGGGGGGGGGGATGGCTTTGGGCAACATGAGGTATTGTTTCACAGAGAGGGTGGTGGACACATGGAACAGCCATCCTGAGGAGGTTGTGGAGTCAAACAGTGGGGGAATTCAAGAATGTATGGGACAGATATTAGGCAATGATAGTGGGAGGGTATGAGGAAGTAGGCTGTTGGTTAACTAGGATCTGCAGCTTATCCAGTAGGTAGGGAAATGGGTAGACTGTGAGGGCCAAGTGGTCCTCTTATCTGCCGTCATTCTGTTTCTATGTAAAAAATCATAGCAGTATGCAAAATTCATAGCAGCTGAGATGTATCCTGAGTCATACCATTATTATTTAAAATGTACAAAACTACCAAATAGACTCAAAATGGGAAAGAGGGGTATCATATAAGACATGAGGCAAGGAGCAATCCAAAATGGAATAAAATGGTATAGGTCAAGGTTTCCACCATAAACATGCAATTCTGCTTTAAATAAACAATCCTGATAGGCTAAGAACAATACCATGATATATAATGTCAAGAGCAGTTTTGGGAGCCACACTGTAAACCACTTATGCGTAGCTGAACAACAGGAGGATCATGAAGATAATGTCACCATTGACCAAGAGTGGGATGAAGGTTATGATGTGGCACAACCAAATATGGGGAGGAGCTTTTCATGGATGTCATCAATGTGTGTAACCCCCCCCCCATGGGTGAGGTTTTCCTGTTCTGCCTCCTAGTCACCTGGTCTCACCAGTCCTGGGTACCTAGGTGTTTTTCTATTGCTCCAGCCAGCCCTGGTATGCCTGTCCTGCTAAAGGGTGGGGAGGAGCTGTGTAAATAGTTAAAATTTTCCACCTAATCATGTAGTGCAGTTAGCGCTGAAAGATCACTTAAGTGCCGCACAGTTTAGAGTGCGCACATTCGGGCTGGCGCCTGCTCAAATACATGAGCTAGTGGTCTGCTAGTGTATTCCTTAGTGCAACAGTGCCCCAGTTAATCCTGCATTCCCAGACAAAGACAGGTGATCTTGTGTGTTCTGACTCCTGGGATCCCAGACATGTGTGTGGCGATTCGGACACACTTCAAGGGAGCAAAAAAGAATAAAACTTTGTATATAATTGTTTATAAAATGGGCATCTAAAATAGTCTCTTTGGTCAAAATATATCACGTGACTGTGCATGAAATCTGTCATCCTGTCATCCTGGCCTAAACCACATCACACAATGAGCAAATCAGTCCTCCTACAACCAGAACTGATATTCCATCACAAACATGGCTGCTAACTTCACACTGAAAAAAACCTTCAACTGGGCCCTAAAAATAAAACTACCTTAAATAAAAAATAAAACAAAGTAATTAAATGCTGTTTCCATGATGATCATACTTTCCTTACACCCATAAACAAATTAGAAACATTAAATATTGTTTATAATTTTCATTACAGCTTCTTCTTTGCTGAGAATGAAAAATCCCCCTTCTATGTTTACCTGCTCATCAGAGAAATCTCTTCTGTTTGCCCTGACAGTGAGATAACTGAGTCTCTAGGTGTAGAAGAGACCTTTGCTCTGTGAGTGTGTGTACAGCATAATAGGAGAGGAACATTCTGACAGTGGAACTGATCACAAATTTGAATCCATGTGTTCCATGGTAAACATTCCATATCTTGAATCTTGATGCCAGCAAAGGACAAACTTTGTCCAGCGGTAATACAATGACGTCATCAATGACATAATTTGCAGTGGGCAGAAGGACTATTTTTTCATGAATGCACACAAGTAGATTTATTCTTTCTACATATAAACATGCTTTTCCCCCAACTGTAAAAAGTTAAAAGGAGCCCATTTTATAAGCACAATAAGACTCTGGGGTATGTGCATGGAATAGATTTTACCACACATCCAGGTGCTGAAGGCACTCGGCCTGTGGCCTCGTGCCTCACTGCGCCCCTGGGCATGTGGTAAAATCTGTTCCATGCACACCCCATCATGTCTTATTGTTTATCAGTTCTTGCAATTGTGCAGGCTGTGTGTTGATGTTGATGTGTGATATGGCTGCCACTACACATTTAGTGACTTCACTACCAATCTATCGTTGCTTGTAAAGTGCTTTTGGATACACTGTGTATGAAAAGCACTATATAAATGTCGATTCTTCTTCTTCTTAAAGTGCATTAAGTGTACTGTTGCTTTAAGAACTACCAAGACCACTCTGTAGATGGGTTTCTGCCTGTAGCAATGGGACTTAGTGCTACAGCACCCGTGACAGGCAAGAAAGGACTGATTTAGAGCTCAGTCCACAATTGGATAACTGTTTAGAGGTGCAGCTATTGAACTGTATGACAGTTACTTATTAAAACTGCCTGGTTTGCTTGCTAAAAGACTAAGTTTGGGACATTGTATAAGCTGTTTACTTGGATTCCATTTTGGTGACCCCTGACCCTGTTCAATCCAATCAGTACTCGATAAACACCAAGGACTGCTGCTATGGCTCTTAGGTTGGGGGGAGTGAGCAATGTCTTGGTACCTTTAGTGTCTGCCAATAGTGTGCCAAGACGATTTTATGAATATTAATTTAATAGATGGACAGCTGTTTCGACCAATAGAAGTGGCCAGTTTTCTCCTCAGCTGTTGGGGAAGAACACAGCTCGAGGCAGTTCTGCCTGAGGTGCTCCAAGAGTAACAGGAGGAGTGCAGAATAAGCTGAAAACAGATTGGGAGTCAGCCTAAGGCTTCAATGGCTGACATTCAGGAGACTTGCTCAAAGTTCTCTATCACCTGAAGGGCCAGATCAACAGTGTGTAGCTGGATTCCTGTGGGGACCTTTCAGCTGTTAAATGGGTCAGACTGCATTCTGCAAGGTACTAAATTGTTTGTCTGAGTCCTGAAGCCAAAGTTGGGAAGAGCCCCCAGAGCTCACTCGCTGCCTGGGGAAGCTAGAAAACTGCTTGTGAGGAACTATCCGGAGAGTGGCCTGATAGACTATTTACCCAGAGAGTCTGGGGTGAGCCATACCCACCTTCACAGGGTAGTCCAGTCTGGCCTACTACCAGACATTTTTAGTGATCATCATATGATCTACCTTGTGAGGAAAGTCCACAGACCCAAAACTCCCCACAAACTATGAATGATCTGAGAGTACAAAACTTTAGACCTCGCCTCTCTACACCATGACTTAAATCTTATCCACTGGGTCCCTATATCCACTGTTAATACCATAGATCTGGCACTGGCCTACTTCAAAGACAATTTCATAAGTGTCTGGAACAAACGTGCTCCCCTGAAACAAGTTAGAGTGCGTGGTAGCCATCTCCCATGGGTTACCCCTGAGCTCCTGGCCTGTCAAAATGAGCGTGATAAAGTGTGGAAAGCCCACAAAATCGCCAAACTCCCTTGTGATTATGCTGTCTACTGGACACTCCACAATGCTTGTACCAAAGCCATCCAGCTGGCCAAGGTGGAGTATTTCTGCTTCACCTTTAACAATAATATAAAGAACCCATACATGTTTTGGAAGATTGTACACTCACTCTTTTCTCCCCAATCTAAACCCCCACCTCCTCTCCTCATTATAAACAACCAACACACTGCGGATCACCATACAGTAGCTGAGGAATTAAATTCCTACTTTACCTCCTGTGCTTCCACCATCCTAGCCTCCATCCCATCTCACCCCACTCCCTTCTCCATGCCCCCAATTACCTCCCAGCATCAACATTTAGCAGCTAACTTTGCCTTCTCACCCATCTCAAGATGACACCCTAAAGGCGTTGCTCTCAATTAATCTAGCTAAGGGAGGCTCCCCCGATGGACTTGACCCCAAGATGCTGTACCTCTCTGCTCCTGCCATTGCCCTCCCTCTTGCTAACCTCCTCAATCTATCGTTCAGTACTGCATCTACCCCTGATGCCTGGAAACAAACCACAGTTCCCCCCCTACCAAAAGGTGGTGATCTCTCATTTCCTGGAAACTACCGCCCCATCTCGCTTTTACCCACACTCGCTAACCTCCAGAAATACCTTGTTCTCTCCCAACTTTCCTTTCTTGATGACTCCTCCTTCTTCACTCCTTTTCAGTCTGGATTTTGGAAGAACTGCTCCACTACCACTTCCTTACTTAGAATAACTGGCTCTATCCACTGAGCCATGGACAGAGGTCACATCACGTCTGCCATCTTTATCGACCAGGCCAAGGCTTTTGACAGTATCCCATCCACTCCTCTTTGACACCCTCCCATCTGCTGGCTTGTCTCTATTGGCCTGCAACTGGTTCCATGCCTACCTAGTAGGCAGAACTCAAACTATTAAAATAGCAGACTCTGTCCTCACCACTACCCATCTCTGCTGGTGTGCTTCGAGGCTCAGTCCTAGGCCTACTATTACTCTCAATCCTTTTAAATGATCTACCATCAGCATGCTCCTCCTCTGCTACCCATAGGTATACTGATGATACAGTCTTGTACACCTCTGGCCAAACTCCCTCTGATGTAACATCCAGACTACGAGTTGACTTCAGTAATGTTCAATGCTGGCTAAGTTTGCATCAATTATTCCCCAATGCCAAGGAGACCGTCTCCATGACCTTTGGCACTAGGCAGAGACTCTCTAGGCTGCCCTCCCTTCTCTCCTTCCACACCCTTGATGGGACGCCACTAGAGGAAGACTCCTCTTTTAAATACCTGGATGTCTGGCTTGATCAACACCTTAACTTTTCTGAACATATTGACACCATCCTGAAAAATTGTACCCCAAGCTCTGTGCTCTTTTCAGGAACCGTAGTTTCTTACCACTACCGGTTAGGCGTGATCTTGTTAAGAAAATTATACTCCCCATCATTGACTACTGCAACATAGTCTACAGTGCTGCTCCTAAGTCTTCCCTCTCCAGGTTGGATACTCTTTTCAATGCATTCTGCCACTTCGCTCTCGATTCCCCTCCCTGTACACATCACTGCATCCTATACCACTCTCTAGCTTTCCCTTTCCTTGAGTGCAGGTGCCTCTCTCACTGTGCCAAGTTCACATCTAAATTCTGGTTTGGTTCTCTTCCCCCCTCATACCACTCCTCCTCTCTAGCTGCTGCTCCTCATTCCTCCTGCTCTCTCAGATCACCTGATGCATGCTCCCTTGCTATCCCACGTCATTCTACCTCCATAGGCCAGGAAGCTTTCTCCTACCGCTTCCCAAAACTTTGAAACTCACTACTGCCCTATTAGGCTCTCCTTGTCCACCTCTTCTATCTCTCTAGCCTTACACAGCTTCTGCCCTAACTGTACTTGCTTTTAGCCCCCCAATCTCTTCACCTCCCTGGTTGATACTTCTTTCAACCCTGCTTCACTTCTAATCACCTGACTGTACTAGTTTTCTCAGTCCCCCCCTAAAATCCCTTCTCATCCTACTGGGTCATTTTTAGCATTTTTTTAATCTGTTTTTCTCCCCTACAGGCTCCAGATCCACCATTCCTTCCAGCATCCTAGGTTTCCTACAACCCTCCAACCTCCCCAGACACCCTTCCATCTCATATCTGCAGCCTACCTTGAGGTTGCTCGCGGTTTACCCTTCACCGAGTGAGTCCTTCTCCTCCATAGGGGAAGGCACAGGTGGGAGACAGCCCAGCACACTATTCTTTCTTCTCAGCCTCGGGTGCTGCTGATACAGGGGCAGACTCCACAGGAAATCTTCAGGCATGCCTTGGACCGGGTGCCATCATCCGGCCAATCCAGAATGTTTTTTCTCACTTTTCTGGTTTGTCCCTCCTGTGCCACTACCTGTAGTGCCCCCAGTCTCCACTGGGGGCCACTACTGAGTGAGGCTTCCACCCAGCCAACCCAGAAAAGGACAGTAGTCCTCCAGATGCTCAATCCTCTACTTCCCCTGTCAGTCCCCGTGGTCCTGAGTCCGTTCCCGAACCCTAGTCACCGGCGTGGTTCGAGGTGTGGCATCCAGCGCCTCAGCCCTCTGCACCACCGGGTCAGCATTTTTAGCATTTTATTACTATCACCATCCAATACCAACTAGTTGCTTCACAACTGTAACATTGGTGTCCTCCTCTCCCCCCCCCCCGTCCTACCCCTCACCATCCTCAGTATTTGGCCCAGCACTCCTGCAGGTTTCTCTACACCCTGGGGGGTGCTGCTCAGGGCTCTGTCTCTTCCCTATTTTCTGTCAGACCCAGTCCTCCTGCAGGGTTCTCAGCATCCTGGGGAGAACTATTACTGTCTCTCTCTCTCTTGCTCTCCCCTACCCTCTGCCAGGCTCAGTCCCCTGCAGGGTTTCTCTGCATCCTGAGAGATATTTTGATCCTGGCTCCCTCTGTCTACCTTCCCTTCCTCTGCTCCTCCCCACCACATGCTAATTCATCTCCCTTGTAGGGTTTGCTTCTTTCTGAGGGGGGTATAGACTGGCTTTCCTCCCCTTCCCCATTCCTCTTCCACCAAATTCTCACGCCCCTCTTCCCTCCTCCCTACTATGTTTCCACCTTCCTCCCCAATTATTCCCCTCTCCTCACCTTCTCTCCCCTCTCTCTCTCTCTCTCTCTCCTCCCCTCCCTCTCTTTCTGTCTTGTCACATTTTCCCCATACAGAGGTCCCAGCACACTGTTGGCATACTTCCCTGGTTCCTCTTCTCCCCCTTCCTACCTCCTCAACCCCTCCGCTTATTCCCCTATTTTCCCCAACCTTGTATTAAATTTGGCCCTACCTAGGGTGCAGTAGAGGCTTGTACTAAACTACAATCTCTAGCACTTCTCTTGAGTATTGTTCCAATGTATACCTTGCGTTCATATTTGATTTTGTCCACCCTAGCCATTAGGCCGAGGTTTCTCTGATTCATAATTGCACCTTACTGGTGTTCTAATTTTTTCTAACTGTATTCTTATATTCTTTGTATAGACATACAAGTTCCATACCTGTGTTTCAACTTTTTCCTTTTTTTATAACTATTATGTTGTATTGCTCAATTCATTGCTATGTATTCCTGTTTCTACCAACTCCTGTAACATCCTCCCCCTACGGACACTTCCGGAAATGACCTGTGTTACAGCTCATGTCGTCTTTCCTGGTGAAAGATTTTCAAAATATAGGTGCCAGCAACTGCTGCCTGCAGAGTAGAGAGACTGTGTGAATCCTGGGGCATTAGATAGTGACTCCTTGCCAGCAAAGACGGCCTAGGGAATCAGGTAGCTTTGTCACAGCTATGGCAGTACCCATAATCTTCCCTTGGGAATTAGATACCTTAATATTTGGGGTAGGTGTGTGGCCTTGGTCCCTGGTACTGGCCTAATCCAGCTTCTATGAAGAATCAGCCCTGAAGGTGACAAGCTGCAACAGCCTGCAACAGCCCTGAAGGTGACAAGCTGCCAAACCCTGCTCCAGCCAAGACAGCTGCTACCTGTTGTACAGTTCAAGGCCCCCACTTGACTGATTGCACCTGCCAGCATTGTCAGACCCTGTGATACTGGACTGTAGAACCGTGAATAACCACATGACCTGCACTGTTTGAGATTTGTAAAGTCCACCAACCAATTCCTATTTCTCTAAAAGTGCACCAACACAAGCCACCCAGCTGCACTGTACAGGCCTATAACTCTACCTGGATACCCAGATTAACTCTAGGAGACTCTGGTACAAGTGGAGAGTTGGGCATATGTGTAACTGTTGGGGGTGGTCACTGTTACTGTTTATGGTTTTACCAGTTCATCAAATAATCAAACTGCCATTTATCTTTGCATCCCTATTCCCCTGTTAATACATCTTTTATTGTTAATGTTCAGTACTGTCTGTGAGTATATTATTGGCGATAGTCATTATTTGCATGCCCAGTGTGGGGTGACAGTGGGGGAGGTGGGTAGGTACAGCATCCCAGGGGGTTACACCCTACAAACAACTGGTCCACCATAATTTTGTCAAGATGGAGGCACCATGCTATTTACTTCATATCTGGGAAAGAAGCCCTTCCCCCTTTTTCCACCTGAAGCAGAGCCCAGGCCCTTTAACCTTACTGAGCCAGTAAGACAGGGGTAATAACCGTAAGTTACATGGTGACCTGGTTACACGTGGGTGAAGAAATTAAGGTTTCAGTGAAGCCACACTCTAAACCAAATGAAATGTTTCAGATGTCAAACTGCTTGTACAAATGAATGAGAAATGTTTTTTTATTTTATAATTTTTGATCAGGAAAGGAACACTGAACAAAACTCATTTCCTAGCGTGTCCCAGGGGCACCAGGAAGTCAAGTGACTTGATTAAGGTCACACAACATGCAGAAGGAGATTGTGGGATTCAAACCCTTATTAAGTGGATCGTCAAATTCACAGCTTGATGCTTTAACCTCTAGACTATACTGCCTCAAGCCCTGCATTTCATTTCACCTAACTATGCTTGTGTTCTTAATTCCCTTTAATAGCATGAGACTGTTCACATTGTATGTCACTCTGTCCAGTGATAACTTATCTAGATGTTGCTGTACATATACAGTATCCTTTAGTTATCTCTACTTCTGTTTTCTGCTTGTTAATAAAAACATAGAATTTCTCAGCAGATAAGGACCACTTGACCCACCCAGTCTACCCCTTTTTCCCTGCCTATACTGACATCTGAGACTCTATCTGATCTCCAGATACTTCCCCCCCACCTCCTTACTCAGATTCCTATCTATCCTGCGCATGCTTAAAGCCCATCACTGTTTTCACCCGCACTACCTCTTTTAGAAGACCATTCCAGGCATCCATGACTCTTTCAGTAAAAAAGAATGTTGTCACATCCCTCCTAAATTTCCTCCCTTGCAGCTCAATTGCATGCCCCCTTGTTCTCGTGCACCTTCGCCTCTGAAAGATACTCCCCTCCTGTACCTTCTACACCCCCATGAGGCATTTATAGATCTCTATCAAATCCCCCCATTCAAGGTGTACATTTTGAGATCCTTCACTCTCTCCTTAAAGGTCTTCCAAATCAGCTTCTGCACCATTTTATTTCCCCTCCTCTGGACAGCATCTACCCTGTCTATGTCCTTCCTGATATGTGGCCTGCAGAACTGGACACAGTACTCCAGGTGGGGCTTTACCAATGATCTATACAATGGTACCTCCACCTCCCTCTTTCTGCTGGTGATACCCCACCCTATGCACCCCAGAATCCCGCTGGCCTTACCTATTGCCTTGTCGCACTGCCTTGCCACCTTGAGGTCATCCAACATGATTACTCAGAGGTCCCTTTCCTATTTTGTGACCATCAATACCTGTTCCCCCATTTTGTGCTCTGCCTCTGGGTTTCTGTGCCCTAGGTGCATGATGTTGCACTTTTTTACATAGAAACCCAGCTGCCATACCTTGGACCACTCCTCAAGCTTTCTCTGGTCTCTGCTCATTCTCTCCACCTTCTCAGAAGTGTCCACCCTATTGGAGATGTTGGTGTCATCCTCAAAGCAACATAACTTCCCTTTCAACTGTTCTGCAGTGTCACTTATAAAGACATTAATGAGGACTGGTCCCAGTACTGAGCCATAAGGTACCCCGCTAGTCACCCTTCCCTACCCTGAGTGAGTGCCATTTATCACTACCCTCTGTTGCCTATCCATCAACCAATCTCATACCCAGTTTGCCACCTTAGGGCCCACACTCAAAACCGCCCAATTTATTTATGAGCCTCCTGTGTGGTCTCCTTTATGGTACGGTGTCAAAGGCCTGGCTGAAATCTAAGTAGGCAATGTCTACTGCCCCACAGTGTCCATTTCCCAGTCACCCAGTCAAAGAACCTGATCAGGTTCATCTGACATGACCTTCCCCGATGAATCTGTGCTACCTTAGATCTTGCAACCTGCTGGAGTCAAGATACTCCACAGCCCTTTCCTTTAAAAGTGTCTCCGTTGACTTTCCCACCACTAATGTCAGATTGACTGGCCTATAATTGCCAGTCACCTTCCTGCTGTCACTTTTATGAAGTGGGACTTCATCTGCTATCCTTCAGTTAGGTCGTAAAGTAAGTTCTTGGCCTGGTCACCCTTGTGCAACCCCCTTTTCTATTGGCAGACATGACTGCCAAAGTTGGGGGTGGGCATGACCAAGGGTACTGCCATGTCTAATGGTATACAGATATTTCAGCTCACTGAGAACCACTGAAAACAATCACTTATGACTGGTTTACCTTTCTCCTTCACCCAAGAGCTGCTAAGATAAGGACACCTTTAGTCTGATGAAATATCCACTCTGATACAGGAATTTCTAATCTTTGACTCCCCTTTACTGAGACAGTTAGCATGGGTGGCACACAAGCATTTCATACAGGTCAGAGACCTCAATCAGTTTGAGTTTGATACAATTAATTTTAATACACTTTGAACATTTCCTTAGTTATCAGCACTGCATCTGTGGCCCATCCTGCACCCATATCCTTGACTCTCATGGTCCCTATTACACTGGCATCTCCAGGCCAGTTTTGGAATGTTCCTAGTCCAACCTTTGCTACCTCTGTACTGGTAATCTCAGTCCACTGAATCACCATTCTGTACCTTTAGGGGGTTCCCTTCTTCACTGGTGTTGTTCTTTTTGCCCATGATGAGCCTTGTAAATTGTGTGCAAATTCATACTCACATGGTGACAAGGTGCTCATAACGTTCAAGGTAAATGATTTGCCATGGCTCATTGAACCAGCATCTCTAGCTGTATCTCAGCACCTGGGAACTTCCCAGTACCCTTGCACACCTGGCAGAGCCCATATCAGCTGATGCTCCACTTCCACTGTGGCACTTTGTAGCTCGTTCCTTTGTGGATACCTGTTTCTGTGGTCACGAGTGCTCAGCTTATCAAACTGGGGATCCTCCCAATATTCTCAGAGATATTCTCCTACTAATGACCCAAATGAGCAGTTTCCATTCGTGATTTGCATCCATCTTCCAACTTCTTTGAATGACCTGACAGCATGGTTACCAATGTGGCCCACAGTAGCCACAGATTCATGATCCCTCTTTGGGAGAATCCTCTTCAAGCCCCCAAGGGCCATTAAGTGGCACTCCTTGATGGTGTGTTCCCAGGATTCCCTTTCCCTTCCTAGAATAGCCCTAACTGTTCCCTGCTAAGGTCATCTGGTTTAACTCTGACTACCTATCCTCAGATCAAGAAACTTCTGACTGCTCGAGGTCCTAGCTGAGCCAGGACGGCAGGTGTACCATGCAGTGCTCCAGCTAAATAGTGTGTCTGAAATATATGCCACCCCCTAACCATGAGGGTGGCAAAGCACTCTCATGCTCAATTGGGAGCCTGCAAATGGAACTGTATTCCTCTGGTCCATGTCCTGAGCCAGCCACCTGGCAAACCAGCTGTATGACCTACTCCTATGATGACGTATCAGTAATCTGTACCTGCTCCCAGCTGCAAAAGTCATAGCAACCCCCAGCCATCACTTTTTGAGAGGGCACTGTACTGGGCCCTCATCTGTGCCAAAGAGCAACCTCCAGTGTGGGCTCCAGGACCATGATATCCTCTCCCCTACCACTCCCTCTACCACTCCAGGGCTGATTAGTCCTTCCCCACCTCTCACTCATTTCTCACTAATACTCTACCAGAACCCTTGCTCTCTCAGGATCCAGGGGTCCCTTTTATAGTTATAGTCTTCTATTCCTCTCACCCACAGTATCCTTCTGAGCGTGATGTATAGGCACCCATTCTCTCTACAGCACACAGCTCATAACAACTCTGCCCCCTACCACTGGGCAGGGATTGTTACACTTGCAAGAGATTAACCATTATTTTTACCTGGACAAATATTATTATTATTTTATGTATTGAATTTTGTTGACCTGGTAGGCCCACTGAGGCTAGCAGTCCCTTTTTGCAGGGGTGACCAGGGGGAGGGGGATACAGATGGCAACCAACTGAAATTGAATCAGATTTAGCTGTTGGTAGTATTTCTAGTGAATGGGGGAAATTTGTCCAGGACACCAGGGAAATTCCCCTACTCTCCAGTGGGGGGTGCCATACTTGGACCACTGATTCTGATCCATGTAACAAATTTGTTTTGTATTACATATAATTTATGTAAGGGAAGGGTAGTCAGAAGACCCACAGTCTTGCTGAACTGACACCTCCAAAAAAAAAAACAGGGGTACGTTCAAAGAACAGAACACAGCTAAATCTGCAGCTATTTAAAATGCAATTCCTTTGTTAAATTTTCATTGAAGGCAGGAACCAAAGTATCCACTTTATAATGCTCTCACGGAGATCCTTTGACTTGCAATAGTTGCCAGGAAGAACCTGTGTTGGGAGGGGTGTCACAGGGAGCCCTTGAATTACATCAGAAAGACCTTTGATGTGTAGATAACAAGGATCCAGATGAATTTGGAAGGTACAATACACATTCCCAGGATGTTTGAAAGGACGTCACAGAAACTGTTTATGTGTGTGTGTGGCAGAACAAAAAACAGTTCTGTCCAGTTAACCTGAGGAGAGAAAATTGAGCATGTCACTTATCATTTTTTTTTAAATCTTGTTGGGACATCCTGTGCTGTAAAATATAATTTTTAATACACCAAGGCGGAGTTTAATGACCTTAGAGAGGAGGCCGGCTCAGGACTGCTTTTATCCAACTGACACTAAGCAAGCCTCAGAGAGACAGATTTTTATTTTATTTCTGACTGAGAGAAGAAGGACAACATCAGCACTCTAGGAGAGAAGTATTATGTGGATAAGAGAGCTTAGTTTGCACTTTAAAAACCTGTTTTGTTTTTTAAGATTGTATGTGTTAGGGATATTTGTTCTGCTTTAACACTTTAAAGTAAAGATATATTTTACAATGGAAACTTCCTGGAGTGCCTTGAAATTTCTTTTTATTTAAGTGGAGCTTTTAAAGGTTACAGTTAACACTGTGTATGGGCTTACTGATATACCAAACTGGGAAATGGATAGAGTTCTCTAAAGTCTTGCATAGAGTTCTAAGGGTTCATTTGAAAGACCTGGTTGGGTGCCCATAGGCAATGATATCTGGCCCCTGAAGACTGAATTATCTGAGTCTGATAATTGGGTATGCTAACAAGAGGCTATCAGTTTGAATCCCTCCAGAACTTGAGACTAAGGTGAGACTTGAGACTTGAATCCACAAAACAGACAAGAGGGTTACCTTGTTCTGTTCACTGTCTACAAATCATATGCTCAGAGGTTGGTACTTTGGGAGTAGAGGGCTGACTGGCTGAGTGAGTTTGTGACAGATTGGTTGGCAGCGGTGCATAAAAAGTTTGATGGTATAAGCTTCATTGTTCAGTGTGTCAGCTTGAGACCGTTTAGCTCACTTGAAAAAAAAAAAGAAAGGCAGTGTTTTATTTCAAAAGGAAACAGAACTATATCCCTTGACTGTTTATTATTACATTTGAATTTAATTTTGGGCTCTATAGTGTAATGTTAGCTTCAGGGGAGGAGTTGTGAACTCTCCTTACAAAAGCTGTCAGAACAGCGAGCGGGGCGAGTAGTGTGGCTGTTATTCAAATCCACCAATGTGATTCAATGAACAACTAAACACCCAGTATTGCAGTCAAGACCACTGCATGAGGTGGCTTGACTTGTGAGGGCACTTTTTATTATTACATTTTAATTTAATTTCGGGCTGTATAGTGTAATGTTAGCTTCAGGGGAGGAGTTGTGAACTTGCGGTCGGCTCCTTACAAAAGCCATCAAAAAAGCAAGCGGGGCAAGTAGGGTGGCTGTTATTTAAATCCACTAATGTGATTCAGTGAACAACTAAAATCCTGAGCTAGAAATAACTTAAAAACAAACTGACATCGTGTGATTCTTTGGGGGGATAGACTGTGACCAGGGCACTACCTGTAACTGCAGCTTGTGAAACAGTGGGCTTTAAATACAGATCACCAACACCCAGTATTGCAGTCAAGACCACTGCATGAGGTGGCTTGACTTGTGAGGGCACTTTTTATTATTACATTTTAATTTAATTTTGGGCTGTATAGTGTAACGTTAGCTTCAGGGGAGGAGTTGTGCACTTCCAGTTGGCTCCTTACAAAAGCCATCAGAAGAGCGAGTGGGGCGAGCTCAAGTGGGTTCATGCTGGGTCACGCACGGAAACACGTGCAGAGACATGCATGCCTCAGTGCATGTCAGCTGTGTCTGCGGTGGATGCAAGGAACAAGGGGAAAGATATGGGTTCTTGTTAGAATAAAGGGCTGCTTAACTACACAACCTAAAACCAGGAAACGAACATACAATATTGTTTGTAACAAATGAAGTCTTGATTTACAAAGTGCATAAATTGTTTAATGTTTGTACAGAGATTAGGAAACGTAGAGGAATATGAATGCAGCAAATGTGTGTTGATAGGTGAACTATTACAGGAAATAAATGAATTAAGAAATAGGTGGGAAACTAAGTACGACAGAGAAATGCTTGAGAAATTTACTGATACTATTGCTAGTGATTTGGGTGCTGAAACATAAACTCTGGAAGAGGAGGGGGGAAGCTGGGCTACAATTAAAAACCATAAGGGTAAACGTAGAGGTAACCAAGTATATAATGTTGCACCTCTGGAATTGAAAAATTCCTTTTCAGTCCTGGATAAGGACCAGGCCCAGGAAATTAGTGATGGATGTCCCATGGAAATTGATAAAAGGGAAACTGAATCTCCAGTTCTATCATCTACCCAACCCCAGGATATGGACCAGGCTCAGGAAATTAGTGATGGGTGTCATATAGAAAGTGATACAGGGGAAATTGAATCTCCAGTTCTAACATTTAGCAAACCCCAGCAATTAAATTTAAATTTAATGAGGGATAACGAAACAGTTAACCATAATAGTGAGCAGTTAGATTTAAAATCAAGGGAAATTATAGTATTAGGTGACTCTACAATAAGGGGTACTGACAAAATTGTATGTAAAGGAAGGAATAATAACACAATGGTTAGCATGTTTCCAGGAATAACAATTTAAGAACTTAAACAAGAAATAGAGGGATGTATAGGACAAGCTTAACAACTGTTGATGATTCTTCAAATAGGAGTGAATGATATAAAGTCAAGTAAAAAGGGGAATATTTTAGAAAATTATACTGATTTAATCCAGGAAGAGAAAAAATACACCACTGATATTATTGTATCTGGTATTCTACCTATTTATGGATTGCATCAACATATCAATCATGATATTGTCTCTACTAATTGTAGGTTGTGAAGGTTATGCCTTGAACATAAAACAGGGTTTATTGAAACTGGTTGTATTTTCAGAAATGGATCATTATATAAGAATGATGGACTACACTTAAACAAAATGGGTGAAAGGGTTCTGGGAAATACATATAATAAAATCATTGAGAAACATTTAAACTGGAAAAAGTGGGGGGTGGGAAATGTATTAAGATAAATTCCACTACCAGTAAACAACATTTTCAAAATAAAGATTTGGAATCAGTAAATTGCTTATTATCAAATGTGAGAAGTTTGGATGACAAATTCGATGAATTTAAGCTTCTTATGAAGAATAAAAACATCAAAATAGCAATTCTTACTGAAACTTCGTGGGAGGAAGATGATACATGGGATAAAAACTTATTAGGATTTAATATCTATCACAAATCCAGGATACATAGAAAGGGTGGTGGTGTGGCAATTTATGTGCATGAATCTATTTCTAGTATGGAAATACATGATGGAAAATTAAATATTGAACATTTATCTGTTAAAATCATGCCTCAAAATGCTCCAAAAATTATGTTGAGAGCCATGTATCATCCCCCTTCAGCAAATAGGGAACTGGATGCAGAAATTCTAAATTACCTGGACCATATTGATTCAGCTGAAAATATTATCATAACAGGAGACTTTAATCTCCCAGATATAGATTGGGTAAACCAGGCAACAGTCAGTTTAAATGAAAGGAACTATTTAGAAAGCTTTAATCAGCTGGGCCTGGATCAGCTAGTTTTAGAAAATACGAGATCGAATAATATATTGGATCTTGTATTTTCAAATATGGGACCCAGATTAATTGTCACTGAGGTTGGAACTCCAGTCTCAAATAATGACCATAGCACTGTTTTCTTCCAATTAAGTGAATTACCTACTCAACAGGGTAAGTAACATAAATATTCCCAATTTAAAAAAAGCAGAGTTTCATAAAATCAGACAGGCATTGCTTTCATGGGATTGGAAATTAGATTTTACTGGGTTAATGCTGGATGAAATGTGGAACATTTTAGTGGATAAAATTAGAGCGATTTCAGATGTAAATATACCATATACAACTAAAAAGTCTAATTTGGGTGCTTCCCCTAAATGGATAACCTGTAAAATAAAAAGACAGATAAAAGAAAAACATAAAATTTACAGATTAGCAAAACTGGATACAAATTTAATGCCAAAGTATAAGGAACAGGTTAAACGTGTAAAGAAATTAATAAAAGATGCCAAAGCAATTTTTGAAATTAAATTAGTGACTAGAAGTAAAAATAACTGTAAAGCATTTTATGCATACATAAATAACAAAAAAGGGAATAGACAAACTGTAGGTTCTTTTAAGGATGACAGTGGCAACTTACTAAATGATAAGGAAATGGTGAGGTACAAAATCAATATTTTGCTACTGTATTTAACCCCAAAGATACAATAACAACTAATACTAAATACAATATAATAAATGAAAAACAAATTTAAATTGATATAAAAGATGTGATGGATAGATTAAAGAGAGTTAAGATTAATAAATCCCCTGGACCGGACAATATTCATCCTAGACTGATTTATGAAATAGCAGAGGAAATAGCCTCCCCATTAACCTTTATGTTTCAAGAGTCATTAGATAGAGGGGAAGTTGTTAGCAAATGGAGGGAAGCACATGTGGTTCCCATCTTTAAAAAGAGAAAGAAAGATTCCCCTGATAATTATAGACCACTTAGTTTAACATCTACATTGGGGAAAATTTTGGAAAGCATAATAAAAGATCATATTCGGGACCACATGAATGAAAACTACCTTTTTGATCGTAGTCAACATGGGTTTACAAAGTCACGATCATGTCAGACTAACCTATTGAGTTTTTATGAAAAAGTTAGCAGTTTTTTGGATCATGGTAGGTCAGTGGATGTAATTCAGTTAGATTATTCAAAAGCTTTTGATAAATTGCCACATGAAGAACTAATTAAATCCCTTCTTTTCCTAAATATAAATAGGATCCTTGTAAACTGGATATCAGAATGGTTGGAGAATAGGAGGCAGAGAATGGTGATAAATGGGTTGTTGTCTGATTGACTTTCAGTGTCAAGTGGGGTCCCCCAGGGTTCAGTGTTGGGCTCCTGCCTGTTCAACATATACATATCATCATTACAATATAAGGGAAATATATGGCTAACCAAGTTTGCCGATGACTGTAGAGTGGGAGCAGTAATAGATTTATCTTCAGATTATACCAGACTTCAAGAAGCTCTTAAATATATTGAGAAATGGACAGTAGACCATAAATGTAAACTAAATGAAGATAAATGTATTGTCCTACACATGGGAAAGAAGAATTTGGAACTCAATTACACTATTAATAATAAACAATTAAAACAAGTGACACAGGAAAGGGATTTGGGTGTTATTATACAAACTGTCCTTTCTTTTACTGCCCATTGTGATCAAACTATAAAAAATGCTAATAGGGCTCTAAACTGTATATTGAGACATACAGTAAGTAGAAGTAGAGAGGTTTTGATCCCACTATATGGATCGTTGGTTAGAACTCACTTGGAGCACTGTTCCCAGGTCTGGTCCCCTTACATTAAGGGTGAGATAGCAAGAGTGGAGAGAGTACAGCGAAGGGCTACCCAATCACTAATGGGACTTAAAAATATGACATATGAAGAGAGGTTGGACAATTTGGATCTATATTCCTTGGCTTATAGAAGATGGAGGGGTGATATGATTTTAGTCTATAGATCATTTCAAGATAATATCCTTAGAGAAGATATAGGGCTTGAATTGTTTGTCTGAAATTACAATACTAGAGCTCATTGTAGACAAATTAAACAACAAAAGTGGAAATCACAAAAAAGAAAACAGTAGTTTAGTCAGAGGGTCGTATCAAGGTGGAATTATCTCCCCCATGATATAATTAGTAGTCTAACTTTAGATATTTTTAAAATAAGATTAGATGATTACAGTAGAACCAAGTCTATAGTTTATTAACTAGTTCACTTGTTGATAATACATTTTATGCAAGCAGACAAGGATGAAAGTCTATATATGCTTTGTGACAAATATGATACTATGATACTTACAGTTAAGTTCCCAACCATTTTAATTTTTTTTTCTCTGAAGTGCCAATCAGAATAGTATTAGTAGTGAAGGAAGAAGAAAATGGCTTCTGACTACAGCAGGCACACTGCAGATGTCTTAAAGCAGTTGTGCAGGGACAGGAGAGTCCCGTTTGGGGTGAAAGCCAGTAAGCAGAACCTCATAGAGGCCCTGATTGTCACAGATACCCAGAGCAGTGAGTCACAGACCGTGACTGAAAGGGACCAAACCTCAAGTGTGGAAGGGCTAGCAGACAGTGAGGGGTCCCAAGCTGATGAGGTGGACAGCAGGGCCACTATCACTGAAGGGCCACAGCAGCAGAGATGAGTCACCAGTATCCTGAATCCAGAAGTTCTTAGGTTGCAACTTGAGTTGTGCAGGATTGAGCTGAAGTCCCAGGAGAGAAGAGAAAGGGAACAGCGATAGGCAGACCATGAGGAGCATGAGCCCCAGCAAGCTGCAGAGGAGAAGAGAGAGCAAGAACTCAGAGAAGCAGAGGAGAGGAGAGAGGAGAGAGGAGAGCCAGTGGCAACACGAACTGGAGAAGCTATGACTCCAACCAGCGGCACCAGGGCAGGTAAGTGGCTTAGGTTTAACTGGGACTGCAGGACTGGGTTACAAATTGAACTCCAAATTAATAGCCAAGTTTAAGGAAGGAGAGGACATGGATGCCTTTTTCAATTCTTTTGAAAAAGTTTGTATTCAGGCTAAAATTTCTACAGAGTCCTGGAGCTTCCAGCTGTCCCTGCTACTTACCGGAAAAGCTCAGGATGCATCAGGTCAGATGAACTATGAAGACAGTGATGATTACATCAAGTTAAAAGCTGCACTGTTAGACAAGTTTGAATTAACTGCTGAATCATACAGAGCTAAATTCTGTAAGCGCAGGAGAAGCCCTGATATGAGCTATGAGGAGCTAGCCATGAAACAATGTCAGTTTTTAAAACGTTGGTGGGAAGGAATTGAGGCAACCTCTATTGATAAAACTGAAAATGTGATTTTGTTAGAACAGTTTTAATGGGCATGCCCAGCAGAGTTAAAAACCTGGCTAGAGGACCGAGATCCAAAAACAGTGCAAGAGGCTGCTTAAGTCTCGGACTGCTATGCCAAGAGCAGACCTGCTCTGAGAGTGAATGGGGTGAGTGTGGCAGCGCACAAAGGGAAAAGCGTGCCTTCAGGGCAGCTAAAACCCTCACCGCCTCCACCGAAACAAGTTAGCCCCAGGTTTCAAAGAAAAGATTTCTCTGAAGTAAGACATGTTTGTTGGTTATGTAAAGAAACTGGCCACATTGCCAAACAGTGTCCAAGAAGGGCAAGCACTAGTACGCAAAGTAGCACCAGAAAGGAAGTGGGTTGTTTGTGTGTTCCTGGAAGCATGCCAGTGAACATGAGGGAACACGTGCACCCAGTCATGGTAAATGGTGTACAGATGCAGGGGTTAATGGACACAGGGACATCCCTGACATTGGTAAAGGGGGATCTGGTACAGCCTGGTCAGCTCACACCCAATAAATATGTAACTGTACCAAACCAACCTCGTTGAATTTTTTGACTGGGTGACTAGGGAGGTGGATCAGGGGAGGGCAGTGGACATGGCCTATCTGGACTTCAGAAAGGCCTTTGACATTGTGTCACATAGAAGACTATTACACAGACTGGGGAACATGGGTGTGGGCAGGACAGTAGTGTGGTGGGTAGGTAACTGGCTGGGTGGCAGAACACAGAGGGTGGTGGTAAATGGCTGTCATTCCACAGAGGGAAGAGTGACCCGTGGGGTACCACAGGGATCAGTGTTGGGACTGGTCCTATTCAACATCTTCATCAGTGACATTGCGCAGGACCTAGAAGGCAGAATTTCACTGTTCGCTGATGACACAAAGCTCTGTAACAGAGTAGACACACCAGAGGGTGTAGACAGAATGAGAAGGGACTTGCAGAAACTTGAAGAATGGTCAGGGGTTTGGCAGTTGAAATTCAATGCAAAGAAGTGCAAGATAATGCATATGGGACACAAAAACCCTGGCACAATATATCAGTTGGGGGGTAAGGATGCAGCATTCACCAAGCAGGAAAGGGATCTTGGGGTTGTCACCTCTGATGACCTCAAGGTTGGGAAACAGTGTGACAAGGTAGCAGGTAAAGCAAATAGGATGCTGGGATGCATAGGCAGGGGTATCACCAGCAGAAAAAGGGAGGTCATAATTCCACTATACAAGACACTAGTGAGGCCCCACCTGGAGTACAGTGTACAGTTCTGGAGACCATACTTATGTAAGGACATAGACAGGGTAGAGAAGGTTCAGAGGAGGGCAACAAAGGTGGTGCATGGATTGCATCACAAGTCCTATGAAGACAGGTTGAAGGAACTGAACATGCACTCCCTGGAGGAGAGGAGGAAGAGAGGGGATATGATAGAGACATACAAGTATCTTACAGGGAGGAACAGGGTGCAGGAATACACTATTTTTAAGCGAAAAAGATGTTCCAGGACTAGAAGGCATGGGATGAAGTTGGAGGGAGGACGATTCAGAGGAAACGTGAGGAAGAATTTCTTCACAGAACGGGTGGTGGACAAGTGAAGCAACCTGCCAGAGGAAGTGGTGGGGGCTGAAACAATCACGGGATTTAAGAAGGCATGGGATAGACATACAGGAATTCTGGCAGTCAGGGGTAAGGGGCAACAGACTTCTAGGAAAACATAAACTGAACTTACAAGTTAAAATGGGCAGACTGGGTGGGCCATAGGCCCTTATCTGCTGACACTGTCTATGTATCTATGGTTTACTGGTGAAGAGAAAACATTGCCACTAGCTAGTGTTCTCCTTGACTGGGGTGAAACAAGGGGAACTGTGCAACAGGTGGCTGTTGCCGACACATTAGCAGTGGATGTGATCCTAGGTAACAATCTCCAGCAGGGGGTGGTATGTGCAGTTACCCATAGCCAAGCGGCCAGGGAATATTGTAGTTCTCTGAGCCCCCCAGAAGCCATTGGGGAAGATACTGAGAGGCTGTTTCCCCAGCCTGTGTGTCCAGAGGGGAAGACTGATAAAAAGAGGGTAGAAATTTCTCCAGTAGCAAGTAACCACATAGCTACAGAGAGTACTCGGAAGAGGGAGGGGTGTCCTCGTGTAAGAGGGTTGGAATTGTCAGTGATCTTGATGGCCCTGACGCTAGTGCTAGAGACCCTAGTTTAGCGACTGAATGGGACCTGTCCCATGCCTTGGGAAGGTGTGAGGGGTTCGCAGCTCCTCAGAGGAGTGACCCTAGTTTAGAGAAGTTGAGGGCTTGGGCAGACTCAGACGGTACACAGGGAGGTGACAGCAGACATGAGGTTTATTGGGAAGATGGACTTATGTGTGTGTTTGGGTTAACTGAACTGAATGGGTATCTGAAGAGTTATCTAGGTGTAAATCTCAGGTGACTGAAAGGACTTAACTGCTGTGAGGTTTAAATTACTTGTAGAAAGATCTGGTAAGCAGGGGGAGTGGCTTAGCTAGAAGGAAGCTACATTTAAAGACTGCCTTAGAAAGTTTCTGCTAGTAGCTTGGCAGAAGACACCAGGAGAAAGGACTGCTGTGTGACTGGACTTCTCTACTGGGACTAAAGATAGAACTTTTTTTGACCTTTAATCAAGGGTAAAAAACTAACATACAAAAAAAAGTGTGTGTTTGGGTTAACTGAACTGAATGGGTATCTGAAGAGTTATCTAGGTGTAAATCTCAGGTGACTGAAAGGACTTAACTGCTGTGAGGTTTAAATTACTTGTAGAAAGATCTGGTAAGTAGGGGAGTGGCTTAGCTAGAAGGAAGCTACATTTAAAGACTGCCTTAGAAAGTTTCTGCTAGTAGCTGGCAGAAGACACCAGGAGAAAGGGACTGCTGTGTGACTGGACTTCTATCATGTATCACTATATTGCCCTCTTCTCCTCCCCTCCACGCCCCCACCCCAAAGCTAGTTCTATTTTTATAGGCACAGGATTTGACTGACAATAGGAACTTCCTGTTTAGGGGCAGGAAGTGAGTGATCACAGAACCACCAAGGACCCACCATCTTAGAAGGGCAAGAGTAGCTCTCCGGCCCCCTCTAGCTGCTGGAGGTCTGCCTCTGAGCAAGTAAATGGTCTACTGCGAAATATAGGATATTCTTGTCTCAGAACAGGACAATCAGGAGCTTAAAGGGCACACAGGCAGAAAATAAGGAGAGAGAAAAAAAACAGAGGAAAGAAATGGGATTACCAAACAGTTAAGGGGCCAGAAATAAGACATGATTGGGTGGTGCAGTGCAGTGGCTGTGGGCAGCAGTCTTCAGGAGATGTTCTGGAGGATGCGGTGTTGTCCCATCTGCAGGCACCCTCTGGGCTGAGGGAGGAGGTTGCTCATCTCCAGGCTGAGTTGGCCAGGATTTGTGGGACCTCCTCTTCCATCCAGGGACCACCAGTGCCACTGCTGTGCCTCAGAGGTTGCCAAGAAAGAGGAGCAGTTGGACCACAGTGGGCCCAGGAGGGTGAGGGTGGTGGAACAGAGGTGCATCCCTCCCATTGTACCTCTCCACAATTCCTATGCCATTCTGGCAAAGTGTGGTTCCTCTATGGAGGCACCCACAGTGGAGACCAAGGAGGATGCTGGGAACCTCACATGAGAGACCCACAGGAGGGTGGCAGGGGACCCTGCAGGGAGGGAAACAACTCCTGGTGGGGGACTCCATTGTTAGGAAGGTAGAACTGGGGGAGGAAGGGGAGAGGGAGGTAATGTGCCTGCCTGGCTCCATGGCTTGGAGGGACAAGGAGCGAATCCTCAGGATTGCCAGAGCAGCTGCACAGGAGATGGAGCTGGATGTCATTGTCCACCTAGGGACAAATGACCTGGCTAAGAAAGGGATTAGAGAAGTGCAGGAAGAGTTTGTGGAATTGGGGAGGGGTCTTAGTCAAGGTGCACGCACGGTAACCTTCTCGGAGGTGCTACCCATCTATGGCATAGGAGAGGCTAGGTTGTTCCGCACCATGGGATTCAATCAGTGGTTGAAAAACTGGTGTGGAGCTCAGGGATTTGGCTTCATTGGGGACTGGGGGTCCACCTGGAGTGATGCCAGTCTATACTGGCATGATGGGCTGCATCTGTCTGGGAGGGGAACCAGGATCCTAGGTGATAGGTTTAAATGCTTCATTGGCAAGCTTTTAAACTAGCCAAGGGGGGAGGCACTGGAAAGGAGCAGGAAAATCCTAGCCCCCCCCCAAATAATCACAGTAGTAAGTGTGGCAAACACCAACATAGAGGTGTCGATAGGGAGAAGAGCAGGGGTAAATGGAGAAAGTGACAAAGGCAAGAGGGATAGGGATGGGGCAAAAGGGAGTAAGGCCATCAGGAAATGGAGGGTAATGAGTACCAATGCCCATAGTCTGGGCAACAAGCTCCCTGAGCTGATGGCCTTAATGGAAGAGGGATACCTGGATATCATAGCAGTCACAGAAACATGGTACACAGAGAACCATGACTGGGATGTTAACATACCAGGCTACATAACCTACAGGAGAGACAGGCAGGGGAGAAGAGGGGAGGAGTAGCTCTCTATGTAAAGGAAGGGATAAAAGCAACTGAACAAAAGAGTAAACAGGGAGGAGAGGAGGCACTGTGGGTCACCTTGGAGACTGGAAAGGGCACCACAATCTGCACAGGGGTTGTGTGCAGACCCCCATGTCAGGGGGAAGGAATGGACAAGGATATGATAGAAGGCATTCTTAGAATGGCAGAGAAAGGGGAGATACTGTTGATGGGAGACCTGAATATGCCAGATGTTAACTGGAGCACATTTGCTGCAGCCACATCCAAAAGCAGGGCCATTCTTGATGCCCTACAGGTGGCAGGCATTAGACAGCTAGTTTTGGAACCCACTTGTGAAGGAGCAATCTTAGACCTTGTACTCTCAAACGGGGGCAGTGAGAGGATCTCAGATCTAGAAGTTGGTTGCCATCTGGGACAAGTGACCATCAAACAGTGTGGTTCACGTTAAACTCAGCTACAGAGTCAAGCCATACAAAAGTGAGGGTACTGGACTTTAGGAGGGCTGACTTTGGCAAGATGGGAGAGTGCCTCAGAAAAGCACTCAGCAAACAGACTAGAAGGAGGTGTGGAGCAACAATGGGGAATTATCAAACTGCCATCACAGAGGCAACAAGCCTTTGTGTGAAGCAAATAAACAAATCAAAATGAAAGAAAAAGCCACTATGGTTCTCAAAAGAGGTGGCTGTGAAAGTCAGGAAGAAAAAGATAGCATTCCAGAAGTATAAGAAAACACAAAAGGAGCAGGACAGAGAGCTGTACCAGTTAAGGCAGAAGGAATCAGGGAGGGAAGTCAGAATAGCAAAGGCCCAAACTGAGGAAAAGATAGCCAACTCAGTTAAGAAGGGGGATAAAACCTTTTATAGGTACATCAGCGAGCGTAGAAAGACAAAGGAGGGATAGTGAGGCTGAATAGAATGAACGGTGGTGGGTGGCGAGGGGACAGTGAAAGCAGGAATACTGAACGAATATTTCTGCTCAGTATTCACAAAAGAGGAGGGGAAGTGCCTAATCCAATTAACAGAAGCACTCTTGATAGGGGGTCAATCCCAGTCCTTTCACAGAAGAAAGGGTTCTGCAAGAACTCCTAAAACTGAAGGTGGACAAAGCAATGGGTCCTGATGGAATTCACCCCAAAATTCTAAAAGAATTAAGGGAGGAACTAGTGAAACCACTGGCTATTCTTTTTAATAAATCATGGGAGGATGGTGTGGTACCCGAGGACTGGAGAAAGGCATATGTGATTCCCCTTCACAAAAGTGGGTCCAAGACAGAGGCAGGAAACTACAGACCTGTCAGTCTGACCTCTGCGTTGGGAAAGTGATGGAGTCACTTCTGAAGGAAAGAATAGTCGAGTACCTAGAGGCCAGTGGAGCACAGGACCCAAGACAGCATGGATTCACAGCGGGAAGGTCATGTCAGACGAATCTAATAGATTTCTTTGACTGGGTGACCAAAGTAGTAGACCAGGGAGGGGCTGAGGACATGGCCTACCTAGACTTTAGCAAGGCATTTGACACAGTCCCACACAAAAGATTAATAGTCAAATTAACCAGCCTGGGAGTGGAACCCAGGGTGGTAGCCTGGGTAAAACATTGGCTGGACAACAGGACATAGAAGGTAATTGTAAATGGAGTCTACTCTGAAGAAAGGGGGGTTACTAGTGGGGTTTCGCAGGGTTCAGTATTGGGTCCAGTCCTTTTTAATGTCTTCATCAGTGACATTGCAGAGGGACTGGAAGGAAAAGTATGCCTTTTTGCAGATGACACAAAGATCTGCAACAGGGTTGATACACAAGGAGGCATGGAAAGGATGAAAAGGGACTTGGCAAGGTTGGAGGAATGGTCAGAAGTATGGCAGCTAAGATTCAATGCAAAGAAGTGCAAAATAATGCACCTGGGAAACAAGAACCAAGGGGAAGAATACACAATGGGTGGGGAGGTAGTAACAACAACAAAAAAGGAAAGGGACCTGGGGGTAATCATATCAGATGACCTTAAGGTTAGCAAGCAATGTGAGAAGGCAGTAGGGAGGGCTGGGGTTATACTGGGATGTATAGGGAGAGGCATCATCAGCAGAAAACAGGAAGTTGTTATCCCTCTGTACAGACAGTTGGTGAGACCCCATCTGGAGTACTGTGTCCAGTTCTGGAGACCCCATCTCCGCAAGGACATAGACAGGATAGAGGCAGTCCAGAGGAGGGCAACTAAAATGGTGCAGGGTCTGCAAGAGAAGCCGTATGAGGAGAGACTAAAGGAGCTTAATATGTATACCCTTGAGGAAAGAAGGTAGAGGGGGGACATGATAGAAACTTTTAAGTACCTCAGTGGAATCAACAAAGTCCAAGAGGGTAGCATCTTTCACAAAAAGAGACTTGCAAGAACAAAGGGACACAATTTAAAGATAGAAGAAGGGCGGTTCAGGGTAATGTGAGGAAGTATTATTTCACAGAGAGGGTAGTGGATGCATGGAACAGCCTTCCCGAGGAGGTTGTGGGGTCTAAAACTGTTGGAGAATTCAAGAATGCATGGGACAGACATGAGGCAATACTTGTGGGGGGTAGGAAGAAATAGGCTGTTGGTTAACTAGGATCTGTGTCCTATCCTGTAGGTAGGGGAAATGGGCAGACTAGATGGGCCTAGCGGTCCTTATCTGCCGTCAAAGTCTATTTTTCTATGTTTCTATGTTATGTATACCCAGGCAGTACAGACCCAGGGAGAGATGCTAGGCAGCTTGTCATTCCCCAAGGATATTGTGAGCAGTTGCTCAAGGTTGCCCATGATATTCCCTTGTTTGGTCATCTGGGAATCACGCGCACAATGCAGCAGTTGGCCCAGACTTTCTACTGGCCTAACTTCACCCATAATGTGAAGGTGTATTGCAGGTCTTGTCACCGGTGCCTAGAAATAGGGAAGGCAGGCAAGAAAACCCAAGCCATCCTGATTCCATTGCCAGTAGTGGAGGAGCCATTCCAGAGGGTGAGAATGGATATTGTGGAGCCTTCAACTAACCACAGCTCCTCAGGGAAAAGGTTCATCCTGACTGTGGTGGATTATGCTACCCGGTACCTCGAGGCAGTTGCCCTATCCTCACTGAGGACAGACAAAGTGACCGATGCCTTATTTGGGATTTTCTCCCATGTTGGGTTTCCACAGGAGGTAATCACCGATCGAGAGGGTCCTTTATGTTGGACCTAATGAAATGTTTCTGGAAGAAGTGTGGGGTGGTGCAGAGATGCACGACACCGTATCACCCACAAGCCAATGGATTTGTGGAATGATTCAATGGTACCCTAAAGTCAATGCTCCGGGTGTTTGCTGAACAGCATGGTAGGGACTGGGAGAAATACCTTCCCCACCTGTTGTTTTCGTACAGGGAGGTGCCCCAAGAGTTGACAGGATTTTCCCCCTTCGAGCTCTTGTATGGACGCTGGGTACATGGGCCTCTCGACTTGATCCAGGAGGACTGGGAAAGCAAGCACGCCACCCAGGGAACTCCCATTGTGGATTACGTCCTATGGTTTAGGGAAAGGCTGAAGGAGCTTATGAGGACAGCCCAGAGCAGCCTGGCAGCTGCCCAACAGAAACAAAAAGTATGGTACAACCGCAGAGCCAGAGCTTGCTCATACATGGTGGGTCAGGAAGTCATGGTCCTTGTTTCGGTTCGGAAAGACAAGCTGCAAGCTGAGTGGGCAGGACCGTACAAAGTGGTTAGGAAGGTAAATGACGTAAACTACATTGTGGAGTTACCTGTCCGTAGACAGACAGAAAGGATGTACCATGTTAACACGATGAAGCCATATGCAAATAGGGCTGACATGGTGTTCGCAGTGTGTTAGTCATGGGGAGGGGACAGACCCCCTTCTGGACTTGCTGGAGGAAAGTAAGTGAGAGTCCTCTGTGGAGGCAGTAAAATTGTCTCCCCAGCTGAACCCGGACCAGAACCAGATTGTGAGGGAGGTTTTAGCAGACTTTGCCCCCTTGTTTAGCACCAAACCTGGAGTAACCCCCTTAGCGACACATGATGTGGAGACAGGAACACAGACACCCATATAGTGGACAGCATATCGGGTGTCAGAGGCTGTCCCAAAGGACATTAGAAGGGAAGTGGAGGAGATGCTGGATTTATGGGTAATCCAGAGATCCCACAGACCCTGGGCCTCACCCATAGTCCTTTTACCCAAGTCAGATGGCTTGATACATTTCTGTGTGGACTATTGTGGACTGAATGCAGTCATGACATCAGACACCACCGATGCCCTAGACGGACGAACTCCTGGACAAATTGGGAGGGGCGACCTACCTCACGACCATTGACCTGACAAAAGGGTATTGGCAAGTAGGGTTGACTGACAGGGCTAGGGAGAGGTCAGCCTTCATCACTCCGATAGGCTTATTTGAGTTCAAAGTAATGCCTTTTGGAATGAAGAACACCCCGGCCACTTTCCAAAGGTTGGTGAACCAGGTGTTAAATGGTGCTGAGGAGTACGCCGTGGCGTACCTGGATAACATTGCCATCTTCAGTACCAGCTGGGAAGAACACCTTTCACACCTTAGAGAATTGCTGGGCAGAATACAGAGGGCCGGGCTCACTGTCAAAGCCGAGAAGTGCCAGGTGGCCATGGGAGAAGTGGCATACTTCGGAGATGTGGTAGGCCAAGGACAGCTCCGTCCTAGTCAAATAAAGATAGAGATGATCCAGGCATGACCCAGACCAGAAACCCAGAAGCAGGTCAGGAGCTTTCTAGTGACATCAGGGTACTACAGAAAGTTTGTACCTAATTACAGTGCCCTGGCTGCTCCCCTATCTGACCTGACAAAGAAACAAATGCCAAAGAAAATCACCTGCCCAGCCTGTGAGGAAGCCTTTACCAAACTGAAGGAGGCACTGTGCAGTGCTCCTGTTTTGACAAGTCCAGACTATAGCAAAAGTTTTATAGTTCAGACGGATGCCTCAGACATGGGTATTGGGGCAGTACTAAGCCAGACATCCAACAAAGAGAGGGACCACCCCATTGCCTACCTGAGAAAAAAACTGCTTTATAGGGAGCAAGCGTACTCCACTGTGGAGAAGGAGTGTGTTGCCATAGTGTGGGCCCTAAAGAAGTTGGAGCCATACTTGTATAGGCAGCCTTTTGTGTTGCAGACTGACCACAACCCCCTAGTTTGGCTGATGCAGACGGGGAAAAACGATGGCAGACTGCTCAGATGGAGTCTTGCTTTACAAGGGTATGATTTGAAAATCGTACATAGGGCAGGAGCCAAGAATCAGAACTCAGATGGTTTGTCCTGTGTGTATGAGGAATGAACTGATTTGGGAAGCTCATCCCATGTAGGGGATAGATCCCCCAAATTCAGTCTAGGTGGGGAGGAATTGTCACACTTGGACCACTGATTCTGATCCATGTATCAAATTTTTTTTGTATTACATATAATTTATGCAAGGGAAGGGCAGTCAGAAGACCCACAGTCTTGCTGAACTGACACATCCAAAAAAAAAATTAGGGATAAGTTCAAAGAACAGGACATAGCTAAATCTGCAGCTATTTAAAATGCAATTCCTTTGTTAAATTTTCTTTGAAGGCAGGAACCAAAGTATCCACTTTATAATGTCCTCGGGGAGATCGTTTGACTTGCAATAGTTGCCAGGAAGAACCTGTGTTGGGATGGATGTCACAGGGAGCCCTTAAATTACATCAGAAAGACCTTTGATGTGTAGATAACAAGGATCCAGACAGATCTGGAAGGTCCAATATACATTCCCAGGATGCTTTGGAAGGACATCACAGAAACTGTTTATGTGTGTGTGATAGAACAAAAACCAGTTCTGTCCAGTTAACCTGAGGAGAGGAAAGTGACTATGTCACTTATCATTTTTTTTAAATCTTGTTGGGACATCCTGTGCTGTAAAATATAACTTTTAATACTCCAAGGCGGAGTTTAATGACCTCAGAGAAGAGGCCAGCTCAGGACTGCTTTTATCCAACTGATCAAGCATCAGAGACACACATTTTTATTTATATTCTGACTGAGAGAAGAAGGACAACATCAGCACTGTAGGAGAGTAGTATTATGTGGATAAGAAAGCTTAGTTTGTACTTTAAAAACCTGTTTTGTTTTTAAGATTGTATGTGTTTGGGATATTTGTTCTGTATTTATTGTTCTGTTTTGATATTTTAAAGTAAAGATATATTTTACAACAGAAACTGCCTGGAGTGCCTTGACATTTCTTTTTATTTAAGTGGAGCTTTTAAAGGTTACAGTTAACACTGTGTATGGGCTTATTGATATACCAAACTGGGAAACAGATAGAGTTCTCTAAAGTCTTGCATAGAGTTCTAAGGGTTTATTTGAAAGACCTGGTTGGGTGCCCATAGGCAAAGATATCTGGCCCCTGAAGACAGAATTATCTGAGCCTGATAATTGGGTATGCTAACAAGAGGTTATCAGTTTGAATCCCTCCAGAACTTGAGACTAAGGTGACTTGAACCCACAAAACAGACAAGAGGGTTACCTTGTTCTGTTCACTGTCCAAAAATCATATGCTCATAGGTTGGTACTTTGGGAGTAGAGGGCTGACCAGCTGAGTGAGTTTGTGACAGGGGGAACTTTAAGTCCAAGATGGAGGAGCCAGAAGGTGATCTAGCTGTGGAGGAGACGGCTGGTTTGCTTCCCATGGAGGATAGCCAGCGATGCATTCCTGAGGCAGAGACCTCGACAGTGTCAAGGAGATGGTCTGCAAATGTGCAAACGAAAGAAATGAGTGCGAATGTTTACTCAGAACATTTTAAATCAATCAAAGGTGTAGAGAATCCACAAATGGAAGACCTAGTATCGCAATTACAACGTTTGGAATGGGTATATATTCTTACTAAAGAGAAGCTTCTGTGAGGCACATCAATCCATTTGTTGAAGGAGCCCTCAGCCCCCAAAGCTATGTGCAGCTGCATCGGCAGCTGACAGTGTTTTGGGGTTTAGTGCCAATACCTTGCAGCCTAAACGTGGCAGTAGTGTACCGGGACTTACACTGAATGCTAAGGGAGAGGAGTGGAACGTTAGGTCTGCATTGGAGAGAGCTGGGTGGGTTCAGAATTCAGTCTGGACTTGGCTCCCCAACCCTTTGATTCCACTTCCGGGATCATCCCCGGGTGAGTTGCATCCCAGAATTACCAACGTTGGGGTTGAGGGAGTAGGAAATGGTCATACAAAAGATGGGAGACGGTGCGTTTTACTGGACAACATTAAGACACTTCCACAAACAGCAGATACGCAAACAGAACAGAAGAAGACTGTATCTGGTACGATGACAAGTGCTGCAGGGTCACCAGGAGACGATCCGCTAATGGAGGCCCAGGACTCTCAATGTACCTCATACTCCCTGTTACTGTCTTCTAATGCAGTTTTTTTTTAGGCCTTGCTGGAAAAAAGAGCCACCTAACACTGACACTGTTACAGATGTTGCAAATAATTTAACGAAGAAAGGGGATGCCGTTTCTGAAGGGCAGAAGCTGGGACCTAATAGGGTTACATATGCCAGCCTGTTAAAAAAAATTAGAACAAGCCAAAAGATAATTTGCTGTTCGATTGAGATATGTGGGAGGTTTAGAACTACCTCCAGACAGAGCTTACTAGGGAAGCATCTGATAAAACTAGATATGGGTTTTACACCTTCAGAGGTGTATGCATTGCTACATGCTCCAGGGGAAGCATCCTTTGATTTAAGTTTTCAATCTTCTTCCTTGTTAGATAGATTTTGACTTTTATTTAATGCTCATAAATGAACTCCCACATGGGCCCCCTTTCAAGCTATTCCACTTACAAAACCTACCTTTAAGATAATTACAATCCTTTTTAGAAATGAAGGAGTAAACATTACAGACATCCTGTACTGGTTAGGGACTAAGTGTGATGTTAAAGATACACCAGAACCTATAGAGGATGAGGAGGGTTTTTGGACAGTGGGCTGGAAAGTTAAAATTCAACTCCGGCAGGATGATTTTGGGATCAAGCATTTGCCAAATTGATTTTATTTGGGGAAAGACAAAGGGATTCTGTTTTACTAGGGACAACCCTGACAATGTTACAAATGTGGCTACTCAAGACACCTCAGCACTACTTGTGAGGTTCAGAGATGTTTGCACTGTGGTAGTCAGAGGCATACTAGTGCAGGGTGCATGGTTCCCCCAGTTTGCCATTTATGTGGCGAAGAAGGACACTCTATTTTCTCTTGTCAACGGGCCTCCCATAATAATGGAAATGGAGATTTTGCAGAACAAGACTTTTATATTAATTGCGTGACAAGACAGGAAGGTGCGGCACCCCCCCCTCCACCTAGACGGGAAGGTACAGCCTCCCCACCTGGACAGGCAGGGATAGCAACTCCCACCACCTGGAAAGGAAGGCGCAGAGCTCCCCCCACCTAAACAACTGAGGGAGACACCCTTGTTACCAAGTCACAGGGAGATGGATGTTCCGCCTTCTTCCACAGCACAGGCAAACAAACAAGAAGTGGTGAATTGAGTTGGAGGGGAAGAGGTTTTAGACCTCTCAAGTCAGTTGGAGCAGACAGTAGATCCAGACCTAGACATGCTACCACCCCTAGCTCCATCCTCTTTGGACACTGCTTTCACTGTAGTGGTCTCCAAAACCCACATTGTACAAGAACAACCTGTTGTGGAGATTCCTTTACAAAATAAGTTTGAGGTTTTACAGTGGGGAGACACAGAGATGGGAGATGATTCAGACGGAGTGTCTGACACCTCATCCTGTGTAGGGGTACCTCAGATCACAAAGGACAGGACTGACAATTGGCAGGAAAAGTTAAAAAAATGCTGTTTGGTGACACAATTTAATTTAAGAAAGAAAAAAGCTACTGATACGAGCAATTCCTGAAGGGTCATACTTTACGGTTGGCATTGCTTAATGCGAATAGCTTGAAGTCTGATAAGAGACGTAAATCCACTTTCAATATTTTCTTTCCCAGACCTTTGATATCATTCTATTTCAGGATACATGGCTCTTTACGAGTATCGAGATCCAAAAGACAAAAGATGAATGGATAGGGGTCCATCCTATTGGTCAGTGGGAGATGATACATGTAATGGAGTTGGGATTTGCCTTACAAACACAAGGCTGGAGGCTACTAGAACCCAAGACATCATACCTGGTAGAACCATGTTAATGGATTTTGTGATAGAACATCAGGCCTTTCATTTAATAAATGTTTATGTTCCACAGGAAAAAGCAAACCGAACTCGGATGTTTACCTTTTTACAACCCCTGTTACTGACAGCACAAGCAGTACTATGGGGTGGGGATTTCAATTGCAGCAGACTTAAAAAGGAATGTGGCATCAAAACTGAGAAAATATTTTGTGACTCTGCATTGTTAAATAGTATTACTTCTCAGACGAATTTGATAGACGTATTTCACACCACTCACCCTACTACGCAGTATACATATTTAAGAGGTTGTCTTAAAACTAGGATAGATTATTGGTTTATTTCACCATACCTTCCCATTCAAATTTCTAGGATGCACCCAATGGCAACATCAGGTCATCTACTGTTAGACATCACTTTGTCCTATTCCCCAGAAATAACACTACGGAAAGGTTATTAGAAATGTAACACTTCATTATTGGCAATACCAGATATAAAAAGGGGATTTCTTGATACGATTCAAGCAAGACTTTCAGTTAAATGTCTATACGACAATATGGTGGATTGGTGGGAACAAACAAAGGTAGCTCTAACCAAGTACTGTCGATGCATGAGCCAATTGATGGGGGTATTTAGAAATACTAGGTATGGCCAATTACAAGGACAACTATATCAGCTGATTTCTCTACAATTAGATGGTAAACATGAGTTTTCGGAACAAATAAAACATATAAAATGGGAAATGAATGACCTACAGTATGACAGGAATAAGTCCATAGAATTTGAACAATGGTATGGAACCAAAACGAGAACAAGCTAACCCTTATGAAAACTGCATCGCATGTAGTAACAAGAAATACATTTCATTGTTAAAATCAGAGGACTGGGTTATTACTGGTAATACGAACATCATGACAGAAGAAGAGACTTATGTACAGGAGTTATTTGGGAAGGCCCATGACATGCCAGAGAATGCTGTAGATTGGTTGCATGAGTGTAACTTTCTACAAATATCTCAAATTGATAAAAGAATGCTTACAAGAGAGATCACGATACAGGAAATCAGGATAGTTATAGGTCAATTACAGGCAGAGAAGGCACCAGGACCTGATGGTTTATCTAACGCCTTTTATAAGGTACTATAAACCTCCGTTATCTCGGGTCCTATGTATTCCAATACATAGGACATGAGATAACGGAGGTTTATAATACAATTTTGCATCGTAAAGAGATGCCAAACTCAATGTGCCAAGGACTTCTTCTACTGATTCACAAAAAGGGACCTAAAGACAGCTTAGGTAAATGGGGACCCCTTTCCCTACTAATTTCTAATTTTAAAATACTGACAAAATTGATAAGTTCTTCAACATTGGCTTCCATAATACATTACTCACAGATGTGCTCTCTTCCTGGCAGAAAGATTTCTGACCTTTTAATCCTGATAAGGGAATTGATGGAGAAAGGGGAGAATGGAGAGATATCAGGATATATAGTTAACCCTGACCAATCCAAGGCCTTTGATCGGGTTTCGCACCAGTATTTATGGACTTGCTTGGAACAATATGGATTCCCAGTAGAATTTATTAGATGGATTAAGTTATGTCATGCCCAAGCCCAGGTTAGGCCCTATGTGAACAGGAGGGTGGGGAAGGCATGCCGTGTCAAAATAGGAGTGCGACAAGGGTGTCCTTTGAGCCCGCTCCTGTATATTCTGACATTGGATCCATTGATTAGAAAAATTCATTTACACCCAAGAATACAGGGATTATCTGTATAAAGCCAAGATACAGAAATAAAACCACTGGGGTATGCGGATGATCTCTGTATTGTTATAGCAGACAGGTATTCATCAGTATCAATGGGACATTTGTTGGAGGAATTTTCTGCAGTTTCTGGATCAATAGTTAATTTTCAGAAAAGTACCTACATTGTTATAGGTAGAGATTTGTCACAAGACACTCACGTATATAACATACCGAAAAGTACTACAGGGAACAAGACTTTGGGGATCTTTTTTGAGGTCCCTAATGTTGCATTATATAATTGGGAGTGTTTATTGAATATAGCGTTAGATAGAGTAGCTAAGTGGAATAGATGGAGGATGAGTAAGAAAAAGAGAGTATACATGATTCACACATTTTTGTTGCCGATGTTCCTTTACTTACCTTTTCCACCACCAAAACAAGTTGAAACAAGGTTATACAGTTGTTTCTTTCAAGGGCTCTGGAGAAGTAGGTTAAACCCCATGAAATGTGGGATTCTATACTTAGAAATCAAGGCAGGAGGATTAAAATTGATTAACCCTATTACATTTTACCATAGCTTATTTTTATATGCAAATGTTATGCCATTAATACATGAAAGGCTACATATATGGGGCCCATGGGTTAGAGATAATATACAGCTGGTTTTAAACGCATGGGGGAGAGGCATGGAGTAATCCCTTAAACAAGGTCAATTCATTGGGATTCCGATATACTTTAAAGAGTGTATAAGTAAATTAAAATTATGGAAAGTAAGTTTGGGAATGATACAATTAATGAATAGGAAGCAGTTTTATACCGACATACAAAAGAAATGTATCATACAAGTACCAGAATATATGAAAAGATCTGAAAGTAAGAGTCACTAGATTACAGCCTTATTATTGGAAGATAGGATAGCTCCTCAGATGTGCGATACCACTTGGTTGTGTATACACAGAAAACGTCCTGTAAAGAATAATCTAAAACATAAAGAGATGTCAGAGAGGGGTTGCCCAAGACTGGGATGTACAGATCTGCCCCGAGACAGTGGATCATCTCTTCTTTCAATGCCAGTTTATCCAATCATTTTGGACTCTAGTTTATCAAATGTGGATGTGGTTCCCATGATGGTTAAGCACGCCTGAGGCTTTGTATTATGGGATATTTCCAGAACATGATACCAAATTTGAGGTAGGCACCTTAAGAATTATTATTACATGCATCAAATATTGGATTTGGCAGGCTAGATGCAAGCTCACTTTGCAACAGATAGAGTGGTCAACAGTACAAATGATCAATGTGATTCGAGAAAATATTAGCACCATTAAATATCAGGAGTGTAGAAAGAATAATATGAATAAAAGAAAATGGGCACATGTTGTGATTTTCTAAATAAGAAGGGGAACAAAGAAATCATTTCAGTTGATTCTACACTGCTGTTTTGAATGGATGGCATTAAAAGACTATGGATGATCTGACTCAAGGTTATGATATTTCCCAATGTTATATGTATGTATATTTATTAATGATGTGAGAGGTACATGTGTTGAGTTACTGATTAGGGGAGAAATAGGGAGTTTTAGAGTCTGTTTCGTAGTATGAATTATTCATTGGAATATTAAAAGGAGCTTATGTCATAGTAATTTGATCTGTTGTTCAAGATCATACTCTAATGTTCTATGGGTATTACTACATTAATTCATTCACTATCTAGGCTGTGTATTACAGAGAGAAAGTTATACTGTAACTAGTCTTTCCACTAGCTGGGAAGACTTGATCCCTTATTGTAGAAATGACATTGTTGGATGTTGTTGTATCATGAACTGCGATATTTATGTGCTGTATTTTGGTATGCTTGTTTCTTTCTTTTTATTTGTTGTTTGTGAGCTCTTGAATAAAATAATTCCACTACTCTTTTCAAGAAGTGCCATGGGATCTTTAACATCCACCTGAACAACCACTAGAACAGGCAGACAGGACCTTGGTTTAATGTCTCATCCAAAAGACAGCACCTCAGAAGTGCAGCACCCCGCCCCCCCATGCTCCACTACAGTGTCAGTATTTGGATATTAACCTAAGTGCCTGGTGTGGGGATAGAACCCACAGCCTACTGATCTCCTGGCCTGGCCTCAGAGGCAAGTGTGACTAAAAGTGGTGTTGGTGTTGTTGTTGTTGTTATTCAAGTATGTTTCTGAAGTAGCATTGAGTCATTTTTCATGCCAGCAGAGTTTATGTACTGTACGCCTTATTCTTTTTTCACAATATTGATGTTAGGTTGCCAAGAGTGAATAAGGACATTGGAATGTATTTTTTTGTCTACTTAGCCCCTGTTGAGTGGAACAGACACCCTCAATGGCCTTAAGATCTTAGTTCTAAGAAGCTGCTGCGCATCTGATTGTCACTGTTAATAGCCATTAGTTATTATTCTGCTTTATTACCGCTGTGTGATGTTTGTTGTTGCGATTCTTAAAATATGTGCTCTTTTATGTTTGTTTTAAGACTCTATGCAGCTGTCTGCTTACTGTCTCTTGGGCCTATCATGCAAATGAGATGCCTCATAGTATGGGATTATCCCAGTAAAGGAAATTTTAAATCAATAATAAAAGTATTTTATTTCTTCAGAAACACATTTTTAAAATGAACTTTCTTTATAATAAGTTGCTGTATAAAATAAAATATCCTTGTTTTGAAAAATGGAAGAAAACTTGAAAATTGTATTTTCAGAAAGTAGGTAACAATGACTTTGTTCCCATATGTCCATATTTTTTGTTTTACTGAGGTAAGGTGGGGGGAAAGGTTCAGCTGTAATGCAGTACAAACTGGGCTTTCCTGAAGCATCGTGGACATTAGATCCCTGTATTCAGTACTGAACATGTCATGACTTTAGAAGAATATTACATTTCCTGTGCAAAATATAGTTTGCAACTGGTGCAGTGCTTAACTAATATGGTTTGCAACTACAAACTGTAAACCAAAATAAACTTTGATTTTGTGGACTCTGAAGTAATAAAGGGGTTGACATTAATTGACCTGGTTGTGAAGAATTAGTGAGTGACTAGATAACCTATATGAAGGTTAGTCTAGATCTCATAAATGGGTCACCAGGATATTTCAAACACAACTGAGATAAGCCAAAGAGGATTGTCATCCCTCAGTTTAAATTTAAATCTCTTAACCTGATATACAGTCTCTTAATAATTCTACTGATCATATTTAAACCACCTTTCCTCCCCTAGTGTTAGGAAATAGATTTATGTGGTGGACTCCCTGTGTGGGGAGAGTATAGGTTATTATATAATGACTACATCTAAAGGTTGGTGAATGCAGTAATCATGAAACAAATGGTACATTACCTGTTCTGTATTGCCTGCCCCAGTTACATCCCTTGTCCATCCCTGGAGCTTTGATTTATCCCAGAGGTACCCAGCTTCCTGTTGATCCATTGTTAAGACCCTCCAGGACTTCCTTTCTATGAGAGTCAAAGTGGCCAATCAGCAATCCCCCAGCAATTTGGTCTTTTCTGGCTTTTTTCAAGGAGCTCTTCCCTGTCATTTCTACCCAGGCTAAATGAACCAGCACATTGCCATGGCTGGAAGACTGGGTGAGCCCCCTACTGAGATAGGAGTTGGTACAGTGTACCTCATACAATACTTACTACTCTGACATCTGAGTGTATCAGCTGTGTTGTGCACTCCCACCCCTCCTTGCCCAGTGCTGAGAGGCCCAAGTCTGTTCCCAACTCAAAGTGCAGCATAGTACACCACTGTTAGGATGCTGGAGCAGCTTAAATATCATTCTTTTTGTGACTGTGTCACCATTCTCAGAATCATCTCCTTTAAGAACAGGATTTGTGTTGGGAGTCTGTTTCCATTTTGAAAATGGAGTCATATTTTTTTTTTGTGGGGGTGGAGGTGAGGGTGGGGATCCTACAAATCTCTGGACCTCCCTTCATTATTAAATGATTTGGGCAACTATGACTGGTCATGTGTTAGTCAATTCACCTCTACAGATGAGGCACTATTGTTGTTTAAGTCCAAGTTCATCGCCATCTGGGACCGTTACGCCCCCCTCAGACATACCAGAGTCCGAGGTGCTCATCTCCCATGGATCTCTCCTGAAATCCTAGCCCACCTCCGAATCTGAGACAAGGCCTGGAATACCTTTAAGACTTCTAAATCTCAGGTCGACCTCCAGACTTACTGTGGACTCTGCAATACTAGTACCAAAAGAATCTGCAAAGCAAAGGCCAACTATTTCTTAGGTGCATTCAATTCCTCCTCCCAACTCCCGTCTCAGTTCTGGAATGTGGTCAAATAGCTTCTCTGCCCACCATCGCAGGCCCCCCACCACTTCCCTGCAGGTTGGGGAACTCTCCATCACTGACCCCTCGCCACTTTGTTTAACACTGTCTTCACAACCAGCCATGCTACTCCCTTGTCCTCCCCTCATCCTGCTCAGCATGCCTCCACCATCACCCCATCTTGTGGCACACCTGCAGCTCACCCATTCTCCTTCCTGCAAGTCACCTCTGATGAGGTATACAATGCACTGGTTGCCCTTAACCCAGACAAGGGCAAATGTCCCACTGGGTTGGACTCCAAAATGCTCCACCTGTCGGCCCCTGCCATAGCTCAACCCCTTGTCTCCCTTTTTAACGTATCCTTCTTCCTAGCAGAAGTCCCCACTGAGTGGAAACATGCCCTCATAATCCCACTTCCCAAGTGAAGTGATGTCTCAAACCCAAGCAACTACCAGCCCATCTCCCTCCTACTGACCCTTGCCAAAATACAAGAATGTCTGGTTCTCTCTCGCCTATCCACCTTTCTGGATTCCTCTTCCTTTTTCTCCCCCCATCCAGTCTGGCTTTAGGAAATCCCACTCCACTACTACCTCCCTTTTCCGGATTACCGACTCCATCCTCACAGGGATGGATGCTGGCCACATCACTGCTGCCATCTTTATTGACCTGGCAAAGGTTTTCAATACTGTGACACGCTCTCTTCTCCTGATCAAACTCATCAAAGTTGGTCTATCCAACTGGGCCACATCTTGGTTCCACTCCTACCTTGCTGGCAGATCCCAAGCTGTCCATATCAGTTCATCCACGTCGGCTCCCCTCCCAATCACTTTAGGAGTGCCGCAAGGCTCTGTCCTAGGCCCCCTCCTGTTCTCGGTCTTCCTGAATGACCTTCCATCCACCTGCACACACCACCATCCACATGTACGCAGATGACACAGTGCTCTACACATCTGGACCCTCATCCTCGGAGGTTGCAACCAGACTACAGCAAGACTTTATCTCAGTCCAGCACTGGCTCTGCTCAAATAACCTCCTCCTAAATGCCAACAAAAGAGTCTCATTAACCTTTGGCACTAGGCAAAACATTTCTAGGCTCCCTTCGCCATTATTATTCCACACCCTGGAAGGGTCCCCTCTGGAGTCCTGCACAACCTTCAGATACCTCGGTGTCTGGCTTGACCAGCACTTCAACTTTTCCACACATATTGACTCTTTACTCAAGAAGCTGCACCCTAGGCTTGGTGCACTTTACTGGAATCGTGACAGCATCCCCCTTCCAGCCAGGAAAGACATTGTGAAAAAAATGATCCTCCCTGTCCTTGACTAAGGGGACGTAGTCTATGGCACCGGCCCCAAGACCACATTAACCAGGCTGGACCTTCTCTTCTAATCTTTCTGCCGTTTCACCCTGAACAGCCCCTACTCCACACACCACTGTGCCCTATATCAAGCAATGAACCTCACCTCTATTGACAATCGCAGGCTAACCCACTGCGCAAAGATCCCAGCCAAGTATTGGTCGCAGCGTCTCCCCTCCTACATCTCCGATGTCTTAACAAACCCCAACGCACAAGCATACACACTCAGAAACTCAGACTCTAGGTCCTTAGCTGTCCCTTACTGGTCTACTACCACTGGTCAGTCAGGTTTCAGCTACTGCATTCCCATGCTGTGGAACTCCCTCCCAGCTAACGTTCGTCGCTTCACCTCCCTTTCGCACCTAATCTCCATGTTTCAAGTTCATCTCGCCCCTACCTGTGCTTGTGTCTAGGCATTTTCCAATCACTAGTAAAATCTCAGGGTATGTCTGCACTTAGCAAATTGCAATTAATCGGTGCCTAACTATTGTTCTCTCGCCTTACACTGTCTCTCATATGGTTCTAATATTGCTAGTGGCCTGCACCTTGCCCTTTGAATTTATTGTACTCATGCTGTATTTAACTGTGGTTACCGACTGACTCTATCAATCCACTATGTATGTGGAATCAGAACCAAATGTTAGTGATCTTCCACTATGTATTCACTTGTCTATACTGTTTTCAACTGTTTACCTATGTTCCCCTCTCCCCCAGGACGCATCTGAAACTGAGCAGTATTCTGCTCAGTATGCCTTTCCTGGTAAAATGCTTCAATAAATAAATAAATAAATGTCTGGGAATAATGAAACAAGAGGTATGTGCATGCAGTAGTACTTTTACTACCATCCAGTCACTGTGGCTGTGGCTGCGTACCATCACAATGGGCACTAGAGAGCAACATTCCCTTTGAGAAAGTATGCTGTCTGAAATGGATACTATTTATAGGGCTTATGGGACAGATTAGATGGGCCTAGTGGTCCTTATCTGCCAACAGTTTCTATGCATCTATATATGTCTATAAGGAAAACAAGCCACAAATGCCATAAGTTTCAAAGTCTCATGCACCAAAGGAACACCTTCTCTTTGTTTCCAGAAATACCTCACAATGCATTAAAATGCCGGCCCAGTAGTGCTGAGGGTTGAGGCACTGGACACCACACTTCATGCCACACCAGTGACCCAAGTTCAGGAGCAAGCTCGGGCCTTCGGGGATCAGCAGGGGAGGAGAGGATTGAGCACCTGTTAGACTGCTCTTCTTTCCTTTGATGGGATTCAGGGACTTTTCCACCGGGTAGCGGTTCCTAGCGGAGGCTGGGGAAAACCAATAGGGCAGGGTGTCGGCAGGCATCTGTGGTGGGGGCATGAGTGCACCCTCCACATGCTGATGCCACTACACGACTGCACCAGTGGGTGGAACAAACAAAACTCCTTTGCACTCAGTAGGTGAAGGTGAGCCCAGGGATCTGCCCTCCCATCCAATTCCAGGTCTTTCCAGTGCATAACCGACACTCCCTCCAATTCTCCATGATCTCTCAATTAGATTCTAGACAGAGCACCAGAGGAGTATGCAGTCCCACCATGGGGGGCTTAGATACAGGGATTTGGGCAACGGGAGGATGAGGAGTGGAGACTGGCCCATGTCGGGAGTCATTGCTAGAGGGCTTCAGGTGGGGCAGAACCAGGCTGCATTGAGTGGCTACACTGGAGAGAGTCCGGAGGTCACCAGCATAGGGGGTAAAAGAGAGTTGGGGAAAAAAAATACATTAAAATGACTTTTTTCTTTCTGCTGGAAAGTATACCTTCTCCCTGAGAATAGCCAGTGCATATATGTTAAGTTTTATCACCATAACTTTCCTGTCACCAGTAAATTGTCCTGACAACATTTCACAATAAAAACTCCACATCTCTATTGTTCACGTGTTGCATATTCTAACACTTGCTGCAGTGTTTGACCATACTAAAGAACTGCATTTGCACACAGCCAACATACTGTATATTGTAAAATAGACTTATCATGAATATTAATAGAAATTCTAATCTTGTACATCGACACCTACATTGCCCACAAAGGAGGGAATTGATTGATCTCTACTCTGTCTAGCAATCAAAATAAGTGGGCTATAAAGCAAGGCCATGTATCAGTCACAGTGCTACTGCTGAACATACTGCACAAGGTGTCATATTTCTTAGAAACCTACCTCATTGATATCTTTGATGTTGATTGTTTTTTTTGGTATGTGCCACATACCCCACCACACCAATGTCCAGAGGAAAGACAATTTCAGCCTCTGGTGGCACCAGGCATTCCTCCAAAGTAGCATCTTTATGGACATTGAAGAGCCTGGTGGCAAGCTCAGCTGTGCCATTCCTCTGTCTGTACATAAAAAGACTACAGCGGTCAGCATGGATGAGGAAGCTGATCCTCCTGAGGGTCTTGAAAACCACTTTCTCCATGTTTATGCTGTCCTGCATGTCTCGGATCAGTTCAAAGAGGATCTCACTCTCCTCCACCTGGCTGAGTTCTCTGAAAGATGAAAAATCGACGGCTGGTTCATGCTTACCCAGCACCTGAGCTATGGCCTCTTGTCTCAGCTTCTTGTCAAAATATTTCAAGGCAAAATCAGGATTGCCATCAAGAAATTTCTCCACTTCTTCCTTGCTGATGCTCATTGTAAAATGTGCTGTTTCTACGTACACTCCTTACGTCTATAACAAAGGTAATAGTCTCAAAAATGTTTATCTTAAAAAATTGTATTCCTCCAGTGTCTCGTCTACAGTATTTGCATGGGTAGAAATTCACAAAGTGGACAATTCTGTATCATAAAGCATTGTTCCCAAGAGGCAGTGCTTGAGCAGTCTGAGAGAGTTCTCTGTGGCAATCTCCTGTCATCAGCAAAGCATTCTCCTAATAATGTTGAAGGTGAATCCCTGTGAGGGCAGATTGTCTCAAGTAAAACAGGTCAGGTGACGGTGCCACAGCTGTTTGCCTATCCTCAGCTAAAAGCATGCACTTTTTCCCCAGGATGTAAGGTGTGATAGTACTCTGTTTAGCTGCTGATGTGTGGATATTCCTCTTTGCTTTCTGTAATTGCATTCTTTGTTAGCTAGATGTATTACCCTTTTAAAGCTGTCAGTTTGTAGTTACCTTTGTAACAGCTGTGGTGGTGCTCAAGCTCTTTAAGTTCTTAATAATCTAATCCTTAATTACCATGGACACTATCTTGTTATTTCTGTACTACAAGAAATAGTTTGAAGTGCCCAAAGGCAAGCAAGTGCTCTGTTTATCCCTCAAGGTTTAATAAAACGTTTTCAAGAGTAAAGAGTTCCTTTAGTTGGTGTGCCCCCCCGCCCCCCATTCTTCTTTCCTGGATTTAGATCTGATGAGCTAAGTGTTAACAATTGTGTATAGATTGAGAAGTGTGTCAGTGTTGCCCCCCAAATCTGCCTACTTTCCATAGTCTTACCAAGATCCAGCCCTACTTAGAGTCACAGAAAGGACAAGGTATACAGGGAGTGGGAGTACAGAGTGGGAACTTCGGACCATCAGTTCTGGGCCTGAGTGTTTGGATTCAGAGGCCTGGATGTTCAGGTCTTAAATCATTCAACCTGTGCAAACCCTCACTCTGCCTGCACAAACTCTGTGTGCATGTACCATGCACAGACACCTTGTGCACACACACGTGTTCACTGAACTGTGCAGATCTGAGCATCCCATATTCAGATCCCCTGGATGAAGCGCTGCATGCTCCCTGTTACACACTACTGTACCTGTGTAGAACAGAAACAAACAGGGAGAGTCTCCGTAAAGTTTATGCAACAAAGATGTCTGGGAACCCATTCAGAGTTGCAAAAAGTTGTCCCTAATTGGCCACAAAAAACACTTTGTGACAGCTACAACTTAGTGCCCCACTGTCATGCACACCAGAGGTCACAGGACTTTCCTGTGGGGTCACTAAACACATTGCATCAATGCAGGGGAGGGGCAAAACGTGTCTAGCAAATGGTCAGAGTGCCATCCACAATGCATTCTGAGGTTTGAATATCCAGTTTCATGTTTTTGTGACAACCTCTGCTGATACAGCTGTTACAGGCAGTCAGTGGGAGTGCAAAACAATGACTGGGTCCCTGTGAGCTGGAAGGATATTGAAATAACAGTTGCATGTGATAGTCAGACTGGGCAAAAAGAGACCCTGAGATTGTGAAAGAGGCTCACTGAGCTGAAGCTCATTTCCCAGCAAAAGGAATTACAGTGGAGAATGTGCAAGAATCAAATGATGCAATCTTCTGGCAGCAGAAAGATTTCCTATGGATTCACAACATGGCAGAGTGCCATGCAGCTGGTACTCACCAATATGCCAAATTGCAACTTCAAGGGAGTTTCCATAACATTATCAGGTGTGAACTCCATTTTGTGCCAAAGCAATGCCAACAACTGTAAGTGCCCCCTGCAAAATATTTTGTGGGGCCTACTTCCCCACCAATAAGAATAAAATAACAGTTAGTGCATATAAAATATTTACAGCTTAGGTTCTTTTGTAGCAGTTCTGTTGAACATCCATAGTTTGTCCATGCTGGCTCTGTCCCACTTACTGGCATCATGATCAAGGAACTGAACAATGTAATTTGTCCCTGCTCCTCCTGGGGACACTGTCACCAAGATTAAATGTTTTGAGTCATGGGCCCTACTGCTTTTTTCTTCTTTCTTCTGTCTCTCCCCACCACCATGTGAAACTGGAGATGGAGTCTTCTGCCACTACTGCTGCCTCTGCTGATAGCCTCAATTTCAAATAGACTGAGAAAATTGCAAGCTTGTCTGTGATGAAAAGTTTCTTAATGTTAACCTCTGAGACAGTGGGCCCCCAGACAGTGCAGGCCCTACTGCAACTGCAGCTCTTGAACCCCCCTCCCCAGTCATGGCCCTGTTTTGTGCTTACTAACATCTGTCTGACACATTTGTATAAGGATCTCTGCCATCGGTACCAGTCAAACTCTTATAGACTGGGTACTAAACAGAAAAGAGTGACTCAGCTCAGTCGGTGTACTCCCGGAATCTATCAGTGACCATTGCCCAGTTTACTGTGTATGGGATGCCTCTGCCCCTTCATATCCACCCAAAGTGCTACCTGTCTCTAATTTTGCTGTACTTGACTCAGTTTCCCTTATTTGAGACCTGTGTCATGTTAACTGGTCCCTCATCTTTGTCACCAATGATATCAACTGTGCTACCGAATACTTCAACAGCACCTTACTCTCTCTACAGAAGAGGCATATCCCACTTTCCACGTGGAGGATTAGGGGTAAAACCACAAAGTGGCTTAAACGCTCTCTCTTACAACAGCTGAAACTTAAGGACAAACTATAGGCTACATGAAAATCTTCCTCTCTTCCTTCTAATTATGATAATTATCACTCACTGCATAATGTCTGCAAGAAAGAGATTCGATTAGCAAAAAGCAACTACTTCCATGAACTCCTTCACTCCTCTTCATCTGACCCAAGGCGGTACTGGTCCTAAATACACATAGGGAGCACTAGGTCTGAAGCTACGAAAGAGGTGATGGTTGATATCTCCTGTAATAACCCCTCTACTATAGCCAATGCCTTCAACTCCCTCTTTAGTATGCTTCCCAAGATCTCTCCCTCTCTATCCCAATGCCCTCAATCATCTGAGCCAGTTACTACTGATGTTCCCCCTCCACTGAAGCTAGCTCCTGTCTCCCATCATGAAGTTTTGAAACTGTTTAAAATTATTCCTACCCATGGTAGTTCAGGTCCTGATGGCATTGAACCTAGGATACCTAGGCTGGCAGCCTCCATCCTAGCTACTTCAATCACTATCCTCCTCCACTGTAGCACAGCACTGAGAAACTGCAAGAACCATTCCTGTGTACAAAAAAGGTGACCCCAAGATCTTATCTAACTACCAACCCATAGCCATTCTGCCTACCGTTAGCAAATTACTTGAGAAACTAATCCACAGTCAGGTTTCTTCCCATCTCCAAAAATCCAATATCCAGGCTCCTGCCCAACATGGTTTTAGGCCTGGAAATAGAACCACTAAAGCCCTGACTCTCTTTACTAGTGAAGTCAAGATGAACATGGACAAAGGTCTCCTTACTGAGGCTGTTTTTATTGACCTCACTAAAGCATTTGACCTGGTCAACCACCCTTTGCTCTTAAGGAAACTCCAAATGCTTGGTGTGAGAGGCTCCTCCTTGTCTTGGTTTAACAGCTATCTTAATCATCGTATACAAACTGTCTCCTTCTGTAAAGTCCTGTCTTCCCCTGCGGAGTCCCCCAAGGTTCTGTACTTGGCCCCTTGCTCTTTTCTCTGTTCATTTATGATATCCCTTCCACTCCAACTCACTGCTGTACCATTATGTATGCTGATGACTTGGTCCTCTTTACTGCCTCTAAATCCATTGGAGACATAAGTGATCAACTATCATCCTCCCTCCAATGCATCCAGTACTGGCTCTTCTTGAATCATATAATCCTTAATCTACCTAAAACAAATGCTATGCTCTTTGGGTCATCCAGAAAAGTTCAAACTGTTACCCCCCACCTGCTGGTCCACTGCCACGATGGATCAATTATATCCTGTACTGAGTCCTTTAAATACCTGGGAGTGACGCTTGACCCCTCTCTTAATTTTTCCTCTCATATAAACGAGGTCTGTAAGCGAATCAATGTAAAGATTGGAGTTGCCTACAAAGTTTGTCATTCCCTGACTCCCTCTGCCAGGATTTCTGTAGCCCAAGGTATCCTCCTCCCAGGGCTCAAATATGTTCTACCTGTCCTGTCCCAGGCCAATGTCGGTGCTCTCCATAAGTGAGATGTCATTTACAATAATATTTGCAGATTTGCCTTGTCTGCAGCTCGACTCACCCACCACTGTTTACTCTGCTCCTCCTTAAACTGGCTATTTCCCAATGATTTGCGCTCTTACACCCTTGGATGCTTTGCTGATTCTCTAACCAGAATCCCCTGTCCTGACTCTTTTGGAGCTATTTTAATTCCTGTGACCTATTCTCACTCCCTTAGATCCTCTGCCTCTCCTCTGATCTCCATCCCACTTGCTCTACTAAAATGGGAGAACAAGCTTTCTCCCACTTTGATGCCACATTTTGGAACTCCCTTCCTCCCAAGATTCAGAGTTCTACATCTCACAGCTCTTTTAAGAAAGCACTCTTCTCTAACCTACGGACTCATGGTGTCTGTAATTGCTCTTAGCCCTGTGCATCTGTTGTCAGTCTTGTCTGCATTTACCGTTTGTGTTAGCTCTCCTATACTACTTCCTGTTGCGGTTCTCTCTCTCTTACTCTAAGTGTCCTATATTTGAGTATGCCATTTTGCCTGACCTTCCTGTGTTGGGGTCCTGTGCTGGTTCATGCTTACATGTTTTTTCTCCTAGTTCACACTCCTGCGTGGGTGTCTTTCTGTACAAATAAATGATGTTGTATTCTGACCTTCCTGCATGGAGTCCTGCCTGTCACATGTACTATTAACTACTGTTATGCTCTCTACTTTGAAATTTTGTTTTCTGTACTCTCCTGGGTCTTGCTTGAAAATATGCAGGTCTAACTGCCTAATGTACTTACCTGGTCAACAAAAGCTAATAAATAAATTTACTTTTGTCTGTGGTGGCCTATTTTTATAAAGAACACAATTAGTGACCTTTTGAAGTAGGTTAACACTTGGAGGCACAGTACTACATCCTTTTCTAATTGATGCAAATTGTCTGACTCAAATTTTTCCTTTTTAAAAAAAATAAATAAATATGCTGGCCCCTACCAATCTCTCCCCCCCCCCATGCATAGACAATTTAAGCAATAGGCACAATACAATCTATTATCATGAATGTTTGTCACTGCCAGCTTAAGCATTGATTATTGTACATCGGTCTTTCTATGGCATACATATCACTCAGACGGGAACCCTCATTTCTGCTCCAGAAATGTTGCAGGATCACGAGGTCCTGATTAAAGAAAATGCAAGCCGATATAATTGTTCTAGTCACTTACTGAAAAGTATTTTAGATGTTTATCCGGTTAATCCTGCAATACCTGCCTGCCATGCCTGTATACAACAGTTCTCAGTGTCCCCCATGGGCAGCCTTCTGATGACATGAACAGACTAAGCCATAGCAGAAGTCTGTGTCCCTGCAAGCCTTTTTAATTAGCAAGTGTTGAATAGAGTACCAGACTGCACTTACTGTACTGGTACCAACTGCGCTGAAGCAGCAGATCAGTACCGCTACAACAGGCACGGTCATGTGCTCTATGTCCGAGGCATGCCGCAAATACTCCTAACAAAACTCAAAGGCACATAGACATTCCTCACAGGTGAGCTTGTCATTCACTTCATCAGAGGGCTGGCTGCAGGGAAAACAGAACTGTTGTATAAATACATGGTGGTGAGGAGGGGGTGCAGGATCAACCAGATAAGAACCTAAACTACTTTTCAGTAAGTGACTAACAAAATTATATCTGTTTGTATTTTGCTTCATTCTCATGGTCCCACAGCATTTATGCTGGTGAGATTATAGAGTTTATTTATTTATTTATTTTTATTTATTATTTTAGATTTGTTAAACGGGTAAGTGCACTAGCCATAAAATGACTATTTTCAGGCATATCCCAGGAGAGTATAGACATGCAGAAACTTAACAGGATAACAATGTATAAGTGCTTTACATACAATGAGTTAAAGAGGATACAATATATCAGAACATACAAAGTAAAGCGCTTTACATACAATGAGTTAAAGTGGATACAATATATCAGAGACATACAGAGTAGACCATTCATAAGTTCATAGGTGCCTACCTATGCAATGAATAGAGAGGACCTTGGACAATAAATTATCAGGTGACATATCACATAAACAGAACAAGGTACACAAAAACAGGTAATACAACAGGAAGAAATAACCATTGAGAGCAGGGGGTGTCATTAAGGAAAAGTTTGGTAAGTGACGAAAAGGGGATCAAGCCATGAAATTAGATTATATGAGTATGTGTAAGTGTAAGGGAGATGCCTGCAGTGCAAGATTGTATATGGGCAGGTAAAGGGAACCCGAACAGGCTGAGGCACTAAGAGGGTTATATAGAGGTGAGGAAATACTACTGTATGGCAAGAGACATCAGTCATTAGGTAGGGTGAAAGCAGGAACAGGTATCAGCAATCAGCAGATTTGAGCACAATTTTCTCTTAAAGCATGTGTGGGAGCTAGAAAGTCTAATGTCAAGAGGAAAGGAATTTCACAGCTGTGAAGCCGCATGCTCAAATGCAAGAGTTCCTTTCCTAGTGCAGCACCTCGGCAAATTCAGAAAGGATTTATCAGCTGATCGTAGACCATGGAGTGTGTCCTGAGGAACAAGCATAGCTGCAAGACACCTAGGGGTTTGATTTCAAATTATCGAATCAATAAGAGAGCCAAGGCAGTATTTTCTACTAGCTAATGGAGAGAGCCAACCCAGATCATTATAAAGTTGACAGTGGTGTTTAAGCCGAGGAGCAGAAGAGGCATAGCGACATATGTTGTTATACATAATATCCCATCTAAGTAGGTCAGTTTTATGAGCAGCCCCAAATAAGGGAGCCCATAGGTTAGCATGGGGAGCAGAATCCCCCTTGCAATGGCCATTTTAGCTGATGGCAGGAGCATATCACTAGTCTTATATGCAACACCCAGTTTGGAGTTGACAGCTCTGCAAACAGACTGTACATGAAGATTAAGATCAAGAGATTGATCTAGCAGGATGCCCAGGTACTTGAAAAAGGTCACACATTCCAGTAATCGAACTTCTAAGTCCTGCACCATCAGTGCTGTTGTGCAAGCCTGGAGCTTTGGGGCCAATCCAAGCAGCATGGCTTTAGTTTTGCTAGTGTTGACAGCCAGTTTGTGGTCGTACAGCCAGTTTTGGATATTGTTAAAGTCAGAGGAAAGGGTTATATTGATAGTGTCTATATTAATAGAACTTGTATAGATGACAAGATCATCAGCATATAGAATAGCAGAGCAGGATTTTAGAGCAGCTTCAATGTTATTTATATAAAGAGAGAATAGGAGGGGCACTAGGATGGGGCCCTGAGGTACCCCAATGTTAATGGTGGTACTGTTCAATAGAGAGGAATTACATTTCACCACGTGAGTTCTATTTGTCAGGTAGCTTTCTTACCAGTCAACAACAGAGGAGGAGAAATGCAGGTGTTGAAGTGAGGAGAGAAACAAAGTGTGATCAACAAGGTCAAAAGCCTTTGTGAGGTCAATAAAGACAGCCCCAGTCAGATTGCCAGTATTCATTTTTGAAAGAGTGTCTGTGGTGAATTTAAGGAGTGCAGTCGTTGTGCTATGTCCTTTCCTGAAGCCATGTTGGGTATCCGAGAGCAGGCTGTGCATAAGTAGATAGTCAGTTGTCTGAGTTATGACAATTTTCTCCATGATTTTGCTCAGTACTGAGAGTATGGCAATCTGTAGTTCATGACAACCTTTTTAAGTACAGGTGTGACATGAGCAGCTTTCCAGAGGTCAGGGACCATTCCACCTGAAAGTGATAATGTATAAGCTTTGGCCAGTGGTAATGCAATAAGGGGAGTTGCAAGTTTCAAGAGGTGGGGTTCCAGGGAGTCTGAGCCAGAGCTGGTATGATCAGAGATGGACCTCAGGAGCTTCAGGACTTCTTTTCTAGACACAGCTTTAAAATAGAATGGAGGAGTATAAGGAGGCACAGTGGACAACACTTCCAGCTTATCCAGACAAGTTCCTGATGAGGAGTGGGAGGACGCTGCAGTGGGATTGAAGGAAGAGGTATATTGGGAGAGATCAGTGAAATGCAGGTTGAAAGAATTAGCTGTGGTTTGTGAGTCATTGCAAAGCACATCATTTATCAGCTTATCACCAGGGGTAGTTGACTGTGAGGAACCTAGGAAGGATTTGATGTGTGACCAGAATTTTCTGGGATCATTGGCCAAGTTAATCAGTAGGTCTTTATAGTACTTGCTCTTAGCAGCTCTGACTTGTCTTTTACATGAATTCCATAGCATATGGTAAGTGTTGAAATCTGTTTGCTGACCTGATGTTTTGTAGCATTTCCAGAGCTTATCTCTAAGGCACAAACTTTTAAGCAAGTCTTTGTTTAGCCATCTTGTTTGTTTACCCCTCATTCTCCTGGTGATCACTGGGGCATGTTTTCATTGAACTGTAAGGAATTTAGTGATGAAGAGGTTAAGAGCATCCTGAGAACAGTGTGATAGATAGATCTCCGACCGATCAATTCTGGAGATGTCATACAGAAACACCTCTTGGTCTAGGTGAGCAAAGTTTGTGAGAGTGATGAGACATGGTGGAGGAGATGGAGGTGCCCCCAAGGACAGGATGCAGAAAGTAGGAGAGTGGTCAGTTAAGGCATCAGCAAGAGTACCAGCGGCTGAGATGTGTTCGATCCGGTTTACCAGCACCCAATCCAATAGTGTGCCTAGTGGTGATGAAGACAGACTTCTAATCGGCACTGTTACCATCTGATGCAGGTTGTAGCTATGAGTCAGCGATTGAAGAGAACTGAGAGCTGCCCCAAGCCAGTTTAAGTTTAGGTCCCCTAAGATGACAACCTCATTATGATTAAAATTCTGAGAGGTATTTTCCAACAGGTACTCTAGACCCGCAATCCCTCCCGCTGGGCGGTTACATGCACAGATAACATGCAGTTTCTTGGCTCCCAATGCAAGGGTAGCATGCAAGTATTCACATACCAATTGAGCATCCGAGATAGCCAGAAGAGAGACAGTCAGATTATTTCTGTAGCACAGAGCAACTCCACCACCACGTTTGTTCGATTTCCTATCCCTTCGAATGGTAGAGTAATTTGGCAGGGAGCAGAGGGAGTCAGTAACCAATGATTTTAGCCAGGTCTTAGTGAGACAGAGGATATCAGGATTGTACAGTTTGACCCATGACTCCAGTTCCATGAAGTGACACATCAAACTTCTTATATTCAAGTGTGCAATTAACAGCCCATGTTTGGACATATTATGTATGTCATCTGCTGAGAAGTAAGCATCTAGTGGCCCAGGATTTGTCTCTATATCCCCAGATAGCAGAATGGCAATGATGACAAGGAACAACAGCCCCACGTTTAGAAAAGGATGGGATAATTCAGACTTGTTCCGTAGTTTCCTAAACATATAGAGAGAACGGTAGAGACAGCCCTTTTGGCAGAGAGGAAGATTAGTTTGTAGTATCCTTGCATTATAAACAATAAGGTTGGAAAAAGTAAAATCATAGTGCTCGGTCCTAGATTTATTTGCACCATCCTCATTCCATAAGGATAGTGTAATTCTGTCAAGGCAAAGTAGGACAAAAAAAGTTATGAGGGCAACCCCCAGACAGCTGTTGGACATGGTGTGACTGTTCAGTTACACATAACATAGTATGTAATGCCTGTCATCTCCGCCAAAATGTACCACATGCCTGTGTAACTGTTTCTATAGCTCTGTCCCCTCCAATTTTGCATTTCTCAGTAAACCCCTTTTATATTTTAAGGTGCAGTATTTCCAGAAAGAGCCCCTGCCAATGTTGTGAAAACTGAAAAAATAAAAATAATGGGCCCTCCCAGAAGCGAAGTCATAGCGCTACTGCTCGCTTAACTGAGAACCCAAGTTTGGGACTGGACATGAGTCACTGGGGGGGGAGTGACTGTGTAAAGGAAGATACAGTGTCATATGAAAAGAGGGGATAAGGCATCAGTCTGCCAGGTGGTAGCACAGCAGGGATCACGTCATTAAGGGACGGGCATCCTCAGATGCTGAAACATGGGTGCATGCCAAAGCATACACATGCAGTACATTGTTGTATGCCAGATGACCCTAGGGCATGGGTATGACCAGGGGGGGTGCAAGAGCTACAGTTGCAGTAGGGCCTGCACTGTTAGGGGCCCACTGCCTCAGAGATCAGCATTAAGAAAACCTTCACTCACAAACTTGGAAATTTCTCTTTGGAAATTGCTTATCCATTTGAAATTGTCTGTCAGCAGTGGTGTCAGAAGATTCTAACTGTAGTTTTACATGGCTGTGGGGAGTAAGGACAGAGATAGGGCTAAAATGCATCCAGCACAGCTGGACTGGTCCCCCGTCCATTACGCCCCTGATATTGGCTCTGCTCTAGACCTCTTCACTAATGCCTTCAGCAAGGCCTGTGACCTTTTAACCCCCCACACCAGAATCCATACTAAAAAAACAAAATGCCGCATGGATCTCCCCATCCCTTATCCAAAATCTTAAGCATTGGGATAATCTCTGGCACATCGTTATCAAATCAGGCAAGCTGACTGATAGACAAGCCTACAACGCAGCATGTAATTAGTGCATTTGAGCCATTAGACGGGCCAAGGCAGAGTACTCAGACCACCCTCTCAACCACCTGGGGTTCCACCCAGACTTTCTGGGACAGCATGAAAGAGCATAATGGGAAGACATGCTCCCCCCACCATCCCAGCACTCCATCTATGGCACTGTCACTACAGACCCAACTCGCATAGCTGATTGCCTCAATACTACCTTCTCTGACCTAAGCTCTGTCCTCCCAAACAACTTTTTTGATCCACTCCCCACCTCTATCCCCCCTGCTTTGGATTACCCTCCTTTCTACCTGCACACTATATCCCCCACATAGCCAGGTCGCACCTGCTAAAAGCCCTTGGTAGCAACAACCCCAGCTGTGACCCCCTAGACTTCAGGATCCTCCACCTGGTCTTGGATGTCATCCTAGTCCCCCTTACAGACCTAATAAACCAGTCTTTATGCCTCATTCAGTTTCCCAGTGCTTGGAAATCAGCCCAAATCACTCCTGTACAGAAGAGTGGAGATCTGTCTGCACCTAACTACTGGCTGATCTCTATCCTCCCCCTGCTCTCTAAAGCCCTAGAAAAAATAGTGTCTATTCAACTCTCTGTGTACCTGGCCAAATATGACGTACTGTGCCCAGAACAACATGGTTTCCACCCAAGACACAGTACCACTACTGTTCTCCTGGAGTTCTCTCAATACCTGCACTCTGCTGTTGACTCCAGCAACCTTGCCGGCACAGTGTTCATAGACCTCTCCAAGGCTTTTGACATTGTTTGTCACCCCCTCCTGCTCGACTCCCTCCACCAACTCAGCTTTTCTGCTGGTCCCCTTGCCTGGTTCTCCAGCTACCTCTCTGCTAGATCCTAACGTGTGAAGATAAACATCTCCCTGTCCAATACCCGGCCCGTTATGGGGTACCCCAGGGCTCCATTCTGGGTCCTGTACTTTTCAGCCTGTACCTCAACACTCTCCCCAGCTCTAGCAGAGGAAAAATACTCCTCTATGCCGACGATTTGGTTCTATTTGACTCCGTCCCCGATCCCTCTTTTCTCCACAAATCCCTTCAGCACACATACAACCAAGCTGAAAAGTGGTTCCTTGACCACCGACTTGTCATTAACCTAAAGAAGACCAAGCCAATGCTCTTCTCCCATCACCAAAACAAGGCCAAGAATGGCCTTTCTTCATTCTTCCCAGCATTCTGCACCCGCTGGAGCAAGTGACCTCTTACAAATATCTAGGCATTACTTTTTTGTCTTGGCTGTCACCTTCAGCACACACATCAATGCCCCATCCTCTGCCATAAATTCTCGGATAGGCCTATTATACCATCATAGAGATTGCCTCCCCCAAGTTGCCCTCCGGCTGGCCATCACCTCTTCCGTCCTGTCACTAGTGGACTATGGCTTGCCCATTTATGCTGCAGTGGACAATACCGCCTTGACTAAAATCCAGCTCTCAATCAATAAGGCCTGCAGGCTCCTGGCCCCTAGCCGCACTCACACTTGCCTGCTCTACTCCACCACCAACCTGCTCACCTTTGTGGAGCGTCTGCACTACCAGACCTGCCTACTCACCAAAAAACCTCTTCTAGGGCTCCCCACCGGGCTCTCTGCTTCCCTATGGCGTGCATCCTCATCTGTTGCCATCCATAGCTCCGTCAAGGCCACCTTTCTGGTACCCAGAATCAATACCTTGCCAGCCCAGAGGTTCTTCCATTACCGAGTCCCTGCTTGGTTCAACTGCCTCCCACCCTGCATCACAGTCATTGCCAAAAATGGTCCCTTGAAAATTGCCCTCCAGAACCATCTCTTTGATGCTCATTGCTGTAGATGCACCTAATTAACCCCACTGTGGGATCCTCCTGTCAGGCCTCCCTGACTTGACAACGTCCTCTGGACAGCCTATCCCTTCCCCTTCCTCCCACCCCACTCCCCATCCCTACCTCCACCCTCTCCAGGTAGTATGTCCAGGGCTGTACCCCCAATGTAACTTTTGGGTACCTTGTATATGACTGTAACCTATTATATGTAACATTATTATATAACCTATGTGTACTCTGTGTTTAATGTTCTGCATCTGTACTGTTCTCACTGTTGTAACCATACTATAACTGTTTACCCCCCATGACAAGGTGCCTTTGTAAATGAGTCCATGACTTAAAGGTTGTAAATCCAACTTTTCTAATAAATAAAAATAAAATAAATAAAAGTGGTAAGGCCATCAGAAAATGGAGGCCGATGAGTACCAATGCCCATAGTCTGGGTAACGTGCTCCCTGAACTAGAGGCCTTGATCGAAGAGGGAAGCCTGGATATCGTGGCAGTCACAGAAACATGGAACTCAGAGAATCCTGACTGGGATGTCAACATACCAAGGTACACAATCTACAGGAGGGCCAGGAAGGGTAAAAGAGGAGGAGGAATAGCTCTCTAAGTAAGGGAAGGGCCCAAAGCAATGGAATTAAAGGGTAAACAGGGAGGAGAGGAGGCACAGTGGGTCACCCTGGAGACTGGAAAAGGCACCATAATCCACATGGGGGTTGTATACAGACCTCTGTCTCAGGAGGAGGAAATGGACAAAGAAATGATAGAAGGCATCCTTAGGATGGTAGTAAAAGGGGAGCTATTGTTGATGGGGGACTTGGATATGCCAGATGCTAACTGGAGCACCTTTGCTGCAGCCACATCCAAGAGCAGGGTCATTCTTGATGCCTCAGACAGCTAGTATTGGAACTCACTTATGAGAGAGCAATCTTTGACCTGTACTCTCAAATGGGGAGGGAGAGAGGATCTCAGATCTAGAAGAGGGTAGCCATCTGGGAACAAGCGACCACCAAACAGTATGATTCACGATAATCACAGCCGTAGAGTTGAGCCATACAAAAGCATGGGACTTTAGGAGGGCTGACTTTAACAAAATAGGAGAGTGACTCAGAAATGTACTAGCAAACAAGCAAGAAGGAGGGATGGAGGAACAATAGGGAAAAATCAAAACTGCCATCACAGAGGCAACAACCCTTTGCGCGAAGCAAAAAAATCAAACTGAAGGAAAAAATGTAGGGAAAAAAACATACAGAAAAAGAAGGGTGAATTTTTGGTTGTTTTATTCTCAAAGCCCCTTATTTTTCAGTATTTGTACTATTCAACCATTCATTTTCCATTTTTTATATTTACCCTTCATTTTTTGTTCCCGAAATCCCTTCAAATACCCTTCAGATGACCCATCTTTTTGAGCAGTTTATTCTGAACCATTCCTTTTCCATTATTTATTATTCTGAACCATTCATTTTCTATTTTTTATCTTTCATTGTCAAAATTGCACCCAGTATCCATATAAGTACCCTTGAAATGACCCATCTTGTAGCAGTTAAATTATTTTAACCATTATATGTGTTTTTTTTATTGTGGCCGCTTCAGTTTACAGCTTTTTCTCAATTGATATTATGTAAAATCATTGGTTGGGTGAAAAAAAATCCACGGTGGGACTAAGAAGAGCTGGTGGGCTGAAGCAAGAATATAAGGCACTTTTCCATTATATAAGGGGAAGCATAAAACTAAAGAGATAACCCAGAGGGAAGTGGAGTGCGCACTACAATCTAGGGTCCCATTTCAGTGTTAACACGTATCACTGCTGCTATTAACTGTATTATAACTACTCTGCATTGACTTTCTATTACACTCCTTTATGACTGCATTACCTTTGGTATTTTTATGTTTGCTTGCACGCATGTGCAAGAAACATAGTGCCATCATCCGAGTGTAACTCCTCACCCCTACCTTTTTGCCAAAATGACTGGTGGCATGCTGTTGAAGCTGACAGCAGTACCTGGTGGGGACTGGGTTCGGGGAGGGATGAGGTTACTCGGCACAGGGGGCCTAGGTTTGGCTACTCTGCACAGGAGCACCTAAGTAAATCAAACACAGGAAGCAATATGTATTGTCCAGAACCAGGAATGGAATTCTTCAGTGTGGCTTTTATTCACATCAAGCTGAACAAACAAAACATAGACGGACCCCACAGGGTTACATTCCTGGTAATGCAGATTAGAGACAACAGAACACTTTTATCACTATTTCAGCCCTCTGGCTCTAAACCCACCAGGCACACAGCCGGACTTGCACACAGCTTTGGGTACACAGCCCAACTTGTACTCTACTTGGGTTTTCCCCACTGGCCTGCTCTCCTGCTGGCCACTTGATCCACGGTCAATTTTGGGAATGAACCAATTATCCTGTTGTGACTCCCAAACCACACTAGAGCCCTTGACTCCTAGAGAGAATTTTCCTACAATCCCACATCTGGGTACTTCCTCATCACTGGCCAAGTGCCTGAGGTAAAGTAGAAACCACAGAGGAAATCAGAGGTGGACCTGGTCACTAGAGATGGGGTCTCCACCTCCAGCTCCCACAGCCCATACCGGCCTTTCTCTGGAAACTAAACAGTTCCTTTACTGAAAACTTGCAAATGTAGATTCTGGGTAGACATATGTCACATCTCCTCTACATATCATTTGATTTCCCAATAAGCTCTGGACTTGAACCTACTTTTACTTTTTGGCTAAGCCTATTACTCTAGGCCAACAGTTCTCAAACTTGTCTTAGTGAGCCTCCCTATACACATGGAAAAGATCTTGAGCCTCCCCAAAATACTGAAATATTTTTGGGCCTCCCCATAGAAAAATAGCCTACTTTTCACAGTATATCAGGAATAAATTGAAACCTCTTTGCATAGCTGGCTCTCATGTTATTAAGCTTATTGTAACCCCCCCAAAACAGGACAACCTACTTGCTCCAATATTTTGACTCTCGAAGCATTGTTACCCCTTACTGCCATACCTTCATGGGTTAGACTGCGTTTTCTGTTTCCCCCTCTAACTGGAATAACCATCCTGCTGAACCTTTGCCTCTTCCCTCTCCCCTGCTCTTAAACAAATTCTCAGGGATCATTTTGCTCCCTTCTGCTCTTATTCCTAGTGCCTGTATGGTTGACTCTTGTATTTGGACAGTTCTGCTGCCAGTCTAATTGATCAATTGTTCCTCGCATTGTTGGTTTATTGTTCGTAATTTGTTTGCACTTATTCATTTTGTATTACTTGAGTGTTTATACAGTTACATTTTGAATTGTATTCTCTCACTACCCTTCCCTGGGTACACCTGAAATAAGCCATGGCTCAATGTACAGTACCTTCCTGGTCACAGACTTGTGAATAAATACATAAATTCACCTCTTTTCCTCTTTCAGTTTGCCTTATCCTTCACACAAATCTATAAAGTTCAAAACTGAAATATAATACTTTTTCAAGACTTGCTTGAGCCTCCCTGGAACAGGTTGGGCCTCCCAGGAGGCTGGCCCACCATTTGAGAACCCCTGCTCTAGGCTCCACTATTTCAGTAGTTAATCCCACATTGTCACACAAGTCCCAGGGTGAAAAACATAGGCCTTTCAGGAAGAGCAGACACTAGCCCTCCGGTTGCAGGTGCCCCAGAAGAGTCACTAGTCTTTTTGTTCTTCCAAATAAACTCTGGATCAAATAGGCAGCTTCTCCATTAGTAGCAGAACTAGGGGGTTTGCCCCTGGAATAAGCAGGAAACCCTTTCCTGCCCCCATCCCTGGAGGGAGGGGGCACTGAGACCTGAAACAGCAGTCTCCACCACTTCAATTATCTTCTGTGTCTCTCTTTTGGTGGAGACACACACACTTATTACCTAAAAATAGCCCTCTGTCAGGGCTGAGGCTCCAAGAGCCTACACTGAGCTGCTGTGCTGCTTTCACAGCAAGCTCTCAACACCAACTGACCTTATAGACTACTGTTCAAACCTCCCAACATTCTATTCCAACTCCCTTGCTGCAGATTCCATTGTGGCTCATGCAGCTGCAATAGTTCTATTGGTGATGTCATCCCTCAGTCTCAGCTGAGACTGAGAACACAGTGAGACAGTGTGAAATCCATTTAACTGGAGTTTCACAAGCTGCCTTCCCTGCCTACCACTAGGTCTTACTGGGATTCTAGTAACCCCGGGTAACAAGGGGGTTACACGAGTTTCTGGAGGTGTGGCACCCCCTCTTCCAATTCCCTCCGTGTGTTTGCAGGCACGGCCACAGTTGTCCAATGCATGCTGCAGCTGTCTATGACAGCACTCAAGAATGCAGTGGCTTACAGTTGAAAGGGAGAGAGCCACTTCAGTGAGCACGATCAGATAAGGGAAGTGCTCACTGAAGTGCTCTCCCCCCTCCCCCAAACAGTCTTCCAGGTGCCACGCTGGGAGCCCACCCCAGTGTGACAACAATGTGTTTGGCCGACTGGGTGCCTAATCCCTAGTCAGATCCACAGTCCCCCCCAAGAGATGACCAGGTGCCATGCTGGGAGCCCACCCCAGTGTGGCAACAGTCGGAATGACCGACGGGGGTGCCCAATCCTCATCGGCTCCTCTGACCCCCCAAAGCTTTCCAGCTGCCATGCTGGGAGCCCACCCCAGTGTGGCAAATGTCCTGAGTCGTGTAATTGCCATGCTGGGAGCCCACTCCAGAATGGCAAACGTCCCGCGTCGTAATTAAAAAAAAATCTGAAAACACAAAAAAGGTCCCTCGAGTCTCCATGCCCCTCCACCACCGCACCACCTTCTCGTGATCCTGCCTCCCCACCCCCCTCACCCCATACTTACCTCCGGAGCTCGCGCGACGATCTTCGGTGGACCAGGAACACGTCTGCACTCTTCAAAGCCGACTGCGAACTGAGGAAATGCCAGTAAGCTGTATAATGTAATGAATAGGGTTTTTTTCAACTTTGCTGCATATCTCAGGCATTTTTTGGAATTTTGACACCAAATTTTCAACATGGGGTTTTTGGGACCCCTCCTCATGAATTCTGTCACTGTCATGGTGTTAATCGGGCCCAGAGAGTGATTTCTCTGTCACTGCATGAAATCACCTTTCAGGAATGATTAATGAAAAGACAGTGCCAGTGTTCATAAGGTGGGCTCTCAAAAAGCCTATGTTGAAAATTTGGTGAAAATCTTCCTAAAAATGACTGTTTTACGGGCGTGCATTGCACTGTTCCTACGCACGCTGGTAGGTTTGCGAATTTTCAATATTTTTACTCTGGATTTTCAACATTGCCATTTGACCACACTTCCCTATGAGCAGTACAGCTATAATTTTTCACATCTCACCCAAACTGTGTTTCCGCGCGTGTAGCGCTCAATGGCGCAGTCGGCATGCGAAATCAATGTTTGGGACACATTAAGAAAATCACAGTCCATTGTTCATGATCAAGTGTTAAAATGGCTATGTTAAAATTTAGTGAAAAAATTCCCAAAATGACTTTTTCTGAGTGTTTGTTGGCAGTGATCCACATACGCTCATAAGTTTGCAAATTTTCAATATTTTCACTCCAGATTTTCAACATTGCCATTTTACCACACCTCCTTATGAGCAGTACAGCTGTCATTTTTCACATCTCACCCAAAACATGTTTCTGCCCATGTAGCGCACAATGGCACAGTCGGTGTGCGAAATCAATGTATGCAGGGAGGAGACAGTAACATGGTATAAAATGTGGTAATTCAATGGTGTGTGGTTGCAGGTTGCCCAAGGTCAGTGAGGTCCCTGAGTTGTTTTTATTTTGGGGGTATTAGGTTAAAAGCAGATAGGTTTTCCCTAGAGGGTTAGGGGGGGATAGATGGGCTGTGGTCCTGAATGGCCATTGGGACCGCAGTGCTGATCTATCAGGGCTATGCTCTAGATAGTTCTACCAGAGCCACTAGGCATCCCTAGTAAGTGGACAGTGTAGAGGCTAATATGTCAGCTAAAGGCCTCTAGGCCCTTAGTGTTGCCTGCCTGTGCTTGCACATAGTGGGGGGGCCTGATCACCCCCCTCCACAGGTAGCACATAGGGTGGGATGGCCTAAGGCTGGGTAAATAATGACTGCGGACAGTCATTTTCCTGGTCAAGGGCAAGTGTAACTCCCTTGTTACCCAGGGTTACTAGAATCCCAGTAAGACCTAGTGGTAGGCAGGGAAGGCAGCTTGTGAAACTCCAGTTAAATGGGTTTCACACTGTCTCACTCTGTTCTCAGTCTCAGCTGAGACTGAGGGATAACATCACCAATAGAACTATCGCAGCTGCATGAGCCACATTGGAATCTGCAGCAAGGGAGTTAGAAAGTTGGGAGGTTTTGAAGTCAGTGTCTTCAGTCAGTCTTCAGTGAATGAGTGTGAAGTTGGGAGCTTGCTGAGAAAGCAGCTCAGTGAAGGCTCTAGGAGCCTCAGCCCTGACAGAGGGCTACTTTTAAGTAGAAGGGTGTGTGTCTCCACCTTAAAGAGAGACACAGAAGATTATTAAAGTAGTGGAGACCGCTGTTTTCAGGTCTCAGTGCCCCCTCCCTTCAGGGGGGCAGGAAAGGGTTCCCTGCAGATTCCTGGGACAACCCCCTAGTTCTGCTTGTGAAGGAAAAGTTGCCCATGTGTTCCAGTGTTTATTTGGGAGAACAAGAAGATTTGTGAGTCGCCTGTGGGGCACCTGCAACATGAGGATGAGTGTCTGCTCTTGCTAAAAGCTCCTATGTTTTTCACCCTGAGACTTGTGACAATATGGGGATTGAACTACTAAATATTGGGAAGTCTAGAGTAATGGGCTAAGCAAAGTAAAAGTAGGTTCAAGTCCAGAGCTCGTTGGGATGCAAATGATATGTAGAGGAGATGTGACAGACGTCTACCCAGAATCTACATTTAAAAGTTCAGTAAAGGAATTGTTCAGTTTCCAGAGAAATGGCCGGGTATGGGCTGTGGGAGCTGGAGGTGGGTGGCCCCCCATCTTTAGTGACCAGGTCCACCTCTCCGGATTTCTTCTGTGGATTTCTACTTTACCTCAGGCACTTGGCCGGTGATGAGGGAAGTACCCAGATGTGGGATTGTAAGGAAAATTCTCTCTAGGAGACGAAGACTCTAGTGTGGTTTGGGGAGCCACAACAGGATAATTGGTTCATTCCTCAAATGGACTGTGAGTTGGATAATTGGTTCATTCCTCAAATGGACTGCGGATCAAGTGGCTGGCGGGAGAGCCGGGCCAGTGGGGAAAACCCAAGTAATGTACAAGTCGGGCTGTGTACCCAAAGCTGCGTGCAAGTCCGGGCTGTGTGCCTGGTGGGTTTAGAGCCTGAGGGCTGGAAATAGTGATTAAGTGTTTGGTAGTCTCTAATCTGCATTACCAGGAATGTAGCCCCGTGGGAGTCCGTCTATGCTTTGTTTGTTCAGCTTGGATGTGAATAAAAGCCACACTGAAGAATCCCATTCCTGGTTCTGGACATTACAGTTATTGCTTCCTGTGTTCTGATTTATTTGGGTGCCCCTGTACAGAGTGGCCAAACCTAGGTTCCTTGTGCCGAGTAACCTCATCCTCCCCGAACCCAGTCCCCACCAGGTACTGCTGTCAGCTTCAACAGCATGCCACCTGTCATTTTGCTAAAAAGGCAGGGGTGAGGGGTTACACGTGCATTTACTTAGCAGTGTCAGTGGCTCAGTAGGCAGCACACTCACCTCTGAGGCCGGGAGATCAGAGGGCTGTGGGTTCAGTTCCCACATCTGGCACTTGGGTTAATATCCCAGTACTGACACTGTAATGCAGCATGAGAGGGGTGCTGCATTTCTGAGGTGCCGTCTTTCGGATGAGACGTTAAACCGAGGTCTCATCTGCCTGGATTGGTGGTAGTTCAGGTGGATGTTAAAGATCCCATGGCACTTATTGAAAAGAGTAGGGGAATTTCCCGGTGTCCTGGCCAAATTTCCCTCATTCACTAAAAATACCACCAACAGCTTAATCTGGTTCAAGGTCAGTTGGCATTCATCTGTATCCCCTTCCCCCGGGTCGTGCCTGAAAATAGGCAGGATTTGTCTAATGCACTTACCGGTCAACAAAGCTAAATAAATAAAAATGTAGCGCACAATGGCGCAGTCGGTGTCTGAACTCAATGTATGAGACACATAAAAGAAAATCACAGTCACACTGTTCATGAGCAGAAGTGTTAAAATGGCTATATTAAAAATTTGGTGAAAAAATTCCCCAAAATTACTGTTTACTGACGTTTGTTAACTGATCCTCATGCACTCATAAGTTTGCAAATTTTCAATATTTTCACTCCAGATTTTCAACATTGCCATTTTACCACACCTCCTTATGAGAAGTACAGCTGTCATTTTTCACATCTCACTTCAAAACATGTTTCTGCCCATGCGAAGCATAATGCTTGTAGGTGTGCTAAATCAATGTATGGGACACAGTAAGAAAATCACAGTGACACTGTTCATGAGCAGAGGTCTTAAAATGGCTATTTTGAAAATTTGGTGAAAAAATTCTTAAAAATGACTGTGTTACGAGTGAGCATTGCGCAGTTTCCACGCAGCCTTGTAAGTTCATGAATTTCTAATATTTTCAGTCCAGATTTTCACCAGTGGCATTTTTCCACACTTCCTTATGAACAGCACAGCTGTCATTTTTCACAACATGGCCGAAATGTGTTTTCACACTTTCAGCACAGAAATGCGTGGTCGCTGTGGGAAATCATTGTTCGGGACAGATAAAGAAAATCAGAGTGACACTGTTCATGACCGGAGGTCCCAAAATGCCTGTGTTGACAATCTGCTGTAAACAATTCCCAAACTAATTACATTATGGGTGCATGTTGAACAGTTTCTACGCATGCTCGTGACTTCACCAGTTTTTTTAATATTTTCACTGCAGATTTTCAACATTGCCATTTTTTACACCTCCTCATGAACAGTACAACTGTCATTTTTCACATCCTGTTCAGAATATGTTTTTGCACCTGTTGTGACAAATGCCGTAGTTGCTGTGCAAAAGCAGCTTTCGGCTAACAAACTGATATTGCCACTGTTCATGAGGTGGGGGTCACAAAAAACCCATGTTGAAAATTTGGAGTGAAAATACCAACGAATGCTTGAGGCGTTAGGGTTTCCGACCATAACACCTCACCCTGTAGAGAATGACAGGCATCATAGAAACATAGACTTTGATGGCAGATAAGGACTGCTTGACCCATCTAGTCTGCCCATTTCCCTACCTACAGGATAGGCCACAGATTCTAGTTAACCAACAGCCTATTTCTTCCTACCCCCCACAAGAATTGCCTTATGTCTGTCCCATGCATTCTTGAATTCTCCCACAGTTTTAGACCCCACAACCTCCTCATAAAGGCTGTTCCATGCATCCACTACCCTCTCTGTGAAATAATACTTCCTCACATTGACCGTGAACCGCCCTCCTTCTATCTTTAAATTGTGTCCCCTCGTTCTTGCATGTCTCTTTTTCTGAAAGATGCTACCCTCTTGGACTTTGTTGATTCCACTGAGGTACTTAAAAGTTTCTATCATGTCCCCCCTCTTTCCTTCTTTCTTCAAGGGTATACATATTAAGCTCGTTTAATCTCTCCTCATCGGCTTCTCTTGCAGACCCTGCACCATTTTAGTTGCCCTCCTCTGGACTACCTCTATCCTGTCTATGTCCTTGCAGAGATGGGGTCTCCAGAACTGGACACAGTACTCCAGATGGGGTCTCACCAACTGTCTGTACAGAGGGATAACAACTTCCTGTTTTCTGCTGCTGATGCCTCTCCCTACACATCCCAGTATACCCCCAGCCCTCCCTACTGCCTTCTCACATTGCTTGCTAACCTTAAGGTCATCTGATATGATTACCCCCAGGTCCCTTTCCTTTTTTGTTGTTGTTACTACCTCCCCACCCATTGTGTATTCTTCCCATGGGTTCTTGTTTCCCAGGTGCATTATTTTGCACTTCTTTGCATTGAATCCTAGCTGCCATAGTTCTGACCATTTCTCCAACCTTGCCAAGTCCCTTTTCATCCTTTCCACACCTCCTTGTATATCAACCCTGTTGCAGATCTTTGTGTCATCTGCAAAAAGGCATACTTTTCCTTCCAGTCCCTCTGCAATGTCACTGATGAAGACATTAAAAAGGACTGGACCCAATACTGAACCCTGCGGTGCCCCACTAGTAACCCCTCTTTCTTCAGAGTGGACTCCATTTACAATTACCTTCTGTGTCCTGTTGTGCAGCCAATGTTTTACCAGGCTACCACCCTGGGACCCCTCCCAGGCTGGTTAATTTGACTATTAATCTTTTGTGTGGGACTGTGTCAAATGCCTTGCTAAAGTCTAGGTAGCCATGTCCACAGCCCCTCCCTGGTCTACTACTTTGGTCACCCAGTCAAAGAAATCTATTAGATTCATCTGACATGACCTTCCTGCTGTGAACCCATGCTGCCTTGGGTCCTGTGCTCCACTGGCCTCTAGGTACTCAACTGTTCTTTCCTTCAGAAGTGACTCCATCACTTTCCCTACACAGAGGTCAGACTGACAGGTCTGTAGTTTCCTGCCTCTGTCTTGGTCCCACTTTTGTGAAGGGGAATCACATCTGCCTTCCTCCAGTCCTTGGGTACCACACCATCCTCCCATGATTTATTAAAAAGAGTAGCTAGTGGTTTCACTAGTTCCTCCCTTAATTCTTTTAGAATTCTGGGGTGAATTCCATCAGGACCCATTGCTTTGTCCACCTTCAGTTTTAGGAGTTCTTGCAGAGCCCTTTCTTCTGTGAAAGGACTGGGATTGACTCCCCTATCAAAAGTGCTTCTGTTAATTGGATTAGGCACTTCCCCCTCTTTTGTGAATACTGAGCAGAAATATTCATTCAGTATCCCTGCTTTTTCACTGTCCCCCTCTGCCCACCCACTGTTCATTCTATTCAGCCTCACTATCCCCCCTTTTGTCTTTCTACACTCGCTGATATGCCTATAAAAGGTTTTATCCCCCTTCTTAACTGAGTTGGCTATCTTTTCCTCAGTTTGGGCCTTTGCTATTCTGACTTCCCTCCCTGCTTCCTTCTGCTTTAACTGGTACAGCTCTCTGTCCTGTTCCTTCTGTGTTTCCTTATACTTCCGGAATGCTATCTTTTTCTTCCTGACTTTCACAGCCACCTCTTTTGAGAACCGTAGTGGCTTTTTCTTTCATTTTGAATTGTTTATTTGCTTCACACAAAGACTTGTTGCCTCTGTGATGGCAGTTTTGATGATTCCCCATTGTTGCTCCACATCTCCTTCTAGCCTGTTTGCTAGTGCTTTTCTGAGGCACTCTCCCATCTTGCCAAAGTCAGCCCTCCTAAAGTCCAGTACCCTCACTTTTGTATGGCTTGACTCTGTAGCTGAGTTTAACGTGAACCACACTGATGGTCACTTGTCCCTAGTTGGCAACCCACTTCCAGATCTGAGATCCTCTCACTGCCCCCATTTGAGAGTATGAGGTCTAAGATTGCTCCCTCATGAGTGGGTTCCAAAACTATCTGTCTGAGGCCTGCCACCTGTAGGGCATCAAGAATGGCCCTGCTCTTGGATGTGGCTGCAGCAAATGTGCTCCAGTTAACATCTGGCATATTCAGGTCTCCCATCAACAGTATCTCCCCTTTCTCTGCCATTCTAAGAATGCCTTCTATCATATCCTTGTCCATTCCTTCCACCTGACATGGGGGTCTGTACACAACCCCTGTGCAGATGGTGGTGCCCTTTCCAGTCTCCAATGTGACCCACAGTGCCTCCTCTCCTCCCCTCCCTGTTTACTCTTTTGTTCAGTTGCTTTTATCCCTTCTTTTACATAGAGAGCTACTCCTCCCCCTCTTCTCCCCTGCCTGTCTCTCCTGTAGGTTCTGTACCCTGGTATGTTAACATCCCAGTCATGCAGTCATGGTTCTCTGTGTACCATGTTTCTGTGACTGCTACAATATTCAGGCATCCCTCTTCCATCAAGGCCACCAGCTCAGGGAGCTTGTTGCCCAGACTACGGGCATTGGTACTCGTTACCCTCCATTTCCTGATGGTCTTACTCCCTTTTGCCCCATCCCTGTCCTTCTTGCCTTTGTCACTTTCTCCATTTACCCCGCCCTTCTCCCTATCGACACCTCTATGTTGGTGTTTGCCGCGCTTACTACCATGATTATTTGGGGGGCTAGGATTTCCCTGCTCCTTTCCAGTGCCTCCCCACTTGGCTAGTTTAAATAGAACTGTATAGGGTATAGAACTGGGGGTAGCTGGGAAAAATGAAGTAAGGTGCCTGCCTGGTGCCATGGCTTGGAGGGACAGGATGCGCATCCTCAGGATCATGAGAACAGCTGCAAGGGATTCCGAGCTGGACATAATTGTCCACCTAGGGACAAATGACTTGGTTCATCATGAGATTAGAGCAGTGCAGGAGGACATTGCAGAGTTGGGGAGGGACCTAAGACGAGTAGCACACACAGTATCCTTCTCAGAGGTGCTACCTGTCAAAAGCATGGGGGAGGCGAGGGCAATTGTCACCATGCAGTTTAATGAATGGTTGAAAAAATGGTGCGGAGCACAGGGATTGGCTTCATTGGGGACTGGGGTTCCACCTGGAGGACACCAGCCTATACTAACAGGATGGTCTGCATCTGTCCAGGAAGGAACAAGTCTTTTGAGCAATCAGTTTAAATGCTTCATTGACAAGCTTTTAAACTAGTCAAGGGAGAGCACTGGCAAGCAGCAGGAAAATCCCAGCCTCTCCTACAAAACAGAGGTACTAAATGAGAAAAAGACTGAGGTAGAACGGTCAGTGGGGGATGCTGCAACAGAAGGTAAAGCCATCAAAAAATGGAGAGCAATGAGTACTAATGCCCGTAGTCTGGGTAACAAGCTTCCTGAATTAGTGGCCTTGATGGAGGAGGAACATCTGGATATCGTGGCAGTCACAGAAACATGGTACACACAAAATCATGACTGGGACATAAACATACTAGGATACACTGTCTACAGGAGGGACAGGGAGGGTAAAAGAGGAGGAGGAATAGTTCTTTACATAAGGGAAGGAATAAAAGCAACAGAACAAAAGGGTAAACAGGGAGGAGAAGAAGCACTGTGGGTAAATTTGGAGACAGGCAATGGCACCACAATCGCACAGGGGTTATATACAGACCCCCTTCTCAGGGGGAGGAAATGGACAGGGAAATGATAGAAAGTATACTTAGAATGGCAGAAAAGGGAGATATTGCTGATGGGTGATCTGAATATGCGATGTTAACTGGAGTGCAGTTGCAGCTGCCACTTCGAAGAGTGCAGTTATTCTAGATGCCCTACAGGGGGCATGCCTTAGACAACTAGTACTGGAGCCCACTCGAGAGGGAGCAATATTAGACTTGATTCTCTCAAATGGAGATGGAGAGAGGATTACAGATGTAGAAGTGGGTAGCCATCTGGGAACTAGCGACCATCGAACAGTATGGTTCACAATAAACACAGCAATAGAGTCAAGCCATACAAAGACAAAAGTACTGGACTTTAGGAGGGCTGACTTTGCCAAAATGGGTGAGTGCCTAAGGAATGCACTAGCAAATGGGCAGGAAGGAGGGGTGGAAGAACAATGGGAATAATAAAACTGCCATCACAGAGGAACGAGCCTTTGTGTGAAGCAAATAAACAAAACAAGACGATGTAAGAAACCACTATGGTTCTCAAGGAAGTGGCAGTGAAGGTTCAAGAGAAAAAAAGCATTCAGGAAGTACAAAGAATACATGAAGGAGCAGGACAGAGAACTGTATCAGTTAAAGCAAAAGGAGGCTGGGAAGGCAGTCAGAACAGTAAAGGCCCAAACCGAGGAAAAGATAGCCAACTCAGTTAAGAAGGGGGATAAAACCTTTTATAGGTACATCAGGGAGTGAAGGAAGACCAAGGGAGGGATAGTAAGGCTTAATAAAGGGGTGGGAGGGTGGACAGAGGGAGACTGTGAAAAGGCAGAGATACTAAACAAATATTTTTGCTCAGTATTTAGAAAGGAAGAGGGGGAGGTACATAAAACAAACAGTAGTAACACACTGGATACAGAAGTTGATACCGGCCCATTTACAGAAGAAAGGGTTCTGAAAGAACTCTTAAAACTGAAGGTGGACAAAGCAATGGGGCCTGATGGGATTCATCCCAGAATTCTAAAAGAACTAAGGGTAGAACTAGTGACACCACTGACTACCCTTTTTAACAAATCATGGGAGGATGGGGTGGTACCCGAGGACTGGAGGAGGGCAGATGTGATTCCCCTTCACAAAAGTGGGAGCAAGGCAGAAGCAGGAAACTATAGACCTGTTAGTTTAACCTCAGTGATAGGAAAATGATGGAATCACTTCTAAAGGAAAGAATTGTCAGTATCTAGAGTCCAGAGGGCCAGGACCCTAGGCAGCATGGATTCACAGCAGGAAGGTCATGCCAGACAAATCTGATAGATTTCTTTGACTGGTTGACCAAAGTAGTAGATCAGGGAGGGGCTGTGGACATGGCCTACCTAGACTTTAGCAAGGCATTTGACACAGTCCTACACAAAAGATTAATATACAAGTTTGCCAGCCTGGGTGTGGGTCCCAAGATGACAGCCTGGGTAAAGAATTGGCTGGAGAAAAGGACACAGAGACTAATAGTAAATGGAGTCCACTCAGAAGAAAGGAGGGTTACTAGTGGGGTACTGCAGGGTTCAGTATTAGGACCGGTCCTCTTCAATGTCTTTATAGCGACATTGCAGAAGGACTGGAAGGAAAAGTATGTCTCTTTGCAGATGACACTAAGATCTGCAACAGAGTTGATGCACAGGGTGGGGTGGAAAGGATGAGAAGGGACTTGGCAAGGTTAGAGGAATGGTCAAATGTATGGCAGCTTAGATTCAATGCTAGAAGTGCAAGGTAATGCACCTGGGAAACAAAACCCAGGAAGAGTACATAATGGGGGGTGAGATACTAACAACAACAAAAATGGAGAGGGACCTGGGGGTAGTCATATCAGATGACCTAAAGATGGGCAAGCTATGTGAGAGGGCAGCAAGGAGGGCTGTGGGGATACTGGGATGCATAGGGAGAGGCATCTCCAGTAGAAAACAGGAAGTTATTATCCCTCTGTACAGACAGCTGGTCAGACCCCATCTGGAGTACTGTGTGCAGTTCTGGAGACCTAATCTCCTCAAAGACATAGACAGGATGGAAGCTGTCCAGAGGAGGGCAACTAAAATGGTGCAGGGTCTGCATCGGAAGGCATATGAAGAGAGACTTAAGGAGCTTAATATGTATAGCCTCGAGGAAAGGAGGGAGAGGGGGGACATGATAGAAACTTTCAAGTACCTCAAGGGAATCAACAAAGTCCAAGAGGGTAGCATCTTTCAAAAAAAGAGGTGTGCAAGAACAAGAGGGGCACAATTTGAAGATGGGGGCGGGGTGGCTCAGAGGTAATTTAAGGAAGTATTTTTTCACAGAGAGGGTTGTGGATGCATGGAACGGCCTTCCGGAGAGGTTGTGGAGTCAAAATCAGTGGTGGAATTCAAGCATGCATGGGATAGTCATAAGGCAGTTCTGGGGGTTGGGGGTAGGAAGAAGTAGGCTGCTGGTTAACTAGGATCTGCAGCTTATCCTGTAGGTAGGGAAATGGGCAGACTGGGTGGGCCAAGCGGTCCTTATCTGCCATCAAATTCTATGTTTCTAAATGCTTGCCAATGAAGCATTTAAACCTATCACCTAGGATCCTGGTTCTCCTCCCGGACAGATGCTGCCCATCATGCCAGTATAGGCTTGCATCACTCCAGGTGGACCCCCAGTCCCCAATGAAGCCAAATCCCTGAGCTCCACACCAGTTTTCAACCACTGATTGAATCCCATGGTGTGGGAACACCTAACCTCTCCTATGCCATAGATGGGCAGCACCTCCGAGAAGGTTACCGTCGTGTTCCTTGACTAAGGCCCCTCCCAATTCCCCAAACTCTTCCTGCACTTCTCTAATCCCTTTCTTAGCCAGGTCATTTGTCCCTAGGTGGACAATGACATCCAGCTCCCTGTGCAGCTGCTCACGGCAATCCTGAGGATTCGCTCCTGTCCCTCAAGTCATGGTGCCAGGCAGGCACCTCACCTCCCTCTCCCCCTCCCTCCCCCAGTTCTACCTTCCTAACAATGGAGTCCCCCACCAGGAGTTGTTTCCTTCCCCTGCAGGGTCCCCTGCCACCCTTCTGTAGGTCTCCTTTGTGGAGGTTCCCAGCATCCTCCTTGGTCTCCACTGTGGGTGCCTCCATAGAGGAACCACACTTTGCCAGAATGGCATAGGAATTGTGGAGAGGTACAACTGGAGGGATGCACCTCTGTTCCACCACCCTCACCCTCCCTGAGCCCACTGTGGTCTAACCGGTCCTCTTTCTTGGCAACCTCTGAGGCAACAGCAGTGGCACTGGTGGTCCCTGGATGGAAGAGGAGGTCCCACAAATCCTGGCCAACTCAGCCTGGAGATGGGCAACCTCCTCCCTCAGCCCAGAGAGGTGCCTGCAGATGGGACAACACCGCATCCTCCAGAATGTCTCCCGGAAGACTGCTGCTCCACAGCCACTGCACTGCACCACTCCAATCGTGTCTTATTTCAGGCCCCTTAACTGTTTACAATCCTTACTCTTTCCTCTGTTTTTTTTTCTCTCTCTCTCTCCTTACTTTCTGCCTTTGTGCCCTTTAAGCTCCTAATTGTCCTGTTCTGAGACAAGAATATCCTATATTTCTCAGTAGACCACTTACTTGCTCAGAGACAGACCTCCAGCAGCTAGAGGGGGCCGGAGAGCTACTCTGACCCTTCTAGGATGGTGGGTCTTTGGTGGTTCTGTGATCACTCACTTCCTGCTCCCAAACAGGAAGTTCCTGTTGTCAGTCAAATCCTGAGCCTATAAAAATAGGACTAGCTTTGGGGGTGGGGTGGAGGGAGGGAAGGAGGGCAATATAGTCCCAGCAGAGAAGTCCAGTCACACAGCAGTCCTTACTCCTGGTGTCTTCTGCCAAGCTATTAGCAGAATCATTCTAAGGCAGTTTTTAAATATAGCTTCCTTCTAGCTAAGCCACTCCCCCTACTTACTAGATCTTTCTACAAGTAATTTAAACCTCTCAGCTATTAAGTCCTTTTCAATCACCTAAGATTTACACCTAGATAACTGTTCAGATTACCATTCAGTTCAGTTAACTCAGACAAACACACACTTTTTTTTTTATACGCTAAATTAAAGGTCCAAGTACAAAAGTTCTTCTTCTTTAGTCCCAGCAGAGAAGTCCAGTCACACAGCAGTCCTTTCTCCTGGTGTCTTCTGCAGAGCTGTGACTTGGGATTGTCACCTGCAATGCTCATACCATTCCACCCCCACTCACACCCTACAGCCACTGAGAGGCATCGAGGTGTGCCTTGGACTCTTCGCCCCCAAAGTTCACCCCATTCTCCTATACCGCACCCATCTCACAATATTTCCTGATGGAATGGGGTGCGCATAAGGGCCAAAGACCCCAAGGCACACCGTGACACTTGTCGGTGTCTGCACAGTAGGGTGTGGTGAAATGGCATGCCTGTTATGCCTGATGACCCAAAGGCACACCCCAATGCCTGTCAATATCTGCAGAGTGGTGAGGGGGTTGGCTTCAGTGCAGTACTTCACTGCCATTCCTTTTATACAGCTCTGTAACTCCTACATTACCAATGCCAATGCCAGCAAGCAAACATTCGGCATTGACAAATGCTAGTTAGATGCACCCTGTAGTAGCACTGCACACACTTAGTGCAAATTTGTAGATACTTCTCACACACTTTTTCTCACATTATAGTTAATAGTTATTGCTAATATAATGGAAACTCCTTGTAAGTGTACAAATTTCTTTTGCTATTCTGATTTCACTAACAGAGCTTTAGGGTTAATTTCCCTCATGCACATTTCTTTAGATTATTTCAATTGAAACAATTTTTTTTTATCCTTTCACCATCTCACAGTTAATGTTACTGTCATCTTAGCTTCATACATATAACTTGTTTATGGTAAATTTACTCCAGGTATGCTCTGCCACCAATACTGGAGTTTGGCGCATGCAAACCACACAGCCGCCATGGTAGTATGCTCTATTTTCCACCCTTTCCTAGCCCTGGCAGGAGGCTTTTGAGTCCCATCCCCAGCCTCTGGCATCTCAGCCCGCATAGCCATGTTGGCATTCTTCTGAGTTCTCCAGTCCCTTACAGAAGTACAAGTGTGCAGCATGTGTACAGAATGTATGCTACATGCACAATTGTTCAGTGACTGAAGGTGGTTCTCATACTGTACACCAACTGAACCTAAGCGAACCTGATAAAGCTTATCAGGTTTGCATATAATATGCTTGTCATGCATGCAGCAGCTAAGTTAGAAAAATTCACAATAAACAATTACTACTTGATAACAAAAGAGGCACTTGTTTTTATCTGTTTTCCAACAGTCCTAGTAAAACTCTCCATACCTCGCAGCTCATTGTTGGTGTTAGTGGAGAATCTTTATCTTTCCCCCATCACTGCCCACTAAATTCTTACTGCACGCAAGCCCAGTCTACTGGGTTCTTCACCTGCATACATGCCCAACCAAGTGGGTGCCCTTTTATACCCAAGCACAGCCTAGTGGATCCTTCTAGTACTCATGACCAATCCAATGGGCCCCTCTTCAGTCAGTTGTTGTCCCTTACACTGGTGTTGTGGAATAGGGTATGCACCTCTGATGTTGAAACTTCAACATCGACCAATACTACAGTGCCAAGTCGCTGTAGTGTCAGTGCTGGACCCTGGCACTGTATTCGTGGGGTTTTGCACCCCCTTCCCTTAATCCACTCCAACTCAGAGTTGACTATCTTTAATGGGGGGTAGGGGGCACAGCCCCCCACAGAAAACATGTCAAGGAGTTCAAAACTGTATGCTGACTGCAAAAAACAATTGACATGACAGTTTTGCTGTCCAGTCATTCAACAAATGTTTTGTCAATGATTGGTCATAGATCCGCAGAATAGCTAGTGGCTTTAGCTGCTCTGGCCAGGACAGGTTGAGTTGTACTATCCACTGGTCAATTTCTCTTTTTCCCCTGACTCCAGTCTTCTTCTTCTGGGTCTTCTGACATTGTTCCTCTTCTAGGCTTGTAAGTGGATTCTGCTCCCTAAAAACCTTACAAAAAATGTCCTTTTACTTTATTTCTACCCTCATCTCCTGTACCCTATTATACCATATGTGTGCTACCCTGTTCCTCTCACTATTTACACTTCTACATATCTAATGTATTTTCCCTTTATTTCTACAGATCTGACTGGACTTTGACCTCTGCATCAGATAAGTATAGTTTTATTTACTGTCTTCCCTATCTATAGAATTTTTCCCTAAGAACTATGGATCCCCTGTGAATCCTGAGTAACCTTTGTTTTACAGGTACTCCCCACCCATTCTCTAGAATCCGGATCACCGTAGAGGTTCACTCACCTGGACCAGAAATTACCCATGATTTAGTTTCTTGATGGGAGGGTTAGGCTGTACTGGTGAGCCTGCATCCATTACAGAGGAAGTCTAGGTGGTTGGTGCCATGAAACTAGCTTCGTAATGAAGGACAGTTGAAAAGTATGAGATCAGTCACCCCACATCTGCCTCCCCCATAGCTGGACCCCCACCTTGTAGCTGGGCCCCCATCCCTCCCTGCAGCTCGACCCCTGCAACTGAAGACTATCTGTTTGCTCACAGCACCTTCGCTGTGTGGCAACACAGTTTCCAACGAGGGATCCAGCAATGCTGAGGGGTTAAATGAGGGAAGTCCCTCATAATAAGGGATGCTTGAGAGGTATGGGACAGTCCCTTCCCCACATCTGGCCACCCTTCACTGCGGTGCTAGGGATTTAAGACTGTCAGAGGTCAAAAATAACTTTTTCAGCCATTACCTGGCAGAGCTAGTAACTAGAAAAATCCACAGGCCCAACAGGATTTTCACTAGCCTAGCATCAATGACCAGAAAAATCACCATTGAAGTGAATGGGGCCTTTGAAATGCAGATTGGCCCATTCATTTCAACGGCATTTTTTTCTCAATATTTGTGTAGCAACAGCAAACTGTCCTGGTACCTGCAGTGCCCAACCACCCTGCCCCCCCCATTCCATAACAGAGCCAGCAGCTGTCACAGTCCACTGCTCACCAGCACGGCCAGTCACCACCGAAGCTCTAAATGAGTGCATACTGCATAGAGATCACAGTCAGTGAATGACAGCTGGTGTCACTCACTGACTGCATACTGTATACAATATGCACTTATTCAGAGTTTAGTCGGTGACTGGTCATGGTGGTGAGCAGTGGGCTGTGCCAGTCACCAGCTCCATTATGGAATGGAGGGAACAGGGTGGTTGGGCAGTGTAGGTGGTGGTGGTCCACTAGACCACCAGGTATATGGGACTGTCACATAACTGAGGATCGGGGCTTGAGGGGTGGAATTGACAACCAGGGAATATGTTATAAACATGACGGGTAATCCAGGCTGGAGGGGGATTTATTAACCTGGATTATTTAATAGACATGGCAGGCAATCTGGGGCATTTACTACTGGGGGAATTTACTACCAGGGAATATTTAATAGGTATGATGGGTGATCGGGGAGTGGGGGGATTTACTACCAGAAAATATTTACTATACATGATGGGCTATCAGGGCTGAGGGTGGGTACTGACTATCAGGAAATATTTCATATACATGACAAGCAATCAGGGCTTGATGAGTGGAACAGACTACCAGGGACAGGTATTTCTCAGAGACTGGGCATGGGGGGACCACTTGTATTTGCCACAAGGAGTCTGCAGCAGGCCCCTTCTGTGCGCCTTGTATTTGCTGCATCGGAGGGATTACTGCAGTTGTGGGGATTTAGGCACTAGGACTCCTTCTGTACCAGTATAGTGCAGTGGTTTAAGGCTCTGAACTGTAAATCTGGAGACCTAGGTTTGAATCCCACAGCCCCCACTTGCATACTGTGTGACCCTGAGCAAGTCATTTAACTTCCTTGTGCTCCCAGGTTGCACCTGTAAACAAAATTTTAGCTTAGTGTGTTTCACCTGATTAAGCAATTGGGGGAAAAAAAAAGAATCTGATGCAGGGTCCCACAGCTTGCACCAACCAAAGCCTTCTTTGAGAATCAGGACCCACATCTCCAGAGAGACAGGGTCACAGAGCAGAGGCAGTTCAAAGGAGGGCAACAAAGATAGTGCATGGCCTGCACAGAATGACCTATGAAGAAAGACTAAAGGACCTGAATATGTACTTCCCGGAGGAGAGGAGAGAGAGAGGAGTGGTCATGATAGAAACTTTCAAGTACCTCAAAGGTATAAACATGCTACATTTAGATAGCATTTTTATGAAAAGGAGTTACTTGAAGACCAGAGGGACAGAATGAAACTAGATGAGGTAGATTCTGAGGAAGCATACGAAAGTACTGCCTCACAGAAAGAGTGGTGGATGCAGGCAAAAACTGTAACAGAATTCAAGAAGGCTTGGGATAGGCATAGAGGCATCATAAGGGGCTGGGATAGTGAAGAAATAACTGGTGACCAGGTAGGGCCTGCCAAGGTACTATTATAGGCACTATGGTAGGCAAACTGGGCATCCACCAATGTGGAGTAGTACTTTCTCATGTTTCTTCTGAATCTACCCCCATCTGGTTTCATTCTGTGGCCTCTGGTCTTTGAGTAACTCCTTTTCTTAAAAATGTTGTCCACAAGTACCTAGACTACCAAGGATGTGTAAGTGTATGGGCTTGGGAGATGGGTGGGGGTAGGGACCACTACACTACCAGGAAACTTTCCATTACTTACCAAGCTGAATGTTGGGCTGGGGAGAGGCCACTATACTAGAGGAAACTTTCCATTACTTACTGGGCTTGGTGTTGCATGGGGGAGGGACTGCTTGAGTACCAGGGACACTGTTATGTCATAATGGGACTGGTGTCAGGTGTGGGGTGGGCTGCTGTATACCAGGACATGTGCCAGTGTGGGGTCCGTGGGATGAGGAAAGCCACTAGCAACAGGGGTAACTCCCTAGTCTGGGCAATGTGAGGTGCAACCCAGCCTGCAGTCCATTCTAATGAGCCCATAATGGGCATGCTGATGGCTCGTTTGTACCTTGCATGCCTGATGGGATCACTTGCATGGCTGATGGGATCACTTGCATGCCTGATGGGATCACTTGCATGCCTGATGGGATCACTTGCATGGCTGCGTTTGTAAATTGCTGAGTAGTGCAGCTGTGTTATCCATCACCCAGATGGTTTCCTGGGTTAGGACAAGGCTGTGTTGGGGAGTGGTTAGTGCTGAGCCACTGGGTTAGCGCTGGCTCAACCTGGATGCTCTTCACATGTCAGATATGTGCTATCCGACTGTGAATAACAAAACTGGACCGCTGGAGAAAGCCAAAGTGCAGAGCAAAGTTTTGTGCTGCACTTTGTGTTTTTTGTGAGTTTAGCCCCAGGAGGCAGTATAGTGTAAGGGCACCGAGCTGCAAACCTGGTTTTGAATCCCCCATCAGCACCCACTTGCATATCCTGAGCAAGTCGCTTGACCTCCTTTATTGTGCTCCCAGGTTTTACCTGGAAACAAGCTTTGGCTTAGTGTACCTGGTTAAACAAGTTACCCTTTCCCTTTCTAGCATTCAAATAAGCACAAAGCAGAGCACAGCAATTTGCTCTCCACCTTTCAAATGTCTGGGAGACCTAATTTGTTGTATTCAATCAAATAGTGAACTGGTGCTACTCAACTAAATATAGGGGCTTGTTGGCCTGGTGCCAGGCTACTTCATGCTCTGCCAACTGCACTCCTGAAATAGGGCACCAAAATGGCTTGCACCCAAATGCAATTTGACATATACAAAAACCCACACAAATAAGCCCATTGGGCATGCAAGGCACTAAGGGGCCATTTGCATACCCATTGTGGAATATTTGCATGGGGATCGAGGATGGATTGCACTGTTCTCCCCCTCCCCCAGTTACCCAGTCCCAGAGTGCAGCTGTCCCTCATGCTAGTGGTTCCTCCCCTCACCACACCTGTGTAGCAAACAGTATTACCCTTGTGCCCAGTGATGCTTGCACCCTCCAATCCCACTGCAGTACATTTACTGTCATGTCCTGGCTTTCTAATGGCACCACCCCCCCATTGAAAATTCTGATGGGGTGCTGGGGGAGTGCCAGAGAGCTGAAAGGCACTCTGCAAGAGCTAATCAGAGGATATTTACAGCAACAAAAAAAAAATTTAAACTGCCACTAACTGTCATAATTTTCTGGTTGGCTCTATTAGCATATTGCTAAGTACTGGAAATCCTACTTCAGCTGTAGAACTACTTTTTTTTTAACTGTTCCTGTTTTTCACTCCCTGGTTGCACCTCAGACAGTTTCTCTGTCTATAGCTGCTCTCTTCAGCATTACACATTAGGCACTTTTACACGCAGTGCCCTGTAACAGAACAGGCATTAGACTCACTGTTCTGTTGCAAAAAATGTGTGTACAAGCAACCCATTGCACAACAAAAGTGAGCGCTCACCCCAAAACGCATTCCCTGTTTGAGTGGGTTCACCGGCTTCTGTTCTGTTGTGCCCTGGCATGTAAAAGCAACTTTCCATTCATTTTGGTGAACTGCTAGATCTGCAAAGAAAAATGACCATACTTGCTAACATTAAAAAAAGTATGACTTCATTATATAATTCATTTAGGGAGGATTTTCCCTAATGAATTCTGTTGAAAACATTTAAAAAGTCATGCCTGTTGATTTGTGCTCCTTAATACATTTCAATAACTTAGAGGTTCGTGAGTTACCTTTCTCCACTTATCTTTGGATGAATTTTTTAATGTTTTCAACTGAATTCGTTTTAGGGAAAATCGTCCCTTAACAAATTCTACATTGAACTTATTTTTTTTCTTTGTTGTCAAGGTAGAATGGCTGCCCAGAGTTCTGTTAAGTTGCCACGATGTCACTGGACACTGGATGGCAGGAAACACCGCTGAAATGTCAGAAGAGACAAACAACCGAAACACTAGTGTTGTTTTCAAGTGGTAGGGGAGCGCAGCGGGAGGCACGTTACCAGGGACGTCACCAGAGGTATAAAGTTGGGGAGCTAATGCCCCACAGCAAAATCCTAACAAAGCTAGGGGGTCTGGGTGCATGCCCCCCCTGGAAAATTTTGAGATTTTCACCTACAAATGGTGTCTTTTTCTGCATTTTAAAAGTGAAATATATGTTTGAGAAGCCTGGTTATTATGACATCTATTAAATGGTACATGTGCAAAAATTTGGTTACTGGACCAGTGAGTACAACGGAAAGAGAGACACTATTATCCCAGCAGATCTGCTGGGAAGGTTACAGTCCCCGACAGCAATTAAAAGACCATTCAGAACCATTATCCCAACAGATCTACTGGGAAGGTTACTGGACCGAAGCGCAAGTAAGAGACCAGCCACAGACACCATTATCCCAGCAGATCTGCTGGGAAGGTTACAGGATCCCACAGCAAGTAAGACAGTTTTGCCATTTTTTTTGGTTTTTATTTTTATCTGTTTTGTGGGATCCTGAACCCCTTTCTTGCTGCAGTCCCCTGAGATAACCACAGTGGCCCTTCTCCCGTAGCCCCCCTCCCAAGTGAAGTGACGGCATCTGTTTTGGTTGTCGTTGGTGGTGGATTTCCCCTGCTCAGCTCTTTTCCCCACCTCTGTTTCACAGTAAACTAATGCCACTGCAGTTGTGGACCTGGGCGCCCAGCTGATTGTGGTCCATGCGGCATTCACCAATAGGGGACAGGTTTGGGCAGATGGACCATGAGGTGCAGCAGCAAAGTGCATCTGGGTGGAAACCAACACCCAGACCACTAAAGTTTAACCCTGCCACTGTTCAGGAGCAACCAAAGCATTGGGTGGGAGCAGAGCTCCCCGACCTCCACCACTAGCACCACCAATGATTGCAGTGGGATCCGTAGGACCCAGGCCAGGCAAAGAAAAGGAAAGTGCGCTCCATGTGGTAGAGCTATAAAGTGCTGACTCTAAACCATGTTTTTTTTTTTTTTTCTCAGCAAGCAGTGAAGCTGTAAGTCTTTAAATTTTTCAGGGAAAATGATTGGGGGGGGCCTTGAGCTTACATTAGGGGGGCTTCAGCCTCCCCAAAAACAGCCTGGTGACACCACTGCACGCTACAGGACAACAGAACCGAATGGCACATGTAAGCACTGTATAAAAGTGCCTGTTAACAGCCTTTTGATCTGATGTTGTTTGCAGAGTGATGAAACAGCATTTTTTTAAAAGACAAGTGATTCTGCTTCTCGCAGACACTCATTCTCTGTTCTGTGATTCCAGTACCAAATGTCTGAATTGCTAGTCTCGTGAGACTTCCCATCTCTGATTGTCTCAAGATTAGCCACTCAATGGGGTCATAGAGATAACAAAATTCAAACAGTTTTGCAATATGTACTGCAGTTTTTCTCCTGCTCTGTATCAGTCATTGGAGCAAGTGGCTGTTAGTGGGATTACTGCAGCTTGTAGGTAAGATTTATTAATCATTTGTTGACCAGGTAAGTGCACTAGACAAATCCTGCCTATTTTCAGGCATGACCTGGGGAGGGGGGATACAGATGAATGCCAACTGACCTTGAACTGTTGATGGTATTTTTAGTGAATGAGGGAAATTTGGCCAGGACACCAGGGAAATTCCCCTACTCTGTTTGATAAGTGACATGGGATCTTTAACATCCACCTGAACTACCACCAAGCAGATGGGACCTCAGTTTAACGTCTCATCCGAAAGACAGCACCCCTCTCACTACAGTGTCAGTACTAGGATATTTACCCAAGTGCCAGATGTGGGAACTGAACCCACAGCCCTCTGATCTCCTAGCCTTAGAGGCAAGTGTGCTACCTACTGAGCCACTGACACTGCAGAATGGAGCAGCTGAGAGGCAGAATGAAATAGAGGAACAGTTCAAAAGGTCTGCTTTGTGTTGTGTGCTTGTTCGGTGACAAATGCAATGCAGCCTGAGCAGCACAGAGATTGTTTGGTGGGAGAAAGTGTGTAAATCTCACTGTTGCCCTGCCTCTGACTGACTTCTTAGAGTTTGCAAACTGGAGTACTCATAAATCCCCATAGCACAATCAGGTCTTCAAGCAGGAAAAAACTTCTTGGTCTGAAGCATTCCAGTTTGCAGCTGTCTTTGTCTAGATCACTTTCTAGTGCGCTTTTACTGTTTGATTTACATGTAGGCAAGCCACTGTTTGAACCTCATGGGTTGTACCAAAAAAAAAAGCTTTTTACTGCCAAGGAAAGTCAGAAGATACAAAACAAGGCACTCAGCAAAAAATTAAACTGCAAAAATAAATGGGGCAGATTGCAAATCAACCGACCCATCTTAGTTTGCTCCCTGTAAAATCAGTGAGTTCCGGCAGATGTATGCACTATGCAAAACAGCCATCCTGAAACTGTTAAATAAAACCAATATGGCTGTAGTGTATAAAAGATGAGCAGTGAACCTGTAGTAACTGTGCTGGCTTCATCTTAAAAAAAAAACAAAAAAAAACATTTGCCTCAGAACACCAAGAAATCAAGGGGTACCACCTTTTAAGAAGCCCAAAGTGGGACACTTCTTACTGAGACATGTTTTTTTCACAGGACAATTTGTAACCTCCACCAATGCAAAATACTTATTTTCTGAAAATAATCACAATTTAAGACTAGGTGTTATAGTTTATTTGTAGAGGACTCAGCTTGTTTGTTGGAACTAGCCGGAAGAACTATCAAATTGAAGATTTCGACCTGTTTGATGCTGGAGGATTATTTCAACTACCTGGTGCTGTGCTATGGTTGAAGAAAGTTAGAGAAGGAGGACGAGAGGTTCAGCCAGTCTGGCCAACCTAGAGGTGGGTGCGGGGGGTAGCTGTTTTTCCCCATGAGGGTCCAGAGTACTTACCGGAGGGTTGGTACTCATGGGGGCCTCCAGGGTTGTGGAGGTTGCTTGGTGGGGATTGGGCTTTCCCTGGTGATCTAGGTTGGGGAAGGGGGGGCAGCTGCATATACCTCGACCTGCCCTGGGTTGGTTTGGTATTTAGTTTCATTTCAACCAAGAAAATTTGGTCTCCATTATTTTTACAAATGTGACCAGTCTATCTGTTTGTTGACTGTCTTGCAGTTTTACCTGGTTTTTATCTAAACTTATGAATTCCGACTCGCTTGGGGAGGCAGTGAGAGGACCTCTCTTTGGAGATTTTATTTTATTTGACTGAACTTTGTCTTTGAAAGGATGTATTCTGCTGGATTAATTTAAACAAAGAGGAGGAGGTGGTGAGAGTCCTCCTCTTTATCAGCAAATCCTTCGCGGCATTTGTGGTACTGGACTGGTTGATTTGCCTTTTTGTGACACTCTGTGACTTTAATGAATTGGAAGTGGTGAGAGCCTTCCCCGTTTGTAAAAAAGAAGAATTTTATTGGACATTAATAAGCAATTTAACTTAGTGCTGTGCCTGTTTTAATCCTTTCTTTAATTGTTGGTTGTTGGGGTTTTAAATCAGGGGTGGGTTGGGATTGTTTTCTGTGTTATTGAGTTAATTTATTGTTGGGGTGGGTTTTGATTTTAGTTTATTTGGTTCTTTATTTGTGTTTTATTGTAATGTGTCAGGGAGGTTTAGCAACAGTCAGGCACTATTCCCCCACAAGGTTCAGGGAATTACAGCCCTTTGAATGTCCCCCCCCATCATCCAACATCTATTATAGGTGTCGTGCTTTGGGTATACTTAAGGGGCATAAAAGAAGGGGAGAGCTGGGCCTGGTGGGGAGGGTGGATTGGAGTTGTGGGGTCCAGGAGATGCCCTGGGGTGAAATGGAGTCAGGATAGAGATTTTTCTTGTCTTTTCCCCATCCCCAAGGGCTCCGACATTAGCGGGCAGATGCCGAGATCTTCTCTGACAGCTCGACCTACCTTGGTGGTGCTATGCAATGCCAGATCAATTGAAAACAAGACAGCTATTATAGCTGATCTTGTTGGAATGACTGATCTGGCTTGCATCACTGAGACCTGGCTGGATGAAAACACAGGCCCTGTATTGGCTTCAGCAACTCTAGCCGGGTTCTCGGTGATACACTGTCCAAGGTTGTATCATGGGGAGGGGTGTGGCCATTATGTTTAAAACTGAGCTGGACTTTGTGGATGTGCCATTGGGAAGCACCAGATCCTTTGAATATATCTGGGGAGAGGGTGTAGGCTGCGGGATTCTACTCATCTACCATCCACCAGGAGATGGAGGAGAATTCCTGCAGGAGATAGCAGACTTCATCGTCGACATGGTGTTCACATATCTGGACTGTGTAGTACGGTATGGTCTGCACACATGCTGTGGACCAATGGGCGTACAGCCATACTGTACGCAGTCAGTCAGTGGGCGGCTGGGCGGATTGCAGGTAGGGAGCTGCTACCCGCCACTGACCGTGGGGGAGCGGGGTGGTGGGGTTCAGTGGGCGGTGGGGGGGGGTCCACTGGGCCACCAGGGATGGTTCTGACGTTCTAGTTTAATATGTATGCCCGCAACTGGGCTGAAAGCAGGTCACTGGACTACCAGGGGTATTGGATGATTTAATTCGATACTGAAGCCCGTGACTGGGCTGGTAGCGGTCCACTGGACCACCAGGGATATTGGATGATTTAATTCAATACTGAAGCTTGCGATTGGGCTGGTAGCGGTCCACTGGACCACCAGGGATATTGGACTATTTATTTCAATAATGAAGCCCGTGATCGGGCATGGGGAGGCACTACCACGACAGACGGTGCCGCAGGAACTCGGGTGGCCACCCACAGCTGGCAGCTGCCGTGCTGTGCCCTGCAATACGGTGGCTCACCTGTGGATGGCCAGCTGTTGCTCCTGTTTTTCTTGGCTCAGCTGTGTGCGGTGCAGGTAGGGGCTGCGCCTGAATCAGCTCAACACATCCAGGGCTGAATATCGGGATGTGCAGAGTATCACATGGGCACCCCCACTTGCGCTTGCATACATTACTGCTGCACCTCAAGATCGGGATTTGTGCCACGACTTTCCTTTGAATATCACGCTGGGCAATCAGTGGTTGCGCATGGTGCAACTGTGTTGCATCACGCACAACCCTTCTGAATATCCCACCCAGAGATTTTAGAAGTACAAATTGATAAATACTTTATAAAAATAAATGAAAACTTTTCAATACTTCTGTTTGTTCTATATGCAAGGGTTAATTTTCATTCTGATCAATTCTTTTACAATTTTTTCTCTATCAAAAATGCTAAGAAAGGGGCCAGCCCAGTGGAACTGAGGGTGGAGGCACCAGATGCCACATCTCACAACACACCAGTGACTCTCCCAGAGGACAAAATTCTATGCACCCTTTGACTAGCCAAGGCTTGTCTAAGGGTTCTTAGAATATCACCCTCTTGGAGGGTTTGACCACTTGTGCCACTCTCCGAGCCCTTCCTCAACATGTGCCCCCATCCTGACCCATCCCCTTTTAGAAATATTAATCATGGCCCTGGTTATGTAGTGCCCCCAGACTTGATGTGATCATAAATTAAAATATTAACAAAATCATTCCTGGGTGGTCCAGTGGACCTCTTCCCTCTCTCCAATGTGCCTGTGTATAAAAATAGTAAAAACCTCATTCTCTGGTGGATTGGTGAACCCCCACTGCAACAGGTAGTACCCACCACACCACTCCCTCATCCTGAAACAGAATTGGCGACCATCATAGCCCTCCTCACACCACCACAGCCAGCCACCACTGAGCTGTCAAGGAGTGCATACTGTATACAGCTCGATCGTTGGTAAGGGATTCTACTCAACTAATGTATAACCCTTGCTATCTAGTGATTAGTTGAGAAATGAGACTTGGAAAAATACTGTGTTGTGGATTGATTGAATTTTCCAACTTTAACAGGATCCAGCTTGTGAGTTAGTTGTTCAAATGGCTTAGAAAAATGTTCAGTAGTTTATTACTTGAAGTGTAAAACTTAGAAAATGTTTCAGCTGTTAATTACTTGAGATTTTGACTTAGAATTCTTTGCAGTCGGTAACTACTTGATAATGGCCCACTGTAAGGTCTTCTCTTGAAGAGCCCTAAAGTAAAACAAGTGAAAATGGGTCACAAACAACCCAAAGTTGAGTAAAACTGATCTAATTAATCAACAGCTACAGGACACATTTTTGGATGACTGTGGAAGGGGACCAAATCAGTAAAACAGAAGACCAAACTAAGAATAGGTAAAAGTTAGAATTGCTAAACAGAATAGTGAGGGATTCCCCGTTTGCAGCATAAAGGGATCTACTTGGGTGATCTGGTACAGAGACTCAGGGTGTTGCCCTCTAGGGAGAATTGCCTGATGAAGGCTATCTGATTTGAAGGCTTAGAGTGGCTCCAGTTGCAGCAAGGAAGGTATTCAGCTTGGGTAGGAGGTTGGTCTATGACTGAAAGGGTGGTCCATCTACAGAGCAGGCAGTCAGCCATGGTTGTGAGGCTGGTCTAGCATCTGGCGGTGGTCTTGCTGCAGGGAGATTTGTCAGCTGGGGGGAACAAGGCTGGTCTGTGAGTGGTAAGAGGGATCAAATGCAGGGAGGAAGGTCAGTTGAGGGACTGGCACAGGATAAGTGAGGGTGGTCCAGTGACTGGAAAGGTGAGTCTGCTGAAGTTGGGGCCACTAACTCTTTAGCCAACCCAGTCATGATGTCCTACTCCCTCCTAGCTCTGGCAGCATGCTCTCAAGCCAAGCTTCTAGCTTCTCAACCCCCACAGCCATGTCCTCATGGCTTCTGACTGCTCCTGATCATGCCCATCGGCTCCTAATCCTCCCAGACAATTTCATAGGTGGAGGCACCATGGTTTGGGGCAGTCTCCTAACTGGTCCAGATAAAAAGAGAAGGTGAACATAGGTGCGGTAGTCTAGCATGTGATTCCCCTGGGAGGTCTGGGGGGGGGGAGTGGTGCCATAGCTGGGGAAGCCTAGAGGATAAGAAACAGGGGAGACCTTGTCTGTGTGGGCCCATTTGATGATTCATATAGGTAAACAAGCTCTGAGTGGGTCCTATGTGTGGTCTATGGCACAGAGTATGACCCCAAGGGAAGAACTCCCACCTGCCTGCAGGCAGCCAGGCATTCAGTCCACAATTAACCCATCTCCTCTTTCCTGAACTGTTCCCTAGATTGGGGCAGTGAGTCAGCAACAGCACCATAAAGCAGGTGCTGTCTGCTTGAACTAACATAAATTTAAAAGAAAAGAAGTTTATTTTCATGCTGAGGATGCAATAAGGGATGGCCGTGGCCATTAGTGAGGTCAGGGCAAGGCTCTGGAGCATGGGATTGCCCAAGGGTGGATCTCTTCAAATTTATTTAAATCACTCCAGAAAGGGAGCATAGGGCAAGAGGTGGCCATATTAAAAACTATCTAAATTTATTTAAATCACACTCCTGCTTGGACCATAGGGCAGGGATGAGTGGCATTCAAATAAGTAGCTCCAAAAGGTGGAGCAGAGGGCAGGGCAGGCCCTAAATTAGATAGTAAACAGGGTTTCAGACATACAGTAGGTTGTGCTGCACTGGGGCACGCCTGGACACATGCCCCAGTCAAAAACTGCTGTGCTCCAGTTCTTTCCCTCATGCTCTGAGTCCCTGATGCAGTGCTGCATGCTGCAGGTCAGCACTTGTATACTTGCTGAAAGCTGCACCGGGATGCCAAATAATTCATGTTCCAACTCTCAACTGAGTGCCCTACCGCCAGCCAACACCCACACACTGACAACCGACCCCTATCCAGTCAGCTGTGTGGCACTTAAATTCTGCAGTACAGTCCCTGGCCCTGTTTCTGTTTGTAGATGGAGTCAGACTTTTGCAGCTGTGACACAGATGCACACTGTGTCCGACAACAGAGCACCAATATAGCCACTCATCTGTGCTGCCATTAAAGAGAGCTCCAGCTACATTTTGCCACTTACACTCCAACAAGAATAAGTTTTGGTGGTCTGACCCCTCAGGTCTGTGCTGTCCCGTTCAATACCCTCCTGCCCTCTGGGTGCTCTTGGACACACCACAGTAATTGCATGCTAAGAGAGTAGAGTTAGCATCAGTTAAAGACTGAAACCACCATAGGATTGCACTCTGGTGTCACTTAGAAGTCTGACTGTGTAGTTGAAATAAATTACCTTTCCTGTCACTTGCATGAATCGGGAGCCGCTCGCTGCCCATGCCAACCAAACTGGAACCACATTGGCATTGCTTGCAAGCTGCAGCACAGAAGACACCCCCCCATGACCTAGCAGTAAAGCCAACCTTAAAAGAGCTGTACTCTCTCTGTTGTACTTTTGCTACATAACTAAAGTGTGGTTCAGTCAGTAACAGAATAGAGAAGTAGTAGCAAGCCACCCTGCCTAGCCAGTAGCTGCGGCACAGAGTCAGTCCCTCAAGTAAAAGTCCAGACAACGGCAACAACCAAGAGAGAAGCTGCCTGCAGAACCAGCAAGACAGGGTACTGACTTATTGTGCCTTTCTGTTGAGGTAAGTGGCTGTGTTTATTTGAAAATATCTTTACACTGTGGGGTGTGGAGGGATTCAAGGGAGAGAGTGCAGTGCCCTCTATCTCCTGGCCCTGCCACTGTGGGTGAGCAATCGATTGGGACTGATTTGGGAGGTTGCTAGCTGCTGGAAATGGGTGGGATGGCCATACCGCTCCTGGCTCAGGAGGGTGGCCCTGCTTCTCCTGACTCAACGGGGGTGGCCCTGCTTCTCCTGGCTCGGAGGGTGCCCCACATCTCCTGGCTGGGGGTTGAGCCTACTTCTCCTGGCTTGGGTGTTTTAGTCTCACTTATACTATACTTATTTTCATCTTGTCACATGTACCCAAGGTGTACACCATCTTAAAGTGACCATGTTCTTGTTTTGTGCATTTCTGTGTATATAAGCATTTGTAAACATGACTTTTGTTAAAAGTTGATTTTTTCTACACTTACCTTTGTTAGCCATGGCACTGGGAACCTCTGTGGCTCTTTTTTTTTTAATTAGCCATGTGAACTTTTACTTTCACCTGGACAGAGACCAGAGATGGGCAGAAGGGACCTTGGTTTAACAGCTCATCTGAAGGATGGCACCTCAGCAACCATTGAATCTGCATCCCCCATCTACCTCCCCCGCACGACTATCCTTCATGAACCAGGACCACTATCAGCCCCAGAACCAGCCTTCGCAGCTGAGCAACACCCTTGGAAATCCCCCTTTCCCATCTGAGGTATGTGTAAGTCATAGGGGGAGGAAGAAAGAGCAAGAATTCAGAGTGTCGGTGTCCTGTTGGTGGCACTCTCTGAAAAAAGTTGTACCCATGCTCGTCTGCACATTTTGGAAATGACCCCTTTCCTTGTTTTTGCCGGCCAAAAAATTGACCCCTTTAATACAAAAACAAGAGGCGTTATGGCTGCCCCCCTCCCCCCCGCTCGAAGTGAGGATCGTGATTATGGGTTTGCATCATATTTATTTATTTATTTCCTGTGATTGCACACCACCTTTATGTTTGATTTATTGTATAGCACTCCCGGATAGCACTCCCATAGTACTTAAAGATCAGTGGCAAATGTGTAAATGTGTTTTCTTCATTGGTGGTGTTTGAATGTAGATATGTAATACAATATGCATTTAACCATATGTATGGGTTTCTTTACCATTTTCACTGTCTCCAAGCACTGTCTACAAGCTGTAATTTATAAAGTAATGTCGGTGTCTGACAATTGTGAATCTGTCCTTACTCTGGTCAAGTCTCCATGACCAGTAACTGTTTGATAGTCACAGCAGTCATGAGGTGATCATGCTGTACAGTTTTTTTTCTCCCTTTGTTATTAAATTCATAAAAAATAAGAAGGATGTGCCTGCAACCTACCATGTACACTTGCACCCTGATTCTCTAATAATCAACCCCACCACCACCACCACCAGGATTGTGAATTATGTATGTACTGCCCACAGTTATCTGAAACAGAGGAATGTCAGAAGTGCCTGACCCCGTGCCTGTCACCCGGGCATGACATTTTTGAGATTAGGGTAAAATCATATCAGTTTAGTAATGCTGTCTCCCCATTCACACTTCCAGTGTTGATAGGGAGGTTATGTAGTATATGTATGGGGAAGTGGCAATAGTGTGGGAGGGAGTACAAGAGTGTGATCCTGGAGTGTGATATTCAGTGGGGTCTGGTATGATTGCCCAACATTGCCCCGAAGCGTATCATCTTGACTACTTTTTCCCCCGACACCACATCCTGTTCGGTACAATATACCGACGCTGTCATTCCCGACTCCCCAAAATGCCTTCCTTCACCTCCAGATTCACTGTCAGTCACATTTCCCCATCTCTACTGTGAGAGGCATGAGGCAAACTGGAGATTCCCAACAGATTCCTTAAAATACCCGCCTTAACCTCCAGATTTAGTCAACTGAATGAACATCAGCCCGAAATTGTCTGCAGGCATTTGGATGCACTGTCAGTGACATTTCCCTTCCCCCCCTTTCCTACTGTGAGAGGTTAGATATTAGACTAGATACAGTAGCAGTGGGCACAATATTTAGATTTGATTAAGGAAGATGCTGTGGCATCTACTGCTTCATTTTGGGAAGCGAGTAAAGCTTTTATAGAGAGGAGGGTACATATTTTCTATTCTTCACACTCTGGTTTCACAAAACAAAGAATTAAAATGACAGCTCATCCACTCTCTGTGTGCCACCCCCCCCCCCAACCTCCAACAGTGACAACTTCATTAGCTGATTAACAATACTGTTAGATTGTTACCAGGTGGCATCAGGGTACATTGCTTATGGTTTAGCAATCAGCTAATCAAGAAGCTTTGTTTTAAATCCGGTTTTAAATACAGTACGTAAGGGTGTTTCGGTGACCTTCCTCCCCACAACAGTAAAAGCTGCTCCAAACTATTGCTCATGAATGAAGTCAGGTTGGAGCTGCTGCTGAATTGACTTGGTTTCCTTTAGTTTTGGTGCACTTTCTCCCCACAACAGTGAAAGCTACAGTCATTATCGATTAGCTGCTCCAAACTGTTGCTCATGAATGAAGTTGGGTTGGAGAATTCTGGTTTTTATTTGCAGCTTCTGCCGAATTGTGTACCTCCCTCCAACCTCTGACATAGATTCTGACAGTCGCCCCCCAAATGGTACAAGTACTGAATTATTAGTGTGTTGGTATTTTATTGTTAGGGAGGTGGTGTCAGTATGCTACTAGGGATTTAAATTGTCGGGCACCTGACCATTACGGGAAAATGATGTAGGGGAAAAAATTGCCTGGAAATCATACCGATCCCATTTAGGTTGGTGTTGCTGCAATGGGGTGATATAATATTCCTTGTAAAAATGAGAAACACAGATTTACTGCAGTCTCCAAGAGCTGACAGCTGTCAAGTGAAATATATTACAGGGAACAATTAATGCCGCTGTTTAGATACTGTACATAAATAAAACCACACACCAAATATAAAATACACAGGAGCAAAATGATTTTTCTGTTCTTACTGACAACCAAGTTTTGGAAATAGAGCCCAGTAGTCTAAACCTGGAGTCTAATTAACCACAAACCTGAATTTGCACAAGGTAAGCAGCCTGGCTGTTATTTATTGATTGCAGTAATGGGGAGAAATGTATAGTGTGCCACATGTTTTCCTTTACCAACCATCCTACACAGAGCATTTGTATAGTTTTATGCTAAAGACGAGTACATCAGTGGAGTTACATGTCTGATAAAGTATGTCTACACAGATAAGCGTAACTCAATACGATGATCACAGAGAACTGAGGTAGAAGACTCTCAATACAAACTAATTAAAAAGTAAATACATTTTTAACTTAATAATTAAAATGAAATACAAGTTTTATTTACAACTTCACTGGCAGATTTACTATGCAACTGAGGATGACTGTCGTACAGGCGGCTGATCAGCAGTTAGGAGAGAGCTGCCACTTCAGCAGTCACTCAAGCTAGCTCCTGCTCTCCCCTGCTGCTGTCACTTACTGGAATCAACAATAATGTTAAACAACAAGAGAAAAAAATGGGCAGATTGATCACGTCATGACTGCTGTGAAGAGCAAGCAGTTATTGGTCACGGAGACTTGACCAGGGTAAGGACAGATCGAGGAACAGATTTGCGATCGCCAGACACTGACATTGCTTTATAAATTACAACATGTAGACAGTGACATTGGTAAAGAAGCACATAAATATGGTTAAGAAATGCATATTTTCTTACGTATTTACATTCAAACACCACCAATGAGGAAAACACATTTGCCTTTCATCCGGGCGTTGATCTTTAAGTGGCATCAGCACCAGCACCCTGCGGTGAATATCAAAGGGAGATGAGCCAGGGAGAGGAGTACAGCAAACAAAACAAATCCTGAGTCATCACTTGTCCTCCTCTCCTGGATCCTCGCCAGTCCACCCATAAGATAAGAAATCAAGGAGCCACAATGTAGGGAAACATAAAAAACACTACCCTATTATAGAAATACGCGGAAGCAAGCATCCGTGTTTTCACTTTTAAAAACACCCCTTTTCTATGATTTTTAAGATGCGGATGCATACATCAGTGCCAAGAGAGTGCCACCACCTGGGTCTGTGTCCCTCATTCTACTGGCAAAAAGTTGAGAAATATGGTCCACCACCAACATTGGTCATTGTCGCAAATGGCAATTACATAAATACATATTACTCAGCTCATTGTGTGAAAAATGGATTGGGCTGCATGTATTTGTGTAATCACAGTAATCAGTGTTGGTTAAAGGCCCACATTAAACAGCATCCAGCTGAAGAAGTGGGTTGGAGGGCTTTACTAGTTGCCTTTGGTAGAGTGACAGAGCAGGGGTATAAGGAACAACTGGGCAGCAAAGACTGTTGATTGCGGGCATGCACAAGAAACATGTTGCGGCAGGTTTCTCCACAAGCAGATTGTGGAGGCGCGGCACTGTTGTGGACAATGCCCCCACAGCCTGTAAAGGCTTGTCCCGCTTCCCCCAATGCCGTGGCATGCTGCTGCTGACACTAGTTCAGCCAGCATGCCACCAACTTATAAAAAATCAGCCGCTGCAATCAGGGTACACCTCGTCATTGCAGCGTAAGCCATTCGCTGCAATAAGGGAGTGACCTGTCATTGCAGGGCGGGATCTTAAAACCCTGATATTGTTTGTGAACATGGTGGTGGCTTGCTGCTGTGTTCACAAACAATATCAACTACCCCTGCTGAGGGGGTGCCCATTCCCCCTCGGCAGTATGTTTCCAACACCCCCGACCGTGTTTAGTTGCTGATGGGGGCCCCAATCCCTGTCAGCTGCAGTGCCCCAATTATATTTATGTTGCCAACGGGGGAGCACACTCCCCATCGGCATTATGTACCCTCCCCCTTTTGTAGTGTACCGATGGGGGTGCCTAACCTCTGTCGGGCCAGCCACCCCCAAAAGAAAGACTGTGGCATGCTGGAGCCCACCCCAGCATGCTACATGGCTCTGCAAAAAAAAATGGTCCCACAATGTCTTTTTTTTTTGTAACCTGTAACAAAGGAAACGGTCCTTTGGCGGTCTCCCAGCTCCCCCTCCCACAACCTGCGCCCACCCACGGTGCACACTGCCTCCCCACACCCCCTTCACCCCATACTTACCTCTGGAGTCCAGCGCAACTGTCTTCGGTGGACCAGGAACACGTCTGCACTCTTCAAAGCTGAACGCGAACTGAGGAAATGCCGGTAAGCTGTATAATCTTTTAACTATCAATCTATTAATAGGGAGGTTTCAACTTTGATGCATATCTCAGGCATTCTTTGGAATTTTGGCACCAAATTTTCAACATGGGGTTTTTGGGACCCCTCCTCATGAATTATGTCACTGTTATGGCGTTAACCAGCCACAACCGATGATTTCGCGGTCACTGCTCGGAATCACCTTTTGGGACCAACTAATGAAACAACAGCTTGGCAGAAGACACCAGGAGAAAGAACTGCTGTGTGACTGAACTTCTCTGCTGGGACTAAAGTAGAAGAACTTTTGTATTTGGACCTTTAATTTAGGGTAAAAAAAACTAACATACAAAAAAAAGTGTGTGTTTGGGTTAACTGAACTGAATGGGTATCTAAAGAGTTATCTAGGTGAAAATCTCAGGTGACTGAAAGGACGTAACTGCTGTGAGGTTTAAATTATTTGTAGAAAGATCTGGTAAGTAGGGGGAGTGGCTTAGCTAGAAGGAAGCTACATTTAAAGACTGCCTTAGCAAGTTTCAGCTAATAGCTTGGCAGAAGACACCAGGAGGAAGGACTGCTGTGTGACTGAACTTCTCTGCTGGGACTATATTGCCCTCCTTCCCTCCCATCCACCCCCCACCCAAAGCTAGTTCTATTTTTATAGGCACAGGATTTGACTGACAACAGGAACTTCCTGTTTAGGGGCAGGAAGTGAGTGATCACAGAACCACCAAGGACCCACCATCCTAGAAGGGCAAGAGTAGCTCTGTGGCCCCCTGTAGCTGCTGGAGGTCTGCCTCTGAGCAAGTAAGTGGTCTACTGAGAAATATAGGATATTCTTGTCTCATAACAGGACAATCAGGAGCTTAAAGGGCACACAGGCAGAAAGTAAGGAGAGAGAAAAAAACAGAGGAAGAGTAAGGATTGCAAACAGTTAAGGGGCCAGAAATAAGACATGATTGGAGTGGTGCAGTGCAGTGGCTGTGGAGCAGCAGTCTTCCGGGAGATGTTCTGGAGGATGCGGTGTTGTCCCATCTGCAGGCACCTCTCTGGGCTGAGGAGGAGGTTGCTAATCTCCAGGCTGAGTTGGCCAGGATTTGTGGGACCTCTTCTTCCATCCAGGGACCACCAGTGCCACTGCCGTTGCCTCAGAGGTTGCCAAGAAAGAGGACCGGTTGGACCACAGTGGCCTCAGGAGGGGTGAGGGTGGTGGAAGAGGCGCGACACCTCCAGCTGGACCTCCACACCCTATGCCATTCTGGCAAAGTGTGGTCTCCTCTATGGAGGCACCCACAGTGGAACCAGGAGGATGCTGGGAACCTCCACAAAGGAGACCCACAGGAGGGTGGCATGGGATGTCACAGGGGAAGGAAACAACTCCTGGTGGGGGACTCCATTGTTAGGAAGGTAGAACTGGGGGAGGAAGGGAAGAGGGAGGTAAGGTGCCTGCCTGGCACCATGGCTTGGAGGGACAGGGAGCAAATCCTCAGGATTGCCGGAGCAGCTGCACAGGGGAGGGAGCTGGATGTCATTGTCCACCTAGGGACAAATGACCTGGCTAAGAAAGGGATTAGAGAAGTGCAGGAAGAGTTTCTGGAATTGGGGAGGGGCCTTAGTCAAGTAACACGCACGGTAACCTTCTCAGAGGTGCTGCCCATCTATGGCATAGGAGAGGCTAGGGTGTTCCACACCATGGGATTCAATCAGTGGTTGAAAAACTGGTGTGGAGCTCAGGGATTTGGATTCATTGGGGACTGGGGGTCCACCTGGAGTGATGCAAGCCTTTACTGGCATGATGGGCTGCATCTGTCCGGGAGGTGAACCAGGATCCTAGGTGATAGGTTTAAATGCTTCATTGGCAAGCTTTTAAACTAGCCAAGGGGGAGGCACTGGAAAGGAGCAGGGAAATCCTAGCCCCCCCGAAATAATCACGGTAGTAAGTGCAGCAAACACCAACATAGAGGTGTCGATAGAGAAAGTGACAAAGGCAAGAAGGACAGGGATGGGGCAAAAGGGAGTAAGGCCATCAGGAAATGGAGGGTAATGAGTACCAATGCCCGTAGTCTGGGCAACAAGCTCCCTGAGCTGATGGCCTTAATGGAAGAGGGATGCCTGGATATCGTAGCAGTCAGAGAAACATGGTACACAGAGAACCATGACTGGGATGTTAACATGCCAGGGTACATAACCTACAGGAGAGACAGGCAGGGGAGAAGAGGGGGAGGAGTAGCTCTCTATGTAAAGGAAGGGATAAAAGCAACTGAACAAAAGAATAAACAGGGAGGAGAGGAGGCACTGTGGGTCACCTTGGAGACTAGAAAGGGCACCACAATCCGCACAGGGGTTGTGTACAGACCCCCATGTCAGGGGAAGAAATGGACAAGGATATGATAGAAGGCATTCTTAGAATGGCAGAGAAAGGGGAGATACTGTTGATGGGAGACCTGAATATGCCAGATGTTTACTGGAGCACATTTGCTGCAGCCACATCCAAGAGCAGGGCCATTCTTGATGCCCTACAGGTGGCAGGCATTAGACAGCTAGTTTTGGAACCCACTCGTGAGGGAGCAATATTAGACCTCATACTCTCAAACAGGGGCAGTGAGAGGATCTCAGATCTAGAAGTGGGTTGCCATCTGGGGACAAGTGACCATCAAACAGTGTGGTTCACGTTAAACTCAGCTACAGAGTCAAGCCATACAAAAGTGAGGTACTGGACTTTGGAGGGCTGACTTTGGTAAAGATGGGAGAGTGCCTCAGAAAAGCACTAGCAAACAGGCTAGAAGGAGGTGTGGAGCAACAATGGGGAATTATCAAAACTGCCATCACAGAGGCAACAAGCCTTTGTGTGAAGCAAATAAACAAATCAAAATGAAAGAAAAAGCCACTATGGTTCTCAAAAGAGGTGGCTGTGAAAGTCAGGAAGAAAAAGATAGCATTCCGGAAGTATAAGGAAACACAGAAGGAGCAGGACAGAGAGCTGTACCAGTTAAGGCAGAAGGAAGCAGGGAGGGAAGTCAGAATAGCAAAGGCCCAAACTGAGGAAAAGATAGCCAACTCAGTTAAGAAGGGGGATAAAACCTTTTATAGGTACATCAGCGGCGTAGAAAGACAAAGGAGGATAGTGAGGCTGAATAGAATGAGCGGTGGGGTGGCAGAGGGACAGTGAAAAAGCAGGAATACTGAATGAATATTTCTGCTCAGTATTCACAAAGGAGGAGAAGTGCCTAATCAATTAACAGAAGCACTCTTGATAGGGGGTCAATCCTAGTCCTTTCACAGAAGAAAGGTTCTGCAAGAACTCCTAAAACTGAAGGTGGACAAAGCAATGGGTCCTGATGGAATTCACCCCAGAATTCTAAAAGAATTAAGGAGGAACTAGGAAGCCACTAGCTACTCTTTTAATAAATCATGGGAGGATGGGGTGGTACCGAGGACTGGAGGAAGGTGGATGTGATTCCCCTCACAAAAATGGGACCAAGACAGAGGCAGGAAACTACAGACCTGTCAGTCTGACCTCTGTGGTAGGGAAAGTGATGGAGTCACTTCTGAAGGAAAGAATAGTTGAGTACCTAGAGGCCAGTGGAGCACAGGACCCAAGGAAGCATGGGTTCACGGGAAGGTCATGTCAGACAAATCTAATAGATTTCTTTGACTGGGTGACAAAGTAGTAGACCAGGGAGGGCTGTGGACATGGCCTACCTAGACTTTAGCAAGGCATTTGACACAGTCCCACACAAAAGATTAATAGTCAAATTAACCAGCCTGGGAGTGGGTCCCAGGGTGGTAGCCTGGGTAAAAATTTGGCTGGACAACAGGACACAGAAGATAATTGTAAATGTAGTCCACTCTGAAGAAAGAGGGGTTACTAGTGGGGTACCGCAGGGTTCAGTATTGGGTCCAGTCCTTTTTAATGTCTTCATCAGTGACATTGCAGAGGGACTGGAAGGAAAAGTATGCCTTTTGCAGATGACACAAGATCTGCAACAGGGTTGATACACAAGGAGGCATGGAAAGGATGAAAAGGGACTTGCAAGTTGGAGGAATGGTCAGAGTATGGCAGCTAGGATTCAATGCAAAGAAGTGCAAAATAATGCACCTGGGAAACAAGAACCCAGGGAAGAATACACAATGGGTGGGAGGTAGTAACAACAACAAAAAGGAAAGGGACCTGGGGGTAATCATATCAGAAGACCTTAAGGTTAGCAAGCAATGTGAGAAGGCAGTAGGGAGGGCTGGGGGTATACTGGGATGTATAGGGAGAGGCATCAGCAGCAGAAAACAAGAAGTTGTTATCCCTCTGTACAGACAGTTGGTGAGACCCCATCTGGATACTGTGTCCAGTTCTGGAGACCCCATCTCCGCAAGGACATAGACAGGATAGAGGCAGTCCAGAGAAGGGCAACTAAAATGGTGCAGGGTCTGCAAGAGAAGCCATATGAGGAGAGACTAAAGGAGCTTAATATATATACCCTTGAGGAAAGAAGGGAGAAGGGGGACATGATAGAAACTTTTAAGTACCTCAGTGGAATCAACAAAGTCCAAGAGGGTAGCATCTTTCAGAAAAAGAGACATGCAAGAACATGGGGACACAATTTAAAGATAGAAGGAGGGTGGTTCAGGGGCAATGTGAGGAAGTATTATTTCACAGAGAGGGTAGTGGATGCATGGAACAGCCTTCCTGAGGAGGTTGTGGGGTCTAAAACTGTGGGAGAATTCAAGAATGCATGGGACAGACATAAGGCAATTCTTGTGGGGGGTAGGAAGAAATAGGCTGTTGGTTAACTAGGATCTACGGCCTATCCTGTAGGTAGGAAATGGGCAGACTAGATGGGCCTAGCGGTCCTTATCTGCCGTCAAAGTCTATGTTTCTATGTTTCTATGTAACAGCTAGTGTTCATGAGGTGAGCTGTCAAAAAGCCTATGTTGCAAATTTGGTGGGAAAATCCAAAATGACTGTTTCTGAGGCATTCGTTAGCAGTTGCTATGCATGCTCGTAAATTTTGCAAATTGCAATATTTTCACCCAAATTTTCAACATTGGCATTTTTCAGACCTCCTTGTGAACAATACAGCTGTCGCTTTTCACACCCTGGCCAAAATGTGTTTTCACAGTTCTAGCGCAGAATAGCATGGTTGGTGTGGGAAATCAGTATTCCACACAGATTAAGAAACTGACAGTGGCACTGTTCATCAGCAGAGGTCCTAAAATGCCAATGTTGAAAATTTGGTGATGATACTCCATAAAATGACTGTGTTACGAGTGTGCATTGCACAGTTTCCACGCACTGTCGTACCTTCGCAACTTTGCAATATTTTCACTCCAAATTTTCAGCATTGCCATTTTGCCACACCTTCTTATGGACAGTGCAGCTGTCATTTTTCACATCCTGGCTGAAATGTGTTTTCGCTCTTCCAGCGCACAATAGCGCGGCTGCTGTGTGAAATCAGTGTTCAGGACATATTAAGAAAATCACACTGACACTTTTCATGAGCAGAGATCCTAAAATGCCTATGTTAAAATTTTTGTGATTAAACTCCATAAAATGACTGTGTTTCGAGCGTGTGTTGTGCAGGTGCCACGCACCCTTGTAAGTTTGCAAATTAGTAATATTTTCATGCCAGATTTTCAACATTGGCATTTGTTCACACCTCCTTATGAACAGTACAGCTGTCATTTTTTATATCCTGGCCGAAATGTATTTCCACACTTCCGGTGCAGAATACTGCAGTCGCTGTCGGAAATCAGTGTTTGGGACAGATTAGAATCAAGCGACTGGGGGGAGAGTGACCGAGCTCAACTGAGCTCTGTCGGGACTGCTGCAGATGTCTTTGTGGGCAGGAAAAGGCGACAACGTAGGCAGGAGCCCAGTACAAAAGGGCAGCCTGCAGCGCCGGGAGACACAGAATGAGCGAGTGGGGGGGGGAGTGAGTGAGCTCAACAGAACTCTGTTGGGACTGCTGTGGATTTGTTTGTGGACAGGAAAAGGCAGTAATGCATGCAGGGCCTGATTGCAAAAGGGCAGCCTGCAGCGGTGGGACAAACAGAATGGACAAGTGAGAGAGGAGGACTGAGCGAGCTCAAGAGAGCTCTATCATCACTGCTGCAGATTTCTTTGTGGGCAGATAGGGGTGGCTACGCTGGCAGGAGCCCAGTACAGAAGGGCAGCCTACAGCGCCAGCAGAAATGGAATGAGCAAGTGAGACAGGGGGAGTGAGTGAGGCCAACGGAGCTGTGTCAGAACTGCTGCAGATTTCTTTGTGGGCAGACAAAAACGCCGACAGAGGCAGGAGCCCAGTACAAAAGGGCAACCTGCAGCGGCAGGAGAAACAGAATGAGAGAGTGAGACGGGGGAGTGAGCAAGCAACCTCAATGGAGCTCTGTTGGGACAGCTGCGGATTTCTTTGTGGGCAGGAAAAGGTGTCAACGCAGGCAGGAGCCCAGTACAAAAGGGCAGCCTGCAGCGCCGGGACAAACAGAACGAGCAAGTGAGAGAGGGCGAGTGAGCGAGCTCAAGGGAGGTATACTGTGACTGCTGTGGATTTCTTTGTGGCCTGGAAAAGGTGACAATGGAGGCAGGAGCCCAGTACTAAAGGCCAGCCTGCAGCACTGGCAGAAACGGAATGAGCGACTGAGAGAGGGGGAATGAGCAAGCTCAATGGAGCTCTCTCGGGACTGCTGCAGATGTGTTTGTGGGCAGAAATAGCTGCCAATGCAGGCAGGAACCCAGTACAAAAGGGCAGCCTGCAGCAGTGGGAGACACAGAATGAGCAAGTGACAGACAGGGAGTGACCCACCTCAACAGAGCTGTGTCGGAACAGCTGCAGATTTCTTTGTGGGCAGCAAAACCTGCCAATGCAGGCAGAAGCCCAGTACAAAAGAGCAGCCTGCAACACCAGGAGAAACAGAATGAGATAGTGAGACAGGTGGAGAGAGTGACCTCACGGGAGCTATGTCGGGACAGCTGCACATTTCTTTGTGGGCAGAAAAAGCCGCCAACAGAGGCGGGAGTCCAGTACAAAAGGGCAGCCTGCAGTGCCAACAGAAGCAGAATGAGCGACTGAGAGAGGTCGAGTGACCCACCTTAACACAGCTCTGTCAGGACAGTTGCAGATTTCTTTGTGGGCAGAAAAAAAGTGCCAGTGCAGCAAGGAGCCCCGTACAAAGGTGCAGCCTGCAGCACTGGGAGAAACAGAACGAGTGAGTGACACAGGGCCACTGAGCGAGCTCAACAGACCAACGCAATCAACATTTGGCATTGACCAATGCTTGTTTAATATGGCATGGGGAGAAACATAGACTTTGATGGCAGATAAGGACCCCTTAGCCCACCTAGTCTGCCCATTTCCCTACCTACAGGATAAGCCGCAGATCCTGCTTAACCAACAGCATATTTCTTCCTACCCCCACATGAATTGCCTTATGTCTGTCCCATGCATTCATGATTTCTCCCACAGTTTTAGATCCCACAACCTCCTCAGGAAGGTGGTTCCATGCATCCACCACCATTTCTGTGAAAAAATACTTCCTCATATTGCCCCTGAGCCGTCCCCTTCTATCTTCAAATTGTGTTCCCTTGTTCTTGCACATTTTTTTCTGAAAGATGCTATCCTTTTGGACTTACTTGATTCCACTGAGGTACTTGAAAGTTTCTATCATGTCCCCAACCCCTCTTCTTTCCTCAAGGGTATACATATTAAGCTCATTTAGTCTCTCCTCATATGGCTTCTGTAGCAGCCCCTGCACCATTTTAGTTGCCCTCCTCTGGACTGCCTCCATCCTGTCTATGTCCTTGTGGAGATGGGGATCCAGAACTGGACTCAGTACTCTAAATGGGGTCTCACCAACTGTCTGTACAGAGGGATAACAACTTCCTGTTTTCTGCTGGTGATGCCTCTCCCTATTCATCCCACTATCCCCCCAGCCCTTCCCTACTGCCTTCTCACATTGCTTGCTAACCTTAAGGTCATCTGATATTACCCCCAGGTCCCTTTCCATTTTTGTTGTTGTTACTACCTCCCAACCCATTGTGCATGCTTCCCCTGGGTATTTGTTTCCCAGGTGCATTACTTTGCACTTCTTTGCATTGAAGCCAAGCTGTCATGCTTCTGACCATTCCTCCAACCTTGCCAAGTCACTTCTCATCTTTTTCACACACCCTTCTGTGTATCAACCCTGATGCAGATCTTTGTGTCATCTGCAAAGAGGCATACTTTTCCTTTCAGTCCCTCTGCAATGTCACTTGTAAAAACATTAAAAAGGACTGGACCCAGTACTGAACCCTGTGGTTTCCCACTAGTAACCCCCCCTTTCTTCAGAGTGGACTCCGTTTACTATTACCTTCTGTGTCCTGTTGTCCAGCCAAATTTTTACCCAGGCTAGCACCCTGGGACACAATCCCAGGCTGGCTAATTTGTTTATTAATATTTTGTGTGGGACTGTGCCAAATGCCTTGCTAAAGTCTAGGTAGGCCATGTCCACAGCCACTCCCTGGTCTACTACTTTGGTCACCCAGTCAAAGAAATTGATTAGATTCATCTGACATGACCTCCCTGCTGTGAATCCACGCTGTCTTGGGTCCTGTGCCCCACTGGCCTCTAGGAACTCAACAATTTCCTTCAGAAGTGATTCCATCATTTTCCCTACCACTGAAGTCAAACTGACAGGTCTGTAGTTTCCTGTCTCTGTCTTGCTCCCACTTTTGTGAAGGGGAATCACATCTGCCCTTCTCCAGTCCTCAGGTACACACCATCCTCCCGTGATTTGCTAAAAAAGGGTAGTCAGTGGTGTCACTCGTTTTCCCCTTAATTCTTTTAGAATTCTGGGGTGAATCCCATCAGGCCCCATTGCTTTGTCTATCTTCAGTTTTAGAAGTTCTTTCAGAACCTTTTCTTCTGTGAAAGGACTGGGATCAACCCCCCTGTACAGAGTGCTTCTAGTAACTGGATTGGGTACCTCCCCCTCCTCCTCTTTTGTGAATACTGACCAGAAGTATTCATTCAGTATCCCTGCTTTTTCACTGTCCCTCTCTGCCCACCGCTGTCTCCTTTATTCAGCCTCACTTTCCCTTCCTTTGGTTTTCTATACTCTCTAATGTATCTATGAAAGGTTTTATTTATTTATTTATTTATTTCAATTTAGGATTACAATACCTTTGAGCTGAGGCTCTTTTACAAAGATTTCACGTCAGTGTGTGCAACAGTCATCATTTTTAGTTACAAACATATAGTCATTGACTTACAGACATGTAATAACCAGTACAAAGACATGAGCTATGAGCAAGACAAGGGGGTGGGTGGTGGGGAAGTGAGGGTGGGAGATCGAGGGGAAGGAGGTGCAGGGGTAGGGAGTATGGGAGGTGGTTGGGGTGGGGACAGGAGTAGAGATTGAGGAGGAGGTGGGCAAGGGTAGGAGACAGTGCAGCCAGGGGGCCTTGTCAAGGGAATATGACAGGTAAAGTGCTAGGGGTGCAAAGAATGATTGTAAGTGCTGTGTGCTGGGGCATTTGCAGATAGAAAGGTGGAAATGTTAAGATGGGCGATCGCAGGATACAAGCAGTGAGAGGCACAGCTTGGACTTGAAGAGGCCAAGTGTTGGAGTGGTCACTATGTCGCTGCCAAGAGAGTTGAGTCAGTTGGATGCCTGGTAGGCGAATGATCTTAGTCCTTGGGTCATGCGACATCGTGGGATATGTAGTAGATGGGAATTGGATCTCCTCGTAGTGATGTTCCTATGTCTAGGCTTAAGGAGGGCACAGACACCAGGTGGGGCCAGACCCATTATAATTTTCTTGGCCGTGATGCAGGTTTGGTATTTTATGCATTTGTCCGGTTGAAGCCATCCAGATTGGGAATAAAGGTCACAAGTGTGGGTACGTCGATGTGAGCCAGTGATGAGACGACAGACCTTATTCAGGGAGGTTGCGATATGTTTGAGAGCAGAGGTAGTTGCAGACCAATATATGATAAGACCATAGTCTATGATGCTGACAATGGAGCTTTGAACGGCCACTGCCTGTGCTTCTGGGGTTAGGTGTTTCCTGTGCCAGAATAATATGCCTAACCTCGCATTTGCAGACTTTGCAACATTGCTTATATGGACAGTGTATGAGAGGTGGGGATCAAGGGTGATGCCGAGGTACTTGAACGATTGTGTTTGCTCTAGGATGGCTCCTTGTTTGGTTGCAATGGAGAGGTGGAGTTGTTTGTTTTTGTTGTGGGGGCTGCAGAAGACCATAGACTTGTTTTTTTTTCTGATTGAGAAGCAGTTTATGATTTAGAAACCAGGATTCGATGGAGGAGAAGGCCTGCTGAAGTTTATTTTGTAATTGGATTGTATCAGGGTCCGAGGTGAGGATCACAGCACCGTCGGGGTAGAAAATGATTTGTTCTGGGTAGCTGTCCAGTAGTGAGTTTAAGAATAGGCTGAAGAGGAGGGGTCCCAGAATGGAGCCCTGGGGTACTCCCTAGCAGACTGGTCTAGGGTCTGAGAGTGTATCAGCGATTCTTACTGTTTGGGACCGTTCTTCAAGGTTGCTCTTAAACCAGCCAATGGAGTCGGTTGACAGCCCAGTGTTCTGAAGCTGGACAAGCAGGAGGCGATGATTGACGGTAATGAAGGCTTTAGTTAAGTCAATGTAAATTGAGCCTAGTATTTCACTGGAGTAAAGTGCATTGTGGATTGCACCAGTGAATTCAAGTAGGGCTATGGAGGTGCTGTAACCTTTGCAGAACCCATGTTGTTGCTTGCACAGGATGTTGTATGTATCCAGGTATTCTGTGAGCTGGTCCGAGACGATGCATTCTAGTGCCTTGGAGAGTGGGGGTAGTAGGGAGATAGGTCTGTAGTTATTGTGGGCAGTTTTGTCACCACTTTTATGGATTGGGGTGACAGTGGCAGATTTCCATCTGTCCGGGAACTGGCTAAGGCTGAGGGAGAGGTTGAAAATTCTGGTCAGAGGACTAAGAACTTCATCAAGTATGAGAGACAGGATTTTGACAGAGTCATTTATCTTTTCCTCAGTTTGGGTCTTTGCTATTCCGACTGCCTTCTCTGCTTCCTTCTACCATAACTGGTACAGTTCTCTGTCCTGCTTATTCAGTGTTTCCTTATACTTCCTAAATGCTATAATTTTCTCCCTAATCTTCCCCGCCACCTCTTTTGAGAACTATAGTGGCTTTTTCTTCTGTTTTGATTTGTTTATTTGCTTCACACAAAGACTTGTTGCCTCTGTGATGGCAGTTTTGATTTTTCCCCATTGTTGCTCCTTGCCTGTTTGCTAGTGTTTTCTGAGGCACTCTCCCATTTTAACAGTCAGCCCTTCTGAAGTCCAGTACCCTCACTTGTATGGCTTGACTCTGCAGCTGAGTTTATCGTGAATCGCACTGTTTGGTGGTCACTTGTTCCCAGATGGCTACCATCTTCTAGATCTGAGATCCTCTCTCTGTCCCCATTTGAGAGTACCAGGTCTAAGATTGCTCCCTCCCGAGTGGGTTCCAACACTAGCTGTCTGAGGCAAGCCCCCTGTATGGCATCGAGAATGGCCCTGCTCTTGGATGTGGCTGCAGCAAAGGTGCTCCAGTTAATATGTGGCATATTCAAGTCTCCCATCAACAATATCTCCCCTTTCTCTGCCATCCTAAGGATGCCTTCTATCATATCCTTGTTCATTTCCTGCCCCTGAAATGGGGGTCTGTATACAACCCCTGTGCAGATGGTGGTGCCATTTCCAGTCTCCAGGGTGATCCACAGTGGCTTCTCTCCTCCCTGTTTACTGTTTTGTTTCATTGCTTTTATCCCTTTCCTTACATAGAGAGCTACTTCTACCCCTCTTCTACCCTCCCTGTCTCTCCTGTAGATTGTGTACCCTGGTATGTTAACATCCTAGTCACGGTTCTGTGTACCATGTTTCTGTGACTGCCACGATATCCAGGCATCCCTCTTCCATCAAGGCCACCAGTTCAGGGAGCTTGTTGCCCAGACTACAGGCATTGGTACTCATTACCATCCATTTTTTGATGGTCTTACCCCTTTTTACCCCCATCCCTGTCCTTATTGCCTTTGTCTTTTTCTCCATTTACGCCTGCCGTTCTCCCTATCAGTGTCTCTGTCTTGGTGTTTACCTCACTAACTAACCTGATTTTTTTTGGGGGGGGGCTAGGATTTTTCTGCTCCTTTCCAGTGCCTCCCCCTTGGCTAGTTTAAATGCTGGCCAATGAAGCATTTAAACCTATCACCTAGGATCCTGGTTCCCCTCCTGGATAGATGCAGACCATCGCATCAGTATAGGCCCTCATCATTCCAGGTGGACCCCCCAGTTCCCAATGAAGCCAAACCCTTGAGCTCTGCACCAGTGTTTCAACCACTGATTGAATCCCATGGTGTGGAGCACCCTAGCCTCAATCATGCCATACACAGGCAGCACCTCCGAGAAGGTTACTGTGCATGTTACTTCATACTGGATTTCATACTCGAACATAGGAAAGTCAAGAAGGCATAACCCATGTAAGCTTTCCCCACAATTCAGTGGTGGCAACCTAAGTCACCAACTTTATTGAGATACTGATCTACTCTGATCTTAAAAACCTCAGCAGTTTCTGCATCTACAACTTCCTGTGGTAATCTATGCCACATTCTAATTGCTCTAGTCTTAAATCCATTGTTTCTTATATTTGTCCTACATACTGTCTCCCTCAGCTGCTTATTATGCCCTCTCAGCTGATATATCTGATCTTTAAATTCCATTCCCATCTCCATCTTCATACTCTCATCCTTTAAAATCGTAAATAGAAACAGCATGTCCCCCCATCCCTCAAGGTCCACAATCCCAGTTTCTTCAATCTTCCCCCATAATCTAGATCTTCACACCTTCCAGTCATCCTTGTATATGTCCACTGTGGCCTTTCAACCATTTTAACATCCTTCACTTTGTAAGGACTCCATACCGTTTAACAGTAATCCAATAAAGGCCTAATCAGAGTCATAAACAACAGCATCAGAACCTCTCTACTTCTAGAGTGGAAACCTCTTCTAATACTGTTTACCAAAAACATTGCTTTGTTTGATAAATTCCTGCACTGTATATTATTCTTTAAGTCACTCTGGGTATAGAGTCCCAAATCTCTTTCACATGTAGATACCTTCAATTTTATACCCTTCATTTAATAATTCTGGTGAACATTTTTCCTTCCTAAATGCATTATAATGCATTATCCTCATTAAAATTTATTCCATTTCCACCTGCCCACTCCAAAATGTGTATCCTATCCCTTCCAAATGTTAGTCTATGTGGCAGGATGAGAATGTCAACATAAAATTAAAAAAAAAAAATTTATTCTTTTCACTCTGTCCTATTCTCTTAAACTTTTCTATCTATCCTTAATTTCTCGTAGTCCATGGTCATCACCCCTGGTAGTAGTTAATTAGAAAGAAGGTGGAGTGAGGTTATGCTTGGATTTTAGATGCATAAATGCTGTTTCTGAGTTTGATGGGTACCCCATTCTACAGATAGATGATTTGTTGGACCAAATCGGATCTGCTCAGTACATCAGTACCCTTGATTTAACAAAAGGGCACTGGCAGATCCCCTTGGCACCTCAGGTACAAGAAATAACAGCTTTCTGCATACCACTTGGTTTATACCACTTTACAACAATGCCATTTTGATTGCATGGGGCTCCTTCCACCTTTCAAAGGTACATGGATCATGTATCGATGCCCCACAAACCATATAGTGCAGCATATCTGGACGATGTGGTGATCTACAGTCCAGATTGGGAAACCCATTTGGTACACTTGAGTGCAGTTTACAAAGAATACAAAGCCTTAAAGATGCTGGTTTGACTATTAACCCAGCCAAGTGTGCCATTGCAAAAACCGAAACCCGTTATCTTGGTTTCATTATTGGAAATGGAACCATAAAACCTGAAATCACCAAGGTGGAAGCTGTGGCAAGCAGTCCTGTGCCTAATTCAAAAAAACATGTATGTTCATTCTTAGGCCTGGCCAGTTACTATCACCAGTTTATTCCAGATTTTTCTATCATTGCCACCCCCCTTAAAAACCTCACTAAAATTGTTTTCCCACCAAGGTTAAATGGACAGCTGACTGTGACAAGGCTTTTAGACAAATTAAGGCTATTCTATGCTCTGCCCCAGTTCTTCACAGTCCAGATTTCTCCAGACCTTTTGAGGTTCAGACAGATGCTTCTGACACAGGCATTGGAGCGGTTCTTACACAGCAGAACAAACATGGAGAGCATCCCATCCTTTTTCTAAGTAGGAAACTCCATGAAAAGGAAAGGAGGTACTCGACAGTAGAAAAAGAGTGCCTGGCCATGAAATGGGCTATTGAGGCTTTAAAATACTATCTTTGGGGGAATGAGTTCACAATAGTGACAGATCACAATCCACTGTGTTGGCTGAACCTCATGAAAGACAAAAACATGAGAATCATGAGGTGATATCTGTATCTACAGCCCTATAAATTTTCGGTGACACATAGGGCAGGGTCCCAGCATAAAAATGTAGATTTCTTGTCCAGGTTTGGTGCAGACAACACTGTTTCAGGAAATGATTGATGTTCTGTATATAATGTTCTTGTGATTGTTACAAACTGTAAAATGTATGCCTCAGTCTGTATTTGTACACACCTCAGGGAATAGTAGTTAATTGGAACAATATTGTTTGGATATATAATTACCTAAATTACCTTTTGGTAATTGTTCCATTTGTTTAAGGGTACCTGAGGAGAAGTTCTGGAGTGGGTGGGTGGAAGTTCCAACCCCTTCTAGGGTTATAAGACTGGGCATCATAATAATGTTGCCCTCTTGATTGGGGAGGAAAGTGGCAGGATGAGAATGTCAACATAAAATTAAAAAAATATATATTCTTTTCACTCTGTCCTAGTCTCTTAAACTTTTCTGTCTATCCTTAATTTCTTGTCAGGGTGGCCAACCTGACAATTCTGTTCTCCTATCTGTGCTATACCTTTAATCTGTTGTCATTCTAGCCATCAAAACTGCTACATTAAGTTAAAAGCAGATCCTCTTTAAAGCCTCCTGCTATGTAAATTCTGTGGAAGATTTTGAATCCCCCAAGAAACAAGAGTGTTTCCAACACCAGAGCAGATTGCCATATAGCCCCATTTTAAAGCGAGTCTCTGCAAGACTGGAAGATGAGCAAGCAGGCTGTTGCAAGGGAGAAAGTAAACTCTCCCTGCTACCGCTCACTGTAGACCTTGCTCTACTGCCTGAAAAACAAAAGAGATTAAATAAAAAGTCAAAATAAGTACTGTAGCGTTAGTGCAGACTGTTTCTGTGTACAAAAACATGATTTGGGGTGTTTGACTTGTTATTGTATTGTTTAAAGCTACCAAGAAGTGAAGTACAGTATGGGGAGTGAAATAGTGCAATGTTTGCAGACTGCTGAAATGGCAGAGCTGTCATGGGGGGATGGGGTGGGGAAATATAAAGCATAAAAATATGTTTAAATACAGTTCTAGCACAGTAAATGAAGGATAATAATAACACTAGGCTCTTTTTGGAATATATGCAGAGAATAAAAATGTGTTCAAATGAAGTAAAGGTATAAGTAGAAATCTAAGCCAAGTAACAAATTTAAGGGATAAATAAACATGGCTGAATAGTGATAGAGTTACTCTGGCTTCACAGAATAAATAGAGGGGGAACGCGCCCTTACTCTGTTTTTATCTGGGAAGGTTAGAGTCCTCTATAAACAAGTTTGATTTTCTTGGTTTCTTTACCTGAAATGGTGGCAGGTAACAAGACATGGCTTCTGTAGAGCTGGCAGCCCAGAAAATGGCTGCTGATATTTATTTATTTAAAGTTTCGGAATTACAACCTTTGAGTCAGAGACTCCTTTACAAAGGCTCCATGTCTGGGTAGACAAACAGGTTATGCAAGAAAACAACGTGTATCATTACATAGTGTTATACAGAGGTGTTTACAAAATGACATAATACAAATACATATATTGAATAGTCTCTTTAGGGTTGCTTAGCAGCCCTGGTCAATAGAACATGCAACGTAAGGGAGACACTTGAGTACTTTCCATAATTTGTAACAACATTTGCAGACATTGGAGATACAGAAGTGGTGTGGTGATGTCATTGAAAAGGGAGGGGCTAGAAAGGTCCTTGATGATGCTTTGACCACCAATTAAGGTTCCTCTAAGTTAAAATGAGTACCTATAGAGCATTACTAATATTATGTTGAAAAAAGACATAATAAGCTTTAGATTTAGAGAATTTGAAGCCTAATCTTAAGTTCCATAGTAGAGGAATAAGGTTTTTTGGTATAATTGATAGTCACATGTTAATGATGTCATGATTTTTGTGCTATATTAACCTCCCAACCAGGAGGCTAATTCAGGTGTGCTGGTCAGTTTCTTCTGACCAAGCAAGGGAGAGGAGGTGTGAGTGCCTACACACCAGAGTGGAGAAAAATATTGAATATACAGAGAAGAGCAGGGAGTCTGAGGAAAGACTAGCCTGATTTTTTTTTGTTGTTTGTTGTTATTTTGGTGCGAAAGTTTAAACACCCATTTCTTTTCTGTAAATATTTTTTGAACAGTTAATTTTTGTTATTATCATTTTTGGAAAATAAAATGATAAATGCTACACCAGCATTTTTTATGCATTTGATTTAAGGACTGGTGTCTGTTATTGAACCCACACGCTTACAGTCTATCATAGAATGTATCTACAATCCCTCCTATTTTTACATCGTCGGCAAATTTCACCAACTTATTTCCACTATCTATTTCCAAATCACTTACAAACAATCTAAACAGTAAGGGTCCCAGCACTGACCCTTGAGGAACATCACGCCCCACCTTTTGAGGTTTTGACAACACACCCCTGATACTAACCTGCTGTTTTCTATTTGTTAGCCACTGTTCCACCCATGTTATAATACTAGTATCTATTTCAAACTTAATCAGTTTCTCAATCTTATTATGTGGTACAGTATCAAAAGCTTGGCTAAAGTCTAACAACACCGCATCCACACTCTTTTCCTCACCCACCCACCCATCTATGTATATGTTCATAAAAAGTTATAAGATTTGTCTCACATGACCTACACTCAACAATCCATGCTGAAACTGATCTTTTGTTCCCTTCTTAATCATGATGTATTTTATTTCTTTACCAATTATACCCCCAATTATCTTCCCCACCACCGATGTGAGGCTCACCGGTCTATAATTTACTGCCTGATACCCTTTACACTTTTTATATATAGGCACCACATATGCCCTTCTCCACTCCTCTGATACCACACCCTCAGTGAGTGACCTTTGCCCCAACAAGGTAATAACAGTTGCTTGCTCATGTCTCAGCTCTTTTACCATATACGGGTGGATCTCATCTGGTCCTGCCGCTTAATCCCCTTTTAACATCATAATCTTTTCCATCAGTCTCTCTACTGTTATTATTTCCTTTGCATCAAGTTTATCACCATTTTCCAATCTCCTTTCTAACCCAAGACTCTGCTCCTTATACTTGTACAAGGCCCGTCCCCAACTCCACAAACTCCTCCTCCACTGTTCTGATCCCTTTCCTATCCAGGTCATTTGTCCCTAGGTGGACAATGACATCCAGCTCCCTCCCCATGCAGTTGCTCCTGTGATCATGAAGATTCGCTCCCTGTCCCTTCAAGCCATGGTGCCTGGCAGGCACCTTACCTCCCTCTCCCTCCCTCCCCCAGTTCTACCCTCATAACAATGGAGTCACCCACCAGGAGTTGTTTCCTTCCCCTGTGAGGTCCCATGCCACCCTCCTGTGGGTCATGTTTGTGGAGGTTCCCAACATCCTCCTTGGTCTCCACTGCAGGTACCTCTATAGAGGAACCACACTCTTCCAGAATGGCATATGAACTGTGGAGAGGTACAAGTGGAAAGATGCACCTCTGTTCCAATACCCTCACCCTCCCTGAGCCCACTGTGGTCCAACCACTCCTTTTTCTTGGCAACCTCTGAGACAGCAGTGGTGGCCCTGGTGGTCCCTGGGTGGGAGAGGAGGTCCCCCAAATCCTGACCAACTTGGCCTGGAGATGAGCAACTTCCTCCCTCAGCCCAGAGAGGTGCCTACAGATGGGACAACACCACATCCTCCATGGAGGCACCCACAGTGGAGACCAAGGATGATGCTGGGAACCTCTACATTGGAGACCCACAGGAAGGTGGCCCAGGACACCACAGGGGAAGGAAACAACTCTTGGTGAGAGACTCAATTGTTAGGGAGGTAAAACTGGGTGAGGGGGGGAAAGTGAGGTAAGGTGCCTGCCCGGCGCCATGGCTTGGAGGGACAGGAGATGAATCCTCAGGATTGTGGGAACGGCTGCGAGAGGGAATGAGCTGGATGTCATTATCCACCTAGGGACAAATGACCTGACTGAGAATGGGCTCAGAGCAGTGCAACAGGAGTTTGTTCAGTTGAGGAAGGGCCTTAGACAAGTAGCACACATGGTAACTTTCTCGGAAGTGCTACCTGTCAATGGCATGGATGAGGCTAGGGTACTCTGCACCGTGGGATTCAATGACTTTTGGAAAAACTGGTGCAGAGTTAGGGGATTTGAATTCATTGGGGACTGGGGCTCCACCTGGAGGGATGCAGACCTATACTGGTGAGATGGTCTACATCTATTTAGGAGGGGAACCAGGATCCTGGGTGATAGGTTTAAATGCTACATTGGCAAGCATTTAAACTAGCCAAGGGGGGAGGCACTGAAAAGGAGGAGGGAAATCCTAGCCCCCCCCAAAAATCAGGGTAGTTAGTGAGGTAAACACCAAGACAGATCAATCGATAGGGAGAAGGGTAGGGGTAAATGGAGAAAAAGACAAAGGCAGTAAGGACAGGAATGGGGCAAAAAGAAATAAAGCCACAACAAAATGGAGGGTATGAGAACCAATGCCCATAGTCTAGGTAAAAAGCTCCCCAAAATGGTGGCCTTGATGGAAGAGGGATACCTGGATATCGTGGCAGTCACAGAAACATGGCATACAGAAACCATAACTGGGATGTCAACATACCAGGGTACACAATCTACAGAAGGGACAGGGAGGGAAGAAGAGGAGGAGGAGTAGCTCTTTATGTAAGGGAAGGAGGAGGAGTAGCTCTGTATGTAAGGGAAGAGACCAAAGCAACAGAACTACAGGGTAAACAGGGAGGAGAGGAGGCACCCTGGAGACTGGAAATGGCACAACAATCCACACATGGGTTGTATACAGACCCCTGTCTCAGGGGGAGGAAATGGACAAGGAAATGGTAGAAGGCATCCTTAGGATGGTAGAGAAAGGGAGATATTGCTGAATGGGGACCTGAATATGTCAGATGTTAACTGGAGCACCTTTGCTGCAGCTACATCCAAGAGCAGGGCTAATTTTGGAACCCACTTGGGAGGGAGCAATCTTAGATCTGGTACTCTCAAATGGGGATGGAGAGAGGATCTCTGATCTTGAAGTGGGTATCCATCTGGGAACAAGCTGCCACAAAACAGTGTGGTTCATGATAAACTTGGCTGTAGAGTCAAGCCATGCAAAAGTGAAGGTGCTGGACTTCAGGAGGGCAGATTTTATCAAAATGGGAAAGTGCCTCAGAAAAGCACTATCAAATGGCCAAGAAGGTGGGGTGGAGCAACAATGGGGAAAATCAAAACTGCCATCACAGAGGCAAGAAGCCTCTGTGTGAAGCAAATAAACAAATCAAAATGAAATAAAAAAACACTATGGTTCTCAAAAGAAGTGGCGGGGAAGGTTAGGGAGAAAAAGATGGCATTCAGGAAGTATAAGGAAACACATAAGGAGCAGGACAGAGAACTGTACGAGTTAAAGCAGAAGGAAGCGGGGAAGGCAGTCAGAACAGCAAGGGCCCAAACCAAGGAAAAGATGGCCAACTCTGTTAAGAAGGGGGATAAAATGTTTTATAGGTACAATAGGGAGCAAAGAAAGACTTGGGCAGGAATACTGAGGCTGAATATAGAGGGAGGTGGTTGGGCAGAGCGACCGTGAAAAAGCAGGAATATTGAATGAATACTTCTGCTCAGTATTCACAGTGGAAGAGCAGGGGGAGATACCTAATCCAGTCAATAGGAGCACTCTGGATAGGGGGGTTGATATTAGTCCTTTCACAGAAGAAAGAGTTCTGAAAGAACTCTTAAAACTGAAGATGGATAAAGCAATGGGGCCTGATGGGATTCACCCCAGAATTCTAAAAGAATTCAGGGGAGAACTAGTGACATCACTGACTACCCTTTTTAACAAATCATGGGAGGATGGTGTGGTACATGAGGACTGGAGAAGGGTGGATTTGATTCCTCTTAACAAAAGTGGGAGCAAGACAGAGGCAGGAAAATACAGACCTGTCAGTTTGACCTCAGTGGTAGGGAAAATGATGAAATCACTTCTGAAGGAAGAATTGTTGAGTACCTTGAGGCCAGCAGGACACAGGACCCAAGGCAGCATGGATTCACAACAGGAAGGTCATGTCAGACAAATCTCATTGGTTTCTTTGACTGGGTGACCAAAGTAGTAGACCAGGGAGTGGCTATGGACATGACCTACCTAGACTTTAACAAGACTTTTGACACAGCCCTGCACAAAAGATTAATAAACAAATTAGCCAGCTTGGGAGTGGGTCCCAGGGTGATAGCCTGGGTAAAGCACTGGCTGGACAACAGGACACAGAGGTTAATAGTAAATGGAGTCCACAGTGAAGAAAGGGGGGGTTACTAGTAGGGTACCACAGGGTTCAGTACTGGGGATGGTCCTTTTTCTTTTTTTTTGATTTAAACTCAGCTTTATTAAAAGCCTGGCAGCCACAGTTATACATTTAAAGCATGAAGAGGACAAATCATTTAGTAAAAAACAGCATATGTAAATAAATGACATGCAGATCGTGCATAAAGTCCATACATTGTGCATCTGAACCGTGGCACTTTAAAATTGAATTAATAATTAGCCTGGGTCCTCTTAGGTTGACCCTGAAATTAACCCCAGACTAAAAGAGAATGATGTTTAAGCTGATGCTAAAAAGAATAACAAAATTAACAAAAACATCTGTGGCCTCTACATAGGCCTCAACAATTAGGCTGCGTATCACAAACTTCCCCCACCTCTCAACTGTGTCCCTGTTTAGTTGACTGATCTTTCCCTGGCATACTTTGTGTAGAATGACTATAACTCAAACTAAAAGGGAAGAGGGTACCCTAGGACCACTCTGCCTGTTGTAGTAACCAAGACTCCCATTGCTGCAAATGCTGCAAGTGACGGTCATGCTGCAAGCATAGCTTAGCCGTTAGGGACTCCATCAGTACCACATTTCAAACCCTAGTGATCCAGTCAGAAAGAGTGGGGGTTTCCTATTCAGCCATCTAGAAGTGACACAATTTAGTCCCACTGCTAAAAGCATGAGTACCACTTTTTGAGAGTCTCTCTTTAGGCACACCACCGTAGGGGTCCCCAAAACCCAATCCTCAAAGGTATGGGGAATTGCTACCCCAATATTTGCCTTACTGCATCCTCTAAGTTTTTGCAAAACATGGCAAATTTTGGACATTCCCATAGAATGTGCCAGTGATTACCCACCCCTCCACATTTCCTCCAGCATGAGACATCGCCCCCTGCATAGTGTTGCATGATCAAGGGAACCCTGAAATATCAAATGAGGAGTTTCCAAATAAACATGCCACACAGGGGAGGAGGTCACCTTCCAGCCCATTGTCAGTCTCCAGTTCCAGTCGGACGCTCTGTTAGTGACACCAGCCTCTCTTTCCTAGTGTGTTTTGTGGTACTATATGGATGCTCCCTTCTCCTCTGATAACAGTTTGTATAGATTTGTCACAGGCTTGACTTTGGCAGATATAGTCACCACCCAGTATAAAAATTGCTCCCAATTTATATATGGTCTAGTTAACCTCAGTAAATGATCTGAGAAGTTTATAAAATGTCTGACCTGTATAAATCTAAAGAATTCTCTGTTACCCCAGTTAAACTTATCTTTTGCTCTCTGTAATGTGATACAGTGTTCTCCCTTGCTTAATTGAGTGAACCTGAGGACTCCTCATCTATCCCACCCGGAAAATCCCAAATCCAACATGGGGGAGGGAGAGAAGTTTGCTTCATGTCGAATGAGAGAATGGGCCCACCCCATCCGGAGTATCAATCAGTTTTCTGGCCCTCCACAGGACAAGTAAGTCGTGTTTGACCCATCTATTTGTAATGAGCCGGACATAGTCCAAGGATGGCGGGGCCAATGCCATGGTATAAAGTGGTCTCCCCTCTGGTAATCTGTCCTCCATCTCATACAATCTGGATTCAATCCATTGCTTGGCCCAGGATAAAACGGGGACCATCTGGGCTACTAGGTAGTAAAAATAGAAATTGGGTAAGACCTGCCCTCCCCTCTCCTGTGAAAGGAAAAGAGAACACCTGGCCACTCGAGGTCTCTTGTGCTGCCAAAGAAATCCCTAAGTGTCCCTCAACAACTTGTTCCAAAAAGAGGATGGCAATTTCAGGGGAAGGCTCTGAAACAGAAACAAATATCGGGGGAGAATATTCATTTTCAACACTGAGATTTGGCCTGCCAGAGAGAGGAGAAGGAGGTGCCATCTGGTCAGATCCCTGCACACCTGGTCCCAGAGCCTTCCATAGCTAAGGGCAAACAGTTTTGAAAGATTAGTGGACACATGGATGCCTAAGTATCGAATTTGGCTCTTAGGGGCCCATTGGAAGGGAAAACAAGCTGTGAACCCACAAGGGACTGTACCACTAAGGATCAGGGCCTCAGATTTTGAAAAGTAAATTTTATAGCCTGAGACTTCTCCAAAGGTCTGCAGGGTCTCACAAAGGGCTGGGGTTGATTTTTCTGGAGAGGACAAAAAAAAAAGTCATCTTCATATAAAGAAAGTTTTTGCTCCAGCCCTCCCCCCATGACCCCCGAGATTTCCAAACTCTGCCAGACCTTGGTAGCGAGAGGCTCCAGACAGAGTGTAAAGAGGATCGAAGAGAGAGGGCAGCCCTGTCGTGTGCCTCTAGTTAACAGGAAAAAAGGGTAGCTCACTCCGTTTATGTTAACCAGCGCCTGTGGCCTGGAATATAATTTTGGAAATAGTGTGCAGAAATTTAGGGCCGAAATTCAGTTTTTCCATAGCTACTTTTAGAAAATTTCAATTAACCCTATCAAATGCTTTTTCTGCATCCATGGACATGGCTATTTGGAAATGCTTTTGGTCAGCTAGTGAGGAGATAATATTGAGAAGTCTCCGAATGTTATTGAATAGATACCTCCCTGTAATGATGCCCATCTGGTCTTCATGTACCAGTGAAACAACCTGAGTCTGGAGCCTCCTTGCCAGCTGGCCCGTAAACAGTTTCAAATCAACATTCAAAGGGGAAATGGGCTTGTATGAGTCACATTCCAGCAGGTATTTGCCCTCCTTGTGAATTACCGAGATATGGGCTAAATGCCATGAATCGGGGCAACCCCTTCATCCATAATCTCCTGGCAAACTGACAGCAGAAAAGGCAAGAGAAGGTCTGCAAAAATTTTTAATTCAGGAGGAAATCCATCTGGCCCCGGTGAGTTACAATTTTTTAAGTTAATGATTTGGGCAAGGAGTTCAGGCCTGGAAATGGTCTCATCTAAGTGCTCAAGTGCTGGTTGGGAAAGAGTCCACAATACCAGACCCTCATAGAAGGAAGAAACCTTCTCATCAAAATTTGGGATGTATTCTTGGGAGTATAAATTTCTGTAAAAGTCTGCAAATCTGTTAGTTATTTCCTCTGTGTGGCTAATTGTTTTCCTAGGGTCTAGATGGTCCCTAAGTTTCGGGCTCAACCTGCTTAACTGTTGCTGTCTGAGGGTGGCTGCTAAGACCTTCCCAACCCTATCACACCCCTCATAGTAAGTTCGATGAGCCCTTCTGTAAGAGGTCTCAATATGTGCTGTAAATAACTTCTCCAGGGCAAGGTGTTTCTCAGCTAAGAGCTTCTGAGTCTGTTTGTTCAGCGAAATTTTATGTTGGAACTCTAGGTCTGCCAATTTGCCTTCTAAGTCTATTTTCCTCTGTGCCTTATGTCATTTGTCAGCTGAAGAGAACCCTATAATAGCCCCTCAGAAGACAGCTTTTAAGGTGTCCCATCTGACTGTATGAGATGTTACCCCTGTAAGGTTTTCTCGCTCGTAGGATTGAATTGTGGTGACTACTAGATCCTTAAACTCCTGATTATTGAGAAAGCCCACATTAAGCCTCCAGTGGTAGTTTGAATTTGGGGTGACAGCTTCAGGATTAGCTTGACTGGGGCATGGTCAGAGAGGGTACGGGTCATTATGCAACAGGATGTTACTGTATGCATCCATTCTTCTGGAAGGAAGAGTAGGTCTATTCTAGTGTAGCAATTGTGTCTCTCTGAAAAGTGACAGAAATCTACTGATTTCCCATTCATCCTCCTCCGTACATCCACCAAACCTTGGCTTTGTGATAGATGAAGCAGACAGTGTCCTGCGGACCCCAATTTGGTTTTCAGGGAACCCCCCCCCATTTGTCCAAGGTTGTGGATAAGATAGTATTGCAATCTCCCCCTAAAATGCATAGTTGGTTAGTGATAAGGAGGGTGCTTAAAAATAATTTTTTTAAAAAGGAGGCTGCTTCCTTGTCATCATTTGGTGCACATAGGCAAATGATAGTACAGGGAGTGTCCATCAGCAGTGCCTGTAGTATGACGTACCGTCCCTCGGTCAGTCTGGGTGGCAGTGACCTGAATGGGACATGACTTATGAACAAGGATAGTGGCACCCCTAGATGAGGATGGGCTAAGTATGTGGAGGCATAAACCTGACCCACCCAGCTACAACACAGCTTCTGATGTTCACTGTTGGTAAGATGGGTCTCTTGGAGAAGTGCAATGTGAGTTCCCATCCTGCTTAATTCTCCAAGCACTCTCAATCTCTTAACAGGGTTGTTTAGACCACTGACATTATAGGTTGTAATAATAAAGTCACCCATGGTGAGCATTTAAAAGGGTCCATGGGGACTGTCGGCAGGCCCCCCCCACACAGAGACCAGTTTTCAGAGGATGAGCAGGAGGAGACACGCAGCCCAAATACACAAGCAAAAACTTAAAAAACTACATAACCATTGAAACATTTTAGAAATTACACGGATCAAACTGATCCAACTGATCAATAACAAACTTGGTAAAAAAACTTTCTGCTTCAAAAGTGTCACACAGTTCCCACCACTCAGTGGTTGTAAGGTGCTGGGGGGGGATCTAAGAGCAACTGGCATGGTCACCCAAGTGACATGAAGCAAGCACCAAAGCTTCCCCCATGAGTACAGTGCTGGAATCAAATCACCAGGACGGGATGAGAGACACCACCAAACAAAGAGAAAAGATGGTGGGAGAAGGGAAAAACACTTCATGTCTCTGGGTCTTGCCCCTTAGAATAACTGCACTTCCCATATACTTTAAATTCTTAAAGGTTTTGGGGTGGGGAGGGAAAGGGGAAAATAAGGCTCCCCTTTCCTGAGCCTATGAAAAATATCGCCCTTTGCAGCCCTACTGGACAATGAGGCCTGAGGCCCAGTTACAATCAGAGAGACAAAATGCTCTCAAGCCCTCCTCTCTCCATCCAGCTGGGTCACCAACAATAAATTGGACTATTAGTCCTTGTGAAATTACCAAATGTCCTTTTGATCTGGAATTTAGTCCTTAGGAAAGCTGGTATTTTCCCTTCTACCCTCAGAGGCCTGGATGTCATCTCTGTTCCACTTCCTCACTGCAGCAGCAGCTTGAAGCCTGGGCCACAGTCCAGGGCTGGCATTTGCAAAGGCCATAGGGGACAGTTTATTAGCCAGGAACCATTGCCTGCGGTCAATCTCTTTCATCAGTCTCTGGTCGATGATCTTGGGGAGTTCAAGATGCGGGATGGAGGCAAACAGCCAGTATGTTCTTTAGTGGGTCCAGCTTCTGGGGCTGGCTGGTCTCTATGAAGGGGGTTCCAGCTGTACAGGTAGATTGGTCAATTGTCCCCAACACTTGTTGTCCTCTCTCCTTACAGATAAGTGAATCCTCTTTCATGCCATCTGCACTCCTTTCACAGCCCCCGGGTACTCCCCCCAGCCTATCTTCTAACCAGTAACACCTGTCAACTACAGCAACCATAACAAATCCTGTCCCTCTCTGGTCAGTTGAGACCCCCTCATACCCTTGACCCATTACCTCACTGCATGGCCCCCACTGACACCTCCCAGACCCATTAAACACCCACCCACCCCATATGGACTGTCAACATACTTGTCCTCCACAGGCCTGCACAGCCCCAGACACTAGCCCCCTTCCTTTGTTGCCTGACACTAGTTAAGCATTCTTACACAGCCTCATATACTAGTCTCACCTCCTTCCATGGCCCCCAACACTGCCTGCCCTCCCTCCACATCCCCTACAGCTCCTTCCATAATAATCGTTCCATCCACAACCCAACTCTGAGTCCCCTTACCACCTCCTTCCTCCAGGCCCTGTCACTCCATAGTTCCCCCAACACCCTCACTGTCTCCATAGTCTCCAACCCCCTCTACCACCAGCCCATGCTTTGCCACCAATGTTACTGACCGAGAGAGGTTTGAGCAGGGAGTCTGGTCTGGGAGCTTGAAGGGGAATGCAGTGGTGTGAAGGGTAGTCAGCCAGGGGGAAGGGTTCCAGTTAGAGTGGTCAGCTAAGGGAAGGTGAACTTGGGGCAGGTCAAGTTGCAGGGAGTTTTGGGGAGTGTAGGGTGGTTGAGGTGTAGGGTGTTGATTCAGTTACAGGGAGGGTGGTTAGGATGCTACTCCAGGTGCTGACAGTTGGCTAAGACAGGGAGGGCAGCATTGTGTGTGGGGGGGGTAGACCATGCAGAGGGAAAAAGAACTCACTAAAACCCATTGGCTGTTGCCCTGACAACCATCATGAAAACAATGTCATCATTCCTGTGCTATGCTCTTGACCCAGATCTCCCCTCTGTGATGGCACATTTAGTCAGTCAGTGTTGTCCTGGTAACACTGTGACTTTTTTTTACAGCTCAAGACTGGCATCTAAGCCATTAACCCCACACATTCACACTAAACTGACATGATTTTTTTTTTATTTTCCTAGTCAGACAAACTTGCTGGCTAGCCAATACCAACATTAGCATGATGTCAGAATCTAACATATTGTTTTGCAACTGTGCAGATGTTCTTGATGTGCTGTACAGCTCTGCAGAAACACATATGTCTTTGAATGTCTGCAAGCAGAACTGGAACATAAACTGACTGTAGATGGACTGATGACCAGATGGTGGAAGGACTGTTTGAATATAAAATCAGGTACAATTAATTAAAAAAAATGTAAACAGCTGGTTTGAAGAGTTTTTTATTCACATTACTAAAAAAAATAATGTACTCACAGGGGTTGGAAATATGTTAATCACACCCTTGGGGCATGGCACTCGGCTTCGCCTTATGCCATATTACCTCACAAGGATGTGATTTATGTATGGTCAATGCAACCCCTGGTCATTCCTTATTGCTTAAATATTTCAGACCTGCCACAGAAGCTTCTTGTTCAGCTGTGACCATATTTAATTTCCCAAGACTCTATTCAATTATGAAAACTTGTGCAGGAAAAGCAGGACTTCGCTGAAAAAAGAGATCCTTCATTTTTGACAATCCTAGGTAAGTAAAAGGGTAAAAAGCCCAGTCCTCTAAGATACACCTTTGTGTAATTGTTTTTATGACACTCTTTATTTGTATAAATAATTTGTAACATCTTGCAAAACTGACAGATTGCACTTGCATGTTGTTTTAAAAATCTACTTAGCAAAGGCTTAATTTCCCATGACTCCTTTGTTCTTTAGCAGGATGCGATACTGTCAGAGGGAGGCATTTCCAAGTTTGAAAACAGTCTTGGCAGTTGCAGCTTGTTTGCGAGACCAGAGAGAAAATAGATGCAGAGACGTTTCAGGCATTTGTTTTCTACAATTTTGTAAAAAGTTTAACTCAGAAAGGTGTTTCTTAATTTAGAATATTTCTCAAGAATCTCTTAGTGCAGTTTTGCAAAGTTTCTGACTGCTGTGCTGGGTCAGATTGCAATTGAAATTCTTGACTTGCTGCATATGTTTAATTACATACTGCATATGTTTATGTAACCCCTAGGTGGCACTATCCCTTGGGCTACTACCCCTGCCTGCTTGGCTAGTAACAGGTTAAGGGGCCTAGGTTCAGTGACGGGTGCCTCCACCCAAAGGTCTGGGTTGGTACTAGTCTGAATAACCAGGCCACAGCCCTCTGAGATACTGTGACCCCCCTTTTTCCTACTAGTGGCCCACACAGTACACAAAGTATACCTTCCCAATACCCTTGACCAGTCTGGCACATGCACATATGCTGAGCACTTGCCCCCAAGACTGGTTCCTTCAGCTTGGCTCTGGGGACCCCCTGTAAAACAAGGTGGTGCAATACCAAAGAAATAATGCAATACCTTCAACATAAACTGACACCACTGTCAATGTAAATTGCAGAAAAAAGTAGATCTGATTTATTCAGGGGGACTTTAACAAGGATGGGGCAATCAGGTTAATTGGCTTAATCACACTGCTATGCATGCAATCAGAGTGCCAATTAGTCACAATCTCTGGGTACCCAGGATGGAAAAAAAGGCTAGCCAGGGCCATTGCCCAGGGTAGGCCAGCATTGTAGCTGGTTGAGGCCCTGTGGAAAAAGAAACAACATGCACACCCCCCAATTGTAATCTGGAGCCGGAGGGCTCAGCTCGTGGAAACAACACAATACCCAGTGCTGAAGACAAGATGGATGATAGTTGTTCTGGATTGCCAGAAGGAGCAGGATAGGGAGACAAGACCCTCATGGCAGGGCCTAACAGTATGTGAAGGCAAGCAGAGTCAGTCCAATGCAGCTGGGGACAGCTTCCAGCCTTCCACACACAGCTCAGTTTGGGGAAGGGAACCAGGCAGTGACCCCCCTCCAGTTCACAGCACATTTATATGTAAAGAAAGTTTACTGTATCAGACAGGCGACTCCTCGGTCCCGATCGCAAAATCACTGCTAAACCCGGGAGCCCTACAGTAGCTAAAGCTCCTGACAGGCCAATCACTTTTAGCAAAATCTTTGGTCTTCTTCAGGTGAACCTGGTATTCTTCCCACAGCTTACTTCGCAGCACACTAAATGGATCACTGTCTGACTATCTCTCCTTAGGACGGCAACAGGTCGAGTTTCTGGCCTTCCACGGTTCTCCTGCTCGAACTACTGTGCAACAAGGCCGCTCGATTATTCGAGCTCTTCCCTCTTCAACTTTCAACTCAAATCTGGCTCACCAACAGACAACTCAGGGGATTTCCCTGAGATCCACAAGGTTCAGTTGGGCAGTTTAGCTGTCAATTACAGTAAGAGCTCCCCCTCCTGTTGCAAAAAGGTGCCAACAGTCTGAAACTACAAATCCCAACTGATAATCTATATAGTTACATTTCAGTAGGCTCCATTTTAGAGTCCCCACTACTGACTGGTACAATTCAGCAGTTCAGGACCAAAATGGTGGAAGTAGTATTGGTGCATACTAAGTGACAAAATGATTGATGGGGTTTTAATGACCCCCCCCAGGATATGACGTAGCCCCCATCCCACGTCACGTCCGCTTCCGGCGGCGCAGGATATGATGTAGCCCCACCCCCTACACCACATCCACTTCTGGCAGCACAGGAAATTATGTAGCGCCACCCCGTGTGCCAATGATGCAGTTCTGACTGCACTGGATGTTACTTAGTGTTCCCACCCCAGATATAAAGCACCCCCTTTTCTGGCACGGGGCTATGACGCACTTATGGGTTGGGCAAATCTGGGCTTGATCAGGCTTGTCAGGGCATGTCAGAGGGTCCAAACCAGACTTGATGTTGATAAAGCCACACACTATTGAGTATCCATAGTCTGCCTGCACCATGTTTTGCTCATGTTTGTGTAGAGTTCCTGAGGAGAGCAGCATTGAGGATAACAATGATTCAGCAACTGGATGTGTTATGATGGATGAACCTAGCCGATGTTATCCTACACCTTCTGCTAGTGTCACACCAGAGGAGCTCAATTTGGTGGATTCTGGTATGCCCGATTTAATAGAACAATTCATGAACCTCCATTTGCAAGATACTCGTGAGCTTGTTAATACAGAAGAGCAGCGGGGAGAGCCAGATGTGCTGGACACTGAGAAATGCTCTGACGAAAAGTCTGCTGTGACTGGGACTGCGAGTTATGAACCACCTGAAAAGTCTATCATGTTGGGCCTGGTTAAGGGCATTTTAATACAACTACTGCAAGACTTCATGGCACAGGACTTGAAGATAAAGTGTGAGGGCTGTGCAATTGACCACCCATCACAGCTAAGACATAGCTGTATATACAGACCTGAGGAGGGGTACTGGGAGCTTGTTTTTTCCTGAACTCTGTGAGAGATTGCGCCCTCGGCGGATCAAGCTACTAGTGGAATCTACAGCATGGAAGCTTGGGTGCACAGCATCCTATTTTGATACAGTACAAGCTGTTAATGATGTGTTGACAGAATTTAAAGCGTTGCCTAGTATTGCTAAAGGCCTTGACGAACTGTATGACCAGTTGAGTATAACACTATAGAAAGCTGTTGAAGAAGCTGTTTCTTCAGGAAGTCGTAAAAAAATATTTTAAAAGCCCTCTGCAAAAAGGAAGCCCTGTGCCCTATTACATGTACTTGTATGATATTGGAAGTTCTGATGAGGAACACATGGCCACGTGGTGAGAGCCATTAAGATGGGTAACCTGTGGGGAAACCACCAAAGAAACTTTGAAAAGCAGAAAATGAAAGATATTTTACAGACATTGATAACCATACAAATCCCAGACTATGCTACTCACCACCAATGCAGTCCCATAAATGGTGATAAACTTCAGTTTATCCAGATTTTAATGAATGACATTAAAAAAGACTCACATTGGTGTGAAATAATGAAAATGACTGTGTGTATAAACAATAATGTTTTAGAAACTGTTCAAAATGTGCTACCACTAATATTTGAAAAACAGGAGTCTGTTTCTCACGGTCGTGTATTGGTTGCTATGGTCTACAGTGTTGAGATCTGCTGTTCTTTTTTAAAATGTCAAAGACAGCAAGATGTTAGAGATGTGATTGAATTCACATCAGATTTTCTTGTAACGCAGCAAAACAAGGCCTGCCTTTTCCTGTTGTGATGTTTTATACTAGCATGTAGTGTAATTTTAGCACAGCTGCTATCGCGTGTTTTGTGTTATATAATGTATGTGTACAATGTGTGTGCTTTCATAATAAAAAAATATTAAGACTGGAAAAAACACATGTGTCTTATTTGTGCTGTTTAAGAAAAATCATGGCTAAGAAATCCTTGAAAAAAATTTACTATGATCCTGTTTTGCCAGGTAGCTTAGGAGGTGTTCAAAGACTACATGACGCTGCAAAACAAGAGAAAAGGCTTACCCGCACACAAGTAACACAGTGGTTGTCATTACAAGATGCCTACACTATGCACAAGCCTGCAAGAAACGATTTCTTAGAAACAGGGTAGTTGTTAACAACATTGATGCACAATGGCAATCCGATTTGGTGGAGATGAGTAGCCTTTCCAAGGAAAATGACGGATTCAGGTTTATTCTGACAGTTATTGATGTTCTGTCAAAATATGCATGGACTAAAGTGTTAAAAAATAAATCGGGAACAGAGGTGACAGAGGCTTTCAAAATGATACTACAAGAGGGCATCAAGCCTGAAAAATTACAAACAGATGAAGGGACTGAATTTCTTAATGCTAAATTTCAATTATTTTTAAAATCACAAAGTATACACCATTTTACAACATCAAATGATGTTAAGGCATGCATTGTAGAAAGATTTAACCGCACATTGAAAACAAAAATGTGGAGATATTTTACAGCATTTAATACATATAGGTACATAGATGTCCTTCAATCTTTAACAAGGTCCTACAATTATAGTTATCACCGGTCCATCAAAATGAGGCCTGTCGATGTGACAAATGACAATTCTTTAATTACCTGGAAAAATCTATATAAAGATCTTGCACCAAAAGTGAAAAGACCTTTCAAATTTCATGTGGGTGATCACGTGTGTGTTTCTAGAGTTAAAAAAAATTTGAAAAAGGCTATGAACAAAACTTTACCAGTGAGATATTCATTATTTCTGAATGTATACCTAAGCCTATACCAGTGTACAAATTAAAAGATTATGATGGTGATGAAATAAGAGGTACATTTTATGATCAAGAATTGATAAAAGTCACGACACAACAAACCGTGTATACAGGGTGGAGAAAATAGTCTCACAGAAAACACAAGGCAAGAAACAATTTGTTTTAGTGAAATGGCTCAGCTGGCCATCAAAATTTAACAGTTGGATAGAATCCAAACAGCTGAGAGATTTTAAATTATAAAGATGAATTCATGTTTTACATGATGGCAGTTGCGTGAAGGCGTTAGTGGTAAAACAATGTCTGAGAATGGTTTTTATGTTACATTGACCAGCAATGCCTCTTTTGAAATGTTTCCCAACAACACAATATTGGATTATACTGTGAAACTAGCAAAACCTATCAGTTTAGTGGGTTTATGGGAAGTTGGTCTGTCATAAATACAGTACTCAAGGACATGGGACAATATTACATCACATGATGGGAAATTTTATGCTGGTGAAATTTCTAGGCCAATATTAACATTATCGATCCCCAGAGGTTATTGTCAAAATGTTGAAGATGTCACAGCAGCCATCACTGAGACACTGGAAAGTGCAAAGCTAGAATTGTGACTAGAATATGACAGTCAGGCCCGGAAAATAAAATTCCACAACATTAGTGGTTAATCTTTTATAGCTCACAATAAGCTTGCTTGTATTTTGGGGGTACCACCTGGCATCCCACAAGTGCAGTCAAGCATTGTACCATATTATGCAGACATCAATGGTGGCTTTTATACACTGTTTGTATATTCCGATATTGTTGAGCACCAAAGAGTCAGAGACAGCCATGTCCCACTACTTCGTTGTGTGGAAATATCTGGTAAGAATAATGACATCATAACCATCCGCTATGATAAGCCAGATTATATACCAATCAGCAAACATCAGTTTGACACTATAACTACTGTTAATAAAGAATGATCAAGACAAAAATGTGTTATTCTTGTTTGGCAAAGTGATCGTGAAGCTTCATTTTCGCCCTGTTAAAGGAGCCTTCTGAATGCCTACAATGTCACAGAGGTTGTACAGCGACCCTAGCCTTTATGTGGCCTATTACAAAACACAGGCTGGTCATGGCTTGTCTGGTTTTCATGGAGTCCCTGTTATGTATGGTGCAGGCATAGGTGGTATATTTAGAGGCTTATTTAGAAAAGCTGTTCCACTATTACAAAAAGGTTTCCAGATAGTGAAGCCCCACCTTAAATCAGCAGCTAAAAATATTGTAAAAGATGTAGTGGAGAATGTTGTGAGTTCCTTTACAACACATGATCCAGAGAAGCCACAAGATGGGTCAGGAATGGTTGCTTACAAGAGAACCAATAAGAAAAGGAGAAAAGCCCTCCCAGGTATCCGTGAAAGCACTATTAAAAGGCTGCATGTTCAAAAGAAAAGAACAGTTGTGAAACGTAAGCGCAAGGAGGGAAAACAGCGTAAAAGCAACAGACAAAGGACTTATTTTAAATCATGTCTCTGGCACACTGCATGTCTCAAGAATGTGGAAAATCAGAACTAGACCTCTTCATGTTACCACTGACCCAAACCAGTATAGAGAAAAACCTTTATGTCGAAATCCCACCCTTGTCAGCCTTAAGTGATAGTGCCCCTCTGGAGTTTTATGTGGCGGGTAATGGTGAAGACTACGTTGACTTAAACAATACCTTGTTATACCTTTTGTGCAAGATCACTAAGGCTGATGGTAGTGACATTGATGATCAGGCTAGAGTGAGCCTAATTAACTACCCTTTAGCAACAATCTTTAGCCAGGTGGATATAGTGGTGGGTGATCGTCTAATTAGCCAAAGTAATAACAGTTACCCCTACAGAGCAGTTATTGAATCACTGCTTAATTACAGCGAAGACACCCTGTCTACACAATTTTCATCTGGATTATTTTATAAAGATACACCAGGGCAGCATGAAAATACAGCTCTTAATGGGCCCAACAAGGGTTTTAAAAAGCGAGCAGCCTTTACAGCAGTCAGTCGCATGGTAGAACTGGCTGGACCGATTCACGCAGACCTTTTTTTCCAGGAAAAATTGCTCTTGAATGAGTGGATGTTAAAATTAAACTTGTTCGTAACAAGAATTAATTTTGTTTAATAAGCGGTGATGCAAATGAAGAATATAAATTACAAATAAAGGCGGCATCTCTATATGTAAAAAGGGTAAAAATGTCACCAGCTGTACGTATCGGCCATGCTCAGGCTTTACAGTCTGCTAATGCAAAGTACCCTATTGATCGTGTTAGCATGAAAGTGTTCAGTATATCAGGTGGGAGCCGTGTATGTAACCAAGATAATCTGTTTCTGGGTCAGATACCTAAATTATTGGTGATGGGATTTGTTGATAATGATGCTTTCAGTGGTGTGTATAATAAAAAACCCATTCAATTTTAAGCATTTTAACATTAACTTTATAGCCCTCTATGTGGATGGTGAACAAGTCCCTGCTAAACCACTGCAGCCTAACTTTACAAGTGGTAATGCTGTCAGAGAATATATCAACCTGATCCATGCAAGTGGAAAACATATGAAAGACAGCCCCCTGCTGATAGACCGTGTAGGTTTTTGTCAGGGGTACACACTTTTTTGCTTTTGATCTAAGTCCTGACCAAGACTGTAGTGACCATTATTCGCTAATCCGCTCAGGCAACCTGAGAGCTGAAATACGGTTTGCTGACCCACTACCAGCTACTGTGAATATGATGGTGTATGCTGTTTTTGATAATGTTGTGGAGATTAATCAAAGACGAAACGTTGTGTTTGACTTTAATTAAACATGAATACTCAACAACTGGACACATTTCTCCACAACAACTCTTCCACCAGAAATAGTTTTTGGGGGTCTTTGCAAGTGATCAACTACCTTCAGAGAGACTTACATGCATGCCAGCCTCTTTAGTTGTGAATACGCAGCCCCAGTCTATGCCTGGTGAACATTGGTTAGCTATTTATTTACCTGACCACACCACTGGTGAATTTTTTGACTCTTATGGATTTCCTCCAGACTTTACATTTTTTCCACCATCAGTTGTTACGTTTTTCAGGAAAAATGTGAGAGAAACACTGGTTTAATTCTAAACAGGTTCAAGATGTAACATCTATGACCTGCAGACACCATTGCATATTTTTCTTACATCATAGATGCAAAGGTGTTTCCTTTAATGATGTGATTAGTCTGTATTCTGATAATTTAATAATGAATGATCGGAACATTTATAAATTTGTCAAGCAATGTAGAATTGTTAGAAGGCTGAAGCCTTCTTTTTCTTTAAGTCCACAGACAGTAATTTCATGTTATGATTATAACCAGCGATATTACTGTAGATAGATCCACAAGCAATGCATGCTGTATTTTCTAGACAGCATTGTAGTTTGTTTTTATAGTGTATAATTAATAAAGGTTCTGTTGTGATGAGACAATAAACACAACCATTTGTGAATTGCATCAGAGTGTTTGTTTATTTTTACAATATGATAAAATAAAAGACAGCACATAGTTTAATTAATAAAATGTACAAAATCACACAATTAGGAGAACTGTGTAGGACATGGCATAGGTGTTAAAACATTAACCATTGTGGTTTCTTAAAAGGGGTTTTTCTTATCCTTGTCACTGGTGACGCTGTGTGGGATTCAGATGCTGTCATTGCAGAAGTATCTGTCAGAACCTCTGACAGCTGTTTTTTAGAACTCTGAATCAAATATCTGTTTTGTATGTTGGGTACCACTGATTCAGGAGCATTAATTTCTGCTAAAGCATTGATAAATTTATCCCACCCCCTAGGTTTTTTAGCATTAGTCATATATCTTTGTGAAGTAACAGCTCTGACTAAATCATATATGTGAGACCCTTTAATAGGTACACCATGATATATAAATTCACCAAGATCATTCCAATCTGTAACACCAGACCTTTTAGTTTGTTTAACAACATTTCAGTGTTTTTCGGGCATGCACAGAAACACCTTGTAATATGTCACTGTATATGTTATCAGTGCCAGGTAGCAGTGTGTTGTCATCTTGTGGCTGCATTAGCGCATGTGGTGTCAAAGATAATGACAAGTTTGCAACATCTGTTTCACCCTGGCGTACAACTGTGAGACAGCGTTGTAGCACATTCCCATATACTTTAGCCTTCTCATATTCAGAGAGGTCAGTCCTTTGAAGAACAGCCTGCATCTCAGCATCCAGCTGGCGTTCCACACTCTTTCTTGGTAGTTCTTCAGGCTGTGGCTGACCTCTTAGCATGTCCAGCTGATGTTTAGGTACCAAATACATTTTTTGTGCATAAGCCATGCCTGACTCATCTGCTTGATAGAAGGCTGGTTAAAAATGGTATAGCCACACTGAGCAAGGTGCCTATAAAACCCCCAGACTGTGTTACAAGATGCTTCTTATGTTTAACAGACAGTTTTTATTACTTAATTTTTTAACAATGTTGCGTCTCCTCTTTAGCTTCCTAATCTGATGAGTTGTGAGAGGTATATTCCCTTTAATAGCGTTGAGTGCCACCTCTGCAATTGCAGCTATTAAATCATCAGAGGCTGAACAGAGAATAGCTTTTCACTGTCGTGGTGGCCCCTTCACCAGCAGCTTAAGCACTGCAAGGTTTCTTTTCAGACGTGCTGACATGTCCCAGGGCTATGACTATCTGGCTACAATGAACAAATGAGGCAGTTCTTATTTTTGTGGTGCATTCTGTTTCATTATGTATGCAACAGGTAAAGCAGGTGGAAACAAACCAGACCTTAAGCGGTATGTTTCTGGTGTAGTGGGTTTTAAATCCACCAGAAGATAACCATAGGCCTCACGAGTAGCATCTTCAAAGACCTCTTCAAAAAATCTGGCCCTTCCAGGATACATCTGGCAGGCCAGTGTACTGACCTGCAGCTTATCTCTGGGATTTTTAAATAAAACTATATAATTAGCATTTAAATTTATGCTCCTGCTTTTTTTACCCTGGACAAACAAATTTTGTGTGACATACAGGATACTAACATTTCTGTGGTGGCAGTACTGTGTGAAACATTTCTGAATTTCACAGTTTTCAGATGCTGTTTCCATTAAGTCATCTACAATTAAAAGATTTACTTTTGAGGTGGTAATAGTTCATCATCTTGTAGAGTGCTAGGAATACCTTCTATAAATCTCAGCTGAGGAAATTTACTACGCAATTCTGTATACAAAGGTTGCCAACAGCTATAACACCAGATAATATTTTCTGGAAATCTTGTTAAAGCACTGAGACCAACTTCCAGCATGCTTTTAATAAAATAATTTTTCCCACAGTTTGATGGTCCAGCCAAAATACAGGAAAAAGGGTGCTGCAAACATATATCCATACCCATACTCATATCAGAAGCCATAAGGCAATGTTTTAAACTCCTCAGTCAAAACCCTTTTGTTGTAGACAACCCTGAAGGTTTTCTTTTCTGGCCTGTTTTCAATAGTGATGCTCTTTTTGTTTCTCACAATCTTTTTCAGTCCAATTGTAACTGATTGTACCCCAACACCTTCTTCTGCACCACCGTCCTTGACAAAATGCTGTACTAGTGATTTGAGACAGCTGTAGTTAACCTTTTCACTAGTAGTCATGTTTAGTGTTATGCCTTTTGCCTTCATGCAAATTTTACCATTGGTCAGTTTGTAGCCATAGGTTTTAGGACCACCAGACACAAACTGCACAATGTGTTCACCATGTGGTAATTCACTGGTCAGATCACCCAAATAGTCGCCCAGTGGTGGATCCCAGTCACCGGGTCTGCTGACAAATACGACCGAGTCTGTATCATGGTATAAACAGCAGTCCTGCAGGCTTTCAAGTAAACTGTACAATTTAAGTCGAGCATAAGCGGTGGTAAAGGCAGCAATAACAACATTAATGTTGGTAGCGTTTGCATAGTGGTTTTCAGTGTATTTCCATTGTACTGAGGCTGTATCATCATTGATGAAATACAGACTAGATACATGGAAGCGATCCATGAAAAGGTACTGAAAGAGTTCTTCAGCATCCTTGACAAGAGCTGTGTTCATCAAGTTAGGTCGCTGGCCAAATTTTCCCCACAAAGAATTCAAAAACAGCTTTGAAATCTGTCTTTGTGCTGGATTATTTGCTATATTTTCTGCTTCTAAAACAACACCTTCCTTAGCATAGTACTGCCTGAGGTATGCTTTACATTAAACATCAGATGTACACCAGTTTGGATACCCTGAAGCTTCCTGTTTCCCCTTTAGGTGTAATTTAATATAGTCTGTAAAAAGACTGTCTGACCTGTCTTGGTAGTGCCAGACTTCATACACCTTGGCCACCTTATAACCTTTCTCTAAAGCCAGCTTTAGCTCTTCAGTACACCATGTGCCCTCCAGAGATCGTTGTTCATCTAAATGGATACATGGTTGTGACTGCTGAACTGTCTCAGCACATGAGCGACACAGTGTGAACACTAACTTTCCACCTATCCTGCTGGGCAGAACAGGCAAAAAGAGACCGTGGGGCAGATACACTTTAGCTTTTATAATCCCAAAATATTGTCTGAGATCCTTGAAATTGTCATACATAACCACTGGGTGCCCTATGGGGTATGTCTTGGTCTTGTTCACATAGGGATACAAACTGGTAAATTCATAATAATGGATTTTCTCACCAGGCTGTGCACTGTAATATAAACGCAGAGCATTTGTACGCCCTCCATAAAGTGATTCACGGGGATCCATGGGCTCAGGAAAATCAGCTACTTTCAAAAAGGCCTGCAACTGAGGATTCTCACACACCAGCTGTTTCCATTCATGCTCCCACATAACCCTTACATTCATACCCTTTTCATGCCTGAGGAAGTTTAATTTCTTGATAGTCATGTAATATAGGTGTTTGTAGGTTGTGCCAAGCATTGGGTTAAGCAAATCTTCAAAGAAACACTCCCTGCAGCCGTGATAAAAGCAACCTAAAAACTCAAATGCTGTAGGGACACCATCTATTACAACATAACCTCATCAAGAAAGTAATTACCACCTGCACTTCGCCACCATTCAAAGCATGCTGTATGGAAATATTTTCTTGTTTACTTATGTACATAAGCCACTGTATGGCAGGTTGTGGAGTAACCCTTGCACTGGCGGTGATAGTTGTCAGAGGGTATAATCCCTATGGTGTCTGGCTCTAAAAATTTAAATAGATACATGGCCATGCATACTGATGCTATAGTGATGTACTGAAAGGGGTCAATTTGCCCCCTCACATCTGCAATGTCTTGAAACATTTCCTCTACACTATCTTGAAACATTTCACATGCCTGTTTTAGAATCTCTACATCTGACTTGCAGTAGCGGTGTAATTCCTTTTTAAAATGAAATATATCTTTTTTATGCAATTCATGCCACTCCAGAAACTGTTTTTTTTTTTCATCTGCCACCATGTAATCTATACCATAATCTTTGGGGTCAGGCATAGGCCCTACATAATTTTGATTTTCTGGTTTGTTAAAAAAGTGTGGAAAGAACCCCTTTACTCCTTCAAAGCCCATCGCATGTGGCATAGCAGCTAGTCTCATAGGTAGGAAATTTAAACTGTCAATAAAACGGATTTTTAGCCGTGTTACAGTTACAGACATCAGTTTACTTCCCTGAGTCAATAACTCCACTTCCATTTTCTCTTTTACAAGCTGGTTTAAGATGAAGTGACTGACATACCCTTTGTATTATGAGCTATAAAAGTGTACCCCTTAAACCCTTTTTGAATAAACTTTTTTACAAACTGTGCAACACAGTCACTACCTTCAAATTCCCACCTGTGACCTCTTTCAATGGCGTAGATATAATTAGGAATATGTCTACAGTCACCAGCACTGACATCTTGCATGCATTCAAAATCATAAAATATATAGCTGCTTGAACATGGCGGTGTCTTTAATGGCTGAATATAGCATAAGTGGGGTTCAAAAGGGTGTACATCTGTAAGACAGTTATGACACTTTGGCTGAAAACAAATATGCACACCCTCCTTAGGTTTTCCACATGATTTGCATACTTTAGTTAAATGACAATTGGGGAATGTCAATTTATGCTGCCTGTAACAGTCTGTGGAGTTACAGTGTTTATTGCTATCAGGGCACTGTACCACCTCACTTTGCACTTCACTGCAGCCAAAGGATCTGCATGCATGGCACATGTTAGGACACGTGTGTGAACCTTTGTGTGCAAAAAGGGCATGGCAATGCTCACACACATTTCTGGCACCAAAAAAGCCTTTAAGATTTTTAATACCATAATAATGGTTTTCGTGTAAAAGCATAAAAACTGTATTAGCCCGTTTATTAGGAGAACTCACAAACTTCTGCCATGCCCCAGCTTTGTTCATAAAGTAAACAAGGATGGTCACATTTAGCTCTGTCTCAAATAGGTGTATGTGACTCAAATCTACAAGTGTGTGTTCTGACAAGCCTACCCTGTTGTGTAAATCTTTAGCTTTTGCTAATATCTGAACATCAACTAGTTGCTTGTGTAGCAAAGCAATTAAACTAGCAGCAAAGCATGATGTGTTGCTTTGATTTACAATATTAACTAGGTGTCTTGCTTTTGCTTTACAATGTGGCTAGATAAGATGCTTCTGACATCCCTGGAAATGCCCTCACGAACATTTTGCACAATTGTCACAACCAGCATTAATGTCTCATTAGCACACACCTCCATCTTGCTGTTTAATAAATTGGAAATATGTTCTAAAAATTCATCTGCATTTAATGCATTGGGGTTCCGACGTAATGAGTACACAGGGTCATTTAAGCTATCACAACTGAGGTGTAGCTGTACAAAATCATTATTACCCAAAGTGGGCCTTATTCTGTCCAACAACTGTTGCACAGCTGTGTGGATTGCAGATTAGTATTGGTCAATGGACGTTATTTGGTCTAGGTTAGCGAAGCAAAACTGCTGTCGAAACTCGGTACCATTAAAATTATTTCTGGGTACTTCATATTCATTTATTAATTCTAAATACAGAGGTTCTGATACAGCATCTTCCCTCTCCTGTGGGCCCTCCTGACTACACATGTCTTCTTCATGGTCTGTGGTACCACCGCACCCTATCTGCATGTGTTCAGGTGTGTTGCTTTGAGAAGGCCCCATACATACCTCACAACTGGACAGTTCCATACAAATATCAGAATTATCACTCTGTGCACATTCACAATTTTCACTCATACAGCACGCTGTTTCACAACCCCTATTTTCTTGGCCCACAGGAGACTGCTGGCTTGATAAACACACAGAGCAAGCACACAAACAATCAGAAACACAACTGTCAGAATTATGAATTGTGTTGTTTTGAGAAGGCATCATACATACCTCGCTGTCTGTCAGACCCCTACAAATATCAGCATTATCACTCTGTGCACATTCACAGTTTTCACTCATACAACACGTTGTTCCACAGTCACTATTTTCTTGGCACTCAGGAGACTGCTGGCTTGATAAACACATGAGATAATCATTCAAACAAGCACAAACACAACATGATGTGTAAGACCCCGGTTCCCCATGATTATGTTGTTGTGGCTTGTGTCTGTGCCAAGGACTCTGCTGTTTTTTCATTCTGCTACAGTCAACCAATATTTTTTTAGACCTTCGAATTCTACTACTAATATACTGGCTTACTATATTACGCCTAGTGTTTCTGATGACCCGCCCTTGTTGAATAATTCTATTAATAATTTTATTACACTCATTTTGAATAGTACACATTTTTACAACTCCTACAGCTAATTTTTGAATTAGTTTCCTAGTACCCACCATTTTTGGTATACCAGTCACAGCTAACAGAATTATTTAAAATTGACTTTATGACTACGATTTTGCAAGGCTAACCACCTTAATTGTGTTATTAGAAATTCCAAATATTAGATTGCAACCAGCGGGTATCTGCATATGTGAAGAGTCTGTCACAGGTATGCCAAAAGGTTCTAAATTGTAACTATATGTATACACAAGTGTACCACTAGTTGGGCCTTTAACATGTGGTGACACTTGTTCAGGTATCAGTGTTCCAGGCGTAATTATAGGGTCAGCCTTACTTACACACACAGCTGCTAATTTAATGCACGGCTGCTCTGCAGTTATACTATCAGTGGCACAGTCTAATGTAACAGGTGTTTGTGTTTGTTTATTATTATGTTTGCAGCACCTCTTACCCCCAATCCCTGTATGACAGCGGTGTTCACGTTTTGCACTTTTGTTGGTAAAAGGTGTATGGCCAGCTCTTAAAGACAAGCAAGAGGGGCCTGAAGAAAGTTTCAGAATGTCATTATGCTTTTGGGCTGCTGCCGAGGTTGCAGGAACTGTGTGTGAGGATGGTCCAGCCTTGTTAATAGGGTGCTTTTTCTGTCTGGATAGCCTTGTATATGCGTGATGCCTTCTTGCAGACTTTTGAAATACAGCTTCTATATGATTAAATTCGGTATCACCTATTAACAAAAAATTAGAGAACATAAATATATCAGCACTGTACACCATATTGACTACATCCTGTATTCAAACATGCAATATACCAACATATTAAATAGTTTGCTATGAGTCACACATAATTAAAACTATAAAATCAGAAAAACTATGTGATTTAAAAACATAGCCATGCCCAAAACTTCTTAACAAATATTGTACAAACACATGGCAATATATTACAATTTTTGTTACAAGAAAGAATGCTAAATTTATAAAAAATAAAATATTTGCAAATACCACCACAGCAGCCCCTTATCCATCTGCAGCACTGTAAAATAAGTCATTAGTTTTCAGTTCATGCCCAACACTATTAAAACTTTAACACATACCCTCTGTTTTGTCTTCAATAATTGATGTTGTTTTATTTTCAGATGTGGACTCTGGCTGACCTGTTTCTGTTAAAATCAATGCAGTATATATGTCATCACTAAACAGATAGGGTTTTCCAAGCATACTGGGTGTAGTCAAACAGCTATTACTTCTCTACACTTTAAAAACAGTATTTAGCTAGTTTTAAACTTCAGCAGTTTTTTTCATCTATCTACAAAGTGTAGGGGTCAATAAATCCATTTGCTAGAGGGTTTAGAACCATGTGTAGACATTAATTGAAACAAATTACCAAAATGTATATTAACAAACCTTTATATTATTGCTAACCTCGCAGTTGTCAATTAATTAAACTAAGGCTCACAGTGCAGCAATGTGGCTACAACACTATCAAATAAATTAGTTACTATACAATACACCATAATGTAAGCAACACAGGCAGAAAATCCACTTATGCATATGTTCTCGTGCAACACAGTTATAACAGAGCAGGGCAGAGGGGGTTTTATGATCTTGTCTGGACTTGTCCACATAATTAAGACATTGGTACATTTAATTGGACATACCGTATGATGTGATGTGTGTACCTGCAGAAGAGTTGCTTTGTATACACAGGGCCGCAAACCTGAATTAGGAAAACTTAGTTATGGTCTTATAAGAATGATTTTAAGCAATCAAAATATTACAAACAATTAAAAAGAGCACTCACCAACAGCTCCTTGTGGGTCTTCTGAGTCTAGAACAAGATCATGAAAGCCAATCTGAGAAAACTGTTTTGCAAAATAATTTGCCATTTTAATGTCAAGATAACAACAATAGTTTACAGGCTACAACTTTTCAAAAGCTTACCAAAGGTTGCTTCAGAGTGGCAGAGACTCAAGCAGTCTAAAGCAACTCCTTTTATATTGTCCAAGGTGCTGTGACACGCCCCAAGCATTGTAACAAAGACACGTGAAAAGTTAAAAAATAAGTATCCAACTATTAAGCTGTAAATAAATAGCATTTTTCATACACTTTCCCAGGCATATCAATCAGCTATAGCATTTTAAAGTTAAAAAGGTATTTTGTTTTTAGGGTGGTGCCTTCTGTGACTACCCATTTTAGAAGAATAGTAAAAGACAAAAGTTAAAGATTAGGTATCTAGCTATTGAACTGTAAGTAAATAGCATTTTCCTAAATGTTCCCAAGCTTGTTGACCATTATCTTTTAAGGTCACACTCAGACCACTGTGGCCATTGCACAGAGGCTGCACATATACCATCATCATAAATTTCTGCTCTGAGAAAAGGTCAAGGTCTTTTGTTTTTGGGGTGGTACCTTCTGTGACTGCCCATTTTAGAAGAATGGTAAAAGGTAAAAGTTAAAAATTAGGTATCTAGCTATGGAACTGTAAGTAAATAGCATTTTCCTAAACTTTCCCAAGTTTGTTGACCATTATCTTTTAAGGTCAAACTCAGACCACTGTGGCCATTGCACAGAGACTGCACATATACCATCAACATAAATTTATGCTCGGAGCCTGAAACACACACACATTTGCAAACCAGCTTCCAGCCCAGCAGCTTCTGTTCATTTCGGGTAACACTAAAAACATTTTGTAGAGTTTTAGATAACATTAAGCTTTTAGATACATAAAACAATATTTGATACAGGGATATGACTTTTGATAATCTGTAAACATTTTGCAGCAGGACAGAATTTTTGTAAACCAGATTCAAGGGCATGATAACAGAAACAAAACAAGTTGTTTTATGATGCAGGTGACAAAAAGTTTTAAAAGTATTGTGTATGTGGGGAGAGAATTCTTATTTGCAGAAAGAAGCACTGCTCCATTTACAAAATCAAACTAAAAGTATAGGGTACATTTGAAACACTAAATCCCACTTTAGACTGACAAAAGGAAAAAGAAAATTATAAAACCAGTGAGGAAAAACCAACTGTTTAATTTGACTGCTACTATACTCACTCCCAAAATTTGAAAAACAGTATTTTAAAAATACATGCATTTACTACAAAACCATTTTAATCAAATGTGGTAGTTTCATACAATCAGTGTTTTTGCTTTTTTATTTATTTATCCATGCACAGAAAATATGCACCAAGTCTGGTTTGGACCCTCTGACATGCCCTGACAAGCCTGAACAAGCCCAGATTTGCCTAACCCATAAGTGCGCTTATAGCCCCGCATGAAAAGGGGGTGCTTTATATCCGGGTGGAACACTATGTAACATCCGCAGCCAGTCGAACTGCATCATTGGCACGCTGGGTGGCGCTACATCATTTTCTCTGCCCGGAAGTGGATGTGGCATAGGGTGGGGCTACATCATATCCTGCACCCGGAAGCGGACGTGAGTGATGGGGCTAATATATATCCTGGGGGGGTCATTAAAACCCCATCAATTGTTTTGTCACTTAGTATGCACCAATACTACTGGTGGAGCTACATTGAACAGTCCTTGCTGCAAGAAAGGCAGGTTAGAACAAACTACCTTCTCATTACTACTCCAAATGATTACCAGTAATTAGTTACATCTTTCAATAGGGCTCCCTGTGCACAATTAGCGATGGCAGAAATGGAGCAATTCTTCAGCAGCCTGGGTGGGACTCAGGCATAGAAATATACAGACCCCCATTCAGATTAATTACACTGCAAAATGGACATCCCTTAAAGAGACAGTACATGGAGGCTTTAAAAGCATTCACTGGCAACAACATTTAAACGGCTTTGCGCCAAACACCAACCAGGTTGTTAGCAGTTAGACAAGCTCTTGGAAGACTTTTTGGGAACCCCCAGTTGTAGGGGGGTTACATTTAATTAGTGCTTTCTTTGCTTTTACTGCATTTTTAAAGTTTTGTCATACAGAAACTGAAATTTTAGATTAAGAAATGTGTACATTTGAAATTATTTGAATGTACCAACATGTGTTTGTGTGTGGTAGGAGAACACTTGAGGCTTTCTCCTCCAGGCTTTGACTTCAAATGTAATATTTGTAATGCTGTTGTGTTTATATACTGTGGTATGTTGCAAGCCAGGGAATGTTACTAGGCAATTTACTTCTCAACCCTGTGCCATTTAAGCTGTAGAAATATTTTTTTATTGGAACAAGGGGTCAACATCAAGAACAGCTGGTTTAAAATATGTAATATTAGCTGAAGAAATTGTTTTGGTTGTGTGTGCATAGTATTTTGTGAAAGAAAACTAGACTACGCAACTAATATCTGACATGGATTTTATATTTATACATATTATGAATTTTATAGTGTTCTTGGAGCGACTACAGTTTGTGACCCAGGTATCACAGTGGACAGAAACAGTATGGGGGATGGGAATACCATGAATGCCATGACTCTGCCTGTCCACTGCACTTTTTTCCAAAGTGAATTTCTGCAGGGGAGGGCTTTATACTGCATTTGTAGGGTGCACTGTACAGTATGGGTGCCAGGAGAACTCGATCTATGACTGGCTGTGGAGGTGGTCAGAAGGCTATGCCAGTCACTGGCTCTCAGTGTTGGGTCAAGGTGGCCAATAGGGTGATAGGCACTACCTGCCAGAGTGGGGATTCACTAGACAACCAGGGACAGGGTTTGTCTGCTATGGGCAGGTAGGGGTTAATGAGGGGGAACCACTGGACCACCAGGGACTTTTCATTTTTCAAACAAGGATGGGGATCAGGGCTGGTGAAAGACCACTGGACCACCAGGGAGTGTATTGTTTTTAAACAAGGATGGGAATTGGGGAATGGGAGGGGGGACATGGTTCAGCACATTTAGTCGCTGTGGTAGCATACAGAGGAGTCCATAATGGGCGTGCAAATGACCTTCTAGTGCAGTGGGTTCATCTGCATCTTTGTTTGAATATTCACCCATGGGGTGCTGGACTAACCAGTGTGTGCTGCACATTACCCCTATGTTTGATCTTTAGCCCGTACTCTTGTAGCACAGCACAAAGCATGGTGACCACTGGCTGTGTGCTGTGCTACCATGACTGATATTCAAATGAATAGTGCAGTCAATTCAGATCATACTATTTATTTGAATATGTTGCCAGGGCCGGTTGTCCCCATTTTTTCATGTGACACCCCTGTGTGTGTGCGCAGCTGGCTGGCTCTGAATATGGCGCCCATAATGCCTTATCTATTAGACAAGTACAGTTTGATTTGTGTGTAATGGGTTATGTGGGTATATAATTACATAATAATTAGTTGGGTTCCCTTTTTCCCATAGAGAAACCATGGCGTAATTTGCCGCAATAAAGGAGTGTTTATTATGACAAACGCGCATGGTTCTCCTCACTCTCCACCTGCGCATGTCACAGCTGTCTGCTCCTAAATGCCTTCTCTTTCTCCTGTACAAACCACCACTTGGACTCTGTGGTAAGTGATAGAAAATCACTTCTTTTTTTTGGGGTGGACATAACTTTGGTGCTGCCTACTAAAAAACCTCAATAAAGAAATAAATACGTCTGACCACGCACTGAAACCCAACTGGACAACAGTGATGGCCACCAGGCACAACTCTTTTATTTTACATAATTGCTGTGGTGGAAACTGAGAACCCAGCAATTATATAAAATAAAATATGTGATGGTGTGTGTGAACTTGAAGTTTACACCCCCCCATGTCAGATGCTTTATAAACCTCTCAAGCTTCGCTCTCGGGGTTTATGTAGCATCTAACACCTTGGGGGGTGTAAACGTCTCATTACACATACCACCCCATACTTTATTCTATATGTAACACTAATTTAAGGTTGGAAGGAACCTAGGTTTTGAAAGACTTAGTGAAATAAGTGCTGCAGTACCTACAATATTTAGTAGACCAACAGCATGGGAAAATAAAAAAAAATAACTAAAAACAATAAAGTTAAAATACAATTGGTGAAAATCTAGTGTTTTTTTAACTTTCTTATAATACAGTAGTTTCTCTTTAACTCTGCCATTTCCACTAAAACTCTATTTTCTTTACTCCTATGTTGTATTACCATTTTTATCTCTCTGCTGCTCTCTATCTCTACTCAAGCTACTATACATTCCTCATTTTTACCTTTATTTTAACAGAACTGGCCAGATGATGACTGTCTACCTTTCAGATAAGTATCTTATCTTGTTTAATTCTAACCCCTAATCTCTTCTTTAGAACTTCTGACACTTTTGTCTCCACATCCTTCTCTGTGCTTTCCTTTTAGATACTACCAGAATACCCCAAAACCAAGCCAAGCCAACCCTGGACACTGTGACTCGAACAGTGCAGGTGAGTCATATTTCATTTAGGGGTCAAAATTAGATTTTACAGCCACCAGCCAGCAGGGATAGTGACTGGGAAAAATTGATTTTCTCATTTGGTAACCAGGTAAAAATCCCCAAAGACTTCTCCACTGGCCCTGCTGGTGTACAAGTCCACAGGGCTAGCTAAAGGAAAATCTTACTAGCTAGATAGAAAATCTGCTACATTTGGCTAGTGGGATAGTGCCAATTTTGATGCCAGTGAAGGAGGTGGGGCTAGTGTCTTGTGCCAAGAAGGAAGGGTGGGGCTATTGTTGGGGGCTGAGGGGGCTAGTGTCTGGAGAAGTGGGATACTAGTGTCTGGGGCTTTGAAAGATGGGTCAGCTTAGGGTCCAGAGTGATGCCATGGCTTGAGGGACAAGAAGCAAATCCTCACGATTGCAGAAACAGCATCACAGGAGAGGGAACTAGATATCATTGTCCACCTTGGGACAAATGACCTAACTAAGCATGGAATCAGTGCAGTGCAGAATGAATTTGTGGAGTTGGGGAGGGGCCTCAGACAGGTAGCAAGCATGGTTACCTTCTCAGAGGTGCTGCCAGTCCATGGCAGGGGTGAGGCTAGGGTACTGCACACCATGCAGTTTAATGAATGGTTGCAAAACTGGTGCAGAACACAGGGCTTTGGCTTCATTGGGGACTGGGGATACACCTGTAGAGATAAAGGTCTGTACTGGCACGATGGTCTGCATCTGTCCATGAAGGGAACCAAGCTCTTAGTGACAGGTTTAAATGCTTCCTTGGCAAACTTTAAACTAGGCAACGGGGAGGTGCTGATAAGAGGCAGGAAATTTCAAGCCCCCCACAAAACATGACAGGTAGTAAGGTAAACACTGAGGTACAGAGCTCAACAGAGTGCGGACAGGGGTAAATGGAAAATAGACAAGGCAATAAGAGCAGAGATGGGGGGAAAAAAGGATAAAGCCAACATTAAATGGAAGGCAATGAGTACCAATGCCCGTAGTCTGGGAAACAAGCTTCCTGAGCTAGTAGCCCTGATGGAAGATGAAAAATTGGATATTGTGGCAGTCACAGAAACATGGTACACGGAGAACCATGACTGGGATGTCTACAGAAGGGAACAGGGAGGGTAAAAGAGGAGGTGGAGTAGCTCTATACATAAGGGAAGGGATCAAAGCTGCAGAACTAAAAAGTAAAGGGGGAGGACAAGAGGCACTCTCGGTCACCTTGGAGACAGGGAATGGCATCACAATCCACACAGGGGTTGTATACAGACCCCCATCTCAAGGGGAGGAAGCGGACAAGAAAATGATAGAGGACATTCTCAAAATGGCTGAAAAAGGGGAGATACTGTTGATGGGGGACCTGAATATGCCAGATGTTAACTGGATGACATGTACTGCAGCCACATCCAAGAACAGGGTCATTCTCGATGCCCTGCAGGGGGCAAGCCTTAGACAGCTAGTGTTGGAACCCACTCAGGAAGGAGCAATACTAGACCTGGTACTCTCAAATGGAGAGAGGATCACAAATTTAGAAGTCAGTAGACATCTGGGAACAAGTGACCACTGCACAGTGTGCTTCACAATAAGCACAACAATGGAGACAAGCCATACAAAAACAAGGATACTGGACTTTAGAAGGGCCGACTTTGGCAAAATGGGTGAATACCTGAGGAATGCACTACCAAACTACCAAAAGGAGGGGTGAAAGAACAATGGAGAAAATCAAACTGCAACAAGCCTTTGTGTGGGACAAATAAAGAAAACAAAGTAGAGTAAAAAACCACTATGGTTCTCAAAAGAGGTGGTAGGGAAGGTTAAGGAGAAAAAGGCTGCATTCAGAAAGTATAAGGAATCACAGAAGGGGCACGACAGGCAACTGAATCAATTAAAGCAGAAAGAAGTGGGGAAGGCAGTCAGAATAGCAAAGGCCCAAACTGAGGAAAAAATGGTCAACTCAGTTAATTAAACCTTTTATAGGTACATTAGGGAGCATAGAAAGGTTAAGGGAGGAATAGTGAAGATTAATAAAGGAGAGGGGAGGTGGGCAGAGGGAGACAGTGAAATGACAGAGATACTGAATGAATATTTTTGCTCAGTATTCACAAAAGAAGATGAGGAGGAGTTACCTAAACCAGACAATAGAATCACTCTGGGTAGGGGGAGTGACACCAGTCCATTTACAGAAGAAAGAGTCCTGAAAGAACTCCTAAAACTCAAGGTGGACAAAGCAATGGGGCCTGACGAGATTCACCCCAGAATCCTAAAAGAACTAAGGGAGGACCTAGTGACACCACTGGTCACACTTTTTAACAATCATGGGAGGATGGGGGGGTACCTGAAGACTGGAGGAGGGCAGATGTGATTCCCTTTCACAAAAGTGGTAGCAAGGCAGAAGCAGGAAACTACAGACCTGTAAGTTTGACCTCAGTGGTAGGGAAAATGATGGAATCACTTCTGAAAGAAAGAATTGTTGAGTACCTAGAGGCCAGCAGGGCACAGGACCCAAAGCAGCATGGATTTACAGCAGGAAGGTCATGTCAGATGAATCTAATTGATTTCTTTGACTGGGTGACCTAAGTAATAGACCAGGGAGGGGCTGTGGATATGGCCTACCTAGACTTTAGCAAGGTATTTGACACAGTCCCGCACAAAAGACTAATAATCAAGTTAGCCACCCTGGGAGTGGGTTCCAGGGTGATAGCCTGGGTAGCAAACTGGCTGCACAACAGGACACAGAAGGTAATAGTGAATGGAACATATTCTGAAGAAAGGGGGGTTACTAGTGGAGTACCTCAGGGTTCAGTACTGGGTCCAGTCCTCTTTAACATCTTTATAGGTGACATCGCAGAGGGTCTGGAGGGAAAGGTATGCCTCTTTGCAGATGACACAAAGATCTGTAACAGAATTGATACACAAGGAGGGGTAGAAAGGATGAGAAGGGACTTGTCAAGGTTGGAGGAAAGGTCAGACATATGGCAACTTAGATTCAATGCAAAGAAGTGCAAAGTAATGCATCTGGGAAACAACAACCCAGGAGAAGAGTACACAATAGCAGGGGAGGTATTAACAACAACAAAAATGGAAAGGGACTTGGGGGTAGTCATATCAAATGACTTAAAGGTGGGTAAGCAATGTGAGAAGTCAGTAAGGAGAGCCAGGGGGATACTGGGATGCATAGGAAGGGGCATCACAAGTAGTAAAAGGGAAGTGGTTATCCCTCTGTACAGACAGTTGGTGAGACCCCATCTGGAGTACTGTGTGCAGTTTTGGAGACCCCATCTACGCAAGGACATAGACAGGATGGAAGCAGTCCAGAGGAGGGCAACTAAAATGGTGCAGGGTCTGCATCAGAAACCATATGAAGAGAGACTAAGAGAGCTTAATATGTATACCCTTGATGAAAGGAGGGACAGGGGGGACATGATAGAAACTTTCAAGTACCTCAAGGGAATCAACAAGGTCCAGGAGGGTAGCATCTTTCAGAAAAAGAGATGTGTAAGAACAAGGGGGCACAATCTGAAGATAGAGTGGTGACGGCTCAGGGGTAATGTGAGGAAATTTTTTTTCACGGAGAGAGTGGTGGATGTATGGAACTGCCTTCCTGGAAAGGTTGTTGGGTCTAAAAAAGTGGGGGAATTCAAACATGCATGGGACAGACATAAGGCAGTTGTAGTGGGGGGTTGCAGGATGTAGGCTGTTGGTTAACTGGAATCTGCAGCTTATCCAATAGGAAGGGGAATGGGTAGACTGGGTGGGTCAAGTGGTCCTTATCTGCCATCAAAGTCTATGTTTCCATGAGAGAGGGGGGCTAGTTTCAGGAACCTGTGGAGGAGAGTGTAGAGGAGGGTGTATGTGCCTCAGGTGTCTGAGGAGGTGGTGTCCAGAGGGAGCCTTGCAGGGCAACTGGGTAACAAGTGTATGGATCATTCTCAAATGGATGAGGAGGAAAGGGTGTGGTTTCTGGGAGTCAGGGGGGCCCAGGAGGGAGGAAGATGAGATCCATGGGCTTAGAAAAGTGGGATGCCTAAAGAGGGAAGGGTGTTCAGAGAGACTGTGGTGAAAGAGAAGGAGTTGGTGTGTGGGGGTTGAGTCGAGAGGTAGAGGGAGGGGGTTGGTGTCTGGGGCAATGGAGAGAGCCAGGGTAGTGTTGAGGGCTGTGGAGGTGTACAATCAGAGGTGTACTGTCATGGGGACTGTAAGAAAACATGCTAGTGTCAGGTGCTGTGGAGGAGGGGCTAGTGTCAAGATAGGCCTGTGGAGGATAGGATCTGAGTTCAAAAAGGAGATGTGGCTGGTGTCTGAGCTGCAGGCTAGTTAACTATACAGATGGGGGGTACACAATCAGTCCCATTTATTGTCAGAAAAAAAAAATTGGTTTTAATGGTAAAACACTTGAAACGTCTTCCAGCTTTTTGTTATTTATTGAAGAGTATCTGTTTAACAGGATTTCATACAACACTGTTCAGTAGCATATACCTGGCTGGGTTTACATCAGCTGCACCTGGAAATGTGTCACTAAATGCTCTCTGAACCTCTTCACTTACCCATTGTGTCACTCTATGTAGAAATGCCAGTGGCCTGATGGTCACCTTGTTCCAGTCAGGTCAGTTAGACAATTTATAAACTTGCCAGTGGGTTTAATGCTGCCTTACAGTGGGTAGAGTTCAGAGATACTTGCTCGCGTGTGTGTGTGTATGTGCATGTGTGCGCGTGTGTGTGTGTGTGTGTGTGTGTGTGTGTCGAGGTCTGACAAGACTACTCACTGTGTTGGAACAGGTGGGCAGGCATGAAAATGGGGAAAAACTGCAACTGCCAGTATGAAGCCCCAGTTGCTGTAGGCCCTGCATCACAGAGATGTACCATACTGCCACCCACAATCCCAGGGACTAAACTTGGACCTTCAGTACAGCCACAGATTCCCTCCATGGAGGGAGGCAGGAGGAAAGGGTCATTATCTCCATTCCTCCCAGCTCGGAGACTCTCATTGGCCATGGACTAACTCCCCAGGCATTCTATCAGTTTGGTGGTCCAGAGCCCTGTTGATGGTGCTGGGAGCATAACAGCTGGTGTCTTCATCCTGCCCTGTGTTGATCAATGGGTGGAGCAACATGGCCCCCTCACCCCCAAGAGAGATCGTTCCCAGTGGCACTGAATCCCCTCCCACCCAAGACAGCCCTCAGTGACTGGGTCCCTTCTAAAATGAAGGTCGATGGTTTGCTACTGGTCCAGTATCACCACCCTTGCTCGCATCCACACTCACATACACATACACACACACAAACACATGTTCAGAGCACTTTGTAGACTGCACACTGATACATGTGCGCACACACCCCACTTCACATAGACATGTACACATCACTATTTGGTACCATAGCCTCATGACTAGAACAGTGGGGTCTCTCACTCACACACACACACCCACACCACTCTTCATAAATACATACACATATATTCATACATAATTTTTATTACTTTACATGCTGCCAAGGTCTCCAAATGGGGTCTCACTCTTCACCACTTGAGGAAGGAAAATTCTGCCATGATCCCTCTACCCAAACAGCAGCATAGATAGTACAGGGTGGAGCAGAAAAAATTGCGACACAATTGGAATCCAGTGGTGCCCAGGATCTGAGGCAACATGGATTCACAGCAGGAAGGCCATGTCAGGTGAATCTGATCGATTTTTTTATTTATTTTTTGACTGGGTGACAAGGGAGGCAAATGAGGGAGGGCAATATACATCACCTAGCATGATTTCAGTAAAGCCTTCAACACCGTCCCACATAAAAGCCTGCTCAACAAAATAAGTAGTCTGGGCATGGAGTACAAGGTGGTAAACTGGGTTAGGAACTGGCTAATGGACAGGAAGCAGAGTGGTGGTAAATAGGATCCAATCTGGGGAGAAGGGGGTGACAAGTGGGGTGCCACAGGGATCAGTCCTTGGGCCAGTCCTGTTTAATGTCTTCATTAGAGACATTGCAGTAAGACTGGAGGGAAAGGTCTGCCTGTTTGCAGATGACACCAAGAGCTGCATCAGGGTTGACACTGGGTAGAGAGAATCAGGAGGGACCTGAGAAAGCTTGAAAAATGTTCTGAGGTATAGCAACTGAGGTTCAATGCCAAGAAGTGCAAAACAATTCACCTGGGAAGAGGGAACCTTGGGTAGAGATACAGGATAGGGGGAGGAGGCTTCTGATGAACACCAAGGAAGAAAGGGATTGGGGGTTACCATTCCTAATGACCTAAAGGTGTCTAAGCAGAGAGCAAAGGCTTCAGGGAGGGCCAGTGTCATGCTGGGGTGCTTAGGCAGAGGTATTACTAGCAGAAGGCAGGAGGTAGTGATGCCATTGTGCAAGATGCTAGTAAGGCCTCTGTGCAATTCTGGAGGCTGCACCTTCATAAGCACATTGACAGGGTGGAGACGGTCCAGAGAAGGGTGATTAAGATGGTACAGGGTTTGCACCAGAAAACATATGTGGAGAGAAAACATATGAGGAGAGACTAAAGGACCTCAATATGTACTCACTGCAGGGGGTCAAAATTAAGTTTTGCAGCCACTAGCCATCAGTGCTAGTGACTGGGAAGATCCATTGTCCCCACAAACATTTCCACAGGCCCAGCTCATGTACATAATGAAGGGTTGCCTTTTCCAGTACAAACCCACAGAGCTTGTTAAATTAAAATCTTACTAGCCCAATACAAAATTTACCAGCATTTGGCTAGCAGGCCGGTGTCAATTTCTCCTCCTGCACTGAAGGAGATGAGGGATTGGGGGGACATGATAGAAACATTCAAGTACCTTAACAGCATAAACAAGGTGCGGGGGGGTACATCTTCCAATATAAGAGATGTACAAGAACGAGGGGGCATGATATGAAATTGGAAGGTGACAGGCTGAAGGGAAATGTGAGGATGTTTCTCTTCATGGAGAGGATGGCGGATGCATGGAATAGACTGCCACAGGAAGTGGTGAGTGTGAGCACAGAGGAGAGTTTTAAACATGCATGGGACAGGCATAAGGGTACCATAGAGGTATGAAGGTGGGGCGAAAAGTCATTGACCAGTTAGGGTCAGAGGCTAAAAACTAGTGTAAGGCATTTGGGCAGACTGGATTGGCCTGGCTCTCCTTATCTGCCCACAATGTCTGCGTTTCAGTAGTTCCTAGGAAAAAGAGGTGGTACAGCTGGACTCCGGAAGACTACAGCTTGGTTAGAATAAGGAGGTTGATTGTTACCGGTCAGAGGGGGGTACCACTCAACACCAAGGGCTGCTTGGAATGGGTCAGGGAGAGTGGACTGGTGGATACCAGTATCTGCTCATTGTCAGTTAGGGAGAGTGAGTGGGGATACTCTTGGGCACCAGGGATTGCACAAATCACGGAGAGGGGCAGTTTCCATTGGATACACTAGACTGAATTTTACAAGGCTTGGATTTTCAGGAGGCAGATGAGAAATGTTGCAGTGGGAGGAAGTTGTGTGATCAAGTAGGGGCTTAGTCAGGTGGTGGTAATATGTGGAGTAACACACAACCTGAACTGACAGTGTAAGCCTTGGAGGAGGGTGTCATTGTCAGAGGACCAAGAAACTGCTATTACAAAAAAAAAATACTACCATTGAGAGGGTCTGTGGTGTGCTGTCATCTTAACTTTGCTCTTTATTGACTTTGCTAGTTCTTTGAACTGGCTAACCTTATTGTCCTCTGCATTAATGTTAGTCTGTGTGAAGGCCTGTGTGGGTTAAACATCCATTTGTTGTTTTTTTTGTTTGTTGTTCAGTGTTGTCTCTGTCTGGATACTGGTGGTGGAGTTTGTTGGTTTCTAGGGCAGGTGCAGTGTGTTCACATAAGTATGTCTGCATCTTTTTTTATTAAAGAGCAGCTGATGCCTTTGGAAAACTAGGAAAACATAATATTTAGACACAATTCAGCTGTTTCATATATCTTTTCAGGTTTCATTAGATATTTCCTCCATTATTTATTACTTAAGACATTCCCACAAAATGAAGATCTGTGTTCATCTGCCTTTATAGCTTATTCCCGACTTAGAATTGTAATGTCTGTTGTGACATCACAGCCTGTTGCCATGGGAATAACTGATATCACAAGCAGAGCATTATGACATCAGGTTTGAAAGGAGCAGTAGGAGCTGATGAACCCTCAAGGAACAACTATCCTGTTTTCATGTATATGCCCTCAGTAACAACTGATGGGGATAAGAAATGCATAGCTAACGAGGTATATAAGCTGTTTTGTGTCCAAAAGTTTTTCAAAGTTCTTCTTGAGGCGTTGGTGGCTCTTTAATCGTTATCTTTAGAATTGCATGTAGCTTGTACAAACATACTTGTTGAATACAGAAATACCTTAATTTTGTAATTTTTTATTGTCGTTTCAGTTTTTGACAGTTTGAACACTTTGCCACTGCAGCCATGGCTTTTGATACCTCAAAAGCAGTGTCATTTACTTCCAATGCCTCAAGACACCCTGGAACACACCCCAGTCACAATTTCTCCTTTTTCCTGTCCAGTTCAAAGAAGTATAGGACCTACTATTCCAACTAAACGTAAACAAAGGAGGTGGCACTGATGGCATAGGCCCATTCTTCATTAAAGCCAGCATTCAATACTTAGTAGCCCCCCTTCTACACTTATTTAATCTCTCTATTCACACCAGAACTGTCCCGAAGGTTTGGAAGATAGCACATGTCTTTCTGTTGTTCAAATCTGGTGATTCCATGGACCTAAATAACTACTGCCCATTTCCATCCTTCCCCTCCTCTACAAACTCCTTGAAAAACTTGTGAATGCCCAGGTACGGTTACCTTGAGAAAACTGACCAAATTAACCCTGCCCAATCAGGTTTCAGACCTGCACAAAGCACCACCTCTGCACTAGCCTCTGTCACTAATGATTGGTTCCTTGCAATAAATACAAAACAAGTAACAGGTGCGGTCTTTCTTGACCTCAGTAAAGCCTTCGACATTGTGGACCATGCTTTACTCCTCGATACCATATATTGTCATGGCATCACTGGATCTGCATTCCTATGGTTCACTAGCTACCTAACTGACAGGCTCCAGATGGTGAAAGTGGACTACTCTCTATCCCCACTGCTTCCCATCAATATGGGGGTCCCACAAGGATCAATCCTTGGTCCTATGCTATTTATTCTCTATATCAACAACAATGGGGTCACCAAAGCTAAAACCCATCTGTTTGCAGATGATATGGTGATTTACATCTCCAGGCCTTCTGTGACCAAAGTCCAGGCAGACCTTCAGGCCAAGTTCAATCCTCCAACTCAATTTGGCACAATCGAGACCTCCTTAATGCAAACAAAACCAAAGTCATGTACTCCATTTCTAACCACCTCACTTCCACGGCAAACGCAATAGCTTCCTGGCCCCAGATAAGAACTCTCCTCAATGATGATCTTGAAACTGTCACACACCTCAAATATCTTGGATGTGATCTTGACCAGCACCTGCCTCGCTGTCCACATCTCGTCACCAACGAAAAACTACAGCAACGCATAGGTCTTCAGGAATAAAAAGTCTATTTCCACTAATGCCAGAAAACGCCTGGTTCAGACAACCTTCATGCCTCTCCTAGACTATGCGGACACTGTCTATAGCCGATACTCAGACTCACTGTTCCATCAACTAGACACTCTTTATCACAGGACACTCTGTTTCATCTCCAATGCCCACAGACGCACCCACCACTGTGAGCACTATGCTGCTGTGGGCTGGATGTCCATTTCAGCTAGACGACCCTCACTCCCTCACCTGGCTCTGTAAAGCTCTCCTGGCAAATATATATCGGCATTTTCTTTTGCCAATCGACCAGTACATATTTGTTATGTAGCAATGACTTCATTACACTGGAAGTTCCCCATGCAAGGACCCATTTCGGGGAAAAGGCCATAAGCCATGCCCTTCCCCTAGCCTGAAACAAATCCCAGCTTCACCTTAGGCTGCAAAAATGAATACCCTTACATAGCTTCAGGAAGCTGATCACAGACAAAATTAAGGACTGTTGTACATGCCGCTAACCAGTGTACCTTGGCTAACCCATTCCACCTCTCCCTTCCCAGTGTCCCATCTCCCCTTGTTCTGCTCCATGCTCGCACACTTTCACAGCTAATTCCAGCTAATCAGAGATTGCTGCGCATGCCTCTATCCTGAGTACCCCTTGGCTTCCTTAATTACATCCCATTACATTTCCAGTGACCTCATTATCCTCACCCAGTCCCCCAGCATACCTACATAGCACATTTTCTCCACCCCCCTCCAGTCGACTTATCCCTTTACCACACTATCACCCATCTCTGCAATATACCTGCCAATACTACATGGTACTCCAGGAATGCAACTGATTAAGTTGCCTATCCTATGGGGAGATATTGCCTCTTGGGCCCCGAGTTCTGACCCCATGTATATGCCTGTGACACTATTCTTATGTATATCAAGGACTAAAATGTGCAAATGTATGCTGTATACAGATGAATGCAGACCTGTAAATATGAGTGCGTGTTGGTGCTTGTATATAATCTTACAGCTATCCTAGTAGATAACACTGTATATACTAACATGTAAATAATACTGTATATAATTATGCTGTAGATACCCACACCCTTATTGCACTATCACTTTTTGTTTTGTACTCAAAATTATGTAAGTATATGTTGTCCACCAGGACCTCCTTGTAAATGAGCCTGCTCAATGGAGTTTCTCCTATCAATAAAGGTGAACTTGAACTTTACCAGGAAAGACACACTAAGCCAAGGTTTGTTTTCAGGTGTGTCCTGGGAGGGCAGGGAAGTTATGTGACTTGCTCGTGGTGGTATAGTATGTAAGCATTGGCTGTGTAATTTAAACCCAGTTCCTCATGTTTGCAGCTCAACACTCTTAACCACTATGCCACACTGCCTCCAAGTGTATATTTTCTATTCATTTAGCTCAGTGGTAGAGTCCTGGTCTAGGAGCTTCACAGTTGGAAGTTTAAATCTTGAGCCCCTGAACCGAGGGCATGAGACTGCAATGCTAGGAAATATCCAAAATTTCAGCATAGGCGTGCCTGCCAGCTCAGCAGTAGCATATTACAGCATTTGACGTCCTCAGTTCCAAAGCAAACTTGGGTGTCAAAAGGTCATTGAGGGGGGAATCGAACATCCAGAGGACTGCTTTCCTTCCAGAGGAGAGATTGCAGAGCCAAGCTAGAGAATTGGGGGGGGGAGCTGGGATGGAAAAAAGGCAATGCCATAGGAGCTGTAGGGCCAGGTAAGTCCAGGCAGAGAGCTCTTGAGAAGTCAATGGGAATGACCATGGGAACAGAGAGCCAAGCAACCCAGTCCTGGGGCAGGGATATGGGAGCTAGGGAAAAAAGTAGGCCAGGGAAGCCCGAGACAGTGTGAGCCAAGGTGAACTAAGGATATAATCAGGGCAGATGGTGGCTGGTGCAAGGTGGAATGCAGTGGTCTTGGGGCAGAACCATGAGAATTGAGGGGCAGCAAAGACCTGGATATTCTAAGGATGGCGCAGGGTTGAACAGGGATAGGTAGGGGTCAAGGCAGAGGGAGTGATGGTGGTGCCTCTGGCATGGCAGAGAATTGACGTTGTCCCCAGGCAGGGAGAAGGGAAACAGTGTGGTCCAGAGCAACAGCATGGACCAGGACAGACTGGTGCTGCACAGGGACAGGGCCATGTGAGTCTGGAGGAGATGGATAAGCCTGGGACAAGTGGAGCTACTGTGGTTCAGATAAAGGTTCATGGGAACTCAGAGAGCCAAAGTGGGCTATATAGCCTAGGACTAAGGCAAGAGGAAGGTTGAGTTGCCCTGGGTCAGGGCTATTGGAGTGGAGTGGAAGGTAGGTTGGCCTGGGTAGCCTGTAGCAGGGGGAGCTGATATCTTTGGCAAGAATTGAAGGGGAGGGGCAGGGGCCACTATCCACCCATGCTGTGGTTGTATATATTTACAGATGCTTTTTGTAGCTATTGGGGGGACACTTACACTACCATCTAGTCTACGTCTGCCTTACTTTCTTTGTTTCTGAGAAATTTAAGGCATACATCGATAATTTTCTTTGTTGTAAAGTCTGCCTTGAGCAAAGGAATTTCAAATATATCCAGCAACAACTTGTTACTGACCAGTAACTTAGTGGATGGTGAGCATCATAACTGCTGGCTTTAAGGTGTAAGCGCAGACATGTAACATTAAGTGTTAAATGTACTTGAGTATTATGAGGCATATAAGCATGATTTAAATTGAATTTATTAAAAAGTGTAAATTTATTGCAGTTTTTTCTAATGAACATTAAAAAGATGTAGTATAGAACTATGTTTTAATGTTCAAGTTTATTCATCACTCATTTTTGTCATAAAGTAATATGCCTATGCAGGTTCAATAATTATTTTTTCTGTTTTAGATGGTTCTACACAGTGAAAGATTGGCACCCTCCATTGGGTGTAACCGCTTCAAATCAGTTCAATGTCAGCAAAGATAAGTTCATTCATATTGATAAAACTTTCATTTGGGGAGTTGAAGCTGGACAAACATCTTTTATGTGCCTTAAAATGGTACCTGTCTATTACCCATCCCCAAATGTGCAGTGACAACAGGAAGCCAGATGCAAGTCGAGTGGAAGACTCCAGCAGGCATCCAGTTGGATTCCCATTCTGCCAGCAGACTGGATCCCCTGAAGCATGCAGAGTAGGGGACTGTAGGCGCTGGTGTACCAGTACATGAAGGAGCTGTGTAAAAGTGCCAGTACATTTTAGACCATAAACAGAGGCAAATACACTGAAAAATGAAGGGTGTGTGCAACAGCATTTCTGCATTGCTTCACCTTGTTAGTGTGCACATGGGTACATATTGAGCAATAGTTGGGTATTGGTGCAGCCCAAAGCTGTCACTCAACATGAAACCCTGGCCACATGAGGATTACAAGAGCAGATACAGACTCTGCATGTCACAGAGGGATAGAGTTACAGTTACAACTGCAGCATTCACAAACACACCCTGTCAATTTGTTTGTTTTACACTAGGGAGGAATGGTGATAACAGGATTGGGATACCCTCAAGCCATGATGGGATATCCTCTGCTTTGAGGGGCACATACAGCAGGATGCCTGCAGGCATACAGGCCATGTGCTGTACTCCAGCTGTACTTGCCAGTTAGCCCAGCTGTAGGTGTGGCTCACAGGAACAGGTTTTGAGTAAGCACCAGCATGCATGTGGCCTGCATACAGTGCCAGTGCATGAGGGCAGGCAAGCTAGTTAGGGTGGGAAAACCCCAACTATGCGTACACCTGGGGGTGGGGTGAGTTGCAGGCCATGTCAGGGGAAAGAGACCTAGGAGTCTTGGTGGATGTTAACATGAATAATTTGGAGCAGGCGCTGGAGGGCTGCGGTCAGGGCAAATTGGATGCTGGGATACATTGCTAGGGGATTACCTCAAGGAACAGGGAGGTGATTTTGCCACTGTACAACAGCCTGGTTAGACCACTTCTTGAGTACTGTGTGCAGTTCTGGAGGCTGCACCTAAGGAGGGACATCCAACTCCTGGAGAGGGTTCAGAGGAGATCAACCAGAATGATCCGTGGCCTGGGAGATATGACATATGAGGAACGACTAGGGGAGTTCAACCTGTTCTTGCTGGAGGAGAGGAGGGACCAAGAGGACATGATTAAGGTCTTCAAGTACCTCAGGGAAGTAAATAAGGTAAGTCAAGATAGGATCTTTCAAATGAAGGAGGGTGGAATCACCAGAGGACACAGTTGGAAGACTGAGGGTGGTAGGATTAGGGGAAAGGAGGTACTTCACCAAGAGAGTGGTGGAACCATGGAATGCGCTGCCCGGGAGCTGGTTCAGGCAGCTACAGTGGAGGGTTTCAAGAGAGGGTAGGACAGGTATAGGCAAGGGTGAAGCAGAGGCTGGTTTGCTTGGGGAGGCAGGACTGGGGATGGAGTAACAGTGGAGCAGAGACAGATGAGGGCTATGGTACCCAATCAGGGGCTGAAGCATGAGCAGACTTGATAGACCAATAGGCTTGCTCTGCTGGCGTCTAGTATGTTAGCATGTTAATATGTTATCCTTCATTAGTCTTCATTGGTATTCAGTTATACCATTCAGAAGTAATCATTTAAGTAATCATCTAGTCTTCACAGCACTGCCTCAATTTGCATATAAGACTACCTAACTAATAACTGAATACTTATTACTTCAGTAAGTTAGCCTTCAATACATAGCTCATTTAAATTTTTCAGCTTGTGGGCAGACTACTTTACTAATACCCAAATATGAGCCACAAATGATCATTAAATTACTATTTCAATGCTAGCAAAGAAGACAAAATGAAGACAAAATTAGTATTCAGACTTGGTGAGGATAAGTTAAACTATTCCTAGGATAGACAGTCTGGATTTAAATTACTTAAAAAGTGTAGTTCTTTAACTAATCTTGGCCAGGAAATAGTCACATAAAACCTAGAAGAAAAGTATACAAAACAATGGGTTGAGACTGAAAGAGAGCTGGGTGGATACTGTCTGCCTTGTCTGCCTTGTCTGCCCACCGCCTATCTCCCTGCTTTGTCTGTACCGGGTAAAACTGGAGGTTCTCAAATTCAAGCAGGTAGCTGGCTGTTGGTTCCTATAGACATAGCATACCTGAGTAACTTTGCATGTCTTGACTGAGCTGATGCAGTGTACAGGGTTAATGGTCACTTTCCTCCCTTTGTCCATGGGTCAGCATGACTTGCCCATTGCCCTGTGTGTCTTGCTGCTTCAGGATCACCTTGAGTGCCAGGCTTTGGTGCTGATTCAAGCCCCAGTGGAGGATCATGACAGCTTTCACCCCATTTCAAGTGGAAGTTGTCACTGGAGCCAGTAAGGAAACATAATTGCTGCCCCTTGGCAGCCCTGACTGAACACTCAGAACTCCTCTTTGCTTAAAAGCTGTGTTTACACTACTGGATCTGCACCACTGTGAATGGTGCAGGTGAATCTATAGTACATATCCAGCCATGTAAATGGCTACCAGTGTATTGTACATCTCTCCACTGCGCCACAGCATGTTTCCTGTTTCAGAGGTTCATGTACCAGCTGCAGGTGTTTTGGTTAATATGTAAACATGCTGCTCTGCCTGCAATGCTATAACCCCACACACCCAGCATGTTCAGCCAATTGTACTTGCCTCCCAGCCCAGCAGAATTGTCATATAAAACACCAGAAGGCCATCAGAAACACTGCACAGCCCCACCTCCATGTAAACACAAAGCAGCAGTGGTGTGGTTCCTCTCCTTCCTTTTTTAACACCTTTCCCTCCAGTTGCTGGCTACTGGATCTACCTCACGAGTAACCTGTCAGGATGGCGCATTCCACCCTGCCTGAACCCCACTCCTGAATCCCGCACCCCCGAGGCAGGGCCTTTGCCAATTACAGGCACTCTTCCAAATCGGCTGCCAGGCTGGAGAGGAGGAGGAGGAGGAACTGGGGATCCTTGATGGGCTGAGTCCAGTGTTGAGTGTGAGATTTTCCTGGAGGCCCACTGTCATCCTTGCAGTTGCCTTGGCATTTCCTTGTTCTGATACTCCCCATCCCAAGGCGCAGATGTGCAATGATGTCCCTGTGAGCACGGTGGGTGTGCTCCGCACCCACCCACAGGATGTCCTCTGACATCCCCCCTCCTTCATGTTCCTGACTGTAGTGCACCCAGTCTCCACTGGGAGCCACTAGCATCACGGAACCATGCCCCCCCCTTCAAGGAAAGGAGAGCAATCTATTGGACACTCAATCCTCTCCTCCCTGGCCAACCCCTGGCTCCCTGAGCTCATTCCCTAACCCAAGTCACCAGCATGGTGCAAGGTAAGGCTGATGCCTCAACCCTCAGTGCCACCGGGCCAGCTCTTCCCCTTCCTTTATTACTGTCCTTTTATTGTGTGTTAAGTTCTGGGATAATAATCTGTGTGGGGGAACAAATATATTCTCACAGTTTCCAGACCTGGAGTCCTTTTTGACAGATAAAGACCTTGACATAGTAGCAATAACAGAGACATGGTACTCTGCAAATCATGACTGAGAAGTCAATGTACCAGGCTATAAATTGTTCAGGAGGGACAGGGAGGATAAAAAGGGTGGGGTAGTGGCCCTGTACAGTAGAGGTATAAAGGCTACAGAAGTTCAGGGAAGACAGGAGGAGGCCGAGGTAATGTGGGTCACCCTGGAGCCGAGAATGGAACAGCAATATGCACTGGGGTGATCTACAGACCTCCAGCACAGAGGGAGGAAGCAGACAGGGAACTAGTGGAGAACATACAAGACATGGCAACTAAGGGTGAAATCCTGCTACTGGGGGATTTCAATAGGCCAGACATGGATTGGGCCACCCAGATGGCTGTTTCAGCCAGAAGCACAGCCAACCTAGAATCCCTGCAGGGGGTTGGATTCAGGCAGCTGGTGCATGAGCCAACCAGGGACAAGTCTGTTCTGGACCTGGTATGGACCAATGGGTACAGAATCAAGAAATACAGGTGGAAGGGCATCTGGGGTCCAGTGACCACCACATGGTGTGGGTTCAGCATGGAGACATGGACTCAATCAAGCCATACAAGGGCAAGAGTATTAGATTTCAGGAGGGCAGATTTTCACTGAAATGGATTGATGTATACAAGCAGTTCTGGGAAGGAAAGATAGTAGCGGGTGTGGAAAAACAATGGAAGAAACTAAAAGGAGCCATAGTGGTTATAACAAACCAATGTGGTAGGATAACGACCAAAGGGAAAGAAAATAAACCACTATTCTTCTCCAAAGAGGTGAGGACAAAGCCAGGACTAAACAGATGAGTTTCAGGAAATATAAGGGAGCCAAAGGGAGGAAGACAGGGGGTGTACCTTGAATGTCTAAGGGCAGCAGGGAAGGCTGTTAGGAGGGCAAAGGTGCAAAGAGAAGAGCTTAGTGCAGTCTGTAAACAAAGGGATAAGGCATTTTATAGGTACATTAGTGAAAGAAGAAAAACTGGGGAGAAGGGGATTGTGAGACTCGAAGGGAGGAGGAGAGTGTAAGAAGGAGGATCTGGACAAGGCAGACATGCTGAACAAATACTTCTGCTCAGTATTCACTAAGGAGGGCAGATCAAGGACCACAGTTGGGGTGCAGAGGCAATGGGGGGAGGAGAAGTGAACACCAGTCTGTTCACAGTGGAGAGAGTTCTGGAAGAACTCACAAAGCTGAAGGTGGATAAGGCCATGGGGCCAAACGGCATCCACCTGAGGATATTAAAGGAGCTGCGAATGGAAATAGCAGTGCCCCTGGTGGCCCTGTTCACAGAGTCACTCAACATGGGTGCCATTCTAGAGGACTAGAGGAGGGCACATGTAGTCCCACTGCACAAAAGTGGCAGTAGGGAGGATGTGGGGAACTGCAGGCCAGTCAGCCTCACCTCAGTGGTGGGAAAGATCATGGAGATACTGCTGAAGAAAGGATAGTGAGCATTTGGAATCCAGTGGTGCACAGGATCTGAGGCAACACAGATTCACAGCAGGAAGGTCATGTCAAATGAATCTAATAGTTTTTGTTGATTGGGTGATAAGGGAACTTAATCAGAGAGGGGCAGTAGATGTCACATACCTGGATTTCGGCAAAGCCTTCGACACTGTCCCACATAGAAGGCTGATTAACAAGATGAGCAGTCTGGGCATGGGAGACAAGGTGGTGAACTGGGTTAGGAACTGGTTAACAGACAGGAGACAGAGGGTGATGGTAAATGGGCTACAATCTGGGGAGAGGGGGTGACCAGCGGGGTACCTCAGGGATCAGTACTAGGACCAGTCCTGTTCAATGTCTTTGTTAGTGACATTGCAGAGGGGTTGGAAGGAAAGGTCTGCCTGTTTGCAGATGACACCAAGATCTGCAGCAGGGTGGATGCTCCAGAAGGGTGCAGAAAATGAAGAGGACCTGGGAGAAGCTTGAAAGATCATCAGAGATGTGCAACTGAGGTTTAATGTAAAGTGCAAAATAATGCACCTGGGTAGAGGGAACCCTGGGAGAGCTACAGGTTGGGGAGAGAGGAGCTGACTGTCACCAAGGAGGAAAGGGACCTAGGGGTTATCATCTCTGATGACCTTAGGTATCAAATCAGTGTACAAAGGCAGCAGGGAGGGCCAGTGGTATGCTGGGGTGCATAGGCAGAGTATCACTAGCAGGAAGCGGAGGAAATGATGCCATTGTATAAAACACTAGTAAGGCCTCACCTGGAATACTGCATGCAGTTCTGGAGACCACACCTGCACAAGGAGATAGATAAGGTGGAGACAGGGCTTACACCACAAAACATATGAGGAGAGACTAAGGGACCTCAATATGTACTCATTGGAGGAGAGGAGACAGCGTGGGCACATGATTGAAACTTTCAAGTACCTTAAAGGGAAACAGTGGAAAAGTTACAGCTTTACCCAGGCACTATAAAAATGCCTGATTAGTGCTTTCAGACAGTAACATTTTTGTAATAAATTACTCTAATTGATTTTTTAGTGATTTAAACAGTGGCCTTCAACTTTCACTTTCTATTGCTGGCAGTCACTGTTTCATGAGTAGCAGAGAGCTTCCTGAACTCGCTTTATGCTAATATGTCCTGCCAACCAATAGCTGAGGTGAAACAAGCATATTAACATACAGTGAGCTCAGGAAGCTCTCTGCTGCTCATGAAATGGCTGCTGCCAGCAACATGAAGTGGAAGTTGTGGGTAGCTGTTCTAAATCAGTAAATAAAGTTGTCAACTGTCTGAAAGCACCAATTGAGAGTTTCTGCAGTGTCTGAGAAAGCTTTGTCTTTCCATTGTTTCCTTAAGGGCATAAATAAGGTGCAGGTGGGGAGCTTTCCAATGTAGAAAAGTACCAGAACAAGGGGCACAATATGAAATTGGGTGGGTAGATTAAGAGGTAATGTGACAAAGTTTTTCTACACATAAAGGGTAGTCCATGCATGGAATAGTCTGCCATAGGAGGTAGTGAGGGGCAAGCACAGTGTGAGGGTGTAAGCATGCTTGGGACATATAGTCTATTTCTTCCAAATGTTTAGCTATTCTGTTTTTCAGTATCCTTTCCAGCAGTTTGTAAATTATAGCAGTGAGGCTTATGGGTCTGTAAGGGAAGCCTGAGAGGGAGAGTGATGACAAGCCATTGATCACATAGGATCAGTGGCCACATACAATGTATAGGGCCTATGGGCTCAGGAAACTCCAACAGGGAGAATCTAGGGGCCATCCCGACTAACTAGTGCACCATTTCCACATTTTCCTCCGCAGGAGCATGATGTCCAGGATGCAAGGCAGATGCCAGTGTCTGTCATGCTCCTTAGCTAGCAGGAACAGGTGCAATGCTGCAGCCCTGGCCTCTGCCAGGGGTCAGTGAGCACCAATCCTCCCTCACCTCCCAGAGAAGGCGAGCAGTCAATGGGTGCTCCAACCTTCTCTCCCCAGCCGCCCTCCAATGCTTGAGTCCATTCCTGAGCCTGGGTCACCAGCGTTGCAGTGGTGAATCTTTCTGCTGTGCCAGTGGGCCTGTCACACCTTTATTTTAGCATGGTTACACTACAGGGATGGCTACTGCAGCAGACCAAGCTTGTCCTCCTGTCTCCCTCTCTGCCTGTCAGCACAATATCCTGCCAGGCACTTTGCATTTTCCATGGTGCTGCTTTGACTGCTGTGTGTTCCTGCTGTTTTCCTGCTCCCAACTGGGAACTTTAACTGTGAGTATGGCTCTCTTTCTGGCTTACCTGATGCCTCCCAAGCTCTCAAAATTGCCACCAGAGTGGTGGTTCAGAAAGGTTGAGGATGCACTCCTACACGCCTTCTCCAGCTCCTGCTGAGCTTCTTTCTCCACCTGTCCCACTCATATGGAGCGGACTGCAGCCTGAGCTCCATATGGGCTGAGAGTAAGTGTCTGCAAGACACTTTCACTTTTAGTGCATTCACACTATAGGGATAGATGTTGCAGCAGCCCTGGTTGTCCTCCTTTATTCTTATCCCTGCTCTCTAGCACTAAATCAGGGCCCAGGGCCCCCAGACCCCAGGAAGGGTCTGATTTTGTTTAGCATCATTGGCCACTTGCCTCCAGGGAACTAACCCATCTGGGTTACCAGTTCTAGGAGCAGGCCTCCTAGGGCATCCCTGCCCACAGTACCACCAGTGCCAGCTAAGGGGCAGTATAGCACTGTGGTTTAGGGCACTGAGATACAAACCTGGAGACCTGGGTTTGAATTCCTCAGCCCCAGTTGTAACCCTGAGCAAATCACTTAACTTCCTTATGCTCGAGAATGGCACGTAGAATCTGGAGAGTCATGTGATGCCTGCAACAGGGTAACAGCCTAGCCAGAGCTCCTGTCTATCCACCCACTCATCGCCTTAATTAAGCTAATATTTTAGACACTGACAGCTCAAAACCACCAGCCTTACCCTTCTTCATCTGCATTGCTCAGTGGTGGCCTCTTGGATCACCATTGACAGCTACCGTCGCAATGGAGGCCGCTATGTGGCAGGCCCTCCACACCTCCGTCCAACCCAGAGAAGGTGCCTAGAAACCTCAGGCCCAGAGTTCGCAAATAGCCTGGCAATCTGCTCCCAGTTCTACCTCGGTCCCCTGATGGAAGATCACTTCTGGCAGGAGCTCCTTTCCCTTCGGAAACTCTGGCGAAATCTCTACAGAGCTAAAGACCATCCAGGCCGACATGGGGATCTGGGGTGAAGGATAGGGCGGAGGCCGCATATCTTCACTGGAGTGCTGGAAGGAGAAAATTGACTTGGAGATAGTTAAATCGGACAGCAAATTTCTAAGCTGATGCTGGAAGACAGAGGATCTAGAAGGTCGTAGCATGCAGGAATAATGTCTTGATTTTCACACTTCAGATGCGAAAAGAACCTGCGGTGCTCACTTTTATCCAAAAGTTGCTTGCCAAGGTGGTGGGGCCCTCTCCCTTTAACGTGACCTACTAGAGAGAGAGAGAGCACGCTCCCCTCTGCCAAGACCCCAGATGGTTCTCTGCCTAGATCCACAATCCTGAAGTTCCTCAGCTTTCTGGAGTAGCAGCATGTCCTCACTAAAGCAAGATAACTACAAGCAATCCTCTGGGAAGGGAAAAGGCTGCATATTACCCAGGATCTTCCCTTGAAACCCGACAGAAGAGGTGGCCTTCACCCCATCATGACCAAGTTGATGGCAGCAGGGCTTAAATTTATGATGATTTATCCAGCTAACACAAGTTCTTGTCTATGGGACCTGGTTCTCCTTTGACTCTCCTGATGCGGCCTGCAAAGACCTCATTACTTGGCTGGACGGACCTTTAAAGTGGTCTGAGGGACCTTTTGACTCTTTGTAGGGTTCATGGTTCTGGGCTTTAAACTCACTTGCTATCAACTGACTCTCATGTGCTAATGGCCTTGGTTTGGGCTTTCTTTTTCACTAACCTGTTGTTTTATCTCCACAGGATTTCCTGGTATATCCCCTGGTTTTTGGTATTGCTTCAAGGCCAGAGGGTGATCCTGAGAGAGCGCAGTTCTACCTCTTGCTGGTCCTTTCATGGTATTCCCCAGTGTTAGGGTTGGGAACCTTCAGTCCTGGTTCCGGTTTGGAGGAAGACAGTAAGTGGTGACGGAAGCTCCTACCATTGTTCTGCTCCCCATAGACCCAACCCCTTCATCAGAAATTTCCCTTCTAAATTAACTTTGTTGGGAGCTCTCCAGGTATGGTGTGTTCATTTTGGACGATGGTAGCCTGGGTTTGGTGGGCGAGACCCTTCTCGGTTTTCACACCATGATCTGCAGCCTCCCCCAAGATAGCAGGCTTAGTCCTGCCATACGGTGACCATCTTACCGAGCTCTGCATCCAGGTACAAGACCTCATTCTTTGTATGCTCCAGCTGATAATGGGGGGGTTCAACTGTTAGGGTCCGAGTTCTTAAATGAGGCAGGTGGGTGGGTGGGGATGGTTGCTGCTGTCAGTTACTGGGTTTAGTCTGTGAGCTGGGTACCATCATGCTCTGGCTGACTTGGGGTAGGCCTCTTTTACCTTGCCTCTGGAGCAGCCAACTTCCTGACTGTCTCGTTCCCCTGGAAGAGAAGTGGCTGTGTATGGATACAGGCTCCTCCTCCTTAATACTTTTGGTACAGGCTGTTTTTGGGCTCCTATGCACTTCACTTCCCACATATGTACCCGAACTGGTCAGGGCACTCAAGGAGCCTCACGTGTTGGTCCCTTCTGGATGCATATCCTTGTTGCTTCACTTGATCTACAGACCGGACTGGGGCCTTGTAAATAGTTCTGATTGGGGGGCTGAGTTGGGAGATTGGGGGTTGGGACTTCAGATGACTATCTTGGGTCTGGAGGGAGGTGGGTGGGTAACAGTGTATTGTTGGGAAACCCATTGCAGATTTCTCTCCTAGCTGGGAGAAGAGGTTCTCTTTATAATGTTAAGTGGAGGGGAGGTTGCTTACACCCTGAGCTTACTTACCTTATTCCTCCAGCCTAAATGGAGACAGTTTGTCAGTATATTGTTCCATGTTTCATTATGTTTGTTCAACCTTATGGTTCAGTTATCCTGTTCTGAAGTGTCTGTACTGGGCCTGTTTAAGGTGGGGGTTGTCTTGGGTCATTGGGTGTGCTCCAATTGTTCTTGCATTGGTATCTGCACTTTATACATCTAGACTATGGCTAATATGACTACTAGATTTCTTACCTGGAATATAAGAGGAATCGGAGAGCAGAACAAACGTTACCAAGTTTTGAAGCACATTTCCCTTCTACAAGGCAAAATAGTTTTCTTACAGGAAACACATCTGACCACCCATGAAGCCAATTGGCTACATAGACAAAATGTTTCTTATGTTTTTGCCTCTGGTGAATCCACGTCGAGTAGGGGGGTGGCTATTTTAATTCTTAGACCAATTTACTTTCAAGCCAATCTAGTCGTATCAGACCCCTAATGGTATTCTGGATCGGAAGGAGGTAGTCCTTTGATGTATCTATGGCCCAGTAGGGGGAGACCCTAGATTCTTTATGGAGTTAGAAGATAGACTTGCAGCCCTACTGCCCACCACCTTGATGCTTGGTGGAGACTGGAATACACCACCCATGCAGCACCTTGATTGCTCTCACTCTTCCCATAGACCCATCTCACTGGTATACCGACACCGGAGCGACTCCCCTATTGTGAAGACCATCACAGTGACAGGATTTAGGCAAAATCCACATGTCGCTGTGATGGTCTCTGCAAGTTCAGGAGACTGCCTCGCAGGGCGCAGCCCCCCAATAGAAACACAGAGGAATCCCTGGCACTCTGGCTGTCGCTGTTGGGGATGTCTCCATACATGATGTTGCTGTGGCATGTTAAAACCCACCTCACCATCCCAATGGGCCTTAAGTGATTTCATGGACTTACTGGGTCTCTGTGATCCCTGGAGGTCCTCAAGTCCACCACCTGAATTACTCCTTCACATCTACAGTACACCATACCTTGTCCCATCTTGACTTTATTCTTCTTAGCCTGTCTGCCCCTACGGACTGTTTATGATGCGGGTTTTGAACCCTACTCCTGCTGGATCATGCAGCGGCCTAGCTTTTCTTAGCCCCTGTCGGATCTCCAGAGAGACTCATCCTGGAAGCTAAATACCCAACTTCTTAAGGATGAGTTTGTAGTCTGATATTAAGGTCCTTATCCTTTATGAGAGACCAATTTAAACTCTATTCCTAGCGTAGACCAGGAGTGGTGTGCCCTTAAGTGCTTTCTCAGGAGAGAGTTTGTTCGACTCGCCTCTAGGGGGAAAAGACAATGGTAGCAGGAGGCTTCCTCGATTCTGATGAAGATACTGGATCTGGAGAGATCCCTCTCTCCCTCCCCCCCACTAATGTTTTGCTTTCCCTACTAGAGCTATGGAATAAGTACACTGACATTCTAAGAAAAAGCCAAATTCGCCATCTTGAGAACCCAGTCGAAATACATAGATCAAGGGGAGAAGGCAGGGTGGTAACTTGCCCTTAGATTGCAAAAGCTAGAAAGTTCAAGAGTAATTGGTTCTATTTCTTGCTTGGATGGTTCCCTTCAGACTCACCCCAGAGAGATTGCCCAGGTTTTTGAAAGATTCTATAGTGAGCTGTGTGGGAAATGGTCCTCTCCTCCTCTAGAAGAGGACATTTTTAGAATATCTTGCTTCTGTGCCTCTTTTCAAACTTTCGGAGTCCCAAAAGGCTGTCCTGACTTCCCCCATCTCCATGGCTGAGATCTCCAGGGCCATTGATAGTTTTGCTCTAGACAAGTCCCCGGGTCCAGATGGTTTTCCTTTGAACTTCTACAAAACCTTTGCCAAAGAGCTTTCTCCCCTCTTGCTATGCTGCTTCCGTTATATGTTCTCCACTGACGCTCTGGACCCCAGCCTACTAGAATTAACTGTTACCTTTCTTTTGAAGCCAGATAAACCTCCGTGCAATCCATTTAGCTACAGTCCTATTTCTTCTTAACTATGACATTAAAATCCTTACCTAGGTCTTGGCCACAAGGTTAAGTATGGTATGGTCTTCTCTGCTCAGTCCAGAGCAAGTGGGGTTTGCGTCAGGCTGCCACTCATCTGACCACCTCCACAAACTTTTTCACATCATTTCCGTTGCCAGGGACCATCCCACTCTCATGGCCCTGATCTCTCTCGATGCTGAATAGGTGTTTGATAAGCGTAGACTGGGCATTTTTATGGGTTCACGATGAGGCAGATGGGATTCCCCATCTCCTTTATTATTAGATTCAAGTCATCTACTCTTCCCCATAGCTAGAATTTACTGCAATGGTGTCTTTTCTTCCAATTTCCTCTTTACTGGCCTCATCAAGGCTCCCTCTGTCCCCTTTTTGTTCAGCCTCTACCTGGAACTCTTCATCAGGCAAATCAAAGCCTTCCTCAACATCTCTGGAATCCCAGTCGGGGACACTCCTTACTCCCTAGCTGTCTATGCAAATGATATCCTTCACCTGGTGCACCCTTGTGACTCCTTAACTAAGATCTTGAATATTACTGAATGGTATAGCTCCCTATCCAACTACAACCTCAACCAGGGTAAAACCAAAATCTTCCCTCTCAACGGTCATACCCATAGGTCAGACTTTGTAAGGTTCAGCATGAACTGGACCCCCACCTCCATTAAATACCTTGGCATTCATCTTTTTACCCACTCGTCTCTTCTGAAAAAGCTATACCTGGAAGACCCTGTTCTTCAGCAGGATCTCTCAAGGTGGAAGGCCCTTCCACTCTCCTTCTGGGGCAGGATTAATATCATTAAGATGAACGTTCTCCCTCGTCTCTTCTACACTTTGAGTATGCTGAACTTATGGCTCCCCATTTCCTTTTTTAAGCGAGTACATGCCATCATCGCCAACTTTATCTGGATGGATAAAGTGCCCAAGCAAGCCTACAACAAGCTTGGGCTCCCCAAGAGGTCGGGGGGGGCTCTGACTCCCTAACTTTCTCTTTTACCACTGGTCTAGTCACCTATACAAATGTAGCAAGTGGTTACTCTCCTCCCTTCTCTATAAAGGAGAGGACTATATCCCCCATGCTTGGAAATGGAGACTTCATTAATGACAAAAGCAGGCCTCTATGGCCTCTCACTATTATTCTCCTCTCAGAGCTCTCTACAGGCACCCCTTCATAATGCAGTAATTGGGACCGCCATACAGGTGCTTTCTCAAATTTAAACTTTTCTCAGATTTTGCTCCTCCAAGGATATTTCAGAAGTGCTCCTTCTCAACAACAATATCAGAATTGGTGGGGATACCATTCAAATTCTTTTAACCACAATTATTGGATCTCAGAGTCTCCGACCTGTACTCTCAGGGTTCCCTCCTTCCATCCCCTGATATGTTGCAGAATTTCAGAGTGGACACTTCACTAATTTTTAAATTTTTTCAACTCAGACACTTGGTCCTTCAAAAATGTGGGCCTTCCTCAAATCCCTCAGGTCTCCTGACTTCGTTTCCAAACTCAATGACCTTTCTTTTAATCCCCGTGGTATACTGGGGTTGTTATTCCTTACTCCTTGACAGCCTCACCTCCTCTCTAGTAGGTGCCTCAAAAATCTGGAAGGGCCTATTTCCAAATAGCAACTTCAACTGGGATCATATTTGAAGGAACCTATATAGGTACATGACCCAGGACCGGTTAAGGCTCACCCAATTCCATATCTTGCATAACATGTATTACTCCCCCTGTGAAACTGGCCAAGATGAGTTGCCTGAGTTCACCCTTATACACTCGCTGTGGTAAATTGGAAGGCAATCTTTACATTTTCTGGCACTGTGAAACGTTTGCCCACTTTGGCCTTGATTAAGTCACGGATTGATCTGTTGGGTCTGGAAGGGCTGATTTCTCCAGAAGTCTGCATCATGGGTGATTATAGTCCAATTAGAGTTAGACAGCGTATATATCTCATTAGCCATTAAGAAATTAGTCCTCAAGCACTGGATGGACCAGTCTTGTCTCTCACATCAGGAATGGTTGCATGAGTTAGCCTTTTGTCTTAGAACAGAGCACATGATTGCCAGTGTGCATCAGAAGCTCCCTCTATTTGACAAAAAAAAATGTGGTAAACTGTATGCTCTATATTTGCATTGAATAGGGTCCTGACCTCTCTGATTCCTTTCCTCTTATCCCAGGCCAGACTGCCTTTTTGTTTAGAACATGTTGATTATGATTTTCACCGATAGCAGACATACTCCAACCCTGGGAGGGGATCAGGGGAATGGGGGGTGGGGATGAGTTGATGTTATGGTTTAAGTCAGTGTTGGGTAAGTTACTTTTCCTATTACTTTTGGAAACTTGTTCCAGAAAGCTCTGTGCAGTCACTGGCAAGGATGGAGAAGTACTGGAAAAAATAATACACCTTACAGTTACAATTACTTATATCTTTTTATACAAAATAAATATGTAACTGTAACTGATTACATTTATTTGAAAGTAACTAGTAACTAACCTATTACTTTCAAAATTGTAATCTGTTATAGTTATTTATTATTTTTGTATTGTTTTTGTATAAAAAGAAATAAGTAACTATAATTGTAAGGTGTATTACTTTTCTACTACCTTCCATCCTTGCTAGTGACTGCACAGAGCTTCCTGGAACAAGTTTCCAAACATAATAGAAAAGTAACTTGCCCAACACTGGTTTTAGTTCGTTTTTGGCTGGACAATTGTCTTGTTCAATTGTCTGTATTATAAATTCTCAATAAAAATTTTGTTGAATGAAAAAAAGTCCTTGTGCCCTCAGGTTTCACCTGAAACAAGTTTCTTTTAGTGTGCCATTCCTGCTTAAACAATTTCCCCTTCCCCTATTTCATTAAAGCCATTAACACAATAATACTCAAAGAAAAATTGGCTAGAACTGTTAAAGACGACAAAAAATAATTTTTAATTACATTGGTTCATTAAAACAAAATAGTCCCACTATAGGCCCCTTACACACTCCAGAAGGCATCCTGACTGATGAAGCAGAAATTGCAGCCCAGCTAAACAATTACTTTATAAATGTTTTCAAACCTAAATACATAGATTATTCATGAAATAAAACTGATATTTCCTTTATCCCAATATCTGAACAAGAAGTTATAGATGGAATTAGCTTATTAAAACCAGTGGGTCACCTGACCCTGATGGTATACACCAATATTTATAAAAATCTGACTGAACTACTGATTGGACCTTTGACAACACTGTTCAATCGATCATTGAATATTAGTACTACTGTCCCAATATGGAACAAAGCCATAGTTATTCCCTTACATTAAGGTGGCAGTCAAAGCCTCCTACAAAATTACAGACCCATAAGCCTCACTGCTATAATTTACAAACTGCTGGAAAGGATACTGAAAAACAGAATAGCTAAACATTTGGAAGAAATAGACTATATGGACATTTACCAGCATGGTTTTGTTAGTGGAAGATCGTGTCAGACCAACCTTTTACATTTTCTTGAGCCAGTCAATGAAGCACTGGGTAAGGGTTTATCAGCAGATATAATTTTCTTGATTTCTCTAAGGCATTTGACTCTGTGTCCCATCAAGTACTTATTAAACAACTTGAGTTTTAAAATTACATCCAGTGATTATAAATTGGATAAATGCATGGCTATCAGACCGTACACAAGTTTCAGTAAAAGGTCATCTGACAGCATGGGGTCCAGTTACTAGGGGGTGTCCCCCAGGGCTCTGTGCTGGGACCAATTCTTTTTAATATATTGATATCCTCTATGAGTCCACTAACACATGCAGACTTGCCAAATTTGATGATGACTGTAAATTAGGCAGTATAATATACAATGCAAAATCTGTTCTTGATCTACAAAATAATTTAACACATCTTGTTGATTGGTCTAAAAGAAATGATCTATTGTTTAATGAATTAAAATGCAAGGAAATGCACTTAGGAAAGAATAACCCTTGCTATACATACACAATGAATAATATAGATGTTCAGACAACAAACCATGAAAAAGATCTAGGTGTCATTCTTTTAAGGACTTTTCCTTTGATGTACATACAACTAATGCTGCTAAAAAAAGGAACAAAATATTAAGTTATATTTTAAGAAACATAAAAAGTAGGGACAAAAATGTTATCATCCCCTTGTATGTTGGTCTCGTTAGACCACATTTAGAATTCCTCAGTAGTTGCACCATATTTGATAAGAAATAAAAAACTTGTAGAAAGAGTACAATGTAAAACTACAAAAAAAAGCCTCTACATTAAAAGAAACTGACTGCAAAACTAGACTAAAAATGACAGGTCTTTATTCCATGGAATACAGAAGATTACATGGAGATTTATGTCTGACGTATAAAGCATTCCAGAATGATGCAATTCTAGAAACAATAGGCTTAGTGAGGAATCAATCATTGGTTAACATTAGATCACATTCACTGAAACTAAAGGTACCCAAAATAACACTCTAAGGAGAAACAAGTGGTTCACACAAAGAGTGGTAAACACTTGGGACAAATTACCTGTGAATATGGTACTGAGTTCCACTTTAGATTCCTTTAAGACAAATTTGGATTTATATATGGGTGACACCAAGTTTGAATTCCATCAGTGATATTGGTGGCAAGTCCATAAAGAGGTAATCTTACCCACTGAACTCGTACAAATTCTATGACCCTATGAACAATAGAGACTCCACTAGCACACTTGTTTTAAAGCAGCAGTTCAACAAACATCTCAAAAAATGAGGTGTACTGTTTAAAAACCTTGTCACACTCATTAAGCGTTCTACTTTCTGTCACTTTTTTGTCAAAACAATAGTTTTTCTGAGAGATTCTTTTATTTGTATATTTAATTTGTGCGAAAAAACTGCACAGCTGACCCCTCGGTAATCAATACTTTACTCCCACAAGGTGTTATTAGTGCATGCTCATCCCCGTACCCATGCTGCCAGTCAGGAAAACCATTGAATTATACAAATACATGCCAAACTGGGTATCTTTTCCAGCAAAGGGGAACTTACAACTAAAAGGAATATCTGGCAGCACAGCCCTCCTGTCTGTTCCACAGTCTGCTGCCATCTGATAAACGTAAATGTCGCTTTCTACTTGGCAATTTGCATTTATCAGAGATAGTTTAACTAGTTTAACTTGGTGTTATTAGACAAAGTAGGCCAAATGCCCATTAAATTGTCTTCCACTCCTAGTGAGTCTATTTCCTCAGTCCATTTCCCAATAAGTACTTGTCCAGCCTTTTTTTGAAAATGTCTAGTGTAGGTGCCTCAATAATGTCAGGTAAATCATTCCACTTTCTAGCAGTACGTACATTGTAAAAGGTGAAACATTTGACTGTAAATACTCTTGGTATTTCAATTTGTTTATTATGTGACCTAAGATGTATCCTTTTATGTAGGCAATGTATGCCTCATTGTTTCATTAGTGAGGAGTTATTTTTAATTTTGTATATAAGTAATAGGCTCCCCGAGTTCTTCTAGTTTCTAATGAAAATAGTTTGTTTCTCCAATCTTGTATTATGATCCAGATTCTTTAATTCCTGAACTGATTTAGCCAGTCTCCTCTGTTTTCTTTCTATTAAATGTATGTCTTTTTTAAGATGGGGCACCAAAGTGGTATTCCGTAGTCTAGGTGGGGTATTATGTATGTTTTATAAAGTTTCAAAATACATTCTTTGTCCCTGGAGATAAAAGCTTTCTGTATTGAATGAATAAATCGATTACAGTTCAGGCAATCTTTTTGAGAATGGGTTGATGAAGACAGGTTCGAGTTAATCCAAATGCCCAGATCTTTTTCACTTATACTGCATTGAAGTGGCTTATCATTAAGGCAATACTGGTAACGGGTTATTTTTCCAAAGTGTATTACAGAACAATTTACTTCATTAAATTTTTATGTTGTTATCAATACTTCATTGTTCAATAGTCTGGAGATCTTTACAAAGTTGGTGTTCATGGAATGAGGATACATCCCCACCTATTTTGTGTCATCTGCAAATTTAGAGCTGACATTACCAAGCCCTTACCCATATCACTTATATACAGCTATATATCTATTCAGTCCCAGATCATTTAATTTCATAATGAGTTTGTCATGGGGAGCGAATCAAATGCTTTTCTATGTCCAGGAATATTAAGTCTATTGGAACTCCCTTATCTATTTGATTACTTACATAATTATAAAAGGAAATAAGATTAGTAGTACAGGAGAGACCCTTCCTAAAGTCATGTTGTGTATGGTCTTGTAGTCCTAAGTAGCAACTTCAATGTCAATTTTGTTTTAATTAGTCTTTCAATAATTTACAACAAACAAATGTGACTGATAGGCCTATAATTGGCAACACTTGATTTGTTGCCCTTTTTATGAATTGGAATGAGTGTGGCCTTTCACCAGTCAAGTGGGACCTCTCCAGTCATAAGAAACTTGTTAAATAGGATAGTTAGGGGCTGTGCCACTACGTAAGCAAGTTTTTTCCAGGTGATAGGATTTACCACTGTAGCCCAAGGAACCCACCTTTGGAACCACTTGACCAGCAGTACCTGCCAAAGATTGCACCTCGCTCCTTCAGGGAGGCCTGTTGTCAGGGGCTGCCAGCCACGCTCTCGCCCAGAAGCAGAACCAGGGGCCCAGCCGCTTTCTGGTACCTTGTGCTGCTAAAGCTGTAAAAGCCGTAAGGTACATTTTTCTCCACTTCAGCTGCCGGCTCTCTCCAGTAAAGTTTGTGGCACTGCCTGGATTGTACTTGTTCAGTAAAAGCGGCTGTTTTCACCACTAACTTTGACTATTGGACTGCCTGCTGTGCCCGGGATTGTGATCGAGTATAATCGCTGTATAAGCTCCACCGCCAGCGGAGATCCCTTCCGGACACAAACGGCAAGTGGTACAGCTCCTCCTGTGACCATTTGTCCCGCCCACCCACCTCACCCACCCTGGTCGGCCCTCTAGCTATATAGGACTCTGTTGGTCATATGACAAAGTGTCCACTTTCCTATTGGTTCCTTATACTCTCTCACCACTGGGGGTGATCGACCTACTCACTGCCTTCCAACAAGTAGGTCACTCACCATGCAAAACCACCTGGCCTGAAACTGCCTCAGTTCTCTTAAGTTAACCTCGTGGTCTAAATCCCCCTTTTCTCCTCCATAACTCCCACCTCACTCTCCCCTCTCTCTCGTGCCCCTCTCCTGCTCTCAATCTCAAACCTTACTTGAACTTTGTTACCCTAGTTAAACTTCTCCCGCAATTCTTGCTTCTCTGCAATCTTAGCTCCTATCTCATAAGCACTGTCATGCCACTCCTCCCTCTTGAGCTCATGCTTCAAGTGTCAGACTAAAGGTACTAACTATCCTGATCTGCCTCCTTTTCCTTCTGGGCCTGAATATAATCTCTCTGTCACTACCATACGTGACACACCAATACTCCCCCTCAACCACTGATTTCAGTTTTTCCAACCTGCTAGCAGCCAAGCACTACCCTAAACCCACTTGGCAATCCCTTCTCCTTAATAAAGGATGCACTTATCACATACTGCTTACCCTCAACAAACGGGGGTGGAAACATCAGTCAATTAAGATTCACTACAGGAGGGCTCCTGCATCTGGCTCTCTCTGCTACCAGGCTCCACTCACAACTGGGCCCAATTTGGAAAGACCTGCACAAATACCATACCCAGGACAGATTCAGACTCACCCAATATTACATACTAAACAACATGTATTACACCCCAGTTAAGCTGTTCCACCTTAACAAATTACCTCTTCCCAACTGCTCTAGATGTTCACAAAGTGAAGGAACTCGCTCCACATTTTCTGGCATTGTTCCAAAGTAGCCTCTTTGTGGCGTTCTATTCAGGACAACCTAGATCCTCTATTAGGCCTTACTAATTTTTTCACGCCTGATATCTGCATCCTAGGCAATTATTCCACCATAGATTGTCAAGAACGCCGATATCATATGGCCTTAGTCTCCATGGTAGTCAAAGGTTGGTCTTCAAACATTGGACTGATCAGCTGACTTTAACCTATTCTAAATGGTTAAAGGACCTACCAATGTGCTTTAACATGGAGAGACTCGCAGCTAGCTCTCGCAATCGCTTGGACCTGTTCCACAAAAAGTGGGATAAATTATATGCGCTCTACCTACACCACTGATCTCTTGGTTCGTACTCTGACACCCAACACTGCTCCTTCTTTTTCCCATGCTCCCTTTGCCTTTTATTTCATGCCTAAGTTAGGATTCCATCGTTGACCTGACAATAGATCCTAGCCTATAATTGCAATACACACTCGAGGTGAATTTCTGGGCGGAGGTGGATGGGTGCTGTGAGGAGGGGTGATATGGGGGTTCGGGTGGGGTTTATGGTGGCGCTTTTTTTCCCCAGAAACTGTTAGAAGTTACCTGTATACAGTGTTCTGTTTGTTCATGAATTTTGTTAAAATAAATAAATTTGAATTTCAAAAAAAAGATTCACTACAGGTTAAGGCTAGAGTTCCTGGCACCTCTCTTGCTCGGCTAGCTGGCGGCGTAGAACTGAATCCAGGCCCTCCTGCAACAGCACTCCCATCAACTCAAATGGAAAGTGAAATAAAGGGCTTTTGTAGCCCATATGAACATCAGAATCTTACAGAGCCATCTGGCTGAATTAGAAGCCTGGATCAAAATCTATGAACCTGACATCCTGTGCCTCATGAAACCTAGCAAAACCACGAGTCCACGATGCCCTGTGGACATTCCTGGATACTCTATTATCCGGCAGTACAGGCCGGGTCTAAATGGGTGGGGGCATTGCCATCTACCACAAGTCTCACCTCAGCATCAGAACAGCCCCTGCCCAAGACCCACAACTGATCTGTGAGTCAATACATGCGATTTTGTCCCTTGGTGCTAAGAAACTGCACATAATCTGCCTCTACAACCGACCCTCTGGAGGAGTGGATGGTTTTCAGGAAATCCTCAAGCTAACATCACAAACTATTAACATGAATGAAGCCATCATCCTCGGCGACGTGAACCTAAACTGGTTGGGTCCCTCTCATAGTGCCCTCGCATCACTAGTCCATGGTTTTAACTTCTACCAGCTTATAACAGAGAACACTAGGATGGTAACCACGCAGTCTGGTACACTGATTGGCTGGATTCTCACGAATAGACCTGAACATGCGACCAAGGCAGGAGTCCTGGCCGATACAATTACTGACCACTCTCCCCTTTTTTGTCAATGGCGCTCAGGTCCGCCACACTTCTCCTCCCCCCTGCCTGGTCACATTCACCAACTTTGCCGTATGACTATTAACGCCTTCCTCCTGACGTGTCTAACATTGACTGGTCTGAAATCCACCATGCAGAAAAAGTATAAGATGCTCTAAAAGTGTTCCTGACAAGGTTCAGTGAAGTGCAGAATAGGCATGCACCAAAAAAAAAGAAGAGTCAGGGGAAAGCAAACTAGATGGCTCCAAAAAGATCTACTCCAGCAGCTATGGCACAGGGATAAACTATGGAAGCACTACAAAAGCACTGGCCTGCTCGGTGACCACTCAATATACAGGCAACACAGAAATTCCTACAAAAAGCAGATAAGGCTAGCAAAAAGTAGGTACTGCCAGAACCTACTAACTAGCTCAGCCCATGACCCCCGAAAATTTTGGGGCAATATTAAGACCTTCCTTGGTACACCACAATCTGTAATCCCCTCTGAGATGGTCCTCGGCGGTACCCACTTCAATGACTCCTTCACCATAGCAAATGCTTTCAACAATATGTTCTCGGATCTCTCACCCTACACCTCTACACTACCAATGGCTCCCATCTCATCTCAGCCCACAGCTGACCGTGAACTAGCAGACCCCTCAGCCTCTCAAACAGGGGCTCAAAAAACCCAGTCTTTCTATTTCAAAGCTATAACAAGCTCTCAGGTTTAAATCTACTAAGAACTATATCGGACAACACCAGCCCTGGATCCGACTCTCTGGAACCCTGCCTTTTAAAAACTGCTGTACATCTCATCTCTGAACCACTGGCTAAGATTTTCACACTCTCCCTCTCCTGTGGTACAGTCGCTGATCTCTGGAAAACTGCCAGAATTACTCCTATTTTCAAGAAAGGGAATAAAAATGAAATCACAAACTATAGACCAATAGCTAGTCTCTCAGCCCTAAGTAAAATCTTAGAAAAACTTGTAGCCAACCAGACCCTTGACTACCTAGAATCTACAAAACTGCTCTGTGATGCTCAACACGGTTTCAGGAAGAATCACAGCACTACGACTGCACTAGCCAAATTCACCTCAGATACTGTCTCTAACATGGATGATGGTCGGCTAACAGGAGCTGTTTTCATTGATCTTACCAAGGCTTTTGACCTCGTGGATCATTCCTTGCTCCTGTCCACCCTTCAATCAATAGGTTTCTCCTCTCCATTTTAAACTGGTTCAAGAGCTATTTAACCAATAGGAACCAGGCTGTAAAATTCAATTCTGCAATCTCCGACAGCACCACAATCAATATTGGTGTACTTCAAGGCTCAATACTTGGCCATCTTTTCTTTTCCTATTCATAAAAACTTACCAAGCAATATTCCAGCCTGCTCCTCTCTTCTCTATGCTGATGACCTGGTCATCTATGCCCTTCATAAAATATTGACTACCTAAACTTGTCTCTAACCACAGCCTACAACAGCATACAAAACTGGCTAAACTCTCACTGACTTATCCTCAACTCCAGCAAAACTAAAGCTATGCTCTTGAGCACTGCCCAAAAACTTAGATCCTGCACCTCCCCCTTGAAAATACTTGATCTAAATGGGATCTCTCTTGAGATCGTCACCACATTCCTCTATCTTGTAATCTTACTCGACCAATCTCTGGACCTTAACCTTCACATTCAAACAACCTGGGAAACCGTAAATTGTAAGCTGGGGGCTGCCTACAGAACCAGCTTATGTTAACGCCATCAGCCAAGAGGATCCTTTACCAACCCTAACCTACTGTGCTCCCATCCCAACTACTGCCCATAAAACAGCCTTGCAAAAATGGGACGTAACTTACAACAACATATGTTGGTATGCTTCTAAGGCTCTGTGGCTCAAACATCATTGTCAACTGTATAGTGACCTCAGTTGGCTCTCCCCCACTGCCACCAGGCCATACTATCTTGGCTGTCTATGTGACTCTATTATCAGACTAGGCCAGCCTGCATCACTTGCTGAGCTACTTCATCCCGCTACCTCAGTCCGTGAATTGAGATTGTCAGACAAATCTCTATTGAGAGTTCCCCGTTGTCACACCTCCAAAGGAACTGGAGCTTTCGGGAATGCTGCCCCCCAGATGTGGAACATGCTGCCACAGGATCTTAGGAATACCTCATCACATTACCTATTCAAACGAGGGCTGCGACACTACCTGGCCACCTCTGACCAATGTGTCTGTTTTGACCCTACCTGACAGCACCTACGTAAGCCTGTCCTACTTTCTCCCTTTTCCCTACCTTCCTCGTCCTTCCCCCCTCCCCTCTTGCTCACCCACTTTCCTTATGCCTTCTCTCCCCTGTCTGTTTTCACACCTTATCCACCTGTTGTTCTTTAAAATTACCCTAACTATAACTGCTCGGTTTGTAGCATACTGTTCTATACAAACCGTAATAATGATCTGTCCAGTACCGTCTTATATGGAATAAGCCCTTACTGTTATCTGTTAATGCCTTTCTACATGCTGTTATGCTGACTGAACTAAGCTTTCTTGCTCTACCCATTGTTGTCTTTAACTGGTACATGCCCTCACTGTTCTCTACAACCGGTCTGATGTGATAGATGAGTACTGGTACAACCGGGTCTTGACTCTCTCCTGCCCTCCCAGCTTACTCCCCCTGGATACCCGTGGATCGAGACTGCTCACTGCTCTGATGCCTGGCAACAGAACCATGAGCCCAGCTACTTGTCCCTACTTTCAGCCGCTAAAGCCGTAAGATTGCTGAATTTCCCACAAACCGCCAACTGCACGCCGCTCACATGCCCGCCAATGGAACCATGAGCCCGGTTACTTGTCCCTACACTTAGCCGCTAAATCCGTAAGATTGCCTAAACCCCTTCCAAACCCTGACTGCACGCCGCTCTCATGCCCAGCAATGGAACCATGAGTCCGGCTGCTTGTCCCTACTTCTAGCCGCTAAAGCCGTAAATTGATGTAATTCCTGCAAACCTCTGCTGGGACGTAGAGCTCTCCTCCCTGCACCCAGCACCGACATGAACTCACCTAGATAGCCTAAGGGGCCCGTCTCAAGCTTTGCTTACCTAAGTAGTCAACAGAGTTGCCCCTCTTTTGCATTCCTATCTGTAGGGGTCGCCAGCCGCAAGCTCACCCATAAGCAGAACCAGATGCCTGGTCACTTGAGGGCACCCTGTGCCGCCAAAGCCATAGTCGCTGTAATTTTTCCCAAACTCCCCTTTGTAGGCTTTTGTTTCACTCCTCCCTTTCCTCAGTGCTGCCGAGGTACCACCGTAGCCAAATGGACCAGAATTCACATTGATTGCCCATACGACCAACAGTAACAGACCTCGCCTTATGCCCCCCGGTTAATCTGCTATCAGGGGCTGCCTGCCGCGATCACACCCAGGGAGCAGTACCATGAGCCCGGCCGCTTGTTAGTACCCTGAGCCGCCAAAGCCGTATTTTAGGCAACTGAGCGGCATAGTCAGATTCAATATGAGGTCCCTACATCATCAGACCTCCCTCCACTCCTTCACCCTCCATCTCCCACCTCACGAACTACGTCTACCTGGGAAACAAAGAATTACTCTGTCCTTGTACCTGTACCCGCTCTGCCTGTATATGCTATACAGAACAATGTTTTGCTTAGACTAGTGTACACAATGTTATCTTAGCCTCTTAGCTTTGGCTCCTCTGTCTATACGTTGTACTGCCTCTCGAATTGTATTGTATATGTTAAACATCCTCAGTATGTATTTTGTCTTATAATCTCCGGGTCATGCCTGAAAATAGTCACCTGCTGGCTAGTGCACTTACCCGTTAACAAAAACTAAATAAATGAAATAAATAAATATTATCAGGTCCCCACAAGGATGATGCTTTTAATTTACCTAATTCTAGTAACTAGTCAAGGACGCTTCCAGATGTGCCAGCCCCAACTCACATTCAAGTGATGGCATAGCCCTCCTCACACAGTTTATCCCTTCATGTGGACTACAAGTTTTTGCTGGGAAACAGCTGCAGTTGATAAGTCAACAGCATCCATCCTGAAGGTGAGGCAGCAAAACAATGTGGAAGAAAGTGCATTGGAAAAAAATTCATAGGGGTCATGAATCAACAGAACACTTTTGCTGGTATCTGCCCATTGCCACACACCTCCACCAGAAATGAGCTACAGTACCGTAGATTCCAGCCTTCAACAGTAACTGAGAGGTCAGACTCCACTAGGGTCCTCGAATCACACCCTGACCTATGACCCTATCCTGGCTGGCTTCACCGATGACTGATGCCCAAAATTAGCAACCCCTCACTGACTGTTGAAGGCTGTAAAATGCAGTAGTTAATGATCAAGCAGCAAGACCAACTCCAATGAACTGATCAAGCCAGGACGTGAAAGGAGCTGGGAATAGATAGAAGATTGGAAATGGGATTGATGGTGACTTGTTTCAGGCAGTGGTGTGTGGCAGCGGGCCACATACCACTGTCTGAAATGAGCAAGAGTGCAGTCTGATTCGTGACCCCTACAGATTTTTCACCTGATGCACTTTCTTCCATATTGTTTCTCTGCCTCAGCTTCAGGATGGATGGTGCCAAGTTACTGACTTAAGACAGTGCAAAGTAAGTTTTTAGCCTGCGGCAGTTTCCCAGCAAAAACTTGCAGTCGACATGATGGGATGAGCTGTGTGTGGGGGGGAGCTGTACCATCACTTGAATGTGAGTTGGAACTGCCATCTGGAAAGCATCCTTGACTAGCTACCATCTCTGATAAATACAAATTGCAAAGTAGGAAGTGCCATTTGCGTTTATCAGATGAGGGGAGGGCTGTACTTCCAGATATTCCTTTTTAGTTGTAAGTTCCTCTTCATTGGAGAAGATACCCAGTTTGGCATGTATTTGTATAACTCAATGGTTTTCCTGACTGGCAGCACAGGGATGAGCATGCACTAATAACACTCGGCTAACAGTAGTATTGTGGGAGTAAAGTACTGATTACTGAGGGGCTGGCTGTGAAGTTTTTTCATGCAAATTAAATATACAAATAAAAGAATATCTCAAACTATTGTTTTGAGCAAAAAATGTGACAGACAGAAACTGGAACACTTAATGAGTGCAGCAATGAGTGCAACAGTACATCTTATTTTTTGAGATGTTCGTTGCACTGCTGCTTTAAAATACTGGACACCTGGCCATCCAGAGAACTAATGGGTTTTAATTGAGTCTTTTGGCAAACGGCACTTTCTGTACTCTTCCCTATCATTTCCTTTCTTTATATGTTTGTTTTCCTACTTTGTCCCAATTGTAACCTTACATTCTAAATGTCCCCTTTTCCTTACTACTTCTAGATATGTCTATTTTCCTACTTTGTCCCAAACTGTAATCTTTCATTCTATATGTCCTCTTTTCCTTACTTCTGTGCTGTCCAATACTTCTTGTATCTCTTGGCTCTCTATTTCTTCTCTTGTTATTGTATTTTCTCCATATTAACCTAATGTCTTTATTTAACTGGGGAGACAGGATTCTGACTCCTTCCTTCCCCACCAGACAAGTATCATGCTATGCCTAACTTGTTCTTTCCACCGTATTTATTCTCTAAGAACTGTGAATCCTTTGTGACCCCTTTTTTATATTTTATTTTACCGGTCCCTTGGACATCATCCCTTAAAGACCCACCTCTGGCTCCCTAGTACTCGGGAAAGAGACTCTCGATGTGTACCTATACATGGGTTGACTATAATGGTGGGGCTGCACCCATTACAGTGCAAGTCAGAGTTGGGGCATGTGGGACAAAGCTGACATAGTGCGTGTCTGTGTGTCTGTGTCAAAGGCCTTGAAGGAGGGGTTACTATTGTGGCTTTGGAAGAAGTACAGTAGATTTGGGGACTGAAGGTGAGGATATTGGTGGTGGTCATGGAGGAGGTGCAGTCAGAGGCAGTGGAGGAAGGTGGCTAGTGGTAGGTGCTGTGGAGAGTGGGGGCTAGTATCTTTGCTGTGAGAGCAACTGTCTTGTGCTGTGGAGGGAGAAGGCTAGTGTCAGGGTGTGGTGCCAGGGAGGTTAATATTGAGATCCATGGAGGGAGGGGGCTAGTATTGTGGGGGCTGTGGAGGGAGATGGCAGGTGTTGGGTGCTGTGGATAGTGGTGGCTGGTGTTGAGTGCTGTGGACACAGGTGGCAGGTGTTGGCTTCTGTCTTTGAAGGTGAACTGGTGTAGGGTACTGTGGAGGCAGGTAGGTTAGTGCCGGGTTCTGTAGAGGGAGGTGGCAAGTGTCTGGAGCTGTGGAACGAGGAGACTAGTATTGGATACTGTGGAGGCAGGTGGAATAGTTTCAGGTACTTTGAGGCAGGTGCTCATGTTGGGGATGATTAAACACCAAAGCATGAGTGGATAAAGTTTCAGACCCTGCTTAAAAGCCTCTACCCCTGGGATACAATGTACCACCTCTTGGTCGTGTGTGTTAGACCCACTTCCTTCCCTGTGCCCTCACTAGGCAATCCCTTGAAAGGAATAAACAAGGTGAACTGTGAGGAACTATTTAGCCTGAGCAATAATTAAGACATGGGTAGTATGAGTGGAAAACGATGAAAAAGAGGTTCAAGAGGGATATGAGAAAGATTTATTTTATAGAAAGGGTAGTACAGTCTGCCAGCCAAGGTGGTGGATGTCGAAACCATAATGATTTCAAGTATGGCTGGGACCGAGTGAAGGATGTAGTGGTTACTCAAGATGGCTGTAGTGTGTAGGGTAACAGTGGGGTAGATAATGAGGGCTAGTCCCCTGTATGGGCAATTGGTCCTGGGATTTAATAGGGAACTACAGACAGACTGGATGGACCTTTGGTCTTTTCTGTCATCTTTGTCTATGTTTATATTGCATCACATGTATTTTTCTGTTACCTGCTATGTGAATCTCCTCCATCTTTTGTCTGTGTCCCAATGTCCTCCATGATTCTAGTGGTGTAATTTTTTTTTGGGGGGGGCTGCATTTGTGCCCTGCTTCTTGATGTGGGATACGTACTGGATGCAGGTCCCACCCCCACAAATAAGGGCAGAGAATGAACTGCATCTTTAGAGGTACTCTGCAGGACCTGTACAATGCATCCTTTTGCAGGTATGCTACAGGTATAGGACAGGTGCTAAGCAGATAAAGAAAAGGCAATGTGCGGACATTGGACAGTACTGCTTTTTTTCAGCATGGACTCAGCCTTTTAGCTAACCCTACCTGGCTCCTGACTGGTGCTTCAAGTTGCTAAGGCCCCTTGCAGACAATCGGGAGTGAGCCCCCCTGAGGCGGGAACCTGTCAAGGTAGTGCCTCCTGACTACTGTCCTTACCTCTTTTGCGTCCCTTGTTTTCACCCTTTGTGAGGTAAACATTGCAAAGTTATGGCGTGTGTGGATAGGGCTGGTGGTTCCTTAGACATGCTACCATATACTTTTTCAAGTTATATCCTGTAGCTGTCGGGAGCAGCCAAATAACAACCCCCCCCCACCAACTTTCATTTACTATCTAGCTAATCTGCTGCCAATGTCAAGATGTCCTAATGATGTCAGCGACAGCCAGCATGCACCAAACATGGTCTGCCTGGAGTTAACATGGAGGATTGCTTGCCACCCCAGGTAGCCAGTTATTTAAATCTATATATTGTTGTAATTGTCTTTTTTTATGCCCTTTTGGGCTTCTGCTGTGGCCACCGCGGCTATCTCTGGGCTCTCCCAGTCCTAATGTACACCTCTGTCACCCCCCCGCTCATGCATCGACCCTCTCGGGCTTGATTGCAGCTGCAGGTGGCTTGTATGTTACTCCCCTTGTGGAGCGCTCAATCTTGCCTGCATTCTGCAGACCTTTACAATGAAAGTTAGCCCCCTGGCATTCCTAAAGCACAGTGTGTCTTAAACTATGCGACATCTCTCTCTCTCTCTCTCTCTCTCTCTCTCTCCCCTTGCCCAACTCCACTTTCTACCAAGCCCCCACCCCCTTGCATGGTTCACTGCATCCTGAAGGGTTGAAAGGCTCTGGCTTCCCACTCCCCATCTTCCTTTCTATATCACCCTTCCACCCTACCCTCCCACTATCTCCCTCCTTAGACTACCTATACTTTCATCTGCTAGCTCTCCATCCCCCTGCAGGGTTCTCCACATCCTGTAGAGGATATCAGCACTGGCTTCCATCTCTCCCCTTAGCCCTACCTTATTTTCTCCTTCCTCTGCCAGCTCTCTACCCCTTGCAGGGTACTCTGAATCCTGAAGTGGGTGTAAGCACTGGCTTCCCTATCCTGCTCTTCTTAGTCCAACTTTATTTTCCTCTGCCAGCTCCCCATCACCCTGCCACTGCAAGGTTCTTTGCCTCCTGAAGGAGTGAAGTCAATGGCTCCCTTTCTTTTTCCACCATTCTACCCCCAATTCTTAATCTTAACTGACCCTCCCTCCTCACACTATCCCTAGTAATCCCATCCCTAGTTCCTGTCCATCTATCCTTTTCCACCTTTCTTCTCTATCTTTTCTAATGCCAGCTCCCTTGTCCCCTAACAGCCAGTTAAACAATGTTCCCTAGCAAGGGTTCTCAGCAACTCGGGGGGGGTGAAGGCCTAAGCCTCTCTCTCCCTCCCTCCTACACCCAGCCCTGGTATTTTACATACTAGGTCAATCAGCTAACACTTAGCCACTGTCATCCCAACCACGACATACCCTTTAGACCTCCTTATAATCTCAAGTACTGTAGAACTTGAAATTTTCACTGTAAAATTATTTTCACTGTTTTTGCTGAAGTACCAAGTTGTGAAATAAATTTGCGCTAACCTGCACTTTTGTATTTTATTCCATTATGGTGAATGTGGTGATTTTATGTGGCATGAAAATAACTAGTTCTACAGTACTAGCACTGTAATCTTTCACTCTCTCCACACTTTATTGCCTGGTCTAAGTCAGCTGTCATATCCAATAACATTTGCTGCCCTGCTCACCATAAGGCTGTGATGTAACATGTTTATGTTTTTTACCTGGTCTGTAATTGAAATGTATAGATTTTGTATGCTGCACTAGTTTTTAATTATCTACTGTTTGCAATGTCTATGATTCTGTTCTGTTTCTTGTAAATGATTGTCCCACACTTCTTCCTATGTAACCCCCCCCCAGTATGCTTCTGGAAATGAGCTGTTTACAGTTCATGTTGCTTTCCTGGTGAATCTCTTCTAAATAAATAAACACATGCCACTGCTACTGCTGCCATCCTCTGTTCTCCCATTCTTGCAACCCCCCCCAGGCTTTACTATTGCCACAGGAGTGGTTTTACTCCCTGGCAGCTCCTGCCACCTCTGCACTCCTTCCTGGCTCTTCAGCATTTCAGCATTACTGTGGGAGTGGTTCCACTCAATAGCAGCTCCTGCCACCTTACAGCCCCAGCTTCCAAAACTGCTGTTGCAGCCAGGGGATATGGCTGTTACATGGATTCCTCATTGCTGTTGCTTCAGACCCTTGGGGCATTAACACTGCTGCCGAAGTGATGGTTTGGGAAGGCGAGGTGAGGGAGGCACTTCTATTATTGCCTCCTCCACTTCCCTCTGGCTCCTTTCTCTCATTCTCGAGTCTCTCTCTATCCCCCACCCATGCAGAGTGGGTCACAGCCTGAGCTCTGTGTGGGCTGGGAGTTGCAAGTGCCCACAGGGACTTTCACTGTAGCACAATTGTGCTATGTGGCTGGCTGCATGTGGAAACCAAGCGTATCCTCCTCCTGCCACTATTCCTCATCAGCAGCACCCACTCAATACTAGGGCTCAAAGAGCCCCCACTAGACCCCAGAGAAGGGTACCAATTCATTTTGTAGGAAAATTGGCTTTAGCCACAGGGATACAGAGTCAGGGCTACCAGTTTACTTAGTAGCCCCCGGCATTCTTAGCCCGCAAGATCACCAGTACCATTCTTTATTTGCCAGCAAGCCTACTAACCCTGAAAAGCCTCCACTAGCCCACCTGGTTATCCGTATAGTACTGGTCACAGGGCCACAAATGGGAGCACAGGGGTTTTGGCTGAGCCCCCTCCCAAACACTTCCTTTCCTCTCAGTTTCTGAGCCTTTATTTTTTCCCCAGCTAACCTAATTTTATTTTATTTGACATGTCTGACAGGACATGCACTCCTAACCATCAGATAAGTATATTTCTATGCCTAACCTGTCCTTTCCACCCTTACTGTAGCATCTAAGAGCTATGGATCCTTTATGACCCCTTTTTCTATTTTTTTTTACAGGTGTGGTGGACAACATCGCTTTGAGATTCCTACCTCTGGCTCCTATAGTGCTCAGGTAAGACCCTGTACTTAATCTGTATTGGGTGGGTTGACTGTAATGGTGTGCCCACACCCATTATACATGCTGAAATATGGCCACTAGCTCTTCAGTCCCACAACCATGGTGTCATATTCACTGTCATACCCCTCATAGCCATGGCAGTAAGTTCTCAAGCCCCATCCCCAACTTCAGGTTTCCCTGCCCCCATAGCAATGTTGTTAGGCTTCTGACTGTCCCCAATCATGGCCATAGGTTTACAATCCTCCAGTGTCCTGGGTGGGAGCAGCATGATTCATGTGGTCCCCTAGGTGGTCCAGATGGGAGAAGAAGGTGAACATATGTGGGGAAATCTATTATGTGGGTCCCCTTGAAGGACCAGGTGGGGGAAGAGGAGGCCATGGCTGGGGAAGCCTTGATGGGGGGCTCTCTTTGGTGATTCAGATCAGTAACTAGGCTCCAGAGGGGCCTATAGGTGGTCTGTTGGAGGGGCAGAGTATGATGACTCCTGGTTCTGGGGTTCTAGGAATGGAGTGAAAGAAGGTGCAGTTGGTGTCAGAATCATAGTATGATGACCTAAGGGTAGTCTGTGGAAGATGAATGGGAAATTACGCATACTGAATTGCTGAATCCGATACCCAGGAGCCCAAAAATTATAGCCCAACAGTCAGTATCCCAACAGTCTGGAATTGCCCACAGCAGAGTTGGCAATCATAAATAAGGGGGCAGTGCAGGTGGTGAAGCCCTCTGAAACACAAAAAAACCTCATCTGCAAACAATTCCAGACTTATGGAATGCTGACTATCAGGCTATAATGTTTGGGCCCTTGGGTGTCTTAATTCAGCATTTTGGTATGCTGTAGTAAATCTGATGGTGCATGTGAATATCTTGCCCCTGTTTTAGGGTCCTAAGGATGATATGAGTGGGAGAAATGGATGCAGATGTGTTTCAGACCCAAGTTCTATGGACCTAGGGATGCTACAAATGGGAGAGGGGGGTGGAGGCAAGTGTGGGAGCCTTGTATAAGAGTCTTATGACTGGTCCAATTAGAAAATAAGGGAAAAGGTGTGATTTGGACACCTTTCCATAGGTCCCTTTTCTGGTCCTGCTAGAAGCAAAGGGTAGAGGTGAGTTTAGAACACTTGTCTGGGAGTTCAACTTCTGGACAGCGTGGGAGATGAATGTGGAGGTTGGTGTCAAATACTCTTCTAGAGTTTGCAGAACTGGTCCTGGTGGGCAGAATGATGGACATACAGTAGGTAGAAAGTACCAGTTTGAGATTCCAGAGCTATTCAAGGTGGGGAAGAGGAGGGACAACTTAAATGAGGGAGGGTAGTACAGTGATCTTTGGGCTGGTCCAGGTAGAAGGATATTGGGACTAAGTGGGAAAAGCTGGCCCAGGGGTCCCACGGCAAGGCTGGGTGGACAGGCAGGGGAGTTATAGATGTGGAAGGCTAGTCTCATGGTCCAAGGGATTATCTGGGTTAAGGAACATGGTGGTATACATGGGGACAGCCAGTATGGGTTCCCAGGGATAGTCCAAGTTAGCAAAAAGGGAGATTTTCCTAGGGAAAACTAGACCTTGGATCCAACACTGATCCAGATCGAGGGACATGGAGGACGACAGTGAAGCCCGACAGGATGAAGCACAGTGTCACAGTTTCCTACATGACAAAGGGACTGACTACCATTGAAATTGTATTGTTTACTGTAGTAAATCTGCTGCAGCATGCTACAGAGTATGGTTTAATCCTGGCAAGCTTCTTGTGTAGTTGTGGAGGCAGATCCAGTGCTCCCAGGCCTGGTCCGAGTGGGTATGTAATGGAAACATAGACATGGGAGCACATTCCAGTCATTCCAAGGCTGGTGCATTTGAGGATACCATGGAGATATAGGTGAGGCAGGCCATCCCAGCAGTACCATGGCTGATTCAGGGTGGGAGACAGAGAGAATGTAGGTGGAGAAGACTGGTCTGGGTTCCAGTTGCTGGTCAGGGTGGGAAGAAAGGGGACATGTAGGAAGGGGATGCTACTCAGAGCTCCTAGGGTTGGTCTGAGTGGAAGAAAATAGGGCCCATAGGTAGGAAGGATAGTTTTTCTGATTTGATTTTCATTTGATTTTTATGTGTTAGGATTGTATGAAATTTGCACTTTGAAAGGTATTTCATGTACAGTTGAAGGTCTTGTCCATAACAGTTTACCATTATTTCAGTTTTCTTTTTGAAGCTAATTAGCATTTTTCATGCTTTTTTGAAGGGCATTTGAGAACAAATTAAGATGTTTTTCAATTGGATAAAAACCTGGTGTTTGAGGTCGAAGTGAAGTCAATTTGAATTACTTTAAAAACTTGAAAATAACTGGATCAGTTTTTAAAAAACTGAAGAATACTTGAACTGAATTTGAAGGCCTTCTTTTTCTGTATGGGGGAGGTTAGGGAGAAAAAGATAGCATTCAGGAAGTATAAAGAAATACAGAAGGAGCATGATGGAGAACTGTACCAGTTAAAGCAGAAGAAAGCGGGGAAGGCAGTCAAAATAGCAAAGGCCCAAACCCAGGAAAAGGTAGCCAACTCAGTTATGAAGAGGGATAAAACCTTTTATAGGTACATTAGGGAGTGAAGAAAGACCAAGGCAGGGATAGTGAGGCTTCATAAAGGTAAGGGGGGTTGGCAAACAGTGACAGTGAAAAAGCAGGGATACTAAATGAATACTTCTGCTCAATGCTATTCACAAAAGAAGAGGAGGTGGAGGTACATAAACCAATCAATAGAAGCACTATGGATAGGGCGGTTGATACCAGACCATTCACAGAACAAGTCCTAAAACTGAAGGTGGACAAAGCAATGGGGCCTGACGGGATTCACCCCAGAATTTTAAGAGAACTAGTGACATCACTGACTACTCTTTTTAACAAATCATGGGAGAATGGTGTGGTACCTTAGGATTGGAAGATGGTGGAAGTGATTCTCCTTCACAAAAAGTGGGAGCAAGGCAGAGACAGAAAACTATTGACCTATTAGTTTGACCTCAGTGGTAGGTAAAATGATGGAATCACTTCAGAATGAAAGAATTGTTTAGTACCTACAGACCAGCAGAGCACAGGACCCAAGGCAGCATGGATTCACTGTGGGAAGGTCATGTCAGATGAATCTTATAGATTTCTTTGACTGGATGACCAAAGTAGTAGACCAGGGAGGGGCTGTGGACATGGCCTACCTAGACTTTAGCAAGGCATTTGACACAGACCCTCACAAAAATTAATAAATAAGTTAGCTGGCCAGGAGTGGATTCCAGGGTGTAGCCTGGGAAAAACATTGGCTGGACAACAAGACACAGGGGTAATAGTAAGCGAGTCCTCCAAAAAGGGGTTACTAATGGGTGCACCGCTTGGTTCAGTACTAGGACCAGTCCTCTTAATGTATTTATAAGTGATATTGCAGAGGGTCTGGAAGAAAAAGTATGCCACTTTGCAGATGACACAAAGATCTGCAACAGGGTTGATACACAAGGGGGTGGAAAGGATGAGAGGGACTTGGCAAGGTTGGAAGAATGGTTAAAAATGTGGTTGCCTCTAAAATTCAACCAGAATTGTCAGAGTTCCAGGAAAGGACAAAGGTAGATGGACTGGAGGGGGAGGGAGGGGTGGGGGACACATTAGGATTAGGGTAAGATGGGAGGAGCCATGCAGTCACCAAGGGGTAAAATGACAAAGGAGGGATAGACATCTGGATTGGTTGGGGTGGGAGCTGAGGAGGGTCCTTGAAGGGGTCCTTAGGGGTATAAGAGGGATATAAGACTGAATTTAGCCTTCTTTGCTGGGATCTATGAAACTGAATCTCATCACATTGACTGGCAAGTTGGTATAGAATATCAGTGGTAAAGGGAAGGTAGAAGGAACAGAAGGGTCTGGTGGCAGAGTTTTGCAGTGTTTAAATAAGAGTGGTAAGACACATAAGTAGGTTTAGCAAAAAAGAAGGTAAAAGTGCTGTGTCCAGTTAAAAAAAAAAAAATTATTTAGTGGTAGAAAGGGAAGCTGGTGGGGGGCATGTGGGGCAGGCTTAATCCACGGCCTGGTTGCTTGGAAGGGCCTTTGGTTGGTTCAGCTACGCTGATGCTAAGGGATTAGGGTATGGTTGTGGCAGGCTGAGGGGTAAGGTACTGTAGAGGCATGTATGAAAACAAGAGAAAGTGGATATCTGGTTAGCAGGAGGTTGATTTGGCTGTTGAGGCCTGGGAGGTGCATGGTCCTACAGAGAGAGGCTTGCGTGTCTGGTCTGGTGCAGGAAGAGATCCAGTAGAGATGCTAGGCAGGTGTTTGAGAGTGTCCGCCCTGTTTTGGGCCCTCCCTTTAAAAGATGGAAGGGGGCCTCTGGAGCAATGGAAGGTATTAGGTGGCTGCGTGGTTTGGCAGTGGTTGGAACAGGTGACTAGCAGTGTAGTCGGGAGGAGAAGCCTTTGTGGTGCAGTGGACAGAGGGGGACTACTGGCGGCTCCATTACTGGGAGGATGGATGACTTTAATCCTACCAGATCAGGGCTGGAGGTTCACAAGTAGTGTTGGCATAGCCTGGGAGAAGTCTGCAGGAGGCAGGCAGATGGGTTGGGAGAGATGAGAGCCTGAGCCGAGGGTGACCAAAACAACAAATGTGACTCATGGAGTAGCCTTGGATAGGCCACGGATTTACAAAGGCACGGGCATGTGTGGCCCGGGTGCTGATGCCATGCATATAGGCATATGTGGTGTGTGCAGGAGTGCTATTTTTGTAGTCCAAGAGCTGGCATCGCCACGCACTTGCAGCACATTGGGGGAGGCTATATTTGTAGTTCAAAAGGGGAAAAGAAAATGGAAATGGTTTGGGAGCAGGAATAATGCTTGGATGTACTCCAGACAGTGGGGTGACAATGTTAGGAGAATTCTTTAGTGGTTGGGAGGCAGAAAAGAGCAGGTTGTTAGTTTTTAACAGGGGCCAAGGGAGGCAATGTGCTGAGGCAAGGCACAACTGTTTGGTTGGGAAGATAGGAAAACAGCAAGTGGTTTAAGTTGTTAAAGCAACCACATGCTAGGAGCCAAATCATGTTCACACTAAAACTGGTAGCGCAGAACACATAAGTAAGGTTTGGGAAGAGGACATTAATTGTATAAAATGGAAAACCCCTTAAGTTGTGGTAACAGAAGCAATAAAAAAATAAAATAAAAGGGTGTAGGCTGAGTATCGTGGGGGGGGCATGGGGGTGAGCATTAGGGGATAGAATTGTTGCATGCTTTGCTTTCCAGAGCACTCCAGTCATTGGTATGCTCAAGTATATGATGGGAGGAGTTGTTGATATGAGTAAGGCAAAGAGATTAGGGGGCTTCAGGGAACTAGAGAATGGATTTTAACTGGGTAATGTTTGTTCTCTGTACAAGTGTATTAACAGGATGGCAGCTAGCAGAGGGATCACAAGCATGCAAATGATGGAGCAGCAGCAGAACTAATGTTGAAGGTGAACGAGATGTTGGATCTGAAAGAAAAGAGGCAGAAGAAAAGGCATGAGCAAGAGCAAAGAAGGCACCGGTGAAGAGTCTGATGGAGAAAGTGAATGAGTTATGTGATGCGGCAAAGGAGAAGGAAGCAGAAGATGCTATGGAGAAGAGGAAGATGCCTGTGGGTGAAGCAGGGAAAAGTCCAGCAGGAACGCTCCCAGTACAAGAGGTGTCTGATCAAGATCTGTTGCTGGAACTGGAAGAGGCAGAGAGCAGCAATGGTAAGGAAAGGGGTGAGTGGCCCCCGAAGGGGGATTTGATGGAGTATTTGGCAGGCATCATAGGCGACATAGGCGGAAAGGTCTGGAAAAGATGGAAAAGGCATCTGTAGAATTAAAGGGAGTGGCAATGGGGAGGCAGCATGGATATCAGGGTAGGCAATGATGGCATGCCAGGCATGACATTGGGGGATCATGTTCTGCAAACCATTAAGGAGAAGATATGGCATGGGGAATATGTGGATATTTTTTTGCTGGTGGATAAAGAGACAGCGAAGAGATATGAGCAGAAAGAAATGGTGGGAAAATCAGAAATGGCAGTGGCACTAGCCATAGTGAGTAGGAAGTTAGAAGAAACTACATATAAGGGGAAGAACATTGATACATGGCAGGCGGGCTTCACAATATTTAATGCCATCCTTCTTGAAAAGAAACCTGAACTAGCCATACCGCTACTTACCTATTCAGCCATTACAAAAGATGCATGCAAGAGCAAAGCTGAAGCTACGGTTGGCTAAAGTATGATGAAGGCTTCCAGCAGAGGATGGCAGCAAGGAGTGATTTACGTGGGATTCCACACATTTGGAACTTTGGGTAAGGACCTTATCAGGGCATGGAGGGATCATGGGGGGGTGGGAATAAACAAGGGGAAAGTAATCAGTTAAGACATGCTGGGATACACAAAGCTTTGTGCACCTGGACGAATTGTAAGCTCAGACACGTGTGTTCAAAATGTTAAGGGTATCATCTGGTGCCATGATGCAGATCACTGGGTGGTAGGATGGGGGCAGAATACCAATGGGCAGCCCTTTCAGTGGAATTTTGAGGGGCAGGGGGGGGAGCATACCAAGGGGTAGAGGGAGGGGGTTCCAGGAGCTGGGAGGGTTTTGGCACAGGGTATAGCAGGAATCAGTGAGTTAGATAAGACTTTGGAGGGGGGTTTAGATGGCAAGAATGCCAATTCAAGTAGGGATAGTAAAGGCATGGACCAAGGGGTACCCATACATTGCAGCTGCTACTATATGAGTGCTAGTTGAATACTGGGGGACTGTGGGAAACAGGAAGAGAGTGCTGTAGTCTTTTGGCTCTCCAGTAAAGACTACAAAAGTGCTTTTTAAGCTCTAAACTTTTAATTGGGGATAACTCTGCATTGTGCCTCTGCCTCGGATGAGAGACAGATGCACAGAGATTATTTTAAAACAGTTTTTGGGCATATTTACACGTTGTGCAGTTCACGACCCACTAAAGCCACTTCTGGGTCAAATGGCCCTATATTTAGAGGCCCTGCTGTGAACAGGGTGAGTGTGAGCAGGGCGCACGTCACCACGCACGGAGACACATGCAGAGACAGGCGTGTCGGCATGTGTCAGCCTGTGTCAGCTGGGGCACTGGGAGATTGGGATAAACATGGCAAGAAGGACAGAGGTAATAAGACAAAAATGCAAATTTGTAACATATGTAGCATGTTTGCAGAGGGGAAGGAGGTACATGGATTTATCTGTAAAAACTGTGTGTTATTTGAGTTACTACAAGTGGAGATCACCTCCTTATGATCTAGGGCGAGGGTACAGGAAGAAATACCTGTCCTGGAATGCTTTATTGATTCTGTGGTAAATGAAATGTCCACATCACAACACCCTAGTCATACTGATATTTCACTTCCAAGATCAAGGGGCACCGAGGATATTGAAAATAAAAATGAATGGTTCACTGTACCAAAAACATCTAGGGGCAAAAAGGGCAGAAGGAATATAGGGGAAGCCTAAAACATATTAACCCCAAATAATTACAGTGCCCTCCTAAACTCTCAAAAACTTGATGGTGATAAAGAGTCCACATTACCACATGGTCCTAGTCGAAAGAGAAGTATACAGAGCCCCCTTACAGAAAACCATGACATATCGAAGCCTAATATAATATCATCCAGGGATGTACTTGTAATGGGGGATTCCATGCTTAGGTATACAGATCATGTCATTTGTAAAAATAGAGAGGAACACACTACAGTTTCTGCTCTATCTGGGGCAGGCATAGGGGACATTAGAAAATTACTCCCGGGATTATTAGAAAATACATGGACACCAGTGGTATTGTTACACGTAGGAATAAACGACCTGGGAAAGAGAAATATGACAGAGATTCAACATGACTTTGAGTGGGTAGGCAAAGAGCTTATAAATAGAGGATGTGATGTGATTATTTCTGGCTTGTTACCTGTCCCACAGGCAGGGAGGCCATCAGCTGAAAGTATTAGAAACCTAAATTGGTGGCTTAGGAGATGGTGCTATAGGGAAGATTTAACATATGTAGATCATTGGGAGGATTTTCAGGTTTTTAGCAACTTCTCACAGGATGGACTACACTTAAATAGACAGGGGAAAATGGTATTTTCCAATAAACTAAGACAGTTTATTTATAACTATTTAAACTAGATATGGGAGGGAGGATTTTTCAGAGAACATAAAGCCTAACTGGAATTTTCTAGTTATAAATGTCAAAAGTCTTGTAAATAAAATGGATGAATTAAAACTAAAATTACATAATTCACATATACATGTACTGTATGTACTATCATAGAAACATGGTGGAGAGTGGAGGACACCTGGGATAAGCAGATTCAAGGGTATACATTATATAACAAGGACAGACTGGATGCTAAAGGAGGAGTGGCATTATATGTCTTAAATGGTATTATATCTGAGAATATTGATTGTACAGCTTGGGGTAAATTTGAAGTCCTATGGATCAAAATTACCCCTCCAAAAGCATCCAATATTAATATAGGTGTGGTATATAGACCACCAGCACATTTGATTCAGAATGATAATATTCTTCTGGATTTTATGAAATGTATATCACAGGAAGACAGGGTCATCATTGTGGGAGACTTTAATCTGCTTGGAATCAACTGGGAAGCTCTCCAGACTGGCTTTAAGTTGGAGGCTAACTATTTGGAATCCTTCCTGGTGGTTGGACTAGAAAAGTTGATCCTGGAAAATACATGAGGAAATCATATCCTGGACTTAGAATTAAACAATGTGGCAGATAACATCTATAAATGTTTAGTGGCAGTTCCCCTAAGTAACAATGACAATTCTATGGCTAGTCTTAGGTACGATATGGTGGGAAAAATTAATGTTGGAAGTACAGTATTGCTTGATTATAATTTAACTGACTGAGAGAGGAACTAGCCAGATGGAATTGGGAACAGGAGTTTGAGAATATTTCAGTATATGAAATATAGGATAAGTTTAGCACCAAATTAAATGAGCTTATACAGAAACATGTGTCAGTTATAACAAAATATCAAAATCCAAGAAAGGCCCTTCCTCCATGGTTGTCATCCTCAGTTAAAAGAGCAATTAAAAAGAATAGGGCTTTTAGCAGAGCAAAACGCAGTGGGAGGATAAATCTTGGGAAAATTATAAATATTGTTTAAAAAGGCAGAGCAAACTATTTCTAGGTCTAAAAAAGCATTTGAGTATAAACTGGCTATAAAAACACAAGATGATTATAAGTCATTCTATGCCTACATTAATAATAAATGGGGAAATAGTAGAAAAATGGGCCCCCTGAAAGATAACAGTAATCTCATAAATGAGAATAAGAAAATGGCAGATAGTTTTAATACTTATTTTTCCACGGTATTCAATGCAGGCCATAATATCAGGGTTCCCATAAAAACCTACAAGATACAAATTGCCTCAGACTAGAGGTAGAGGATGTTAAAAAGAGGCTAAGAAACTTAAATCAAAACAAAGCACAGGGTCCTGATAGTATGCATCCAAGAATGCTTAGAGAATTGGCAGATTTTTTAGCAGGTCCAACTACAGCATTATTTCAAAATACTTGAAACAGGCTGGGTCATTGAGGCCTGAAGCAGACCATAGTAATACCTATTTACAAGAAGGATCTAGACAGGAAGTAATTAATTATAGACCAATCGGTTTGACCTCCGCCCTCGGGAAGATTCTGGAGGGCATAATAAAGGATTTGATCATGAACATGTTAGAAGCAGATGGCGCCGTTGATGTGGCACAGCACGAATTTAGTATGGGACAATTCTGTCAGACAAATTTACTAGAGTTCCATGGGAAGGTCAGTAAGGCACTTGACGAAGGTAGTCCTGTTGATGTCATATTCCTGGACTTCGCCAAGGCTTTTGACAAAGTCTCTCATGATAAGCTGATTAATACCCTTTTTTTTTAGGTGTTCAGTCAATACTGGTGAAATGGATTGAGGCTTGGTTGACAGAAAGAAAACAAAGGGTTAGTGTGTTGGGAGAATTATCAAATTGGACAGGTGTTACTAGCGGGGTTCCCCAGGGATCCGTGCTGGGGCCATGTTTGTTTAATTTACATATCTCAACCATGAAACCAAAAACAGAAACCTGGATCTCAAAATTTGCCAATGACACATGTATAGGTTTCCCGGTACATGGTAAATCCGAGGCCTTAAAATTCCAGGAGGCATTAAGTGAACTGGAGACCTGGGCCCAGGAAAATGGGGCTATTTTTAATGTTGATAAGTGCACAGTGATGCACATGGGAAGGAATAATCTTGAGGTGGATTACATCTTGGCAGGGCAGGTGTTAAAGGTAGTGAGGGATGAGCAGGATTTAGGTGTAAGGGTTAGTAATGACCTTAAATTCAACCTACACTGTAATCAAGTGATTAAAAAAGCAGGTGGTATCTCGAACTGCATTCTTAGACATGTTAAGAGTAGAAGTGAGGTACTGTTGCCCCTTTATATTTCCCTGGTCCGACTACATACAGAATATTGTGTGCAGTTTTGGGCACCAGGAATTAGGAGTGATATAAATGCACTTGAAAGGATCCAGAAAAGGGAAACAAGGAAAATAAGGGATGTCCAGGGATTGAAATATGAAGACAGGTTAAAAAAATTAGATCTTTTTTCCTTGGAGTACCATAGACTAAGAGGTGACATGTGCCTGGTGTATCGGGCCTTGTCGGATTATAAATTTTGGGAATCATTGGGCCTTGATTTTACAGACCAGATCTATAACACAAGATCACACCCATTACAGTTAAAAAGTGATAAATTTAATAAACTAAATAGAAAGCGTTGGTTTCACTAAGAGTGGTGAAACTATGGAACAAACTACCTATAGAAGTGGTAGGTTGTCAAACAATGTTCGCTTTTAAACACTCTCTTGATGTGATGTACACCTACTCAGCAATAATATTATGGGGTATTAGCCAATGATATGGCGAGCCAAATGGATTTCGGTCTTTAAAGTGCTCAGATTCACCTGTGATACCTATGATACCCTGACTCTGACTCTGGGACGATGTTGAGGGAGGGTTCGAGAGAGATTTCAGTTTAGGCTACCAAGGGGTCAGGGAGGCATGAGAGCTAAGAACTTGGGTTCTACAAATGAAAAGGAGGACATAGTGGAAAAAAATCATGAAGGAGCTGATAGCAGGCAGGATAGAGGGTCCATTTAGAGAGCCTCCTTTCAAAAGCTTCAGGACGTCACTGCTAGGAATTGTCCCAAAGAAGCATCCAGGTGAATACAGCTTAATTCATCACTTATCCTACCTGGAAGGGGCATCAGTGAATGACCATATTCCCAATGAGCTTTGTACAGTGTCATCATAGCGTTAGAACCAGGCAGTAGAGCTGACCAAGGCAGTTGACCAGGCTTGGTTGGCAAAAACACAGTCAGCATTTGGTTGTCACCAGTCAGGCAGGGCGATTGGGACCTGTGGGATTTAGCTTCCAAGGAAATGTTATTTCGATAAAGCAATGCCAATAGGATGTCTTCCCGCCTGTGCCAAATTCAAACCATTTAGTACATGGATGCAGTGGGTGTTTGGGGAAAAGTTTGAGTACAGGACAGTGGTGATTACTTGGGCAATTTCCTATTAGTAGGACAAGACAAAGAAGTGGCGGAGAGGGTGTTTAGGAATTTTAAGAAATGTGTGAGTTATGGAAGTGCCCTAGCAGAGGGAAGATGGAGGATCCATTAAGAAAACTGGAGTTTCTGAAGACAGAGGTGGATGTGGAGGGCAGGTGTTTTGGTTACTGAAGGACAAGGTGGAAGGTTGAAAGAGTTATTGGGAGAAATAAAGAGTAGGAGAAGGGTGCCATTGAGGATCGTGCAGCAACTGTTGGGTCATCTGAACTTTGCATGCAGGACAGTGGCTCCAGGTAGGGTTTTTACTAGGAGGTTAATAAAGACTACGGGGAAAGCAAAGCTCCCTCATCATTGGGTGGATATGACAAAGGAAATACAGCAAGATTTAGAGGTGTGGGGTCCATTTTTGGAGGGGTACAATGGGGTCACATTTTGGCAAGATGATTGGCTGGGAAATAATGACCTGGAACTGTATACAGATGCAGGGGGGCAATAGGCATGGGAGCATATTTTAAGGGGACTTGGATCTCGGAAGAATGGCCCATAACTAGGAGAGAGAAAGGCATATTGAAGGACATCACGTTTCTAGAAATATTTCCAGTATGAGTGGTGTTGATTTGGGAAAAATAGCTAAAAAATAGGAAGACAGTTTTTTGCTGTGACAACAAAGCAGTAGTGGAGGTGATCAACAGACAAGGAGGGTACATGAAGTCTGTAAACAGGGTATTGTGACAGCTAGTGTTACTTGGCCTGAGGTTAAACTTGTCATTTAAAGCTAAGCATATTGAAGGGATTAATAATGATATAGCTGACAGTCTTTCCCATTTGCATATGGACAGGTTCAGGTCCACTGTGCCACAAGAGGCTGCACAGAGAACTCTGGTAACAGATCAAGTTTGGAAAATTGGCTGAAAGGAGCCCAACTGCTGTATAGGAGCTGTTGGTCTGCGAACACGCTAAGAGCATACAAGGGGACATGGAGAGCATTTCAGGAGTTCCGGGGGTGGGAAGGGTTCAAGGTAAGTGAGCCAGTTACACATAATCAGATGGCAAAGTTCATGGTCCAAAAATGGGAGGTGGTGATGGTGAGCGGGACAATGGGTGTACAACTAGTGGGGATTGGGTGGGCATGTAGTATTAGGGGATATATAAATTCAAGGTTGTATGGTGCATGTTGATGGGATCACAGGGATGCAGGGGAAGCTAGGGGATGTCAGAAAGCAAGTAGCAGGGCAGGCCCTCAAGACATTAGTGGGGTCTTGGGGCAGATATGTTTTTGTGAAAGAAAACTAGACTACGCAACTAATATCTGACATGGATTTTATATTTATACATATTATGAATTTTATAGTTCTTGAGCTTACTACAGTTTGTGACCCAGGTATCACAGTGGACAGAAACAGTATGGGGGATGGGAATACCATGAATGCCATGACTCTGCCTGTCCACTGCACTTTTTTCCAAAGTGAATTTCTGCAGGGGAGGGCTTTATACTGCATTTGTAGGGTGCACTGTACAGTATGGGTGCCAGGAGAACTCGATCTATGACTGGCTGTGGAGGTGGTCAGAAGGCTATGCCAGTCACTGGCTCTCAGTGTTGGGTCAAGGTGGCCAATAGGGTGATAGGCACTACCTGCCAGAGTGGGGATTCACTAGACAACCAGGGACAGGGTTTGTCTGCTATGGGCAGGTAGGGGTTAATGAGGGAACCACTGGACCACCAGGGACTTTTCATTTTCAAACAAGGATGGGGATCAGGGCTGGTGAAAGACCACTGGACCACCAGGGAGTGTATTGTTTTTAAACAAGGATGGGAATTGGGGAATGGGAGGGGGGACATGGTTCAGCACATTTAGTCGCTGTGGTAGCATACAGAGGAGTCCATAATGGGCGTGCAAATGACCTTCTAGTGCAGTGGGTTCATCTGCATCTTTGTTTGAATATTCACCCATGGGGTGCTGGACTAACCAGTGTGTGCTGCACATTACCCCTATGTTTGATCTTTAGCCCGTACTCTTGTAGCACAGCACAAAGCATGGTGACCACTGGCTGTGTGCTGTGTTACTGATGACTGATATTCAAATGAATAGTGCAGTCAATTCAGATCATACTATTTATTTGAATATGTTGCCAGGGCCGGTTGTCCCCATTTTTTCATGTGACACCCCTGTGTGTGTGCGCAGCTGGCTGGCTCTGAATATGGCGCCCATAATGCCTTATCTATTAGACAAGTACAGTTTGATTTGTGTGTAATGGGTTATGTGGGTATATAATTACATAATAATTAGTTGGGTTCCCTTTTTCCCATAGAGAAACCATGGCGTAATTTGCCGCAATAAAGGAGTGTTTATTATGACAAACGCGCATGGTTCTCCTCACTCTCCACCTGCGCATGTCACAGCTGTCTGCTCCTAAATGCCTTCTCTTTCTCCTGTACAAACCACCACTTGACTCTGTGGTAAGTGATAGAAAATCACTTTTTTTTGGGTGGACATAACTTTGGTGCTGCCTACTAAAACCTCAATAAAGAAATAAATACGCCTGACCACGCACTGAAACCCAACTGACAACAGTGATGGCCACAGGCACAACTCTTTATTTTACATAATTGCTGTGGTGGAAACTGAGAACTCAGAATTATATAAAATAAAATATGTGATGGTGTGTGTGAACTTGAAGTTTACACCCCCCCATGTCAGATGCTTTATAAACCTCTCAAGCTTCGCTCTCGGGGTTTATGTAGCATCTAACACCTTGGGGGGTGTAAACGTCTCATTACACATACCACCCCATACTTTATTCTATATGTAACACTAATTTAAGGTTGGAAGGAACTCTAGGTTTTGAAAGACTTAGTGAAATAAGTGCTGCAGTACCTACAATATTTAGTAGACCAACAGCATGGGAAAATAAAAAAAAATAACTAAAAACAATAAAGTTAAAATACAATTGGTGAAAATCTAGTGTTTTTTTAACTTTCTTATAATACAGTAGTTTCTCTTTAACTCTGCCATTTCCACTAAAACTCTATTTTCTTTACTCCTATGTTGTATTACCATTTTTATCTCTCTGCTGCTCTCTATCTCTACTCAAGCTACTATACATTCCTCATTTTTACCTTTATTTTAACAGAACTGGCCAGATGATGACTGTCTACCTTTCAGATAAGTATCTTATCTTGTTTAATTCTAACCCCTAATCTCTTCTTTAGAACTTTTGACACTTTTGTCTCCACATCCTTCTCTGTGCTTTCCTTTTAGATACTACCAGAATACCCCAAAAACCAAGCCAAGCCAACCCTGGACACTGTGACTTGAACAGTGCAGGTGAGTCATATTTCATTTAGGGGTCAAAATTAGATTTTACAGCCACCAGCCAGCAGGGATAGTGACTGGGAAAAATTGATTTTCTCATTTGGTAACCAGGTAAAAATCCCCAAAGACTTCTCCACTGGCCCTGCTGGTGTACAAGTCCACAGGGCTAGCTAAAGGAAAATCTTACTAGCTAGATAGAAAATCTGCTACATTTGGCTAGTGGGATAGTGCCAATTTTGATGCCAGTGAAGGAGGTGGGGCTAGTGTCTTGTGCCAAGGAAGGGAGTGGGGCTATTGTTGGGGGCTGAGGGGGGGCTAGTGTCTGGAGAAGTGGGGTACTAGTGTCTGGGGCTTTGAAAGATGGGTCAGCTAGGGTCCAGAGTGATGCCATGGCTTGGAGGGACAAGAAGCAAATCCTCACGATTGCAGAAACAGCATCACAGGAGAGGGAACTAGATATCATTGTCCACCTTGGGACAAATGACCTAACTAAGCATGGAATCAGTGCAGTGCAGAATGAATTTGTGGAGTTGGGGAGGGGCCTCAGACAGGTAGCAAGCATGGTTACCTTCTCAGAGGTGCTGCCAGTCCATGGCAGGGGTGAGGCTAGGGTACTGCACACCATGCAGTTTAATGAATGGTTGCAAAACTGGTGCAGAACACAGGGCTTTGGCTTCATTGGGGACTGGGGATACACCTGTAGAGATAAAGGTCTGTACTGGCACGATGGTCTGCATCTGTCCATGAAGGGAACCAAGCTCTTAAGTGACAGGTTTAAATGCTTCCTTGGCAAACTTTTAAACTAGGCAACGGGGGAGGTGCTGATAAGAGGCAGGAAATTTCAAGCCTCCCCCCACAAAACATGACAGGTAGTAAGGTAAACACTGAGGTACAGAGCTCAACAGAGTGCAGGACAGGGGTAAATGGAAAAATAGACAAGGGCAATAAGAGCAGAGATGGGGGGAAAAAAGGATAAAGCCAACATTAAATGGAAGGCAATGAGTACCAATGCCCGTAGTCTGGGAAACAAGCTTCCTGAGCTAGTAGCCCTGATGGAAGATGAAAAATTGGATATTGTGGCAGTCACAGAAACATGGTACACGGAGAACCATGACTGGGATGTCTACAGAAGGAACAGGGAGGGTAAAAGAGGAGGTGGAGTAGCTCTATACATAAGGGAAGGGATCAAAGCTGCAGAACTAAAAAGTAAAGGGGGAGGACAAGAGGCACTCTCGGTCACCTTGGAGACAGGGAATGGCATCACAATCCACACAGGGGTTGTATAGAGACCCCCATCTCAAGGGGAGGAAACGGACAAGAAAATGATAGAGGACATTCTCAAAATGGCTGAAAAAGGGGAGATACTGTTGATGGGGGACCTGAATATGCCAGATGTTAACTGGATGACATGTACTGCAGCCACATCCAAGAACAGGGTCATTCTCGATGCCCTTCAGGGGGCAAGCCTTAGACAGCTAGTGTTGGAACCCACTCAGGAAGGAGCAATACTAGACCTGGTACTCTCAAATGGAGAGAGGATCACAAATTTAGAAGTCAGTAGACATCTGGGAACAAGTGACCACTGCACAGTGTGCTTCACAATAAGCACAACAATGGAGACAAGCCATACAAAAACAAGGATACTGGACTTTAGAAGGGCCGACTTTGGCAAAATGGGTGAATACCTGAGGAATGCACTACCAAACTACCAAAAAGGAGGGGTGAAAGAACAATGGAGAAAAATCAAAACTGCAACAAGCCTTTGTGTGGGACAAATAAAGAAAACAAAGTAGAGTAAAAAACCACTATGGTTCTCAAAAGAGGTGGTAGGGAAGGTTAAGGAGAAAAAGGCTGCATTCAGAAAGTATAAGGAATCACAGAAGGGGCACGACAGGCAACTGAATCAATTAAAGCAGAAAGAAGTGGGGAAGGCAGTCAGAATAGCAAAGGCCCAAACTGAGGAAAAAATGGTCAACTCAGTTAATTAAACCTTTTATAGGTACATTAGGGAGCATAGAAAGGTTAAGGAGGAATAGTGAAGATTAATAAAGGAGAGGGGAGGTGGGCAGAGGGAGACAGTGAAAAGACAGAGATACTGAATGAATATTTTTGCTCAGTATTCACAAAAGAAGATGAGGAGGAGTTACCTAAACCAGACAATAGAATCACTCTGGGTAGGGGGTGACACCAGTCCATTTACAGAAGAAAGAGTCCTGAAAGAACTCCTAAAACTCAAGGTGGACAAAGCAATGGGGCCTGACGAGATTCACCCCAGAATCCTAAAAGAACTAAGGGAGGACCTAGTGACACCACTGGTCACACTTTTTAACAATCATGGGAGGATGGGGGGGTACCTGAAGACTGGAGGAGGGCAGATGTGATTCCCTTTCACAAAAGTGGTAGCAAGGCAGAAGCAGGAAACTACAGACCTGTAAGTTTGACCTCAGTGGTAGGGAAAATGATGGAATCACTTTTGAAAGAAAGAATTGTTGAGTACCTAGAGGCCAGCAGGGCACAGGACCCAAAGCAGCATGGATTTACAGCAGGAAGGTTGTGTCAGATGAATCTAATTGATTTCTTTGACTGGGTGACCTAAGTAATAGACCAGGGAGGGGCTGTGGATATGGCCTACCTAGACTTTAGCAAGGTATTTGACACAGTCCCGCACAAAAGACTAATAATCAAGTTAGCCACCCTGGGAGTGGGTTCCAGGGTGATAGCCTGGGTAGCAAACTGGCTGCACAACAGGACACAGAAGGTAATAGTGAATGGAACATATTCTGAAGAAAGGGGGGTTACTAGTGGAGTACCTCAGGGTTCAGTACTGGGTCCAGTCCTCTTTAACATCTTTATAGGTGACATCGCAGAGGGTCTGGAGGGAAAGGTATGCCTCTTTGCAGATGACACAAAGATCTGTAACAGAATTGATACACAAGGAGGGGTAGAAAGGATGAGAAGGGACTTGTCAAGGTTGGAGGAAAGGTCAGACATATGGCAACTTAGATTCAATGCAAAGAAGTGCAAAGTAATGCATCTGGGAAACAAAAACCCAGGAGAAGAGTACACAGCAGGGGAGGTATTAACAACAACAAAATGGAAAGGGACTTGGGGTAGTCATATCAAATGACTTAAAGGTGGGTAAGCAATGTGAGAAGTCAGTAAGGAGAGCCAGGGGGATACTGGGATGCATAGGAAGGGGCATCACAAGTAGTAAAAGGGAAGTGGTTATCCCTCTGTACAGACAGTTGGTGAGACCCCATCTGGAGTACTGTGTGCAGTTTTGGAGACCCCATCTACGCAAGGACATAGACAGGATGGAAGCAGTCCAGAGGAGGGCAACTAAAATGGTGCAGGGTCTGCATCAGAAACCATATGAAGAGAGACTAAGAGAGCTTAATATGTATACCCTTGATGAAAGGAGGGACAGGGGGGACATGATAGAAACTTTCAAGTACCTCAAGGGAATCAACAAGGTCCAGGAGGGTAGCATCTTTCAGAAAAAGAGATGTGTAAGAACAAGGGGCACAATCTGAAGATAGAGTGGTGACGGCTCAGGGGTAATTGAGGAAATTTTTTTCAGAGAGAGTGGTGGATGTATGGAACTGCCTTCCTGGAAAGGTTGTTGGGTCTAAAAGTGGGGGAATTCAAACATGCATGGGACAGACATAAGGCAGTTGTAGTGGGGGGTTGCAGGATGTAGGCTGTTGGTTAACTGGAATCTGCAGCTTATCCAATAGGAAGGGGAATGGGTAGACTGGGTGGGTCAAGTGGTCCTTATCTGCCATCAAAGTCTATGTTTCCATGAGAGAGGGGGGGCTAGTTTCAGAACCTGTGGAGGGAGAGTGTAGAGGAGGGTGTATGTGTGCCTCAGGTGTCTGAGGAGGTGGTGTCCAGAGGGGGCCTTGCAGGGCAACTGGGTAACAAGTGTATGGATCATTCTCAAATGGATGAGGAGGAAAGGGTGTGGTTTCTGGGAGTCAGGGGGGCCCAGGAGGGAGGAAGATGAGATCCATGGGCTTAGAAAAGTGGGATGCCTAAAGAGGGAAGGGTGTTCAGAGAGACTGTGGTGAAAGAGAAGGAGTTGGTGTGTGGGGGTTGAGTCGAGAGGTAGAGGAAGGGGGTTGGTGTCTGGGGCAATGGAGAGAGCCAGGGTAGTGTTGAGGGCTGTGGGAGGTGTACAATCAAGGGGTGTACTGTCATGGGGGACTGTAAGAAAAACATGCTAGTGTCAGGTGCTGTGGAGGGAGGGGGCTAGTGTCAAGATAGGCCTGTGGAGGGGGATAGGATCTGAGTTCAAAAAAGGAGATGTGGCTGGTGTCTGAGCTGCAGGCTAGTTAACTATACAGATGGGGGGTACACAATCAGTCCCATTTATTGTCAGAAAAAAAAAATTGGTTTTAATGGTAAAACACTTGAAACGTCTTCCAGCTTTTTGTTATTTATTGAAGAGTATCTGTTTAACAGGATTTCATACAACACTGTTCAGTAGCATATACCTGGCTGGGTTTACATCAGCTGCACCTGGAAATGTGTCACTAAATGCTCTCTGAACCTCTTCACTTACCCATTGGTCACTCTTATGTAGAAATGCCAGTGGCCTGATGGTCACCTGTTCCAGTCAGGTCAGTTAGACAATTTATAAACCTTACAGTGGGTTTAATGCTGCCTTACAGTGGGTAGAGTTCAGAGATACTTGCTCGTGTGTGTGTGTATGTGCATTGTGCGCGGTGTGTGTGTGTGTGTGTGTGTGTGTGTCGAGGTCTGACAAGACTACTCACTGTGTTGGAACAGGTGGGCAGGCATGAAAATGGGGAAAAACTGCAACTGCCAGTATGAAGCCCCAGTTGCTGTAGGCCCTGCATCACAGAGATGTACCATACTGCCACCCACAATCCCAGGGACTAAACTTGGACCTTCAGTACAGCCACAGATTCCCTCCATGGAGGGGAGGCAGGAGGAGAAGGGTCATTATCTCCATTCCTCCCAGCTCGGAGACTCTCATTGGCCATGACGAATCCCCCCCCAGGCATTCTATCAGTTTGGTGGTCCAGAGCCCTGTTGATGGTGCTGGGAGCATAACAGCTGGTGTCTTCATCCTGCCCTGTGTTGATCAATGGGTGGAGCAACATGGCCCCCTCACCCCCAAGAGAGATCGTTCCCAGTGGCACTGAATCCCCTCCCACCCAAGACAGCCCTCAGTGACTGGGTCCCTTCTAAAATGAAGGTCGATGGTTTGCTACTGGTCCAGTATCACCACCCCCTTGCTCGCATCCACACTCACATACACATACACACACACAAACACATGTTCAGAGCACTTTGTAGACGCAACACTGATACATGTGCGCACACACACCACTTCACATAGACATGTACACATCACTATTTGGTACCATAGCCTCATGACTAGAACAGTGGGGTCTCTCACTCACACACACACACCCACACCACTCTTCATAAATACATACACATATATTCATACATAATTTTTATTACTTTTACATGCTGCCAAGGTCTCCAAATGGGGTCTCACTCTTCACCACTTGAGGAAGGAAAATTCTGCCATGATCCCTCTACCCAAACAGCAGCATAGATAGTACAGGGTGGAGCAGAAAAAATTGCGACACAATTGGAATCCAGTGGTGCCCAGGATCTGAGGCAACATGGATTCACAGCAGGAAGGCCATGTCAGGTGAATCTGATCGATTTTTTTATTTATTTTTTGACTGGGTGACAAGGGAGGCAAATGAGGGAGGGCAATATACATCACCTAGCATGATTTCAGTAAAGCCTTCAACACGCTCCACATAAAAGCCTGCTCAACAAAATAAGTAGTCTGGGCATGGAGTACAAGGTGGTAAACTGGGTTAGGAACTGGCTAATGGACAGGAAGCAGAGTGGTGGTAAATAGGATCCAATCTGGGGAGAAGGGGGTGACAAGTGGGGTGCCACAGGGATCAGTCCTTGGGCCAGTCCTGTTTAATGTCTTCATTAGAGACATTGCAGTAAGACTGGAGGGAAAGGTCTGCCTGTTTGCAGATGACACCAAGAGCTGCATCAGGGTTGACACTGGGTAGAGAGAATCAGGAGGGACCTGAGAAAGCTTGAAAAATGTTCTGAGGTATAGCAACTGAGGTTCAATGCCAAGAGTGCAAAACAATTCACCTGGGAAGAGGGAACCTTGGGTAGAGATACAGGATAGGGGAGGAGGCTTCTGATGAACACCAAGGAAGAAAGGGATTGGGGTTACCATTCCTAATGACCTAAAGGTGTCTAAGCAGAGAGCAAAGGCTTCAGGGAGGGCCAGTGTCATGCTGGGGTGCTTAGGCAGAGGTATTACTAGCAGAAGGCAGGAGGTAGTGATGCCATTGTGCAAGATGCTAGTAAGGCCTCTGTGCAATTCTGGAGGCTGCACCTTCATAAGCACATTGACAGGGTGGAGACGGTCCAGAGAAGGGTGATTAAGATGGTACAGGGTTTGCACCAGAAAACATATGTGGAGAGAAAACATAGAGGAGAGACTAAAGGACCCTCAATATGTACTCACTGCAGGGGTCAAAATTAGTTTTGCAGCCACTAGCCATCAGTGCTAGTGACTGGGAAGATCCATTGTCCCCACAAACATTTCCACAGGCCCAGCTCATGTACATAATGAAGGGTTGCCTTTCCAGTACAAACCCACAGAGCTTGTTAAATTAAAATCTTACTAGCCCAATACAAAATTTACCAGCATTTGGCTAGCAGGCCGGTGTCAATTTCTCCTCCTGCACTGAAGGAGATGAGGGATTGGGGGGACATGATAGAAACATTCAAGTACCTTAACAGCATAAACAAGGTGCGGGGGGGTACATCTTCCAATATAAGAGATGTACAAGAACGAGGGGGCATGATATGAAATTGGAAGGTGACAGGCTGAAGGGAAATGTGAGGATGTTTCTCTTCATGGAGAGGATGGCGGATGCATGGAATAGACTGCCACAGGAAGTGGTGAGTGTGAGCACAGAGGAGAGTTTTAAACATGCATGGGACAGGCATAAGGGTACCATAGAGGTATGAAGGTGGGCGAAAAGTCATTGACCAGTTAGGGTCAGAGGCTAAAAACTAGTGTAAGGCATTTGGGCAGACTGGATTGGCCTGGCTCTCTTATCTGCCCACAATGTCTGCGTTTCAGTAGTTCCTAGGAAAAAGAGGTGGTACAGCTGGACTCCGGAAGACTACAGCTTGGTTAGAATAAGGAGGTTGATTGTTACCGGTCAGAGGGGGGTACCACTCAACACCAAGGGCTGCTTGGAATGGGTCAGGGAGAGTGGACTGGTGGATACCAGTATCTGCTCATTGTCAGTTGGGGCGAGTGAGTGGGGATACTCTTGGGCACCAGGGATTGCACAAATCACGGAGAGGGGCAGTTTCCATTGGATACACTAGACTGAATTTTACAAGGCTTGGATTTTCAGGAGGCAGATGAGAAATGTTGCAGTGGGAGGAAGTTGTGTGATCAAGTAGGGGCTTAGTCAGGTGGTGGTAATATGTGGAGTAACACACAACCTGAACTGACAGTGTAAGCCTTGGAGGAGGGTGTCATTGTCAGAGGACCAAGAAACTGCTATTACAAAAAAATACTACCATTGAGAGGGTCTGTGGTGTGCTGTCATCTTAACTTTGCTCTTTATTGACTTTGCTAGTTCTTTGAACTGGCTAACCTTATTGTCCTCTGCATTAATGTTAGTCTGTGTGAAGGCCTGTGTGGGTTAAACATCCATTTGTTGTTTTTTTTGTTTGTTGTTCAGTGTTGTCTCTGTCTGGATACTGGTGGTGGAGTTTGTTGGTTTCTAGGGCAGGTGCAGTGTGTTCACAATAAGTATGTCTGCATCTTTTTTTTTTATTAAAGAGCAGCTGATGCCTTTGGGAAAACTAGGAAAAACATAATATTTAGACACAATTCAGCTGTTTCATATATCTTTTTCAGGTTTCATTAGATATTTCCTCTCCATTATTTATTACTTAAGACATTCCCACAAAATGAAGATCTGTGTTCATCTGCCTTTATAGCTTATTCCCGACTTAGAATTGTAATGCTCTGTTGTGACATCACAGCCTGTTGCCATGGGAATAACTGATATCACAAGCAGAGCATTATGACATCAGGTTTGAAAGGAGCAGTAGGAGCTGATGAACCCTCAAGGAACAACTATCCTGTTTTCATGTATATGCCCTCAGTAACAACTGATGGGGATAAGAAATGCATAGCTAACGAGGTATATAAGCTGTTTTGTGTCCAAAAGTTTTCAAAGTTCTTCTTGAGGCGCTTGGTGGCTCTTTAATCGTTATCTTTAGAATTGCATGTAGCTTGTACAAACATACTTGTTGAATACAGAAATACCTTAATTTTGTAATTTTTATTGTCGCTTCAGTTTTTGACAGTTTGAACACTTTGCCACTGCAGCCATGGCTTTTGATACCTCAAAAGCAGTGTCATTTACTTCAATGCCTCAAGACACCCTGAACACACCCAGTCACAATTTCTCCTTTTTCCTGTCCAGTTCAAAGAGTATAGGACCTACTATTCCAACTAAACGTAAACAAAGGAGGTGGCACTGATGGCATAGGCCCATTCTTCATTAAAGCCAGCATTCAATACTTAGTAGCCCCTTCTACACTTATTTAATCTCTCTATTCACACCAGAACTGTCCCAAGGTTTGGAAGATAGCACATGTCTTTCTGTTGTTCAAATCTGGTGATTCCATGGACCTAAATAACTACTGCCCATTTCCATCCTTCCCCTCCTCTACAAACTCCTTGAAAAACTTGTGAATGCCCAGGTACGGTTACCTTGAGAAAACTGACCAAATTAACCCTGCCCAATCAGGTTTCAGACCTGCACAAAGCACCACCTCTGCACTAGCCTCTGTCACTAATGATTGGTTCCTTGCAATAAATACAAAACAAGTAACAGGTGCGGTCTTTCTTGACCTCAGTAAAGCCTTCGACATTGTGGACCATGCTTTACTCCTCGATACCATATATTGTCATGGCATCACTGGATCTGCATTCCTATGGTTCACTAGCTACCTAACTGACAGGCTCCAGATGGTGAAAGTGGACGACTCTCTATCCCCACTGCTTCCCATCAATATGGGGGTCCCACAAGGATCAATCCTTGGTCCTATGCTATTTATTCTCTATATCAACAACAATGGGGTCACCAAAGCTAAAACCCATCTGTTTGCAGATGATATGGTGATTTACATCTCCAGGCCTTCTGTGACCAAAGTCCAGGCAGACCTTCAGGCCAAGTTCAATCTCCTCCAACTCAATTTGGCACAATCGAGACTCCTCCTTAATGCAAACAAAACCAAAGTCATGTACTCCATTTCTAACCACCTCACTTCCACGGCAAACGCAATAGCTTCCCTGGCCCCAGATAAGAACTCTCCTCAATGATGATCTTGAAACTGTCACACACCTCAAATATCTTGGATGTGATCTTGACCAGCACCTCGCCTTCGCTGTCCACATCTCGTCACCAACGAAAAAACTACAGCAACGCATAGGGTTCTTCAGGAATAAAAAGTCTATTTCCCACTAATGCCAGAAAACGCCTGGTTCAGACAACCTTCATGCCTCTCCTAGACTATGCGGACACTGTCTATAGCCGATACTCAGACTCACTGTTCCATCAACTAGACACTCTTTATCACAGGACACTCTGTTTCATCTCCAATGCCCACAGACGCACCCACCACTGTGAGCACTATGCTGCTGTGGGCTGGATGTCCATTTCAGCTAGACGACCCTCACTCCCTCACCTGGCTCTGTAAAGCTCTCCTGGCAAATATATATCGGCATTTTCTTTCGCCAATCGACCAGTACATATTTGTTATGTAGCAATGACTTCATTACACTGGAAGTTCCCCATGCAAGGACCCATTTCGGGGAAAAGGCCATAAGCCATGCCCTTCCCCTAGCCTGAAACAAATCCCAGCTTCACCTTAGGCTGCAAAAATGAATACCCTTACATAGCTTCAGGAAGCTGATCACAGACAAAATTAAGGACTGTTGTACATGCCGCTAACCAGTGTACCTTGGCTAACCCATTCCACCTCTCCCTTCCCAGTGTCCCATCTCCCCTTGTTCTGCTCCATGCTCGCACACTTTCACAGCTAATTCCAGCTAATCAGAGATTGCTGCGCATGCCTCTATCCTGAGTACCCTTGCTTCCTTAATTACATCCCATTACATTTCCAGTGACCTCATTATCCTCACCCAGTCCCCAGCATACCTACATAGCACATTTTCTCCACCCCTCCAGTCGACTTATCCCTACCACACTATCACCCATCTCTGCAATATACCTGCCAATACTACATGGTACTCCAGGAATGCAACTGATTAGTTGCCTATCCTATGGGGAGATATTGCCTCTTGGGCCTAGTTCTGACCCCATGTATATGCCTGTGACACTATTCTTATGTATATCAAGGACTAAAATGTGCAAATGTATGCTGTATACAGATGAATGCAGACCTGTAAATATGAGTGTGTTGGTGCTTGTATATAATCTTACAGCTATCCTAGTAGATAACACTGTATATACTAACATGTAAATAATACTGTATATAATTATGCTGTAGATACCCACACCCTTATTGCACTATCACTTTTTGTTTTGTACTCAAAATTATGTAAGTATATGTTGTCCACCAGGACCTCCTTGTAAATGAGCCTGCTCAATGGAGTTTCTCCTATCAATAAAGGTGAACTTGAACTTTACCAGGAAAGACACACTAAGCCAAGGTTTGTTTTCAGGTGTGTCCTGGGAGGGCAGGGAAGTTATGTGACTTGCTCGTGGTGGTATAGTATGTAAGCATTGGCTGTGTAATTTAAACCCAGTTCCTCATGTTTGCAGCTCAACACTCTTAACCACTATGCCACACTGCCTCCAAGTGTATATTTTCTATTCATTTAGCTCAGTGGTAGAGTCCTGGTCTAGGAGCTTCACAGTTGGAAGTTTAAATCTTGAGCCCCTGAACCGAGGGCATGAGACTGCAATGCTAGGAAATATCCAAAATTTCAGCATAGGCGTGCCTGCCAGCTCAGCAGTAGCATATTACAGCATTTGACGTCCTCAGTTCCAAAGCAAACTTGGGTGTCAAAAGGTCATTGAGGGGGGAATCGAACATCCAGAGGACTGCTTTCCTTCCAGAGGAGAGATTGCAGAGCCAAGCTAGAGAATTGGGGGGGGGAGCTGGGATGGAAAAAAGGCAATGCCATAGGAGCTGTAGGGCCAGGTAAGTCCAGGCAGAGAGCTCTTGAGAAGTCAATGGGAATGACCATGGGAACAGAGAGCCAAGCAACCCAGTCCTGGGGCAGGGATATGGGAGCTAGGGAAAAAAGTAGGCCAGGGAAGCCCGAGACAGTGTGAGCCAAGGTGAACTAAGGATATAATCAGGGCAGATGGTGGCTGGTGCAAGGTGGAATGCAGTGGTCTTGGGGCAGAACCATGAGAATTGAGGGGCAGCAAAGACCTGGATATTCTAAGGATGGGCGAGGGTTGAACAGGGATAGGTAGGGGTCAAGGCAGAGGGAGTGATGGTGGTGCCTCTGGCATGGCAGAGAATTGACGTTGTCCCAGGCAGGGAGAAGGGAACAGTGTGGTCCAGAGCAACAGCATGGACCAGGACAGACTGGTGCTACACAGGGACAGGGCCATGTGAGTCTGGAGGAGATGGATAAGCCTGGGACAAGTGGAGCTACTGTGGTTCAGATAAAGGTTCATGGGAACTCAGAGGCCAAAGTGGGCTATATAGCCTAGGACTAAGGCAAGAGGAAGGTTGAGTTGCCCTGGGTCAGGGGCTATTGGAGTGGAGTGGAAGGGTAGGTTGGCCTGGGTAGCCTGTAGCAGGGGGAGCTGATATCTTTGGCAAGAATTGAAGGGGAGGGGCAGGGGCCACTATCCACCCATGCTGTGGTTGTATATATTTACAGATGCTTTTTGTAGCTATTGGGGGGACACTTACACTACCATCTAGTCTACGTCTGCCTTACTTTCTTTGTTTCTGAGAAATTTAAGGCATACATCGATAATTTTCTTTGTTGTAAAGTCTGCCTTGAGCAAAGGAATTTCAAATATATCCAGCAACAACTTGTTACTGACCAGTAACTGTAGTGGATGGTGAGCATCATAACTGCTGGCTTTAAGGTGTAAGCGCAGACATGTAACATTAAGTGTTAAATGTACTTGAGTATTATGAGGCATATAAGCATGATTTAAATTGAATTTATTAAAAAGTGTAAATTTATTGCAGTTTTTTCTAATGAACATTAAAAAGATGTAGTATAGAACTATGTTTTAATGTTCAAGTTTATTCATCACTCATTTTTGTCATAAAGTAATATGCCTATGCAGGTTCAATAATTATTTTTTCTGTTTTAGATGGTTCTACACAGTGAAAGATTGGCACCCTCCATTGGGTGTAACCGTCTTCAAATCAGTTCAATGTCAGCAAAGATAAGTTCATTCATATTGATAAAACTTTCATTTGGGGAGTTGAAGCTGGACAAACATCTTTTTATGTGCCTTAAAATGGTACCTGTCTATTACCCATCCCCAAATGTGCAGTGACAACAGGAAGCCAGATGCAAGTCGAGTGGAAGACTCCAGCAGGCATCCAGTTGGATTCCCATTCTGCCAGCAGACTGGATCCCCTGAAGCATGCAGAGTAGGGGACTGTAGGCGCTGGTGTACCAGTACATGAAGGAGCTGTGTAAAAGTGCCAGTACATTTTAGACCATAAACAGAGGCAAATACACTGAAAATGAAGGGTGTGTGTACAGCATTTCTGCATTGCTTCACCTTGTTAGTGTGCACATGGGTACATATTGAGCAATAGTTGGGTATTGGTGCAGCCCAAAGCTGTCACTCAACATGAAACCCTGGCCACATGAGGATTACAAGAGCAGATACAGACTCTGCATGTCACAGAGGGATAGAGTTACAGTTACAACTGCAGCATTCACAAACACACCCTGTCAATTTGTTTGTTTTACACTAGGGAGGAATGGTGATAACAGGATTGGGATACCCTCAAGCCATGATGGGATATCCTCTGCTTTGAGGGGCACATACAGCAGGATGCCTGCAGGCATACAGGCCATGTGCTGTACTCCAGCTGTACTTGCCAGTTAGCCCAGCTGTAGGTGTGGCTCACAGGAACAGGTTTTGAGTAAGCACCAGCATGCATGTGGCCTGCATACAGTGCCAGTGCATGAGGGCAGGCAAGCTAGTTAGGGTGGGAAAACCCCAACTATGCGTACACCTGGGGGTGGGGTGAGTTGCAGGCCATGTCAGGGGAAAGAGACCTAGGAGTCTTGGTGGATGTTAACATGAATAATTTGGAGCAGCGCTGGAGGGCTGCGGTCAGGGCAAATTGGATGCTGGGATACATTGCTAGGGGGATTACCTCAAGGAACAGGGAGGTGATTTTGCCACTGTACAACAGCCTGGTTAGACCACTTCTTGAGTACTGTGTGCAGTTCTGGAGGCTGCACCTAAGGAGGGACATCCAACTCCTGGAGAGGGTTCAGAGGAGATCAACCAGAATGATCCGTGGCCTGGGAGATATGACATATGAGGAACGACTAGGGGAGTTCAACCTGTTCTTGCTGGAGGAGAGGAGGGACCAAGAGGACATGATTAAGGTCTTCAAGTACCTCAGGGAAGTAAATAAGGTAAGTCAAGATAGGATCTTTCAAATGAAGGAGGGTGGAATCACCAGAGGACACAGTTGGAAGACTGAGGGTGGTAGGATTAGGGGGGGAAAGGAAGAGGAGGTACTTCACCAAGAGAGTGGTGGAACCATGGAATGCGCTGCCCGGGGAGCTGGTTCAGGCAGCTACAGTGGAGGGTTTCAAGAGAGGGTAGGACAGGTATAGGCAAGGGGTGAAGCAGAGGCTGGTTTGCTTGGGGGGAGGCAGGACTGGGGGATGGAGTAACAGTGGAACGAGACAGATAGAGGGCTATGGTACCCAATCAGGGGGCTGAAGCATGAGCAGACTTGATAGACCAATAGGCTTGCTCTGCTGGCGTCTAGTATGTTAGCATGTTAATATGTTATCCTTCATTAGTCTTCATTGGTATTCAGTTATACCATTCAGAAGTAATCATTTAAGTAATCATCTAGTCTTCACAGCACTGCCTCAATTTGCATATAAGACTACCTAACTAATAACTGAATACTTATTACTTCAGTAAGTTAGCCTTCAATACATAGCTCATTTAAATTTTTCAGCTTGTGGGCAGACTACTTTACTAATACCCAAATATGAGCCACAAATGATCATTAAATTACTATTTCAATGCTAGCAAAGAAGACAAAATGAAGACAAAAATTAGTATTCAGACTTCGGTGAGGATAAGTTAAACTATTCCTAGGATAGACAGTCTGGATTTAAATTACTTAAAAAGAGGTAGTTCTTTTAACTAATCTTGGCCAGGGAAATAGTCACATAAAAACCTAGAAGAAAGAAGTATACAAAACAATGGGTTGAGACTGAAAGAGAGCTGGGTGGATACTGTCTGCCTTGTCTGCCTTGTCTGCCCACCGCCTATCTCCCTGCTTTGTCTGTACCGGGTAAAACTGGAGGTTCTCAAATTCAAGCAGGTAGCTGGCTGTTGGTTCCTATAGACATGGCATACCTGGTGGCTTTGCATGTCTTGACTGAGCTGATGCAGTGTACAGGGTTAATGGTCACTTTCCTCCCTTTGTCCATGGGTCAGCATGACTTGCCCATTGCCCTGTGTGTCTTGCTGCTTCAGGATCACCTTGAGTGCCAGGCTTTGGTGCTGATTCAAGCCCCGAGTGGAGGATCATGACAGCTTTCACCCCATTTCAAGTGGAAGTTGTCACTGGAAGCCGAAAGTAAGGAAACATAATTGCTGCCCCCTTGGCAGCCCTGACTGAACACTCAGAACTCCTCTTTGCTTAAAAGCTGTGTTTACACTACTGGATCTGCACCACTGTGAATGGTGCAGGTGAATTACTATGGTACATATCCAGCCATGTAAATGGCTACCAGTGTATTGTACATCTCTCCACTGCGCCACAGCATGTTTCCTGTTTGCGAGGGTTCATGTACCAGCTGCAGGTGTTTTGGGTTAATATGTAAACATGCTGCTCTGCCTGCAATGCTATAACCCCCACACACCCAGCATGTTCAGCCAATTGTACTTGCCTCCCAGCCCAGCAGAATTGTCATATAAAACACCAGAAGGCCATCAGAAACACTGCACAGCCCCACCTCCATGTAAACACAAAGCAGCAGTGGTGTGGTTCCTCTCCTTCCTTTTTTTTTAACACCTTTTCCCTCCAGTTGCTGGCTACTGTGATCTACCTCACGAGTAACCTGTCAGGATGGCGCATTCCACCCTGCCTGAACCCCACTCCTGAATCCTGGCACCCCCCCCGGAGGCAGGGCCTTTGCCAATTACAGGCACTCTTCCAAATCGGCTGCCAGGCTGAGAGGAGGAGGAGGAGGAACTGGGGATCCTTGATGGGCTGAGTCCAGTGTTGAGTGTGAGATTTTCCTGGAGGCCCACTGTCATCCTTGCAGTTGCCTTGGCATTTCCTTGTTCTGATACTCCCCATCCCAAGACGCAGATGTGCAATGATGTCCTGTGAGCACGGTGGGTGTGCTCCCGCACCCACCCACAGGATGTCCTCTGACATCCCCCCTCCTTCATGTTCCTGACTGTAGTGCACCCAGTCTCCACTGGGAGCCACTAGCATCACGGAACCATGCCCCCCCCTTCAAGGAAAGGAGAGCAATCTATTGACACTAATCCTTCCTCCCTGCACAACCTGGCTCCCTGAGCTCATTCCCCAACCCAAGTCACCAGCATGGTGCACAGTAAGGCTGATGCCTCAACCCTCAGTGCCACCGGCCAGCTCTTCCCTTCCTTTATTACTGTCCTTTATTGTGTGTTAAGTTCTGGGATAATAATCTGTGTGGGGAACAAATATATTCTCACAGTTTCCAGACCTGGAGTCCTTTTGACAGATAAAGACCTTGACATAGTAGCAATAACAGAGACATGGTACTCTGCAAATCATGACTGAGAAGTCAATGTACCAGGCTATAAATTGTTCAGGAGGGACAGGGAGGATAAAAGGGTGGGGTAGTGGCCTGTACAGTAGAGGTATAAAGGCTACAGAAGTTCAGGGAAGACAGGAGGAGGCCGAGGTAATGGGTCACCTGGAGCCGAGAATGGAACAGCAATATGCACTGGGGTGATCTACAGACCTCCAGCAGAGGAGGAAGCAGACAGGAACTAGTGGAGAACATACAAGACATGGCAACTAAGGGTGAAATCCTGCTACTGGGGATTTCAATAGGCCAGACATGGATTGGGCCACCCAGATGGCTGTTTCAGCCAGAAGCACAGCCAACCTAGAATCCCTGCAGGGGGTTGGATTCAGGCAGCTGGTGCATGAGCCAACCAGGGACAAGTCTGTTCTGGACCTGGTATGGACCAATGGGTACAGAATCAAGAAATACAGGTGGAAGGGCATCTGGGGTCCAGTGACCACCACATGGTGTGGTTCAGCATGGAGACATGGACTCAATCAAGCCATACAAGGGCAAGAGTATTAGATTTCAGGAGGGCAGATTTTCACTGAAATGGATTGATGTATACAAGCAGTTCTGGGGAAGGGAAAGATAGTAGCGGGTGTGGAAAAACAATGGAAGAAACTAAAAGGAGCCATAGTGGTTATAACAAACCAATGTGGTAGGATAGCGACCAAAGGGAAAAGAAGAAATAAACCACTATTCTTCTCCAAAGAGGTGAGGGACAAAGCCAGGACTAAACAGATGAGTTTCAGGAAATATAAGGGGAGCCAAAGGGAGGAAGACAGGGGGGTGTACCTTGAATGTCTAAGGGCAGCAGGGAAGGCTGTTAGGAGGGCAAAGGTGCAAAGAGAAGAGAGCTTAGTGCAGTCTGTAAACAAAGGGGATAAGGCATTTTATAGGTACATTAGTGAAAGAAGAAAAACTGGGGAGAAGGGGGATTGTGAGACTCGAAGGGGAGGAGGGAGAGTGTAAGAAGGAGGATCTGGACAAGGCAGACATGCTGAACAAATACTTCTGCTCAGTATTCACTAAGGAGGGGGCAGATCAAGGACCACAGTTGGGGTGCAGAGGCAATGGGGGGAGGAGAAGTGAACACCAGTCTGTTCACAGTGGAGAGAGTTCTGGAAGAACTCACAAAGCTGAAGGTGGATAAGGCCATGGGGCCAAACGGCATCCACCTGAGGATATTAAAGGAGCTGCGAATGGAAATAGCAGTGCCCCTGGTGGCCCTGTTCACAGAGTCACTCAACATGGGTGCCATTCTAGAGGACTAGAGGAGGGCACATGTAGTCCCACTGCACAAAAGTGGCAGTAGGGAGGATGTGGGGAACTGCAGGCCAGTCAGCCTCACCTCAGTGGTGGGAAAGATCATGGAGATACTGCTGAAGAAAGGATAGTGACGCATTTGGAATCCAGTGGTGCACAGGATCTGAGGCAACACAGATTCACAGCAGGAAGGTCATGTCAAATGAATCTAATAGTTTTTGTTGATTGGGTGATAAGGGAACTTAATCAGAGAGGGGCAGTAGATGTCACATACCTGGATTTCGGCAAAGCCTTCGACACTGTCCCACATAGAAGGCTGATTAACAAGATGAGCAGTCTGGGCATGGGAGACAAGGTGGTGAACTGGGTTAGGAACTGGTTAACAGACAGGAGACAGAGGGTGATGGTAAATGGGCTACAATCTGGGGAGAGGGGGTGACCAGCGGGGTACCTCAGGGATCAGTACTAGGACCAGTCCTGTTCAATGTCTTTGTTAGTGACATTGCAGAGGGGTTGGAAGGAAAGGTCTGCCTGTTTGCAGATGACACCAAGATCTGCAGCAGGGTGGATGCTCCAGAAGGGGTGCAGAAAATGAAGAGGGACCTGGGAGAAGCTTGAAAGATCATCAGAGATGTGGCAACTGAGGTTTAATGTAAAGTGCAAAATAATGCACCTGGGTAGAGGGAACCCTGGGGAGAGCTACAGGTTGGGGAGAGAGGAGCTGACTGTCACCAAGGAGGAAAGGGACCTAGGGGTTATCATCTCTGATGACCTTAAGGTATCAAATCAGTGTACAAAGGCAGCAGGGAGGGCCAGTGGTATGCTGGGGTGCATAGGCAGAGGTATCACTAGCAGGAAGCGGGAGGAAATGATGCCATTGTATAAAACACTAGTAAGGCCTCACCTGGAATACTGCATGCAGTTCTGGAGACCACACCTGCACAAGGAGATAGATAAGGTGGAGACAGGGCTTACACCACAAAACATATGAGGAGAGACTAAGGGACCTCAATATGTACTCATTGGAGGAGAGGAGACAGCGTGGGCACATGATTGAAACTTTCAAGTACCTTAAAGGGAAACAGTGGAAAAGTTACAGCTTTACCCAGGCACTATAAAAATGGCCTGATTAGTGCTTTCAGACAGTAACATTTTGTAATAAATTACTCTAATTGATTTTTTAGTGATTTAAACAGTGGCCTTCAACTTTCATTTCTATTGCTGGAGAGTCACTGTTTCATGAGTAGCAGAGCTTCCCTGAAGCTTTATGCTAATATGTCTGCCAGCCAATAGCTGAGGTGAAACAAGCATATTAACATACAGTGAGCTCAGGAAGCTCTCTGCTGCTCATGAAATGGCTGCTGCCAGCAACATGAAGTGGAAGTTGTGGGTAGCTGTTCTAAATCAGTAAATAAAGTTGTCAACTGTCTGAAAGCACCAATTGAGAGTTTCTGCAGTGTCTGAGGAAAGCTTTGTCTTTTCCATTGTTTCCCTTTAAGGGCATAAATAAGGTGCAGGTGGGGGAGCTTTTCCAATGTAGAAAAAGTACCAGAACAAGGGGGCACAATATGAAATTGGAGTGGGTAGATTAAGAGGTAATGTGACAAAGTTTTTCTACACATAAAGGGTAGTCCATGCATGGAATAGTCTGCCATAGGAGGTAGTGGGGGCAAGCACAGTGTAGGGGTGTAAGCATGCTTGGGACATATAGTCTATTTCTTCCAAATGTTTAGCTATTCTGTTTTTCAGTATCCTTTCCAGCAGTTTGTAAATTATAGCAGTGAGGCTTATGGGTCTGTAAGGGAAGCCTGAGAGGGGAGAGAGTGATGACAAGCCATTGATCACATAGGATCAGTGGCCACATACAATGTATAGGGCCTATGGGCTCGGAAACTCCAACAGGGAGAATCTAGGGGGCCATAACCCGACTAACTAGTGCACCATTTCCACATTTTCCTCCGGCAGGAGCATGATGTCCAGGATGCAAGGCAGATGCCAGTGTCTGTCATGCTCCTTAGCTAGCAGGAACAGGTGCAATGCTGCAGCCCTGGCCTCTGCCAGGGGTCAGTAGGCACCAATCCTCCACCTCACCCTCCCCCCGAGAGAAGGCGAGCAGTCAATGGGTGCTCCAACCTTCTCTCCCCAGCCGGCCCTCCAATGCTTGAGTCCATTCCTGAGCCTGGGTCACCAGCGTTGCAGTGGTGAATCTTTCTGCTGTGCCAGTGGGCCTGTCACACCTTTATTTTTAGCATGGTTACACTACAGGGATGGCTACTGCAGCAGACCAAGCTTGTCCTCCTCGTCTCCCTCTCTGCCTGTCCAGCACAATATCCTGCCAGGCACTTTGCATTTTTCCATGGTGCTGCTTTGACTGCTGTGTGTTCCTGCTGTTTTCCTGCTCCCAACTGGGAACTTTAACTGTGAGTATGGCTCTCTTTCTGGCTTACCCTGATGCCTCCCAAGCTCTCAAAATTGCCACCAGAGTGGTGGTTCAGAAAGGTTGAGGGATGCACTCCTACCACGGCCTTCTCCAGCTCCTGCTGAGCTTCTTTCTCCACCTGTCCCACTCATATGGAGCGGACTGCAGCCTGAGCTCCATATGGGCTGAGAGTAAGAAGTGTCTGCAAGACACTTTCACTTTTAGTGCATTCACACTATAGGGATAGATGTTGCAGCAGCCCCTGGTTGTCCTCCTTTATTCTTATCCCTGCTCTCTAGCACTAAATCAGGGCCCAGGGAGCCCCCCCAGACCCCAGGAAGGGGTCTGATTTTGTTTAGCATCATTGGCCACTTGCCTCCAGGGAACTAACCCATCTGGGTTACCAGTTCTAGGGAGCAGGCCTCCTAGGGCATCCCCTGCCCACAGTACCACCAGTGCCAGCTTAAAGGGGCAGTATAGCACTGTGGTTTAGGGCACTGAGATACAAACCTGGAGACCTGGGTTTGAATTCCTCAGCCCCCAGTTGTAACCCTGAGCAAATCACTTAACTTCCTTATGCTCGAGAATGGCCGCAGAATCTGGAGAGTCATGTGATGCCTGCAACAGGGTAACAGCCTAGCCGCAGAGCTCCTGTCTATCCACCCACTCATCGCCTTAATTAAGCTAATATTTTAGACACTGACAGCTCAAAAACCACCAGCCTTACCCTTCTTCATCTGCATTGCTCAGTGGTGTGCCTCTTGGATCACCATTGACAGCTACCGTCGCAATGGAGGCCGCTATGTGGCAGGCCCCTCCACACACCTCCGTCCACCCCAGAGAAGGTGCCTAAGAAACCTCAGGCCCAGAGTTCGCAAATAGCCTGGCAATCTGCTCCCAGTTCTACCTCGGTCCCCCTGATGGAAGATCACTTCTGGCAGGAGCTCCTTTCCTTTCGGGAAACTCTGGCCGAAATCTCTACAGAGCTAAAGACCATCCAGGCCGACATGGGGGATCTGGGGTGAAGGATAGGGGACGCGGAGGCCCGCATATCTTCACTGGAGTGCTGGAAGGAGAAAATTGACTTGGAGATAGTTAAATCGGGACAGCAAATTTCTAAGCTGATGCTGAAGACAGAGGATCTAGAAGGTCGTAGCCGCAGGAATAATGTCTTGATTTTCAGCTTACCAGATGCGGAAAAAGAACCTGCGGTGCTCACTTTTATCCAAAAGTTGCTTGCCAAGGTGGTGGGGCCCTCTCCCTTTAACGTGACCTACTAGAGAGAGAGAGAGAGAGAGGGCCCACCGCTCCCTCTGCCCAAGACCCCCAGATGGTTCTCTGCCTAGATCCACAATCCTGAAGTTCCTCAGCTTTCTGGAGTAGCAGCATGTCCTCACTAAAGCAAGATAACTACAAGCAATCCTCTGGGAAGGGAAAAGGCTGCATATTACCCAGGATCTTCCCCTTGAAACCCGACAGAAGAGGGTGGCCCTTCACCCCATCATGACCAAGTTGATGGCAGCAGGGCTTAAATTTATGATGATTTATCCAGCTCGCTTACAAGTTCTTGTCTATGGGACCTGGTTCTCCTTTGACTCTCCTGATGCGGCCTGCAAAGACCTCATTACTTGGCTGACGGACCTTTAAAGTGGTCTGAGGGACCTTTTGACTCTTTGTAGGGTTCATGGTTCTGGGCTTTAAACTCACTTGCTATCAACTGACTCTCATGTGCTAATGGCCTTGGTTTGGGCTTTCTTTTTTCACTAACCTGTTGTTTTATCTCCACAGGATTTCCTGGTATATCCCCTGGTTTTTGGTATTGCTTCAAGGCCAGAGGGTGATCCTGAGAGAGCGCAGTTCTACCTCTTGCTGGTCCTTTCATGGTATTCCCCAGTGTTAGGGTTGGGAACCTTCAGTCCTGGTTCCGGTTTGGAGGAAGACAGGTGGTGACGGAAGCTCCTACCATTGTTCTGCTCCCCATAGACCCAACCCCTTCATCAGAAATTTCCTTCTAAATTAACTTTGTTGGGAGCTCTCCAGGTATGGTGTGTTCATTTTGGACGATGGTAGCCTGGGTTTGGTGGGCGAGACCCTTCTCGGTTTTCACACCATGATCTGCAGCCTCCCCCAAGATAGCAGGCTTAGTCCTGCCATACGGTGACCATCTTACCGAGCTCTGCATCCAGGTACAAGACCTCATTCTTTGTATGCTCCAGCTGATAATGGGGGGGTTCAACTGTTAGGGTCCGAGTTCTTAAATGAGGCAGGTGGGTGGGTGGGGGATGGTTGCTGCTGTCAGTTACTGGGTTTAGTCTGTGAGCTGGGTACCATCATGCTCTGGCTGACTTGGGGGTAGGCCTCTTTTACCTTGCCTCTGGGAGCAGCCAACTTCCTGACTGTCTACGTTTCCCCTGGAAGAGAAGTGGCTGTGTATGGATACAGGCTCCACTCCTCCTTAATACTTTTGGTACAGGCTGTTTTTTTGGGCTCCTATGCACCTTCACTTCCCACATATGTACCCGAACTGGTCAGGGTACGCAAGGGGCCTGCGGTTGTTGGTCCCTTCTGGATGCATATCCCTTGTTGCTTCACTTGATCTACAGACCGGACTGGGGCCTTGTAAATAGTTCTGATTGGGGGGCTGAGTTGGGAGATTGGGGGTTGGGACTTCAGATGACTATCTTGGGTCTGGAGGAGGTGGGTGGGTAACAGTGTATTGTTGGGGAAACCCATTGCAGATTTCTCTCCTAGCTGGGAGAAGAGGAGTTCTCTTTATAATGTTAAGTGGAGGGGAGGTTGCTTTTACACCCTGAGCTTACTTACCTTATTTCACTCCAGCCTAAATGGAGACAGTTTGTCAGTATATTGTTCCATGTTTCATTATGTTTGTTCAACCTTATGGTTCAGTTATCCTGTTCTGAAGTGTCTGTACTGGGCCTGTTTAAGGGTGGGGGTTGTCTTGGGTCATTGGAGTGTGCTCCAAATTGTTCTTGCATTGGTATCTGCACTTTATACATCTAGACTATGGCTAATATGACTACTAGATTTCTTACCTGGAATATAAGAGGAATCGGAGAGCAGAACAAACGTTACCAAGTTTTGAAGCACATTTCCCTTCTACAAGGCAAAATAGTTTTCTTACAGGAAACACATCTGACCACCCATGAAGCCAATTGGCTACATAGACAAAATGTTTCTTATGTTTTTGCCTCTGGTGAATCCACGTCGAGTAGGGGGGTGGCTATTTTAATTCTTAGACCAATTTACTTTCAAGCCAATCTAGTCGTATCAGACCCCTAATGGTATTCTGGATCGGAAGGAGGTAGTCCTTTGATGTATCTATGGCCCAGTAGGGGGAGACCCTAGATTCTTTATGGAGTTAGAAGATAGACTTGCAGCCCTACTGCCCACCACCTTGATGCTTGGTGGAGACTGGAATACACCACCCATGCAGCACCTTGATTGCTCTCACTCTTCCCATAGACCCATCTCACTGGTATACACCGACACATGGCGACTCCCCTATTGTAGAAGACCATCACAGTGACAGGATTTAGGCAAAATCCACATGTCGCTGTGATGGTCTCTGAAGTTCAGGAGACTGCCTCGCAGGGCGCAGCCCCCCAATAGAAACACAGAGGAATCCCTGGCACTCTGGCTGTCGCTGTTGGGGATGTCTCCATACATGATGTTGCTGTGGCATGTTAAAACCCACCTCACCATCCCAATGGGCCTTAAGTGATTTCATGGACTTACTGGGTCTCTGTGATCCCTGGAGAGTCCTCAAGTCCACCACCTGAAGTTACTCCTTCACATCTACAGTACACCATACCTTGTCCCATCTTGACTTTATTCTTCTTAGCCTGTCTGCCCTACGGACTGTTTATGATGCGGGTTTTGAACCCCTACTCCTGCTGGATCATGCAGCGGCCTAGCTTTTTCTTAGCCCCCTGTCGGATCTCCAGAGAGACTCATCCTGGAAGCTAAATACCCAACTTCTTAAGGATGAGTTTGTAGTCTACAGTATTAAGGTCCTTATCCTTTATAGAGACCAATTTAAACTCTATTCCTAGCGTAGACCAGGAGTGGTGTGCCCTTAAGTGCTTTCTCAGGAGAGAGTTTGTTCGACTCGCCTCTAGGGGGAAAAGACAATGGTAGCAGGAGGCTTCCTCGATTCTGATGAAGATACTGGATCTGGAGAGATCCTCTCTCTCCCCCCACTAATGTTTTGCTTTCCCTACTAGAGCTATGGAATAAGTACACTGACATTCTAAGAAAAAGCCAAATTCGCCATCTTGAGAACCCAGTCGAAATACATAGATCAAGGGGAGAAGGCAGGGTGGTAACTTGCCCTTAGATTGCAAAAGGCTAGAAAGTTCAAGAGTAATTGGTTCTATTTCTTGCTTGGATGGTTCCCTTCAGACTCACCCCAGAGAGATTGCCCAGGTTTTTGAAAGATTCTATAGTGAGCTGTGTGGGAAATGGTCCTCTCCTCCTCTAGAAGAGGACATTTTTAGAATATCTTGCTTCTGTGCCTCTTTTCAAACTTTCGGAGTCCCAAAAGGCTGTCCTGACTTCCCCCATCTCCATGGCTGAGATCTCCAGGGCCATTGATAGTTTTGCTCTAGACAAGTCCCCGGGTCCAGATGGTTTTCCTTTGAACTTCTACAAAACCTTTGCCAAAGAGCTTTCTCCCTCTTGCTATGCTCTGTTATATGTTCTCCACTGGACGCTCTGGACCCCAGCCTACTAGAATTAACTGTTACCTTTCTTTTGAAGCCAGATAAACCTCCGTGCAATCCATTTAGCTACAGTCCTATTTCTTCTTAACTATGACATTAAAATCCTTACCTAGGTCTTGGCCACAAGGTTAAGTATGGTATGGTCTTCTCTGCTCAGTCCAGAGCAAGTGGGGTTTGCGTCAGGCTGCCACTCATCTGACCACCTCCACAAACTTTTTCACATCATTTCCGTTGCCAGGGACCATCCCACTCTCATGGCCCTGATCTCTCTCGATGCTGAATAGGTGTTTGATAGCGTAGACTGGGCATTTTTATGGGTTACGATGAGGCAGATGGGATTCCCCATCTCCTTTATTACTTAGATTCAAGTCATCTACTCTTCCCCCATAGCTAGAATTTACTGCAATGGTGTCTTTTCTTCCCAATTTCCTCTTTACTTGGCCACTCATCAAGGCTCCCCTCTGTCCCCCTTTTTGTTCAGCCTCTACCTGGAACTCTTCATCAGGCAAATCAAAGCCTTCCTCAACATCTCTGGAATCCCAGTCGGGGACACTCCTTACTCCCTAGCTGTCTATGCAAATGATATCCTTCACCTGGTGCACCCTTGTGACTCCTTAACTAAGATCTTGAATATTACTGAATGGTATAGCTCCTATCCAACTACAACCTCAACCAGGGTAAAACCAAAATCTTCCCTCTCAACGGTCATACCCATAGGTCAGACTTTGTAAGGTTCAGCATGAACTGGACCCCCACCTCCATTAAATACCTTGGCATTCATCTTTTTACCCACTCGTCTCTTCTGAAAAAGCTATACCTGGAAGACCCTGTTCTTCAGCAGGATCTCTCAAGGTGGAAGGCCCTTCCACTCTCCTTCTGGGGCAGGATTAATATCATTAAGATGAACGTTCTCCCTGCGTCTCTTCTACACTTTGAGTATGCTGAACTTATGGCTCCCCATTTCCTTTTTAAGCGGTACATGCCATCATCGCCAACTTTATCTGGATGGATAAGTGCCCAACAAGCCTACAACAAGCTTGGGCTCCCAAGAGGTCGGGGGCTCTGACTCCTAACTTTCTTTTACCACTGGTCTAGTCACCTATACAAATGTAGCAAGTGGTTACTCTCTCCTTCTCTATAAAGGAGAGGACTATATCCCCCATGCTTGGAAATGGAGACTTCATTAATGACAAAAGCAGGCCTCTATGGCCTCTCACTATTATTCTCCTCTCAGAGCTCTCTACAGGCACCCCTTCATAATGCAGTAATTGGGACCGCCATACAGGTGCTTTCTCAAATTTAAACTTTTCTCAGATTTTGCTCCTCCAAGGATATTTCAGAAGTGCTCCTTCTCAACAACAATATCAGAATTGGTGGGGATACCATTCCAAATTCTTTTTAACCACAATTATTGGATCTCAGAGTCTCCGACCTGTACTCTCAGGGTTCCCTCCTTCCATCCCCTGATATGTTGCAGAATTTCAGAGTGGACACTTCACTAATTTTTAAATTTTTTCAACTCAGACACTTGGTCCTTCAAAAATGTGGGCCTTCCTCAAATCCCTCAGGTCTCCTGACTTCGTTTCCAAACTCAATGACCTTTCTTTTAATCCCCGTGGTATACTGGGGTTGTTATTCCTTACTCCTTGACAGCCTCACCTCCTCTCTAGTAGGTGCCTCAAAATCTGGAAGGGCCTATTTCAAATAGCAACTTCAACTGGGATCATATTTGAAGGAACCTATATAGGTACATGACCCAGGACCGTTAAGGCTCACCCAATTCCATATCTTGCATAACATGTATTACTCCCCCTGTGAAACTGGCCAAGATGAGTTGCCTGAGTTCACCCTTATACACTCGCTGTGGTAAATTGGAAGGCAATCTTTTACACATTTTCTGGCACTGTGAAACGGTTGCCCCACTTTGGGCCTTGATTAAGTCACGGATTGATCTGTTGGGTCTGGAAGGGCTGATTTCTCCAGAAGTCTGCATCATGGGTGATTATAGTCCAATTAGAGTTAGACAGCGTATATATCTCATTAGCCATTAAGAAATTAGTCCTCAAGCACTGGATGGACCAGTCTTGTCTCTCACATCAGGAATGGTTGCATGAGTTAGCCTTTTGTCTTAGAACAGAGCACATGATTGCCAGTGTGCATCAGAAGCTCCCTCTATTTGACAAAAAAAAATGTGGTAAACTGTATGCTCTATATTTGCATTGAATAGGGTCCTGACCTCTCTGATTCCTTTCCTCTTATCCCAGGCCAGACTGCCTTTTTGTTTAGAACATGTTGATTATGATTTTCACCGATAGCAGACATACTCCAACCCTGGGAGGGGATCAGGGGAATGGGGGGTGGGGATGAGTTGATGTTATGGTTTAAGTCAGTGTTGGGTAAGTTACTTTTCCTATTACTTTTGGAAACTTGTTCCAGAAAGCTCTGTGCAGTCACTGGCAAGGATGGAGAAGTACTGGAAAAAATAATACACCTTACAGTTACAATTACTTATATCTTTTTATACAAAATAAATATGTAACTGTAACTGATTACATTTATTTGAAAGTAACTAGTAACTAACCTATTACTTTCAAAAATTGTAATCTGTTATAGTTATTTATTATTTTTGTATTGTTTTTGTATAGAAAGAAATAAGTAACTATAATTGTAAGGTGTATTACTTTTTCTACTACCTCTCCATCCTTGCTAGTGACTGCACAGAGCTTCCTGGAACAAGTTTCCAAACATAATAGAAAAAGTAACTTGCCCAACACTGGTTTTAGTTCGTTTTTTGGCTGGCCACTTGTCTTGTTCAATTGTCTGTGTATTATAAATTCTCAATAAAAATTTTGTTGAATGAAAAAAAAAGTCCTTGTGCCCTCAGGTTTCACCTGGAAACAAGTTTCTTTTTAGTGTGCCATTCCTGCTTAAACAATTTCCCCTTCCCCTATTTCATTAAAGCCATTAACACAATAATACTCAAAGAAAAATTGGCTAGAACTGTTAAAGACGACAAAAAATAATTTTTAATTACATTGGTTCATTAAAACAAAATAGTCCCACTATAGGCCCCTTACACACTCCAGAAGGCATCCTGACTGATGAAGCAGAAATTGCAGCCCAGCTAAACAATTACTTTATAAATGTTTTCAAACCTAAATACATAGATTATTCATGAAATAAAACTGATATTTCCTTTATCCCAATATCTGAACAAGAAGTTATAGATGGAATTAGCTTATTAAAAACCAGTGGGTCACCTGACCCTGATGGTATTACACCAATATTTATAAAAAATCTGACTGAACTACTGATTGGACCTTTGACAACACTGTTCAATCGATCATTGAATGTTAGTACTACTGTCCCAATATGGAACAAAGCCATAGTTATTCCCTTACATTAAGGTGGCAGTCAAAGCCTCCTACAAAATTACAGACCCATAAGCCTCACTGCTATAATTTACAAACTGCTGGAAAGGATACTGAAAAACAGAATAGCTAAACATTTGGAAGAAATAGACTATATGGACATTTACCAGCATGGTTTTGTTAGTGGAAGATCGTGTCAGACCAACCTTTTACATTTTCTTGAGCCAGTCAATGAAGCACTGGGTAAGGGTTTATCAGCAGATATAATTTTTCTTGATTTCTCTAAGGCATTTGACTCTGTGTCCCATCAAGTACTTATTAAACAACTTGAGTTTTTAAAATTACATCCAGTGATTATAAATTGGATAAATGCATGGCTATCAGACCGTACACAAGTTTCAGTAAAAGGTCATCTGACAGCATGGGGTCCAGTTACTAGGGGGTGTCCCCCAGGGCTCTGTGCTGGGACCAATTCTTTTTAATATATTGATATCCTCTATGAGTCCACTAACACATGCAGACTTGCCAAATTTGATGATGACTGTAAATTAGGCAGTATAATATACAATGCAAAATCTGTTCTTGATCTACAAAATAATTTAACACATCTTGTTGATTGGTCTAAAAGAAATGATCTATTGTTTAATGAATTAAAATGCAAGGAAATGCACTTAGGAAAGAATAACCCTTATATACATACACAATGAATAATATAGATGTTCAGACAACAAACCATGAAAAAGATCTAGGTGTCATTCTTTTAAGGACTTTTCCTTTGATGTACATACAACTAATGCTGCTAAAAAAGGAACAAAATATTAAGTTATATTTTAAGAAACATAAAAAGTAGGGACAAAATGTTATCATCCCTTGTATGTTGGTCTCAGTTAGACCACATTTAGAATTCCTCAGTAGTTGCACCATATTTGATAAGAAATAAAAAACTTGTAGAAAGAGTACAATGTAAAACTACAAAAAAAAGCCTCTACATTAAAAGAAACTGACTGCAAAACTAGACTAAAAATGACAGGTCTTTATTCCATGGAATACAGAAGATTACATGGAGATTTATGTCTGACGTATAAAGCATTCCAGAATGATGCAATTCTAGAAACAATAGGCTTAGTGAGGAATCAATCATTGGTTAACATTAGATCACATTCACTGAAACTAAAAGGTACCCAAAATAACACTCTAAGGAGAAACAAGTGGTTCACACAAAGAGTGGTAAACACTTGGGACAAATTACCTGTGAATATGGTACTGAGTTCCACTTTAGATTCCTTTAAGACAAATTTGGATTTATATATGGGTGACACCAAGTTTGAATTCCATCAGTGATATTGGTGGCAAGTCCATAAAGGGTAATCTTACCCACTGAACTCGTACAAATTCTATGACCCTATGAACAATAGAGACTCCACTAGCACACTTGTTTTAAAGCAGCAGTTCAACAAACATCTCAAAAATGAGGTGTACTGTTTAAAAACCTTGTCACACTCATTAAGCGTTCTACTTTCTGTCACTTTTTGTCAAAACAATAGTTTTTCTGAGAGATTCTTTTATTTGTATATTTAATTTGTGCGAAAAACTGCACAGCTGACCCTCGGTAATCAATACTTTACTCCCACAAGGTGTTATTAGTGCATGCTCATCCCCGTACCCATGCTGCCAGTCAGGAAAACCATTGAATTATACAAATACATGCCAAACTGGGTATCTTTTCCAGCAAAGGGGAACTTACAACTAAAAGGAATATCTGGCAGCACAGCCCTCCTGTCTGTTCCACAGTCTGCTGCCATCTGATAAACGTAAATGTCGCTTTCTACTTGGCAATTTGCATTTATCAGAGATAGTTTAACTTGGTTTAACTTGGTGTTATTAGACAAAGTAGGCCAAATGCCCATTAAATTGTCTTCCACTCCTAGTGAGTCTATTTCCTCAGTCCATTTCCCAATAAGTACTTGTCCAGCCTTTTTTTTGAAAATGTCTAGTGTAGGTGCCTCAATAATGTCAGGTAAATCATTCCACTTTCTAGCAGTACGTACATTGTAAAAGGTGAAACATTTGACTGTAAATACTCTTGGTATTTCAATTTGTTTATTATGTGACCTAAGATGTATCCTTTTATGTAGGCAATGTATGCCTCATTGTTTCATTAGTGAGGAGTTATTTTAATTTTGTATATAAGTAATAGGCTCCCGAGTTCTTCTAGTTTCTAATGAAAATAGTTTGTTTCTCAATCTTGTATTATGATCCAGATTCTTTAATTCCTGAACTGATTTAGCCAGTCTCCTCTGTTTTCTTTCTATTAAATGTATGTCTTTTTAAGATGGGGCACCAAAGTGGTATTCCGTAGTCTAGGTAGGGTATTATGTATGTTTTATAAAGTTTCAAAATACATTCTTTGTCCCTGGAGATAAAAGCTTTCTGTATTGAATGAATAAATCGATTACAGTTCCAGGCAATCTTTTGAGAATGGGTTGATGAAGACAGGTTCGAGTTAATCCAAATGCCCAGATCTTTTTCACTTATACTGCATTGAAGTGGCTTATCATTAAGGCAATACTGGTAACCGGGGTTATTTTTTCCAAAGTGTATTACAGAACAATTTACTTCATTAAATTTTATGTTGTTATCAATACTTCATTGTTCAATAGTCTGGAGATCTTTACAAAGAAGTTGGTGTTCATGGAATGAGGATACATCCCCACCTATTTTTGTGTCATCTGCAAATTTAGAGCTGACATTACCAAGCCCCTTACCCATATCACTTATATACAGCTATATATCTATTCAGTCCCAGATCATTTAATTTCATAATGAGTTTGTCATGGGGAGCGGAATCAAATGCTTTTTCTATGTCCAGGAATATTAAGTCTATTGGAACTCCCTTATCTATTTGATTACTTACATAATTATAAAAGGAAATAAGATTAGTAGTACAGGAGAGACCCTTCCTAAAGTCATGTTGTGTATGGTCTTGTAGTCCTAAAGTAGCAACTTCAATGTCAATTTTGTTTTTAATTAGTCTTTCCAATAATTTACAACAAACAAATGTGCGGCTGATAGGCCTATAATTGGCAACACTTGATTTGTTGCCCTTTTTATGAATTGGAATGAGTGTGGCCTTTCACCAGTCAAGTGGGACCTCTCCAGTCATAAGAAACTTGTTAAATAGGATAGTTAGGGGCTGTGCCACTACGTAAGCAAGTTTTTCCAGGTGATAGGATTTACCACTGTAGCCCAAGGAACCCACCTTTGGAACCACTTGACCAGCAGTACCTGCCAAAGATTGCACCTCGCTCCTTCAGGGAGGCCTGTTGTCAGGGGCTGCCAGCCACGCTCTCGCCCAGAAGCAGAACCAGGAGCCCAGCCGCTTTCTGGTACCTTGTGCTGCTAAAGCTGTAAAAGCCGTAAGGTACATTTTTCTCCACTTCAGCTGCCGGCTCTCTCCAGTAAAGTTTGTGGCACTGCCTGGATTGTACTTGTTCAGTAAAAGCGGCTGTTTTCACCACTAACTTTGACTATTGGACTGCCTGCTGTGCTCCGGGATTGTGATCGCAGTGCACCGCTGTGAGCAGCCCACTCTCCCCGCTAGCGGAGATCCTTTTCCCGGACACAAACGGCAAGTGGTACAGCTCCTCCTGTGACCATTTGTCCCGCCCACCCACCTCACCCACCCTGGTCGGCCCTCTAGCTATATAGGACTCTGTTGGTCATATGACAAAGTGTCCACTTTCCTATTGGTTCCTTATACTCTCTCACCACTGGGTGATCGACCTACTCACTGCCTTCCAACAAGTAGGTCACTCACCATGCAAAACCACCTGGCCTGAAACTGCCTCAGTTCTCTTAAGTTAACCTCGTGGTCTAAATCCCCCTTTTCTCCTCCATAACTCCCACCTCACTCTCCCCTCTCTCTCGTGCCCCTCTCCTGCTCTCAATCTCAAACCTTACTTGAACTTTGTTACCCTAGTTAAACTTCTCCCGCAATTCTTGCTTCTCTGCAATCTTAGCTCCTATCTCATAAGCACTGTCATGCCACTCCTCCCTGCGGGCTCGCCGCCCCCAAGTGTCAGACTAAAGGTACTAACTATCCTGATCTGCCTCCTTTTCCTTCTGGGCCTGAATAAAATCTCTCTGTCACTACCATACGTGACACACCAATACTCCCCCTCAACCACTGATTTCAGTTTTTCCAACCTGCTAGCAGCCAAGCACTACCCTAAACCCACTTGGCAATCCCTTCTCCTTAATAAAGGATGCACTTATCACATACTGCTTACCCTCAACAAACGGGGGTGGAAACATCAGTCAATTAAGATTCACTACAGGAGGGCTCCTGCATCTGGCTCTCTCTGCTACCAGGCTCCACTCACAACTGGGCCCGAATTTGGAAAGACCTGCACAAATACCATACCCAGGACAGATTCAGACTCACCCAATATTACATACTAAACAACATGTATTACACCCCAGTTAAGCTGTTCCGCCTTAACAAATTACCTCTTCCCAACTGCTCTAGATGTTCACAAAGTGAAGGGAACTCGCTCCACATTTTCTGGCATTGTTCCAAAGTAGCCCCTTTGTGGCATTCTATTCAGGACAACCTAGATCCTCTATTAGGCCTTACTAATTTTTTTCACGCCTGATATCTGCATCCTAGGCAATTATTCCACCATAGATTGTCAAGAACACCGATATCATATGGCCTTAGTCTCCATGGTAGTCAAAAGGTTGGTCTTCAAACATTGGACTGATCAGCTGACTTTAACCTATTCTAAATGGTTAAAGGACCTACCAATGTGCTTTAACATGGAGAGACTCGCAGCTAGCTCTCGCAATCGCTTGGACCTGTTCCACAAAAAGTGGGATAAATTATATGCGCTCTACCTACACCACTGATCTCTTGGTTCGTACTCTGACACCCAACACTGCTCCTTCTTTTTCCCATGCTCCTTGCCTTTATTTCATGCCTAAGTTAGGATTCCATCGTTGACCTGACAATAGATCCTAGCCTATAATTGCAATGCACACTCGTAGGTGATTTCGAGGAGGTGGATGGGTGCTGTACGGGGAGGGTGATATGGGGGGTTCGGGTGGGGGGTTTATGGTGGGCGCTTTTTTTTCCCCCAGAAACTGTTAGAAGTTACCTGTATACAGTGTTCTGTTTGTTCATGAATTTTGTTAAAATAAATAAATTTGAATTTCAAAAAAAAAAGATTCACTACAGGTTAAGGCTAGAGTTCCTGGCACCTCTCTTGCTCCGGCTAGCTGGCGACGTAGAACTGAATCCAGGCCCTCCCTGCAACAGCACTCCCATCAACTCAAATGGAAAGTGAAATAAAGGGCTTTTTGTAGCCCATATGAACATCAGAATCTTACAGAGCCATCTGGCTGAATTAGAAGCCTGGATCAAAATCTATGAACCTGACATCCTGTGCCTCATGGAAACCTGGCTAAAACCACGAATCCACGATGCCCTGTGTGACATTCCTGGATACTCTATTATCCGGCAGTACAGGCCCGGGTCTAAATGGGGTGGGGGCATTGCCATCTACCACAAGTCTCACCTCAGCATCAGAACAGCCCCTGCCTAAGACCCACAACTGATCTGTGAGTCAATACATGCGATTTTGTCCCTTGGTGCTAAGAAACTGCACATAATCTGCCTCTACAACCCGCCCTCTGGAGGAGTGGATGGTTTTCAGGAAATCCTCAAGCTAACATCACAAACTATTAACATGAATGAAGCCATCATCCTCGGCGACGTGAACCTAAACTGGTTGGGTCCCTCTCATAGTGCCCTCGCATCACTAGTCCATGGTTTTAACTTCTACCAGCTTATAACAGAGAACACTAGGATGGTAACCACGCAGTCTGGTACACTGATTGGCTGGATTCTCACGAATAGACCTGAACATGCGACCAAGGCAGGAGTCCTGGCCGATACAATTACTGACCACTCTCCCCTTTTTTGTCAATGGCGCTCAGGTCCGCCACCTTCTCCTCCCCCCTGCCTGGTCACATTCACCAACTTTGCCCGTATGACTATTAACGCCTTCCTCCTTGACGTGTCTAACATTGACTGGTCTGAAATCCACCATGCAGAAAAAGTATAAGATGCTCTAAAAGTGTTCCTGACAAGGTTCAGTGAAGTGCAGAATAGGCATGCACCGAAAGTAAAAAGAAGAGTCAGGGGAAAGCAAACTAGATGGCTCCAAAAAGATCTACTCCAGCAGCTATGGCACAGGGATAAACTATGGAAGCACTACAAAAGCACTGGCCTGCTCGGTGACCACTCAATATACAGGCAACACAGAAATTCCTACAAAAAGCAGATAAGGCTAGCAAAAAGTAGGTACTGCCAGAACCTACTAACTAGCTCAGCCCATGACCCCGAAAAATTTTGGGGCAATATTAAGACCTTCCTTGGTACACTACAATCTGTAATCCCTCTGAGATGGTCCTCGGCGGTACCCACTTCAATGACTCCTTCACCATAGCAAATGCTTTCAACAATATGTTCTCGGATCTCTCACCCTACACCTCTACACTACCAATGGCTCCCATCTCATCTCAGCCCACAGCTGACCGTGAACTAGCAGACCCTCAGCCTCTCAAACAGGGGCTCAAAAACCCAGTCTTTCTATTTCAAAGCTATAACAAGCTCTCAGGTTTAAATCTACTAAGAACTATATCGGACAACACCAGCCCTGGATCCGACTCTCTGAACCCTGCCTTTTAAAACTGCTGTACATCTCATCTCTGAACCACTGGCTAAGTTTCACACTCTCCCTCTCCTGTGGTACAGTCGCTGATCTCTGGAAAACTGCCAGAATTACTCCTATTTTCAAGAAAGGAATAAAATGAAATCACAAACTATAGACCAATAGCTAGTCTCTCAGCCCTAAGTAAAATCTTAGAAAAACTTGTAGCCAACCAGACCCTTGACTACCTAGAATCTACAAAACTGCTCTGTGATGCTCAACACGGTTTCAGGAAGAATCACAGCACTACGACTGCACTAGCCAAATTCACCTCAGATACTGTCTCTAACATGGATGATGGTCGGCTAACAGGAGCTGTTTTCATTGATCTTACCAAGGCTTTTGACCTCGTGGATCATTCCTTGCTCCTGTCCACCCTTCAATCAATAGGTTTCTCCTCTCCCATTTTAAACTGGTTCAGGAGCTATTTAACCAATAGGAACCAGGCTGTAAAATTCAATTCTGCAATCTCCGACAGCACCACAATCAATATTGGTGTACTTCAAGGCTCAATACTTGGCCATCTTTTCTTTTTCCTATTCATAAAAAACTTACCAAGCAATATTCCAGCCTGCTCCTCTCTTCTCTATGCTGATGACCTGGTCATCTATGCCAGCTCGCAAAATATTGACTACCTAAACTTGTCTCTAACCACAGCCTACAACAGCATACAAAACTGGCTAAACTCTCACTGACTTATCCTCAACTCCAGCAAAACTAAAGCTATGCTCTTGAGCACTGCCCAAAAACTTAGATCCTGCACCTCCCCCTTGAAAATACTTGATCTAAATGGGATCTCTCTTGAGATCGTCACCACATTCCTCTATCTTGTAATCTTACTCGACCAATCTCTGGACCTTAACCTTCACATTCAAACAACCTGGGAAACCGTAAATTGTAAGCTGGGGGCTGCCTACAGAACCAGCTATATGTTAACGCCATCAGCCAAGAGGGATCCTTTTACCAACCCTAACCTACTGTGCTCCCATCCTAACTACTGCCCATAAAACAGCCTTGCAAAAATGGGACGTAACTTACAACAACATATGTTGGTATGCTTCTAAGGCTCTGTGGCTCAAACATCATTGTCAACTGTATAGTGACCTCAGTTGGCTCTCCCCCACTGCCACCAGGCCATACTATCTTGGCTGTCTATGTGACTCTATTATCAGACTAGGCCAGCCTGCATCACTTGCTGAGCTACTTCATCCCGCTACCTCAGTCCGTGAATTGAGATTGTCAGACAAATCTCTATTGAGAGTTCCCCGTTGTCACACCTCCAAAGGAACTGGAGCTTTCGGGAATGCTGCCCCCCAGATGTGGAACATGCTGCCACAGGATCTTAGGAATACCTCATCACATTACCTATTCAAACGAGGGCTGCGACACTACCTGGCCACCTCTGACCAATGTGTCTGTTTTGACCCTACCTGACAGCACCTACGTAAGCCTGTCCTACTTTCTCCCTTTTCCCTACCTTCCTCGTCCTTCCCCCCTCCCCTCTTGCTCACCCACTTTCCTTATGCCTCTCTCCCTGTCTGTTTCACACCTTATCCACCTGTTGTTCTTTAAAATTACCCTAACTATAACTGCTCGGTTTGTAGCATACTGTTCTATACAAACCGTAATAATGATCTGTCCAGTACCGTCTTATATGGAATAAGCCCTTACTGTTATCTGTTAATGCCTTTCTACATGCTGTTATGCTGACTGAACTAAGCTTTCTTGCTCTACCCATTGTTGTCTTTAACTGGTACATGCCCTCACTGTTCTCTACAACCGGTCTGATGTGATAGATGAGTACTGGTACAACCAGGGTCTTCGACTCTCTCCTGCCCTCCCAGCGTATTACTCCCCCTGGATACCCGTGGACCGAGACTGCTCACTGCTCTGATGCCTGGCAACAGAACCATGAGCCCAGCTACTTGTCCCTACTTTCAGCCGCTAAAGCCGTAAGATTGCTGAATTTCCCACAAACCGCCAACTGCACGCCGCTCACATGCCCGCCAATGGAACCATGAGCCCGGTTACTTGTCCCTACACTTAGCCGCTAAATCCGTAAGATTGCCTAAACCCCCTCCAAACCCTGACTGCACGCCGCTCTCATGCCCAGCAATGGAACCATGAGTCCGGCTGCTTGTCCCTACTTCTAGCCGCTAAAGCCGTAAATTGATGTAATTCCTGCAAACCTCTGCTGGGACGTAGAGCTCTCCTCCCTGCACCCAGCACCGACATGAACTCACCTAGATAGCCTAAGGGGCCCGTCTCAAGCTTTGCTTACCTAAGTAGTCAACAGAGTTGCCCCTCTTTTGCATTCCTATCCTGTGAGTCGCCAGCGTAAGCTCACCCATAAGCAGAACCAGATGCCTGGTCACTTGAGGGCACCCTGTGCCGCCAAAGCCATAGTCGCTGTAATTTTTCCCAAACTCCCCTTTGTAGGCTTTTGTTTCACTCCTCCCTTTCCTCAGTGCTGCCGAGGTACCACCGTAGCCAAATGGACCAGAATTCACATTGATTGCCCATACGACCAACAGTAACAGACCTCGCCTTATGCCCCCCGGTTAATCTGCTATCAGGGGCTGCCTGCCGCGATCACACCCAGGGAGCAGTACCATGAGCCCGGCCGCTTGTTAGTACCCTGAGCCGCCAAAGCCGTATTTGTGCAACTGAGCGGCATAGTCAGATTCAATATGAGGTCCCTACATCATCAGACCTCCCTCCACTCCTTCACCCTCCATCTCCCACCTCACCTAACTACGCTCACCTGGGAAACAAAGAATTACTCTGTCCTTGTACCTGTACCCGCTCTGCCTGTATATGCTATACAGAACAATGTTTTGCTTAGACTAGTGTACACAATGTTATCTTAGCCTCTTAGCTTTGGCTCCTCTGTCTATACGTTGTACTGCCTCTCGAATTGTATTGTATATGTTAAACATCCTCAGTATGTATTTTGTCTTATAATCTCCCGGGTCATGCCTGAAAATAGTCACCTGCTGGCTAGTGCACTTACCCCGTTAACAAAAACTAAATAAATGAAATAAATAAATATTATCAGGTCCCCACAAGGATGATGCTTTTAATTTACCTAATTCTAGTAACTAGTCAAGGACGCTTTCCAGATGGCCGTCCCAACTCACATTCAAGTGATGGCATAGCCCCTCCCCACACAGTTTATCCCTTCATGTGGACTACAAGTTTTTGCTGGGAAACAGCTGCAGTTGATAAGTCAACAGCATCCATCCTGAAGGTGAGGCAGCAAAACAATGTGGAAGAAAGTGCATTGGAAAAAAATTCATAGGGGTCATGAATCAACAGAACACTTTTGCTGGTATCTGCCCATTGCCACACACCTCCACCAGAAATGAGCTACAGTACCGTAGATTCCAGCCTTCAACAGTAACTGAGAGGTCAGACTCCACTAGGGTCCTCGAATCACACCCCTGACCTATGACCCTATCCTGGCTGGCTTCACCGATGACTGATGCCCAAAATTAGCAACCCTCACTGACTGTTGAAGGCTGAAATGCAGTAGTTAATGATCAAGCAGCAAGACCAACTCCAATGAACTGACAAGCCAGGACGGAAAGGAGCTGGGAATAGATAGAAGATTGGAAATGGGATTGATGGTGACTTGTTTCAGGCAGTGGTGTGGCAGCGGCCACATACCACTGTCTGAAATGAGCAAGAGTGCAGTCTGATTCGTGACCCTTCAGATTTTTCACCTGATGCACTTTCTTCCATATTGTTTCTCTGCCTCAGCTTCAGGGATGGATGGTGCCAAGTTACTGACTTAAGACAGTGCAAAGTAAGTTTTTAGCTCGCGGAAGTTTCTCAGCAAACTTGCGTAGCCATGATGGGATGAGCTGTGTGTGGGGAGCTGTACCATCACTTGAATGTGAGTTGGAACTGCCATCTGGAAAGCATCCTTGACTAGCTACCATCTCTGATAAATACAAATTGCAAAGTAGGAAGTGCCATTTGCGTTTATCAGATGAGGGGAGGGCTGTACTTCCAGATATTCCTTTTTAGTTGTAAGTTCCTCTTCATTGGAGAAGATACCCAGTTTGGCATGTATTTGTATAACTCAATGGTTTTCCTGACTGGCAGCACAGGGATGAGCATGCACTAATAACACTCGGCTAACAGTAGTATTGTGGGAGTAAAGTACTGATTACTGAGGGGCTGGCTGTGCAGTTTTTTCATGCAAATTAAATATACAAATAAAAGAATATCTCAAACTATTGTTTTGAGCAAAAAATGTGACAGACAGAAACTGGAACACTTAATGAGTGTAGCAATGAGTGCAACAGTACATCTTATTTTTGAGATGTTCGTTGCACTGCTGCTTTAAAATACTGGACACCTGGCCATCCAGAGAACTAATGGGTTTTAATTGAGTCTTTTGGCAAACGGCACTTTCTGTACTCTTCCCTATCATTTCCTTTCTTTATATGTTTGTTTTCCTACTTTGTCCCAATTGTAACCTTACATTCTAAATGTCCCCTTTTCCTTACTACTTCTAGATATGTCTATTTTCCTACTTTGTCCCAAACTGTAATCTTTCATTCTATATGTCCTCTTTTCCTTACTTCTGTGCTGTCCAATACTTCTTGTATCTCTTGGCTCTCTATTTCTTCTCTTGTTATTGTATTTTCTCCATATTAACCTAATGTCTTTATTTAACTGGGGAGACAGGATTCTGACTCCTTCCTTCCCCACCAGACAAGTATCATGCTATGCCTAACTTGTTCTTTCCACCGTATTTATTCTCTAAGAACTGTGAATCCTTTGTGACCCCTTTTTTATATTTTATTTTACCGGTCCCTTGGACATCATCCCTTAAAGACCCACCTCTGGCTCCCTAGTACTCGGGAAAGAGACTCTCGATGTGTACCTATACATGGGTTGACTATAATGGTGGGGCTGCACCCATTACAGTGCAAGTCAGAGTTGGGCATGTGGGACAAAGCTGACATAGTGCGTGTCTGTGTGTGTCTGTGTCAAAGGCCTTGAAGGAAGGGGGTTACTATTGTGGCTTTGGAAGAAGTACAGTAGATTTGGGGACTGAAGGTGAGGATATTGGTGGTGGTCATGGAGGGAGGGTGCAGTCAGAGGCAGTGGAGGAAGGTGGCTAGTGTAGGGTGCTGTGGAGAGTGGGGGCTAGTATCTTTGCTGTGAGAGGCAACTGTCTTGTGCTGTGGAGGGAGAAAGGCTAGTGTCAGGGTGTGGTGCCAGGGAGGTTAATATTGAGATCCATGGAGGGAGGGGGCTAGTATTGTGGGGGCTGTGGAGGGAGATGGCAGGTGTTGGGTGCTGTGGATAGTGGTGGCTGGTGTTGAGTGCTGTGGACACAGGTGGCAGGTGTTGGCTTCTGTCTTTGAAGGTGAACTGGTGTAGGGTACTGTGGAGGCAGGTAGGTTAGTGCCGGGTTCTGTAGAGGGAGGTGGCAAGTGTCTGGAGCTGTGGAACGAGGAGACTAGTATTGGATACTGTGGAGGCAGGTGGAATAGTTTCAGGTACTTTGGAGGCAGGTGCTCATGTTGGGGATGATTAAACACCAAAGCATGAGTGGATAAAGTTTTCAGACCCTGCTTAAAAGCCTCTACCCCTGGGATACAATGTACCACCTCTTGGTCGTGTGTTAGACTCACTTCCTTCCCTGTGCCCCTCACTAGGCAATCCCTTGAAAGGAATAAACAAGGTGAACTGTGAGGAACTATTTAGCCTGAGCAATAATTAAGACATGGGTAGTATGAGTGGAAAACGATGAAAAAGAGGTTCAAGAGGGATATGAGAAAGATTTATTTTATAGAAAGGGTAGTACAGTCTGCCAGCCAAGGTGGTGGATGTCGAAACCATAATGATTTCAAGTATGGCTGGGACCGAGTGAAGGATGTAGTGGTTACTCAAGATGGCTGTAGTGTGTAGGGTAACAGTGGGGTAGATAATGAGGGCTAGTCCCCTGTATGGGCAATTGGTCCTGGGATTTAATAGGGAACTACAGACAGACTGGATGGACCTTTGGTCTTTTCTGTCATCTTTGTCTATGTTTATATTGCATCACATGTATTTTTCTGTTACCTGCTATGTGAATCTCCTCCATCTTTTGTCTGTGTCCCAATGTCCTCCATGATTCTAGTGGTGTAATTTTTTTTTGGGGGGGGCTGCATTTGTGCCCTGCTTCTTGATGTGGGATACTACTGGATGCAGGTCCCACCCCACAAATAAGGGCAGAGAATGAACTGCATCTTTAGAGGTACTCTGCAGGACCTGTACAATGCATCCTTTTGCAGGTATGCTACAGGTATAGGACAGGTGCTAAGCAGATAAAGAAAAGGCAATGTGCGGACATTGGACAGTACTGCTTTTTTTCAGCATGGACTCAGCCTTTTAGCTAACCCTACCTGGCTCCTGACTGGTGCTTCAAGTTGCTAAGGCCCCTTGCAGACAATCGGGAGTGAGCCCCCCTGAGGCGGGAACCTGTCAAGGTAGTGCCTCCTGACTACTGTCCCTACCTCTTTTGCGTCCCTTGTTTTCACCTTTGTGAGGTAAACATTGCAAAGTTATGGCGGTGGATAGGGTGGTGGTTCCTTAGACATGCTACCATATACTTTTTCAAGTTATATCCTGTAGCTGTCGGGAGCAGCCAAAAACAACCCCCACCAACTTTCATTTACTATCTAGCTAATCTGCTGCCAATGTCAAGATGTCCTAATGATGTCAGCGACAGCCAGCATGCACCAAACATGGTCTGCCTGGAGTTAACATGGAGGATTGCTTGCCACCCCAGGTAGCCAGTTATTTAAATCTATATATTGTTGTAATTGTCTTTTTTTATGCCCTTTTGGGCTTCTGCTGTGGCCACCGCGGCTATCTCTGGGCTCTCCCAGTCCTAATGTACACCTCTGTCACCCCCCCGCTCATGCATCGACCCTCTCGGGCTTGATTGCAGCTGCAGGTGGCTTGTATGTTACTCCCTTGTGGGCGCTCAATCTCCTGCATTCTGCAGACCTTACAATGAAAGTTAGCCCCTGGCATTCCTAAAGCACAGTGTGTCTTAAACTATCGACATCTCTCTCTCTCTCTCTCTCTCTCTCTCTCTCCCTGCCCAACTCCACTTTCTACCAAGCCCCAACCCCCTTGCATGGTTCACTGCATCCTGAAGGGTTGAAAGGCTCTGGCTTCCCACTCCCCCATCTTCCTTTCTATATCACCCTTCCACCCTACCCCTCCCCACTATCTCCCTCCCCTTAGACTACCTATACTTTCATCTGCTAGCTCTCCATCCCCCTGCAGGGTTCTCCACATCCTGTAGAGGATATCAGCACTGGCTTCCATCTCTCCCCTTAGCCCTACCTTATTTTCTCCTTCCTCTGCCAGCTCTCTACCCCTTGCAGGGTACTCTGAATCCTGAAGTGGGTGTAAGCACTGGCTTCCCTATCCTGCTCTTCTTAGTCCAACTTTATTTTCCTCTGCCAGTCCCCCCATCACCCTGCCACTGCAAGGTTCTTTGCCTCCTGAAGGAGTGAAGTCAATGGCTCCCTTTCTTTTTCCACCATTCTACCCCCAATTCTTAATCTTAACTGACCCTCCCTCCTCACACTATCCCTAGTAATCCCATCCCTAGTTCCTGTCCATCTATCCTTTTCCACCTTTCTTCTCTATCTTTTCTAATGCCAGCTCCCTTGTCCCCTAACAGCCAGTTAAACAATGTTCCCTAGCAAGGGTTCTCAGCAACTCGGGGGGGGTGAAGGCCTAGGCCTCTCTCCTCCCCTCCCTCCTACACCCAGCCCTGGTATTTTACATACTAGGTCAATCAGCTAGCACTTAGCCACTGTCATCCCAACCACGCACATACCCTTTAGACCTCCTTATAATCTCGAAGTACTGTAGAACTTGAAATTTTCACTGTAAAATTATTTTCACTGTTTTTGCTGAAGTACCAAGTTGCGTGAAATAAATTTGCGCTAACCTGCACTTTTTGTATTTTATTCCATTATGGTGAATGTGGTGATTTTATGTGGCATGAAAATAACTAGTTCTACAGTACTAGCACTGTAATCTTTCACTCTCTCCACACTTTATTGCCTGGTCTAAGTCAGCTGTCATATCCAATAACATTTGCTGCCCTGCTCACCATAAGGCTGTGATGTAACATGTTTATGTTTTTTACCTGGTCTGTAATTGAAATGTATAGATTTTGTATGCTGCACTAGTTTTTAATTATCTACTGTTTGCAATGTCTATGATTCTGTTCTCTGTTTTGTAAATGATTGTCCCACACTTCTTCCTATGTAACCCCCCCCCCAGTATGCTTCTGGAAATGAGCTGTTTACAGTTCATGTTGCTTTCCTGGTGAATCTCTTCTAAATAAATAAACACATGCCACTGCTACTGCTGCCATCCTCTGTTCTCCCATTCTTGCAACCCCCCCCAGGCTTTACTATTGCCACAGGAGTGGTTTTACTCCCTGGCAGCTCCTGCCACCTCTGCACTCCCTTCCTGGCTCTTCAGCATTTCAGCATTACTGTGGGAGTGGTTCCACTCAATAGCAGCTCCTGCCACCTTACAGCCCCAGCTTCCAAAACTGCTGTTGCAGCCAGGGGATATGGCTGTTACATGGATTCCTCATTGCTGTTGCTTCAGACCCTTGGGGCATTAACACTGCTGCCGAAGTGATGGTTTGGGAAGGCAGGTGAGAGGGAGGCACTTCTATTATTGCCTCCTCCACTTCCCTCTGGCTCCTTTCTCTCATTCTCCGAGTCTCTCTCTATCCCCACCCATGCAGAGTGGGTCACAGCCTGAGCTCTGTGTGGGCTGGGAGTTGCAAGTGCCCACAGGGACTTTCACTGTAGCACAATTGTGCTATGTGGCTGGCTGCATGTGGAAACCAAGCGTATCCTCCTCCTGCCACTATTCCTCATCAGCAGCACCCACTCAATACTAGGGCTCAAAGAGCCCCCACTAGACCCCAGAGAAGGGTACCAATTCATTTTGTAGGAAAATTGGCTTTAGCCACAGGGTACTAGAGTCAGGGCTACCAGTTTACTTAGTAGCCCCCCCGGCATTCTTAGCCCGCAAGATCACCAGTACCATTCTTTTATTTGCCAGCAAGCCTACTAACCCCTGAAAAGCCTCCACTAGCCCACCTGGTTATCCGGTATAGTACTGGTCACAGGGCCACAAATGGGAGCACAGGGGGTTTTGGCTGAGCCCCCTCCCAAACACTTCCTTTCCTCTCAGTTTCTGAGCCTTTATTTTTTCCCCAGCTAACCTAATTTTATTTTATTTGACATGTCTGACAGGACATGCACTCCTAACCATCAGATAAGTATATTTCTATGCCTAACCTGTCCTTTCCACCCTTACTGTAGCATCTAAGAGCTATGGATCCTTTATGACCCTTTTTCTATTTTTTTAAGAGGTGGTGGACAACATCGCTTTGAGATTCCTACCTCTGGCTCCTATAGTGCTCAGGGAAGACCCTGTACTTAATCTGTATTGGTGGTTGACTGAATGGTGTGCCACACCCATTATACATGCTGAAATATGGCCACTAGCTCTTCAGTCCCACAACCATGGTGTCATATTCACTGTCATACCCCTCATAGCCATGGCAGTAAGTTCTCAAGCCCCATCCCCAACTTCAGGTTTCCCTGCCCCCATAGCAATGTTGTTAGGCTTCTGACTGTCCCCAATCATGGCCATAGGTTTACAATCCTCCAGTGTCCTGGGTGGGAGCAGCATGATTCATGTGGTCCCCTAGGTGGTCCAGATGGGAGAAGAAGGTGAACATATGTGGGGAAATCTATTATGTGGGTCCCCTTGAAGGACCAGGTGGGGGAAGAGGAGGCCATGGCTGGGGAAGCCTTGATGGGGGGCTCTCTTTGGTGATTCAGATCAGTAACTAGGCTCCAGAGGGGCCTATAGGTGGTCTGTTGGAGGGGCAGAGTATGATGACTCCTGGTTCTGGGGTTCTAGGAATGGAGTGAAAGAAGGTGCAGTTGGTGTCAGAATCATAGTATGATGACCCTAAGGGTAGTCTGAGTGGAAGATGAATGGGAAGTATTACGGCATACTGAATTGCTGAATCCCGATACCCAGGAGCCCAAAAATTATAGCCCAACAGTCAGTATCCCAACAGTCTGGAATTGCCCACAGCAGAGTTGGCAATCATAAATAAGGGGGGCAGTGCAGGTGGTGAAGCCCTCTGAAACACAGAAAAAACCTCATCTGCAAACAATTCCAGACTTATGGAATGCTGACTATCAGGCTATAATGTTTGGGCCCCTGGGTGTCTTAATTCAGCATTTTGGTATGCTGTAGTAAATCTGATGGTGCATGTGAATATCTTGCCCCTGTTTTAGGGTCCTAAGGATGATAAGTGAGGGAGAAATGGATGCAGATGTGTTTCAGACCCAAGTTCTATGGACCTAGGGATGCTACAAATGGGAGAGGGGTGGAGGCAAGTGTGGAGCCTTGTATAAGAGTCTTATGACTGGTCCAATTAGAAAATAAGGGAAAAGGTGTGATTTGGACACCTTTCCATAGGTCCCTTTTCTGGTCCTGCTAGAAGCAAAGGGTAGAGGTGAGTTTAGAACACTTGTCTGGGAGTTCAACTTCTGGACAGCGTGGGAGATGAATGTGGAGGTTGGTGTCAAATACTCTTCTAGAGTTTGCAGAACTGGTCCTGGTGGGCAGAATGATGGACATACAGTAGGTAGAAAGTACCAGTTTGAGATTCCAGAGCTATTCAAGGTGGGGAAGAGGAGGGACAACTTAAATGAGGGAGGGTAGTACAGTGATCTTTGGGCTGGTCCAGGTAGAAGGATATTGGGACTAAGTGGGAAAAGCTGGCCCAGGGGTCCCACGGCAAGGCTGGGTGGACAGGCAGGGGAGTTATAGATGTGGAAGGCTAGTCTCATGGTCCAAGGGATTATCTGGGTTAAGGAACATGGTGGTATACATGGGGACAGCCAGTATGGGTTCCCAGGGATAGTCCAAGTTAGCAAAAAGGGAGATTTTCCTAGGGAAAACTAGACCTTGGATCCAACACTGATCCAGATCGAGGGACATGGAGGACGTACAGTGAAGCCCGACAGGATGAAGCACAGTGTCACAGTTTCCTACATGACAAAAGGGACTGACTACCATTGAAATTGTATTGTTTACTGTAGTAAATCTGCTGCAGCATGCTACAGAGTATGGTTTAATCCTGGCAAGCTTCTTGTGTAGTTGTGGAGGCAGATCCAGTGCTCCCAGGCCTGGTCCGAGTGGGTATGTAATGGAAACATAGACATGGGAGCACATTCCAGTCATTCCAAGGCTGGTGCATTTGAGGATACCATGGAGATATAGGTGAGGCAGGCCATCCCAGCAGTACCATGGCTGATTCAGGGTGGGAGACAGAGAGAATGTAGGTGGAGAAGACTGGTCTGGGTTCCAGTTGCTGGTCAGGGTGGGAAGAAAGGGGACATGTAGGAAGGGGATGCTACTCAGAGCTCCTAGGGTTGGTCTGAGTGGAAGAAAATAGGGCCCATAGGTAGGAAGGATAGTTTTTCTGATTTGATTTTCATTTGATTTTTATGTGTTAGGATTAATGAAATTTGCACTTTGAAAGGTATTTCATGTACAGTTGAAGGTCTTGTCCATAACAGTTTACCATTATTTCAGTTTCTTTTTGAAGCTAATTAGCATTTTTCATGCTTTTTGAAGGGCATTTGAGAACAAATTAAGATGTTTTTCAATTGGATAAAAACCTGGTGTTTGAGGTCGAAGTGAAGTCAATTTGAATTACTTTAAAAACTTGAAAATAACTGGATCAGTTTTTAAAAAACTGAAGAATACTTGAACTGAATTTGAAGGCCTCCTTTTTCTGTATGGGGGAGGTTAGGGAGAAAAAGATAGCATTCAGGAAGTATAAAGAAATACAGAAGGAGCATGATGGAGAACTGTACCAGTTAAAGCAGAAGAAAGCGGGGAAGGCAGTCAAAATAGCAAAGGCCCAAACCCAGGAAAAGGTAGCCAACTCAGTTATGAAGAGGGATAAACCTTTATAGGTACATTAGGGAGTGAAGAAAGACCAAGGTGTGATAGTGAGGCTTCATAAAGGTAAGGGGTTAAACAGCATGCGAAAAGCAGGGATACTAAATGAATACTTCTGCTCAATGCTATTCACAAAAGAAGAGGAGGTGGAGGTACATAAACCAATCAATAGAAGCACTATGGATAGGGCGGTTGATACCAGACCATTCACAGAACAAGTCCTAAAACTGAAGGTGGACAAAGCAATGGGGCCTGACGGGATTCACCCCAGAATTTTAAGAGAACTAGTGACATCACTGACTACTCTTTTTAACAAATCATGGGAGAATGGTGTGGTACCTTAGGATTGGAAGATGGTGGAAGTGATTCTCCTTCACAAAAGTGGGAGCAAGGCAGAGACAGAAAACTATTGACCTATTAGTTTGACCTCAGTGGTAGGTAAAATGATGGAATCACTTCAGAATGAAAGAATTGTTTAGTACCTACAGACCAGCAGAGCACAGGACCCAAGGCAGCATGGATTCACTGTGGGAAGGTCATGTCAGATGAATCTTATAGATTTCTTTGACTGGATGACCAAAGTAGTAGACCAGGGAGGGGCTGTGGACATGGCCTACCTAGACTTTAGCAAGGCATTTGACACAGACCCTCACAAAAAATTAATAAATAAGTTAGCTGGCCAGGGAGTGGATTCCAGGGTGGTAGCCTGGGAAAAACATTGGCTGGACAACAAGACACAAGGGGTAATAGTAAACGGAGTCCACTCCAAAAAAGGGGGTTACTAATGGGGTACCGCTTGGTTCAGTACTAGGACCAGTCCTCTTTAATGTATTTATAAGTGATATTGCAGAGGGTCTGGAAGAAAAAGTATGCCACTTTGCAGATGACACAAAGATCTGCAACAGGGTTGATACACAAGGGGGGTGGAAAGGATGAGAAGGGACTTGGCAAGGTTGGAAGAATGGTTAAAAATGTGGTTGCCTCTAAAATTCAACCAGAATTGTCAGGGGGATTCCAAGGGAAAGGACAAAGGTAGATGGACTGGAGGGGAGGGAGGGAGGGTGGGGACACATTAGGATTAGGGTAAGATGGGGAGGAGCTATGCAGTCACCAAGGGGTAAAATGACAAAGGAGGGATAGACATCTGGATTGGTTGGGGTGGGAGCTGAGGAGGGTCCTTGGAAGGGGTCCTTAGGGGTATAAGAGGGGATATAAGACTGAATTTAGCCTTCTTTTGCTGGGATCTATGAAACTGTAATCTCATCACATTGACTGGCAAGTTGGTATAGAATATCAGTGGTAAAGGGAAGGTAGAAGGAACAGAAGGGGTCTGGTGGCAGAGTTTTGCAGTGTTTAAATAAGAGTGGTATGACACATAAGTAGGTTTAGCAAAAAAGAAGGTAAAAGTGCTGTGTCCAGTTAAAAAAAAAAAAATTATTTAGTGGTAGAAAGGGAAGCTGGTGGGGGCATGTGGGCAGGCTTAATCCACGGCCTGGTTGCTTGGAAGGGCTTTGGTTGGTTCAGCTACGCTGATGCTAAGGGATTAGGGTATGGCTGTGGCAGGCTGAGGGTAAGGTACTGTAGAGGCATGTATGAAAACAAGAGAAAGTGGATATCTGGTTAGCAGGAGGTTGATTTGGCTGTTGAGGCCTGGGAGGTGCATGGTCCTACAGAGAGAGGCTTGCGTGTCTGGTCTGTGCAGGAAGAGATCCAGTAGAGATGCTAGGCAGGTGTTTGAGAGTGTCCCTGTTTTGGGCCCTCCTTTAAAAGATGGAAGGGGCCTCTGGAGCAATGGAAGGTATTAGGTGGCTGCGTGGTTTGGCAGTGGTTGGAACAGGTGACTAGCAGTGTAGTCGGGAGGAGAAGCCTTTGTGGTGCAGTGGACAGAGGGGGACTACTGGCGGCTCCATTACTGGGAGGATGGATGACTTTAATCCTACCAGATCAGGGCTGGAGGTTCTTAAGTAGTGTTGGCATAGCCTGGGAGAAGTCTGCAGGAGGCAGACGATGGGTTGGGAGAGATGAGAGCCTAGGCCGAGGGTGACCAAAACAACAAATGTGACTCATGGAGTAGCCTTGGATAGGCCACGGATTTACAAAGGCACGGGCATGTGTGGCCCGGGTGCTGATGCCATGCATATAGGCATATGTGGTGTGTGCAGGAGTGCTATTTTTGTAGTCCAAGAGCTGGCATCGCCACGCACTTGCAGCACATTGGGGGAGGCTATATTTGTAGTTCAAAAGGGGAAAAGAAAATGGAAATGGTTTGGGAGCAGGAATAATGCTTGGATGTACTCCAGACAGTGGGGTGACAATGTTAGGAGAATTCTTTAGTGGTTGGGAGGCAGAAAAGAGCAGGTTGTTAGTTTTTAACAGGGGCCAAGGGAGGCAATGTGCTGAGGCAAGGCACAACTGTTTGGTTGGGAAGATAGGAAAACAGCAAGTGGTTTAAGTTGTTAAAGCAACCACATGCTAGGAGCCAAATCATGTTCACACTAAAACTGGTAGCGCAGAACACATAAGTAAGGTTTGGGAAGAGGACATTAATTGTATAAAATGGAAAACCCCTTAAGTTGTGGTAACAGAAGCAATAAAAATAAAAATAAAAGGTGTAGGCTGAGTATCGGGGGGCATGGGGTGAGCATTAGGGATAGAATTGTTGCATGTTTTGCTTTCCAGAGCACTCCAGTCATTGGTATGCTCAAGTATATGATGGGAGGAGTTGTTGATATGAGTAAGGCAAAGAGATTAGGGGGCTTCAGGGAACTAGAGAATGGATTTTAACTGGGTAATGTTTGTTCTCTGTACAAGTGTATTAACAGGATGGCAGCTAGCAGAGGGATCACAAGCATGCAAATGATGGAGCAGGCAGCAGAACTAATGTTGAAGGTGAACGAGATGTTGGATCTGGCAAAGAAAAAAGAGGCAGAAGAAAAGGCATGAGCAAGAGCAAAGAAGGCACCGGTGAAGAGTCTGATGGAGAAAGTGAATGAGTTATGTGATGCGGCAAAGGAGAAGGAAGCAGAAGATGCTATGGAGAAGAGGAAGATGCCTGTGGGTGAAGCAGGGAAAAGTCCAGCAGGAACGCTCCCAGTACAAGAGGTGTCTGATCAAGATCTGTTGCTGGAACTGGAAGAGGCAGAGAGCAGCAATGGTAAGGAAAGGGTGAGTGGCCTCGAGGGGATTTGATGGAGTATTTGGCAGGCATCATAGGCATATATAGGCGGAAAGGTCTGGAAAAGATGGAAAAGGCATCTGTAGAATTAAAGGGAGTGGCAATGGGGAGGCAGCATGGATATCAGGGTAGGCAATGATGGCATGCCAGGCATGACATTGGGGGATCATGTTCTGCAAACCATTAAGGAGAAGATATGGCATGGGGAATATGTGGATATTTTTTTGCTGGTGGATAAAGAGACAGCGAAGAGATATGAGCAGAAAGAAATGGTGGGAAAATCAGAAATGGCAGTGGCACTAGCCATAGTGAGTAGGAAGTTAGAAGAAACTACATATAAGGGGAAGAACATTGATACATGGCAGGCGGGCTTCACAATATTTAATGCCATCCTTCTTGAAAAGAAACCTGAACTAGCCATACCGCTACTTACCTATTCAGCCATTACAAAAGATGCATGCAAGGCAAAGCTAGGCTACGGTTGGCTAAAGTATGATGAAGGCTTCCAGCAGAGGATGGCAGCAAGGAGTGATTTACGGTGGGATTCCACACATTTGGAACTTTGGGTAAGGACCTTATCAGGGCATGGAGGGATCATGGGGGGGTGGGAATAAACAAGGGGAAAGTAATCAGTTAAGACATGCTGGGGATACAATAAAGCTTTGTGCACCTGGACGAATTGTAAGCTCAGACACGTGTGTTCAAAATGTTAAGGGTATCATCTGGTGCCATGATGCAGATCACTGGGTGGTAGGATGGGGGCAGAATACCAATGGGCAGCCCTTTCAGTGGAATTTTGAGGGGCAGGGGGGGGAGCATACCAAGGGGTAGAGGGAGGGGTTCCAGGAGCTGGGAGGGTTTTGGCACAGGGTATAGCAGGAATCAGTGAGTTAGATAAGACTTTGGAGGGGGTTTAGATGGCAAGAATGCCAATTCAAGTAGGGATAGTAAAGGCATGGACCAAGGGCACCCATACATTGCAGCTGCTACTATATGAGTGCTAGTTGAATACTGGGGACTGTGGAAACAGGAAGAGAGTGCTGTAGTCTTTGGCTCTCCAGTAAAGACTACAAAAGTGCTTTTTAAGCTCTAAACTTTTAATTGGGGATAACTCTGCATTGTGCCTCTGCCTCGGATGAGAGACAGATGCACAGAGATTATTTTAAAACAGTTTTTGGGCATATTTACACGTTGTGCAGTTCACGACCCACTAAAGCCACTTCTGGGTCAAATGGCCCTATATTTAGAGGCCCTGCTGTGAACAGGGTGAGTGTGAGCAGGGCGCACGTCACCACGCACGGAGACACATGCAGAGACAGGCGTGTCGGCATGTGTCAGCCTGTGTCAGCTGGGGCACTGGGAGATTGGGATAAACATGGCAAGAAGGACAGAGGTAATAAGACAAAATGCAAATTTGTAAATATATGAGTATGTTTGCAGAGGGGAGGAGTACATGGATTTATCTGTAAAACTGTGTGTTATTTGAGTTACTACAAGTGGAGATCACCTCCTTATGATCTAGGGCGAGGGTACAGGAAGAAATACCTGTCCTGGAATGCTTTATTGATTCTGTGGTAAATGAAATGTCCACATCACAACACCCTAGTCATACTGATATTTCACTTCCAAGATCAAGGGGCACCGAGGATATTGAAAATAAAAATGAATGGTTCACTGTACCAAAAACATCTAGGGGCAAAAAGGGCAGAAGGAATATAGGAAGCCTAAAACATATTACCCTCAAATAATTACAGTGCCCTCCCTAAACCTCTCAAAAACTTGATGGTGATAAAGAGTCCACATTACCACATGGTCCTAGTCGAAGAGAAGTATACAGAGCCCCTTACAGAAAACCATGACATATCAAGCCTAATATAATATCATCCAGGGATGTACTTGTAATGGGGATTCCATGCTTAGGTATACAGATCATGTCATTTGTAAAATAGAGAGGAACACACTACAGTTTCTGCTCTATCTGGGGCAGAGCATAGGGACATTAGAAAATTACTTCCGGGATTATTAGAAAATACATGGACACCAGTGGTATTGTTACACGTAGGAATAAACGACCTGGGAAAGAGAAATATGACAGAGATTCAACATGACTTTGAGTGGGTAGGCAAAGAGCTTATAAATAGAGGATGTGATGTGATTATTTCTGGCTTGTTACCTGTCCCACAGGCAGGGAGGCCATCAGCTGAAAGTATTAGAAACCTAAATTGGTGGCTTAGGAGATGGTGCTATAGGGAAGATTTAACATATGTAGATCATTGGGAGGATTTTCAGGTTTTTAGCAACTTCTCACAGGATGGACTACACTTAAATAGACAGGGGAAAATGGTATTTTCCAATAAACTAAGACAGTTTATTTATAACTATTTAAACTAGATATGGGAGGGGGGATTTTTCAGAGAACATAAAGCCTAACTGGAATTTTCTAGTTATAAATGTCAAAAGTCTTGTAAATAAAATGGATGAATTAAAACTAAAATTACATAATTCACATATACATGTACTGTATGTACTATCATAGAAACATGGTGGAGAGTGGAGGACACCTGGGATAAGCAGATTCAAGGGTATACATTATATAACAAGGACAGACTGGATGCTAAAGGAGGAGTGGCATTATATGTCTTAAATGGTATTATATCTGAGAATATTGATTGTACAGCTTGGGGTAAATTTGAAGTCCTATGGATCAAAATTACCCTCCAAAAGCATCCAATATTAATATAGGTGTGTATATAGACCACCAGCACATTTGATTCAGAATGATAATATTCTTCTGGATTTTATGAAATGTATATCACAGGAAGACAGGGTCATCATTGTGGGAGACTTTAATCTGCTTGGAATCAACTGGGAAGCTCTCCAGACTGGCTTTAAGTTGGAGGCTAACTATTTGGAATCCTTCCTGGTGGTTGGACTAGAAAAGTTGATCCTGGAAAATACATGAGGAAATCATATCCTGACTTAGAATTAAACAATGTGGCAGATAACATCTATAAATGTTTAGTAGCAGTTCCCTCAGTAACAATGACAATTCTATGGCTAGTCTTAGGTAATGATATGGTGGGAAAAATTAATGTTGGAAGTACAGTATTGCTTGATTATAATTTAACTGACTGAGAGAGGAACTAGCCAGATGGAATTGGGAACAGGAGTTTGAGAATATTTCAGTATATGAAATATAGGATAAGTTTAGCACCAAATTAAATGAGCTTATACAGAAACATGTGTCAGTTATAACAAAATATCAAAATCCAAGAAAGGCCCTTCCTCCATGGTTGTCATCCTCAGTTAAAAGAGCAATTAAAAAAAAGAATAGGGCTTTTAGCAGAGCAAAACGCAGTGGGGAGGATAAATCTTGGGAAAATTATAAATATTGTTTAAAAAAGGCAGAGCAAACTATTTCTAGGTCTAAAAAAGCATTTGAGTATAAACTGGCTATAAAAACACAAGATGATTATAAGTCATTCTATGCCTACATTAATAATAAATGGGGAAATAGTAGAAAAATGGGCCCCCTGAAAGATAACAGTAATCTCATAAATGAGAATAAGAAAATGGCAGATAGTTTTAATACTTATTTTCCACGGTATTCAATGCAGGCCATAATATCAGGGTTCCCATAAAAACCTACAAGATACAAATTGCCTCAGACTAGAGGTAGAGGATGTTAAAAAGAGGCTAAGAAACTTAAATCAAAACAAAGCACAGGGTCCTGATAGTATGCATCCAAGAATGCTTAGAGAATTGGCAGATTTTTTAGCAGGTCCAACTACAGCATTATTTCAAAAATACTTGGAAACAGGCTGGGTCATTGAGGCCTGGAAGCAGACCATAGTAATACCTATTTACAAGAAGGGATCTAGACAGGAAGTAATTAATTATAGACCAATCGGTTTGACCTCCGCCCTCGGGAAGATTCTGGAGGGCATAATAAAGGATTTGATCATGAACATGTTAGAAGCAGATGGCGCCGTTGATGTGGCACAGCACGAATTTAGTATGGGACAATTCTGTCAGACAAATTTACTAGAGTTCCATGGGAAGGTCAGAGCACTTGACGAAGGTAGTCCTGTTGATGTCATATTCCTGGACTTCGCCAGCTTTTGACAAAGTCTCTCATGATAAGCTGATTAATACCTTTTTTTTAGGTGTTCAGTCAATACTGGTGAAATGGATTGAGGCTTGGTTGACAGAAAGAAAACAAAGGGTTAGTGTGTTGGGAGAATTATCAAATTGGACAGGTGTTACTAGCGGGTTCCCCAGGATCCGTGCTGGGCCATGTTTGTTTAATTTACATATCTCAACCATGAAACCAAAACAGAAACCTGGATCTCAAAATTTGCCAATGACACATGTATAGGTTTCCGGTACATGGTAAATCCGAGGCCTTAAAATTCCAGGAGGCATTATGAACTGAGACCTGGGCCCAGGAAATGGGGCTATTTTAATGTTGATAAGTGCACAGTGATGCACATGGAAGGAATAATCTTGAGGTGGATTACATCTTGGCAGGGCAGGTGTTAAAGGTAGTGAGGATGAGCAGGATTTAGGTGTAAGGGTTAGTAATGACCTTAAATTCAACCTACACTGTAATCAAGTGATTAAAAAGCAGGTGGTATCTCGAACTGCATTCTTAGACATGTTAAGAGTAGAAGTGAGGTACTGTTGCCCCTTTATATTTCCCTGGTCCGACTACATACAGAATATTGTGTGCAGTTTTGGGCACCAGGAATTAGGAGTGATATAAATGCACTTGAAAGGATCCAGAAAAGGGAAACAAGGAAAATAAGGGATGTCCAGGGATTGAAATATGAAGACAGGTTAAAAAAATTAGATCTTTTTTCCTTGGAGTACCATAGACTAAGAGGTGACATGTGCCTGGTGTATCGGGCCTTGTCGGATTATAAATTTTGGGAATCATTGGGCCTTGATTTTACAGACCAGATCTATAACACAAGATCACACCCATTACAGTTAAAAAGTGATAAATTTAATAAACTAAATAGAAAGCGTTGGTTTTCACTAAGAGTGGTGAAACTATGGAACAAACTACCTATAGAAGTGGTAGGTTGTCAAACAATGTTCGCTTTTAAACACTCTCTTGATGTGATGTACACCTACTCAGCAATAATATTATGGGGTATTAGCCAATGATATGGCGAGCCAAATGGATTTCGGTCTTTAAAGTGCTCAGATTCACCTGTGATACCTATGATACCCTGACTCTGACTCTGGGACGATGTTGAGGGAGGGTTTCGAGAGAGATTTCAGTTTAGGCTACCAAGGGGTCAGGGAGGCATGAGAGCTAAAAACTTGGGTTCTACAAATGAAAAGGAGGACATAGTGGAAAAAAATCATGAAGGAGCTGATAGCAGGCAGGATAGAGGGTCCATTTAGAGAGCCTCCTTTCAAAAGCTTCAGGACGTCACTGCTAGGAATTGTCCCAAAGAAGCATCCAGGTGAATACAGCTTAATTCATCACTTATCCTACCTGGAAGGGGCATCAGTGAATGACCATATTCCCAATGAGCTTTGTACAGTGTCATACGCAACGTTAGACCAGGCAGTAGAGCTGACCAAGGCAGTTGACCAGGCTTGGTTGGCAAAAACACAGTCAGCATTTCGGTTGTCACCAGTCAGGCAGGACGATTGGGACCTGTAGGGATTTAGCTTCCAAGGGAAATGTTATTTCGATAAAGCAATGCCAATAGGATGTTCGCCCCCCGCCTGTGCCAAATTCAAACCATTTAGTACATGGATGCAGTGGGTGTTTGGGGAAAAGTTTGAGTACAGGACAGTGGTGCATTACTTGGGCAATTTCCTATTAGTAGGACAAGACAAAGAAGTGGCGGAGAGGGTGTTTAGGGAATTTTAAGAAATGTGTGGAGTTATGGAAGTGCCCCTAGCAGAGGGGAAGATGGAGGATCCATTAAGAAAACTGGAGTTTCTGAAGACAGAGGTGGATGTGGAGGAGCAGGTGTTTTGGTTACTGAAGGACAAGGTGGGAAGGTTGAAAGAGTTATTGGGAGAAATAAAGAGTAGGAGAAGGGTGCCATTGGGGATCGTGCAGCAACTGTTGGGTCATCTGAACTTTGCATGCAGGACAGTGGCTCCAGGTAGGGTTTTTACTAGGAGGTTAATAAAGACTACGGGGAAAGCAAAGCTCCCTCATCATTGGGTGGATATGACAAAGGAAATACAGCAAGATTTAGAGGTGTGGGGTCCATTTTTGGAGGGGTACAATGGGGTCACATTTTGGCAAGATGATTGGCTGGGAAATAATGACCTGGAACTGTATACAGATGCAGGGGGGCAATAGGCATGGGAGCATATTTTAAGGGGACTTGGATCTCGGAAGAATGGCCCATAACTAGGAGAGAGAAAGGCATATTGAAGGACATCACGTTTCTAGAAATATTTCCAGTATGAGTGGTGTTGATTTGGGAAAAATAGCTAAAAAATAGGAAGACAGTTTTTTGCTGTGACAACAAAGCAGTAGTGGAGGTGATCACAGACAAGGAGGGTACATGAAGTCTGTAAACAGGGTATTGTGACATAGTGTTACTTGGCCTGAGGTTAAACTTGTCATTTAAAGCTAAGCATATTGAAGGGATTAATAATGATATAGCTGACAGTCTTTCCCATTTGCATATGGACAGGTTCAGGTCCACTGTGCCACAAGAGGCTGCACAGAGAACTCTGGTAACAGATCAAGTTTGGAAAATTGGCTGAAAGGAGCCCAACTGCTGTATAGGAGCTGTTGGTCTGCGAACACGCTAAGAGCATACAAGGGGACATGGAGAGCATTTCAGGAGTTCCGGGGGTGGGAAGGGTTCAAGGTAAGTGAGCCAGTTACACATAATCAGATGGCAAAGTTCATGGTCCAAAAATGGGAGGTGGTGATGGTGAGCGGGACAATGGGTGTACAACTAGTGGGGATTGGGTGGGCATGTAGTATTAGGGGATATATAAATTCAAGGTTGTATGGTGCATGTTGATGGGATCACAGGGGATGCAGGGGAAGCTAGGGGATGTCAGAAAGCAAGTAGCAGGGCAGGCCCTCAAGACATTAGTGGGGGTCTTGGGGCAGATATGTACCTCTGATTATGAGACATGTCTCTTCAAAGCTATTTTCCTGGTAATTGCAAAGGGGGCTTTTAGGGTGGGGTAAGTGGTGGCAAGAACCAAGAATGATGGGAAAGAAGGGTTAAGGGGGGAAGATATTCATTGAGAAGCAGAGAGAAGATGGATCATATGGGGGCAGAGACAGAAGTCATTCTGGAAAAGGAGACTGGACTAGGGGGATGTCCTGTGGTTTCCCTATGTGAATACTAGGAGTTAAGGCCATAGTGGGGTAGTCAGTTTTTCATTCACATGGATGGTAAGCCAGTCATGTGCTACCAGGTGATGGGGGTTCTAAAGAAAGGTATGGTATTTATCGGGGAAGACCCCAAGAATTTTTCATCACATTCATTCAGAATAAGAGCAACATCCAAGGTGGCAGCAAAGGGGGGGGGTCCAATGAGGAGGTGAGAAAGGTAGGAAGATGGAGATCAAATTGTTACAAAAGATAAGTGAGAAAGATGTGGTAACGTATGTTGATTTATCCCCAACAGGCCAGAGAAGGACCAAGCAGGTGTGGCTCATTGGGCATTCGTACATATATCAGGATGAGAAGTGGATGGCTATTCATCCAGGAGGACAACAACTAGGACAGGACCTGAATAAAGTTAAAGTATATTGGAAAGGGGTCCAGGGCATGAAATGGGCACAGATTATCCCAACCTTGGAGGAACAAGGTGAAATGGCCAAGACCGGACCTATCAATTTTACACTGGGGGGGTGATTTGGGAGATAGGCCATGGGGGACCTTGTACAATGAGATAGAAAGGGATTGAGTGACCATATAACAATGGTGGCCAGAGGTTAGGGTGACCTGGTCAGAGATAATTTTCAGGATAATGTGGTGGCATGCTTGGGATATCAGGGCATTTGCGAGGGCTAGGAAGCAGGTTAACAGGCAGGTAGCAGCATAGATAGCTAAGTGGGGGGCTCATACATCGCACATAGTGATATTTCCTTTGCTAACTCAGATTCGTATAGGCCAGATGGGGTTCATCTACTGACAGTAGGTATGTCAGCATTTGTATTGCTGCTAGGTGATACAATTGAGGAGTGGGTGAAGAGTGAGGAGTAAATTGGGGTGATGGGGGAACCCATCATCCATCGCATAAGTTGGAGATGGGCTAGTGGAAGGGTAAGGGGGTTAAGAATGGGAGGAGGGGTGTGGGCCGGGGTCAGATGCACCTGGATGTGAAGATAGCAGGATAAAGTGTGTGTGTGGGGGGGGAAGAGTGGAATAAACTGGGGGTTGAGCTTTGTTAGCACCAGAACCTGGGTAGAACAGCAGATTTTTGGAAGAGAAAATGGGGTGACGGGTTTTTTATGCATCCGGACCCCGAGACGATTGATGGCATGTGAAGGAGAAAAGCAGAGATGATTGAGACAATTATTGAAATGGATGTATGAAGCTGAATGGACTTAAGAAATGACTGTTAATGCATTGTAATTATTGTGATTGTAAATGTGTAACGATAGAAATGATGGGCGATAAGAAACGATGTTTGATGTAAATATTAATAAACTAATTGCCAATCAAGCATGCACAAAAACTTGAGTATGTGTATCACTTCCAGGGGATCTTCCTCTGACAAGTATGGTAGCTTAGATTCAATGCAAAGAAGTGCAAAGTAATGCACCTGGGAAACAAAAACCCAGAGGAAGAGTACATAATGGGGGGAGGGTACTAACAACAAAAATGGAAGGGACCTGAGTAGTCTTAACAGATGACCTAAAGGTAGACAAGCAATGTAAAAAGGCAATAAGGAGAGCTTGGGGATACTGGGATGCATAAAGAGGCATCACCAGTAGGAGACAGGAGGTTGTTATCCCTCTGTACAGACAGTTGGTGAGACCCATCTGGAGTACTGCATGCAGTTCTGGAGACCCCATCTCTGCAAGAACATAGACAGAATGGAGGTAATCCAGAGGAAGGCAACTAAAATGGTGTAAGGACTGCACCATAAGCCATATGAAGAGAGACTAAAGGAGATTAATATGTATACCCTCAAGGTAAAGAGGGAGAGGGGGGACATGATAGAATCTTTCAAGTGCCTCAAGGGAATCAGCAAAGTCCAAGAGTGTAGCATATTTCAGAAAAAGATATGTGCAAGAACAAGGGGGCACAAATGTGAAGATAGAGGGGGGATGGTTCAGGGGCAACGAATGGAAGTATTGTTTCATGGAGAGGGTGTTGAATGTATGGAATGGCCTTCCTGAGAAGGTTGTGGGGTCAAAAACAGTGGGGGAATTCAAGAATGCATGGGACAGACATAAGGCAATTCTGGTTGGGGGTAAGAGGAAGTGGGCTGTTGGTTAACTAGGATCTGCAGCTTATTCAATATGTAGGGAAATGGGCAGACTGGGTGGGCTAAGCAGTCCTTATCTGCCATCATAGACTGTTTTTACAGGGGGGCTCTTATAGTTGATGGCACAGTCTTGCCCTTGGGGGAAAAAGACTGGTGGAAAATCTCCTCTGGACTGATGACTGATCAACACTTCACAGGATCCCTACCACCAACTAGGCAGGGCTCTGGGATTCTGGATTGTGCTCTCGGGGGGGGGGGTGTGGACCCCTCCAATGGCCCACCATTCTGGAAAATACCTTGGAACAATACTAGAGTCATGTAAGTCCTAGAAAAGGTGGTTAGAAACATAGAAACATAGAATTTGACAGCAGATAAGGACCGCTTGGCCCACCTAGTCTGCCCATTTACCTACCTAACAGATAAGCTGCAGATCCTAGTTAATCAACAGCTTACTTCCTCTTACCCACCCCTAGGACTGCCTTATGCCTGTCCCATGCATTCTTGAAGTCCCCCACTGTTCTTGACTCCACGACCTCCTCAGGGAGGCTGTTCCATGCATCCACAACCTCTCAGTGAAAAAATACTTCTCACATTACCCCTGAGCCGTCCCCCCTCTATCTTCAAATTGTGCCCCCTTGTTCTTACACATCTCTTTTTCTGGAAGATGCTACCCTCTTGGACTTTGTTAATTCCTTTGAGGTACTTGAAAGTTTCTATCATGTCCCCTCTCTTGTTTCTTTCCTCAAGAGTATACATATTAAGCTCCTTTAGTCTTTCTTCATATGTCTTCTGGTGCAGACCCTGCACCATTTTGGTTGCCCTCCTCTGGACAGCCTCCACTCTGTCTATGTCTTTGTGGAGATGGGGTCTCCAGAACTGCACACAGTACTCCAGATGGGTCTCACCAACTGTCTGTACAGAGGGATAACAACTTCCTGTTTTCTACTATTGCTGCCTCTTCCTATGCATCCCAGTATCCTCTCAGCCTTCCTTACTGCCTTCTCACATTGCTTGCCCACCTTTAGGTCATCTGATATAATTACCCCCAGGTCCCTTTCTATTTTTACTGTTGTCAGTATCTCACCCCCCATTGTGTACGCTTCCCTGGGTTTTGTTTCCATTGCATTATCTTGCACTTCTTTGCATTAAATCTGAGCTGCCATACATTTGACCATTCCTCCAACCTTGCCAAGTCCCTTCTCATCCTTTCCACTCCATCCTGTGTATCAACCCTGTTGCAGATCTTTGTGTCATCTGCAAAGAGACATACTTTTCCTTCAGTTCCTCTGCAATGTCACTTATAAAGACATTAAAGGACTGGTCCCAGTACTGAACCCTACGGTACCCACTAGTAACCCTCCTTTCTTCACTGTGTACTCCATTTACTACTACCCTTTGCGTCCTGTTGTCTAGCCAATTTTTTATCCAGGCTACCACCTTGGGACCCATTCCAAGGCTGGCTATCTTGTGTATTAATCTTTTGTGTGGGACTGTATCAAATGCCTTGCTAAAATCTAGGTAGGCCATGTCCACAGCCCCTCCCTGATCTACTACTTTGGTCACCCAGTCAAAGAAATCTATTAGATTCGTCTGACACGACCTTCCCATCGTGAATCCATGTTGCCTCGGGTCCTGTGCCCCAATGGCCTCTAGGTACTCAACAATTCTTTCCTTCAGAAGTGATTCCATCATTTTCCCTACCACTGAGGTCAAACTAACTGGTCTGTAGTTTCCTGCCTCTGTCCTGCTCCCACTTTTGTGAAGAGGAATTACATCTGCCCTCCTCCAGTCCTTGGGTACCACCCCATCCTCCCATGATTTGTTAAAGAGTAGTCAGCGATGTCACTAGTTCTACCCTTAGTTCTTTTAGAATTCTTGGGTGAATCCCATCAGGCCCCATTGCTTTGTCCACCTTCAATTTTATTAGTTCTTTCAGAACCCTTTCTTCTGTAAATGGACTGGTATCGACCCCCGTCTTCAGAGTATTTCTCTTGTTTGGTTTAGATAACTCTCCCTCCTCTTTCTTTGTGAATACTGAGCAGAAATATTCGTTCAGTAACCCTGCTTTTTCACTGTCACCCTCTACCCAGATTCCATCCCCTTTATTAAGCTTCAGTATCCCTCCTTTGGTCTTTCTTTGCTCCCTAATGTACCTATAAAAGGTCTTATCCCCCTTCTTAACAGAATTGGCTATTCTTTCTTCGGTTTGGGCCTTTGCTATTCTGACTACCTTCCCAGCCTCTTTCTGCTTTAACTGATAAAGTTCTCTGTCCTGCTCCTTCTGTGTTTCCTTATATTTCCTGAATGCTGCCCTTTCTCTTTAACCTTCCTGCCACCTCTTTTGTGAACCATAGCTTTTTTCCTTCGTTGTGTTTTATTGATTTTTTTACACAAAGGCTTGTTGCCTCTGTGATGGCTGTTTTGATCACTCCCATTGTTCCTCCACCCTCCTTCTTGCCTGTTTGCTAGTGTTTTCTGAGGCACTCTCTCATTTTCCCAAAGTCAGCCCTCCTAAAGTCTAGTACTCTTGCTTTTGTATGGCTTGATTGTATGGCTGTGTTTATCGTGAACCACACTGTTTGGTGGTCACTTGTTCTCAGATGGCTACCCAATTCTAAATCTGAGATTCTTTCTCCATCCCCATTTGAAAGTACCAGGTCTAAGATTGCTCCCTCCCGAGTTGGTTCCAATACTAGCTGTCTGAGACATGCCCCCTGTAGGGCATCAAGAATGACCCTGCTCTTGGATGTGCCTGCAGCAAAGGTGCTCCAGTTAACCTCTGGCATATTCAGGTCCCCCATCAACAATATCTCCCCTTTTTCTGCCATTCTAAGAAAGCCTTCTATCATTTCCTTGTCCATTCCCTCCCCTGAGATGGGGGTCTGTATACAACCCCCATGCGGATTGTGGTGCCATTTCCTGTCTCCAGGGTGACCCAAAGTGCCTCATCTGCTCCCTGTTTACTCTTTAGTTCTGTTGCTTTGATCCCTTCCTTTACATAGAGAGCTACTCCACCTCCTCTTTTACCCTCCCTATCCCTCCTGTAGATTGTGTATCCTGGTATGTTGACATCCCAGTCATGGTTCTCTGTGTACCATGTTTCTGTGACTGCCACAATATCCAGGCAACACTCTTCCATCAAGGCCACTAGTTCAGGGAGCTTGTTACACAGACTACGGGCATTGGTACTCATCACCCTCCACTTTTTGATAGCCTTACCCCTTTTAGCCCCATTTCTGTCCTTACTGCCTTTGCCTTTTTTTACATTTAAATCTGTTCTGCTCCCTAATAACTTCTGTTGATGGTGTTAGAATTGAAGGAGGAGATCCAGCAGTCAAGGAGCATAAACAATTGTTGAAAAAATATTTCAACAAGTAGGCTTAAATTTGATATATTTGCTGACTTTCTGTAATTCTTTTCCACCCTTTTTGATGGTGCTTGGTGTAGCAAGCAAGCTTCTCACCAGAAGTATGAGATTGACAGAAGGAAGAAAAAATGGGCAGACTGGATGGGCCTTGCAGTCCTTATCTGCAATCAACTTCTATGTTTTTATGAAAATGTACCTTTACCTTATGGACTACAGTATATTCATGTGTGCCTCTACCTAACACCGTTTGCCCAAGAATAGCCTCATAAGGATTGCATATAAGAACTCATTATATAGTGCATCAAATAAAAAAGTACACAGCTAGAAAGTAATAATAACTTTTAGATGCAGTCAACTCTTACTTTTTAAATCTGAAGTTCTTTTTCTTTTCCTTTTGCTTATTAAGATTTTCTACCTGACAGTACTGGATGTGATGTGAAGAGCAATACTTTAGCAGGAGGCTGACATATCTGTTCTATTACTTTTCATTCCTATGGGCAGTATAGAGTCGTGTATTATCAGATTCAATTTGAACTTGAATTATGGGCTTGGTTCACTATTTCTGCTAAAAGTCAACCTGTCACTGTAAGCTTGAAATGACTGTATAGTTTTTTTCCCCAAAGATTCTGACTTTTCAAAGATACACGAAAGCATGCTTATCTAATGCTTCTAGCTGAAGTGTAAGCAAAATTCGGTGATCTTAATGTCGGATGTCGAAAAATGAAAAATGTTTGCTCTGTAAAATGTACTGTATAAAAATATGACAATTTATTGAGATTGGGAGAGAGAGAGAGAGAGATTATTTTGAACATCTCATGCCATCCATCAACAGACATGTTGGGTAGGATTTTCAAAACTTGCTGCAGCGCTGGTGGCAAGCCCTGTGCCATGGCACTTTGGGCAGGATTTTCAAAACTTGCTGCAGAGCTGCCGTCAAGCCCTGTGCCATGGCACTTTGGGTGGGATTTTCAAACTTGCTGCAGCGCTGGTGTCAAGCCCTGTGCCATGGCACTTTGGGCAGAATTTTCAAACCAAGGTGCAGGGCTTGCATCCAGCCCTGTGCCATGGCATTTTTGTTCTGGTGGTTTCAAAAATCCTGCCCCTTGGTTCTGATGATGCGTCAAAACCTTCCACTGCAATTGCATGCAATTGTACAAGCTTGGGCGCAGTTATGCCAAATATTTGGCACAAGCTCTGTAAATCAGCCGCCCCCCCAGCATTGCCACAAGTTAGACCAGAAGAAGTTGGTCTAATTTGCTGCAACTGCCGCATGGGATAGAAAATCCCATTAGATCACCGCAAGCTCCATGCACCATATCATCAGCACATTGGGGCTTGAGGCAATCTAAGGCATATGAAACTCTAGCCTGGTATGTCTTAAAAACACCATCAAGATGGTATTTCAGCATCTAATGCCATCAAGAGATGAGGTATTGCTTAACAACTTATAGCACCATCATGTCATCTGTAAGCAACAAGTCTTTCTACAGGAACTCAATTACAGAACCTCAGGAGAGAGACAGTAACATGCAGAATTCTTCCTGTGCCATCTAGCATGCCACAAAATCACAATGCAACAAGTCATTCAGGAACAAGACTCCCACAATCTCCAAACATCTACACCAGATTGGACTATCGAAGGAGAGAATGCCAGCAAGCATCACTGCCCCCACCCCTACAGACTATGTAGAAACAAATGTTTGTCAGTGACTGCAAGCCCTTTTCATATAAACTTCCCAGCTAATATCTCATCTTTGTCAGTATTCTAAAAAGGCTGGGAGTGGGATTTTACAGGAAACAGGAGTGGTTCCGGAGGGCTAGAGGAAGGCACCTCTAGTCACACGTCACATTATTGGTGGCAGGCAATTATAAGTCAGAAGTCAGTCAGCCTGACATTGGTGGTAGAAAAGTGAAAGGAGTCACTGCTGAAGGAAAGTAATGTAGAATATATTGAATCCAATTGGCTACAAGACCTGAGGCAGCTTGTATTTATTGGGGGGTGGGGGCATGTCAAATGAACCTAATAGATTTCTTTGACTGGGTGACCAAGGAATTATATCAGGGTGGAGCAGTGGACACAGCCTACCTAGATTTCAGTAAGGCTTCAACACCATTTCACATGGGAGACTAGTAAGCAAGCTGGGTAGCTTAGGAGTGGGTCCCAAGGTGGTAAACTGGGTAAGAAATTGATAGGATGGGTGACAGAGGGTGGTGGTAAACAGAGTTCACACTGAGGAAGGGAAGGTGACCAGTGGGGTGTCTCAGGAATCAGTGCTGGGACTGGTCCCCTTTAATGTCTTTGCAAGTGACATTGCAGAGGAGCTAGAAGGGAAGGTCTGTCTCTTTGTGGATGATATCAAAATCTGCAAGAGGGTGGACACTCCAGAAGGGGTGGAAAGGATAAGCAGAGGCCTGAGAACTTGAGGAGAGGTCAAGGGCATGGCAGCTGAGTTTGAACATGAAAAAATGCAAAGTAATGCACTTGGGACACAAAAAACTGGGGGCAGAGTACAGAATAGGAGGTGTAGTACTGACGACCACAAAGCAGGAAAAAGGCCTGGTGATAATCATATCAGATGACCAAAAGGTGGCCAGGCAGTGTGACAAGGAATTTGGGAGGGCTAGTGGGATACCAGGTGTACAGGGAGGGGCATCACCAGCAGAAAGAGAGGTGGTATTGTCTCTGTATTGATTGTTAGTAAGACATCACCTTGAGTATTCTGTCCAGTTCAGGAGACCATCTCCAGAAGGACATAGACAGAGAAGAGGCGGCCCAGAGGAAGACAACTAAAATAGTGCAGGTTCTACATCAGAAACCATATGAGGAGAGACTTAAGGACCTAAATATGTACACCCTGGAAAAGTGGGAGGAGGAATATGATACAATCCTTTAAATACTTTACAGGGGGCAAATAAGGTACTGGAGGGAAGTATTTTTCAGAAAAAGTGTGCTCAAGGACAAGGGGGCACAAAGAGTGGTGGATTCCTGGAACAGTCTTCCAGCAGAGGTGGTGGGTATAAAAACAGTGGTGGGATTCAAGAATGCATGGGGCAGGCATAAGGGAATCTTGGGGGGAGGGAAGGGAAGAGGGGTGGGTGAATGGGCCGGAGATCAAGGAGGATCTGCAGTGATACTGTAGGCAGCACAACATTGGGAGACTAGGTGGGCCAAGTGGTTCTTATCTGCCAGCAAATTCTATATTTGTTATCCAGATATTTTTGCCACTACCTTAGAGACAATTTTAAAATTGAGATGCTTCTGCATGAAATAACTCAACAAACTAAAAAAAAATGCTGACTCGCTACGTCATGTATACTCAGTGCATTCAATGATATACAACTACATATCTAGCACATTTGATATCATAAGACAATGCTTTGGTTGTTGTTTCCTGTCTTAATTGCTGTGCACAATATTCTACGAGTTTTATGTATTTTGTTGCTATGTTAGTAACAATCTCACACAGGGTATGTGTTGTAATAGGATGCTATTTGCTATAGTGACAATTATGCTTTGCATGGTGCTGCTAGCTATCTTTTACTGAATCATTCATGACCACAATCAGCTAGTGAGAGGTGCAGCTCTGTTCTAACCATCAGAACCAGTTGTTGAGTGAGGTGAGGTGGAATAATGTGTTGCACACATGCATGATCAATGAGTGCCAGGATCTGTCATTTACTGGGTGTGTGTATGTGTGGTCCTGTCACAGATGTGTTTGGTTGGTGGTGCTGGTGGTGAGAGGAGAACTGTGTCAGTGACATGCTGTGTGTGGGTTGGGGGATGTAACATTGTGATATTGTTGGGGGCGTATGGGGCCATAACAATATCTGGGCTACATATTTAAAGGGCTTGCATCTGGTGCAAATATGTTGTGCCTGCAAACCCCAGAAATGAACCTTGGGGCAATTTACAAAAGTGGGGATTGTGCAGTACAATTCCTGATGTGTTGGGGTGCAAAGATTATATATTTGACACATCTGCAAGGTTGTGCCCATGCAAATGCGACACATACTGATATTCAGCTGTGTATGTGTGGTGCATATGCAACCACAACACTGAGATGTGCCATATTACAGGGATTATACAGAGATGTGTTTCAGGTGACTTGGGGCTATGGGGAGGGAGCTGTAGGAACAGAACTGATTTCAGTTAAATATTTTATTATATTATTATATTCTTAATTGTTATTCTATATCCTTATATTGACTTAATTATTAAGTCCTATACATGCCTCTGATCAAATTAATGTCTAAATGAATCTTTAAAACAAGGGAAATGCTGCTTAAGGCTTGAATACTAAAATACAATAATGATGCCATGAAAAGGGAATACAGCATACATGGTCAACTTCAGAAAAAAAAGTGTTCTAGGATAGTCTGTTTAAACTGAATGGCCTCTTCCAATTAGTAACAGAAGAAGTTGAAACTTGACATAATTTACAACCTTGTTTTTCAGTACCAGCCAGAGCACATCTCAGAGGTTAACATAGATTTAGACTGGCTTTAAAAAAATAAGACTTTTAATTATAGAAAATATACAAAAACTGTAATACATTTCAAAATTATACAGGTTATTGAAAATGCATGTACTTGCCCAGTGAGTATGTTTTAAACCCATCAACAAAGTGTATTATGAGCTATTTACAAAAATCTGTAGCCTCAAAACTGTTTAAAATATATTGACAAATGTGGTGTCTGTAGTAAGCTGACCTTGCCACCTTCTCAGTGGAATGAGGGTAAAGTGTTTATTTAATTGAAACAACCAGTAGGATGGATTATAAAACTCTGGATAACTACATGAAGTCATGGTTCACTTATTTTGAACAAAGGAGATCCCTGTCTTAAAGAAGTTTTATTAAATCTACACAGTTCTAATTATAGCAGGTATGCCAAAGTAACATCATTTTAAACAGAAAAAAATTACTTCTGAAATCTGTAAATACTTTTTAGATATCTATAATGGAAAATGTAGAAGTGACACCATCATGTTTGGTCTCAAATGAATCCTTTCCTTAAGTTGCATCTAAAAAATGTACATTTTATATATGTACAGAAGTGCATATAGATGCAAGAAAGAAAAATTGTTTATAACAAAAGTAGTTTTTCTGGATGAGGTCATATTGATAAAAAAATGGTTTAGGAGGGGCTAACAGTAACACTCTCAAAGAGTGCTCAGACCAATCATAACTTGATGGTGATGTTGCCCAGTAAGTGGGACATAAATGGGATGCTGGCAAAGCCAGCCCAGAATTGTTTAATTCTTTGGTGTGTGAAGACCTGTGTTCAATGTGCTGACAATTTTGGATGAGCTTGGACTTATACTAGGCACAAAGCCTAAAGCCACACCTGCTGGGAACATTACTTGGGCTTTAACATTGCCACCTCAAGGAGTGCTAAACCAGCCTGAAAGCCTGCACAACTCTGCCACAGGTCCAGCTGCTGCAGCTGACTGTTACAGAAAGGACTTTCTTTCAATACTGGATTAAGCAATGCCTATGTTTTGCATACTGAGAATTTGGACTAAAAGTAATGTTTTGGAATTTCTGTTAAAAGCCTGAACAAGAGACTGACTTTGGAATTCACCAGCCACCAAGTCTGCAGTGCTGTTGAATAGCAGTGAGTCCAGAGTTGCAGGTTAAAAATCAGAAATGAACTGAATCAGAAAAGAGTCACAGAGTCCAGTTACCCAAAACAACATTGCTGTCCACAGGGAGAAATCTTTCTACAGACTGTGCTGAACTGCTAAAATCTTGTCTGATTTTTCCCACTAAATCCTGAAGTGACTTTTGATGATTTGTGACTTCAAGCAAGAAGGATCCAGCCTGCATTGCTTCATTGATGTCAAAAGACTCTACAGTTCTAGGTTCAAGGGAAAAAGACAGCAGACTAAAGCCAAACTCACCACCAAGGACATTTGTCATCCAAAACCAAAAGTCCTCACCAAGACTTTGAAAGCTAAAAAGTAGAAGACCCCATCTACAGATAACTAAAACATAAGTATTCCTTTATTTTACTTTTAGTACTTATTTGGCTATCTGAGGTGATAACAGTGCATTTTAACTTCAAGCCTTAGGTGTATGGTTAAGCTTGAATTTAAATCTAAAGAAAATATATTTTTCATACTATAAAGTTTAAGCAAGTATCCTGCCAAGATAATCTGAAACACTAGTGTAATGAACTGCAAGTTCTCATAGAAAAAAAAGAAAAGGTCATGCTATTTATAACTATGCTAAAGAAATAGTATAAACTGTCATGTATTATGCTGAATAGTGCTTACTCATTTACTTTGCTTATTGCTGAAATTAGTTTTATTTGTTTATATGTTTTACTTGATTTTCTAAAACCTGTTTTGTTTACATTACAGTTTATGTTTACATTACTTTTTTTATGCTTGATACTTATGCTAGTTATGAATATTTATGACTTGTACATATGTGAATAAAATATATTTATCTTTTAATCTTTTATGTAACCCAAAGTGTGGCAACAGTGTTTTTCAACATAATTTTTGAATCTGGAGAGCATAGGATAATATTACATGTGAATATTTATTATTTTTGGTAATTTATTAAATTATTTTTGGGTAAGGCCCGAGGTGAATCCAAGTGCATTCTTATAAAAAGTGATATTATAAGCCTTTGTTCCGACATCTTTGGGGTTCTCGTTCACGAGATGCTTGTTAATGAATAACAGCCCACACTTAGGTTGTATGAGAAATAAATATTATTACAGCTATTGTTTGCAAGTTACTAAATGGAATAAGTAATATTTTTCTGTTCTTATTTCTCGAAGATTTAAAGATAGAATTACCCCTAGACAGCAATAAAAAGACCAAAAGAATTCATTATCTGGCAGTAAAGCTACAAGGAAAAGGGCCTTTGAAGTATCTGAAGGAAAGATTTTGTTCTTTGTTTAAATTGTGTTAGATAAAAGGTTATTGACATTTCATGGTAATTGTTGTTAAAGTTTAGTAACAAGAACTTGGAACATGGCAGCTGCTATTGTGACTGTAGGCATGGTTCATGCAGATGCAAGGGCAACACTTTTAGGGTTGCCAATACCTATCATCAAGGAGGAGCCATTGATACCTCTGTGTCCAAGTTGTGGGTCAGAAGAAGAAACTGAAGAATTAAAAGAACGGAATAAAGAGTATGTTCATAGGATTGAGAAGTTGTGTATTGACAAATTAATGTTAAATAATGATGTAAAACAGTTAAACTAACAACTAGAAGAGAGATCTCATGAATGTAGTAGACTTGCAGGCCAAGTTGAGCTATTAGAAAAACAGTTAGATGTAAGTAATGTGAAAATATCTGATGGAGACTGTGTCTAATCAACTTAAAGACTGACATTGCTGCCTTGAAAAACTTGAATAAACAGTTAGAAGAGCAGTGCTCAGCTGCTGAGGCAGAGAAGGCCAAAATATTGAAGACTAATGAGAAGCTTAAAGAATGGGGCACAGCTTTGGAAAGGGAAAAAGCAAACTTAGAGCATGCTAATGAACAGGTTACCAATGAGCTAAATAAAATGGTACAAATGCATAATGATGTAAGGGCACAATATGAAAGTGATCAGAAACAATGGAAACAGTGGTGTACCCTTTCGTAGCAACACCTCTATAAACTAAGAAAAGAGGTCAGAGATTTACAGGCCCAAAAAGGTGATACCAAAAGCAAAAGTAAAAATCATGTTAAAATAAACGCATCTGAGGAATCTGGCTCAGATGACTCCTCCCCTGGAAAGGAATATTCCTATTCAGAAGAGGAACCACGTGTAAGCATAAAAAGAGATATAACATTAGGCAAAAAGGAAACTCTGATTCTGAAGGTAACTCATCTGATGGGTCCAGAAAAAAATAAAAAGATTTCTGAAAAGGAATAGGGGTATTTAAAATCTAAAACTGTTACTCAAGCTTTGAAACTGGTAGGTGAGAGATATAATTCTAAATCTGCGAAAGGAGGCATTAAGCAGCATATTTGAAAACTAAAAGAGTGTTTTGAATCTGTGTGCATAACTGATGAGGGAGAACAGAGTTTTGTGATTAGGTGGTCTGTTGATGATCCTCCAGCAGAGTGGTCAAGAATGTCTAGAGAAAAGTAGGAACAAACCTGACAAACTGTATAAATTCCTAAAAAAGGAGTTTGGTAAATACTGCACTTAGGGGTCAGCCAGACGTTCAGCCTACCAAATGTGGTGTGGGGCTGATCAAAGTCCTAGGGAATATTATTGCAGGCTAAAGGATGTGTGCTTTGGAGCAGAAGATCACTCAGACAGTGATTCAGATGACTTCTGAGATGCATATTACCAAGGTTTACCCCCTGCTATCAGGACACAATTGGCACTTGAGCTTAATAAGCGGTCCAGGGATATCCACTGGATTGCCAGACAGGAAGAACACATCTGGGACTCTGGAAGAGGTGATGACTCTCCTCCACAGAAAAAGGGAGGAGGCCCCAATCCCAAGGTCCAAGTGTCTGAAGTAACTACCTCAGATACTTTGGCTATGGAAGGGGGTGAGCTATCTACCCTCAAAAACAGGAGACCAAGGAAGAAAGGAGGTAACAACGCTCAACCAGGAAAAGCTGTAGAGCAGCCTAAGGCTGTGTCTAACCCCGCAGTAGTAATCCAACCTACCAACCCTGCCCAAGCTTCCCCCATGGTGGGTCCACCACCTGGTCCTGAGTCACAGTTCTATAAAACCCCTCAGCAATTCCCACAACCTCAGCCATACCAAAACCAAAGACCCTGCTATCGAGGTTATGATCCTAGTAGAGGACGTGGCCATGGGTATGGGAGAGGATACTACCGAGGATACAACAACAATGACTATAGGGGTGGTAGAGGAGCCTATTGGGGGCATCAAAACTATAACAATGGACAAGATGGTTACAGGTTCCAAGACAAACCTCTACCTGGTTCCCCAGTCATGGAGGAAATACAGGGAATAAAGGAGGAGATGGGAAACTTAAAATTGCTGTTCCAGCATTTGGTCCCCCCTCCTCCTCCTCCTCCTCTGCCTTCTGGGTTTCCTACACCTGTGCAGAATCCATCTGCAACCTCAAGCAACAGTGGAACCAATAATAATGGGCAGTGACTAAAGCCTTCTGTCCTTCTTAATGCTGCCCAGGTTAATGAAATTACATTTGCTGACAGTAATAAAACTGCTATGAAATTGGAAAATGAGAGTGTTAATGCAAAACCTGACCTTACCCTAGAAGTATCCCAAGTTACTGCTGCAGGCAGTGTAGAGTGCCACAGTAAACTGGCTATGTTGCCAGGAGTTAAGAAAAGCAAATTCTACCTGGGCAACTTAATCCCTAAAGGGGGGGGCAGATAGGTTTTACTTTGACATCAACATTGAAAACAGCCTAAGTCATGAAGCTTTAGTTGACTCTGGAGTGAAAGTTACCTTAATGTCCAGAAGCTTTTATGACAAACTGGTTGATGCAGTAGGTGACTCAAAGGTGTTAAGAACCCTCTCTGATGGCTTACAAGTAGTAGGTTGTGGAGGTGGGCTCAACAGACCCTAGGTAAAGTGTGGCTGAGACTGAGATTTGGCAAGATGGAAGTCAGCCACCTGGTGTATATCACTGATAGAACTGGGAATGATTTCTTGATTGGGAATGACCTTCTAAAAAGATTTCAGCCTATCATTGACTATTTCCATGGAATCCTGTGGGCACAGGTAAACTGGCCCATTCCATTTGGGAAGAGTCTTAAGGTTGCAAAACAATCAGAATCATGTTACCTTGAGAAAAAAGATGCAACAATTAAACTGAATGTTGTACATTCTGATGTACCTGATGTGTCTGTACTAGGTGATCCTGAAAATTTGGCTCCATGGAGAAGTGAAGCTCACGTGGTTTGTCTGTCAAAGCATAATGTGGTAAAGTCTGAGATTAATGCAAGAGGCTTTACTTTCTTCACCAAGGAAGTGGACCCTGCTGTCTCAGAAGCATGCCCTGCAGTTGACACAGAGACATTAAATTCAGAGTACCCAACACCCTCTGGGTATGGTGGAAATGAAACACCGCCACTAAGTCATGAGTCCTTACTTGCGATATAAGGTCAGAGGAAGGCAGGTTAAAGGTGCCCATCAAAGCAAAGAATTTGCCTGATAGTAAATTCTGTGTTATGCTTAGGTTATGAGCACTGTTTAATTAATGAAGTGTTTTACAAGATGTTAAAGAGGCGGAGGCCTAATTTAACATGTATAAAGAAACAGGAGTGGTTGGAAAATCTCCCACATCAGACCACTAGCGTGAAAAGCATAGATATCTGTGCTTTGAACCTCCAAATAGGGCAAAAGAAAATACAACACCCTGTAACAGTAGTACAAGGCCTAAAATCTCCCATGTACCTGGGGTTAGACATCCTTGTACGACTGGGTGTGTATGTTGACCTAGCCAATGATGTTCTTTGGTCACGAATAAGGGGGACCCTTATCCAATAAAAGTGACACCACAGGCCTTGAGGTCTGGACAAACTATTCCTCAAGTGTGCCAGGTGGTAAATAAGTTCACTACAAGAATTCCAAGTAATGTCAAGGATTTCTCTCTTAGGGTCAATGTAAAGAAAGGCCAAGAAATGCCTGACAAGACTGCACTCTTTGTGCTTGACAAGCAACTTAGTAAAATTGGTTCAAAAATCCACTCCATACCTTGCTTGGAGATGAGCAGTAGAGTAATGCACCTCTTAGTACATAACTCAACAGTACAGCCTATCACTATAGCAGCTAATTGTGAGTTGGGGTAGCGATAGAGGAATCCTTTTATGATTTGGAGTTAACTGTTCCAGTTATTAGGGAGTTACCAGAAGACATTGTTCAGGATGACACAGATGAAGAAATAAGGTCTGTACCAAATGGTTTAATTGCTTTACAAGAGATTTTCTCAGTAGATAAGGAAGAAATCCAGGCATGTAAAGTTGAAAATGCTTACCTTGTACTGTCCACTATGGTAAATGACACAGAACAATTTAAAGAGGTTCATGTGACTGATGCTGAAAATGTTTCTGAGATAATAGAAGATGAGGCAGAAATAGGTAAAAATGTACCTTTCCCACATTTTAAAGAACAAATTGAGCAAGCTATACAAAATTGTAATTGTGAAACAAAAGTAGAAAAAGAAAAAGTTTGTAAAATGTTCCTTCAGTTCAAGGACATGTTCACAAAAGATGTTCATGATTGTGGGGTAACTGACCTCCACGTTACCAGGGTACCTACTGACCCTAGTAAGGGTCCAGTTTATGTACGCCAGCACAGAATACCACTAGCATCTTATGAACACATACAAGAGATACTGGATACCTTAATGGAGTGAGGAATTATAAGACAGGTAAACTCTATTTATAATTCCCCCATTTGGCCTGTACTAAAACCCACAGGAAAGTGGAGACTCACTATTGACTACAGGAAGTTAAACCAACAGGTTCCTTTATCTTGCTGGCCCATGACATATCATATTTGGACCAAAGTTTGGCCAGAGTTCAAGGTGCCAAATATTTCACTACACTAGATATAGCAAATGGATTCTGGACATTAAAAGTAGACCCAAAATATCAATATAAGCTGGCTTTTACCTTTGGAAGGAGACAGTACACATGGAATAGGTGTCCTTTTGGGTACTTAAATTCACCAGCGGATTTCAATAACTTTCTGCACAAGGCCATGCCTGATGCAGAGAGCAGAGGAAATTTGGTTTATGTGGATAACATACTAATCGAAAGCAACACTTTTGAGGAGCACCTAGCTGAGGTCACCTATGTGTTAAACCAGCTCCAAGCCACTGGTGCCAAGTTGTCCTTACTAAAGGGGCAGTGGTTCAGAGATAGGGTAAACTATCTTGGGCATGAGGTTGGTCCTAATGGGCTTCATCCTCAGCATGTCAAAGTTGAGGTCGTCCAAAAAATTGGTCCACCTAAAACTTTAAAAGAGTTATGCAGTTTTCTAGGGATCTGTAACTACTCAAGACAGTTTATCCAGAACTATGCAGAGATTGCCTATCCTCTCACCAAGCTGATGAAAAAGTCAAAACCCTGGGTGTGGGGAGGAGAGCAAGAGACAGCCATGCAAACTTTAAAGGATAGTCTGAGTCAAGCACCATGTCTTGCTTACCCACAAATGGATAAGGATTTTTATCTAGAGGTAGGACATACTAGTAGCAGCATCAGTGCAGTGTTATATTAGAAACATGATTCAGACAAATGCATTATTGCTTATGAGAGTAAAACCTTGAGTGATGTTGAGAAAAAGTTTTCAGATTGTGAAAAGGCATTGTTTTCCACTGTATGGGCAGTACAACAATTCAAAACTTATATTTGTGGTAAAAAAATTGTTGTAGAGACTGGTCACCAACCCCTTACCCTTCTGGGGAGCCAGAAGCTTAAGGATGGTAATGTGTCTAGCAGCAGGGTATGTACAAGGATGTTTAAACTGTTGCAAATTCCAACCAGCCACTCCCAGACATAGAGCACCATTACAGTCAAAAGGCATCGCTATGCCTTGGTCAGACATCCAGATTGACTGGATTGGTCCTGTTACCAGATCTTCAAGGGGTAACCAATACCTTTTGACAGTTACTAGTCTGTTCACAAAATGTGTCAAGTGTATACCTGCTCCAAGTAACACTGCTGAAACCACTGCTTTCTTACTAATAAACCATGTGTTTAGTCGATGGGGATTACCATTAAGAGTAGAGTAGAGTAAAGTTTAAGCAAGTATCCTGCCAAGATAATCTGAAACACTAGTGTAATGAACTGCAAGTTCTCATGGAAAAAAAAAGAAAAGATCATGCTATTTATAAGTATGCTAAAGAAATAGTATAAACTGTTATTTATTATGCTGAATAGGGCTTACTCATTTACATTGCTTATTGCTAAAGTTTGTTTTATTTGTTTTATATGATTTACTTGATTTTCTAAAATCTGTTTTGTTTACATTACAGTTTATGTTTACATTACTCTTCTTATGCTTGATACTTATGCTAGTTATGAATATTTGGGACTTGTACATATGTGAATAAAATATATTTATCTCTTATATAATCCAAAGTGTGGCAACAGTGTTTTTCACCATCATTTTTGAATCTGGAGAGCATAGGATAATATCACATGTGAATATTTATTATTTTTGGTAATTTATTAAATTATTTTTGGGTAAGGCCCAAGGTGAATCCAAGTGCATTCTTATAAAAAGTGATATTATAAGCCTTTGTTCTGACAGAGCAGCATGCCAGTACACTGCCAGAGATTTTACTTTGTGTTTTGTTTGGTGAACAGGGGTACGGGATGGGTAGGGAGTACAACTTGACCTCCTTTGTGTGTAGGGAGCCAGGTGCATTTTGTTGGTCAGCCCTGCACAACACATGTAAATGGGGCCATAATAAAAATGTAATTGGCCCTATTTGTGCTTGTATGAATTATGGGTCCATTTGTGTACTTCTTGATGGATGTTAAGGATTTGTGCACAGCAGTTACCATTTCATGGTATTCAGACCTGTCTGTTGTGGGGGGATGCACTACTGCGTCATATTTGTGCAGTGCATATTGACTGATATATTCAGAGGAAATGCAGCATGGTTCATTTCTTTTGGATATATCATTTAGTTGTGCTGTGTCACTACATGTGCCATTGGTAGGCACAATTCTGCATATCAGGGTTTACGTATTTAGTTGATTACCAAGGGTGATTTATTTATTTTGTAAGTGTTAGTAAGTTGAGGTGATGACAAGGTACTAATTTGTTGTTTAGTATAATTGTATGTACGTTCCCCAGTTGGAGGCCTGGCAAGATCTGCAGCTTGTATAGATGGATCCGGGTGGGGTTGTGATGGTTCAGAACCCTCACCTGCTGCTGGGACTCTTGCTTCATCCACAGAGGGCTGCATGATCATTACATCACCCTCTGTGGCCTCTTCTTTATCCCCAGCAGAACTTTCCAGCTGATCTTCTTCCTCTGTAAAAGATAAAATGAAAAAAAATTGTTGAGTTTTTTGTATCTGTTAAAGTGTTGTGATCTCTTTCTTGTGTTGTTTCGAGGTATTTGGGGGAGGCAATGAAAGGGTGATTGTGTGTAAGGTGAGGATGAAAACAAATGTGCAAGAACTATGTGTAGCTGTGTGTGTGAAAGGTGGAAGGATGGAAAGAGTAGAAAACAGATGCTATGTATGTGGGTATATATAGTTCTGTCATACAGCAAGTGAATGCAGATCAACAGCTCCATGGTTCAGTTTCAGGTGACCTCTGAAGTGTACCTTGTCAGTGTCACTGGCTGAGTAGGTAGTTGTGACTTATGAGTCCTGCTCATAATTCAGGTTCTTGCATGCATGTGCTGAGTAAGAAAAACACAAGGCAAACAAGTAATAAAAGGAAGCATTTATTACTATAATACTCACACCAAAGAATGTAACAAGGAGTTACAAAGAGGATGATTTCCACCAGATAGTACCTGTGGTACACGTACTAAATATATCTAAACACAAAATGAACAGACGTATGGAAAGAACACCAAAATCTCAGACACTGGGGAGAGGCTGGCTGGAAGTTACATATATACACTGCTGATAAGAATGCAACATTTGGATAAGGTAGACAAATACAATTGGGTATAACATACAGAGTGTAATATCTGGGTGGACCCCAGGAAGAAAGAGTGCATGTTTGGCATATATCTTAGAAATTTATAGAATAAGTGTCATCTGTTCTTTCCAGACAGTCTGGAAATAACTGCAATGTAATCAGAAAAGCACACAATTTGTCACAATAGTGGAAAACTACAGAATATGAACAATCATGAGTATAGCAGAATATATGGCAGAAATATAGCATATAGATAAATGCATTACAGACAAATATGAACATAGCAAATATAATAAAGAACACTAATATAAGTAATGAAACAAGATAAAACATTACAAGACTGTGGTAAGGCACTAATACTTGTAGGTGTATAAGGTTATGGTTACATGTGGGTCAGTTGGTGGCATATAACCCATGCATAACAGTCCCCTCCTTGTTGCCTAGCTCAAAGGGCAACACAACAAAAAGAAGACAGTTAGGTGTAGTAATGGTATGTCTTATGTTGTTAACAAGTCAAAGGTATGGGACTTGTAAAGGAAATCTAGTTGCCAACTGTCTTGTCATAGGGTTCGCTGAAGACAGCAAAGTGTTAGTATTTTGAAGAGGGTCAAGCAGGACTGAATTATAACAACCATTTTAAATGTAAATTCAACTATTGAATTTTCTAAAAAGAAAACAATATCATTGTTAATTAAATTATTCAAAGATTCAGTAGCTTTTGCAATATCATTACTAATGTAAATCAATTATCAGTAAGATTGAGAAGTGATTGAACAGACAGATTCAGAGGTCCTATATGGATATTGAAGATAGGCAAATATTGATATAAAGCATCCAAGTAGTCTGGGTCAGACTCAGTGATGTCCATTTCCATAGAATGGACATGTGTGATCACTATGTGACCAATAATAGTTCATAGATGGGGTGTGAGACAAAAGTTTGGTTGAAGAATGTCACAGTGCTTATCACCATAGCAGAATGTTTTCAGGTTGGATACAACACAAAATTCTCCATTGGATGAATAAGTCACTTCAGCAGACGGTACAATCCAGTTGCGAAGGTGAACAGCACAAACAAGGTCAGTGTTTCTGTCCACAATCCATGCACCAATATTTGTTCCAGGGATAGATACATGGTTTCTTCCAGTGTCAAAAGAAGAATCAACAGGTGTCAAATCATTATTATTAACACCAAAGTTCCATAAAGTGACGTTCAAAGTTCCATTGTTCAGAAGACCCAAATCAGAGGCATACAACCACTCCAAGTTCACTGGTGAATAACCACAAACTAGCAGATGACATCAAAGACATCACATCTGCAGAGAAGATGATACCCTTTCCAGGCACAGCAATCAGTATGGGGAGCAGCCCAAACACTGAGGATAGGGTGGAACACCAACAATGGAGGAAGATCCAAGCGTTCACAATAAATATTATCATCAAGATGACCAATAAAAGAATCACTGATGAGGAATCAAATTGCAGTAAAGAGATGGCAAATGTCACATAAAGTGTATCCTGGATTGAGTGTGATCGAGATGCAAAGCATGGAGAAATGTTCGGGTGTGGGGTTATATATCCCAGATTTCTTGCTGTTGATAACTGCATAGATAAAGTTTGTTTCAAACATATTGCCACACATAACGTAGAGGAACATAGAGGGCAATACCTTCGTCCACGATGTTTATCATGGATGAGATCCAGAATACGTCCAGATTCTAGATCAAGTAAAAATCCCTTAATCGTAGTTTTGATGTGGGAACCATACGCAGTGCATAAAAGTTCCCTTCCAATTGAACACTTTTCTGCTTCCTTATTGTGAGCAGAAATCAGTTGATTAATTTTCAATCTCATGACCTCAAACCTTTTAAATATTTCTTTCATATTATAAACTGTGAAACGTTATTCCTGGCTTAGACCATCTACACCATGTGACAGTGGTGGAAAAATGTTATATTCAAATGCTTCATCAGTTTCAGACATTTGGGATTTTAAACTGGCTATATCAGCCCTATTTCAAATAGATATACTAGAACCAAAGAGGTCTGTGACAGTACCGGTAGCTGCACCAGCAGATGTAATATTAAAACGTTTATAGCATTTTGGTTTACCTTTCTTCACAGAAGATTTAGGGTGGAGTCTAAGGACTTTTGTAAATTCAGCGCCAAGGATCCCTGTTCAGGGGTCACTGATGCAGCAATAATATCAATAAGTAAGATGGGAAAAACGTGCGACATTTGTTTCAGAACATAAACCAAATAATGTCATATCCCACCAGGAGAGGTTCAAAAGAACAGCAATATGCATGGACTGCACATTATTAATCAAGGCACCCACTAAGGAATTGGCAATTAAGCCACTGGATGGACCCAGTGTTTGTTTGGGATATTCAGTTGCCTTGATAAACCAATCCTGATCTTGAAGAGATTCAATTTTAGGTATAACCTCTAGCTGAATACTAGAATGTGCCATGAAATGTATGATGCAGAATTTTTGATCATCATAATTTTTATAAGTACTGCATGAGCTAGGATTGAACCAAGCTGTAATGTTATACAGACCAGAATGTGAGGGGTTTGCATGATGGATAAAAAGGGTACCATTAGGTGACAATTTGCTATTGAGCAATCCTTCAAAAGTGCTGTTAACCATGTGGGCTACTTGTACTTTTTTCCCATTGTAATCTGTATTCCATTCAATATCAAGGTTGGTGTGATCTCAGGTGGTAACCATAACATTTAGTAGTGCTTCCTGACCCTCCTGAATGATGATCTTTGGATTTGTTACATCAACCTGAGTTCCAAGAGGCATCGCCTCATTGGTTTTGACATTGATGTTGGACACCCCAGAATCATGGTCATGGGAAGATTTATGACAGACCACACAATGTGAGATCATGAACAAGACTACATAAAGGAGTAGGTGTTGGGTCACCATCTCAGTTAGATACCTAGAAGAAAAGGAAAACAAAAACATGATTAGTTTAATACTATTCCGCCCTGTGGGATTAGGAAAAGTAGTTTAATCTCCTTTATATAACTTCATCTGATTGGCATATAGTCATTTGTCAGTGAGCTTCTTATTATCCGGCAGTCTAACTTGGCAGACTGATGGACTGAGCTTATTTACAATAGGAGAGGGACCTTCCCATTTGTTTTTTAAAGCATGAGTAGGAACAGCAAATCTGAGAACCATCACTTGTTCACCGACCTGCCAGTTCACATCATGGACTGTCTTGTCAAATTGTATCTTTGACTGTTGGGCCTTGCCCAAGTATTTCACAGCAAACAAGTGTATCAGTTGGATGTCTTGTTTCAGTTTCTGGACATATTTGTCTACTAATACTCTGTCATTGGTAGGAGCACACAAATCCAGAAGTAGACGTTCCAGTAATCTCATTGACCTTCCAGTCATGACCTCAAATGGGGTACATTTTGTAGTCATTGAGGGTGTAGCCATATTGACATAAGGAGCAAAGGCAATAAGGAATCCCAGTTACTGGGGTTGTCCTTAGAAAATATGGATTGCATAAGCTACAATAGATCTGCCTGTTTGCCTTTCCCACTTGTCCCGATGATTGTGGGTGATAAGGGATGCAAAACTTCTGACTGACTCCTAGGAGTTTATTTCCTGAATCAGTTCACCTGTGAAACTTGAACCTTCATCAGAGTCTACCTTCAAGGGGAGACCCCATCTAGTGAAAAGTTGTTCTTCCAAAACTAAGCAGTTATTTTTGCAGTGTTGTTTTTCATAAGGAATACCTCTAACCATTTAGAGAACATACAGTGGTAGCTGTCAAAAAGTTTCCTGCCTCGAGGTACCACTGAGGTAATGTTTCATGTGTGGCCACCATACAAAAGTAGTCTATCCAGGATTTTTTCCACTCCTTGGTGCCCTCCAATAGGAGTGTCATGCACTTGATGGATAAAATCCATCCTCAGTTGTCCTGGAATTACCCACAGTTTCTCAGAATTGTTGGGGTTATGATTCCATATAAGTAGGTTATCACTGGAGAAGTGAAGGTGATCTCTTACCAACTTGTATGGACTGTGTGGTGGAAGTTGTTCTTCAGTTCCTTTGTCAAGGAAGTTGAATACTGCCCTCAGATGAGGGTCCCGTTTTTGTGCAGATGCTAGATCTAGTGGCACAAAAGGTGTTGTTTACTGTTAGAAACATAGAAACATAGAATTTGATGGCAGACAAGGACTGCTTGGCCCACCGAGTCTGCCCATTTCCCTACCTAATGGATAAGCTGCAGATCCTAGTTAACCAGCAGCCTACTTCTTCCTACCCCACCCCTAGAATTGCCTTATGACTGTCCAATGCATGCTTGAATTCCACCACTGTTTTTGACTCCACAACCTCCTCTGGAAGGCTGCTCCATGCATCCACAACCTCTCTGTGAAAAAATACTTCTTACATTACCTCTGAGCCGCCTCTATCTTCAAATCGTGCCCCTTGTTCTTGCACACCTCTTTTTGAAAGATGCTACCCTCTTGGACTTGTTGATTCCCTTGAGGTACTTGAAAGTTTCTATCATGTCCCCCCTCTCCCTCCTTTCCTCGAGGCTATACATATTAAGCTTCTTAAGTCTCTCTTCATATGTCTTCCGGTGCAGACCCTGCACCATTTTAGTTGCCCTCCTCTGGACAGCTTCCATTCTGTCTATGCCTTTGCAGAGATTGGGTCTCTAGAACTGCACACAGTACTCCAGATGGGGTCTCACCATCTGTCTGCACAGAGGGATAATGACTTCCTGTTTTCTACTGGTGATGCCTCTCCCTATGCATCCCAGTATCCCCCTAGCCCTCCTTGCTGCCCTCTCACATTGCTTGCCCACCTTTAGGTCATCTGACATGACTACTCCCAGGTCCCTTTCCATTTTTGTTATTGTTAGTATCTCACCCCCCATTGTGTACTCTTCCCCTGGGTTTTTGTCTCCCAGGTGCATTACCTTGCACTTCTTAGCATCGAATCTAAGCTGCCATACATTTGACCATTCCTCTAACCTTGCCAAGTTCCTTATCATCCTTTCCACCCCACCTTGTGCATCAACTCTGTTGCAGAACTTTGTGTCATCTGCAAAGAGACATGCTTTTCCTTCCAGTCCCTCTGCAATGTCGCTTATAAAGACATTGAAGAGGACTGGTCCTAATACTGAACCCTGCTGTACCCCACTAGTAACCCCCCTTTCTTCAGAGTGGACTCCATTTTCTATTACTCTCTGTGTCCTATTCTCCAGCCAATCTTTACCCAGGCTGTCATCTTGGGACCTACTCCCAGGCTGGCTAACTTGTATATTAATCTTTTGTGTGGGACTGTGTCAAATGCCTTGCTAAAGTCTAGGTAGGCCATGTCCACAGCCCCTCCCTGATCTATTACTTTGGTCACCCAGTCAAAGAAATCTATCAGATTTGTCTGGCATGACCTTCCCGCTGTGAATCCATGCTGCCTTGGGTCCTGTGCCCCTCTGACCTCTAGATACTCAACAAATCTTTCCTTCAGAAGTGATTCCATCATTTTTCCTACCACTGAGGTTAAACTAACAGGTCTGTAGTTTCCTGCTTCTGCCTTGCTCCCACGTTTGTGAAGGGGAATCACATCTGCCCTCCTCCAGTCCTTGGGTACCACCCCATCCTCCCATGATTTGTTAAAGAGGGTAGTCAGTGGTGTCACTAGTTCTACCCTTAGTTCTTTTAGAATTCTGGGATGAATCCCATCAGGCCCCATTGCTTTGTCCACCTTCAGTTTTAAGAGTTCTTTCAGAACCCTTTCTTCTGTAAATGGGCTGGTATCAACTTCTGTAACCAGAGTGTTTCTACTGTTTGTTTTAGGTACCTTCCCCTCTTCCTTTGTAAACACTGAGCAAAAATATTTGTTTAGTATCTCTGCCTTTTCACAGTCACCCTCTGCCCACCCTCCATCCCCTTTATTAAGCCTCACTATCCCTCCCTTGGTCTTCCTTCACTCCCTGATTTACCTATAAAAGGTTTTATCCCCCTTCTTAACTGAGTTGGCTATCTTTTCCTCAGTTTGGGCCTTTGCTGTTCTGACTGCCTTCCCAGCTTCCTTTTGCTTTAACTGATACAGTTCTCTGTCCTGCTCCTTCTGTGATTCCTTGTACTTCCTGAATGCTTTCTTTTTCTCTTGAACCTTCACTGCCACTTCCTTTGAGAACCATAGTGGTTTCTTACATTGTTTCATTTTGTTTATTTGCTTCACACAAAGGCTTGTTACCTCTGTGATGGCAGTTTTTATTATTTCCCATTGTTCTTCCACCCCTACTTCCTGCCCATTTGCTAGTGCATTCCTTAGGCACTCACCCATTTTGGCAAGGTCAACCCTCCTAAAGTCCAGTACTTTTGCCTTTGTATGGCTTGACTCTATTGCTGTGTTTATTGTGAACCATACTGTTCGATGGTCACTGGTTCCCAGATGGCTACCCACTTCTATATCTGTGATCCTCTCTTCATCTCCATTTGAGAGAAACAGGTCTAAGATTGCTCCCTCTCAAGTGGGCTCCAATACTAGTTGTCTAAGGCATGCCCCCTGTAGGATATCTAGAATAACTCCACTCTTCGAAGTGGCTGCTGCAACTCCACTCCAGTTAACATCTGGCATATTCAGATCACCCATCAGCAATATCTCCCCTTTTTCTGCCATTCTAAGTATACTTTCTATCATTTCCATGTCCATTTCCTCCCCCTGAGAAGAGTCTGTATAACCCTGTGCGTATTGTGGTGCCATTGCCTGTCTCCAAATTTACCCACAGTGCTTCTTCTCCTCCTGTTTTCCCTTTTGTTCTGTTGCTTTTATTCCTTCCCTTATGTAAAGAGCTACTCCTCCTCCTCTTTACCCTCCCTGTTCCTCCTGTAGATAGTGTATCCTGGTATGTTTACATCCCAGTCATGGTTTTGTGTGTACCATGTTTCTGTGACTGCCACAATATCCAGATGTTCCTCCTCCATCAAGGCCACTAATTCAGGAAGCTTGTTACTCAGACTACGGGCATTGGTACTCATTGCTCTCCATTTTTTGATGGCTTTACCTTCTGTTGCAGCATCCCCCACTGACCGTTCTACCTCGGCCTTTTTCTTATTTAGTACCCTGTTTTGTAGGGAGAGGCTGGGATTTTCCTGCTGCCTATCAATGCTCACAATATGCTGAATTGTCAGCTGTGGCTCTAGAGTTCCTAAAACAAGGCACAGCTTCAACCACAGTATGCCCCCCTGCCCACCCAGGTACCTGTATCCAATCCAAGCAAGACAGCCCAAATTATGGCCTAACAAGTACTGTCTGTAGTCCTATCACACCCCACACCCACCAATACGTGGCTGGATGTTGCGCACCCTCAACCCTGGTATGCCCCCCCCGAATCCCAGGCACCTATACCGAACCCAACCCAGCCCTGAGAACCCAAATTATGGACTGAAAAGCATTGTCTGTAGTCCTTGTCACAACCCACATCCACCAATATGTGGTTGGATGGTGCATGCCCTGAACCCCAGTTTGCCCCACCCCCAACCCATGTACCTGTCCCAAACTAAAGCCAGACAGGTAAAATTATGGACTGAAAAGTACCATCTGTAGTCCCTGTCACACCCCACACCCACCAATACATGGTTGGATGTCACATGCCCTCAATTCCATTAAGCTCACCCACCCCCAAAACTCAGGTACGTGTCCTGAACCAAACCCACAGGTAAAATTGCACTGATGATTGCTTGCATCATGTGAGCAAAGGTAGAAGGTCAAGGAAACTCAATCACAAAATGTTTTTGTGATAATACTTTTTTGATTGCATTTACATCTGTATTCATTACAATGGGAAGCTCAAAAACATTTGCACAAACATTTTTTCTCTGATAACATGATGCTTTCCTATGGAATTCGACCAGTGGTTGGCAGTAGTGTTGAGACATGGCAGGACTGGTGCTGCTTTGACACAAGGTGGGGGTTAGGGTGGGGAGGGATACTATAGCACCACGGACAATAGTGGTGTGGAATTTTACAGTGTGTGGTACTGCACATATATGGTGCTCGGGGTGTGCAGGGGCACAAAACTGCTCTTGCAGTAGTATTTATTTATTTAGTTTTTGTTCACCGGGTAAGTGCACTAGACAAATCCTGCCTATTTTCAGGCTCAACCCGGGAAGGGGGATGACTAATATGGGTTGTACAGGCTAATGGGACAGTGGCCAGCCCTGTTACAGTATTGTAAATTTTAAATGCTAATATGGAACTAATACATATTTTGTTTTCTTTTATAGGTGTGTAATGCACTATTTTAACTTTGACTGAGAACTGTGGATCTTCATCTTGCAAAAATGCCAACTAAGTCTAGAAAGCAAAGTAAATGTAGAAAAGCTGAGTATAATGCCTATGTAACATCAATGAAGAGTGCTGGTGGCAGAAAGCATACTGTATTGTAAACAAAGTTAAGCAGAGTAACAAGGGTGGTACTAGGAAACTGCTGCATGGAAATAGTAGTATTGTTCACTCTGTTGGTTTGAGTGATGGAACTGAGCCATGCTTAGCTAGTGTGTACTCCTGTCAGGCACAGCCTGCCACACATATGCATACTCACAATATGTGTATTTGCAGCCATAAACGAAAAGGAAGCTTGGCTACTTAGGCCATCTAAGCAAGTTGACATTTTTCTGAAAACTTGCTTCCAAAGCTAAAGCTGAACAGATTATTTCAAGCATTATGAGATATCAAGGCAAAAGACTCAAAATTAAATCACCTTTGATGCAGCTACGACTTACAGTTTGCAGATCTGTGAACATGGCACTTGCTGTTCTCTCATGTTTGTGGAAAAAAGATGAAAGATATTGAACACTTCACTGGAACTGTTTAAGACAGACTACTGCATGTTGACTGTCTTAACAGAGACAACTTCTGTGATGTGTTTTAAGACATGTGGCTACTCAAGGAGCATTCAGAGGCTTTCTTTTGGGAGGAGTCATATAAACCAGTTTCAAAGGAGATTGTTAGCTCTGTTGATGAGGCCAGAAAGGCTTCTAATGTGTTACAGGATACACATTCAGAAGTAACAAGTGTCTCAGATGATGAGACTGACTCAGCAATTGGTGCAGCGAACAGATCATGTGCATCATGGACATATGATGACACTTGCAGTCTCTGTCAATCATCATTTGATGCCATTGCAAATTTTGTGTGAATGTTTCTGGCAAGTAAGAAGAAACAAAGATGTGATTTATTACGTAAGATGGATATCTGTGAAGTTCGTAAGCTTAAGGGATTGTTGGGATACTCTTTAGCTTGCTTAGACAGTGGTGTTTGCACCAGTGTCTTTCATCACATGTGCACGGTTGCTGTGCATAATCCTGTCATGCTCAGTTTTGTACGAAAAATATCCCAGGTCAGAAAAACTGTTTCACTATACAAACAGTTTGATGAGTCATTGTCAGCAGGAGATATGGAGGCTGCAAAATGTGTAATAGAAGATGTGCAGTGTGGTGGTAAACATTTTGACACAGTCTGTGACAATGCTTCTACCACAATATCTTACACTGTCAGTCTGTCAGAATCTGACATACTGAAAACATTTGGCAAGCCACTCGCCAAGTTTGATTTGGCTAAGAGAGAGAAGTTTGATTCTGTGTCTCGTGTCACAGATTGTTTTACAGCTCACAGTCTGTGACATTTAATTTTGAAAAGCTTAGATCCTTCCATGATATATGGGCATGATTGTTGGCTTATTTACTGGTGGAGAGTGACTTTGATTTGGAGCCAATAGTGATTATGTGTCGGTAGTGTTTGTCAAAGGTTAAAAGTAACACTCTGCCAGCCAGATCTGTTTAAAACAACATGGCGGCTGATGGCACACCAAGTGAGATTGCTGCACTGAATAAGTTTGAATGGATATTGATATAGACCATGAAGCCGTTTCAGACCATTTCATGACTCAGCTCTAAGAGTCACATGGTACCCCAGAAAGAACTTGTGAAGTCTCTCAAGGGGGCAGTTATGTATTTATGTCTTCCACTGAAAGAGAATGTGCAGACAATTTCAAAGGAAAACAGCATGGTAATACTAGTGAATGGTGTACCAACAAAGTCCAAGGTTATTGGCAGGATGTTGTCAGTGTTCAGAAAGTGAAAAGTGCTCTGCAATATCTGAACAGCAATAATCTTTTCTATGCTGACCTTGACGTTCATGAACTGTCAGATACGACTGGTCAGTTTGGACAGGTAGACAGCCAAGCCAATGATTGAGAAGGTTGATGTTTTAACTCATTAACATGTATATGAACAATACACAATTCACTCTGCATGGTAAAGATCCGATTGGTGATAAAATTGACTTGTATCAGATGCAAGAGGTTGAATGCTGTTGTGGTTCAAAGATGCACCTCATATTGACGAAAATGACTCGGCTGAAGTGCTGAAGTTTATCTCACACTATGTAACTTTTCACATCCCTGATAAGTACTATAGCCCAACACTGTGGAAGCTGGTGCAAAAATGTCAGTAACATCTTTGTGAAAAGTACTGTCACTGCCCGGTGAAGAATCAGTGGTACACCAGGTGTTGATTTGGCTTCCTGAGACGTGTCTGCCAGCAAGGATGTATGAATGACTTGTTTTCAGCCATGCATCACCATCTCAAGGCAAAGTCCATAAAGAGGGTGTATGAATTACTCCAGCAGGAGAATGATGTGTTTATTAATTATTACAATCCTACTCTTCTCCTCATGTGGCAGGCAAACATTAATGTGCAGGTTGTTGCTATCAACTCTCTGCCTCTTGTGAGGTATGTCACATCATACATTACTAAACATGGGCAGAAAAGTTTGCTTGAGCTTTGGGAAGACATTGCAGCATCTAATTGATCATTGAGTTCACAACTCTGGTCATTGGGATTGAAGACACTGCCTCACAGCGTATGAGGCCAGTGATCATTTGATTGAGACACAATTTTATGGCAAGTCTGATGCTGTACGGTTTCTCAATGCGAACTACAAAGAGAAATGGAAGCATCTCTTGAAATCTCATGATGAGATTGAAGAATTGGCCATGCACCATCCTTCATCAAAGAATTTTGAAGAATAATCTCATTGACACCTACTACCCCAACAGATCAGATGCAATGGATGACAAGTGCCTGTACCATGTGGCACAGTGGTATGACTACAAGACAGATGTATCTTCAGATGAGACTCGAGACATATACAAAGTCAGAGGTTTTGATGGCTGCCTTGTTAAAAGGAAGAAGACATTACTCATTGACCACTGCAGATTGAGTGTCTCTACCACAGACAGCAAAGAGCATTACTGCTTTGCTCTAATGTTTCTGTTTAAACTATGGAAGGATGAGTCCACACTAAAAGGAGACTGTGACACATATGAAGAACAGTTCTATCTAATGTATGAAACGGTCAAGAGTCAACAGTCAGAGAAATACATCAGTAGGCTGGAATTAGAGAAGGAACAGATGGAACAAGCTAAGAAAAAGCTTGAGGAAGATAACCCAGGAAATTCTCAGAAAAACATGGATCCTGAGGGAGACGGTACTCTAGGTGCTCCACTACCACCGAATGATCCTGTGGTTCTCATGAGTGAGGTTGAAAGTGCTATGCAACATTCTTCTCATCTTGCAGGCAGTCCAACTGTACTGATTGATCAGCTCAATATGCAGCAATATGCTGCGTATGTTGCTGTCAGTGAATCAGTCAGACATGGTATCCATCATGAGAGGAAGCAATGCACATGTACAAACTATGAGCCTCTGTTACTCTTTGTCAGTGGTTCTGCTGGAACAGGGAAGAGTTTTGTTATTGAAGCTATTACAGTGGAGACAAGGAGACATACGGGAGAAATGATGTCTGTGGCTGTTACTGCTCCAATAAGATTGGCTGCATACAACACTGGTGGTGTGATTCTACACAGGCTCTTCATGTTACCTGTGAAGCACGGCAAAACAGGAGAATACTGTAAACTCTCCCATGAGGTGGCATCTGAGCTGCGGCCAATGTTTGTAAAGATTAAACTACTCATCATCGATGAGATTAGTATGGTATCGAATGTCATGCTGGCATGTGTACATCTTCATCTCCAAGAGATACTTGGCACTGATGATGGGCAGTCATTTGGTGGTAAGAGTGTTGTTGTGTTTGGTGACCTCCTACAACTTGAACCCATGAATAGACAGCATATCTTCAGAGCACTGACTTTGAGGGAAGCAAAAACAACATTGGGTGCATTGGAGGAATCAATCTTTGGGAGCTATTTACTTACATAGAGCTGTATGACAATATGTGGCAGAGTCGTGATCTAGGGTACAAAATCCTTTTGGATCAGGCTCGAATTGAATCGTTGTCATAGCAAAATGTTGCTCTATTGAGGACACAATGTATCAGCACTGACTGCAATTCACTGATAGCAGCATGTGATGTCTTCACTTCTGTCTACTCAGAGTCTGCTCAAATTGTGTGCTTCATGCCTTGATTGAAGCAGTGTGCTGAGTTCAACAGCATTATGTTGCAGAGACAAGGTCAAGAGAACATCACTCTTCATGCTGTTGATACTGTTGATGGTGCAGTCTTGAGCCAAAATCTAGTAGCAAAGCTGAGCATTTGTCTGAGCCAAAATCAGATGTGTCTCATACAGTGGGTTAGAAGCAGTTCTAACTGTGTGCATGAATACACGATCATGCTGTGTCTGAAACTTGATGTAGAACATGGCATGGTAAATGGTGCAATGGGACATATTGTTAACCTTGAATTCAATGTCCAAATGACACTCATTGATGCACTTGTGGTGAAGTTTAGCAACATGGTGCAGTCCTTACCTATTTCTAGGACAACTGTCAAGTTTCAGGTTGTGAAAGACATATATGTGACAAAGAAACAGTTTCCTGTGTGTGTTGTCCATCCGTAAGTCATAAGGGCTTAGTTTGGACTCAGCAATGGTTGACATAGGCACAGGCATCTTTTATGATGGAATGAGCTATGTTGCACTTTTATGTATAGGCACTTTTCCTGGGTTGCATATCATCAGTATGGTACCACACAAGGTGCACGCTGACAGACAACGTATTGCTGAGTAGAACAGACTATGTACTCTATACCAGCCACAGCTGCCTCTCAAACCACTGCCTAAGTATGCACCATGGACTCATGCTACAATGACAACTTCCAGCATAAGAAAGAGGTACCAAACAGAGCAAGTTTGAATGTTTACTTGGTTTACTTGGTATTTATGGGACAAAGAAGGCCGAAGTCCATCGGGATTGTCCCCCACATTACATGTGGCACATTAATCTATGGTCAAGTTAACTTCAAGCCATTTAACAAGCCTTGTTTTGAAAGTAGTAAAAGGAGGTGAGTCCACAAGTTCTTGAGTCAAGGAGTTCCAAAGTCTAGGTGCTCTTATTGTGAAAAAGTTTAATCTTTTATTCATGTTGGCTTTGGCTATGTTGATTTGCTTATTGTGCAGTCTGTGAACAATATGTCTATTACTAAAGTGTAATCCAAATTGCTGCATTAATTCCAAGGATTGATGGACTTTATAAAGGAGAAGACGATCCCCTCTAATTCTGCTTTTCTGCAATGAGTGTAAACCTGTAATCTGTAATCTTAAAGCATAATTTTTAGAGGCAAGATAAGGAACTATTTTAGTTGCTCTCCTTTGAATTCTCTCCAAACTTTGTATATCCCGTACTAAATATGGACTCCAAAGCGGAGATGACTAGGTCCCGAAGTATTAACCAATACTGTGACCAACACCACAGATGTTAAACAAATTGGTTTTCAAAAACCAAAAAATAACCATCCCACAACCTATAATAAATTCACCTTACAATATCATGACAAAAGTCACCATTTCTTCCTCTCCTGTGGTTCTAGGTCCCACCGTATTAACCAGTACTGTGATCAATACCACAGATGTTAAACAAATTTTAGTGATGGGGGATTCTGTTATCAAACATATTGATCGAGTCATATGCAACACTATTATTACTATTATTACTGCTATTGCCACTGGATGACTTAGCCTATTTTATTCTGTATGTGTATATATATATACATATATATATATATATATATATATAGTATATATATATATATATATATATAACCTATTACTACTTACTGTAGACTATCTATATTCACCTTGCACTTCTGTTACTCTGTACATTGCCCCTCTTGTTGTTATGTACTCTGTTTGAACCTGTATTTTCATTGTACTCTCCTGGGTCATACCTGAAAATAGGCATTTAACTTGTCTAGTGTACCTACCTGGTCAACAAAAGCTAAATAAATAAATAAACCCAGATAAATTTAACTGTACTTGTTCCAGTTTAAGGGGAGCTAAGGTAGCTGATATTACAAAAATTGTTAAAAAAAGAACTTAAACATTCAGGCAATGATCCCCTGATTCTAGTACATGTAGGTACTAATGATATAAATTGGACTAACCTAGACAATATAAAGAAACATTTTGTTGCCCTTAACAATGTCCTGGCAGAAAGAGATTGTACTGTCTGTTTTTCCAAGGTTATACCAGTACCCAGAGCCACCGCCACCATTACTGATAAAATCAAAGCCTTAAATGAGTGGCTACAGAAATGTTGTTACCAACAGGGAATTACTTGCATAATACACTTGGAAAATGTTATGACAAACCCTCACTGTTTTGCTGGGATGGACTATACCTTAGCAGGTGAGGTACTGTCCTGTTAGGAAAAAGCTTTCTGTCAACAGTCAATAAACATTTAAACTAGTACCCCTGAGGAAGAATGGGAATGTTCCCAGGTCTCTTAATATGAAATATACCACAGTTAAATCTTATAATTTCTTATCCCTAAATGCACAATCCTTAAACTTAACTAAAATTGCTGAATTAGAAATCAGATGCAAAATATATAATTATAGCATTGTAGCCATCACTGAAACTTGGTGGGATCCCAACTCTGCTTGGATTAAAGAAATTCCAGGATATAAACTCTACCACAAAGACCGTCAAGATCAAATTGGTGGAGGGGTTTGCTTATATGTGAGAAATGACATTCCATCTAATCAAATTCTACATGACACCATTACAGCAAGTAGTTGGGTTAATATTAATTTTCCAGGGCATCCTCAAATCTTCATAGGTACTTGCTACAGGCCCCCTTCAGTAGATCATGAATATACTGATACATTGATAAAATACATTTTAGTATTGGCTGACAAAGGGTATATCATTATTTTAGGCGACTTCAATATGCCCTCAATAAATTGGCATAATCTTCCTAGTAAAATCTGTATAGAAAATGACTTCATATCATCACTAATTGAACTAGGGCTGGAACAACTCATTAAAGAACCCACAAGAGGAAATAACATCCTGGATCTCGTGATTACTAATCTATTTGACAACATATCCAGCCTTTCCTTACATGACCCTTTAGGTTGCAGTGACCATTATGCCATCTCCTTCTCTCTGACTTCTATATCATCAGCTACCTCATAATTACTTTCTATTTAAAAATTATGATCTAGCTGATTTTGAATTAATTATTGAACAACTAAACAAAATAACATGGCGTGATATACTATTACCACTATTTTTTTTTTTTTAGTTTTTGTTGACTGGGTAAGTGCACTAGACAAATCCTGCCTATTTTCAGGCACGACCCGGGGGAGGGGGATACAGATGAATGCCAACAGACCTTGAACCAGATTAAGCTGTTGGTGGTATTTTTAGTGAATGAGGGAAATTTGGCCAGGACACCAGGGAAATTCTCCTGCTCTTTTCGATAAGTGCCACAGGATCTTTAACATCCACCTGAACTACCACCAATCCAGGCTGATGGGACCTCGGTTTAATGTCTCATCTGAAAGACAGCACCTCAGCAGGGCAGTACCCCTCTCATGCTGCACTGCAGTGTCAGTACTGGGCTATTAACCCAGGTGCCAGATGTGGAACTGAACCACAGCCCTCTGATCTCCCAGCCTCAGAGGCAAGTGTGCTACCTACTGAGCCACTGACACTGACACTATCACTTGAGGAAGCTTGGACCTTTGTTAAATCCACTATTTTAGGTCTTGAAACACCTTTGTCCCAAATAAAATAAATACAATTCTAAGGGCAAGATACCCTTATGGTTTAATAAAATATAAAAAATTATTAAAAAAGGAAAAGCTTTTAAGAATCTCAAGAATTGAAATATTAAAGATAAGGCTGAAGTCACACTCAAATATAAAGAAGTAGTCAGAGAACTAAAATACCTTATACTGCTGTCTAAAAGAAACATGGAATTTACACTTGCACATTGTAAACACAGTTATAAATCCCTATTTTCATATCTTAATGAAAAAATAGGTTCCACTAGACAAATTGGTCCTCTTATAGTTGACAATTCTATATTATGTACAGATATAGACATTGCAGATTCCTTTAACAATTATTTTGTTCAGTATTTACCCCAAAGGTAACATCAACTCTGGTCTCTTCCACTGTACCTAGTAATTATAACTATACTATTTCTGTAGTAGACACATTGGTAGTGCTTAAATCCATAAATAAAACTTCCAGTCCGGCCGGACAATATAAATCCTAGCTTTCTACATGCTGCATCTACAGCTTTAGTACTGCCTCTATCTCTTATATTAAACAAATCACTTCAAGAGGGTGTAGTTCCCAATGACTGGCACAAGGCCATTGTGGTACCTATTTCAAAAAGGGAATTTATCTAAACCCCAAAATTATAGACCTATTAGTCTAACATCTGTTCTTTCAAAGTGATGGAAAAAATCATGAAAGCACTTCTTGAAAAGGAAATGGATTTATTAAAACTAAATGATTTGACTCAACACGGCTTTAAAAAGGCCAGTCAGGTACTATGAATTTAATAGCCTTTTATGAAAATATAAGCCAGGGTTTTGATCTTAACATCCCCAAGATGCGATCCTCTTGGATTATAGCAAGGCTTTTGATAAAGTCTCTAATAATTATTACTAAATTACAATTACTAGGCTTTCTCCTATTTTAGTTAAATGAATAGACAACTGGCTGACTAACAGAAGTCAGCAAGTCAAAATACAAGGCACTTTATTGGGAGAAGGACAAGTGACAAGTGGGATCCCTCAGGGATCCGTACTAGGGCCTTCATTGTTCAATATTTTCATCTGGGATATGCAGATTAATTCTGCAAATTTTCTTTCAAAATTTGCAGATGATACAAAGTTGGGAGGGAGGGTTGATTCATCATTAAATAGACTTTCAGTTATAAATTATTTAAAACATATTGACATGTGGGACCAGACAAATGAGGTTGTTTGAAATGTTGAAAGCACAAAGAAGAGTTCTCAATGCCAACAACAGAGTGACTCTCCACCACATAAGAAGACACTTGGTATGGCTGTTGTCCCAGCTTTGAACAACAGCAGTGGAGTTAACTGTTATGCTAACTCTTCAATCCAAGCATTTCTGCATACATCTCACTTTGTGAGCACTAGCCAGTCTTCTTGTGCCACACCATTGTCTCGGTGATTAAAGAATGTTATTGATGATAGTGAAAAGCATGACCATACGATACAGACTCTGACACCCTTAAGCAATGTCTTGGGTGGATATCAAGGGCATCAATCATTCTCCATCAACATTCAGGAAGATGTGACTGAGTTTATGATGGCAATCATAAACAGCTTGGAGACTGATAACATTCCAGTGTGACAGTACATTACTGTTATGTATGTCACAAAGTACAAGTTGTTTGTCTTGTCGACATTCACAGAAGGCAGTCACACAAAATATGTTGTGGATTTCACTATATGTTCCACAGGTGCATTCCATTAAATTCAGACAGCTGCTGAAGAATGCAGAGTGTGAGTGGAGTTGTAGTTGGTGTGAGGAGAGTGTGTTCAGTCCATAGGACTTAGAACATCATCTCAGTATCTGCTTCTAGTCTTGCAATGGTTTGATGCACATGGACTATGAGCTGACACACCAATCACAGATTTTTAGCTGGAAGAGTACAATTCATGAGAGCATGTTTTGATACTCAGGCTATTATATTCCACCATGGAGTCTTTGACCATTAAGGCCATTGTGTTGCATGGCTAAGTTACAGCAATGGGTGGATGGAATGGAATGACTACATGAGCTCTTTTAAACAGAGATTGCCTCAAAACCTAAAAGACACGTATGTCCTGGTTCTTAAGAGTTACAACAAACTTCATGTGGTTGAAGAATAGAGCATAGTAATATTTACCATTTATGTTTCATACACTACTGCAGTCCACAGACTGCAGCATGCAACCTTTGGCATCCACATGCAGGTTTATTGATGTATGTTTATGAAAAATTACAGTGAGTGTGTATGTAGATGCAGGTATTCATGATGACTACAGTTAAAGTATGTGTAGCTGTGATCTTGGCATCAGTATATCCTAAGTGGGCCTTAATCAGTGTGGGATGCATGTCTGGCCACATTTAAGCTATTATTGCTTTCACTGTGGATCACTAGTATTACCTCTGTATTGATGCTGTTGCACCATGCCATTGTGCTGTGTTGATCAGTTTATTAATGCATTCCTGCAACATGTAACATAGAATATGGTTTGACATCTGTCAGGCCACTGCATGGCAATACTGTGCACCTCACATGCAAAGACAGATGTAGCTACAGTCTTCTGTTTGCCAATGGTCATACTGCCCTACATATGTTTGATAAATCTTACTTGTTTATGCAAGATTAGAGATAGTGCAAAACATGACACTTTGCTTGTGCATGGTTTTGAAAATGTACTGTTGTACAATGCTTTATGAGCACAGTGTGTAGCTATTGCTAATATTCTATATGCATAGCATGTGTGTCATTGCTACCCACATAACAGTCACTTTGACTAATATGCTTTCTGCTAGGTTTGTATTACTTTTTAAAACACTACACTGTAATTGATCCTGATGTGTACAGGGATACTTAATGTAAATATTATTTACATAGTAAGATGTTGTAAGACTTTTAAGTATTACATATATATATATATATATATATATTACATAGATTTTTCGTACAGTGGCAACAGAGCTTTAAAAGTGTAAAGATTGTTAACATATTATTGACTTGTACAATGTTCTGATTTTTAACAGTGTATATTTCTGCATTTATAAGGCATTCAGATTTCCATAGACAGTTAATGATTATTATAAATGTTGATGTTTCAGCAAGTTATCAATATGTACGATAATCACTAAGTAACAGTTTTATTACTGTGTGAATTTTCAGGATTTAAGTACTTAGACTATCTTATTAAGATTTGCTATGTAACAATGCACTTATAAGATAAATTATTTGAACTGTTTAATTTTACACTTCTGTTAATGCTGTCACAATTAAGTAACTGTTAGTTAATTCATCATTATGTCTGCTCAGGTTTTAGTCTTTATTGTTGAGAGACTACTGTTGTTAATCACATACTGTACTCAATATCAGTCCAAGGTATGTAACTGGTGCTTCTCTGATCACCTTTATTAAGGGATCGGGTAGGAATTTTTCCAGATGCACATAGTGTTAAGATATTCTAACATAGTACTGCACCACTGCAGCAATGTCATGACTTGCTGTTTTGGTGTCCATAGCTTTCCATAATTGTTTAACGCATCTGTTTTTTGCCCACCCCAGGAACATTGACTTGCTCAGTTTCACATGAATTTGATACGTATTTTTTTGATATTGTTCTGTGATTCAATTTTTACAGAAGTTCTATGACACTGAGTGAGTTGTGCAATGCCGCCTTGTTTCCAATACAATTGGCACTAAATTCTTAATTAAATAATTTTTAAAATATATTTATTGTGTCTGTGGTTCTTCTTGAGACTGTAAGTCAATGTCATATGACTGAACTTTAAAAGTACATCAAAATGAATGTACTGACACTGTAAGTACGTATCTATGGCTTTATGAACAATACTTCAAGGTAATAAAGTGCTTACTTATGTTTCTATGCCACTTAAGTGACACCTGTGTGAGGCATGTTACAATGTCATTGTACTATGGTGTAGGTTCTCACTGAGAAAATAATAGCTTGGTAGGTGTCTTAGTTTTATTACATTGTCAAAAAAAGAAGGGAAATTCTTTGCAAAAAATGTCATTAATGCAACAGTTAGTGTTGTTACTACAGCGACAGAAGCAAGGAAATTCTGCGTTAGACTACCAGGTAATAGAAATCATTATTTATTTCATTATGCTGGGGGGGCTGCTAGACTACCAGGGATATAAACTTTTTTTTTATAATAATAATACTATACAGCACAGGGGGGCCACTAGACTATCAGGGATGTGAAAAAATATAGGGGGTATGGGGCACTAGACTACTAGAGCACTACATATGATTATATATTTTATTGGGGGGCCCACTAGACTACCAGGGATGTTAATATTTTATTGTGATGGGGGGGAGGCCACTAGACTACCACGGATATATGCTCCGAAGTCAATTATAATGCATACATTCTTTGTTTTCAATGTGTTTTTTCAATGCAGTTTTTGGGGAAAGAAGAGTGTGCCCTTTCGTTACTGTGTCAGTTAGTGTTTGCAGTTGCAACATTATTTTAGGTATACAGATGGGGCACAACGAAGCCTCTTGAGCAAAACCCACCTTAATTTAACACTCTATGGCACCCCTGGGCTACACAAATTTATTTAGAAATCTAGCCATCTCATCCCTCACTCTTTATTCATGAGCGAGCAATTTCTTTGATTGCGAGCATGCAAATACTTTGACCACGAGATTCTTTGATCACGATCGTGCATCGCGAGTGAGGGACAAGATGACCAGATGAAAAAATCTATTTACTGAGTCTAGAGGTGTGCTATGAAGAGAAATGAGGGTGGGTTTTACTCAGGGGGCTTCGTTCTGATGAACAATTGAGGTGATTTACCGCAATTCTGTTCATTTTTTGAATTTGAACAGTTTAAATTCTTTGATCGTGACCCTGAAAATTCTTTGATTGTGAGCCTGGAAATTCTTTGATCGCGAGATTCTTTGATCGCAATCATGCATCATGAGTGAGGGATGAGATGGCGCAATTAAGAAAATCAATTTTCTCAGCCCAGGGGTGTCATAGGAAGTCAAATGAGGGTGGGTTTTACTCAGGGGGATTTATTCTGTCGAACCATGTTGGTGGTTTTCCGCAATTCCTTCAATTGTTTGATTTATAAGGTTTTTAAGTCTTTGTTCATGAGCCTGCAAATTCTTTGATCGTGAGCTTGCAAATTCTTTGATCATGAGATTCTTTGATCACCATCTTTGATCTTGAGGGAGGGACAAGATGGCAAGATTTTTATAATGGAATAGATAAGGAAATTTTAGTAATCGTTCATATTGAATATCTTGGGATTGGTTTGCTCTTTTGACTTGAAATTTGGAGGGAAGAAAGGCAATATCCCACAGATGTGGCTTTTGGTGGTTTTTATTTATTTATTTATTTATCAAGTCTAGGATTACAAATACTTTTGAGCCATGGCTCTTTTACAAAGGTTCCATGTCAGAGAAATACAAATTATGGGAACATTAAGACAGGCATTACAACAATGTGGACATTGCAGACAGAATACAGATTAATACAGTTCAAAGGGTAGCATTGTAACAAGGTGAGCGGCATTTGTCAGAGAAGATAGACAACAGATAAGAAGTGCCAGAGCCATAGGGAGAGGGAAGAGGGGGGGGAGAAGGAATGTAGGAACGGTGGCAAGAGGGTGAAAAGTGCAGCATTGGGTATACCAAGATGTGAGGGTAGAATCCAGTGGGGGGACAACTAGAGCAGAAAGGGAAGTGGAGAACAAGGTTAAGTTGGGCAGTCACAGGAGCTGTTGGTAGTGAGATAGTCCCAGAGCCTAGTTTTAAACATACCAATAGTTGGGGCAGAGGAGATGGTTGGGCTGAGGCCATTGAACCAGAGTGGTGCTCGATAAGCAAAAGAGCATTGTCCCTGTGAAGTGTGACAGTGGGGGACTTTCAGTAGCTGTAGCATGGATCTCCTAAGGTGCCATTTGTTAATTCGGTGTTGTAACAGAGTTGAGACCCCAGAAGGTGCAAGGCCATAGATTTTTCTCACCATGGAGCAGGTGAGAAACTTTATGTGGTTTGATAGTTGGAGCCAGCCGGTCTGAGGTACAGGTCACATGTGTGGTGAGACGGTGAGCACCAGTGATGAGCCGACATGCTTTTATTTAAGGTAGTTGAGAGTCATCTAAGGGTTGTGGTTGTGGCTGAGCCATAAATGATGAGACCATAGTCTATTACAGAGATCACAGAGCTCAGGACTGCAACCTTCAAAGCTTCTGTGCGGGAGGTGTGATCTGTGTTTGTAGAGGAGACCAAGCCGTGGTATTAACAGCTCTAGCTACATTATCTACATGAAGTCCATAGGAGAGATTAGGGTCAAGCTGTATCCCTAAGTATTTGAAGGACACCACCTGATCTAGAGTGTTCCCCTGGGTGGTGGAGATAGCCAAGTGGTGTAGCTTGTGTGGGTTATGAGAGCTGCAGAAGAGCATAGATTTGGTTTTCTTGTCATTGAGGACCAGTTTATGATTAAGAAACCATGTCTCTACAGAACTGAAACCAAGTTGAAGGTTGTGTTGAAGAGTTGCCGGATCTTTGTGAGTGGAGAATACAACAGCATCATCGGCATATAGTATGATCTGCTCAGAGCAGTGGTAAGGGAGGGAGTTTAAGAAAAGGCTAAAAAGGAGGGGTCCCAGTATGGATCCCTGTGGGACACCCGAGCGAACAGGCAGGGTGTTAGAAAGAGCGTCCGCAATTTTTACTCTCTGTGCCCGGTTTTCTAGGTAGCTTTTAAACCAGAGAGAAGAGTCAGGTGATAGCCCAGCATTCAGTAGTTGGTGTATTAATAATCCATGGTGTACTGTATCGAAGGCCTTGGAGAGGTTGACGAAAACAGCCCCTGTGAGAAGGCCGTTGTTAAGGGATTTGTGCAAAGCTCCAGTGAACTCAAGAAGGGCTGTGGTGGTGCTGTGACCTTTCCAGAAGCCATGTTGTTGTGGACAAGGTATATTGTATTTATCCAAGTGGTCGGTAAGTTGATCAGCCACGATGCACTCAAGTGCCTTAGAGAGTGGGGGCAGTATGGAGATAGGGCGATAATTTGAGTGAATCGTCTTGTCCCCACTTTTATGGATGGGTGTCACGGTGGCTGTTTTCCATAGGTCCGGAATTTTCCACAGCTGAGAGAGAGGTTTAGGATTTTTGTTAATGGATGAATTACCTCATCGAGGGTGAGCAAAAGAAGCTTAAGGTCCAGGGTGTCACTACTAGATCTAGATTTAGAGATAGCTGCAGTAATATAGTGGTGAGCTTCATTCAGCCTTACCTTCCTGAAGTAGAAGAGGGGATGGTTAGACTGAGGGGCTGAGGTATTTGGGGAGTAGGCCCTGTTTTTGAAAAAGTCATGGGGTAGAACAGCACTAAGGTCTGAAAAAGCCATGTTAAAGATGTTTGCGATCACCTTGGGGTCAAGGGTTGAGGATCCATCAACCATTAACATGGTTAGAGGTTTTGGCTGCTTCTCTGTGACATCCTTGATATTGTCCCAGAAAGACGACCATTTCCCAGTATTGGTGAGAGCATCTTTGTAATAGGTGGATTTCATTAGCAGTATGGCTTTTGTGCAGGCATTTCATGCTTGTTTGTAATTTTGATGTCCAGTTGTTTGCCAGTGGCCCTGGCAACTGCCCAGAGGTGATCCCTTAGTTTCAGCTGTGAGAGAAGAGCCGGTGGATCCATGGGTTAGAGAAAGATTTTGTTTTGCACCTTAGCAGGGGCAAAGAGGTCTCAGGCTTTGTTGAAAATTGAGATGAAGTGATCAAGAGCTGTTAACATCTGTTGCTTCATAGATGGGTAGCCAGTCTTGTAGAAGCAGGTGTTGTTTGAGATGGAAGTTTTCCACGAGGAAGGACTCTGCTAGCGATAATTTTGGGAGAGGGCTTAAGGAATTTGTTAGACTATGCACACATGACTGGGGAGTGGTCACTGAGTGAGTCTGGGAGAATGGTCGTACGAGAAATCCTTGTGGGGTGAGTGATGAGGACCCAATCCAAGAGGGTACTGGTGCCAGTCTTGTAGTTAATCCTAGTAGGGGAGTTTACCATTTGCGTGAGGTTAGCAGCTGAGATGGAGTCTTTATAGGCACTGGCACTCGATGCTAACCAGTTTATGTTGAAATCCCCTAGTAGAATAAGTTCAGTTTTGGGAGGATGTGAGTTGATAAAGTTTAGAACATCGTTGAATCCATGTTTAGGGTCCCTGGGTGGGATGTATACGGAGACAATAGTCAGAGCTTTATGGTTGGGACCTAGGATGATTTTTATTGGCAGAATCTGGGCTGAGGCAGAAAGTGATGGAGTTGCTACAGGGTGCCAAGACAGGGAGTCTTTGATATAGATTGTACAACCACCGCCTTTTTGGATATCCGGTCCAGCCTGTGAACATTGTAGCCCTGTATTGTTACTGCTGAGTCAGGAACTTTAGGTGTCAGCCAAGTTTCCACCACTGCAAGGATGTCAGGGTTGTGTTGGCATATGAAGGCTTGGAGTGCATCCAGCTTTGGTAGTAGGCTGCAGATATTAATGGTTGCAAGGATAAGGGGCATCTGGAGTTTGTGTGTGGCCTGAACTTCTTGGACCAGGATTGGGATGGACGCTGCCTGAGATGAGAAGGAGGAGGAGCAGGAGTTTTAAGGAGCAGAGTCACAGCTGTTTGAGAGATAGATTTGATTGTTGTTTCCTGGAGTAGAAGTTGCAAGGTTCCAGGCGGTGTCCCATATGGACTGCAAGGTGGTACAGTGTACAGAGGTGGCCACACTTGTTGAGAGTAGTGGTCATGTTAAGTAACCAGGACTATCCAAACAGTGCACCAAGCACAAGCCTCGAGTGGAAGTGGAGAGTTCCCTTGGAGTTGCAGTGGAAACCAGAGTAGAGGGAGGCGGGGTGGGGTGGGGTGGGGTGGCTAGAACCAGGGGAGAGAGAGGGGCCAGGGCAAGGAGGAGGAGGAGCGGTGAGAGAAAGGAAGAGAGACCACATGGCTTATGTACTAGATAAAGAGACAGAGATATAGCCCTCTAGTGGTGAGAGGATATAATCTGCTAATGGAAAAGTCAACATCAGAACAAAGAGAATACATATAAGTGGGCAGGTTCAGAGAGCAAAGCAGACGGTGTGGGTGAGGAGGAGGAGAGAGGAGAGAGGTTGCAGAGCAGACAGCAAAACAAGGATTTACACAGTCAGGGCTCTAAATTCACTTCTAATATCAACTCAGAACTTAAAATGACTAAAAAAGCTCTAAATTCACTTCTAATATTAACTCAGAACTTAAAATGACTGTAAGGATTAAACAAATCATTAAACCCTAGCACATAAATTCAACTAGAGACACAGAGGGAGATACAGTAGTTAGAGGTGTGTTCAGCAGCAGATAGTATGGGCCACTTGGAAATCAGCTTCCACTGGTACCAAATCCAAAAGTCAGGGCTAGTACCTTGCAGTACAGAGGATTTCTGAAAAACTGTTTAGGTTCCAGAAATAGAGGGGTCCTTTTCCTGGTCAAGGCATGCTGGATCCCTTGCAGTACAGAGATTTTCTGAAAAACTGTTTAGGTTCCAGAAATAGAGGGGTCCGTGGCCTGGTCAAGGCACGCTGGATCCTTGCAGTACAGAGGATTTCTGAAAAACTGTTTAGGTTCCAGAAATAGAGGGGTCCATGGCCTGGTCAAGGCACGCTGGATCCCTTGCAGTACAGAGGTTTGGTAAAGAAATAGTACAGGGTGGCAAAGTTATGGCACTATGAAGTTACCATTTTTTCCCATAGGATAACATTGTGGCATTTGCCTCATTACAGGAATTCTTTGCCGCACTGCTGCAAAATAACGGTTAGGTCGTTGGAGCTGAAATTTGGAGGGAAGAAAACCAACATCCCACAGATGTGCCTTTTCATGGCTTGGTGAAATAATATTACAGGACGGCAAAGTGATGGCACTCTGAAGTTGATGCTTTTTGCCATAGGATAACATTATGGCTTCCGTTGCGTCTTTCAGGGCCCATATCTCAGAAACAGTGCGAGATACAGACTTTTTGTCAAAACAATGCTTAGCCCTCCCAAATAGAGGCTAAGCATAAAACTAGCCAGGAAAGTAATAATTCATACAAAATTTGAAATTTTTTTCTGCGTCATACAGTTCCTGAGATATAAGCAATTTAGTATTCCGAGTCGTAATTTTCTGCTCCTAAGTCAATTATAATGCATACATTCTTTGTTTTCAATGTGTTTTTTCAATGCAGTTTTTGGGGAAAACAAGGGTGTGCCCTTTCGTTACTGTGTCAGTTAACATTTCCAGTTGAGCTTCTGTTACCGTTCGCATCACCGTTCCCGCCAACACCACGCGTGCATTACAGTTTGCATTTTCATTTGCACTTGTGTTTATGTTTTGTTTCATGTTATTGTTGCTGTTACTGTTACCATTTGCATTTGCAATTATGTACCATGTCTGTTACGCGTACGGTTTGCGTCTATTGTCGTATGCTTGTGTTTCTGTTTCTGTTGGCTTTATTGTTGCTGTTACTGTTACCATTTACGCTTACAATTGTGGTACCATGACCTTGAGTGTAACAGTTTGCATTTCCATTCACGCTTGCATTTCTGTTTCTGTTGGTTTTATTGTTGTTACCATAACCATTTGCATTTACAACTGTGGTTCCATGAGTGTGCGTTACGGTTTGCATTTTCTACGCGCTTGTGTTTCTGTTTACTTTGGCATTAATATTACAGTTACCATTACCATTTGCATTTACAATTGCGGTACTGTGAATGTGTGTTACCAGTTGCGTTCTGTATGCACTTCTGTTTGATGTCTCCGTTTACGTAACTGTTCGATTTTGTGTCACTTTCTGGTTGCATTTCTATTACTCTTTGTGTTACCATTTACATTTGCGTCACCATGTGCGTAAGCCTTTGTGCTTGCATTTCCATTGCACGTACTGTTACTATAGTCACACAAACTCACATGATGGGAGCACGGAGCCCTTCGGGCCCCGCGCTCCCACCAACTTGTGCAACTTTCTACTTTTCTATTCTTTCTTAAAAAGAATGGAAATTCTATGCAAAAAGCTTCATTAATGCATCAGTTAGGGTTCTTCTACAGTGACAAAAGTGTGGGAATTCGACATTAGGGCTCCCACCCCTTGCACCCCACCCCACCCAACCCCCACCAACAGGCATTGGGTGTGCATTGGGGTCATCGGTCCTAACTCTCACCCTATTCTCCTACATTGCACCACCTCAGCTTGTTTACACATGGGATGGGGCGAGTTAGGACCAATGACCCCAATGCACACCACAACGTATGAGGGAGTGGGGATGGGGTAAGGATGGAGCCCTAATGTCGAATTTCCTTACTTCTGTCACTGTAGAAGAAATCTAACTGATGCATTAATGAAGTTTTTTGCATAGCATATATATATATATATATATATATAGAGAGAGAGAGAGAGAGAGAGATTCATGGCAAGAAACTGCATTTAATGCATCAGTTAGGGTTAAAGCAACAAATGTGAGGAAATGAAATGTTAGGGTTGAGCCCCTAACCCCCACACACAACCCACACACCCATCCTCCACAGACTGACAGATGCCGGGGTGTGTCATGGGGTCATGAGGCCTAACTTTCACCCCATTCAGTATAGTGCAGTGGGTTAAGGCTCTGAGCTGCAGATCTGGAGACCTGGGTTTCAATCCCACAGCCACCTAGGTGCATACTGTGTGATCCTGAGCAAGTCACTTAACCTCTTTGTGCCCCCAGATTGCATCTGAAAACAAGCTTCATCCTAGTGTGCTACTCCTGGTTAAACAATGTTCCGGTCCTTTTCCCTTTCCCATTCTCCTTTACTGTTGCATGTCAACCTGCTTACAAGTGGAATGGGGTGATAGTTGGGCCACATGGCCCCATGGCACACCCTGATGTCTGTCAGTCTGTGGAGGATAGGTGTGTGGGGGGTTAAGGACTCAACCCTAACATTTCATTTCCTCAGTTTTGTTGCTTTTACCATAAGTGATGCATTAAATGCATTTGTTTGCCATGAACTATATGGGTGCGGTTGCACCCCTATAGTTAGAGTTGAGTAGGCACTTTAATGTTAAACCTCAAATTTCATGCGTTAATAACTTTGCAACTGTTCAATCAATTTGCACAAAATGTGTAATGTACAGTCTGGTATGGTAGATCTCTTGATTTACCAAGTTGCGTTTCAGTTGGACATTTGGTTTTTGTGCAGTGAAGCACCAAATAATGCACTTTTCACCACTTTTGACATGTTTTTTGCCTGTGGCACTTCACAGACACCACGTGGTCTTTTGGTCTGAAACATGGAATGTGGAAAGAGGTTGGGTAGAGGAACAATCCAGTTTTGGTTTGGTAAAAAAATACTAATCTGTTCTAAAGTTATTCAATTTTTAATTTTTGGGTTCTGAGCATTCTCAGTTCATTCAAAAATCCATATGTATATTTTGTGAAAGAAGATTGGTCTCATGGTTAAAGATTTTGCATGCTCGTGGTGGATAACCTTCCACCATAAGAAAATTTCTTCTTTTGTGAGCCACCATCTTGTTTTTAGTTTTCCCGTCAAACAAAATGTCGTAGCTTTCTCCACGGGTGACTTTTGGGGCAAATGAGACATAGGTTTTGCTCAGGGGGCCCACCTTTATTAAACCTTGTCTTTGGTTTGCTTTGTTTCTGTAAATTAACATGTCTTTAAAAATTAAAAAGCATCACATTTTAACTTGCCAAATACAGGAGTTGAGCTTGAAAACCTTTTGTGCTGATTTGGATGTAGGAGAATTGTCGCCTTCTTCTAATTGATAAGCTCACTAAACTCCCTATTAAACCTGTGAACATTTCATTGGCCAGTGTACACTATAAGCAATGAAGCCAGGAGAGTGGTCTCTTCATTAAAGATAGAGGAAGCAAGGAGACCTCAGCTCTGATATGGCAAGTTAAAATGTGATACTTTTTACCTGACCGATAAAGGTGGTCACTTTGCTGAAGTGGTCAGGCTTAATCATGGTTCAGTTGGATAATGAAAACCAAGAACCCCTCTGAAATGTATGAAAAGTAAGAAAATGTCAAGTTATTTAAAAAAAATGGCAGGCTTTGATGCAACAAATTGGGGGGATGTGCTCTGGCACTTTAACCATATGTTTCTGATCGGTCACACACCAGGAGCCACCAAACTAATTTTACTAAGTTTTATTAAGTAGTTTTGTAAATACAGGGATAGAGCTTGCAAATCTGTTGGGATGACCAGATAGCCTGATTTTCATGCCCAGATGTCCCTGGGGAAGACCAGATGTCCCTGGGAACAACCAGATGGCCAGATTGATGCAGCCAGATGTCCGTTCGCGGACTAAGATTTTGTTAGGGCACATCCTAGGATTTCTCTCGCAGCTGAAAAATTTGGAATCTCATGACCAAAAAATTGTTGAAGGTGTAAAAACTTTAGAATTGCATATCTCGTTAACGGTTTAGTCTTTTTACTTGAAATTTACAGGGTATTGTGGGGACACCCTAGAGATGTGAATTATGTTGCTTAAGTGTTGGGAGATTAATTTCTTGCAGAGATATTTCATGATGAAGTTAACATTTTCCCAATGGGATTACATTCAGCGCCATTATCTCAAAAATGAAGCGAGATCTATGCTGCTGGTACAGGATTTTAGACCATAAAGTAAACCTGCAGTGGAATTTTTTGTGGGTTGCACGGTTCATAAGATATTGTCAAAATACTGTCACAAAGGCTGAAAGAGTGCTGTGCAGCATTTTGGTGCCCATATCTTAGAAATGATGGAAGATATGGTGTGATTGATATTGCCATGTGAACTACTCACTGTCATGGTTACAATGGCACTTATTTTTTTTCTAACTGTTACAATTCCCAAGATATGGGCAAATTACTGTTATAAGTGTTTGGTGGCCTATATGGATGCTGTATGGCTTTGTAGGGCTCAACCCTAATGTTTCATTTTCTCACTTTAGTCACTGTAACCCTAACTGATGCATTAAATGCAGTTTTTTGCCATGAGCATGGCAAATGTCATGAAGACATATATATATATATATATATATATATATATATATATAGTCCTCTTGTTTGTTTCAAAGAACAGCAAGATGAAGGAGTGCTGTTAGAACTTTACTATTCTGCTGGACTAAAGAACCAGAACACTACTACTGGGGATTTCAATTTAGGTTAAAAACAAACAAAATACAAACGACCAAAAAAAAGGGTGTGTTTGCCTGAGCTGGGAGAAGGAATTGTTATCCGTGCAGTTAGCTAGGTGAAAAAGAAACTGTGAATGGGGAGGGAGTGGCTTAGAGAGAAGGAAGCCAGGTGTTTGCATTTAAAAAGTGGCCTAGATAGCTTGTGTCAGAGAACAGCAAGAGGAAGGAGCTGCTGTTAGAACTGTACTACTCTACTGGACCAAAGAACCAGAACACTACTACTGGGAACTTCAATTTAGGGTAAAAAAAACAAAAACAAACAATCAAAAAAAGAGTGTGTTTGTCTGAGTTGAGTGAAGGAATTGTTATCTGTGCAGTTAGCTAGGTGAAAAACAAACTGTGAATTATGGAATGACTTAGACAGAAGGAAGCCAGGTGTCTGCATTTAAAACTGACTTAAATAGCTTGTGGCAGAGAACAGCAAAAGGAAGGAGCTGCTGTTAAACTTTACTGGAACTATATTGCCTCCATCACTTCCCTCCCCTCCACCCATAGCTGGTTCAACTTTTATAGGCACAGGATTTGACTGACAACAGGAACTTCCTGTTTGGGAGCAGGAAAGGAGTGATCAGAGATGCACAAAGACTCACCATCCTAGAAGGAAAAAATAGCCATCCACTTCCCCTCCCAGCTGCTGGAGGTCTGACTCTGGACAAGTAAGAAGGAGATACTGCATCCTCCAGTGTTCTGGAGGATGTGGTGTTGTTTTACCCTAAATTGAAGTTCCCAGTAGTTGTGTTCTGGTTCTTTAGTCCAGTAGAGTAGTACAGTTCTAATAGCAGCTCCTTCCTCTTGCTGTTCTCTGACACAATATAGGAACTTACTGTCCCTGAACAGAAAGAGCAGGATCTTTAAGGGCACGGAGGCAGTAGGAAAGTAGGGAGAAAAAAATTATATAAAAAAATAAAATAAAGAGAGAGAGAGGAAAGAATAAGTATACAAAACAACAGTTAATGGGCCACAAATAAAACATGATGGGAGTGGTGCTGAACAGTGGCTGTGGGTAGAAGTCTTCTGGGAGATGTTCTGTAGGATGCGGTGTTGTCCCATCTGCAGGCACCTCTCTGGGCTGAGGGAGGAGGTTGCTCATCTCCAGGTTGAGTTGGCCAGGATTTGGGGGACCTCCTTTCCTACCCAGGGACCACCAGGGCTACCACCGCTACCTCAGAGGTTGCCAAGAAAGAGGGACAGTTGGATATCAGTGGGCTCAGGGAGGGTGAGGGTGGTGAAACAGAGGCACATCCCTCCAGTTGTACTGCTCCACAATTCATATGCCATTCTGGCAGAGTGTGTTTCCTCTTTGGAGGCACCCTCAGTGGAGAACTACAAGGATGTTGGGAACCTCCACAAAGGAGACCCCCAGGAGGGTGGCATGGGACCTCACAGGGGAAGGAAACAACTCCTGGTGGGGGACTCCATTGTTAAGAGGGTAGCACTGGGGGAGGGAGGGAAGAGGGCAGTAAGGTGCCTGCTTGGTGCCATGGTGGCTTGGAGGGACAGGGAGCAAATCCTCAGGATCATGGGAGCAGCTGCACTGGGGAGGGAGCTGGATGTCATTGTCCACCTAGGGACAAATAACCTGGCTGGGAAAGGGATCAGAGCAGTGCAGGAGGAGTTTGTGGAGTTGGGGAAGGGCCTTAGACAAGTAGCATGCATGGTAACCTCCTCGGAGGTGCTGACTGTCTATGGTATGGGTTAGGCTATGGTGCTCCACACCATGAGATTCAATCAGTGGTTGAAACACTGGTGCAGAGCTCAGGGTTTTGGCTTCATTGGGGACTGGGGGTCCACCTGGAAGGATGTAGGCCTTTACTGGCATGATGGTCTGCATCTGTCCAGGAGGGGAACCAGGATCCTAGGATCCTTCATTGGCAAGCATTTAAACTAGCCAAGGGAGGAGGCACTGAAAAGGAGAAGGGGAAATCTTAATCCTCCCAAAAAAATCAGGATAGTTAGTGAAGTAAACACCAAAATAGAGCAGTCGATAGGGAGAAGGGGGGTAAATGGAGAAAAAGACAAAGGCAGTAAGGACAGGGATGGGGCAAAAAGGGATAAGGCCATCAAAAATGGAGAATAAGTACCAATGCCCATAGTCTAGGTAACAAGCTCCCTGAACTGGTGGCCTTGATGGAAGAGGGATGCCAGGATATTATGGCAGTCCACAGAGAACCATGACTGGGATGTCAACATACCAAGGTACACAACCTATAGGAGGGACAAGGAGAGTAGAAAGGAGGAGGAGTAGCTCGCTAAGGAAGGGATCAAAGCAATGGGACTAAAGGGTAAACAAAGAGGAGAGAGGCAATAAGATATTTTCCAACACTAGCAGTCTGAGGCATGGTTAAGATCTTAGGTACGAAACAGGACATAAAATGCATCACCCACTGGGAGGATTTTTACGTCAAACCAAATCTCTATTGTTGGGATGGTTTGCATCTCGGTAGGAGAGGTAGCAAACTCTTAGGTGAGAGTATAGGTCATTCCATAACTAATTGTTTAAACTTCTATTAAAGGGGGAGCTATATTTATGTAATACAGCCCTAGAACTTAATATACAAAACCAACTACCCAATCCTAAAACTTCAGGTAACCTGAAATTGACAGCCCCTAACATCTCTAGCTTCCATCATAAAACACATTTAATTGTTATACTGACTAATGTAAGAAGTTTGCATAATAAAACATTAAATCACAAAATATATCAGTATGTGGAGTTACTGAAACTTGGAACAAGGACAGGGCTGGAATACTGATATAATAGGGTATAATAAGTTTCAAAAAAATAGAGATATTAATAAAAAGGGTGGTGGTATTGTACTTTAGATTGAAGAAAACTTGAAAGCATATACAATGAAAACTAAAATAAATACAAACAAGAGCTTATGGGTTAAAATCAATTTGCCTTATGACTCCCTAAAAATAGGTTTAATATACAGATCACCCAAGATCTAACTGAGGAAATTAGTGGGGTAGAAATAAATAGTTCCTACATATTAATGGGAGACTTTCATCTTCCCACTATTAGCTGGGATACCTATGAAGCTGATTCAGACATGGAAACTAATTTCATAGATGTTTTCATCCAATCTTATTTGAACAAATAGTTAGACAGCCTACTTGTGGAAAGAACATCTTGACATTGTCCACAAATGATGATGAGAAAATAGAGCTATAAAGGCACTTCCACCTTTGGGTGATAGTGACCATTGTATTGTGAAATTTAAATATAGGACTGAACTGTCACATACGAAGGGTATTACTAAGATGAAAGATTTTAATAAGGCAAACTATGAAATTAGGAAATCAAACTTAGTAACCTTAATTTAACACAAATTTGGGAAAAAATAAATAATAAAATTAACACCTGTATCTCTATTTGGGTTCCTGACAGAATTAGGTACTGTAAAAATAAACGTGTTCCTCCATGGTGGTCTACTAATATTAAGAAACAACTTGTTAGAAAAAGGGAATTGTATAGAAAATATACTAGAAATAAATCTTCTAGTTTATGGACTAAATACAAAATTGCTGTCAAGAAATTAAAAACATGATTACATTTTCCAAATCTAGAGTAGAACATAGTTAAAAAATTAAACACAATAAAAAACAGTTCTACAACTATATTGATTCTATGAAAGGTAAACAGTAAACTATAGCCCCTTTAGCATCAATAATACTTTTATTTTGATTAAACTGTAACTGCTACCGTACTAAATGAACAATTTTAAAAGTATTTGAAACAAAGGAAACCATTAGAACTCCATTTTTCGAAAATAAAATAATTGTCCTATTTTACAAGCAGCAAGGTTGATAAAATAATTCAATCTTGAAGCCAAATAGTTCAGCAGGTCCTGATGGCATCCCACCTAGATTTTTACAGGGAATTAGCCATACAATTTCTAATACCAACAGCAGCACTCTTTAATGCATCCATCCAAGAAGGCAAAGTTGTTCATGTTTGGAGATACATCAGATTCCAATTCACATGGGAGGAGACAAACATGATTCAGACAATTATCGCCCAATAAGCCTAATCTTTATCATAGGTAAAATTATGGAAAGATTGCTCAAAACTTACATTATTAACCAGATAAATAGGAATAATAAATCTGACATTTTTTAACATGGATTTGTGGCTGAGAGGTCTGTTCTAACAAATCTTTTACAATTTTTCGAACCAGTTAGTGCTGCCTTGGATAGGATTATATCAGTGGATGTGATATTTTTAGACTTTGCCAAGGCTTTCGATAAAGTTTCACATAAAATCTTGTTACAAGAACTAGCAAGTATTAGCATACACCATAATATCATGGTTGGAGAAAAGGACTCAACGAGTGTCAGTTAAAGGTCATCTATCTGACGTAGGTATGGTGACTACTGGAGTTCCTCAGGGCTCAGTCCTGGGTCCCATATTATTTAATATTTTAGTTTCCACAATGTCTACAACTGACAAAATATGGGTATCAAAGTATGCCAATGACTGTAAGATTGGCAGCTTGAGAAGCTCAATATCAGATAAGTGCCTCATGCAAAATCATCTAAATAATTTATCAGCTTGGGCTAATACATACGGAATGTTTTTCAATGTGGACAAATGCAAAGTCTTGCATTTGGGTAAGAATAATATGTCCTTTGATTGTTACTTAAACAACATATTATTAAAGACTATTACTGAAGTGGAAGATTTGGGAGTTATAATCTCTAATAATTTAACCTTTGATAGAAATAATACAATAAATGTTAACAAATGCAATAAAATTGTAGGCTTAGTTTTGGGTAACATTAAAAGCAGAAACCATGAAGTAAATTATGCCACTCTATACCAGTTTAGTACATCCACACCTGAATATTGTTCCCAACTGTGTGCTCCAACTTATTAGGTGTTTGAAACTAGCTGAGGGTGCACAGCATAGATTCACCAAGAAAGTTACAGCTTACATAAAAAAGTTATGATGAAAGACTAAGAACATTAAATTTTTTCTCTGTCAAATATTGACAAATAAGGGAGATTTGTGTTTGGTATATAAAACATTAAAGATGACTATTTAAAAACAACAATAGGATTCACAACAGCTTCCAATCAACTAGGAGTCATAGCTATAAACTTATTGGTGAGAAATGTGTACCCACTAAACGGAGTCACTTTTATACACAAAGAGTGGTTGGAATGTGAAATGCCTTTCCAGAAATAGTTGTTAATAGTAGCAATTTAGCAACATTTAAGCAGAGATTGGATGACTTTACGGGGAAAAAAAATGAATTCCACCCATGGGGTGTATGGGTGGCGAGTGCAATAAAGGGTATTTTGAGCCTACTGTACTCATAAACTTCTATGAACCTATGAATATGTGTCACCCTGGAGACTGGAAATGGCATCACAATCTGCACATGGGTTGTATACAGACCCCCATCTCAGGGGGAGGAAATGGACAAGGAAATGATAGAAGGCATCCTTAGGATGGCAGAGAAAGGGGAGATATTGTTGATGGGGGATCTGAATATACCAGATGTTAACTGGAGCACCTTTGCTGCAGCCACATCCAAGAGTAGGACCATCCTTGCTGCCCTACAGGGGGAATGCCTCAGACGGCTAGTGTTGGAACCCTCTCAGGAGGGAGTAATCTTAGATCTGGTACTCTCAAATGGGGACAGAGATCTCAGATCTAGAAATGGGTAGCTATCTGGGAACAGATGACCACCAAACAGTGTGGTTCATGATAAACTCAGCTATAGAGTCAAGCTATACAAAAGTGAAAGTACTGGACTTCAGGAGGGCTGATTTTGTCAAAATGGGAGAGTGCATTAGAAAGCACTAGCAAACAGGAAAGAAGGAGGGTGGAGCAACAACGAGAAAAATCAAAACTGCCATCACAGAGGCAACAAGCCTTTGTGTGAAGCAAATAAACAAATCAAAATGAAAGTAGAAACACACTATGGTTCTCAAAAGAGGTGACGAGGAAGGTTAGGGGAGAAAAGTATTCAGGAAGTATAAGGAAACACAGAAGGAGCAGGACAGAGAACTGTACCAGTTAAAGCAGAAGGAAGCGGAAGACGACTAGAATAGCAAAAGCCCAAACCAAGGGAAAGATAGCCAACTCGGTTATAAAGGAGGATAAAACCTTTTGTAGGTTGTGATTGCAAATTCTCTCATTGTAAGTATTACCTGAGCAACCACTCCCGTCGTCACGGGGCAAAAACCACACCACTGGGTTTTGTCTTAACGTCGCTTTATTTGATCAAACCTTACACATGCATGCGGGAGATTCTGCAAAGGAGAAAGCTCCCTGATTAAAGTTACAGCAGCTTTTATAAGCTAGATTTTGCACTCTTATCTTGAAAAAATACCAACATTTCAGTATAAGCCAATCATAAGACAGCATAACAAGTTTTCAGCAATGTAACAGGAAAACAAGTTGATACCAATGTATGAGGTACTTTTCCACTGCTTATTCCATTTTTCCCAATACCTCTTGATACATATGCCTGGGTCAATCTGACCTGAGAGAAACAATGAGTTTCACTCACACCATAGCAACGCACAGCTTGCCTTCAATGCCTCAACGTGCTGTTATCTTATATTTTGCCCAAGCATGATTTTATCTTATATTTTGTCCGAGCCTGTTATTCAGGCTGGTACAACCAGTTCTGCTCAGTTTTATCTTGCTTTCTGTTTTTACAAATGTACCTCAAGTAACCTCAGTATCATTCTATAACCCTGTAAAAAACATGAACTCAGAAATTTCTACTACATTCATTATGACTTTATTACAGCATGGATTTCAAAGCAAGCATAGCTTCAAGGCATATAATAGCAAATATAGCTTTAGGATATATAAACATTCCCTCACACTCTCCCCCCTTTTGATACTTTGTATCAACTTGTTAGCTTTTATACTTTAGTCACATCTGGTACATCACAGAACGGGAACACCCCGGCTAATTCACTAGGGTCTTGGTCCTTGGGGTGTAGTAAGGGGTGCAGCTGGGTGATGGCATGTGGCGACAAGGTGCTACACAGTTGTCGCAAGAGAAATTTGAGCAACACAGTCAGGGACCATAATGCCAGTATCACCACCACGATTACTGCCACCCAGTGGAGGAGGGTAGTGCCCCAGTCACCAAATATGCTTGAGAACCATGACCAGGGGTCCCAGCCCTGCCTGTGGTTCCGGCGGAACAGTTGGTGGAAGGGGCCGATATGGTGGGGGGGTATCGTGATGGTGAAACACCCTCCTACGGCGTTCAGTTTCTTCCTCCTCTTGCTTTACCATTAATCCCTTTAATTGATTTTCATGTCACCTTTCTGCCTCTCTTTCCCATATTCTAAACCTTGACCAGTCTACCTTGCACCCTTTTTGTTTGCTCTTTTCTTTTTCTTCCAATGCTATCCTTGCTTACTTTAGTAAATCTATACTAAAAGTACCTATAAGGGGAAATATTCCCCTGGTCAACTTATGCCATTGTCCTATCTCAGAGACCGAATCATGGCCAAACTTATCAACCATACATTTTGCTGGTCCAGATAATACTAACTCTGGACCTAGGTTATTTTTTTGTTCCCTTGTTTCCCATTTTATCTAGGCCTGTTCTTTATAGTGCACACTCGCTCCAAGGTATACTATGTACTTACAGTGATGATGAGTGTCGCCGGCCCCTAGGCGTCACGTCCTGATGGGGTTCCACAAAAATGTCCTTCTTTTTGTCCAAGGGAAACAACCCGATCACGAGGTGACACGGACCGAAGAACTCATCCTGCCGACTACGCCAAAACTGTGATTGCAAATTCTCTCACTGTAAGTATTACCTGATCAACCACTCCCGTTGTCATGGGGCAAAAACCACACCACTGGGTTTTGTCTTAACGTCGCTTTATTTGATCAAACCTTACACGTGCATGCGGGAAATTCTGCAAAGGAGAAAGCTCCCTGATTAAAGTTTACAGCAGCTTTTTATAAGCTAGATTTTGCACTTCTTATCTTGAAAAAATACCAACATTTCAGTATAAGCCAATTATAAGACAGCATAACAAGTTTTCAGCAATGTAACAGAAAAACAAGTTGATACCAATGTATGAGGTACTTTTCCACTGCTTATTCCATTTCTTTCCCAATACCTCTTGATACATATGCCTGGGTCAATCTGACCTGAGAGAAACAATGAGTTTCACTCACACCATAGCACCGCACAGCTTGCCTTCAATGCCTCAACGTGCTGTTATCTTATATTTTGCCCAAGCATGTTTTTATCTTATATTTTGTCCGAGCCTGTTATTCAGGCTGGTACAACCAGTTCTGCTCAGTTTTATCTTGCTTTCTGTTTTTAAAAATGTACCTCAAGTAACCTCAGTATCATTCTATAACCCTGTAAAAAACATGAACTCCGAAATTTCTACTACATTCATTATGACTTTGTTACAGCATGGCTTTCAAAGCAAGCACAGCTTCAAGGCATATAATAGCAAATATAGCTTTAGGATATATAAAAATTCCCTCACAAGGTGCATTAGGGAGCGAATGGAGGGTTAGTGGGGCTGAATAAAGAGGAGGGTGGGTGAGCAGAGAGGGACAGTGAAAAAACAGGGATACTGAATTAATACTTCTGCTCAGTATACACAAAGGAAGAGGAGGGGGAGGTACCTAATCCAGTCAATAGAAGCACTCTAGATGGGGGGTCTATATCAGTCCTTTCACAGAAGAAAGGGTTCTGAAAGAACTCCTAAAACTGAAGGTGGACAAAACAATGGGGCCTGATGGGATTCACCCCAGAATTCTAAAAGAACTAAGGGGAGAACTAGTAACACAACTGACTACCCTTTTTAACAAATCATGGGAGGATGGTGTGGTACCTGAGGACTGGATAAGAGTGGATGTGATTCCCCTTCACCAAAGTGGGAGCAAGACAGAGGCAGGAAACTACAGACCTGTCAGTTTGACCTCAGTGGTAGGGAAAATGATGGAATCACTTCTGAAGAAAAAACTTGTTGAGTACCTAGAGGCCAGTGGGGCACAGGACCCAAGGCAGTATGGTTTCACAGCAGGAAGGTCATGTCAGAAAAATCTAATTGATTTATTTGACTGGGTGACCAAAGTAATAGACCAGAGAGGGGCTGTGGACATGGCCTACCTAGACTTTAGCAAGGCATTTGACACAATCCCATACAAAAGGTTAATTAACAAATTAGCCAGCCTGAGAGTGGGTCCCAGGGTGGTAGCCTGGGTAAAACATTGGCTAGACAACAGGACATAGAGGGTAATAGTCAATGGAATCCACAGTGAAGAAAGGAGGGTTACTAGTGGGGTACCACAGGGTTTAGTACTGTGTTCGGACCTTTTTTAATATCTTCATAAGTGACATTGCAGAGGGACTGGAAGGAAATGTATGTCTCTTTGCAGATGACACAAAGATCTGCAACAGGGTCAATACACAAGGTGGAGTGGAAAGGATGAGAAGGGACTTGGCAAGGTTGGAGGAATGGTCAAATGTATGGCAGCTTAGATTAAACACAAAGAAATGCAAAGTAATGCACCTGGTAAACAAAAACCCAGGGGAAGAGTACACAGTGGGGGTGAGATACTGACAACAAAACTGGATTATAGTGGATGACCTAAAGGTTGGCAACCAATGTGAGAAGGCAGTAAGGAGGGTTGGGGATACTGGGATGCATAGGAAGAGGCATCACCAGTAGAAATTAAGACATTATTTTCCTCTGTACAGACAGTTGGTGAGACCCCATCTGGAGTACTGCATGCAGTTGTGGAAACCCCATCTCTGCAAAGAGATAGAGTGGAGGCTGTCCAGAGGAGGGCAACCAAAATGGTGCAGGTTCTGCATCAGAAGGCATACAAAGAGAGTCTGAAGGAGCTTAATATGTATACCCACGAAGAAGAGGGGGGCATGACTGAAACTTTCAAGTACCTCAAAGGAATCAACAAAGTTCAAGAGGGTAGCATTTTTCAGAAAAAGAGATGTGCAAGAACAAGGGGGCCCAATTTGAAGATAGAGAGGGATGGCTCAGAGGTAATATGAGGAAGCATGTTTTCATGGAGAGGATTGTGGATGCATGGAACAGCCTTCCTGAGGAGAGCGAGGAGTCAAAATCAGTGGGGGAATTCAAGAATGCATGGAACAGACATAAGGCAATTCTAGTGGGTGGTAGGAGGAAGTAGGCTGTTGGTTAACTAGGATCTGCAGCTTATCCATTGGGTAGGGAAATGGGCAGACTAGGTGGGCCAAGTGGTCTTTATCTGCCATTAATTTCTATGTTTATATATATATATATATATATATATATATATATATATATATATATATTAATTATAGTGGTGCAGTCGCGCCACTATAGTAAGGGTTCACATGTCACTTCTATGTTAAAGTCAAAATGTTATAAATAACGATCACCAATTCCATGCTAGTCTAGTGCCCCCCAGCCATGCCAGTCCACCCAGCACCCCCCCATCTGTCCCCAGCCGGACTGGCACAGCCCACCTCTCACCTCCATGGCCAGCCGCCGACTGCATGCAGTAGGAGTGCTACTGCAAAGATGAGAGGTGGACTGTGCCAGTCACCGGCTGGGGATGGTGGGGGTGCTGGGTGGACTGGTACCTGCTAGGTGGAGCCACTACAGAACCAGGGAATTGGTGGATCATTATTTATTTTATGATGATCAGGGGGGCTTAGACTACCAGGGATATGGAGAACAGTATTTCTTTCATACAGATCGGGGCCACTAGACTACCAGGGATATGGAGAACAGTATTTATTTTATACAGATCGGGTGGCCATGACTACCTGGGATATGGAGCACATTATTTATTTTATACAGATTGGGGGGACTGCTAGACTTTCAGGGATATGGAGAACATTATTTATTTTATACAGATTGGGGGGCCGCTAGACTTCCAGGGATATGGAGAACATTATTTATTTTATATAGATCTGGGGGGACACTAGACTACCAGGGATATGGAGAACAGTATTTATGTTATACAGATCGGGGTGGCCGCTAGACTACCTGGGATATGGAGCACATTATTTATTTTATACAGATCAGGGGGGCCGCTAGACTTCCAGGGATATGGAGAACATTATTTATTTTATACAGATTGGGGGGCTGCTAGACTTCCAGGAATATGGAGAACATTATTTATTTTATACATATCGCAGGGGCTGCTAGACTACCAGGGATATGGAGAACATTATTTATTTTATACAGATTGGGGGCTGCTAGACTTCCAGGAATATGGAGAACATTATTTATTTTATACATATCACGAGGGGCTGCTAGACTACCAGGGATATGGAGAACATTATTTATTTTATACAGATTGGGGGGGTGCTAGACTACTAGGGATATGGGGAACATTATTTTTTTTAGCACAGGTGTGCCCTAGAAAGTCAAATGAGGATGGATTTTGTCAGGGGGCTTTGTTCTGTCAAACAATGGCGGTGGTTTACCGTGATTCCTTGTATTTTTTAAATTACAGCTTTTTTATTCTTTGATCGTGAGACTGTAAATTTTTTGATCACGAGCCTGCAAAGTCATGCATCACGAGTGAGGGACGAGATGGCAAGATTAAAAAAATCAATTTTCTCAGCCCAGAGGTGCCCTAGAAAGTCAAATGAGGGTGGGTTTTGCTCAGGGGGGGCTACATTCTGTTGAACCATGGTGATGGTTTACCGCAATTCCTTCAATTTTTTGATCTATAGCATTTTTAATTATTTGTTCATGAGCCTGCAAATTCTTTGATCGTGAGATTCTTTGATCACAAAATAGAGACAAGATGGGCAGATTTTTTATAATGCAATAGATAGGGAAATTTTACTAATCTTTGACATTGAATATCTTGGAAATGGTTTGGACTTTTTACTTGAAATTTGAGAGTGTTTATGGCATGCTGTAGATATAAATTGCAATGTTTATGTGTGTAAAACATTTTGTGGTGTAGATATGGCGTGGCAAAGTTCAGTTCTATGGAGAGCATTTTCTTGTGGTGGTGGCTTGAAATTTATAGGATACCTAGCCTTATTGTCATGGATGCAGTTTTCAGTCGTTGTGTGTATTACACGCCAGCAGGTGCGGAACTGTGCCACTCTGACTAATGATAATTTCAAACTTTGACATGTTATATCTCGGCACGGTTTGGTCTTTTAACTTGAAATTTTGAAGGTGTTTAGCATGTCCTGTGAATGTTAATTACAGTGATTACATGTCAGAAAATATTTTTGGGTGGAGATGTGGCGTGGTGCAGTTTACATTCTCATGGACAGCGTTTTGCTTGTGGTGGTGGCTTGAAATTGATATGATACCTAGCCTTAGTGTCATGGATGAAGTTTTCAGTCATTGTGTGTGTTAAACGTCAACAGGTGTGGAACTGTGCTACTCTGACAAATGGAAATTTCAAACTTTGACATGTTATGTCTCAGACATAGTTTGGTGTTTTCACTTGAAATTTGGAGGGTGTTGATGGCATGTCTTGTAGATGTGAACTGCAGTGTTTATGTGTCAGACAGTATATTTTTTGTGGAGATATTGCATGCTGCAGTTTACATTTTGTGGACAGCGTTTTCTATTGTTGTACTACATTAACATTTGTGTGGTGGCTGGCCTTGCTGTTGTCAATGTACTTGTTAGTCATTAGGTGTGTAATGTGGGCTGACTTAGAAGTTGGTGGAAGTGTGGGGCCCTCCACCAACTTCGCGCAACTTTCTACTTTTCCATTCTTTCTTAAAAATAAGGAAAATCTATGCAAAAAACTTCATTAATGCATCAGTTAGGGTTCTTCTGTTGACAAAAGTGAGAAATTTGACATTGGGTTCCCACCCTTGCCACCCCACCTGTAGGTATTGAGGTGTGCATTGGGGTATTGGTCCTAACTCTCACCCCATTCTCCTACACTGCACCACCTCAGCTAGTTTACACATAGAATGGGGTGAGAGTTAGGACTGACAACTCCAATGCACTCCCGATGCCTGTTGGTGGGGGCGGGGTGGGTGCAAGGGGTGGAACCCTAATGTCGAATTTCTCACTTTTGTTGTTGTAGAAGAATCTTAACTGATGCATTAATGTTGTTTGTATAGAATATATATATATATATATATATATATATATATATTCATTGCAAAACACTTCGCTAATGCATCACTCGGTTTACTAGGTAAGTGAGGACAAAAGGAAGCCTTGAAGTCTATCTTGATTGTCCCCCATGTGTGGGAAATTACACTTTGTTGTAGTTTTTGGAGAGCCAATGATCTACACCCTTTTAAGGGATTCAAATGTATTACAGTCTACTAGCTCTTGTGGTAGCTGGTTTCAGAGCCTTGGTGTTCTTACCAAGAAGAAATTAAGCCTCCTGTTTGTTTTTGCTTTATACACCATTAGTTGTTGATTGTGAAGTCTAGGTACTATTTTTCTTTGTGTTTTAACAATACCACATTTGTCCATCACAGAGGGTGATTTAAGAATTTTATATAAGAACAGAAGATCACCTCTGAAGGCCTAAACTCCAGTGAATGTAGGCCTGTTTTTTTAAGCCTCTCTGGATATGGTAGTGATACTAAATGGAGCACCATTTTTGTTGCCCTTCTCTGAACTCTTTCAATCACTTGAATGTCCCTGACCATGTATGGACTCCACACTGGTGACCCATAATCTGTATATGGTCTGATGCAGTTATGCTTTAAACAATGAGATAATACATTCCTCTGTCTTAGATATAAATGTATGGTTAATGCGCCTAAGTGGTGAATTAGCAGTTTTAGCTACATGATTACAGTGATTGGAGGAGGATAATTTGTCATGTATCAGGATGCCCAAGTCTCTTTCACATATTGAAGATTTAATGATAATATTATATAGTGTATAAATTTGTTTGGGATTATTGTAACCTAAGTGGAGAACAGAACATTTGTCGATATTGAATGTCATTTTTTTTTCTGTGCCCAATGCTCTAATACTGAGAGGTCATTTACTAATAAGTCCATATTATAGTCAGAATCCACCCTACCACCTAACTTTGTATCATCAGAAAATTTCAAAAGTATGTTCCTGGAGCTAATCTGCATGTCTGAGATGAAAACATTGAACAGCACCGGGCCCAGAACCACTGGTCACAGCCATATTACTGGAATAGGCACTATTGATCCTAACATGCTGTGTCCTGTTGGTTAACCAGCAATTGATCCATTTTATTACGTTACAAGGAAAACCTAGGTCTGATAGCTTAGCTAGGAGAACATTGTGAGTAACCTTATCAAATGCTTTGCTATAATCCAGGAGACTGATATCCATGGGAATTGTATTATCTAGTTCTTGGTTGACAGTACTGTAAAAGGCTATTAAATTGGTAGTGCAAGTTATATATGTGCAAACATACTTAATGCATCAGTTAGGGTTAAAGCACAAAAGTGGGGAAATGAGATGTTAGGATTGAGCCCCTAACCCCCCCAACCACCCCATCCCTATCCTCTACAGACCAACAGGCACTGGGGTGTGCTATGGGGTCATCAGGTCTAACTCTCATGCCATTCTCCTTTAGGAGAATGATGTGAGAGTTAGGCCTGATGACCCCATGGCATTTCAACCTGTTTATACATGGAATGTGGTAAGAGTTGGGCCTGACGACCCCATGGCACAACCCGCATCTGTCGCTCTGTGGAATATGGGTTGGGTTAGTAGGCTCAACCTCAATATTCATTTCCCCACTTTTGTCACTTTAACCCTAACTGTTGTGTGTATGTTTTTGTGCAATGAATATAAATATATATATATATATATATATATTCATTGCACAAAACTCCGTTAATGCATCAGTTAGGGGTTTTTCCATGACGACAAAAGTGTGGAAATTCAGTGTTAGGGTTCAAAACCTGAACTCCGCATTCCCTAGCCATCCAACCCCCCCCCACACACACACATATGCAAGTAGGGGAAGGTCCAAGGCAAAACAACCAGAGACAACCAGCAGCAGGTAACCGAAATAATATACAATAATATACAACTCTCTAACCGTACAAGACACGTCCATCATCATGGTCCACCAACTGTATGAGTTCTGCTGCCATCAGAGTACCTTGGGGGTACACATGCATGCTGGGCAACCATGGGTGATGGACCACAGTAAGCATTTCTGTGTTACAAATACAGTTAACCATCATTTGTTGCTAATGAGTATATCTAGGTAATGCAGCAGTATAACATGTGATGGTGCTAGTTTCATATCTGAACTGTATGTTAAAATAACTATGTATGTGTTACCTATGTCTTTACAGCTACCACATGTTTCAAGACCTAACTGTGTATTTTGTCCCCCACACCACCATCACCACACACACACACACACACACACACACACACACACACACACACACACACACATATAAGTGTGGTACGGCAAGCGGCAATCAATGAGAAACAGACACCATAGGGTAACACCAATAACATACAGCTTTGTAAATATACCACAACAGGCATCCATCATTATGTTTCACCAACTGTATCACTTGTTGCCATCATAGTGTGTTGGATACATACACTCCATCCTGTAGAAGCATGTGAGATGGTCACTGCATGAACTGTGTATGTTGTCGTGAGCAGTGGTCAACATAAAAAGACAAGTACTTCAAGACATTAGCAAGCAAGATGACAATGGTTTTGACCGGATAACATGACACAGCATGTACAGCACTCTGTGGTGTGTTAATTTATCCTGGTATTACACCAACATAAGCAAATAGTCTTGGGCACCATGTTCACAATTATATAGCTATCACTGGATAATATCAGAGGGCATTTTCAGCATTGATTAGTGTGTGGTAATGCCTCCTGATGAAATCAAATAGTCTTTCACTTAAGTATCCTAAATAGAAGCCTGCAGTGACATCATAAACAGTTGAGTACTGCATATGTGTATGCTGTTGTGGACAGTGCTTGACATGAACAGACAAACACTTACAGATATTCACAAGCAAGATGAGTATGTGGTTATGACCAGATAACAGGAAACAGGATGTACACCATCATTTAGTGTGTTGTTATGCCTTTTGATGTTACCCCAACATAACCAAATAGTCTTGGTCCTATGCTCCTAGTTATGTAGTTATGACCAGATAACAGGAAATAGTGTTAGCTTCACCTTTGACATCAGTGCCTCTGCTGCTGCCAGCAGCTGGGCAGGCCCTTCTGTCCACCAGCTGCCTTCCTCATGGTACTGCCCACTGATCACCAAACTGAAACCTCACCCTTGACACGGGTGCCTCTGCTGCAAGCAGCCGGGAGGCCCTTCTGTCTGCCAGCTGCCTTCCTCGCTGTACTGCCCAATCGAATACAAAGAATGAAGCTTCACCTTTGACATGGATGCCTCTGCTGCTGCAAGCAGCCGGGCAGGCCCTTCTGTCCACCGCTACCTTCCTCACTGTACTGCTTGCCGATCACCAGACCGAAGCTTCCCTTGACATGGGTGTCTCTGTTGTTGCACAGCAGCCGGGCGGACTCTTCTGTCCGCTGGCTGTCTTCTCCACTGTACTGCCTGCCGATCACCAGACCCAAGGTACGCTGCTGAAACTTGACTGACCAGAACCATCAGCTCTGCCTGCTGATAGGCTGCTGCAGTTCTTTAATTCCTTACTACTCCTGTTCCTTTGGACTTTAAGCTAATGTTACATACTGATTGTGGTACTGGTTAAGTCTCTCCAAATAGTCTTGTGAATCCTAATTTAAACGTGAACCTAAGTCTGTTTACAGCAATTTTGCACTCCAAGGGTAGTTTGAAGTGCAAATTCTTTTAGACTGCAGGTTTTTAGATTTTAAAGTATTGCAGCTCTCTTTCTTTTAAGGTCCAGTGGTGATCTACCCTGGATCAGAAATTAATTTTAAAGTGATGCAGTTTTTTCTGTTTAGACCAGATTTCATTTGGGTCACAGTTGTAAGCTTTGCCCTGCAACTAACAACAGCTTAATCTGGTTCAAGGTCAGTTGGCATTCATCTGTATCCCCCTCCCCCGGGTCGTGCCTGAAAATAGGCAGGATTTGTCTAGTGCACTTACCCGGTCAACAAAAGCTAAATAAATAAAAATAAATAAATAAAATAATCCAATTTCTGCTTCACTTTCTCCTTCTGTCTCCTTCCTGCTTGAATTTTGCACCCACCTCCAGCCTTTATTAAGTATCTCTCTCCCTCGGCACCACCCCAGGCAATCTTCATCCTGCCCTCTCATTAATATTGCAATTCCACTTAAAGATACAGAGTGCAGCTATTAGGCCTAACACTTGCCTTGTCCTCCCTTTAAAGACATCATCCTATTTTTGCCAACTGCTTGTCTCTCAGCTTTGTTTAGCACCTGCTCTGCTATCTACTTTACAGTGCCATACCTGAGCTCCCTCCCTTGCTACCCTCAACATAGCCCCAATAATCTACAAGTTGCCTTGGGTGCCCCTGCCCTAGCTAAAATGCCCTATTTTAGCCTACATTTTATACCTTAACTAGATCCACTGTTCCTGATCAGGGTCCCAGTGAGCAGCCATGGCTAATCCTGCCAGCCGCCTGCACCTCCATCCTCCGGCCAACCAGGACACCTTCAAAGCCGGTTAAGAGTCCTGGCTGCTCCTGGGAAGTACTGATAGGCTGCCGCCTGCTGCCACCCTCCTCTAATTGGACTGCTGCTCTCCACCTGGCCACTGATTGGCCCTGCCTTTTTGCTATTGGATTTTCAGCCTCTGGGCTTCAGCGCCCACTGCTTTGCATTGACTTTTGCTGAAAATTTGTGCCCTCCCCTGCACCCCCACCTCCTACCTTTTTTAAATAGGCTTTGGCTCCACTCACTTGACCATGATGATGGATGCATCTTGTAGTACTTTTAGAGCTGTATGTTATTTCTGTTACCTGCTGCTGGTTGTCTCTGGTTGTGTTGCCTTGGTCCTTCCACTACTTGCATATGTGTGTTGGGGGGTAGGGGGGAATGCAGAGTTAGGGTTTTGAACCCTAACACCACATTTTTGTAGCTGTGGAAACAACCCTAACTGGTGCATTAATGGAGTTTTTTGCAATGAATTTCCTTACTTTTTGAAAAAGTGTAAAATAACATGTATTTGTGGAAGTGTGGGGCACTTTGGGCCTTGCACTCCCACCAAGTTGTCAATTTTTGCAAAACAATATGCATCTGTGGGAGTGTGGGCCCTCTGGGCCCATGCTCCAAGTTAAACATAGCTACAGAGTCATACTAATTTGTAGATACCACAGGAACCGTAGCAGGTAGAAAAAAAATTCAAGTGCCATTGTAATCGACACAGTGAGTACTATATGTGACAATGAATGTCCAAACTTGTATATTTTCCGAGATATGGGCATTGAAATGCACAGGACAGGCACTCTTTGAACCCATGGAATATGTTTTTGTCAATATCTCATTAACCATAGTAAGTAGGTAACAAATTCCACTACAGGTGTCATCTACTGCTTCCAAACTTGTTTCAACAGCTTGCTTCACCTACAGGTGAAGCAAGGTGACAGTAGCAAAAACGCAATATCTCAATTCATGACTGGCACCGGAATGTTATCCTATGGGAAATTGCTCAACTTCAGAGTGCTGTAAATTTGGGGCTCTTGAATGTTTTGGCACCTAACCACCAAAAGGCACATCTGTGTGGAGGGTTTGCCACCCTGCAAATTTCAGCCCAAAAGACCCAACTGTTTTGTTGTAGGAGGATGGCAAAGATTTGCATCTGAGAATACTTCCACAAATTACTTTCTTAAATCACAAAAGTGTCTCAAAATAAAATCACGAAACTTTCACATTTGTGAAACTATTTCACAAAAATACTTTTTCCTTGAAGTTGGAAAAGGCATTTCTGGTGGGGGTTTAATCCTCCAAAAAGATAGGGCTAGCATCCTCAGGACACCACTGGGTAACATAGAATTTGACGGCAGATAAGGACTGCTTGGCCCACCCAGTCTGCCCATTTCCCTACCTACTGGAAAAGCTGCAGATCCTAGTTAACCAGCAGCCTACTTCTTCCTACCCCAACCCCCCCAGAACTGCCTTATGACTATCCCATGCATGCTTGAATTCCACCACTGATTTTGACTCCACAACCTCCTCCGGAAGGCCGTTCCATGCATCCACAACCCTCTCTGTGAAAAAATACTTCCTTACATTACCTCTGAGCCACCCCTCTATCTTCAAATTGTGCCCTCTTGTTCTTGCACACCTTTTTTTGAAAGATGCTACCTCTTGGACTTTGTTGATTCCTTGAGGTACTTGAAAGTTTCTATCATGTCCCCTCTCTCCTCCTTTCCTCGAGTCTATACATATTAAGCTTCTTAAGTCTCTTGATATGTCTTCCGTGCAGACCCTGCACCATTTTAGTGCCCTCCTCTGGACAGCTTCCATCCTGTCTATGTCTTTGCAGAGATTGGGTCTCAGAACTGCACACAGTACTCCAGATGGGGTCTCACCAGCTGTCTGTACAGAGGATAATAACTTCCTGTTTTCTACTGGTGATGCCTCTCCCTATGCATCCCAGTATCCCCCCAGCCCTCCTTGCTGCCCTCTCACATTGCTTGCCCATCTTCAGGTCATCTGATATGACTACCCCAGGTCCCTCTCCATTTTTGTTGTTGTTAGTATCTCACCCCCCATTGTGTACTCTTCCCTTGGGTTTTTGTTTCCCAGGTGCATTACCTTGCACTTCTTAGCATTGAATCTAAGCTGCCATACATTTGACCATTCCTCTAACCTTGCCAAGTCCCTTCTCATCCTTTCCACCCCACCCTGTGCATCAACTCTGTTGCAGATCTTAGTGTCATCTGCAAAGAGACATATTTTCCTTCTAGTCCTTCTGCAATGTCACTTATAAAGACATTGAAGAGGACCAGTCCTCTATGAACCCTGTGGTACCCCACTAGTAACCCTTCTTTCTTCTGAGTAGACTCCATTTACTATTACTCTCTGTGTCCTATTCTCCAGCCAATTCTTTACCCAGGCTGTCGTCTTGGGACCCACCCCAGGCTGGCTAACTTGTATAGTAATCTTGTGTGGGACTGTGTCAAATGCCTGCTAAAGTCTAGGTAGGCCATGTCCACAGCCCCTCCTGATCTACTACTTTGGTCACCCAGTCAAAGAAATCTATCAGATTCGTCTGGCATGACCTTCCCACTGTGAATCCATGCTGCCTAGGGTCCTGTGCCCTCTGGCCTCTAGATACTCGACAATCTTTCCTTTAGAAGTGATTCCATCATTTTCCTATCACTGAGGTTAAACTAACAGGCCTATAGTTTCCTGCTTCTGCCTTGTTCCCACTTTTGTGAAGGGAAACACATCTGCCCTCCTCCAGTCCTCGGGTACCACCCCATCCTCCCATGATTTGTTAAAAAGGGTAGTCAGTGGTGTCACTAGTTCTACCCTTAGTTCTTTTAGAATTCTGGGATGAACTCCATCAGGCCCCATTGCTTTGTCCACCTTCAGTTTTAAGAGTTCTTTCAGAACCCTTTCTTCTGTAAATGGCCGGTATCAACTTCTGTATCCAGCGTGTTACTACTGTTTGTTTATGTACCTCCCCTCTTCCTTTGTAAATACTGAGCAAAATATTTGTTTAGTATCTCTGCCTTTCACAGTCTCCTCTGCCCATCCTCCCTCCCTTTATTAAGCCTCACTATCCCTCTCTTGGTCTTCCTTCGCTCCTGATGTACCTATAAAAAGTTTTATCCCCTTCTTAACTGAGTTGGCTATCTTTTCCTCGGTTTGGGCCTTTGCTGTTCTGACTGCCTTCCAGCCCTTTTGTTTTAACTGATACAGTCCTCTGTCCTGCCCTTCTGCGATTCCTTGTACTTCCTGAATGCTTTTTCTCTTGAACCTTCACTGCCACTTCCTTTGAGAACCATAGTGGTTTTTTACATCGTCTTGTTTTGTTTATTTGCTTCACACAAAGCTCTTTACCTCTGTGATGGCAGTTTTAGTATTCCCCATTGTTCTTCCACCCTCCTTCCTGCCCATTTGCTAGTGCATTCGCAGGCACTCACCCATTTTAGCAAAGTCAGCCCTCCTAAAGTCCAGTACTTTTGTCTTTGTATGGCTTGACTCTATTGCTGTGTTTATTGTGAACCATACTGTTCGATGGTCGCTAGTTCCCAGAAAGCTACCCATTTCTACATCTGTAATCCTCTCTCCATCTCCATTTGAGAGAATCAAGTCTAATATTGCTCCCTCTTGAGTGGGCTCCAGTACTAGTTATCTAGGCATGCCCTGTGGGGCATCTAGAATAACTGCACTCTTCAAAGTGGCAGCTGCGACTGCCTCCAGTTAACATCTGACATATTCAGATCACCCATCAGCAATATCTCCTTTTCTGCCATTCTAAGTATACTTTCTATCATTTCCTGTCCATTTCCTCCCCTGAGAAGGGTTCATATATAACCCCTGTGCGTATTGTGGTGCCATTGCCTGTCTCCAAATTTACCCACAGTGCTTCTTCTCCTCCCTGTTTACCCTTTTGTTCTGTTGCTTTATTCCTTCCCTTATGTAAAGAACTACTCCTCCTCTTTTACCCTCCCTGTCCCTCCTGTAGACAGTGTATCCTGGTATGTTTATGTCCCAGTCATGGTTTTGTGTGTACCATGTTTCTGTGACTGCCACGATATCAGATGTTCCTCCTCTATCAAGGCCACTAATTCAGGAAGCTTGTTACCCAGACTACGGGCATTAGTACTCATTGCTTCCATTTTTGATGGCTTTACCTTCTGTTGCAGCATCCCCACTGACCGTTCTACCTCAGTCTTTTCTCATTTAGTACCCTGTTTTGTAGGGAGAGGCTGGGATTTTCCTGCTGCTTGTCAGTGCCTCCCCTTTGACTAGTTTAAAAGCTTGCCAATGAAGCATTTAAACCGATTGCTCAAAGACTTGTTCCTTCCTGGACAGATGCAGACCATCCTGCAGTATAGGCTGGTGTCCCTCCAGGTGGAACCCCAGTCCCCAATGAAGCCAAACCCCTGTGCGCCACACCATTTTTTCAACCATTCATTAAACTGCATAGTGCCAATTGCCCTTGCCTCCCCCATGCTTTTGACAGGCAGCACCTCTGAGAAGGATACTGTGTGTGCTACTCATCTTCGGTCCCTCCCCAACTCTGCAATGACCTCCTGCACTGCTCTAATCTCATGATGAGCCAAGTCATTTGTTCCTAGGTGGACAATTACATCCAGCTCGGAATCTCTTGCAGCTGTTCTCGTGATCCTGAGGATGCACTTCCTGTCCCTCCAAGCCATGGCACCAGGCAGGCACCTTACTTCATTTTTCCCAGCTCCCCCCAGTTCTATACCCCTAATAATTGAGTCCCCCACCAGGAGCTGATTCCTTTCCCTTTGGTGCCCTCTGCCTCCTTTCTGTGGGCCTCCATTGTGACAGATATCATCAGTCTTCTACTGGTGTATTCATAGGGAGCTTATGCTCCCCAGAATGGGTGTATGGATTGTGGAGTGAACAATTGACTGGGTGTGCCTCTGTTCCACCCTCCTCACCCTCCCTGAGCCCACTGTGGTCCAACTGCTGTGCTTTCTTCGCAACTTCTGAGGTAGTGGTGGTGGCACTAGTGCTCCCTGGATGGGGAGGTTCCTCTACTGTCCAGTGTGGCCTGGGGAAGGTTTCTTTACTACTGTCCAGTGCGGCCTGAAGATGGGCAACTTCCTCCCTCAGGGCAGATAGTTGTCTGCAAATAGGCAGCATCTCAGCCTCCAGAAAGACTCCCGGAAGACTGCTGCCCACAGCCATTACATTGCACTACTCCCCACATGTTTATCTAGTTTTTTTATTGTATTTGTGTGTGTATAGAGCATCGCAGTGTGTGATTTTTATATAGAAATATATATATATATATATATATATATATATTATACAACGGTATGCTTATATTATCAGTGCAGTGTGCTAGAGAGGATATGACAGTGAAATGCACCTTGCACTCGAGGAAATGATGTCAGAACCTCAGGTATAAAGGAACTATTTCCAGGGGTGGGTGGAGTGAGAGTGGGAAGGGTTGGGCCTAAACTGTGTCCTCACAAAACAATCGACTAAAAGCTCTCACCCACCGCTGTGATGAGTGCCTTCCTGTCAGCAAGATACCCTACACAACAATTTGACAGAGAAAGTACCCTGCTAATCAAACAGAGAAAAATCCAGACATCCAAGTCAGACACAGGTAAACCTCTCCAGCCCCAAAACAGCCTGGTGGTTTGTTAGCCACAAAGGAAAATCAAATATGCAGTTATTTCAGCCCTTCTGAGGATGCTGACAAGATAAGCAGTTTAAAAAAACCTTTCTGAATTAAAAACTAAAACAAATACCAAGCAATGCCACTTAAAAGTGAGGAAAACTTCTCAGATGTGGGCAAGAGAGAGAGAGTTTAGTTACAGATAATTCGTCCAAAATAGTATATCCCACGCAGCTTCTCAGTTGTTTCAAGCACCCTGTACACAACTTGAAGAAGATGGGCTTCTGCCCCACACAGGATCACACCACTAGTTTATAGTAATTGAATAATGCTGACCAATGGTCTAGCTAGACAAATGGCTATGATGCTGAGCTCTGACTTGTGAAGACAATTACCCCACCTCAGGCTATGTTTGGCATCCAGTTACAACCTGCAGCTTTTGCTATTTTGAATCACACAACCCCACCTAAAGTTGCAAAATATATTGATGCAGATTCTCACAGAATTCTAGTAATCAGTCCAGTTAGCCACAAAGGAAAATCAAATATGCAGAAGATAAGCAGTTTTAAAAAAAACCTTTCTGAATTAAAAACTAAAACAAATACCAAGCAATGCCACTTTAAAAGTGAGGAAACCTTCTCTCAGATGTAAGCAAGAGAGCGAGAGTTTAGTTACAGATAATTCGTCCAAAATAGTATATCCCACGCAGCTTCTCAGTTGTTTCCAAGCACTCCTGTACACAACTTGGAAGAAGATGGGCTTCTTAAACACAGCAATTAGTAGGGTAATTAGTGTTTACCTAGAGGGTCCCAATTAGTGGTGGGTGAAGTGGGCTCAATTCGCTCCATGAAGTGATTCATGGAGTGAAGGCAAAGTCACAAAGTACTCTGCAACATGAAGCGGAGTGCTTCGCATCATGACGGGCAACGTGAAGTCCATTGAAAGCAATGACATTGCGTTACTCCACCTTCCTCCAAACCACTACTCCACCAATTTTAAGGTGAAGTACATTGAAAGCAATGACTTTGCGTTACTCCACCTTCCTCCAAACCACTACTCCACCAATTTTAAGGTGAAGTACATTGAAAGCAATGACTTTGCGTTACTCCACCTTCCTCCAAACCACTACTCCACCAATTTTAAGGTGAAGTACATTGAAAGCAATGACTTTGCGTTTCCACCTTCCTCCAAACCACTACTCCACCATTTTAAGGTGAAGTACATTGAAAACAATGTACTTTGCCTCACTTCACCTTGTTTTTAATCTCCAAAGGTGAATTTTGCAGTGATTCGTGGGATTTCAGGTCACATGGGCTCTAGATTGTTCTGCACAGCCTCAGTTCGGGGTAGTGTGTGTAGGAAGCTGTAGGAGACAATCTGCTCTAAGAGCTCTCTGTGATTCAAACCTTCTAAAAGCTGTTAAAAAAGCCTTTTTGAGTAATTTATTTGCTCAAACGATTCATCGATTGTAGGAAACCCTCCTGTGCTTACATCATCGAGCATTTATTGTTTGTGTGTGGATTTTGAATGTCAATGTACAACACTGACTCTGTGTACTAAGATAGTGAAAGTGTGCTTTGGGCATATCTGTGATGTAGGTAGATTTAAGTTGGAGAAATAGGGAGTTCTTTGTTTTTGGTTATATTTTTGTTGTATAACTGACTGTGTTAATGTACTCACAGTAATATTTTCAGTAATTGTTGACATTGTTTTGCTGATTGTGTGTTGTGGATCTGGTGCAGCAGTGCATGATTTCAGGTTGTTTAAAATATGTGGTATATTATTGAAGTTTTCAATTTGCTGCACATTACTTGTAGACAAATTGTGTGTGTGTGTGAGTGTGTGTGCAGTGCGTGACACCAAATAATACACCTTTTATTGTGTCACAGTGTAATTGCAGGTGCAGCAGTGTGAACCTGCTATCCACTGCAGCTGCGTGATTTTATACTGCCATTGTGGTATCTTTTCTTGGTTTTACAGTGCCATAATCTGCAGTTAGTGCTCCTCCCCACACCGGCAAAAGGAATTCTTTTCCAGATTGGATTGTTTGTGACTTCAGCACCACTGATTAGTTAAGGTGTTGTTGAACTTGTTGTGACTTTGCGTCTGTATCTGTTGTTGAAGCCACAGTTGTGTTTTTGGCTTCACATCCAGTGTCCTCCCCCTCAGCCCCCACCCTGAGTGAATGTTTCAAAATCTAAATTTGTTTAGAATATTCTTGTTGATCACCCAAAATGCCTGCAAAGAGATGTGCAAGCAAATCTGTTTCTCACCATGACACTGCTGCCAGTGGTAAGATTGTCTGTGGGCATGATAGTACGCAGTCACATAAGTGCATTGCTGATGTGAGGAAAGGTATTTCTCCTTCAATGTTTTTTACAGCACAATCAGTAGCTTCACTCATACTTGGAGGAGATGATGTTGTCCCAACTGGTGGTGTTAGTGCAGTTGCTGGTGCTGGTATGAGTATTGCTGCCTCAAGTTCCACTTCTGACCAGTTTACCATGTCCAAAAATACAGTAGAGTGTGAAGCAGTGCCAGTGAGTGGCACTGTAGATGATGTCATACTCCCCAGTAACATCCCAGTAACTGAACATGAGGATTCTGATCATCATGTCAACAATAGCATACAATGTGACATTTCTTCCACTGCGGTTCAGGTCATGCATTTGCCATGCAGTGATTCACAGTGTGGTGAAAAAATATTAGGTGATGGTGGTGTTGATGATGATGAATCCTATGATAATGATGTTGCTGTGGTTGCAACATACAGTCCACATGCCAGCATCCAAGCAGAAGATGTGGATGTGGGTGATGTTGATGAATATGATGAAAGTGACCCCATTTGGGAACTGAAGAAAAAAGAATTTAAGGTGGTTGTGTCTGGGTCTGTTTGCATTAACCCCCCCCATAAAAAGTTGTGGTTTGCCAGTTTCAGTTGATGATGATGATGACCCAATAATAATGATAGGCAGTCGTGGTGGTCAGTTGCAGTCCAAGTGTGTCCTGCCTGAAAAATCATGTATCACACCCCCACTTCAGGACTTAAAAAAACAGAGTCCAATAAGTAGCATCAGGGACACGTTAAAACTAAAGCATCACAATCCCTTGTTTGGGATTTTTTTTGTTCAAGATGCAAATGATGAGCCAGCTGCAATCTGCCAGGTTTGCCATGTGCATGTGAGGCAAGGTAAAAAGGGAAGCCATCTGGGCACAAGGGGACAGCATACACATCTTAAGAACTGGCACATGGCACTGTGGACCCAGCACAAGATGGCAGCTAATACCACAGTGGGATGTTCAACCACATCATCGACCATAATGAGCATGTTATCCCCCTTCCATGAGTGTAAAATCAAGTAGGAAATTAAATGTGTGCAGTAGTGATGAAATAAGAGCAAAGGATTACTACAGGCATGATGAGGTGGAGGAGCATAATGATTTTGAACTGTTGTCCAGTGGTGGTGAGCAGCAGTTTAGGTGGTGGTGGTGAATACAGTTTGTCTAGTGCAAGTGGTATATCAACCCGGTTGGTATATCTGTGAAAATAACTGCATTTGTGGGTTTGTCATTATCACCTGTGTAACCGTCTTCATAACACGTCAACACTCCACCCCTGCCATTTAAGAGCAGAACCATTTGTCATCACACCCCATGTAAAACATTTGTCAGCCCATGTTACAGAGTGTTTTTGCTTTGTAGTTTTATTTGCATTTGTCCACATGTGGTTGGATGTTGTGTATTTTAAATTTTGGTATGTTTTAATTTTGGTAGGTATTTATATTGAATTTAAATTTAGTTTTGAGAAATTTGGGTTATGGGATTGAAAAGTGTTGTTGTAGTTTTGTTACAATTTATATTCATTAATATGTGTGGTTGATGGTATGCCGGAATTTCTAGTTGTTTTGTACTTTTAATTTCTATGTACTTGTTCTAAATTAAAGTTGTAGGTGTTTATGGATTAAAAGTGTTATTTTGTTCTTGTTATACTTACACCCACCAATACATGGTGGTTGGATGTCACATGCCCTCAATCTATTAAGCTCACCCACCCCAAAACTCAGGTACGTGTCCTGAACCAAACCCACAGGTAAAATTGCACTGATGATTGCTTGCATCATGTGAGCAAAGGTAGAAGGTCAAGGAAACTCAATCACAAAATGTTTTTGTGATAATACTTTTTTGATTGCATTTACATCTGTATTCATTACAATGGGAAGCTCAAAAACATTTGCACAAACATTTTTTTTCTGCGATAACATGATGCTTTCCTATGGAATTCGACCAGTGGTTGGCAGTAGTGGCGAGACATGGCAGGGACTGGTGCTGCTTTGACACAAGGTGGGGGTTAGGGTGGGGAGGGGTACTATAGCACCACGGACAATAGTGGTGTGGAATTTTACAGTGTGTGGTACTGCACATATATGGTGCTCGGGGTGTGCAGGGGCACAAAACTGCTCTTGCAGTAGTATTTATTTATTTAGTTTTTGTTCACCGGGTAAGTGCACTAGACAAATCCTGCCTATTTTCAGGCTCAACCCGGGAAGGGGGATGACTAATATGGGTTGTACAGGCTAATGGGACAGTGGCCAGCCCTGTTACAGTATTGTAAATTTTAAATGCTAATATGGAACTAATACATATTTTGTTTTCTTTTATAGGTGTGTAATGCACTATTTTAACTTTGACTGAGAACTGTGGATCTTCATCTTGCAAAAATGCCAACTAAGTCTAGAAAGCAAAGTAAATGTAGAAAAGCTGAGTATAATGCCTATGTAACATCAATGAAGAGTGCTGGTGGCAGAAAGCATACTGTATTGTAAACAAAGTTAAGCAGAGTAACAAGGGTGGTACTAGGAAACTGCTGCATGGAAATAGTAGTATTGTTCACTCTGTTGGTTTGAGTGATGGAACTGAGCCATGCTTGGCTAGTACATGTACTCCTGTCAAGGCACAGCCTGCCACACATATGCATACTCACAATATGTGTATTTGCAGCCATAAACGAAAAGGAAGCTTGGCTACTTATGGCCATCTAAGCAAGTTGACATTTTTCTGAAAACTTGCTTCCAAAGCTAAAGCTGAACAGATTATTTCAAGCATTATGAGATATCAAGGCAAAAGACTCAAAATTAAATCACCTTTGATGCAGCTACGACTTACAGTTTGCAGATCTGTGAACATGGCACTTGCTGTTCTCATGTTTGTGGAAAAAGATGAAAGATATTGAACACTTCACTGGAACTGTTTAAGACAGACTACTGCATGTTGACTGTCTTAACAGAGACAACTTCTGTGATGTGTTTTAAGACATGTGGCTACTCAAGGAGCATTCAGAGGCTTTCTTTTGGGAGGAGTCATATAAACCAGTTTCAAAGGAGATTGTTAGCTCTGTTGATGAGGCCAGAAAGGCTTCTAATGTGTTACAGGATACACATTCAGAAGTAACAAGTGTCTCAGATGATGAGACTGACTCAGCAATTGGTGCAGCGAACAGATCATGTGCATCATGGACATATGATGACACTTGCAGTCTCTGTCAATCATCATTTGATGCCATTGCAAATTTTGTGTGAATGTTTCTGGCAAGTAAGAAGAAACAAAGATGTGATTTATTACGTAAGATGGATATCTGTGAAGTTCGTAGCTTAAGGGATTGTTGGGATACTTTTAGCTTGCTTAGACAGTGGTGTTTGCACCAGTGTCTTTCATCACATGTGCACGTTGCTGTGCATAATCCTGTCATGCTCAGTTTGTGTTTAAAATATCCAGGTCAGAAAAACTGTTTCACTATACAAACAGTTTGATGAGTCATTGTCAGCAGGAGATATGAGGCTGCAAAATGTGTAATAGAAGATGTGCAGTGTGGTGGTAAACATTTTGACACAGTCTGTGACAATGCTTCTACCACAATATCTTACACTGTCAGTCTGTCAGAATCTGACATACTGAAAACATTTGCAAGCCACCGCCAAGTTTGATTTGGCTAAGAGAGAGAAGTTTGATTCTGTGTCTCGTGTCACAGATTGTTTTACAGCTCACAGTCTGTGACATTTAATTTTGAAAGCTTAGATCCTTCCATGATATATGGGCATGATTGTTGGCTTATTTACTGGTGGAGAGTGACTTTGATTTGGAGCCAATAGTGATTATGTGTCGGTAGTGTTTGTCAAAGGTTAAAAGTAACACTCTGCCAGCCAGATCTGTTTAAAACAACATGGCGGTTGATGGCACACCAAGTGAGATTGCTGCACTGAATAAGTTTGAATGGATATTGATATAGACCATGAAGCCGTTTCAGACCATTTCATGACTCAGCTCTAAGAGTCACATGGTACCCCAGAAAGAACTTGTGAAGTCTCTCAAGGGGGCAGTTATGTATTTATGTCTTCCACTGAAAGAGAATGTGCAGACAATTTCAAAGGAAAACAGCATGGTAATACTAGTGAATGGTGTACCAACAAAGTCCAAGGTTATTGGCAGGATGTTGTCAGTGTTCAGAAAGTGAAAAGTGCTCTGCAATATCTGAACAGCAATAATCTTTTCTATGCTGACCTTGACGTTCATGAACTGTCAGATACGACTGGTCAGTTTGGACAGGTAGACAGCGCCAAGCCAATGATTGAGAAGGTTGATGTTTTAACTCATTAACATGTATATGAACAATACACAATTCACTCTCTGCATGGTAAAGATCCGATTGGTGATAAAATTGACTTGTATCAGATGCAAGAGGTTGAATGCTGTTGTGGTTCAAAGATGCACCTCATATTGACGAAAATGACTCGCTGAAGTGCTGAAGTTTATCTCACACTATGTAACTTTTCACATCCCTGATAAGTACTATAGCCCAACACTGTGGAAGCTGGTGCAAAAATGTCAGTAACATCTTTGTGAAAAGTACTGTCACTGCCCGTGAAGAATCAGTGGTACACCAGGTGTTGATTTGGCTTCCTGAGACGTGTCTGCCAGCAAGGATGTATGAATGACTTGTTTTCAGCCATGCATCACCATCTCAAGGCAAAGTCCATAAAGAGGGTGTATGAATTACTCCAGCAGGAGAATGATGTGTTTATTAATTATTACAATCCTACTTTTCTCCTCATGTGGCAGGCAAACATTAATGCAGGTTGTTGCTATCAACTCTCTGCCTCTTGTGAGGTATGTCACATCATACATTACTAAACATGGGCAGAAAAGTTTGCTTGAGCTTTGGGAAGACATTGCAGCATCTAATTGATCATTGAGTTCACAACTCTGGTCATTGGATTGAAGACACTGCCTCACAGCGATGAGGCCAGTGATCATTTGATTGAGACACAATTTTATGGCAAGTCTGATGCTGTACGGTTTCTCAATGCGAACTACAAAGAGAAATGGAAGCATCTCTTGAAATCTCATGATGAGATTGAAGAATTGGCCATGCACCATCCTTCATCAAAGAATTTTGAAGAATAATCTCATTGACACCTACTACCCCAACAGATCAGATGCAATGGATGACAAGTGCCTGTACCATGTGGCACAGTGGTATGACTACAAGACAGATGTATCTTCAGATGAGACTCGAGACATATACAAAGTCAGAGGTTTTGATGGCTGCCTTGTTAAAAGGAAGAAGACATTACTCATTGACCACTGCAGATTGAGTGTCTCTACACAGACAGCAAAGAGCATTACTGCTTTCTCTAATGTTTCTGTTTAAACTATGGAAGGATGAGTCCACACTAAAAGGAGACTGTGACACATATGAAGAACAGTTCTATCTAATGTATGAAACCGTCAAGAGTCAACAGTCAGAGAAATACATCAGTAGGCTGGAATTAGAGAAGGAACAGATGGAACAAGCTAAGAAAAAGCTTGAGGAAGATAACCCAGGAAATTCTCAGAAAAACATGGATCCTGAGGGAGACGGTACTCTAGGTGCTCCACTACCACCGAATGATCCTGTGGTTCTCATGAGTGAGGTTGAAAGTGCTATGCAACATTCTTCTCATCTTGCAGGCAGTCCAACTGTACTGATTGATCAGCTCAATATGCAGCAATATGCTGCGTATGTTGCTGTCAGTGAATCAGTCAGACATGGTATCCATCATGAGAGGAAGCAATGCACATGTACAAACTATGAGCCTCTGTTACTCTTTGTCAGTGGTTCTGCTGGAACAGGGAAGAGTTTTGTTATTGAAGCTATTACAGTGGAGACAAGGAGACATACGGGAGAAATGATGTCTGTGGCTGTTACTGCTCCAATAAGATTGGCTGCATACAACACTGGTGGTGTGATTCTACACAGGCTCTTCATGTTACCTGTGAAGCACGGCAAAACAGGAGAATACTGTAAACTCTCCCATGAGGTGGCATCTGAGCTGCGGCCAATGTTTGTAAAGATTAAACTACTCATCATCGATGAGATTAGTATGGTATCGAATGTCATGCTGGCATGTGTACATCTTCATCTCCAAGAGATACTTGGCACTGATGATGGGCAGTCATTTGGTGGTAAGAGTGTTGTTGTGTTTGGTGACCTCCTACAACTTGAACCCATGAATAGACAGCATATCTTCAGAGCACTGACTTTGAGGGAAGCAAAAACAACATTGGGTGCATTGGAGGAATCAATCTTTGGGAGCTATTTACTTACATAGAGCTGTATGACAATATGTGGCAGAGTCGTGATCTAGGGTACAAAATCCTTTTGGATCAGGCTCGAATTGAATCGTTGTCATAGCAAAATGTTGCTCTATTGAGGACACAATGTATCAGCACTGACTGCAATTCACTGATAGCAGCATGTGATGTCTTCACTTCTGTCTACTCAGAGTCTGCTCAAATTGTGTGCTTCATGCCTTGATTGAAGCAGTGTGCTGAGTTCAACAGCATTATGTTGCAGAGACAAGGTCAAGAGAACATCACTCTTCATGCTGTTGATACTGTTGATGGTGCAGTCTTGAGCCAAAATCTAGTAGCAAAGCTGAGCATTTGTCTGAGCCAAAATCAGATGTGTCTCATACAGTGGGGTTAGAAGCAGTTCTAACTGTGTGCATGAATACACGTATCATGCTGTGTCTGAAACTTGATGTAGAACATGGCATGGTAAATGGTGCAATGGGACATATTGTTAACCTTGAATTCAATGTCCAAATGACACTCATTGATGCACTTGTGGTGAAGTTTAGCAACATGGTGCAGTCCTTACCTATTTCTAGGACAACTGTCAAGTTTCAGGTTGTGAAAGACATATATGTGACAAAGAAACAGTTTCCTGTGTGTGTTGTCCATCCGTAAGTCATAAGGGCTTAGTTTGGACTCAGCAATGGTTGACATAGGCACAGGCATCTTTTATGATGGAATGAGCTATGTTGCACTTTTATGTATAGGCACTTTTCCTGGGTTGCATATCATCAGTATGGTACCACACAAGGTGCACGCTGACAGACAACGTATTGCTGAGTAGAACAGACTATGTACTCTATACCAGCCACAGCTGCCTCTCAAACCACTGCCTAAGTATCACCATGGACTCATGCTACAATGACAACTTCCAGCATAAGAAAGAGGTACCAAACAGAGCAAGTTTGAATGTTTACTTGGTTTACTTGGTATTTATGGGACAAAGAAGGCCGAAGTCCATCGGGATTGTCCCCCACATTACATGTGGCACATTAATCTATGGTCAAGTTAACTTCAAGCCATTTAACAAGCCTTGTTTTGAAAGTAGTAAAAGGAGGTGAGTCCACAAGTTCTTGAGTCAAGGAGTTCCAAAGTCTAGGTGCTCTTATTGTGAAAAAGTTTAATCTTTTATTCATGTTGGCTTTGGCTATGTTGATTTGCTTATTGTGCAGTCTGTGAACAATATGTCTATTACTAAAGTGTAATCCAAATTGCTGCATTAATTCCAAGGATTGATGGACTTTATAAAGGAGAAGACGATCCCTCTAATTCTGCTTTTCTGCAATGAGTGTAAACCTGTAATCTGTAATCTTAAAGCATAATTTTAGAGGCAAGATAAGGAACTATTTTAGTTGCTCTCCTTGAATTCTCTCAAACTTTGTATATCCTGCACTAAATATGGACTCCAAAGCGGAGATGACTAGGTCCCAAGTATTAACCAATACTGTGACCAACACCACAGATGTTAAACAAATTGGTTTTCAAAAACCAAAAAATAACCATCCCACAACCTATAATAAATTCACCTTACAATATCATGACAAAAGTCACCATTTCTTCCTCTCCTGTGGTTCTAGGTCCCACCGTATTAACCAGTACTGTGATCAATACCACAGATGTTAAACAAATTTTAGTGATGGGGGATTCTGTTATCAAACATATTGATCGAGTCATATGCAACACTATTATTACTATTATTACTGCTATTGCCACTGGATGACTTAGCCTATTTTATTCTGTATGTGTGTATATATATATATATATATATATATATATATAGGTATATATATATATATATATATAACCTATTACTACTTACTGTAGACTATCTATATTCACCTTGCACTTCTGTTACTCTGTACATTGCCCCTCTTGTTGTTATGTACTCTGTTTGAACCTGTATTTTTCATTGTACTCTCCTGGGTCATACCTGAAAATAGGCATTTAACTTGTCTAGTGTACCTACCTGGTCAACAAAAGCTAAATAAATAAATAAACCCAGATAAATTTAACTGTACTTGTTCCAGTTTTAGGGGAGCTAAGGTAGCTGATATTACAAAAATTGTTAAAAAAAGAACTTAAACATTCAGGCAATGATCCCCTGATTCTAGTACATGTAGGTACTAATGATATAAATTGGACTAACCTAGACAATATAAAGAAACATTTTGTTGCCCTTAACAATGTCCTGGCAGAAAGAGATTGTACTGTCTGTTTTCCAAGGTTATACTTAGCACTAGAGCCACCGCCACCATTACTGATAAAATCAAAGCCTTAAATGAGTGGTTACAGAAATGTTGTTACCAACAGGAATTACTTGCATAATACACTTGAAAATGTTATGACAAACCCTCACTGTTTTGCTGGATGGACTATACCTTAGCAGGTGAGGTACTGTCCTGTTAGGAAAAAGCTTTCTGTCAACAGTCAATAAACATTTAAACTAGTACCCCTGAGGAAGAATGGGAATGTTCCCAGGTCTCTTAATATGAAATATACCACAGTTAAATCTTATAATTTCTTATCCCTAAATGCACAATCCTTAAACTTAACTAAAATTGCTGAATTAGAAATCAGATGCAAAATATATAATTATAGCATTGTAGCCATCACTGAAACTTGGTGGGATCCCAACTCTGCTTGGATTAAAGAAATTCCAGGATATAAACTCTACCACAAAGACCGTCAAGATCAAATTGGTGGAGGGGTTTGCTTATATGTGAGAAATGACATTCCATCTAATCAAATTCTACATGACACCATTACAGCAAGTAGTTGGGTTAATATTAATTTTCCAGGGCATCCTCAAATCTTCATAGGTACTTGCTACAGGCCCCCTTCAGTAGATCATGAATATACTGATACATTGATAAAATACATTTTAGTATTGGCTGACAAAGGGTATATCATTATTTTAGGCGATCAATATGCCCCTCAATAAATTGGCATAATCTTCCTAGTAAAATCTGTATAGAAAATGACTTCATATCATCACTAATTGAACTAGGGCTGGAACAACTCATTAAAGAACCCACAAGAGGAAATAACATCCTGGATCTCGTGATTACTAATCTATTTGACAACATATCCAGCCTTTCCTTACATGACCCTTTAGGTTGCAGTGACCATTATGCCATCTCCTTCTCTCTGACTTATCAATATCAGCTACCTCATAATTACTTTCTATTTAAAAATTATGATCTAGCTGATTTTGAATTAATTATTGAACAACTAAACAAAATAACATGGCGTGATATACTATTACCACTATTTTTTTTTTTTTAGTTTTTGTTGACTGGGTAAGTGCACTAGACAAATCCTGCCTATTTTCAGGCACGACCCGGGAGAGGGGGATACAGATGAATGCCAACAGACCTTGAACCAGATTAAGCTGTTGGTGGTATTTTTAGTGAATGAGGGAAATTTGGCCAGGACACCAGGGAAATTCTCCTGCTCTTTTCGATAAGTGCCACAGGATCTTTAACATCCACCTGAACTACCACCAATCCAGGCTGATGGGACCTCGGTTTAATGTCTCATCTGAAAGACAGCACCTCAGCAGGGCAGTACCCCTCTCATGCTGCACTGCAGTGTCAGTACTGGGCTATTAACCCAGGTGCCAGATGTGGGAACTGAACCCACAGCCCTCTGATCTCCCAGCCTCAGAGGCAAGTGTGCTACCTACTGAGCCACTGACACTGACACTATCACTTGAGGAAGCTTGGACCTTTGTTAAATCCACTATTTTAGGTCTTGAAAACACCTTTGTCCCAAATAAAAATAAATACAATTCTAAGGGCAAGATACCCTTATGGTTTAATAAAAATATAAAAAAAAAATTATTAAAAAAAAGGAAAAGCTTTTTAAGAATCTCAAGAATTGAAATATTAAAGATAAGGCTGAAGTCACACTCAAATATAAAGAAGTAGTCAGAGAACTAAAATACCTTATACTGCTGTCTAAAAGAAACATGGAATTTACACTTGCACATTGTAAACACAGTTATAAATCCCTATTTTCATATCTTAATGAAAAAAATAGGTTCCACTAGACAAATTGGTCCTCTTATAGTTGACAATTCTATATTATGTACAGATATAGACATTGCAGATTCCTTTAACAATTATTTTTGTTCAGTATTTACCCCAAAGGTAACATCAACTCTGGTCTCTTCCACTGTACCTAGTAATTATAACTATACTATTTCTGTAGTAGACACATTGGTAGTGCTTAAATCCATAAATAAAACTTCCAGTCCTGGGCCGGACAATATAAATCCTAGCTTTCTACATGCTGCATCTACAGCTTTAGTACTGCCTCTATCTCTTATATTAAACAAATCACTTCAAGAGGGTGTAGTTCCCAATGACTGGCACAAGGCCATTGTGGTACCTATTTCAAAAAAGGGAATTTATCTAAACCCCAAAATTATAGACCTATTAGTCTAACATCTGTTCTTTCGAAAGTGATGGAAAAAAATCATGAAAGCACTTCTTGAAAAGGAAATGGATTTATTAAAACTAAATGATTTGACTCAACACGGCTTTAAAAAAGGCCAGTCAGGTACTATGAATTTAATAGCCTTTTATGAAAATATAAGCCAGGGTTTTGATCTTAACATCCCCCAAGATGCGATCCTCTTGGATTATAGCAAGGCTTTTGATAAAGTCTCTCATAATAAGCTTATTACTAAATTACAATTACTAGGCTTCTCTCCTATTTTAGTTAAATGAATAGACAACTGGCTGACTAACAGAAGTCAGCAAGTCAAAATACAAGGCACTTTATTGGGAGAAGGACAAGTGACAAGTGGGATCCCTCAGGGATCCGTACTAGGGCCTTCATTGTTCAATATTTTCATCTGGGATATGTAGATTAATTCTGCAAATTTTCTTTCAAAATTTGCAGATGATACAAAGTTGGGAGGGAGGGTTGATTCATCATTAAATAGACTTTCAGTTATAAATTATTTAAAACATATTGACATGTGGACCAGACAAATGAGGTTGTTTGAAATGTTGAAAGCACAAAGAAGAGTTCTCAATGCCAACAACAGAGTGACTCTCCACCACATAAGAAGACACTTGGTATGGCTGTTGTCCCAGCTTTGAACAACAGCAGTGGAGTTAACTGTTATGCTAACTCTTCAATCCAAGCATTTCTGCATACATCTCACTTTGTGAGCACTAGCCAGTCTTCTTGTGCCACACCATTGTCTCGGTGATTAAAGAATGTTATTGATGATAGTGAAAAGCATGACCATACGATACAGACTCTGACACCCTTAAGCAATGTCTTGGGTGGATATCAAGGGCATCAATCATTCTCCATCAACATTCAGGAAGATGTGACTGAGTTTATGATGGCAATCATAAACAGCTTGGAGACTGATAACATTCCAGTGTGACAGTACATTACTGTTACGTATGTCACAAAGTACAGTTGTTTGTCTTGTCGACATTCACAGAAGGCAGTCACACAAAATATGTTGTGGATTTCACTATATGTTCCACAGGTGCATTCCATTAAATTCAGACAGCTGCTGAAGAATGCAGAGTGTGAGTGGAGTTGTAGTTGGTGTGGAGGAGAGTGTGTTCAGTCCATAGGACTTAGAACATCATCTCAGTATCTGCTTCTAGTCTTGCAATGGTTTGATGCACATGGACTATGAGCTGACACACCAATCACAGATTTTGTAGCTGGAAGAGTACAATTCATGAGAGCATGTTTTGATACTCAGGCTATTATATTCCACCATGGAGTCTTTGACCATTAAGGCCATTGTGTTGCATGGCTAAGTTACAGCAATGGGTGGATGGAATGGAATGACTACATGAGCTCTTTTAAACAGAGATTGCCTCAAAACCTAAAAGACACGTATGTCCTGGTTCTTAAGAGTTACAACAAACTTCATGTGGTTGAAGAATAGAGCATAGTAATATTTACCATTTATGTTTCATATACATACTGCAGTCCAAGACTGCAGCATGCAACCTTGGCATCCACATGCAGGTTTATTGATGTATGTTTATGAAAAATTACAGTGAGTGTGTATGTAGATGCAGGTATTCATGATGACTACAGTTAAAGTATGTGTAGCTGTGATCTTGGCATCAGTATATCCTAAGTGGGCCTTAATCAGTGTGGGATGCATGTCTGGCCACATTTAAGCTATTATTGCTTTCACTGTGGATCACTAGTATTACCTCTGTATTGATGCTGTTGCACCATGCCATTGTGCTGTGTTGATCAGTTTATTAATGCATTCCTGCAACATGTAACATAGAATATGGTTTGACATCTGTCAGGCCACTGCATGGCAATACTGTGCACCTCATTACGAAAGACAGATGTAACAGTCTTCTGTTTGCCAATGGTCATACTGTCTCACATATGTTTGATAAATCTTACTTGTTTATGCAAGATTAGAGATAGTGCAAAACATGACACTTTGCTTGTGCATGGTTTTGAAAATGTACTGTTGTACAATGCTTTATGAGCACAGTGTGTAGCTATTGCTAATATTCTATATGCATAGCATGTGTGTCATTGCTACCCACATAACAGTCACTTTGACTAATATGCTTTCTGTAGGTTTGTATTACTTTTAAAACACTACACTGTAATTGATCCTGATGTGTAATAGGGATACTTAATGTAAATATTATTTACATAGTAAGATGTTGTAAGACTTTTAAGTATTATATATATATATATATATATATATATATATATATATATATATATTACATAGATTTTTCGTACAGTGGCAACAGAGCTTTAAAAGTGTAAAGATTGTTAACATATTATTGACTTGTACAATGTTCTGATTTTTAACAGTGTATATTTCTGCATTTATAAGGCATTCAGATTTCCATAGACAGTTAATGATTATTATAAATGTTGATGTTTCAGCAAGTTATCAATATGTACGATAATCACTAAGTAACAGTTTTATTACTGTGTGAATTTTCAGGATTTAAGTACTTAGACTATCTTATTAAGATTTGCTATGTAACAATGCACTTATAAGATAAATTATTTGAACTGTTTAATTTTACACTTCTGTTAATGCTGTCACAATTAAGTAACTGTTAGTTAATTCATCATTATGTCTGCTCAGGTTTTAGTCTTTATTGTTGAGAGACTACTGTTGTTAATCACATACTGTACTCAATATCAGTCCAAGGTATGTAACTGGTGCTTCTCTGATCACCTTTATTAAGGGATCGGGTAGGAATTTTCCAGATGCACATAGTGTTAAGATATTCTAACATAGTACTGCACCACTGCAGCAATGTCATGACTTGCTGTTTTGTGTCCATAGCTTCCATAATTGTTTAACGATCTGTTTTTGCCCACCCCAGGAACATTGACTTGCTCAGTTTCACATGAATTTGATACGTATTTTTTGATATTGTTCTGTGATTCAATTTTACAGAAGTTCTATGACACTGAGTGAGTTGTGCAATGCCGCCTTGTTTCCAATACAATTGGCACTAAATTCTTAATTAAATAATTTTAAAATATATTTATTGTGCTGGTTCTTCTTGAGACTGTAAGTCAATGTCATATGACTGAACTTTAAAAGTACATCAAAATGAATGTACTGACACTGTAAGTACGTATCTATGGCTTTATGAACAATACTTCAAGGTAATAAAGTGCTTACTTATGTTTCTATGCCACTTAAGTGACACCTGTGTGAGGTATCATACAATGTCATTGTACTATGGTGTAGGTTCTCACTGAGAAATAATAGCTTGGTAGGTGTCTTAGTTTTATTACATTGTCAAAAAGAAGGAAATTCTTTGCAAAATGTCATTAATGCAACAGTTAGTGTTGTTACTACAGCGACAGAAGCAAGGAAATTCTTAGTTAGACTACCAGGTAATAGAAATCATTATTTATTTCATTATGCTGGGGGCTGCTAGACTACCAGGGATATAAACTTTTTTATAATAATAATACTATACAGCACAGGGGGCTACTAGACTATCAGGGATGTGAAAATATAGGGGTATAGGCACTAGACTACTAGAGCACTACATATGATTATATATTTTATTGGGGGCCCACTAGACTACCAGGGATGTTAATATTTTATTGTGATGGGGGAGGCCACTAGACTACCACGGATATATGCTCAAGTCAATTATAATGCATACATTCTTTGTTTTCAATGTGTTTTTCAATGCAGTTTTGGGGAAAGAAGAGTGTGCCCCTTCGTTACTGTGTCAGTTAGTGTTTGCAGTTGCAACATTATTTTAGGTATACAGATGGGCACACAAGCCTCTTGAGCAAAACCCACCTTAATTTAACACTCTATGGCACCCCTGGGCTACAAATTTATTTAGAAATCTAGCCATCTCATCCTCCTCTTTATTCATGAGCGAGCAATTTCTTTGATTGCAGAGCATGCAAATACTTTGACCATGAGATTCTTGATCACGATCGCATCTGAGTGAGGGACAAGATGACCAGATGAAAAATCTATTTACTGAGTCTAGAGGTGTGCTATGAAGAGAAATGAGGGTGGGTTTTACTCAGGGGGCTTCGCTCTGATGAACAATTGAGGTGATTTACCTAATTCTGTTCATTTTTTGAATTTGAACAGTTTAAATTCTTTGATCGTGACCCTGAAAATTCTTTGATTGTGAGCCTGGAAATTCTTTGATCATGAGATTCTTTGATCGCAATCATGCATCATGAGTGAGGGATGAGATGGCGCAATTAAGAAAATCAATTTTCAGCCCAGGGGTGTCATAGGAAGTCAAATGAGGGTGGGTTTTACTCAGGGGGATTTATTCTGTCGAACCATGTTGGTGGTTTTCCGCAATTCCTTCAATTGTTTGATTTATAAGGTTTTTAAGTCTTTGTTCATGAGCCTGCAAATTCTTTGATCGTGAGCTTGCAAATTCTTTGATCATGAGATTCTTTGATCACCATCTTTGATCTTGAGGGAGGGACAAGATGGCAAGATTTTTATAATGGAATAGATAAGGAAATTTTAGTAATCGTTCATATTGAATATCTTGGGATTGGTTTGCTCTTTTTGACTTGAAATTTGGAGGGAAGAAAGGCAATATCCCACAGATGTGGCTTTTGGTGGTTTTTATTTATTTATTTATTTATCAAGTCTAGGATTACAAATACTTTTGAGCCATGGCTCTTTTACAAAGGTTCCATGTCAGAGAAATACAAATTATGGGGAACATTAAGACAGGCATTACAACAATGTGGACATTGCAGACAGAATACAGATTAATACAGTTCAAGGGTAGCATTGTAACAAGGCAGCCAGCGGCATTTGTCAGAGAAGATAGACAACAGATAAGAAGTGCCAGAGCCATAGGGAGAGGGAAGAGGGTGGGGGGGAGAAGGAATGTAGGAACGGTGGCAAGAGGGTGAAAAGTGCAGCATTGGGTATACCAAGATGTGAGGGTAGAATCCAGTGGGGGGGACAACTAGAGCAGAAAGGGAAGTGGAGAACAAGGTTAAGTTGGGCAGTCACAGGAGCTGTTGGTAGTGAGATAGTCCCAGAGCCTAGTTTTAAACATACCAATAGTTGGGGCAGAGGAGATGGTTGGGCTGAGGCCATTGAACCAGAGTGGTGCTCGATAAGCAAAAGAGCATTGTCCCTGTGAAGTGTGACAGTGGGGACTTTCAGTAGCTGTAGCATGGATCTCCTAAGGTGCCATTTGTTAATTCGGTGTTGTAACAGAGTTGAGACCCCAGAAGGTGCAAGAGTTAGAGATTTTTCTCACCATGGAGCAGGTGAGAAACTTTATGTGGTTTGATAGTTGGAGCCAGCCGGTCTGAGGTACAGGTCACATGTGTGGGTGAGACGGTGAGCACCAGTGATGAGCCGACATGTTTTATTTAAGGTAGTTGAGAGTCATCTAAGGGTTGTGGTTGTGGCTGAGCCATAAATGATGAGACCATGGTCTATTACAGAGATCACAGAGCTCAGGACTGCAACCTTCAAAGCTTCTGATGGAGGTGTGATCTGTGTTTGTAGAGGAGACCAAGCCGTGTATTAACAGCTCTAGCTACATTATCTACATGAAGTCCATAGGAGAGATTAGGGTCAAGCTGTATCCCTAAGTATTTGAAGGACACCACCTGATCTAGAGTGTTCCCCTGGGTGGTGGAGATAGCCAAGTGGTGTAGCTTGTGTGGGTTATGAGAGCTGCAGAAGAGCATAGATTTGGTTTTCTTGTCATTGAGGACCAGTTTATGATTAAGAAACCATGTCTCTACAGAACTGAAACCAAGTTGAAGGTTGTGTTGAAGAGTTGCAGGATCTTTGTGAGTGGAGAATACAACAGCATCATCGGCATATAGTATGATCTGCTCAGAGCAGTGGTAAGGGAGGGAGTTTAAGAAAAGGCTAAAAAGGAGGGGTCCCAGTATGGATCCCTGTGGGACACCCGAGCGAACAGGCAGGGTGTTAGAAAGAGCGTCCGAATTTTACTCTCTGTGACCGGTTTTCTAGGTAGCTTTTAAACCAGAGAGAAGAGTCAGGTGATAGCCCAGCATTCAGTAGTTGGTGTATTAATAATCCATGGTGTACTGTATCGAAGGCCTTGGAGAGGTTGACGAAAACAGCCCCTGTGAGAAGGCCGTTGTTAAGGGATTTGTGCAAAGCTCCAGTGAACTCAAGAAGGGCTGTGGTGGTGCTGTGACCTTTCCAGAAGCCGTGTTGTTGTGGACAAGGTATATTGTATTTATCCAAGTGGTTGGTAAGTTGATCAGCCACGATGCACTCAAGTGCCTTAGAGAGTGGGGGCAGTATGGAGATAGGGCGATAATTTGAGTGAATCGTCTTGTCCCCACTTTTATGGATGGGTGTCACGGTGGCTGTTTTCCATAGGTCCGGGAATTTTCCACAGCTGAGAGAGAGGTTTAGGATTTTTGTTAATGGATGAATTACCTCATCGAGGGTGAGCAAAAGAAGCTTAAGGTCCAGGGTGTCGCTACTAGATCTAGATTTAGAGATAGCTGCAGTAATATAGTGGTGAGCTTCATTCAGCCTTACCTTCCTGAAGTAGAAGAGGGGATGGTTAGACTGAGGGGCTGAGGTATTTGGGGAGTAGGCCCTGTTTTCGAAAAAGTCATGGGGTAGAACAGCACTAAGGTCTGAAAAAGCCATGTTAAAGATGTTTGCGATCACCTTGGGGTCAAGGGTTGAGGATCCATCAACCATTAACATGGTTAGAGGGTTTTGGCTGCTTCTTGTGACATCCTTGATATTGTCCCAGAAAGCGACCATTTCCCATGTATTGGTGAGAGCATCTTTGTAATAGGTGGATTTCATTAGTCATATGGCTTTTGTGCAGGCATTTCATGCTTGTTTGTAATTTTGGATGTCCAGTTGTTTGCCAGTGGCCCTGGCAACTGCCCAGAGGTGATCCCTTAGTTTCAGCTGTGAGAGAAGAGCCGCGGTGATCCATGGGTTAGAGAAAGATTTTGTTTTGCACCTTTTAGCAGGGGCAAAGAGGTCTCAGGCTTTGTTGAAAATTGAGATGAAGTGATCAAGAGCCAAGTTAACATCTGTTGCTTCATAGATGGGTAGCCAGTCTTGTAGAAGCAGGTGTTGTTTGAGATGTGGAAGTTTTCCACGATGAAGGACTCTGCTAGCGATAATTTTGGGAGAGGGCTTAAGGAATTTGTTAGACTATGCACACATGACTGGGGAGTGGTCACTGAGTGAGTCTGGGAGAATGGTCGTACGAGAAATCCTTGTGGGGTGAGTGATGAGGACCCAATCCAAGAGGGTACTGGTGCCAGTCTTGTAGTTAATCCTAGTAGGGGAGTTTACCATTTGCGTGAGGTTAGCAGCTGAGATGGAGTCTTTATAGGCACTGGCACTCGATGCTAACCAGTTTTTGTTGAAATCCCCTAGTAGAATAAGTTCAGTTTTGGGAGGATGTGAGTTGATAAAGTTTAGAACATCGTTGAATCCATGTTTAGGGTCCCTGGGTGGGATGTATACGGAGACAATAGTCAGAGCTTTATGGTTGGGACCTAGGATGATTTTTATTGGCAGAATCTGGGCTGAGGCAGAAAGTGATGGAGTTGCTACAGGGTGCCAAGACAGGGAGTCTTTGATATAGATTGCACAACCACCGCTTTTTGGATATCCGGTCCAGCCTGTGAACATTGTAGCCCTGTATTGTTACTGCTGAGTCAGGAACTTTAGGTGTCAGCCAAGTTTCCACCACTGCAAGGATGTCAGGGTTGTTGGCATATGAAGGCTTGGAGTGCATCCAGCTTTGGTAGTAGGCTGCAGATATTAATGGTTGCAAGGATAAGGGCATCTGGAGTTTGTGTGTGGCCTGAACTCTTGGACCAGGATTGGGATGGACGCTGCCTGAGATGAGAAGGAGGAGGAGCAGGAGTTTTAAGGAGCAGAGTCACAGCTGTTTGAGAGATAGATTTGATTGTTGTTTCCTGGAGTAGAAGTTGCAAGGTTCCAGGCGGTGTCCCATATGGACTGCAAGGTGGTACAGTGTACAGAGGTGGCCACACTTGTTGAGAGAGTAGGTCATGTTAAGTAACCAGGACTATCCAAACAGTGCACCAAGCACAAGCCTCGAGTGGAAGTGGAGAGTTCCTTGGAGTTGCAGGAAACCAGAGTAGAGGGAGGCGGGGGTGGGGTGGGGTGGGGGGTGGCAGAACCAGGGGGAGAGAGAAGAGGGGGGCCAGGGCAAGGAGGAGGAGGAGCGGTGAGAGAAAGGAAGAGAGAGACCACATGGCTTATGTACTAGATAAAGAGACAGAGATATAGCCCTCTAGTGGTGAGAGGATATAATCTGCTAATGGAAAAGTCAACATCAGAACAAAGAGAATAAATATAAGTGGGCAGGTTCAGAGAGCAAAGCAGACGGTGTGGAGGAGGAGGAGAGAGGAGAGAGAGGTTGCAGAGCAGACAGCAAAACAAGGATTTACACAGTCAGGGCTCTAAATTCACTTCTAATATCAACTCAGAACTTAAAATGACTAAAAAAGCTCTAAATTCACTTCTAATATTAACTCAGAACTTAAAATGACTGTAAGGATTAAACAAATCATTAAACCCTAGCACATAAATTCAACTAGAGACACAGAGGGAGATACAGTAGTTAGAGGTGTGTTCAGCAGCAGATAGTATGGGCCACTTGGAAATCAGCTTCCACTGGTACCAAATCCAAAAGTCAGGGCTAGTACCTTGCAGTACAGAGGATTTCTGAAAAACTGTTTAGGTTCCAGAAATAGAGGGGTCCTTTTCCTGGTCAAGGCATGCTGGATCCCTTGCAGTACAGAGATTTTCTGAAAAACTGTTTAGGTTCCAGAAATAGAGGGGTCCGTGGCCTGGTCAAGGCACGCTGGATCCCTTGCAGTACAGAGGATTTCTGAAAAACTGTTTAGGTTCCAGAAATAGAGGGTCCATGGCCTGGTCAAGGCACGCTGGATCCCTTGCAGTACAGAGGTTTGGTAAAGAAATAGTACAGGGTGGCAAAGTTATGGCACTATGAAGTTACCATTTTTTCCCATAGGATAACATTGTGGCATTTGCCTCATTACAGGAATTCTTTGCCGCACTGCTGCAAAATAACGGTTAGGTCGTTGGAGCTGAAATTTGGAGGGAAGAAAACCAACATCCCACAGATGTGCCTTTTCATGGCTTGGTGAAATAATATTACAGGACGGCAAAGTGATGGCACTCTGAAGTTGATGCTTTTTGCCATAGGATAACATTATGGCTTCCGTTGCGTCTTTCAGGGCCCATATCTCAGAAACAGTGCGAGATACAGACTTTTTGTCAAAACAATGCTTAGCCCTCCCAAATAGAGGCTAAGCATAAAACTAGCCAGGAAAGTAATAATTCATACAAAATTTGAAATTTTTTTCTGCGTCATACAGTTCCTGAGATATAAGCAATTTAGTATTCCGAGTCGTAATTTTCTGCTCCTAAGTCAATTATAATGCATACATTCTTTGTTTTCAATGTGTTTTTTCAATGCAGTTTTTGGGGAAAACAAGGGTGTGCCCTTTCGTTACTGTGTCAGTTAACATTTCCAGTTGAGCTTCTGTTACCGTTCGCATCACCGTTCCCGTCAACACCACCGTGTGCATTACAGTTTGCATTTTCATTTGCACTTGTGTTTATGTTTTGTTTCATGTTATTGTTGCTGTTACTGTTACCATTTGCATTTGCAATTGCGGTACCATGCTCGTGCACGTTACGGTTTGCGTTTTCGTATGCGCTTGTGTTTCTGTTTCTGTTGGCTTTATTGTTGCTGTTACTGTTACCATTTACGTTTACAATTGTGGTACCATGACCTTGAGTGTAACAGTTTGCATTTCCATTCACGCTTGCATTTCTGTTTCTGTTGGCTTTATTGTTGCTGTTACCATAACCATTTGCATTTACAACTGTGGTTCCATGAGTGTGTGCGTTACGGTTTGCATTTTCGTACGCGCTTGTGTTTCTGTTTACTTTGGCATTAATATTACAGTTACCATTACCATTTGCATTTACAATTGCGGTACTGTGAATGTGTGTGTTACCAGTTGCGTTCTGTATGCACTTCTGTTTGATGTCTCCGTTTACGTAACTGTTCGATTTTGTGTCACTTTCTGGTTGCATTTCTATTACTCTTTGTATTTACCATTTACATTTGCGTCACCATATGCGTAAGCCTTTGTGCTTGCATTTCCATTGCATTGCATTGTTACTATAGTCACACAAACCACATGATGGAGCACGGAGCCCTTGGCCCCGCACCCCACCAACTTTGTGCAACTTTTCTACTTTTCTATTCTTTCTTAAAAAGAATGGAAATTCTATGCTAAAGCTTCATTAATGCATCAGTTAGGTTTCACAGTACAGTGATGAAAATTCAGCATTAGGTTCCACTTGTCCCCACCCAACCCCACCAACAGGCATTGGGGTGTGCATTGAGGTCATCGGTCTAACTCTCCACCCTATTCTCTACATTTGCACCACCTCAGCTTGTTTACACATGGGATGGGGCGAGAGTTAGGACCAATGACCCAATGCACACCCCTATGCCTGTTGGTGGGGGTAGGGGGTGGGGTAAGGATGGAACCTAATGTCGAATTTCCTTACTTCTGTCACTGTAGAAGAAATCTAACTGATGCATTAATGAAGTTTTTGATAGCATATATATATATATATATATATAGAGAGAGAGAGAGAGAGAGAGATTCATGGCAAGAAACTGCATTTAATGCATCAGTTAGGGTTAAAGCAACAAATGAGGAAATGAAATGTTAGGGTTGAGCCCCAACCCCACACACAACCCACACACCCATCCTCCACAGACTGACAGATGCCGGGTGTGTCATGGGGTCATGAGGCCTAACTTTCACCCCATTCAGTATAGTGCAGTGGGTTAAGGCTCTGAGCTGCAGATCTGGAGACCTGGGTTTCAATCCCACAGCCACCTAGGTGCATACTGTGTGATCCTGAGCAAGTCACTTAACCTCTTTGTGCCCCAGATTGCATCTGAAAACAAGCTTCATCCTAGTGTGCTACTCCTGGTTAAACAATGTTCTCGCTCCTTTCCCTTTCCCATTCTCCTTTACTGTTGCATGTCAACTGCTTACAAGTGGAATGGTGATAGTTGGGCCACATGGCTCTCACAGCACACCCTGATGTCTGTCAGTCTGTGGAGGATAGGTGTGTGGGGTTAAGGACTCAACCTAACATTTCATTTCCTCAGTTTTGTTGCTTTTACCATAAGTGATGCATTAAATGCATTTGTTTGCCATGAACTATATGGGTGCGTTGCACCCTCTATAGTTAGAGTTGAGTAGGCACTTTAATGTTAAACCTCAAATTTCATGCGTTAATAACTTTGCAACTGTTCAATCAATTTGCACAAATGTGTAATGTACAGTCTGGTATGGTAGATCTCTTGATTTACCAAGTTGTGTTCAGTTGGACATTTGGTTTTGTGCAGTGAAGCACCAAATAATGCACTTTTCACCACTTTTGACATGTTTTTGCCTGTGGCACTTCACAGACACCACGTGGTCTTTTGGTCTGAAACATGGAATGTGGAAAGAGGTTGGGTAGAGGAACAATCCAGTTTTGGTTTGGTAAAAATACTAATCTGTTCTAAAGTTATTCAATTTTTAATTTTGGGTTCTGAGCATTCTCAGTTCATTCAAAAATCCATATGTATATTTTGTGAAAGAAGATTGGTCTCATGGTTAAAGATTTTGCATGCTCGTGGTGGATAACCTTCCACCATAAGAAAATTTCTTCTTTGTGAGCCACCATCTTGTTTTTAGTTTTCCCCAAACAAAAATGTCGTAGCTTTCTCCACGGGTGACTTTTGGGGCAAATGAGACATAGGTTTTGCTCAGGGGCCCACCTTTATTAAACCTTGTCTTTGGTTTGCTTGTTTCTGTAAATTAACATGTCTTTAAAAATTAAAAGCATCACATTTTAACTTGCCAAATACAGGAGTTGAGCTTGAAAACCTTTTGTGCTGATTTGGATGTAGGAGAATTGTCGCCTTCTTCTAATTGATAAGCTCACTAAACTCCCTATTAAACCTGTGAACATTTCATTGGCCAGTGTACACTATAACAATGAAGCCAGGAGAGTGGTCTCTTCATTAAAGATAGAGGAAGCAAGGAGACCTCAGCTCTGATATGGCGAGTTAAATGTGATACTTTTACCTGACCGATAAAGGTGGTCACTTTGCTGAAGTGGTCAGGCTTAATCATGGTTCAGTTGGATAATGAAAACCAAGAACCCTCTGAAATGTATGAAAAGTAAGAAAATGTCAAGTTATTTAAAAAAATGGCAGGCTTTGATGCAACAAATGGGGGATGTGCCTGGCACTTTAACCATATGTTTCTGATCGGTCACACACCAGGAGCCACCAAACTAATTTTACTAAGTTTTATTAAGTAGTTTTGTAAATACAGGGATAGAGCTTGCAAATCTGTTGGGATGACCAGATAGCCTGATTTTCATGCCCAGATGTCCCTGGGAAGACCAGATGTCCCTGGAACAACCAGATGGCCAGATTGATGCAGCCAGATGTCCGTCATGACTAAGATTTTGTTAGGGCACATCCTAGGATTTCTCTCGCAGCTGAAAAATTTGGAATCTCATGACCAAAAAATTGTTGAAGGTGTAAAAACTTTAGAATTGCATATCTCGTTAACGGTTTAGTCTTTTTACTTGAAATTTACAGGGTATTGTGGGGACACCCTAGAGATGTGAATTATGTTGCTTAAGTGTTGGGAGATTAATTTCTTGCAGAGATATTTCATGATGAAGTTAACATTTTCCCAATGGGATTACATTCAGCACCATTATCTCAAAAATGAAGCGAGATCTATGCTGCTGGTACAGGATTTTAGACCATAAAGTAAACCTGCAGTGGAATTTTTTTTGTGGGTTGCACGGTTCATAAGATATTGTCAAAATACTGTCACAAAGGCTGAAAGAGTGCCTGTGCAGCATTTTTGGTGCCCATATCTTAGAAATGATGGAAGATATGGGTGTGATTGATATTGCCATGTGAACTACTCACTGTCATGGTTACAATGGCACTTATTTTTTTTTTCTAACTGTTACAATTCCCAAGATATGGGCAAATTACTGTTATAAGTGTTTGGTGGCCTATATGGATGCTGTATGGCTTTGTAGGGGCTCAACCCTAATGTTTCATTTTCTCACTTTAGTCACTGTAACCCTAACTGATGCATTAAATGCAGTTTTTTTGCCATGAGCACATGGCAAATGTCATGAAGACATATATATATATATATATATATATATATATATGTCCTCTTGTTTGTTTCAAAGAACAGCAAGATGAAGGAGCTGCTGTTAGAACTTTACTATTCTGCTGGACTAAAGAACCAGAACACTACTACTGGGGATTTCAATTTAGGTAAAACAAACAAAATACAAACGACCAAAAAAAGGGTGTGTTTGCTTGAGCTGGGAGAAGGAATTGTTATCCGTGCAGTTAGCTAGGTGAAAAGAAACTGTGAATGGGGAGGAGTGGCTTAGAGAAGGAAGCCAGGTGTTTGCATTTAAAAAGTGGCCTAGATAGCTTGTGTCAGAGAACAGCAAGAGGAAGGAGCTGCTGTTAGAACTGTACTACTCTACTGGACCAAAGAACCAGAACACTACTACTGGGAACTTCAATTTAGGGTAAAAACAAACAAAAAAACAAACAATCAAAAAAAAGAGTGTGTTTGTCTGAGTTGAGTGAAGGAATTGTTATCTGTGCAGTTAGCTAGGTGAAAAACAAACTGTGAATTATGGGACGTGACTTAGACAGAAGGAAGCCAGGTGTCTGCATTTAAAAACTGACTTAAATAGCTTGTGGCAGAGAACAGCAAAAGGAAGGAGCTGCTGTTAAAACTTTACTGGAACTATATTGCCCTCCATCACTTCCCTCCCCCCTCCACCCATAGCTGGTTCAACTTTTATAGGCACAGGATTTGACTGACAACAGGAACTTCCTGTTTGGGAGCAGGAAAGGAGTGATCAGAGATGCACAAAGACTCACCATCCTAGAAGGAAAAAAATAGCCATCCACTTCCCCCTCCCAGCTGCTGGAGGTCTGACTCTGGACAAGTAAGAAGGAGACTACTGCATCCTCCAGTGTTCTGGAGGATGTGGTGTTGTTTTTACCCTAAATTGAAGTTCCCAGTAGTTGTGTTCTGGTTCTTTAGTCCAGTAGAGTAGTACAGTTCTAATAGCAGCTCCTTCCTCTTGCTGTTCTCTGACACAATATAGGAACTTACTGTCCCTGAACAGAAAGAGCAGGATCTTTAAGGGCACGGAGGCAGTAGGAAAGTAGGGAGAAAAAATTATATAAAAAATAAAATAAAGAGAGAGAGAGAAAGAATAAGTATAAACAACAGTTAATGGGCCACAAATAAAACATGATGGGAGTGGTGATGAACAGTGGCTGTGGAGTAGAAGTCTTCTGGGAGATGTTCTGTAGGATGCGGTGTTGTCCCATCTGCAGGCACCTCTCTGGGCTGAGGGAGGAGGTTGCTCATCTCCAGGTTGAGTTGGCCAGGATTTGGGGACCTCCTTTCCTACCCAGGGACCACCAGGCTACCACCGCTACCTCAGAGGTTGCCAAGAAAGAGGGACAGTTGGATATCAGTGGGCTCAGGGAGGGTGAGGTGGTAGAACAGAGGCACATCCCTCCAGTTGTACTGCTCCACAATTCATATGCCATTCTGGCAGAGTGTGTTTCCTCTTTGAGGCACCCTCAGTGGAGAACTACAAGGATGTTGGGAACTCCACAAGGAGACCCCCAGGAGGGTGGCATGGGACCTCACAGGGAAGGAAACAACCCCTGGTGGGGACTCCATTCAAGAGGTAGTACTGGGGAGGGAGGAAGAGGGGCAGTAAGGTGCCTGCTTGGTGCCATGGTGGCTTGGAGGACAGGAGCAAATCCTCAGGATCATGGGAGCAGCTGCACTGGGAGGGAGTTGGATGTCATTGTCCACCTAGGGACAAATAACCTGGCTGGGAAAGGGATCAGAGCAGTGCAGGAGGAGTTTGTGGAGTTGGGGAAGGGCCTTAGACAAGTAGCATGCATGGTAACCTCCTCGGAGGTGCTGACTGTCTATGGTATGGGTTAGGCTATGGTGCTCCACACCATGAGATTCAATCAGTGGTTGAAACACTGGTGCAGAGCTCAGGGTTTTGGCTTCATTGGGGACTGGGGGTCCACCTGGAAGGATGTAGGCCTTTACTGGCATGATGGTCTGCATCTGTCCAGGAGGGGAACCAGGATCCTAGGATCCTTCATTGGCAAGCATTTAAACTAGCCAAGGGAGGAGGCACTGAAAAGGAGAAGGGGAAATCTTAATCCTCCCAAAAAAATCAGGATAGTTAGTGAAGTAAACACCAAAATAGAGCAGTCGATAGGGAGAAGGGGGGTAAATGGAGAAAAAGACAAAGGCAGTAAGGACAGGGATGGGGCAAAAAGGGATAAGGCCATCAAAAAATGGAGAATAACAAGTACCAATGCCCATAGTCTAGGTAACAAGCTCCCTGAACTGGTGGCCTTGATGGAAGAGGGATGCCAGGATATTATGGCAGTCCACAGAGAACCATGACTGGGATGTCAACATACCAAGGTACACAACCTATAGGAGGGACAAGGAGAGTAGAAAAGGAGGAGGAGTAGCTCGCTAAGGGAAGGGATCAAAGCAATGGGACTAAAGGGTAAACAAAGAGGAGAGGAGGCAATAAGATATTTTCCAACACTAGCAGTCTGAGGCATGGTTAAGATCTTAGTGTACGAAACAGGACATAAAATGCATCACCCACTGGGAGGATTTTTACGTCAAACCAAATCTCTATTGTTGGGATGGTTTGCATCTCGGTAGGAGAGGTAGCAAACTCTTAGGTGAGAGTATAGGTCATTCCATAACTAATTGTTTAAACTTCTATTAAAGGGGGAGCTATATTTATGTAATACAGCCCTAGAACTTAATATACAAAACCAACTACCCAATCCTAAAACTTCAGGTAACCTGAAATTGACAGCCCCTAACATCTCTAGCTTCCATCATAAAACACATTTAATTGTTATACTGACTAATGTAAGAAGTTTGCATAATAAAACATTAAAATCACAAAATATATCAGTATGTGGAGTTACTGAAACTTGGAACAAGGACAGGGGCTGGAATACTGATATAATAGGGTATAATAAGTTTCAAAAAAATAGAGATATTAATAAAAAGGGTGGTGGTATTGTACTTTAGATTGAAGAAAACTTGAAAGCATATACAATGAAAACTAAAATAAATACAAACAAGAGCTTATGGGTTAAAATCAATTTGCCTATGACTCTCTAAAAATAGGAGTTAATATACAGATCACCCAAGATCTAACTGAGGAAATTAGTGGGTAGAAATAAATAGTTCCTACATATTAATGGGAGACTTTCATCTTCCCACTATTAGCTGGGATACCTATGAAGCTGATTCAGACATGGAAACTAATTTCATAGATGTTTTCATCCAATCTTATTTGGAACAAATAGTTAGACAGCCTACTTGTGGAAAGAACATCTTGGACATTGTCCACAAATGATGATGAGAAAATAGAAGCTATAAAGGCACTTCCACCTTTGGGTGATAGTGACCATTGTATTGTGAAATTTAAATATAGGACTGAACTGTCACATACGAAGGGTATTACTAAGATGAAAGATTTTAATAAGGCAAACTATGAAATTAGGAAATCAAACTTAGTAACCTTAATTTAACACAAATTTGGGAAAAAATAAATAATAAAATTAACACCTGTATCTCTATTTGGGTTCCTGACAGAATTAGGTACTGTAAAAATAAACGTGTTCCTCCATGGTGGTCTACTAATATTAAGAAACAACTTGTTAGAAAAAGGGAATTGTATAGAAAATATACTAGAAATAAATCTTCTAGTTTATGGACTAAATACAAAATTGCTGTCAAGAAATTAAAAAAACATGATTACATTTTCCAAATCTAGAGTAGAACATAGTTAAAAAAATTAAACACAATAAAAAACAGTTCTACAACTATATTGATTCTATGAAAGGTAAACAGTAAACTATAGCCCCCTTTAGCATCAATAATACTTTTATTTTTGATTAAACTGTAACTGCTACCGTACTAAATGAACAATTTTTAAAAGTATTTGAAACAAAGGAAACCATTAGAACTCCATTTTTCGAAAATAAAAATAATTGTCCTATTTTTACAAGCAGCAAGGTTGATAAAATAATTCAATCCTTGAAGCCAAATAGTTCAGCAGGTCCTGATGGCATCCCACCTAGATTTTTACAGGGAATTAGCCATACAATTTCTCGACCACTAACAGCACTCTTTAATGCATCCATCCAAGAAGGCAAAGTTGTTCATGTTTGGAGATAGGCTATTGTGATTCCAATTCACATGGGAGGAGACAAACATGATTCAGACAATTATCGCCCAATAAGCCTAATCTTTATCATAGGTAAAATTATGGAAAGATTGCTCAAAACTTACATTATTAACCAGATAAATAGGAATAATAAATCTGACATTTTTTAACATGGATTTGTGGCTGAGAGGTCTGTTCTAACAAATCTTTTACAATTTTTCGAACCAGTTAGTGCTGCCTTTGATAGATTATATCAGTGGATGTGATATTTTTAGACTTTGCCAAGGCTTTCGATAAAGTTTCACATAAAATCTTGTTACAAGAACTAGCAAGTATTAGCATACACCATAATATCATGGTTGGAGAAAAGGACTCAACGAGTGTCAGTTAAAGGTCATCTATCTGACGTAGGTATGGTGACTACTGGAGTTCCTCAGGGCTCAGTCCTGGTCCCATATTATTTAATATTTTAGTTTCCACAATGTCTACAACTGACAAAAATATGGGTATCAAAGTATGCCAATGACTGTAAGATTGGCAGCTTGAGAAGCTCAATATCAGATAAGTGCCTCATGCAAAATCATCTAAATAATTTATCAGCTTGGGCTAATACATACGGAATGTTTTTCAATGTGGACAAATGCAAAGTCTTGCATTTGGGTAAGAATAATATGTCCTTTGATTGTTACTTAAACAACATATTATTAAAGACTATTACTGAAGTGGAAGATTTGGGAGTTATAATCTCTAATAATTTAACCTTTGATAGAAATAATACAATAAATGTTAACAAATGCAATAAAATTGTAGGCTTAGTTTTGGGTAACATTAAAAGCAGAAACCATGAAGTAATTATGCCACTCTATACCAGTTTAGTACATCCACACCTGGAATATTGTTCCCAACTGTGTGCTCCAACTTCTATTAGGTGTTTGAAACTAGCTGAGGGTGCACAGCATAGATTCACCAAGAAAGTTACAGCTTTACATAAAAAAAGTTATGATGAAAGACTAAGAACATTAAATTTTTTCTCTGTCAAATATTGACAAATAAGGGGAGATTTGTGTTTGGTATATAAAACATTAAAAGATGACTATTTAAAAACAACAATAGGATTCACAACAGCTTCCAATCAACTAGGAGTCATAGCTATAAACTTATTGGTGAGAAATGTGTACCCACTAAACGGAGTCACTTTTATACACAAAGAGTGGTTGGAATGTGAAATGCCTTTCCAGAAATAGTTGTTAATAGTAGCAATTTAGCAACATTTAAGCAGAGATTGGATGACTTTACGGGGAAAAAAAATGAATTCCACCCATGGGTGTATGGGTGGCGAGTGCAATAAAGGGTATTTTGAGCCTACTGTACCATAAACTTCTATGAACCTATGAATATGTGTCACCCTGGAGACTGGAAATGGCATCACAATCTGCACATGGGTTGTATACAGACCCCCATCTCAGGGAGGAAATGGACAAGGAATGATAGAAGGCATCCTTAGGATGGCAGAGAAAGGAGATATTGTTGATGGGGATCTGAATATACCAGATGTTAACTGGAGCACCTTTGCTGCAGCCACATCCAAGAGTAGGACCATCCTTGCTGCCCTACAGGGAATGCCTCAGACGGCTAGTGTTGGAACCCTCTCAGGAGGGAGTAATCTTAGATCTGGTACTCTCAAATGGGGACAGAGATCTCAGATCTAGAAATGGGTAGCTATCTGGGAACAGATGACCACCAAACAGTGTGGTTCATGATAAACTCAGCTATAGAGTCAAGCTATACAAAAGTGAAAGTACTGGACTTCAGGAGGGCTGATTTTGTCAAAATGGGAGAGTGCATTAGAAAAGCACTAGCAAACAGGAAAGAAGGAGGGGTGGAGCAACAACGGAGAAAAATCAAAACTGCCATCACAGAGGCAACAAGCCTTTGTGTGAAGCAAATAAACAAATCAAAATGAAAGTAGAAACACACTATGGTTCTCAAAAGAGGTGACGAGGAAGGTTAGGGAGAAAAAGTATTCAGGAAGTATAAGGAAACACAGAAGGAGCAGGACAGAGAACTGTACCAGTTAAAGCAGAAGGAAGCGGGGAAGACGACCAGAATAGCAAAAGCCCAAACCAAGGGAAAGATAGCCAACTCGGTTATAAAGGAGGATAAAACCTTTTGTAGGTTGTGATTGCAAATTCTCTCATTGTAAGTATTACCTGAGCAACCACTCCCGTCGTCACGGGGCAAAAACCACACCACTGGGTTTTGTCTTAACGTCGCTTATTTGATCAAACTCATACATGCATGCGGAGATTCTGCAAAGGAGAAAGCTCCCTGATTAAAGTTTACAGCAGCTTTTATAAGCTAGATTTTGCACTTCTTATCTTGAAAAATACCAACATTTCAGTATAAGCCAATCATAAGACAGCATAACAAGTTTTCAGCAATGTAACAGGAAAACAAGTTGATACCAATGTATGAGGTACTTTTCCACTGCTTATTCCATTTCTTTCCCAATACCTCTTGATACATATGCCTGGGTCAATCTGACCTGAGAGAAACAATGAGTTTCACACACCATAGCAACGCATAAGCTTGCCTTCAATGCCTCAACGTGCTGTTATTCTATATTTTGCCCAAGCATGATTTTATCTTATATTTTGTCCGAGCCTGTTATTCAGGCTGGTACAACCAGTTCTGCTCAGTTTTATCTTGCTTTCTGTTTTTACAAATGTACCTCAAGTAACCTCAGTATCATTCTATAACCCTGTAAAAACATGAACTCAGAAATTTCTACTACATTCATTATGACTTTATTACAGCATGGATTTCAAAGCAAGCATAGCTTCAAGGCATATAATAGCAAATATAGCTTTAGGATATATAAACATTCCTCACACTCTTCCCTTTGATACTTTGTATCAACTTGTTAGCTTTTATACTTTAGTCACATCTGTACATCACAGAACGGGAACACCCCGGCTAATTCACTAGGTCTTGGTCCTTGGGGTGTAGTAAGGGTGCAGCTGGGTGATGGCATGTGGCGACAAGGTGCTACAGTTGTCGCAAAGAGAAATTTGAGCAACACAGTCAGGGACCTTAATGCCAGTATCACCACCACGATTACTGCCACCCAGTGGAGGAGGGTAGTGCCCCAGTCACCAAATATGCTTGAGAACCATGACCAGGGGTCCCAGCCCTGCCTGTGGTTCCGGGCGGAACAGTTGGTGGCACTATGGTGGGGGGTATCGTGATGGTGAAACACCCTCCCACGGCTGCTCAGTTTCTTCCTCTCTTGCTTTACCATTAATCCCTTTAATTGATTTTCATGTCACCTTTCTGCCTCTCTTTCCATATTCTAAACCTTGACCAGTCTACCTTGCACCCTTTGTTTGCTCTCTTTTTTCTTCCAATGCTATCCTGGTTACTTTAGTAAATCTATACTAAAAGTACCTATAAGGGGAAATATTCCCCTGGTCAACTTATGCCATTGTCCTATCTCAGAGACCGAATCCTGGCCAAACTTATCAACCATACATTTTGCTGGTCCAGATAATACTAACTCTGGACCTAGGTTATTTTTTGTTCCCTTGTTTCCCATTTTATCTAGGCCTGTTCTTTATAGTGCACACTCGCTCCAAGGTATACTATGTACTTACAGTGATGATGAGTGTCGCCGGCCCCTAGGCGTCACGTCCTGATGGGGTTCCACAAAAATGTCCTTCTTTTTGTCCAAGGGAAACAACCCGATCACGAGGTGTGACACGGACCGAAGAACTCATCCTGCCGACTACGCCAAAACTGTGATTGCAAATTCTCTCACTGTAAGTATTACCTGATCAACCACTCCCGTTGTCATGGGGCAAAAACCACACCACTGGGTTTTGTCTTAACGTCGCTTTATTTGATCAAACCTTACACGTGCATGCGGGAAATTCTGCAAAGGAGAAAGCTCCCTGATTAAAGTTTACAGCAGCTTTTTATAAGCTAGATTTTGCACTTCTTATCTTGAAAAAATACCAACATTTCAGTATAAGCCAATTATAAGACAGCATAACAAGTTTTCAGCAATGTAACAGAAAAACAAGTTGATACCAATGTATGAGGTACTTTTCCACTGCTTATTCCATTTCTTTCCCAATACCTCTTGATACATATGCCTGGGTCAATCTGACCTGAGAGAAACAATGAGTTTCACTCACACCATAGCACCAGCACAGCTTGCCTTCAATGCCTCAACGTGCTGTTATCTTATATTTTGCCCAAGCATGTTTTTATCTTATATTTTGTCCGAGCCTGTTATTCAGGCTGGTACAACCAGTTCTGCTCAGTTTTATCTTGCTTTCTGTTTTTAAAAATGTACCTCAAGTAACCTCAGTATCATTCTATAACCCTGTAAAAAACATGAACTCCGAAATTTCTACTACATTCATTATGACTTTGTTACAGCATGGCTTTCAAAGCAAGCACAGCTTCAAGGCATATAATAGCAAATATAGCTTTAGGATATATAAAAATTCCCTCACAAGGTGCATTAGGGAGCGAATGGAGGGTTAGTGGGCTGAATAAAGAGGAGGGTGGTGAGCAGAGAGGGACAGTGAAAAAACAGGGATACTGAATTAATACTTCTGCTCAGTATACACAAAGGAAGAGGAGGGGGAGGTACCTAATCCAGTCAATAGAAGCACTCTAGATGGGGGTCTATATCAGTCCTTTCACAGAAGAAAGGGTTCTGAAAGAACTCCTAAAACTGAAGGTGGACAAAACAATGGGGCCTGATGGGATTCACCCCAGAATTCTAAAAGAACTAAGGGGAGAACTAGTAACACAACTGACTACCCTTTTTAACAAATCATGGGAGGATGGTGTGGTACCTGAGGACTGGATAAGAGTGGATGTGATTCCCCTTCACCAAAGTGGGAGCAAGACAGAGGCAGGAAACTACAGACCTGTCAGTTTGACCTCAGTGGTAGGGAAAATGATGGAATCACTTCTGAAGAAAAAACTTGTTGAGTACCTAGAGGCCAGTGGGGCACAGGACCCAAGGCAGTATGGTTTCACAGCAGGAAGGTCATGTCAGAAAAATCTAATTGATTTATTTGACTGGGTGACCAAAGTAATAGACCAGAGAGGGGCTGTGGACATGGCCTACCTAGACTTTAGCAAGGCATTTGACACAATCCCATACAAAAGGTTAATTAACAAATTAGCCAGCCTGAGAGTGGGTCCCAGGGTGGTAGCCTGGGTAAAACATTGGCTAGACAACAGGACATAGAGGGTAATAGTCAATGGAATCCACAGTGAAGAAAGGAGGGTTACTAGTGGGGTACCACAGGGTTTAGTACTGTGTTCGGACCTTTTTTAATATCTTCATAAGTGACATTGCAGAGGGACTGGAAGGAAATGTATGTCTCTTTGCAGATGACACAAAGATCTGCAACAGGGTCAATACACAAGGTGGAGTGGAAAGGATGAGAAGGGACTTGGCAAGGTTGGAGGAATGGTCAAATGTATGGCAGCTTAGATTAAACACAAAGAAATGCAAAGTAATGCACCTGGTAAACAAAAACCCAGGGGAAGAGTACACAGTGGGGGGTGAGATACTGACAACAAAACTGGATTATAGTGGATGACCTAAAGGTTGGCAACCAATGTGAGAAGGCAGTAAGGAGGGCTGGGGGGATACTGGGATGCATAGGAAGAGGCATCACCAGTAGAAATTAAGACATTATTTTCCCTCTGTACAGACAGTTGGTGAGACCCCATCTGGAGTACTGCATGCAGTTGTGGAAACCCCATCTCTGCAAAGAGATAGAGTGGAGGCTGTCCAGAGGAGGGCAACCAAAATGGTGCAGGTTCTGCATCAGAAGGCATACAAAGAGAGTCTGAAGGAGCTTAATATGTATACCCACGAAGAAGAGGGGGGCATGACTGAAACTTTCAAGTACCTCAAAGGAATCAACAAAGTTCAAGAGGGTAGCATTTTCAGAAAAAGAGATGTGCAAGAACAAAGGGCCTAATTTGAAGATAGAGAGGGATGGCTCAGAGGTAATATGAGGAAGCATGTTTTCATGGAGAGGATTGTGGATGCATGGAACAGCCTTCCTGAGGAGAGCGAGGAGTCAAAATCAGTGGGGGAATTCAAGAATGCATGGAACAGACATAAGGCAATTCTAGTGGGTGGTAGGAGGAAGTAGGCTGTTGGTTAACTAGGATCTGCAGCTTATCCATTGGGTAGGGAAATGGGCAGACTAGGTGGGCCAAGTGGTCTTTATCTGCCATTAATTTCTATGTTTATATATATATATATATATATATATATATATATATATATATATTAATTATAGTGGTGCAGTCCGCCACTATAGTAAGATTCACATGTCACTTCTATATTAAAGTCAAAATGTTATAAATAACGATCACCAATTCCATGCTAGTCTAGTGCCCCCAGCCATGCCAGTCCACCCAACCCCCATCTGTCCCCAGCCGGTGACTGGCACAGCCCTCTCACCTCCATGGCCAGCCGCCGACTGCATGCAGTAGGAGTGCTGCAAAGATGAGAGGTGGACTGTGCCAGTCACCGGCTGGGGATGGGTGGGGGGTGCTGGGTGGACTGGCACGGCTAGGTGGGAGCCACTACAGAACCAGGGAATTGGTGATCATTATTTATTTTATGATGATCAGGGGGGCCGCTAGACTACCAGGGATATGGAGAACAGTATTTCTTTCATACAGATCGGGGGGGCCACTAGACTACCAGGGATATGGAGAACAGTATTTATTTTATACAGATCGGGGTGGCCGCTAGACTACCTGGGATATGGAGCACATTATTTATTTTATACAGATTGGGGGGACTGCTAGACTTTCAGGGATATGGAGAACATTATTTATTTTATACAGATTGGGGGGCCGCTAGACTTCCAGGGATATGGAGAACATTATTTATTTTATATAGATCTGGGGGGACACTAGACTACCAGGGATATGGAGAACAGTATTTATGTTATACAGATCGGGGTGGCCGCTAGACTACCTGGGATATGGAGCACATTATTTATTTTATACAGATCAGGGGGGCCGCTAGACTTCCAGGGATATGGAGAACATTATTTATTTTATACAGATTGGGGGGCTGCTAGACTTCCAGGAATATGGAGAACATTATTTATTTTATACATATCGCAGGGGCTGCTAGACTACCAGGGATATGGAGAACATTATTTATTTTATACAGATTGGGGGGCTGCTAGACTTCCAGGAATATGGAGAACATTATTTATTTTATACATATCGCAGGGGCTGCTAGACTACCAGGGATATGGAGAACATTATTTATTTTATACAGATTGGGGGGGTGCTAGACTACTAGGGATATGGGGAACATTATTTTTTTTAGCACAGGTGTGCCCTAGAAAGTCAAATGAGGATGGATTTTTCAGGGCTTTGTTCTGTCAAACAATGGCGGTGGTTTACCGTGATTCCTTGTATTTTTAAATTACAGCTTTTTATTCTTTGATCGTGAGACTGTAAATTTTTTGATCACGAGCCTGCAAAGTCATGCATCACGAGTGAGGGACGAGATGGCAAGATTAAAAAAAATCAATTTTCTAGCCCAGAGGTGCCCTAGAAAGTCAAATGAGGGTGGGTTTTGCCTAGGGGGTTACATTCTGTTGAACCATGGTGATGGTTTACCGCAATTCCTTCAATTTTTTGATCTATAGCATTTTTAATTATTTGTTCATGAGCCTGCAAATTCTTTGATCGTGAGATTCTTTGATCACAAAATAGAGACAAGATGGGCAGATTTTTTATAATGCAATAGATAGGGAAATTTTACTAATCTTTGACATTGAATATCTTGGAAATGGTTTGGACTTTTTACTTGAAATTTGGAGAGTGTTTATGGCATGTGCTGTAGATATAAATTGCAATGTTTATGTGTCGCAAAACATTTTGTGGTGTAGATATGGCGTGGCAAAGTTTACGTTCTATGGAGAGCATTTTTCTTGTGGTGGTGGCTTGAAATTTATAGGATACCTAGCCTTATTGTCATGGATGCAGTTTTCAGTCGTTGTGTGTATTACACGTCAGCAGGTGCGGAACTGTGCCACTCTGACTAATGATAATTTCAAACTTTGACATGTTATATCTCGGGCACGGTTTGGTCTTTTAACTTGAAATTTTGAAGGTGTTTACAGCATGTCCTGTGAATGTTAATTACAGTGATTACATGTCAGAAAATATTTTTTGGGTGGAGATGTGGCGTGGTGCAGTTTACATTCTGCGGACAGCGTTTTGCTTGTGGTGGTGGCTTGAAATTGATATGATACCTAGCCTTAGTGTCATGGATGAAGTTTTCAGTCATTGTGTGTGTTAAACGTCAACAGGTGTGGAACTGTGCTACTCTGACAAATGGAAATTTCAAACTTTGACATGTTATGTCTCAGACATAGTTTGGTGTTTTCACTTGAAATTTGGAGGGTGTTGATGGCATGTCTTGTAGATGTGAACTGCAGTGTTTATGTGTCAGACAGTATATTTTTTGTGGAGATATTGCATGCTGCAGTTTACATTTTGTGGACAGCGTTTTCTATTGTTGTACTACATTAACATTTGTGTGGTGGCTGGCCTTGCTGTTGTCAATGTACTTGTTAGTCATTAGGTGTGTAATGTGGGCTGACACTTAGAAGTTGGTGGAAGTGTGGGGCCCTCCCACCAACTTGCGCAACTTTCTACTTTTCCATTCTTTCTTAAAAATAAGGAAAATCTATGCAAAAAACTTCATTAATGCATCAGTTAGGGTTCTTCTATAGTGACAAAAGTGAGGAAATTTGACATTAGGGTTCCCACCCCTTGCACCCCACCCCACCAACAGGTATTGAGGTGTGCATTGGGGTCATTGGTCCTAACTCTCACCCCATTCTCCTACACTGCACCACCTCAGCTAGTTTACACATAGAATGGGGTGAGAGTTAGGGCTGACAACTCCAATGCACTCCCCGATGCCTGTTGGTGGGGGCGGGGTGGGGTGCAAGGGGGTGGAACCCTAATGTCGAATTTCCTCACTTTTGTTGTTGTAGATATCTTAACTGATGCATTAATGTTGTTTGTATATATATATATATATATATATATATATATATATTCATTGCAAAACACTGGCTAATGCATCACTCGTTTACTAGGTAAGTGAGGACAAAAGGAAGCCTTGAAGTCTATCTTGATTGTCCCCCATGTGTGGGAAATTACACTTTGTTGTAGTTTTTGGAGAGCCAATGATCTACACCCTTTTTAAGGGATTCAAATGTATTACAGTCTACTAGCTCTTGTGGTAGCTGGTTTCAGAGCCTTGGTGTTCTTACCAAGAAGAAATTAAGCCTCCTGTTTGTTTTTGCTTTATACACCATTAGTTGTTGATTGTGAAGTCTAGGTACTATTTTTCTTTGTGTTTTAACAATACCACATTTGTCCATCACAGAGGGTGATTTAAGAATTTTATATAAGAACAGAAGATCACCTCTGAAGGCCTAAACTCCAGTGAATGTAGGCCTGTTTTTTTAAGCCTCTCTGGATATGGTAGTGATACTAAATGGAGCACCATTTTGTTGCCCTTCTCTGAACTCTTTCAATCACTTGAATGTCCCTGACCATGTATGGACTCCACACTGGTGACCCATAATCTGTATATGGTCTGATGCAGTTATGCTTTAAACAATGAGATAATACATTCCTCTGTCTTAGATATAAATGTATGGTTAATGCGCCTAAGTGGTGAATTAGCAGTTTTAGCTACATGATTACAGTGATTGGAGGAGGATAATTTGTCATGTATCAGGATGCCCAAGTCTCTTTCACATATTGAAGATTTAATGATAATATTATATAGTGTATAAATTTGTTTGGGATTATTGTAACCTAAGTGGAGAACAGAACATTTGTCGATATTGAATGTCATTTTTTTCTGTGCCCAATGCTCTAATACTGAGAGGTCATTATACTAATAAGTCCATATTATAGTCAGAATCCACCCTACCACCTAACTTTGTATCATCAGAAAATTTCAAAAGTATGTTCCTGGAGCTAATCTGCATGTCTGAGATGAAAACATTGAACAGCACCGGCCCAGAACCACTGGTCACAGCCATATTACTGGAATAGGCACTATTGATCCTAACATGCTGTGTCCTGTTGGTTAACCAGCAATTGATCCATTTTATTAGCTACAAGGAAAACCTAGGTCTGATAGCTTCTAGTAGAGAACATTGTGAGTAACCTTATCAAATGCTTGCTATAATCCAGGAGACTGATATCCATGGGAATTGTATTATCTAGTTCTTGGTTGACAGTACTGTAAAAGGCTATTAAATTGGTAGTGCAAGTTATATATGTGCAAACATCTCAATGCATCAGTTAGGGTTAAAAGCACAAAAGTGGGGAAATGAGATGTTAGGATTGAGCCCTAACCCCCAACCACCCCATCCCTATCCTCTACAGACCAACAGGCACTGGTGTGCAATGGGGTCATCAGGTTCAATCTCTCATGCCATTCTCCTTTAGGAGAATGATGAGAGTTAGCCTGATGACCCATGGTATTTCAACCTGTTTATACATGGAATGTGGTAAGAGTTGGGCCTGACGACCCCATGGCACAACCCGGCATCTGTCGCTCTGTGGAATATGGGTGGTTAGTAGGCTCAACCTCAATATTCATTTCCCACTTTTGGTCACTTTAACCCTAACTGTTGTGTGTATAGTTTTGGCAATGAATATAAATATATATATATATATATATATATTCATTGCACAAAACCCGCTAATGCATCAGTTAGGGTTTTCCATGACGACAAAAGTGTGGAAATTCAGTGTTAGGGTTCAAAACCTGAACTCCGCATTCCTAGCTATCCAACCCCCCCACACACACACATATGCAAGTGGGAAGGTCCAAGGCAAAACAACCAGAGACAACCAGCAGCAGGTAACCTAAATAATATACAATAATATACAACTCTCTAACCGTGCAAGACACGCTCCATCATCATGGTCCACCAACTGTATGAGTTCTGCTGCCATCAGAGTACCTTTGGGGTACATGCATGTTGGGCAACCATGGGTGATGGACCACAGTAAGCATTTCTGTGTTACAAATACAGTTAACCATCATTTGTTGCTAATGAGTATATCTAGGTAATGCAGCAGTATAACATGTGATGGTGCTAGTTTCATATCTGAACTGTATGTTAAAATAACTATGTATGTGTTACCTATGTCTTTACAGCTACCACATGTTTCAAGACTAACTGTGTATTTTGTCCCCCCACACCACCATCACCACACACACACACACACACACACACACACACACACACACACACACACCACACATATAAGTGTGGTACGGCAAGGCGGCAATCAATGAGAAACAGACACCATAGGGTAACACCAATAACATACAGCTTTGTAAATATACCACAACAGGCATCCATCATTATGTTTCACCAACTGTATCACTTCTGTTGCCATCATAGTGTGTTGGATACATACACTCCCATCCTGTAGAAGCATGTGAGATGGTCACTGCATGAACTGTGTATGTTGTCGTGAGCAGTGGTCAACATAAAAAGACAAGTACTTCAAGACATTAGCAAGCAAGATGACAATGTGGTTTTGACCGGATAACATGACACAGCATGTACAGCACTCTGTGGTGTGTGTTAATTTATCCTGGTATTACACCAACATAAGCAAATAGTCTTGGGCACCATGTTCACAATTATATAGCTATCACTGGATAATATCAGAGGGCATTTTCAGCATTGATTAGTGTGTGGTAATGCCTCCTGATGAAATCAAATAGTCTTTCACTTAAGTATCCTAAATAGAAGCCTGCAGTGACATCATAAACAGTTGAGTACTGCATATGTGTATGCTGTTGTGGACAGTGCTTGACATGAACAGACAAACACTTACAGATATTCACAAGCAAGATGAGTATGTGGTTATGACCAGATAACAGGAAACAGGATGTACACCATCATTTAGTGTGTTGTTATGCCTTTGATGTTACCCAACATAACCAAATAGTCTTGGTCCTATGTCCTAGTTATGTAGTTATGACCAGATAACAGGAAATAGTGTTAGCTTCACCTTTGACATCAGTGCCTCTGCTGCTGCCAGCAGCTGGGCAGGCCCTTCTGTCCACCAGCTGCCTTCCTCATGGTACTGCCCACTGATCACCAAACTGAAACCTCACCCTTGACACGGGTGCCTCTGCTGCTGCAAGCAGCCGGGAGGGCCCCTTCTGTCTGCCAGCTGCCTTCCTCGCTGTACTGCCCACCGAATACAAAGAATGAAGCTTCACCTTTGACATGGATGCCTCTGCTGCTGCAAGCAGCCGGGCAGGCCCCTTCTGTCCACCGGCTACCTTCCTCACTGTACTGCTTGCCGATCACCAGACCGAAGCTTCCCCTTGACATGGGTGTCTCTGCTGTTGCAAGCAGCCGGGCGGACCTCTTCTGTCCGCTGGCTGTCTTCCTCACTGTACTGCCTGCCGATCACCAGACCCAAGGTACGCTGCTGAAACTTGACTGACCAGAACCATCAGCTCTGCCTGCTGATAGGCTGCTGCAGTTCTTTAATTCCTTACTACTCCTGTTCCTTTTGGACTTTAAGCTAATGTTACATACTGATTGTGGTACTGGTTAAGTCTCTCCAAATAGTCTTGTGAATCCTAATTTAAACGTGAACCTAAGTCTGTTTACAGCAATTTTGCACTCCAAGGGTAGTTTGAAGTGCAAATTCTTTTAGACTGCAGGTTTTTAGATTTTAAAGTATTGCAGCTCTCTTTCTTTTAAGGTCCAGTGGTGATCTACCCTGGATCAGAAATTAATTTTAAAGTGATGCAGTTTTCTGTTTAGACCAGATTTCATTTGGGTCACAGTTGTAAGCTTTGCCCTGCAACAACAACAGCTTAATCTGGTTCAAGGTCAGTTGGCATTCATCTGTATCCCCCTCCCCCGGGTCGTGCCTGAAAATAGGCAGGATTTGTCTAGTGCACTTACCCGGTCAACAAAAGCTAAATAAATAAAAATAAATAAATAAAATAATCCAATTTCTGCTTCACTTTCTCTCCTTCTGTCTCCTTCCTGCTTGAATTTTTGCACCCACCTCCAGCCTTTATTAAGTACTCTCTCTCCCCCCTCGGCACCACCCCAGGCAATCTTCATCCTGCCCTCTCATTAATATTGCAATTCCACTTAAAGATACAGAGTGCAGCTATTAGGCCTAACACTTGCCTTGTCCTCCCTTTAAAGACATCATCCTATTTTTGCCAACTGCTTGTCTCTCAGCTTTGTTTAGCACCTGCTCTGCTATCTACTTTACAGTGCCATACCTGAGCTCCCTCCCTTGCTACCCTCAACATAGCCCCAATAATCTACAAGTTGCCTTGGGTGCCCCTGCCCTAGCTAAAATGCCCTATTTTAGCCTACATTTTATACCTAACTAGATCCACTGTTCCTGATCAGGGTCCCAGTGAGCAGCCATGGCTAATCCTGCCAGCCGCCTGCCTCCATCCTCCGGCCAACCAGGACACCTTCAAAGCCGGTTAAGAGTCCTGGCTGCTCCTGGGAAGTACTGATAGGCTGCCGCCTGCCACCCTCCTCTAATTGGACTGCTGCTCTCCACCTGGCCACTGATTGGCCCTGCCTTTTTGCTATTGGATTTTCAGCCTCTGGGCTTCAGCGCCCACTGCTTTGCATTGACTTTTGCTGAAAATTTGTGCCTCCCTGCACCCCCACCTCCTACCTTTTTAAATAGGCTTGCTCCACTCACTTGACCATGATGATGGATGCATCTTGTAGTACTTTTAGAGCTGTATGTTATTTCTGTTACCTGCTGCTGGTTGTCTCTGGTTGTGTTGCCTTGGTCCTTCCACTACTTGCATATGTGTGTTGGGGGGTAGGGGGGAATGCAGAGTTAGGGTTTTGAACCCTAACACCACATTTTTGTAGCTGTGGAAACAACCCTAACTGGTGCATTAATGGAGTTTTTTGCAATGAATTTCCTTACTTTTTGAAAAAGTGTAAAATAACATGTATTTGTGGAAGTGTGAGGGCACTTGGGCCTTGCACTCCCATAAGTTATCAATTTTGCAAAACAATATGCATCTGTGTGGGAATTTGGGCCCTATGCTCCAAGTTAAACATAGCTACAGAGTCATACTAATTTGTAGATACCACAGAACCGTAGCAGGTAGAAAAAATTCAAGTGCCATTGTAATCGACACAGTGAGTACTATATGTGACAATGAATGTCCAAACTTGTATATTTTCCGAGATATGGGCATTGAAATGCACAGGACAGGCACTCTTTGAACCCATGGAATATGTTTTTGTCAATATCTCATTAACCATAGTAAGTAGGTAACAAATTCCACTACAGGTGTCATCTACTGCTTCCAAACTTGTTTCAACAGCTTGCTTCACCTACAGGTGAAGCAAGGTGACAGTAGCAAAAACGCAATATCTCAATTCATGACTGGCACCGGAATGTTATCCTATGGGAAATTGCTCAACTTCAGAGTGCTGTAAATTTGGGGCTCTTGAATGTTTTGGCACCTAACCACCAAAAGGCACATCTGTGTGGAGGGTCACACCCTGCAAATTTCAGCCCAAAAGACCCAACTGTTTTGTTGTAGGAGGATGGCAAGATTTGCATCTGAGAATACTTCCACAAATTACTTTCTTAAATCACAAAAGTGTCTGAAAATAAAATCACAAACTTTCACATTTGTGAAACTATTTCACAAAAATACTTTTCCTTGAAGTTGGAAAAGGCATTTCTGGTGGGGTTTAATCCTCCAAAAGATAGGGCTAGCATCCTCAGGACACCACTGGGTAACATAGAATTTGACGGCAGATAAGGACTTCTTGGCCCACCCAGTCTGCCCATTTCCCTACCTACTGGAAAAGCTGCAGATCCTAGTTAACCAGCAGCCTACTTCTTCCTACCCCACCCCCCAGAACTGCCTTATGACTATCCCATGCATGCTTGAATTCCACCACTGATTTTGACTCCACAACCTCCTCCGGAAGGCCGTTCCATGCATCCACAACCCTCTCTGTGAAAAAATACTTCCTTACATTACCTCTGAGCCACCCCTCTATCTTCAAATTGTGCCCTCTTGTTCTTGCACACCTCTTTTTTTGAAAGATGCTACCCTCTTGGACTTTGTTGATTCCCTTGAGGTACTTGAAAGTTTCTATCATGTCCCCTCTCCTCCTTTCCTCGAGTCTATACATATTAAGCTTCTAGTCTCTTGATATGTCTTCCGTGCAGACCCTGCACCATTTTAGTCGCCCTCCTCTGGACAGCTTCCATCCTGTCTATGTCTTTGCAGAGATTGGGTCTCAGAACTGCACACAGTACTCAGATGGGGTCTCACCAGCTGTCTGTACAGAGGATAATAACTTCCTGTTTTCTACTGGTGATGCCTCTCCCTATGCATCCCAGTATCCCCCCAGCCCTCCTTGCTGCCCTCTCACATTGCTTGCCCATCTTCAGGTCATCTGATATGACTACCCCCAGGTCCCTCTCCATTTTTGTTGTTGTTAGTATCTCACCCCCCATTGTGTACTCTTCCCCTGGGTTTTTGTTTCCCAGGTGCATTACCTTGCACTTCTTAGCATTGAATCTAAGCTGCCATACATTTGACCATTCCTCTAACCTTGCCAAGTCCCTTCTCATCCTTTCCACCCCACCCTGTGCATCAACTCTGTTGCAGATCTTAGTGTCATCTGCAAAGAGACATATTTTTCCTTCTAGTCCTTCTGCAATGTCACTTATAAAGACATTGAAGAGGACCGGTCCTCATACTGAACCCTGTGGTACCCCACTAGTAACCCTTCTTTCTTCTGAGTAGACTCCATTTACTATTACTCTCTGTGTCCTATTCTCCAGCCAATTCTTTACCCAGGCTGTCGTCTTGGGACCCACTCCCAGGCTGGCTAACTTGTATAGTAATCTTTTGTGTGGGACTGTGTCAAATGCCTTGCTAAAGTCTAGGTAGGCCATGTCCACAGCCCCTCCCTGATCTACTACTTTGGTCACCCAGTCAAAGAAATCTATCAGATTCGTCTGGCATGACCTTCCCACTGTGAATCCATGCTGCCTAGGGTCCTGTGCCCTCTGGCCTCTAGATACCGACAATTCTTTCCTTTAGAAGTGATTCCATCATTTTCCTATCACTGAGGTTAAACTAACAGGCCTATAGTTTCCTGCTTCTGCCTTGCTCCCACTTTTGTGAAGGGAAATCACATCTGCCCTCCTCCAGTCCTCGGGTACCACCCCATCCTCCCATGATTTGTTAAAAAGGGTAGTCAGTGGTGTCACTAGTTCTACCCTTAGTTCTTTTAGAATTCTGGGATGAATCCCATCAGGCTCCATTGCTTTGTCCACCTTCAGTTTAAGAGTTCTTTCAGAACCCTTTCTTCTGTAAATGGCCTGTATCAACTTCTGTATCCAGCGGTTACTACTGTTTGTTTTATGTACCTCCCCTCTTCCTTTGTAAATACTGAGCAAAAATATTTGTTTAGTATCTCTGCCTTTTCACAGTCTCCCTCTGCCCATCCTCCCTCCCCTTTATTAAGCCTCACTATCCCTCTCTTGGTCTTCCTTCGCTCCCTGATGTACCTATAAAAAGTTTTATCCCCCTTCTTAACTGAGTTGGCTATCTTTTCCTCGGTTTGGGCCTTTGCTGTTCTGACTGCCTTCCCAGCCTCCTTTTGCTTTAACTGATACAGTCCTCTGTCCTGCTCCTTCTGCGATTCCTTGTACTTCCTGAATGCTTTCTTTTTCTCTTGAACCTTCACTGCCACTTCCTTTGAGAACCATAGTGGTTTCTTACATCGTCTTGTTTTGTTTATTTGCTTCACACAAAAGCTCTTTACCTCTGTGATGGCAGTTTTTAGTATTCCCCATTGTTCTTCAACCCCTCCTTCCTGCCCATTTGCTAGTGCATTCCTTAGGCACTCACCCATTTTGGCAAAGTCAGCCCTCCTAAAGTCCAGTACTTTTGTCTTTGTATGGCTTGACTCTATTGCTGTGTTTATTGTGAACCATACTGTTCGATGGTCGCTAGTTCCCAGAAAGCTACCCATTTCTACATCTGTAATCCTCTCTCCATCTCCATTTGAGAGAATCAAGTCTAATATTGCTCCCTCTTGAGTGGGCTCCAGTACTAGTTATCTAAGGCATGCCCCCTGTAGGGCATCTAGAATAACTGCACTCTTCAAAGTGGCAGCTGCGACTGCGCTCCAGTTAACATCTGACATATTCAGATCACCCATCAGCAATATCTCCCCTTTTTCTGCCATTCTAAGTATACTTTCTATCATTTCCCTGTCCATTTCCTCCCCCTGAGAAGGGGGTCTATATACAACCCCTGTGCGTATTGTGGTGCCATTGCCTGTCTCCAAATTTACCCACAGTGCTTCTTCTCCTCCCTGTTTACCCTTTTGTTCTGTTGCTTTTATTCCTTCCCTTATGTAAAGAACTACTCCTCCTCCTCTTTTACCCTCCCTGTCCCTCCTGTAGACAGTGTATCCTGGTATGTTTATGTCCCAGTCATGGTTTTGTGTGTACCATGTTTCTGTGACTGCCACGATATCCAGATGTTCCTCCTCTATCAAGGCCACTAATTCAGGAAGCTTGTTACCCAGACTACGGGCATTAGTACTCATTGCTCTCCATTTTTTGATGGCTTTACCTTCTGTTGCAGCATCCCCCACTGACCGTTCTACCTCAGTCTTTTTCTCATTTAGTACCCTGTTTTGTAGGGAGAGGCTGGGATTTTCCTGCTGCTTGTCAGTGCCTCCCTTTGACTAGTTTAAAAGCTTGCCAATGAAGCATTTAAACCGATTGCTCAAAGACTTGTTCCTTCCTGGACAGATGCAGACCATCCTGCAGTATAGGCTGGTGTCCCTCCAGGTGGAACCCCAGTCCCCAATGAAGCCAAACCCTGTGCGCCTACACCATTTTTTCAACCATTCATTAAACTGCATAGTGCCACTGCCCTTGCCTCCCCCATGCTTTTGACAGGCAGCACCTCTGAGAAGGATACTGTGTGTGCTACTCATCTTCGGTCCCTCCCCAACTCTGCAATGACCTCCTGCACTGCTCTAATCTCATGATGAGCCAAGTCATTTGTTCCTAGGTGGACAATTACATCCAGCTCGGAATCTCTTGCAGCTGTTCTCGTGATCCTGAGGATGCACTTCCTGTCCCTCCAAGCCATGGCACCAGGCAGGCACCTTACTTCATTTTTCCCAGCTCCCCCCAGTTCTATACCCCTAATAATTGAGTCCCCCACCAGGAGCTGATTCCTTTCCCTTTGGTGCCCTCTGCCTCCTTTCTGTGGGCCTCCATTGTGACAGATATCATCAGTCTTCTCTACGGGTGTATTCATAGGGGAGCTATGCTCCCCCAGAATGGTGTATGGATTGTGGAGTGGAACAATTGACTGGGTGTGCCTCTGTTCCACCCTCCTCACCCTCCCTGAGCCCACTGTGGTCCAACTGCTGTGCTTTCTTCGCAACTTCTGAGGTAGTGGTGGTGGCACTAGTGCTCCCTGGATGGGGGAGGTTCCTTTCCTACTGTCCAGTGTGGCCTGGGGGAAGGTTTCTTTACTACTGTCCAGTGCGGCCTGAAGACGGGCAACTTCCTCCCTCAGGGCAGATAGTTGTCTGCAAATAGGCATCTCAGCCTCCAGAAAGACTCCCGGAAGACTGCTGCCCCACAGCCATTACATTGCACTACTCCCCACATGTTTATCTAGTTTTTTTATTGTATTTGTGTGTGTATGACAGCATCGTCGTGTGTGATTTTTATATAGAAATATATATATATATATATATATATATATATATTATACAACGGTATGCTTATATTATCAGTGCAGTGTGCTAGAGAGGATATGACAGTAAATGCACCTTGCACTCGAGGAAATGATGTCAGAACCTCAGGTATAAGGAACTATTTCCAGGGTGGGTGGAGGAGGAGGGAAGGGTTGGGCCTAAACTGTGTCCTCACAAAACAATCGACTAAAAGCTTTCACCCACCGCTGTGATGAGTGCCTTCCTGTCAGCAAGATACCCTACACAACAATTTGACAGAGAAAGTACCCTGCTAATCAAACAGAGAAAAATCCAGACATCCAAGTCAGACACAGGTAAACCTCTCCAGCCCCAAAACAGCCTGGTGGTTTGTTAGCCACAAAGGAAAATCAAATATGCAGTTATTTCAGCCCTTCTGAGGATGCTGACAAGATAAGCAGTTTAAAAAAAACCTTTCTGAATTAAAAACTAAAACAAATACCAAGCAATGCCACTTTAAAAGTGAGGAAAACTTCTCTCAGATGTAAGCAAGAGAGAGAGAGAGTTTAGTTACAGATAATTCGTCCAAAATAGTATATCCCACGCAGCTTCTCAGTTGTTTCAAGCACTCCTGTACACAACTTGAAGAAGATGGGCTTCTGCCTCACACAGGATCACACCACTAGTTTATAGTAATTGAATAATGCTGACCAATGGTCTAGCTAGACAAATGGCTATGATGCTGAGCTCTGACTTGTGAAGACAATTACCCCACCTCAGGCTATGTTTGGCATCCAGTTACAACCTGCAGCTTTTGCTATTTTGAATCACACAACCCCACCTAAAGTTGCAAAATATATTGATGCAGATTCTCACAGAATTCTAGTAATCAGTCCAGTTAGCCACAAAGAAAATCAAATATGCAGAAGATAAGCAGTTTTAAAAACCTTTCTGAATTAAAACTAAAACAAATACCAAGCAATGCCACTTTAAAAGTGAGGAAACTCTTCAGATGTAAGCAAGAGAGCGAGAGTTTAGTTACAGATAATTAGTCCAAAATAGTATATCCCCACGAGCTTCTCAGTTGTTTCCAAGCACTCCTGTACACAACTTGGAAGAAGATGGGCTTCTTAAACACAGCAATTAGTAGGGTAATTAGTGTTTACCTAGAGGGTCCCAATTAGTGGTGGGTGAAGTGGGTTCAATTCAGCTCCATGAGTGATTCATGGGTGAAGGCAAAAGTCACAAAGTACTCTGCAACATGAAGTGAGTGCCATCATCATGACGGGCAACGTGAAGTCCATTGAAAGCAATGACATTTGCGTTACTCCACCTTCCTCCAAACCACTACTCCACCAATTTTAAGGTGAAGTACATTGAAGCAATGATTTCTATATACTCCACCTTCCTCCAAACCACTACTCCACCAATTTTAAGGTGAAGTACATTGAAAGCAATGACTTTGCGTTACTCCACCTTCCTCCAAACCACTACTCCACCAATTTTAAGGTGAAGTACATTGAAAGCAATGACTTTGCGTTACTCCACCTTCCTCCAAACCACTACTCCACCAATTTTAAGGTGAAGTACATTGAAAACAATGTACTTTGCCTCACTTCACCTTGTTTTTAATCTCCAAAGGTGAATTTTGCAGTGATTCGTGGGATTTCAGGTCACATGGGCTCTAGATTGTTCTGCACAGCCTCAGTTCGGGGTAGTGTGTGTAGGAAGCTGTAGGAGACAATCTGCTCTAAGAGCTCTCTGTGATTCAAACCTTCTAAAAGCTGTTAAAAAAGCCTTTTTGAGTAATTTATTTGCTCAAACGATTCATCGATTGTAGGAAACCCTCCTGTGCTTACATCATCGAGCATTTATTGTTTGTGTGTGGATTTTGAATGTCAATGTACAACACTGACTCTGTGTACTAAGATAGTGAAAGTGTGCTTTGGGCATATCTGTGATGTAGGTAGATTTAAGTTGGAGAAATAGGGAGTTCTTTGTTTTTTGGTTATATTTTTGTTGTATAACTGACTGTGTTAATGTACTCACAGTAATATTTTCAGTAATTGTTGACATTGTTTTGCTGATTGTGTGTTGTGGATCTGGTGCAGCAGTGCATGATTTCAGGTTGTTTAAAATATGTGGTATATTATTGAAGTTTTCAATTTGCTGCACATTACTTGTAGACAAATTGTGTGTGTGTGTGAGTGTGTGTGCAGTGCGTGACACCAAATAATACACCTTTTATTGTGTCACAGTGTAATTGCAGGTGCAGCAGTGTGAACCTGCTATCCACTGCAGCTGCGTGATTTTATACTGCCATTGTGGTATCTTTTCTTGGTTTTACAGTGCCATAATCTGCAGTTAGTGCTCCTCCCCACACCGGCAAAAGGAATTCTTTTCCAGATTGGATTGTTTGTGACTTCAGCACCACTGATTAGTTAAGGTGTTGTTGAACTTGTTGTGACTTTCCGTCTGTATCTGTTGTTGAAGCCACAGTTGTGTTTTTGGCTTCACATCCAGTGTCCTCCCCCTCAGCCCCCACCCTGAGTGAATGTTTCAAAATCTAAATTTGTTTAGAATATTCTTGTTGATCACCCAAAATGCCTGCAAAGAGATGTGCAAGCAAATCTGTTTCTCACCATGACACTGCTGCCAGTGGTAAGATTGTCTGTGGGCATGATAGTACGCAGTCACATAAGTGCATTGCTGATGTGAGGAAAGGTATTTCTCCTTCAATGTTTTTTACAGCACAATCAGTAGCTTCACTCATACTTGGAGGAGATGATGTTGTCCCAACTGGTGGTGTTAGTGCAGTTGCTGGTGCTGGTATGAGTATTGCTGCCTCAAGTTCCACTTCTGACCAGTTTACCATGTCCAAAAATACAGTAGAGTGTGAAGCAGTGCCAGTGAGTGGCACTGTAGATGATGTCATTACTCCCCAGTAACATCCCAGTAACTGAACATGGATTCTGATCATCATGTCAACAATAGCATACAATGTGACATTTCTTCCACTGTGGTTCAGGCTGCGCATTTGCCATGCAGTGATTCACAGTGTGGTGAAAAATATTAGTGATGGTGGTGTTGATGATGATGAATCCTATGATAATGATGTTGCTGTGGTTGCAAACATACAGTCCACATGCCAGCATCCAAGCAGAAGATGTGGATGTGGGTGATGTTGATGAATATGATGAAAGTGACCCCATTTGGGAACTGAAGAAAAGAATTTAAGGTGGTATGTCTGGTCTGTTTGCATTAACCCCCATAAAAAGTTGTGGTTTGCCAGTTTCAGTTGATGATGATGATGACCCAATAATAATGATAGGCAGTCGTGGTGGTCAGTTGCAGTCCAAGTGTGTCCTGCCTGAAAAATCATGTATCACACCCCCACTTCAGGACTTAAAAAAACAGAGTCCAATAAGTAGCATCAGGGACACGTTAAAACTAAAGCATCACAATCCCTTGTTTGGGATTTTTTTTGTTCAAGATGCAAATGATGAGCCAGCTGCAATCTGCCAGGTTTGCCATGTGCATGTGAGGCAAGGTAAAAAGGGAAGCCATCTGGGCACAAGGGGACAGCATACACATCTTAAGAACTGGCACATGGCACATGGACCCAGCACAAGATGGCAGCTAATACCACAGTGGGATGTTCAACCACATCATCGACCATAATGAGCATGTTATCCCCTTCCATGAGTGTAAAATCAAGTAGGAAATTAAATGTGTGCAGTAGTGATGAAATAAGAGCAAAGGATTACTACAGGCATGATGAGGTGGAGGAGCATAATGATTTTGAACTGTTGTCCAGTGGTGGTGAGAGCAGCAGTTTAGGTGGTGGTGGTGAATACAGTTTGTCTAGTGCAAGTGGTATATCAACCCCGGTTGGTATATCTGTGAAAATAACTGCATTTGTGGGTTTGTCATTATCACCTGTGTAACCGTCTTCATAACACGTCAACACTCCACCCCCTGCCATTTAAGAGCAGAACCATTTGTCATCACACCCCATGTAAAACATTTGTCAGCCCATGTTACAGAGTGTTTTTGCGCATAAGCTGAAGTACCCACCCAATCATACAGTGTCACATGAACTTAATGCTGCTGTAGCTGAAATGCCGGCAAATTATCTTTTGACTTTCTCCTTTGTGGAGAATTCTGGATTTCTGGCAGTTTGCTACATGTGCCTGTCCAAAATGGAAAGTCCTAATACTTTTCCACCCATTCTGTACCCGAGTTGTACCATACTGTGCCAGACTCTGTAAGACCGCTTGAAGATGGAAGTTGTCACCCGGTGGAACTCCACTTTATACATAGCAATGAGGTTGTATGAACAATGCAAAGACATCTCAGACTGTCTTGTCATGCACACTAGCCATGAAACTTCCGGGGCCTCCATGTCAATTACAACTGAACAGTGGCACCTCATGGACTCTGTAATAACAATTTTGAAGCCATTTGAACATGCCACACAGGCAGTGATGGCAAGTCTGCCTCCATTAGCCAATCGATCCCACTGCTGTGGGTGCTGAAGCAGACATTGGTACAGCATAGTCTTGATGTTGCCGGAGACAGTGCTAGCAGTATGTTGCTGAAACACATGCTGACAGTATTTGACCACAATCATCACATCTTGAGCATTCAGTGACAACTTTGTGCCTTTATAAGTGACATTGTAGAGGGACTGGAATGAAAAGTATGACTCTTTGCAGATGACAAAAAGATCTGCAACAGGGTTGATATGCAAGGTGGGGTGGAAAGGATGAAAAGGGACTTTGCAAGATTGGAGGAATGGTCAAATGTATGTAGCTTAGATTCAATGCAAAGAAGTGCAGAGTGGTAGTCATATCAGATGACATAAAGGTGGTCCAGCAATGTGAGGAGGCAGTAAGGAAGGCTGGGGGAAACTGGGATGCACAGGAAGAGGCATCACCAATAGAAAACAAGAAGTTGTTGTCTCTCTGTACATTTGGAGTACTGTGTACAGTTCTGGAGACCCCATCTCCACAAAGACATAGACAGGGTGGAGGCTGTCCAGAGGAGGGCAACCAAAATGGTGCAGGGTGTGCACCAGAAGACATACAGTAGCAGCCAAAGACATTGCAGCTATTTCCAGATATTTCACAACATTTCTGAAGAGTTTCTCTCTGCTGCCTCTATTGTGGAAATGCAGAAAGCAGTAGATATTTCCTGAAATATTACAGAAATTTCAGGAAATATCTGGCAGTGTATGCGGCTGCTAATGTATGAAGAAAAACTAAAGGAGCTTAAGATGTACTGTATAGCCTCAAGAAAAGGAGGGAGAAGGGGGACATGATAGAAACTTTCAAATACCTCAAAGGAATCAACAAAGTCCAAGAGGGTAGCATCTTTCAGAAAAAGAGAGGTGCAAGAACAAGGGAGCACAATTTGAAGATAGAGGGGGGACGTCTCAGAGGTAATGTGAGGAAGTATTTCTTCACAGAGAGGGCTGTAGATGCATGGAACAGCCTTCCCAAGGAAGTCGTAGAGTCAAAAACAGTGGGGGAATTCAAGAATGCATGGGACAGACATAAGGCAATTCTAGTGGGGGTAGGAGGAAGTAGGCTGTTGGTAAACTAGGATCTGCAGCCTATGCTTTAGGTAGGGAAATGGGCAGACTAGGTGGGCCAAGCAGTCCTTATCTGCCATCAGATTCTATGTTTCTATGTTTGCAATAGCAATGATGCTGGATCCATGATACAAACTTGGAATTGCCTCATTACTGGAGGGTGGGCCTGAATAGGTAAAAAATATCAGTGGGCAACTGGTGTGCTTGGTTCATGGGGCACAGAAGTCATGTGCCAAGGTCAGCACACCTCAGCAGCATAATCAGGCTGAAGGTGAACCTGGAGGAGTATCAAGCATATCCTGTAAGGGGAAGGGGACTGCAGTTCCAGGTGGTCTGTCATCAAAAGCAATTGGTGTTAACCCACTTTGAGAGGCTTTGTCCCAAGTGGGTATTTGTGACATAAATGATTCTGGAGAACAGGATGATGCATTAACCACTGGACTTACTGCAGCACGGAGAATGGTTGAGTCATATTTGTCTGAAAAAGGCATCTGTCAATAACTGATGATCCTCTTTTATACTGGAGTGGAAAGGTCAATGTATGGCCAGAGCAGACTGCAGTGGCACCAAAGCACCTGATGTGCCCACCCCCCAGTGTAAGTGTTGAGAGGGTATTCAGCTCAGCAGGTGCAATAGTTCAGGATTGTCATACAAACCTCTCTCCTGCAAATGTCAGTTTGCTAATATTCATAAAAATGAATGAGAGGCACATACCAGCTCAGACTGCAACCTCAGTATTCGTAATCCGGCCTAGTCATGGTTTTGCTGATATAGAAATGGACCATCCTGGTGGCACTGGCAGTGGCAGCATGAAACGGCCTACCACTGATGTAGCTGATGACACAATGGAGAAAGAATTTCCCAGTGGTCAGATTTCAGACATAGATGACTGTGAGGGCATCTTTCTTTATGAGGACGATGATGACGTTAATGTTGGCAGGTTATAACTTAAGTGGTTCAAAGGTTGTCACATATGTTGTATGATACATGTTTTATTTTTCATAAAGTTAAATGAGTGTCTCACTCAGAGTGACTCAAATTCCATATGTCACGTCACATTTGTAACACAGAGCACAATATATCCTGGCCCCTGTACCACCACCATAAGACTGCTGTTAGCTAGTGCCACTCTAGGGAATGTCACCATGTGCCCTGCCAGACCACCATCACCATAAGACTGCTGTTAGCCAGTGCCACCAGAGAGAATGACATTGTGTGCCCCCTGGACCACCACCATAAGACTGCTGTTAGCCAGTGCCACTATAGAGAATGTCACTGTGTGCCCCCCGGACTACCACCATAAAACCACAATGCCCCCCTGGACTACCACCATAAAACCACTGTTAGCCACTGCCACAAGGGGGAATGACATTGTGTGCCTCCCTGGACTACCACCACCATAATATGACTGCTAGCCAGTGCCACCACCATAGAGAATGTCACAGTGTGCCCACCTGAACCACCACCATGAAACTGCTGTTAGCCACTACCACCAGGGGGAATGACTTTGTGTGCCCCCCTGGGCCACCACCACCATAATATCACTGTTAGCCACTGCCGCCACCACCAGATGCAGGAAGATGTGAGAGGGAATGTCATCATGTGCCTCAGCTGTGACCACCACCATTATTGTGACAAGGTTTTCCATTACATGTCTTGACCATGCCAAGGCAGGGGGAGTTAAACAGGAGACCACATCCATCAGTCACAGGCACAAGGCTTCTTACTATGAATACTATAACGTAAGTATGTGTACCAATGGCTTTCATGCTATTCAACTTCCTTTAGCTGTGTGTTTTGTTTTCTGTAGCTTTTCTGAGCTGCAATGGTCAAACACACACAGTGAACTTATTTTGTGTTTTTACAGGTTAACAATAATGGACTATCATTCTCTGGAGGTCTGTATCAATGGTACAGCATCAGTACTATCGACAGGAACCTTTGAGATATCCATTTCCAATCCATACTGGTAAGTATATCAATTTTATTTAATCTGTTCCTTTTTTTTTTCATAACAGTGCAAAAAATCTGACTGCTGAATATAAACTAGGTGACATGTACATCACAAAAAATATTTCTGCAACATTTCATGCACTGAATTCCAAATTTGCAGCTACAGCCATGACAGTGTTGAAAAAGTTTGACCCAAGTTGTGTTACTTGACAAGATGTGGTTTTAAAATGTAACTTGAGTTGAGACACAGGGACGCTGACAGTGTATTTGTTACAGCCTGGTATTTACATTGCTATCTAATGATTGCAGTGGGACAGCTTGCTATCTGTGTTAATCCAGATACCCGTGGTGGAATAGCCACGGTTTAAACATAATGTCTTACTGCTGCAATCAAGTTGTAATACATCCTTCATTTCTCTTTTTAGAAAACTTCCAGATGCTTTGTGGTGTCATAGTTGCCTTATTGAAAGAACTTCTTTCAACATCATGCCCCCCCCCGGGCTGGGGCAGACATACAACAAGCAGAAGTTGTTTGAATCGATGATGACCATGACCATCATTATCAGACTGGGTAAAGATGCAGATAAAATCTGAGAAGAAGTAACCAAATAATAAACCACCATTAATGAGATCTACTTGCAAATATGCTTCCCCCCCCAAAAAAAAATACCTTCATTGGCTTGAAAGTATTCCATTTCCAATTCCAACACCAAAATTTCTCATCAAGCACAGGAATATGCACACCAAGAGTATGTGACCTGTGATACAAAACTATTACCCCCACCAAGAAAATACATATTACATATATATATATATAGATATATAGATATATATATATATATATATATAGATAGATAGATAGATAGATGTATCTATATATATCTATCTATATATGTATATATATATATATATATATATATATATATATATATACACATACACACACACATATTTATACATATATATCAACTCACTAAGGCTGCTATTAGTGTACACACAAAGGGCACCTTTCCATCCAGTTGAGGTGATCGCATCGCAGCACACTTTGGACAAGCAACAGTTCTCTCACTGTCATCATTTGTGACGGAACACTGAATGGTCATTCATGTCATGGTATCCTTCCTTCACACGGTTTGGCAAGACACTATGCATCATGACAACAAGGTCAATACACACAGCAGCATTACATGTAAGTGTAACAGCAGCAGCACTTGGGAATTTTCTGGACCCAAGACAGTTGCATTTTTGGGATGCACAATAATTCTGGGGACTTTGTGTGAGTACTGTGTGCATGACTGAGTGCGCCATTAATTCTGGGACACTGCATTTCATGTTACACTCTCATTTCACTTCGTCAGCACTTCTGAATTTTCTGGACTCAAGACAGTTGCATTTTGGGGATGCACAATAATTCTGGGGACTATGTGTGAGTACTGCGCATGTGATGGAGTGTGCCATTAATTCTGGGACACTTTGCATTTCATGTTATGCTCTCATTTCACTTCATCAGCATTTGTGCATTTTCTGGACACAAGACAGTTGCATTTTGGGAATGCACAATAATTCTGAGGAATGTATGTGAGTACTGCACACATGACTGAGTGTGCCATCAATTCTGGAACACTTTGCATTTCATGTTGTGCTCTCATTTCACTTTGTCAGCACTTGTGAATTTTCTGGACACAAGACAGTTGCATTTTGGGGATGCACAATAATTCTGGGGACTGTATGTGAGTACTGTGCGCATGACTGAGTGCACTCTCATTTCACTTCGTCAGCACTTGTGAATTTTCTGGACACAAGACAGTTGCATTTTGGGGATGCACAATAATTCTGGGGACTGTGTATGAGTACTGCATGCATGACGGACTGTGTCATTACGCTACAATTTCACTTCATCAGCACTTGTGAATTTTCTGGACACAAGATGGTTGCATTTTGAGATTGAAAATTCTGGTCAGTCTGGTAAATATTTTTGGAGCCTCAGTAATGTTTACTTTCTGTCATGTTAGCATGAAGTATTTGTCAAAAAGCAGGACTGAGCAGTGCAATTATACTGTGCTAAACTACATGTGTGTAGTCCGTCTTCTTTCCTGTGTGTGCAGACACTGTCCAGTTTCAAGTTGCAAACATATATATATATATGCTGATGCTGACTTGTTGCAGTGTTTATGGTATAAAGAATAAAGATAAGAACATATATTGTATATTTTATTTGTACCATCAACGGCAGCAGGCAAAGTGATATGATATGTTTTCAGAGGTCTTGAGCCAGTGTGCACCTCAATCACTCACACAGACACAGTGCACACATGACTTTGTGGAGATAATAGCACAAAAAAACATGCTTTTAAACAAACCATACTCAACAGACATAAAATATTGCTGAGACACCCAAAATATGTTATGGTCTACATACATGTTCAAGTCAAAATATATAACAGGTCCTGCAGTCCACTGGCACCATTTCGTGTTATGGTGTACACCAACTTGCTGCAAAACTGACACTGCCAGTGTAAACTAGAAAAACATATTCCAGAACAAATAATGAAAAGAAGGAATGTGGTCATACAGTGTGGTGGCAGTGAACTGGATCTTATATATTTTCTGACTTTATAATGTCTGTACAGCATGAAATATTTTGGGTGCATCAACAATACTTCATGTCTGTTAGATACAGTTTGTTGAAAAGCAGGATTTTTTGTTGCTATGATCGCCTAACAAATAAAATATATGTTATATATTCTTATCTTTATTCTTTATACCATGAACACAGCAACAAGTCAGACAGCAATCAGCATACGTATGTTTTCAAGAAGCTGGACAGTGTCTGCAGAACATACATACATAGGAAAGAAGGCTGACTGCACACATGCAGTTCAGCACAGTATACTTGCACTGCTCAGTTCTGCTTTTCCACAAACACTCCGCAACAGAGAGTAAACATTAATGAGGCACCAAAACAGTGCACACACAAACACACACACTTAACAGAAGGATGGGGTTCAGAATACAAAGTGTCACACATATGGAAGACAACACAAAAAGGGCATAATTACATACAAGAGTCGGGGATGGTGGAGGAATACATTTTATAACACTGCAGGGAAGGTGTTGGGGGGCACATGGTGTGAGGAAAAAACACTAATGAGGAATCCCCTTGTGGTCCAGCAGCAGTTCCAGCATGGACATAATTTATAACTGATGTCCCTTTATGTGATCCAACTGCTGCTGGACAGCACTCGACCTCTCATTGTTCTCCTCGACAGCACTCCAGAGAACTGCCAGGTCAGCCTGCATTACAGGCAGTTCTGTGGGGTCCACAAATTCTATAGGCTCAGCTGGTGGTGGTGGTGGTGGGGTGCTGGTGGAGCAGCAGGTACTGCTCTGGCCCTCCTCTTCTTATGGCCACCACCATGCACAGCTGCACCCTCTGCCACAGAAGGGCCAGCAGGTGCAGGCCTGTCCCGTTCTGTGGCAGCCTGCCACTCCAGCTGGTGGTGGTTCACCATATGGGTGTGCTGGTCCCCAGTCCCCAGGTGAGTCTCCCCGGGGCCACGGTGCACCTCCACCTGACATAGGCGGCACCTGACCATGCTGCTGTCCCCCCGACACAGTTAAAAAACTCCAAACAACAGAGGTGCTTGGAGGACCAGACACAGGCAGGGGAGGGCCAGATGCACTGGCAGCTGGCCGGTCACGGTGCTCAACAGGAATGACACAGGCACATACTACTCCAGAAAACTTGGTGCTGGATGGTAGTGGTTCAATTGCCTCAGAGTCAGGAGCAGGTGCTGGTCCTGCTTCCAAGGGAGGGAACACTCAGTATTTTTTGATTAGTCCAACAGGAACCAGTGGCCATGCATCCCACACATGTGCATGGTGCAATGCTTACCACACTCTCCCAGAACTGCCCCCACCCCAGACATTCCCTCACCCTGGTCCATCTCTCCTATTGCACTCCCTCAGTCTGAGCAATGACTACTCGACTTGATAGAAAACACTCACGCTGTCACGCAACATACACACAGTCACACAGACACAAACAACTAACTACTTACAAAGGTAAAAAAAAATACAGAAAGAACAAATTAAGTAAAAAAGAGTACAGAAAAGACAAAAACATGTAGCTTTTAAAAAAGCTGTTGGGTCTAATTTAAAGTTTAAATCTCCCTCCTCGCTCTGATCTCCAAGTCTCAGGCTGTCTCACAGTCACAAAACAACACACTCTTCTCTCCATCTGCACAGGAGAAAGTGAAACTATCTCATTGGCAAGTCACTTCCTTCCTGCCTGGCTAAAGAGCATGTGACTTACGGTACTGTAAGCCATGTGATTTGTGGGGGCTGCCAAATCTGGAACGTGAAGTGGATCACTTAGAATCATAATGAGAAAAGAAGTCCATTTAAAACAATGATTTCGCCTTACTTCACATTACCATTCCACCTTAATGCGAAGTGGTAATGACAAGGTGAATTGAACATTTTACATTGCCCACTCCACGTAGAGGAGTGGCAACATGAAGTGCACACTTCACATTCACTTCGTCGGCGGAATTTAAATTCACTGCATCACTAGTCCCAAGTTTAAAAACTATTTTGCTCATTGCCTGTGGACTTTGTTCCTTTTTCCCTTTTTCCCTTCTTTATTTATTGCTTATTGGATAACAGAGATGTCCTGTATCCGTTCCACAGATGTTGGGTTCTTCTCTTTAAGAGTTTTTATATAAATTACAAATTAAAAGTCTTGATGTTATTAACATAATACGTTACATTTTATGATCATATTTCCTTTGGTGTTTCCACGGGGGTTTTCTGACAGTGTTCATTATAATTTTTGTTTCATATAGAAAGAAGATATGGAGGGTTTTAATGAAATAGGAGCGAGTGTGAATGCCAGATATCATTTTGCCACTTTTTCGGAAGTGGAGAAAGAGAAATTATTGAGCCAAATTAGAGGGGAAAGGGAATTCTCGAACAATACATCAGATAGTGTTAAACAGATGTCCCTGCGAATTGAGAATCAGCAATTCAGGGATTGTAGATTGGAGTGGCACGCTATAACATTAGGGCAATATTTATCCCACAACTTGATACCTCGAGGTCTTAGAATTTATGTGGAACATAACATAGGTATCAAATCTACGAAATTAGATACTAAGTGGGATGGCATTAGAACTAGGTGCTCGGTGGATTTCATGTATGCTCTAATTGAGGCTATTATCGAAGAAAGGGGTAAACTGATGGAACAAATGAATCTTGACAAGGAAGCACTTAAGGTGAAATTACAATTAGAGGACTTTAATCATACTTTAGAGAACATCAAACAGAAATTGGATTTATATGAGGGGAATCTGAGACAACAAAAAATCAGGAAATTTAATAGAGATACCAATGATTATAAAGATAACAAAATATATACCCACTCCAGAAATATTTTGAGACAAAATGTGAATTTTAGGAATAGATTTGAAGAAAGTGGATCAGAGAGTGACGGTAGTTACAGCAGAATGAGTAACAAAGAACAAAAGACATCTAGACTACAAGAAACAGAAAGGACTGCAAACAGAGCTAATTACAGGACAGACATTATATCCAGACCCAACATTGATACTGGGATGAGAGAACATTTTTACAGACAGGATGCGGACAACAGAGAAATACCAAGACCATCGAGGATAGCAGAACAGAGAGAACCAAGATATCCCATAAGAAACAGAGGCAATATAGAAGAGGATGTAGATCAGGAAAGAATAGGTCCAGGAAATGGACCAGGGACAGGCAGAGGGCAAGGGGACACATGTCTGAAGCAGAGATATTACCAGAAATAATTCCCATATTCAATCTTAGCAACCGACATTTAAGTGATATTGAGATTGAGGTATTAAGTAAAGGATTATCTTTTGCTCCTACTGCAACTGTTAATCTTTTTGAACTAGAATGTGATTTACAGTTATTTTTTAGATCCTTGCACCTCAGGGCACAATTCAGCAGTTATCCAGTAATGGATGAATATAAACAACAGATAAAAGGAGTTTTAAATGTTAGGTCCACATATAATCCCCCTACAGGACTTTTTCCAGCTATTGTAACCTATGCTGGTACAATCAGAAAGGAGATTTTGGATTTGTTTAGGTCTGAGAATGATCTAAAACCAGATAGGGATAACCTTACATTAATGGAGAGGCATGCATTGAACAATCTGAAAAATGATCAAAACATAATCATTAAACCAGCAGATAAGGGTGGAGGAATAGTGGTTCTGGACTATGAACATTACAAGAATATTTGTGTTAGACTGTTGGATAATGAGATCAATTATCAAAAGATTAGTAAGGACCCTACAGATAATCTAAAGAGAGAATGCTCAGTTCTGATAGAAGAGCTGGTCTTGTCAAATCTATTGAAAGACTGGGAGGGGGAATTATTAATACAAATATTTCTGAAATTGCCTGTATTTTATGTTTTACCAAAAATACATAAGAATATGATGGATCCTCCTGGTTGTCCAATAGTTTCTGGACTACAAAGTCTATTTGAACCATTGTCTAATTATATTAATTATCATTTACAACCATTAGTTGAAAACATGGTCACCTATGTAAGAGACACAAATCATTTTATAGATATCATAAAAGACATAGTGTTCATTGACGAAGAACAGGATTCAATCATCTTAGTAACTCTTGATGTCTCTGACCTCTATACTTCTATACCACATAAAGAGGGGGTAATAACAATGGGACATCTATTGGATCACAGGGAATCTGGAAAGCATCCTAAAACTAAAACTTTACAAATGTTGGCAGAATTTATTTTGACGAATAGTTATTTTAGGTTTGAAAAAACTTTTTTTCAGCAGACCAGAGGAACAGCAATGGGGTCCACTATGGCACCTGGGTATGCTAATGCATACATGTCGAGTTTTGAGGATGAATATATTATAAGTGAAGAAAATAATCCTTTTTTTAGTCACATTAAACTGTACAAAAGATACATAGATGATCTTTTTATGATATGGAAGGGTACAGTAGAAGATCTTGAAGCCTTTAAACGGTATATAAATATGTGTGACCCAAATCTAAGGTTCACAATGGATTATAGTCATGAATTTATTCCATACTTAGATGTCTCAGTGAGTATAGAAGGAGGGAAACTAATGACGAAGTTATATAGGAAGGAAACAGCACGCAACACTATTCTACTTGCGGACAGTTTTCATGCGGAACGTTTGGTAGAAAGTATCCCCTACTCCCAATTTCTATGAATCCGAAGAAATTGTGGACGAGAGGATGACTTTGAGACCGAAATTGGTACATCATTATCCAGATTTCGAAAAAGAGGATATTAAAAAAAGGACTCTAAGTCAGGCTACAGCGGGTATACGGAAAATATCCCAAGATGATGCCCTTAGGGGACATTTAAAACCATCACAAGAATGGTCTATGATTTTAAGCAGTAGACACAACCATTAAATGAAAGAAATTAGAAACATCATATTAAAACATTGGTCGATATTGAGAGATTTTCCCATGCAAAATAATGCTTTCAACACAGTGCCTATGATAGCAGAAAGGAAAGTGATGACTTTAAAGGACAAGCTTGTCCATACAGACCATAAACAAGGACATCAGGATGACAGCAAACAGTTATTACTAGGACCCTTAAATCCAGGTATGGCACCCTGTGGTAGATGCTCGGTCTGTAGCCACACTAGTAAGAAGTCTAAATATAAACACTCTTTTACAAATAAAGAATACGCAATACGACAACCTATTACATGTGATACATCAGGGGTAATATATCTCTTACAATGCCCCTGTGACAAGATTTATATTGGTAAAACCATTAGACCTTTGAAGCAGCGTATCCAGGAGCATAAATCAAATATTCAAAACAAAAAATCCACCCCAGTATCAGACCATTTCTTAGAGGTGGGACATACTGGAGCATCACTCAGATTTTAGGGGTTGGAAGCTGTTAAGTCACCAGTAAGGGGAAGAGATTTCAATAAAATAGTGGAACAGATTGAGGCTCAGTGGATTTTCAAAATGGGTGCTTTACAATCTTGAATAGGTCTTAATAAAGAAATAAACTGGAATTGTTGCAGGAAGAAATGATGTCCTAAAATATTTTTATGCCTCTTTTAGTAAATTCTAGTGGTTAAAAAGGTTTTTCATGAATTGACATATTTTGATGTCTGAATATCGAACTAGATCTTTGCCTTTAGGATCAAGGAGACCTGAACTCCTCAGAAACTAGCATGTGCTAGCATCATGCTGGTTTCTGGGATTCTTTTGACTTGTTAAAAAAAGACATATTTTTCCCATGTTTGAATATGAATTTGACTAATGAGATATCGAAATTTTTAGTCATGTAGATGTTTAAATATTAAAATGAATCTTTGCCTGTATGGCTGATTGTACTAGGACTCCCTAGTAATTAAGATGGATCAGTGGTACATCAGGCAACGAGCTTTTTTGATCTTTGAAAAAAATGGCACATTTCTCTCCGTGTAGATGTGATCTTGCATAACGAGATCCTGATACTGTGAATACTATAGAGGACAGTTGTGATATTTGGACTTTGGGGGCTAGTAATGCTGGGACCCTGTGGTAGTTTAGATGAATCTGACATCCTTCCTGCACATTTACTCGTAGGAGTTTTTGGTCTTTCAGACATTTGAGTTGAGATACCCCCCCCCCTTTTTGTGGTCAGGAGTCCTGGAGGGATTTGCACATAGGATATCAGATCGGACTGCTGTTTCCTCTTTCTTTTTCTGTATAAATTCATCTTTGGAGATGTTTTGTTTTTCCCCCTAATAAGTTTTGCTGAAGTTAGACTCTATAAGGTGTGTATGGCTTTAAAATATAAGGCTATGACGCGACTTTTTGAGCGTCCTAAGACTTGAAAAAGCCCAGTCACGACCATTGAAAAGATATGCGAGAAGCACCGGTGAACATCTCTCTGCATCATTTTCTTTTGAGAATTAGGTGAGTGGAATTTGGCTCGTTGAGTGTGATTATTTTTTGGGTAAGCAGCTAATTTGGAAATAGACCTCAAGTGTGATATGGGAGTTGAAGAGATACTTTTAAATGATGTTACTTAGCAGATAGTCTAGTACTGAATGTTGATACATAATTATATATGGTTTTGACCTTAGAGGTATAAACACTTAACTCAATATGTTCATTTTATGGTTACTTCGACAGCACATGTTAAATTCTCTTTAGTTATGTGTGAATCCACTTTTCGTATTCTTTGTATGTTTATATTTTTAAGGAAATCACGGACATACACGAGAGCAGTAATCGTTTGGTGTCTGACGTCATCCTGATGTTTCTTGAAAAGTTTAGACTAATTTGTAGCCTAGTTTTGTATAAGAAACATTTTAAGACAGATTATTGAGCGGAAATATTTAGCGTATGGTTTACTTTCTTGGACTTGTAAAAGTTGGCCATTTGAAAATTGTTTGGTAGACGAGGTATTGTTAACAGAGTGAAACAGTTCATGAGGTTTGGGTTGAGAGGGGCAGTATTTTTGGGTTTTGTGTATTGCTTCTAAAATATCAGCCCCTGATTGAATATGAACTAGTTAGCTTATTTGTTTAATAACTTGGAAGGTTTGGAATTTAATCCCCATAATATAAATGTTTGGAGAATTTAATTACAATCTCCAGGGACGGAATACAGTATTTAAAGTGATTCTTGACATTAGTAGCTATGAGAAAACTTTTTAGTGTGTTTTTTCTAATGATTAAGATATAGCAATGTTATTGAAATATAGACTGGTTGGAAGGCTGGTTATAAGGTGCCCTTTTTTCAAGCAGATCAAAATTGGAGAGCAATATACTTTCAGAACCATTTAAATGAGAATATGAACAAACTATTAAATAGTGAGGAATAAACTTAGGACTGTTCATAGAACATATTCATGATCACTGCACTTTTTGAAATGTGGTGCCCCCCTTTTTTCCTTTCCATTCTTCCCCTCTTCTCCCCCCCCTTTTTTTCAGTCACTTTATATAATAGTCCGGTTTTATATGGCTTTATGGAATGTATGATTGAAACATATAGATCCTGATACTAATATTAATTTCAGGACCTAAGAATAGGAAGACTACTTAGTAATTAAGATGGCATAATGTCGACTTCGTTCATGCCTATAGAAGTAATGAAAGTTTACTTTTGGGCTTTAGATTTGATGACTACAAATGAATGCGACATTTTGAATGTTGGTTATTTCTTTGGGGTTTTTGTGTGTTGGGGGGGCGATAGGATTTGATCTTAACATTGCGTATGTAAATTTAATGCACCATCATAAATTGATAGACAAGAGAAAGCATCTTGCAATTTTGTTTAGTAATATGAATATAAGTGTGGTGCTGGACTTTCAGGTGTACAAACTACTAGCGTTACATGTGCTTATTAAATTCACGAATCCTATTGATCTGCCTACAGTATAATTAGTATAAAAATGTTGGAACTTATTTAGGATAAAAAGTTTTTGTGACCTTATGAATTGGGCGTTGGGGATTTGTACGCCCATTCAGAGATCACATAGGGGAATTCATTATTATTTTTGGCTTTTTGGATACATGAAAAGTAGAAATGATCAGATTATGGCTCTGTTCAGGCAATGTACATGTTGGAAACAATATATTGTTATAAAACCCTTCATTTATCTGTTCCTTCTAGAAGAATGTATTTATGAAACAGTGTCTTATGACTATGTCTAAAATTTGGGAAAGTATTAAGATTTTGAAATAAGCATCATATGGAATTGGAGGACTGGTGAGCATGAATGAATATCTTTATGATACATACTGATGTTGTATTTTTGTTAACCAAAGCTTTTCCGTATTAAATGCATAATTTAAAATATGTATTTCATAGGTTAACTTTGGAACTTATTCTGACCTTTAGAGGACTATCAAGCAATGAAAAAAGAATATGTTTAAAATATTACCCTGTGAGTTACACCATTGGACAACAATATATTTATTGATTAGATTAAGATGATCAAATATCATTTGTAATTTTTAAGCAGACAGGTTTTTTAATTATTTTTTTGTATTTTGTATTTTCCAGAAATGGCAACTCTTGATAAAGCCTATAATTAGGTGAAACGTCGGGTATTATGTCATGTTTTAATTACCAATAAAAGAAAGATATTCTGAAAATGGAGTTATCTTGTCTGCATCAACATTTCTTCAGCGCCCCACCATCCTTCTTGCTCTGATACAGAGACATCAATCCAATATACAAATACATCGGTGGAGGCTGCTTTGGAGAAGAACAACAATTCTTTTGAAGTTCAAGTTTAAAAACTATTTTGCTCATTGCCTGTGGACTTTGTTCTTTTTTCCCTTTTTCCCTTCTTTATTTATCCCAATTTTAAATGCCAGACATTTTTCTGTGTCACGAACTAAAAACAAGATAGCCGAATCTTGAAAGTAAAAGGGCCATTTGAGAAAGTAAAAATGCCATTTGCAAAAGTTTTGTGATTTTTGCTATTTTTTGCCATTGACTATAATGGGAAATTGTTTTTTTTAAATAGCTTTTGAACAATTTAATATTTTTTCACCACATCTTTGAATGGCACATCTGTGACCAAGGCTGCATCTTCCCTGAAATTTTTGGACTGAACGGACAAACTGTGTGGGCTGTGGGTGCGAGCAAAGAAACGTGCAAAAAGTCTGTTGTCTTGTGTTTTTTGGCACTCTGCAGCTCCACAACTGTACATCTGACAATAATGCAACTTGCCACATCCAGAGATCTATGGTACCAGACCATGCATGGAAAATTTAAGACAAATATGTCTTACAGTGTCAAAGTTATTAAGGTTCAAAATGTGAGGTTTAACATTAAAGTGCTTACTCAACCCTAACTATAGTGGCACTACCTTGCCACTATAATATATATATATATATATATATATATATATATATATATATATATATATATATATATATATATTATAGGGTGAAGCTCCCTATAGTTAGGTTTAAGTAGGCACTTTAATGTTAAACCTCAATTTTTGCACCTTAATAACTTTCCAACCATTCAACAGATTTGCACAAAACTTGGAATGCATGGTCTGGTAAGGCAGAACTCTAGATTTACCAAGTTGTGTTTCAGCTGGACTTACAGTTTCTGCACAGCAAAATGCCAAATAAATGCACTTTTGACGTGTTTTTGCCCATGTCGCTATAACCACACCATGTGGACTTTTGGTCTGAAATTTGAAACATAGAAAGAGTTTGGGTCAAGGAGCAATCCAGCATTGGTTTAGTAAAAAAAAAATAATCCATTCAAAAGTTATTTAATTTTCAGTTTTTGAGTTCTGAGTATGTTCAGTTCACTCCAAAATTTATATGTATTTTTAGCGAACTAAAAATGGCCTCACAGTCAAGGATTTTGTCAGCTCACAGTCTAGGATTGTAAAAAAATCCTAGTCTATCAGAAAAATTCCTTGTCCACGAGCCGCCATCTTGTTTTCATTTTTTCAGCCAAACAAAATGTTATAGCTTTATCTATGGGTGATTTTTGTGCCAAAGGAGGCATTGGTTTTGTTCAGGGTGATGCCCTCTGTAAAGCCATGCCTTTGGTTTGGTTCATTTTTGTCAAAAAATAGCTTTTTAAAAATGTTAAATTCTTTGACCATGACTCGCTAATGATCCTACTCCATGAGCTGACAAAATCCTGGTCCACGATCCTTGTCTGTCATTGTGTGACTAGATAGCTGGAATTTTGTGACCAGATGTCCCTGATGGCATGACCAGCTGTCCCCTTACAGATCAGGATTAAGATGAAGGACTTGGATTTTGTTACCTCGCAGACTAAAAAATCCTAGTCCATCAGAAAAATTCCTGGTCCATGAGTCACCATCTTTTTTTCAGTTTTTCCTGGAAACAAAATGTTGTAGCTTTCTCCACAGGTGACTTTTGGGCCAAATGAGGCATGGATTTTGCTGAGAGTGATACCCTCTACAAAGTCATGCCTTTGGTTTGGTTTGTTTTTGTCAAAAAATATGTTTTTAAAATGTAAAAAATTATTTGACCACGATTCCCTAATGATCCTAGTCTGTGAACCAACAAAATCCTAGTCTGTGAGATGATCCTGGTCCATGAGCCTTGTCCATCATGGCGTGACCAGATAGCCAGAATTTCATGGCCAGATGTCCCTGATGGTGTGGAGAAGATGTCTGCTGAAGGACTACAATTGTGCTACCTCACGGACGGGGATTGATCTGACGACCCATGATTTTTCTATCTCGTGGACTAGGAATTTTTGAAGATGTAAAAATTTTACTATTGCATTGCTAATGAATTGTTTGGTTCTTTTACTTGAAATTTTCAGGATCTTGAGGGGATGCCCTACAGGTGTGAATTATGCTGTTTAGGTATTGGGGAATTAAGTGGTTCTATAGATATGCTATCATGAAGATAAGATTTTCCTCATAGGATAACATTGCATGGTCTGTCATGCCTTTCGGCACCCGTATCTCGAAAATGAAGTAAGATACAGAGTTTTCGCTACCAGCTAGAACAAGATCTGAAACCATAGAGTAAGCCTGCAGTGGAAGTTTTTATGTGGGTTGCACAGTTATTGAGATATTGTCAAATTAGTGTCACAAGGTTTCAAAGAGTGCCTGTCCAGTGCATTTCAGTGCCCATATCTGATAAATGATGCAAGATATGGGTTTGATTGCTGTGTATAGTACTTGCTGTTACAATTACAATGACACATGAATTTTTTTTCTACCTGCTACGATTCCTGAGATATTGGCAAATTACTGTTACAAGGGTTCCTTGCCCTATAGGGCTGCTGTATGGCTCTGTAGCTAAGCATAAGTGGGAACGTATCTTCATGCAGAAATGGATAACTTGGTTTGGGCCCTGTGCTCCCATCAATACAAGTTATTTTACACTTTTTCAAAAAGTAAGGAAATTCATTGCAGAAAAGTTTGTTAATGCATCAGTTAGGGTTGCTTACACAGTGGCAAAAGCGAGGAAATTCATCATTAGGATTTCAACCCTAACTCCGAATCCCTCCCCACACACACATACACAACACACACACAACACACATACAAGCAGCGGACAGTACAATACAATGCAACCAATCAAAAACAGACACCGTAAGGTAACAGAAAGAACATGCAACAAGAGGAATCCATCATTATCTTTCGGCAACTGTATCACTTCTGCTGCCATCCCAGTGTCTTGGGGGTAAACCTACATACTGTGCAAAGATGCAGGTAGGTATTAAGAAAGCTATGCAGAACCGTTGAGTTGAAGGCTCTTTAAAATGAGATGGTTATGACTGTTTCATACTATTTTGCTACACCTGCTCATAACTTGATGCGTTGAAGTATGTGGACCACACTCTTTAATATTTCCACAGATGGATACACAGTGTATGTCCACCTGTAGAGGGATAGGAATGGAAGGTGTAAAACAACCTACTGTGTGACTGTGACATACACACTGTTCTTTTGTGTGGACGGAGGTATGGAAGTGCAGGATGTATGGTATCATGTGGTTCTGCTGTTAGCTATGTACACTCTTCTACTATTTGCATGTAGGGATGTGACTGTACGGTGAATAACTCCACACTCCACACTCCACACCTGATCTATGCAAATTGTTGTAGTACCTACATGGATCAATAATGTTCCCAACATTTCATAAAGACACTGTTCTGTTATGTCAATGTGGGGCTGGGAGTGCACTGTCTTTTGGACCATGCACTTTCATCTGTAGATTGACATACCTGTAGTATATCAGAATCCATAGAGCATACTGTTCATATGCCACTGTGGCACACTGCCCTCCTAGTCCTATATCAAGATAGTGCAACACTATCCATATGTCACATTGTACATATGTCACAGTGAGAACACAGGGTAGTTTGGACTGTGCACTACCATACCTCTATTGAAATAGTACTAGACAATCCATATGTAACACTATTCATATATTGCATTTTTGTCATTGTGACATGTAGGCAGTGTGACATATGTACTGTGTTGTAGTATGACGATGGAGGAATTGGACAGTAGAATATGAAGTACCCTGTACTCTCTATGTAACATATGGATAGTTGGAAATATAGATTGTATTGTACTTATATCTTGATGGAGGGATGGGAGTGCAGCATCTGAACAACCATCAGGTGACACTGTGACATATGGACACAGTGACACATAGTGTTGTACTATGCTAATGCAGGGATGGTAGGGCAGGATACTTAGCACCCCGTGGTCCCTCTGTGACATATGTAGAGTGTTGCTCTGTTTCAATGGAAGAATGGAAGAACACGGCCCAGCTCACCATGTGGTCCTACCATGACTTATGGGTACCGTTGTACTGTCTGCATGGAGATATACAGTCCATGCATTGACCATCTTATGTGGTTGCACAGCATGTGGGTGCACCCCCCCAAGACACTGGGATGACAGCAGAAGTGATACAGTTGCTAAAAGATGATGATGGATGCATGCCTCTTGTGGTATATTTACAGAGTTGTATGTTCTTTCTGTTACCTTATGGTGTCTGTTTCTGATTGGTTGTGTTGTGTTGTACTGTCCCCTGCTTGTATGTGTGTTGTGTATGTGTGTGTGTGGGGAGGGATTTGGAGTTAGGGTTGAAGACCCTAACATCAAATTTCCTCTCTTTTGTCACTGTGTAAGCAACCCCAACTGATGCATTTACCAAGTTTACCAAGTTTTTTGCAATTAATATAGAGGATAATGTATGGTCCTCTATGGGTAACCGGTCTGTTAACTGTCGAGAGGTTGCCAGGGCGACTGTGTAAACCTCGAGACCAAAGCTCGAGAGGTTTACTTCACCATGGCAACCTCGAGACATTAACAGTGACTGGTTGCCCATAGAGGGACCATACATTATTTTTTATAGTGTATGGTCCCACTTAATAAGTAAAACGGCTTCTCACTTTCTGAAAAAGTCACCGCCGTGGCCGTTCAGTCCTTTGCTAACCGCTGTTCATCGTCGGTTCCCCGTCTAAAAAAAAAAAGGCGTGCACATGCGCACACCGATCGCTGGTTGTTAACCTATCGACGTGACGCGCATCGATAGGTTAACGACATTTCTACGTCACATCGATAGGTTAACAACCTTAGGAAATGATGATTTCCTAAGGTTAACAGCATTCTAACATACATTATATATATGTATTTATTTTGTATTTATTCAATGTTGTTAACTGGGTAAGCCCACTGGAACCCGAGGGTCCATTTTTCAGGGGTGACCCGGAGTTAGTTACATGTAAGCATAACACAGTGCATATAGTAAACAGAGATCATTTAAAAATACATCCATTGGTAGACAATTTAAGTCAAACAGGACAAGATACATAAGGACTAAACCATTTAAGGGGTAATGTAGTACAGGGCAGTCACTACAAGGAATAGTAAGAGACACATGTTTGAAGCACTTGAGTGGGGTGGAGTCCCACATGCGTAATTCCAAGCAGGTAGAAAGAGCTCTTGTCGCTGCATCACTGTTGTTCTGCCCAGCCTCGTTTTCTGGTGCAGGTACACTTGCTGCTATTTAACAGGTGACCTCAGATCCCAGTGCAGAAGGAACCCTGTGAGTTGACTGATTGCAGAGCAGTAGGGAGCGTATTCCAGAGCAAAATTGCATAATGGGTGAAGGATCTACTACTAGCAGTTGTCCTTGCCCTGGGTACCTCCAGTAAATATCTGCAGGAGGTCCTGAGTACCCTGCCAGTCCTTTTGTGTTTAAGGAGGCAGGCAAGACTCTTGGATGCTTGAAAGCAAAGCATAGGAGTTGGTATTAAAGCAGATGGTCGAGTGAAGGCCAGTTAAGGGACGCTTGCACATCACAGTGATGCCTTCTGGGATGGGGCTTGGCCACAAAGTGGGTGATCTTATTATATAGTGCCTGCATCCTGTTGCACTCCTGTTTTGACATCTAGTGCAGGATAGGAGCAGCATATGTAATGTAGGGGAGGAGGACGTCATTGGCTATAGTTATTCTTGTTTCCAGAATCATTTGTGGACTCAATCTATATAGAAGCCCCAGTTTCTGATGGGTTGACTTGATGACCAAATCCATATGGGGTTTCATGGAGAAATACTGGTCCAGTACCAGGCCAAGGTATTTGAATTGGCTTACCACCTCAATGCCAGTGTCAGATGAGGAGGTAAGGGCCAAGAGAGAGCTTCAGCCTGTGCTGAGTGACCTGGAACCAAACAACATGGCTTTTATTTTACAGGTGTTAAGTAGTAGCAGATGTGCATGGAGCCACATTTCAAGTGTTTGGAAGTCTTCTTGAAGATGACTAGCAGGGCAGCTACATTGGATGCTGTTCAACAGAGCACCACATCATCTGTATATTAGACGATCGAACTGTCCCTGCAGTTACCACTGAGGTCATTCACAAATAGTGAGAATAGTAGGCGGCCCAATGTTGAACCTTGGGACACCCCCTCCTTAATGAAGTGCTTTTCAGACAAGGACCCCCTCCACTTTACTTGCTGGGAGCAGTCAGTCAGGTAATTGGTGAGCCAGACAAGGGAGTGCTGATCCAGATCAATGCACTTCAGTTTGGCCAGAAGCAGAGCATGGTCCACCAGGTCAAAAGCATTAGTTAGATCTATAAATACTTCCCCTGTGGGTTCACTGTTGTCAAAGGCCTTGGGGACATCTGTAGAGAATTTGTTGAGGGCAGTGTTGGTTCCACACTTTGTCTGAATTCATGTTGAGAACTGGCACGCAGTTGGTTGGCCTCCAGATAGTAACTGAGCTGAACATAGATTAGTCTCACCTGTATTTTAGCCAGAGGGCACAGGAGGGAGATATGTCTATGATTTTTGACCAGCTCCTTGCGGCCACCCCTGTGGATAGGTATAATACAGGCTTCATTCCACTTAGTGGGGACTACTCCTTCTAGTAAGGATCTGTTTATAAGCCATGTTACTGGGAGGGCTATGGCTGGGGCTGCAGCTCTCAGGAGATGCAGGTCAAGGCCATCTGGGTCCACGGATCCTTTAGCCTTGTCAGTCTTCAGTAAGGGTAGCACATCCTTGGGGTGTATTAGTTTTAGGTGAAATTTGGGGTGCAGATGTATTTGATTGTCAGGGCTCCCCTTGTCCAGAGGATGGGGAGGGGAGGTTGGCTTTGTATTTTTCTAGGTCTGTGAAGAACCTGTTAAAAATGTTAGCCACTTCCTGGGCATCACAGAAGGTTTGACCCTCATGAGTGATGAGGCCCTGGGTGGGTTTGCTGTTGCCTTTCAGTAGACAGTTGATTTGAGACCAGAAGGATTTTGAGTCTGTTAGGTTTGCCTGTTGAAGGGATTTCACATACTCCCTTTTAGCCTCCTTGATCATTTTTTTACATTGGTTTTGTAGCGCTCTGTAGCTAGACCAGTCTGAGGAGAGACTGGAGGGCTGGTGCTTGTGCTAGAGGCTATCACGCTGGATCATCAACCATTTTAGCTCAGGGGTGATCCACTTGTAATTACTCCTCTTTATGCTAAGCTTTCTGATAGGGACAAACAGGTTGGCCGCAGAGGTGAATGCATGCTGGGAGAATTCCAGTGTCTCATCAATAGAGCGGAGGAGCTATAGAGGGGTCCAGTCTTGGTCATATAGGTGCCTTTGGAAGGCAGATGCAGAGAATTTGGAGAAGTCCCAGGCTTTAAGTAGTCTTGGGAGGACATTAGGCGGGTGATTTTTCCATACACAGAAAATTGGAGAGTTATCACTCGGGGCATCTGCTAATGCCACAGCAACCAGCATATTGAGTGGGTTGGATACCAGGACCCAATCAATGGTGGTGTGGTTTCCAGTTTTTGCATTGCGCCTAGTGGGCACTGTGATGATTTGGGACAGGTGGGCATCCAGAAGGGTTGCCTTTAGTGCCTGCTTTGTATCAGGAGTCCAGGTCAAGTTGAAGTTGCCTAGTATTATTGTTTCAGGGGCAGGGAGTTCAGCCAATTCCTTGGAGAGCTTCTCAAGGGCTTGGGAGGCCCATTTAGGGGAACTGTATAGGCAGCCAATGGGTAGAGTCTTAGCATGTCCTAAGGTGACCTTAACAAATAATGATTCACCTCCATGACTGTCAGTGGAGGGAAGCATAACAGGAGACACCTGGAGGGAGTTTTTTGTGTATATAAGCATGCCACCTCCTTTCCTTCCAACTCTATCCTTCCTGAAGGCATTAAATCCCAGTAGGTCAACCTCATGGGGTAAGATGTGTGGCTTTAGCCAAGTTTGAGAAATGGCTAATATGTCTGGTTTGTACATATACGCCCAGCTCTGGAGCTCAGAGATTTTGGACGCAGACTGCAGACATTCATATGTGCTAATTTTAGGCCAGAGTGAGAGACCCAGTTTTGGTCAGAGGGGGAGCTAATGGTGAAATTGGCATCTGGGGGGCCAGGGTTAGAGTGGATATCCCTGGCTAAAAAGAGGATGATGGGTAGGACCAGTTTCATACACTTTATGATCTGGAGGAACGGTTCCAGTCCCAGCCTAGATTTGGTGGAGTGAAATATTAAGTAGCAAGTTCCCTTGTGGGTTAGGCCATGCATTATCAGTAGCTGGCTCAAGACTCTGCCTGGCTCGTAGTGCTGCTGGACTGGCCATAGGAGTGTTGGGATGTCCTTGGAGGGAATCTCCAAGTGCCATTTAAGAGATGATCAGCAAGCAAGACAAAACACACATAGATACAGCCCAGGATTGGGCCCCATAAAGGCAATCACCTATGAGGCCTTTGCTTAGTGTTGGAGGACCCTGAGCACATGGGACTGTATGACACTGAACAAGCAGGGGTACCTACCGCAGAAGTGCAGTATAGGGGGATGAGGAGAATCACTTTCTCTTTAGGCTAGACACTTCTGGTGTGATTCCCCAGGGTCTGGTATTCCAAGGTCCCTACTTAGCCTTAGAGGCTTTACACCCTGGGTCACAGGAGAGAGACAGAAAGGTGTTTTTTTTTCACTGACCCTTATCAATGGACTGGGTGAATCAAATGTAGCCTAAGACCCTGGATAGTAATAGTTATTCAAGCTATCAAGCTGGCTGGAAAATTATGAGACAACAGGCAATACAAAGGGAATTGACTCTATGCCTCTGAGGAACTAAGCTACTTTAGACACAGACTGTTTAGACACAGTGAATTAGTGACCTGGGCTGGGATACTGTTAGGTCAGAGTAAACAAATGCAATAGCAAATTACCCAGACCAGAGAGCAGCTGCCACCATTAAGATAAAAGAGAGATTGCTCAACTTTAAAACAAACATAGTAGAAAAAAACATATATATTCACTGCAAACAACTTTGTTAATGCACAGGTAGGGTTTAACTCAATGCCACAAAAGTAGGGAAATGTGCCTCTAGGGTTTCCAACTCTAACTCCCCACCCCCACCCCACAAGCAGTAAAAGGACAAGACCATACAAGCAACCACAGATAGCCATCAGCAGGTAAGACAAACAGCATACAACTGTTTCCAGATTACACAAATGCAGTGGCACTGATGTGCTGCCTTTGTGGATGCTGTGTATCTGCAGCTGTGTAAGCAAATTCTCAACAGAACCCTATGCTTATGCAGCCACACCTGTGTGTGTACATCGTATAGCATGCATGAGTATGTGTGACTGCATAAACACAGGCCCCACATGAATCTACACTTTTGCAGACAGGAGGCCACATGAGGCCTGTACCACTGCAGACAGAGGTACTCTTGCATGTTGTGAAGGTGCTGATCTAGATAGCAAGATCCGATACTGCAGGTTTTCAATATGCAGTTGAATAGATGAAAAACTGCTACACCCTTGCAAAATTTCTAGATCCTATGCTGAAACTGTGATCCCTACATTGCAATAGTACACTTCCATCTATTGAAATACAGGCCCCACAAGAGTCTGATCTTCTGTAGCCAGAAGTCAGTGTGCATGTCTTACACTTGTGTCTGAAGAAGCACAGGACCCTCGAGGTTCTGTGCTTCTGCTGACAGAGTACTGAAAAATCTTGGTATCATGGATTGTGTGGCACTTGCTTCCTGCAGTCAGAGGTCATATGTCTTTGGGTGCAGAAGTACTGGCCCATCAAGTGTAGCATGTCTTACAGTGTGCATTAGTACCTGAGGCTTCAGAAGTGTTGGGCCCATAGGGGGCCTGTACTCCTGCAGGCAAACACTTGTAACTTGGGTTCATGGATTTATACTAGTGGCTGCAGGGGCCTGTGCTTCTGCACAAAGAAACAGTGTTGTGATTTGAGTATTGTGTATTTTTATCTTCAGTAATCACAGTGATTATGTGTGTCTTGTGATGTACAAGCTGCAGATACAAATCCACAAAGATAGCACATCAGTGCTATTGCATTTGCGTCATCTGGAAACAGTTGTATGTTGCTTGTCTTACCTGATGATGGCTGTCTGTGGTAGCTTGTGTGATCCTGTCCTTTTGCTTCTTGGGGGTGGGGAGTTAGGGTTGAAAAACCTAATGCCACATTTCCATACTTTTGTGGCATTAAGTTGAACCCTAACTGGTGCATTAACACAATTTTATGCAATGAATTTCCTTCCGTTTTGAGATAGCGTAATCGTAATCTCATTCATGCAGGTCCTTTCATAATTTGTATGTTAATTTTAGCTCTAATAGAGCCAGTGTGTGCAATTAAATTGCTGGCAGACTGGTGGAACTAAATATAACACTTTTAATAAAAAAAGTCTTATTTACCCAGATAAAAGAACTCATTTAAATTAAAAAATATAATTTACAAACTTGGCCTGACAATGAAGTGACCTTAGAATCTAACTTGACTCATATTGAATAGAGGCTGAACAAAGATGTAAAGCTAGGTAATTTGCCATCAGACAACATTATAAACAATATTGTCCAACCAAAGGTGTCAACTGGAATCCAAAAACAATCATGGGACTGTATATCCCTAGGCTCCAACTGTGGGCAAGCTAGATTGAGAGAAGAGGAGCAGGGCTTCATATCATTCCATTTTAGAAATATTTTCCTTTGAAAAGTAAGGGAAACATATCAAAGTAAAAGAGAAATGTTTTACCCCAAAAAAGTATAAAGAACATTGTTACACCCTGTAAAATAAGCAGTGTGCGCAATGGGGACTTCAGAGCTGTGAGTGAACACGATTTCAGATAATCTGTCAGAAAACAAAAAAAAATGTGTTGGGTATGTAAGATAATATTACAGTATTAGAAATATATTCCTAAAAGTACTACTAACAAAGATCTCTAAATAAATTTTTTGTATGTGCAAGACCATTCTGCTAGCATTCAAAGCGTAGACTGTAGATTGTATTCTCCTAGTTTTCAGAAGCAGAAATACTATTCTCAATTGCAGAATGCTTGTTTCAAGGCAAGAGCACATGCTTGGGAACTAAGAGACCAAGGTTCAAATTCAGGCAGTGTCATATAAGGTGGGTGCACACTAGTGCCGCAAGTAAACAGAGTTAAGTGCAGTATGTTTCAAACAACATTTAAGTCTACCACAGAGCTAGGCTTCAACACCATTTCAGACAAGGAACTAACATCAGTGAAAAGTGTGGAAAGTTACATACTTGCTGTGTGTTTAACTGACAAATACTACCAGTCTTTACCTTCTCTGCTTTATCAGTAACTAAAAGGGATGGTATTTTTTCACACCTTTCAAGCTGACAGCTGAACTTCAGCAGTAAGTCAATTTAACATGCAGCACTTTGGTTTTGCCTTGTGCACTACAGCTGGTTATGAACTGGATTCATAGAAAGCAACTCAAGGGAGTACCTTGTTGATATAAAGGATATCAGCTGATTCAACTTGTAGAGAGCTCTGCAGTACAGTAAGTGGTACTGTTACCACAGCTGTTGCAAAAAAGACTCCTGCCTGCTCACTGCTGCTATCATTAATACAGTATCGAGAAGGCACTCCCTCGACTTGCTTTTTATGTATCCAGCTGATAGTCAGCTGTAGTGCAGAAAGCAAAAGCGGAACAGAGAAGCGCTGCATGTTAAATTGACATACTGCTGAAGCTCAGCTGACAGCATGAAGGGGAAAAAAAATGTCATCTGTATCAATTACTGATAAAGTGAAAAGGGGAAAGTCTAATATATAATTTTTCTAACATCCAGATCTGTGTTGAGCCCCTTGGTTAGGTTACCTTACTGATCTAAATCTATGCTGAAACATGTTTAAAAATATATCAACAGTGCACCCTAAGACCCTTTTTTATCTGACAATTAAAAAAAGTGAAAATTGCACTTTATGAAGGCATATAGATCGGTAAGCAGAGAAGCGGTGTTGTAGTATAAATGCCTGAAAGGTGTAAAAGTAAATATTGTTCATACCAGTATTGAAACTATGGCCTATCCTTTGCTGCTGTAAAATCACATAACATTTCAAATGTGGTGATTGCTTTGGAAGGATAGAAAAACATTCCTAAATTCTGCTACATTGTTTAAGAGCTACTTGGAGGGTGACTCCCAACAGGTGAAATTTTCAAATGTAACATCGGAAAAGCAGCCAGTTCACTTTGGAGTGCCCCAAGGCTCTATCCTAGGGCCTTTACTTTTCAGCATCTTCCTTAATAATCTTCCCCTGACCTGCCATCAATGGATCCTCCTGTACACGGATGATGCTGTCATCTTTACCAGCATCCTGACCTTTTGAAACTGGAGTGACAACTACAGCATAGTTTTAAAGATGTTGAGGACTGGTTCAACTGCGACAAATTAATCCCGAACTACAAAAAAACAAAGGTCATGCTACTCAGTGGATACCGCAGTAAACACAGATCTCAACCCCTCTCCATCAGAAATCACATGGTAATTCCTCTTGAACCAGTCCAACAGTTTAAGTACTTGGGTGTTATTCTGGACTGTGCACTTTCTTATTCACAGCACATTGATAATGTTGCCCGTGCTGTCAGCACATAGATTGGATTGTTCCACCGTCACAAGCACTGCTTAACACCTGATGCCCTCAGAACCGCAGTTACCAGCTCTGTTCTTCCCTCAGTCGACTATGGCCTGATCATCTATGGTGCAGTTGCAACTTCCTCTCTCCATAGAATATCAGTTGTCTTAAATGAGGTGTGCAGACTTCTCACTGGTGCTGCACACCTTACCCGTACATGTGGCCTGTGTGCTCAAACAGGTTGGCTTCAACTAAGTGGAAGGAAACACTACCAAATGTACTTACTTGTAAAAAGAGCCTTCTTAAGCTCTTACCGCCTAGAACCATTGACCTCCTCAGCCCTCATTCCAGTTCTCAGCCAACCTAAGCTCAGTCCACCAATCTTTGTATGTACTCAGGTGCCAGACATCTCAAGGGAAGTGCTTATTTGCATACAGAGCACCACTTCAGTTCAATGCACTTCCTAAAGAAATCTCGTCCATTCCAAACCTAGGTCTGTTCAAGCACAAGCTCCTCTAGCACCTCACAGCAAATAGTTCCTGTGATTGCTTCTCCTAAATCCTACCATACATATGTCTCAACCTCTTAACCCCCTGTTCTACCCTCTCTCAACAGCTCACAGTACTACATTTCCCTTTGCTTTACCCTTCTGCCCTCGCTCTCCTCTCCCACCCCACCTCCCTTCTCCACCCTGCCTTAGCCCATGACCTCTCCTAGAACCCTAGCCACTACCTACACACCTCAGTTCTGACAAGGCCTGCTGGCTGCTTCTCCAAAGCTAGATTGCTGCTGTTTAAAGGTCTGTTTGAATTCCAACAGAATAATTTTTTAATTGTTAAACTTAGTGGCTTTGATCTCAGTTTTTTCAAAATGCATTTATATGCCACTAGGCACCAGAAAATTATTGTAGTTTTTTTTTATACATATGGTTATTTTAATTTTACTTCAATAGTTCATTACGATCAAAATGATAGCAATATATAATAACAGAACAAACCTTGCTGTGGACTATAACCCACAGGCTTGTTCAAGCCTGTCAGCCTGCATCCATCCTGGAAGGGTATCCAAGCACTCAATAATAAGTTTAAATACTACATGGACAAGCATTTAAACTAGCTGGGGGGGTGACAGGCCAGCAAGGAGGGTACTTAATTGCCCTGCCCCCACATCTAGCAGTGGAACCAGTGAACTGGAGGAGTGGATAGCTTTACAAAGCAGTGTGCAAAAGTTGGAGATAAGCACCCAAGGGGTGGATAGGCAGAAAGGTGGCAAACTTTAACAGAAGGGCAGACAGCAGGGAGAAACAGTGATAAAGAACAACCTGGGAGGGGGCTAGAGTAGAACAGTCTAGGGAGTTCAAATCATGGAAAGCCATGTGTGCCAATGCCAGGAGCCTTAGCAACAAGATAGATAATCTGGAGGCTGCCATGGTGCAGTCAAGCCTGGACATTGTGGCCATCACAGAGACCTGATGTAATGATAACCATGACTGGGAGATGGCCATATCTGGCTACAGCATATTCAGAAGGGACAGGGCAGGTAGGAAGGGAGGAGAAGTGGCACTTTATATGAAAGATGGCTTAAAGGCCACAGAGATCCAGGAGGAACAAAATGGAGGAGAGTTTTTATGGGTTAAGCTGGAAAGGAAAATAGGGCCAGCCATCCACACAGGGGTGGTCTATAGTCCACCAGCCCAGGAGGAAGAAACAGATAGGGAGCTGATGCTAGCCATCCAAAGGATAGCAGACAAGGGTCAGGTGGTGCTGGTTGGAGATCTCAATATTCCAGTGTGGAATGGAGCCTCCCAGCAGCAGCATCAACTAGGAGCAGATTTCTCCTGGACTCCCTTCAAGGTGCCTTCCTCAAGCAATTGGTTATGGAACCAACTCAGGAGAAAGCAATACTGGACCTTGTGCTCCAAACAGAGACATTGTGATGGGGGACACACTGGGGGAGCACCTGGGGAACAGTGACCACCAGTCACTGTGGTTTGACATCAAAGAAGGAGCAGAACTAAACCACACAAAAACATGTATCCTGGATTTTAGGGGTGCAGACTTTGGGAAAATGGGGATATGCTTGAAAGAGGCATTAATGGGAATGAGGCAGAAGTCAGGGGTTGAGGAACAGTGGGCAATATTTAAAACGGGGATTACAAGACCAACAGAATTATGTGTTAAGCAGGTTAGCAAGGGGGAAAGAAAGGTGAGGCCATTATGGTTTTCCAAGGAGGTAACAGAGAAAATGAAAGCCCAAAAGACTACATTCAGGCAATACAAAAAGATGCAGGCGGAAGGGGATAGGGAGAAATACCACAAGAAGCAAATGGAGATATGGAGGTCATTAAGGGAAGCTAAAGCTCAGACAGAAGAGCACATTGCAAAATCAGTGAGTAGAGGGGACAAAATCTTTTACAGGTACAGTACATAAGTGAAAAAAGAAGGCAAAGGGAGGGATAGTGAGACTGAAGGGAGAGGATGGGTGCTGCATGGAGGATGACAACAGTAAAGCTGACATATTGAACAGGTATTTCTGCACAGTCTTTACTGAGGAAGATGAGGGTAATGGGCCTGAAGGGAGTACAAGGGGTGGGAATGGTTCAGAAATGGACACAAGTCCCTTTACACGAGAAAGGGTCCTGAACGAAATGGAAGGAATAAGAGTTGATAAAGCAATGGGGCCAGATGGGGTGCACCCCAGGGTCCTAAAAGAAGTAAGCGAGGTGATGGTTTAGCCTCTGGCAATCCTGTTTAGCTGATTACTGGAAACAGGGGAGGTACCCAAAGACTGGAGGACAGCAGATGTAGTTCCCTTACACAAAAGTGGGAACTAAGAGAAAGTGGGGAACTACAGACCAGTCAGCCTCACCTCAGTAGTGGGGAAGATCATGGAAGCACTACTGAAGGAGAGATTGGTGGAACATATGGTTGCCAATGGACTACAGGACCCAAGGCAGCATGGTTTCACCAGGGGGAGGTCATGACAGAACAACCTCATTGAATTTTTTGACTGGGTGACAAGGGAGTTGAATCAGGGAAGGGCAGTGGACATGGCCTATCGGGACTTCAGCAAGGCCTTTGGCACTGTGCCACACAGAAGGTTATTAAATAAACTAGGGAATATGGGAGTGGGCAGGACAGTAGTGTGGTGGGTAGGTAACTGGTTGGGCAGCAGGACACAGGGTGGTGTAAATCATTGTCACTCCACAGAAGGAAGGGTGACCAGTGGGGTACCACAGGGATCAGTGCTGGACCCGGTCCTATTGAACATCTTCAGCAATGACATTGTGCAGGGCCTGGAAGGCAGAATTTCCCAGTTCGCTGATGACACAAAGCTCTGTAACAGAGTGGACATGCCAGAGGGTGTAGACAGAATGAGGAGAACCTGTAGAAACTTGAAGAAAGGTCAGGGGTTTGGTAGTTGAAATTCAAGGTAAAGAAGTGCAAGATAATACATATGGAGCACAACCCAGGAACAACATATCAGTTGGGGGGAGGGGTGAGGATATAGATGCACCAAGTAGGAAAGGAATCTTGGGATTATCATCTCTAATGACCTCAAGGTAGTTAAACAGTGCGACAAGGCAGCAGGTAAAGTAAATAGGATGCTGGGATGCATAGACAGGGGCATCACCAGCAGGAAAAGGGAGGTCATAATTCCACTATACAAGACACTAGTGAGGCCCCACCTGGAGTACAGTGTTCAGTTCAGGAGACCTTACCTATGTAAGGACATAGACAGGGTAAAGAAGGTTTAGAGGAGGGCAACAAAGATGGTACATCGATTGCATCACAAATCCTGTGCAGACAGGTTGAAGGACTTGAATATGTACTCCCTGGAGGAGAGGAATGAGAGAGGGGATATGATAGAGACATACAAGTATCTTACAGGGAGGAACAGAGTGGAGAAATACACTATTTTTCAGTGAAAAAGATGATCCAGGACTAGAGGGCATGGGATGAAGTTGGAGGGAGGGCGATTCAGAGGAAACATGAGGAAGAATTTCTTCATAGAATGGGTGGTGGACAAGTAGAACACCCTGCCAAAGGAAGTAGGTGGGGTTGAAACAATCATGGGATTTAAGAATGCATGGGATAAACATAAGGGAATTCTGGAGGCCAGGGGTAAGAGGCAACAGACTTCTAGAAAAACATAAAATGAACTTTCAAGCTCAATTGGGCAGACTGGGTGGGCCGTAGGCCCTTGTCTTCCAACAGTGTCTATGTATCTATGTATCTATATAACCCCATGGAATGACAAATCTAAAAATGGCATATCTGGACATAAGAAGCAAAGAAGATATTAACTCTCCTTACTGGATTGCAGATCAACACCCTCATGGCCAATGAAGAAGTACATACTGTACTGGTGGATAGAACACAGTGCTTGATCATGTAAAAGGGCAGTTGAGGGGGGCAAACTCACAGTGTCAGATGGAAGTTGGGGGTTATGGGGGTGATGGAGAGATTGAGTGACCCAGTGCATAGACAGCATGGATACCAAAAGGAATACCCTGCGAATACCATAACAAATGCCTCAGATGTCACATACCAGAGGGCCAGATAAATATAACATTCCAGTATAATAAAGAAGATTGTTGGCTTTGATTAGTGCCTTGCCAGCCGGGGTCTAGTGCTACAAATAACCATGATTTTAAAGGGCGAAACACACATAACAGCCTTGGTGCTCAGCAGTTGCAAGGGGGAGGGTAATCTGGTCTTATACCATACAACACTAGAGTGATGGGGGTATTAGATCCCTGATTGTATAACTAAGGTGCATCATACCTGCTTTTGCCACAGAAGCATGTTGTATTGATATGGGTAGGTCCCAGCCCCCCCCCCAAGTGGACAGCAACCAATTTTGATCAATGGAGGAATGAAAGAGCTGTCAGCATAGGTGATGACTAACTTCATTTGGGGGGGTCCAAAGAAACTGTTGTTGTGAAATGCCATATAACAAATGCTACCACTGGCCTTGTCAAACCCTACTGTCACTATAAGGTAAATAAAGGAAGGGGAATGGAAGGAAAGCTGGGAGCCATGGATGAATAGAAAGTATGAGGGGATGCCGAGGAGCAGCATGCAAATTATCCTGTTTCCCGATTCCTGAACACAGCTGAGAGCCACATACAGAGGAGCATGAGCTGAAGTGAGAGAGGAATACAGCCCCTTGACTGAAACCACCACTGATCCTTCACACGGTCAAGTTGCCCAACTTGTCATGGTTGGAGGAATGGTCAAATGTATGGCAGCTTAGATTCAATGCAAACAGGTGCGAAGTAATGCACCTGGGAAACAAAACCCTCAAGGGAAGAGGATGCAATGGGGGGTGAGATACTGACAACAACAGAAATTGAAAGGGAACTGGGGCTAGTCATATCAGATGACCTAAAGGTGGGCAAGCAATTTGAGAAGGCAGTAAGGAGGGCTGGGGGGAATACTGAGTTGCATCAGAAGAGGCAACACCAGTAGAAAACAAGAAGTTGTTGTCCCTCTGTACAGACAGTTAGTAAGACTACATCTGGAGTACTGTGTACAGTTATGGAGACCCCATCTCTGCAAAGACATGGACAGGGTGGAGGCTGTCCAGAGGAGGGCAATCAAAATGGTGCAGGGTCTACACCAGAAGACACATAAAGAAAGACTAAAGGAGCTTAAGATGTACAACTTTGAGGAAAGGAGGGAGAGAGGGAACATGATAGAAACTTTCAAATACCTCAAAGGATTCAATAAAGTCCAAGAGGGTAGCATCTTTCAGAAAAAGAGATGTGCAAGAACAAAGGGGCACAATTTGAAGATAGAGGGGGGATGGCTCAGAAGTAATGTGAGGAAGTATTTCTTCATAGACAGGGTTGTAGATGCATGGAACAGCCTTCCTGAGGAGGTCATAGAGTCAAAAACAGTGGAGGAATTCAAGAATGCATGGGACAGACATAAGGCAATTCTAGTGGGGTGTAGGAGGAAGCAGGCTGTTGGTTAACTAGGATCTGCAGCTTATCCGTTAGGTAGGGAAATGGACAGACTAGGTGGGCCAAGCGGTCCTTATCTGCCATCAGATTCTATGTTTCTATGTTTCATACAAAGGTTCATACCAAGGTGTGTGGGAGCTAAGGAGGCCAAAAAGGAAAAGTAGCCCATATCTGCTCCCTTATTAGGTGATTTTACCCTGCTTGTAGAGCAGAAAGCAGCTAACTAAAAGAAGCTACCTTGTCTTATTAATTTAACATGTATATCTCAGCAGGAGTCAGTGTCTGTTGAGATTAAGCAAGACAGATACTTTATTAGAAGTAGAAGGGGTCTTATTTAGGGTTGAAAAAAGAAAGAAAAGAAAGAAAGTCAGTGTGTGTTCTGTGCTGTGAAGGGTACTGTATCAACTTACTTTGCTAAACCAGTAGGAGGAGAGAGAGCTAAATTGGGGGTGTGGCTTAGAAACTATAAAAACAGGTGACTCAAATTACAAATTCCTGTTGCTTCCTTGCTTGTAGATCAGAAAGCAGCTAACTAAAAGAAGCTACATTTGCATTTACGCGTGTCTGCTGTGTCCGCTGGGCATGCTGAAACTGCTGGCATTAGACAAACTTGGATAAGATAATTTTAGCATATCCTTTACCTAGTAAATATACACCTTTAATAATGGAAAAAGAACTTCGTAAGTGTATGCAATGTTTGATGTATAGTGAGGGAAAGTATGGGAGCGAGTATGTATGTGCTAATTGCCATCTGATTACAACTCTTGAAGCAGAGATAGCATTTCTGCTTAATATTAAACCAGTTTCTACTGATATTAGGGAATTGGAAAGTTACATTGATCTTATGGATGAACAACTTCATTTTAATGAACAATTTCCTTCACATTTAGGTAGCATTTCTATGCCTCCTGATGAGGAGACAATTGTAATGACTAGTACTAGTATACCTGTTGCCTCTGCCCCCTCTTATAAGGTGGATGATTATCCACCCTCTTCTCATGATAATGATGACTGGACCATTGTCGCAAAGCCTTTTAAAAAAAGGAGGGGTGGTCAAATACACAATAGTGCCCTTATTGAAACTCATAATAGGTTTGAGCAATTGACTGTATCAAATAATGAAGTGCTACATGATGTATCCTGTGCATCACCCTCTGTTGATAATAATGGTTCAAAAAACACTTTTCAATCAGGAGTTAATGCCCATGAATACTTGTCCTAGTAAGTCTCAAGCTTCTAAATCAATACCTATTAAGTTAATCTCTCCAGAGTGTGTTAAACAATCACCTGTTTCTGATTCTTATGTCCCTACTGTCTCAAAACAAGTGTTAGTCCTGCGAGATTCAATCATTAAGCACATTGACAGGGCGGTATGCAATAGTGACAAGAGCAACCGCACTTGTTCTAGCTTCCGTGGGGCCAGGGTATCTGACATTACCTCCATGATGCCTAAAATTTTACAAAATGTGGGGGGGGAAAATCCACTGGTTATCATACATGCCGGTGTTAATGATATAAACAACACCTCATTTAATCAGTTACAACAGGACTATGTGGCATTATGTAACCTGTTACTTGATAGGGGATGCTGTGTATGTATATCTGAAATTCTACCTGTCCCAAGAGCAACATCTACCATGATGCAGAAAATCAAAGCCCTAAATGAATGGCTGAGAAAGCGGTGTTTTAAGCAGGATGTACCCTGTATTACCCACTGGGAATCATTTTCATATCATTCTTCCTTGTTTTGCTGGGACGGTTTACATCTCAGTCGTAGGGGTAGTACACTTATGGGGAAAAGTATCACTAAAATCATAAATCATTGTTTAAACTAAAAACAATGGGGGAGAATGGGTCTATTCCCAAGTCTCTGAATACTTATCAAAATATTTTTACAACTAAATGTAAATTTCTAGCTTTGAATGCAAGATCTTTAAACCAACTCAAATTAGCAGAACTCGAAGCCAAATGTAAAACTTTAAATATAGGTGTGGTGGGAGTAACTGAAACTTGTTGGAACACATTCTCAATTTGGTCCAGAGAAATTCCAGGTTATAAGTTATATCATAAAAACAGATTAGATAAGCAAGGTGGTGGAGTTTGTATGTACATACGAAATGATATTCCTTCTTTTGAAGTGTGTTCTCCCTTTCCTTTGGAAAGTATATGGGTTAAAATCTTATTGAAGGAGCAGTCCTATATAACTATTGGTAACATCTATCGACCTCCATCTGCAAATTCAGATTACACAACTGATATGTTTAAAGAAATGATAAATTTTTCAGAATCTCAAGATAGTGTAATATTTGGTGACTTTAACCTCCCTCATATTAACTGGGACTTATTCTCAGGACAGTCCTATGCCGAGAAAGGACTAATAGATGTGGTAGTTAGTATAGGATTACAACAACTTGTTACTGAATCCACTCGAGGTCCTAATATTTTGGATCTATTATTTACTAACATAGAGCAACAAATTAGCAATTTACAAATTTGAGATCCACTTGGGACCAGTGATCATTCATCTATTCTTTTTGAAATTCAACAGTTTAAAATTACACAAAGGAAGTTATGCTATACAAAAAATTATAACAAAGCAACTTTTTCTAAAATCAGTGAGTACTTACAAAACATAAACTGGGAATCTAATCTTCTTAATTGTACAACACAACAAGCTTGGGACTTTTTTAAAAACATTGTACATTATTTGAAAAATACCTTTATTCCATCTAAGAGGAAATTTAATAATAAAGGAAAAATTCCCCCTTGGTTCAACAAGACAATTAAAAATCAGATTAAAATAAAAATTAAACTTTTTAGGAAACTTAAGAATAGTTCTATTCCATTTAAAACTACTCTATTACATAAATACAGACTATCTATGAAAAATTTAAAAACTTCTATTACATTGGCAAAAAATAAGCTAGAATTTAAACTAGCTCACACAAAAGACTGTCACAAATCTCTTTTCTCCTATATAAATGGTAAAAAAGGTGTATCAAGGACCACTCATCCCATTATAACCAATGGCTCTTTGCTATCTGATATAGAAACCTCGAATCTCTTTAATAAGTACTTTTGTTCTGTCTTCTCTTAAAAATCACCTATTAGTACATTTAAAGTTCACCATGTAGATTGTCATAGGTTCTATCCAACTGACATTATACAGGCTATCAAAAAACTAAAAAAAAAAAAATACTAGTCTGGGCCCAGACGATATTCATCTATGGTTTCTGATCGAAACCTCTATAAATATTTCTATACCTTTGTCAATTATTTTCAATAAATCCTTACAAGAAAGCATTGTACCAAATGATTGGCATTCAGCAATAGTTACTCCCATATTTAAAAAAGGCAGTATAGGTTCTGTGCAAAATTATCGTCCAATTAGCCTGACCTCAGTGGCTGGTAAATTAATGGAACGAGTAATGAAGTCTCTAATAGATCAAGATTGAAAAAAATTAGGAATTTATTATTCAAATCAGCATGGGTTTACTCACAAGTATTCCTGCACCACCAATCTGATATCTTTTTGCAATAATATGAGTACTCTACTAGATGTGGGTATCCCTACTGATGTAATTCTTTTGGACTTTAGTAGAGCTTTCGATAAAGTCTCACATGAAAAACTCATTACTAAAATGCACAATCTAGGTTTGTCACCTGATATTGTCAACTGGGCTTTAAACTGGTTGACAAATCATTCTCAGAGAGTCAGAATTAATGATATCTTGTCTGATTCAGGTAGTGTGACAAGTGGTGTACCACAAGGGTCGGTCTTGGGACCAACATTGTTTAATCTCTTTATCAGTGATTTACAAACAGTGCCAAATAACTTCATGGTTAAATTTGCAGATGATACTAAATTGGGGGGTAAGGTTAATAATCAAGAAAATATTTATGCATTAAAGAAGGATTTGGAAAAATTAACACTTTGGGTAAATGAAAATCATATGCAGTTTAATCAAGACAAATGTTTAGTAGTGCATTTCAGTGTAAATAATCCAAAAATGATATATCATATAAACGGACTACCACTTCACTCATCAAATTGTGAAAAAGATTTGGGGATATATGTTAATAATAAACTTACATCAAATGATCACTGTGTTAGAACTGCTTGCATGACCAACAGACTTTTGAGTCAAATAAAATGCACTTTTGTTAATCGCACTGAACAATGCTTTATTCCATTGTATATGGCATACATTAGACCATATCTAGACTATGGCTCCCCTTTCTGGAATCAAAACCAAAAAAAACGATGTAGCAATTCTTGAACAGGTTCAAAGGAGAGTAACTAGAATGATTCCAAGATTAACAAACTTGGATTATCAGAACGGATTAAAAGCTACTGGTCTCTTCTCTCTTCAAACTAGAAGATTAAGAGGTGTTATGCTTATGGTTTTTTAATTTAATAAATTCACCAAATCTAATGGAAAAATGTGGTCTAACTCCACATTTATAAGTAATACCAAGTAATAGTTATCCAACTGGGTTTTGAAATGTTGTTTTGATTTAGAACAGAGCAGCCACAGTGGGAGCTTATTCCATGGGGCCACCACCCTCCGTGTGAAGATGGCTCTCCTTCTATTAGTATTGTATCTTATGTGCCTAAGCTGAAGAGGGTGACCCCTTTTCCCTTTGGTGTCATTTTTAAAAAGTATATCTCTTCTAACTCTTCATGTTTCAAGGGACATAAGCTTCAAATGTTCAGAGTGGCCTTCATAGGGCAAGTTTTTAATATCATGTATCAATTCAGTGGCTTGCCTTTGAACCCTTTCAACGTCATTTACTGCTCCCTTAGTTATGGGTTCCCATACAGGGGCCCCATAGTCTAGAATTGGTCTAACATATGCCCTGTATAGGAGCATGATCACTTCCTTCTTACAGCTCCGAAAATTTCTCCTTATGTTGTGTAACACTTGCTTGGCTTTTACAATCTGTTTATTTGTGTGAAAGTGGTAGGTCAGTTTGTGATCTATAAGAATTCCCATGTCTTTCTCTTCTACAGATTTATGTAGCACTTTACCATTTATGTGATAGTTTTGCATACCATTATGATTCCCCAAATGAATTACACAGCACTTGTCCACATTAAATGTCATACCCCTAGATGATGCCCAGTCACAAATACTGTTCAGATCAGCCTGTAGGCCTCTAGCTCCTTCTGGGTCAGTTACTATTCTAGCAAGTTTGGTGTTGTCAGCATACTTACTAATCCAGCCACAGCTGTCCCTGCCCATAGAGGACATAAAACCCCTAAAAAGCATTGAGCCCAGGACCGACCCCTGCGGAACCCCACTAGTGACACCCACCCTGTCTGAGTAATATCTATTTATGCACACCCTCTGGGTCCTCCCACTTAGCCAGGCCCTGATCCAGCATACCACTCTGTGGTCTGTATCTATCTTAGTAAGACAGCAGAGGATCTGGTGGTGGGGAACCTTATCAAAAGCCTTCACCAGATCCAAATAAACGCAGTCCACATCCTGCCTATTATCCAACACCTCTGAGATCTTCTCATAAAGACATAGTAGATTCAATGCTGACTCTGTGTTTTTCCAGTTATTATTGTCAGCCAGCATATGGTGTCATGTCCCTTAGCAAGAGTGTGCAATGAGACAGCATACCTGTGCTATTAAATTTCTGTTTAGTGCTGTGCACTTAATCCAGCAATATTGCACTTCAGTCCATATTACTGCACCTTGAACAGACATATTGCCCTTCAGTTCAGCACAGCTGTGTTCCAGTTCAGCTTCACAGCACTAATACATTTTAAAATTCAGCACAGACCCCACTTGTGACCCATACTGTGTGACCATGAGCAAGTCATTTAACTTCCCTGTGCTCCCAGGTTGCGCCTGAAAACAAGCTTTCAACTTAGTGTGCCACTCCTGGTTAAAACAACTGGAAAAAGAATTATATTATCCCACTTTGATTCAGCACTATTGCACTTCTAGGTTTAAACAACCCATTAAAGGATCATCTTATTGCACTTTGCTCTATTACACAAAATTAACATTCCACTATTATCACTTCTAATAAGTAAAACTCCTATGCAAAAATATCAAGACCTCTATAAAATTTAAAAATAATAAACAGTATACTTTGATATTGCATAACTTTAATACTTATAGCTTTACAAGGTTCTAGTCTTCAGAAAGCAGAGTTGATGTGTTGCAACGAATCAACTTCACAAAGGCCAGTGTACATTAATTGATGCTTCTGTGGAATATACTTGGCAGAACGAAATAGCTGGTGCTGTTTGGCCTCTTCACTGGATCAAGTGTGCTTCTGCTGCTGCTTTCTCAACATTGAGTACAAAAATATAAGACATACATAAGACTAAACATTTATCTTGAACTCTCCTTCACAGATCTCCTGCCCCACAAAAATAAGATAAAAATGCTGTTATCCCACAATAAAAGAAGGGGAAGGGGCTCAGCATTTAACAGTGTAAAGCTTATATTGAATTTAACAAAAACTGATGATATATATAACAAACTTTTTAAATAAAAAAAAAACTGTTTCAACAAATTCTTGGCAAAATAGCCATGTCCTCCAAAGCAATCATTTGGTTACTTGACGTTTTGGTTTGCGACTCTACTTTTTCCGAAAGCTATATCGCAGCTATAACAAAAGGATTTTCCTTGTAGCTTCAGTACTTCACCGGTTCAATTCCTTGCCTCGATGGAAAAGACATCAAGTTTTTTTAAGAATGGTAAACATTTTATCAGCGTTTTATTACAATGAAACCTGTAAACTAACTGGAGACTTCAAACTGCATGTCAAGTATCCGACTATCTAGTGCTTTTTAAAGGTAGACTGCACAACAAACCTTGCAAGAATGCAATAATTGCACACCTGGATTGTGGAAATGCTGGAACACCAAATCCTATATGCAAATAAATACACTTTTTAAAGTTTGTATTTCAAATACAGTAAAAAAGGAACTTGTGAGTGCACTCCCATTTGGGACAGCAGCCACCAAGATGAAATAAAAATCATCTCACAGAGCTTCCACCAGGCAAAAAGACATGGGGGTCCATGGGGAAAAAGAGTTCTGCAACACCAATACAAATTTAAAACAAAGCAATAAAATAAGTTTGATGGCTGTGTTAATCTATGTTGTTTGGTTCTTTAAAACGAAGGTTGGAGGTTCCAGAGTGCATTTTTAATTAATTGGCTGTCAACAAAAACAGGAAAACCAAATTCTCCAATTCCTCTATCTCCTCAGTCCATCGAGTGGTTCTCCTGGTGTGGGGGGAGGGGCAGCAGAGAGGGGCACTCTCTTAGCTACAGTAAGGCAGCTCCAACTAGTACAATTAATATAAAATTGACACAAAGGTCTGTATGCCTTTAGCATGGATGGCGTACCTGTTAAAAAATAAAATAGGTGCTCAAAACTTTTTAGGAAGAGAGCTCCAAATCCTGGCTATACAGCAGCTAGTCTCCCTCGCAGTCATGTGCAATAAAGCTGCATGTGTGTGTTTGAGTTTGGCTACATGTGTCTATGAGTGAGTGGGGGGCACCAAGCATCTGATTAACACTGTTTAGAAAACTATCAAAGTTCATCTGCATCTCCGATTTGGTGAAATCTACAATTACCCAGTCTGGAATGAGACAACAGAGACCAGCAAATAACGAGTCCAGTCTCCATTGCCTCATATGGTTCTGTATATCAATGGGCTACTAAAATGATCAATTGGCTTTCGTCGCCATGTTTGTAAATCTCATTTAGCGAGACAGCTCCCCATTCCCAATGCCATTACTACCACAATCAGTCTGACATGTAATCTCACTTTGTTTCTAGTTTTACTGCTCAGTGAAATTCAATGTTCACCCCCAAATCTTCATCATAATGTCACAGCTGCCGATGCTCCTCTGTGGGCTGACATGCTGTCCCATTGTGAGGCACAAATCTTCTCCCGGCCATACACAGCTCCCTACTGCCAGTAAAGCATTGTATCTACAAAAATTCAAAGCTGCAATAAACATTTGAACATAAAAAAAGAGCAATAGCATATGTCGTCCCTCTGCACCACACCGATTTGACATAGGGACAAAATATCAGTGTGTGAGCATGTGCATCGAGGGGGGAGATGTGGCCTAAACCATCAGCGTACAAAAAAGTAAAAACATCCATCTGTAATAGGTGCAATCAATGGATAACAGAAGCTAAATAGAAGTGGAATGCTGTACAATGTAAAAAGCCGCCAATCAATTAAGCAATATACCATGAGAGGGTGTTAGTGATGGCAGGATTTACCCACACCTGGTGTGGTGGTTTGCTCATGAGGCCACTGGCCGAGTGAGGAAACCACACCAGGCATGGGTAAATCCTGTCATCACCCACACCTCTCTCATGGTATATTGTGATCATACAATGTAGGGAAGTAACAGAAGTTTTCATTTATTTATTTGGAGTTCTGCGTATTCCAGTTACCGAGAGAAAACAATATGGCGGCCATCAGCTTTGAATTTAGGTACCAGAGTGAAATGGGGGGAGGGGATTGGCTGGCTGCCACTTCTTTCCATTGGGTGATGGCAGGATTTACACATTGTAAATTGTGGCAGCCAGCCAATCACAATCCAATATTTTTAGCCCATTGTATAATGAAGTATGAATGCCAACTGTGTATAATTGAAGACGGTTAGTTCTGATGCAGTTGAGATGCATTTCAGGAGCAGTACTTGCTTAGTTTTCCATACTGCCGATGTACATCTATCTGCAGCATGGAGAACAAGCAAAGTACCATCCCTGGTATGCACCTCAGTTGCACTCTTGCTGTCTCATCACGCTCAGGTCAGTTCAAGATTTTGCAGCATCAAAAGCCAATTGGACTGACTGAAACAAACCAAGAATGACAAAATAACAGAAGAATATTAAAACTTTTTTAAATGAATTTCCTGAACTATAGTCCCAAGTGCATTCCCTCTCAGATCTCCTGTTCAGTTCTTGACCTTCCATTCCTCAGCACCTATATACTGTGGCCGCACACCCGCTGACTGAGCTGCAATCTGCCAGAGTATCAAGACCAAAGTGAAGTTTAATAAATAACTAAACTCTTTTTTTTTTAGTTTTTAACTTTCCCTATGTCCAGAGCTTGAGGAGACAGGAGACGAGCATGGCACACACCACATGTGTAAGAGCATATTGACATCAGTGAATGTCTGTAACACTGGTTACGCTTTATGTCATTTTCTGTATGAACTGTACACCATTGTACTGTTTTTTGTATTTGTTTCTCATAATGAGGTGCCTTTGTAAATGAGCCCTTGACTCAAAGGTCTGTAAAACCGATACTCTAATAAATAAATAAACAAGCACAGCTGAGAACCAGATCGAGAGAAACAGTTAAAGAAAAAAGAATAATACGTTTGTATTTCTGTGTTTGACTAATTCTCGCGGAGTCTTTTTTAAGACTATCTTAGAGTGTGGTCAGAACTCACGGGGATAAACATGGCAGCATGTCATCATCAGTGGAACTGCTGTATCAGGCAATACTGTAAGGAGAAAAAAACTGAAGGTGATTTTCTGTTTGTGTTCTGCTTTTTTATTTCCGTTATTTTCCTTATTAGTTGGTGTTACTACTCATTAGCTGGTGGTACTGCTCAGAGGGAAGAGGGAGGGAAGGAGAGAGATACTACACAGTAGGACTAAAGTCCTGAACCTAAAAAAAATATCATTATAATGCAGGTGGAGGAGCTATTTTATTACAAAACTTATTTTAAACAAATTTTTTATTAACAACTTTTTACTAAATTTTTTTTTTTTACAGTGCCCATTTTGTAAGCTCAATAATATCCTCCAGGGTGGGTGGTGTTGGGTTATATCAGACCTTCCATGGGGCCAATACCACCCACTCTGTTGGGTATTATTGCTTACGTATTGCAGAACAAATAAAAAAATGGCACTGAACCAACGGGCTTCAAAAATCACAACCCTCTTTATTTCTGAACAAGATACAAAGCTTACTTACATTACATATTCTTCACCTTGGCAGTGTGTTTCATTCATACAGAATGCAAAAGCAAGCTGCTGGTGACTCAATTAGTTGGTCATGGTGGCTTGTTTTTGCACTCTTTATGAATGAAGCATGCTGCCAAGGTGAAGAATATGTAATGTAAGTGAGCTTTGTATCTTGTTCAGAAATAAATGGTTATGTGATTTTTGAAGCCCATTGACTTAGAGACATTTTTTTTGTTCTGTGCATGACTGAATTAATGTTTCTAGGCATGGGCAGCTTGAGTGGAGTCATGACTTTAGTGTATTGATTAGCACTGTGTGCAGATTGCTAGAGTGACAATCTTGTACCAGAGTTTGTATTTAAGCAATAAACCACAACAGGGTGTGGGTTATGCTGGAATTTTCCCATGCCTAGTGTGGTTTGGTCATGAGGCCACAGGCTGAGTCATCAAATCTGCACCAGAAGTAGGCAAATCACAACATACCCCACACCCTGGAGAGGTTTATTGTGATTATACGATGTCCCAATTATTTTTTTTCAATTATAAGTAAAGAAAAACTTACATTTATGTTATTTTTTTATTGCTTTTTCTTTAAATATCCTTCTGCTAGGTTGAATATTCCACTGAGGAGCTGGAACAAGAATAGGAATCATTCATTTGTGCTGTTTTATTAGTGTCTCCATGTTGTTGTAGGGAGAGTTAGCCAGAGACAGACACAGGAAAGAAGGCCTTTTAGCTGGTGTCAGGCAGCAAAGAATGGGCTGGGAAATGGAAAGAGTAAGCTGCATTTTTTATGTTGATTGCGCGCACGTACAAGAAACATATTGCATCAGCTTTCTCCACAAGCAGATTATGGAGGCGTGGCACTGTTGTGCCCAATGCCCCTACAGCCTGCAAAGGCTTGTCTCCCATCCTCCAATGCCATGGCACATTGCTGCTGACACTAGTCCAGCCAGCATGCCACAACTTTCTAAAAAATAAGCCGCTGCGATCAGGGGCTGCCTCATCATTGCAGCATCAGCTATCCGCTGCAATGAGGGAGTGACCCGTCATTGCAGGTGGGATGTAGGATGTCTGATATTGTTTGTGAACATGGTGGCGGCTTGTCACCATATTCACAAACAGTATCTACCCCCCCATGTTTATTTGCAGATGGGGGGAGCCCACTCCCCATCGGCATACAGTAACCCCCCATTTTATTGTCTGCCGATGGGGTGCCCAATTCCCGTCGGCAGAAAGTAATCCCCTCCTGTTGCTTGCCGGCCAGGGTGCCCAATCCCGTTGGCAGAAACATTGGCTCCCCAACACATTTGTTTGCCGACTGGGTGCCCACTCCCCCGCCGGCTACAGCTGCCCCAAGCTAAGACTCGTGGTGGCATGATGCCCCTGAAGAGGTAAAAACGGTCCCATGACATTTTTTTTTACCTGAAAAAAAGGAAACGGTCCCTCGTAGTCTCCGGGGCCCCCCTCCCACAATCTGCACCCACCCACTGTGCACCCTGCCTCCTCACACCCCCCTCACCCCATACTTACCTCCGGAGTTTGGCATGACGATCTTCTGTGGACTGGGAACACGTCTGCACTCTTCAAAGCCGACCGCGAACGAAGGAAATGCTGGTAAGCTGTATAAAGTAGTGCATATCTCGGGCATTTTTGGGAATTTTTTCACCAAATTTTCAACATGGGGTTTTTGGGACCCTTCCCCATGAATTCTTGAACTGTCATGGCATTAATCAGCCCTGAAATGTGGTTTCGCGGTCACTGTGCGGAATCACCCTTCAGAGTCGATTAACGAAACAACAGTGTCAGTGTTCATAAGGTGGGCTCTCAAAAAGCCTATGTTGCAAATTTGGTGGAGAAAATAAAAAAATGACTGTTTTACAAGCTTGCGTTGCGCAGTTGCTGCATACGCTCGTAACTTTGTGAATTTACAATGTTTTCACACCAGATTTTCAACATTGGCATTTTGTCACACCTCCTTGTGAGTAGTACAGCTGTCATTGTTGACATCCTGGCTGAAATGTGTTTTCGCACTTCCAGCGCAGAATAGCGCAGTCTCTGTGGGAAATCAGTGTTCAGGACAGATTAAGAAAATGAAAGTGACATTGCTCATGAGTAGAGGTCCTAAAATGCCTATGTTGAAAATTTGGTAACGACACTCCATAAAATGACTGTGTTACTAGCGTGCGTTGCACAGTTGGCACACATGCTCGTAGCTTCCTGAATTTATAATATTTTCACTCCAGATTTTCAACATTGCCATTTTCCAAGACCTACTTATGAACAGTGCAGCTGTCATTTTTCCCATCCTGGCAGAAATGTGTTTTCGCACTTCTGGCCAGAATAGAGCGGTCGCTGTGGGAAATCACTGTTCGGGACAGAGTAAGAAAATGACAATGATACTCTTGATGAGCAGAGGTCCTAAAATGCCTATGTTGAAAATTTGGTGATGATAGTCCATAAATTGACTGTGTTACAAGTGTGCATTGCGCTGTTTCCACACACCCTTGTAACTTCGCAAATTTGTAATACTGTCACGCCACATTTTCAACAGTGACATTTTTTCACAACTCCCTATGAACACTACAGCTGTCACTTTTCACATCCTGGCTAAAATGTTTTTGCACTCCTGCCGGACAATAGCATGGTCACTCTGGGAAATCAGGGTTTGGGACAGATTAAGATCGACCGAGTGACGGGGGGAGAGTGACCGAGCTCAACTGAGCTCTCTCGGGACTGCTGCAGATTTGCTTGTGGACAGACAAAGGCCCCAACACAAGAGCCCAGTACAAAAGGGTAGCCTGCAGCACTGGGAGAAACAGAATGAATGAGGGAGAGGGAGTGAGCGAACTCACTGAAGTGCTGTCAGGACTGCTGCAGATTTCTTTGTGGGCAGAAAGAGGTGTCAATACAGGCAGGGACCCAGTACAAAAGGCCAGCCTGCAGCGGTGGGAGAAACAGTATGAGCAAGTGAGACAAGGGGACTTAGTGAACTCAACGGAGCTCTATCAGGACTGCTGGGATTTCTTTGTGGGCAGAAAAAGGCGCCAATGCTGGCAGGAGCCCCGTACAAAAGGGCAGCCTGCAGCGCCAGGACAAACAGAATGAGTGATGAGAGAGGGAGACTGAGCAACCTCAACGAAGTTCTGTCAGGACAGCTGCGGATTTCTTTGTGGACAGACAAAGGTGCCAATGCAGTCAGGAGCCCCATACAAAAGCGCAGTCTGCGGTGCCAAGAGAAACAGAATGAGCGAATGACAAAACGGTAGTGAGCAACCTCAACGGAGCTCTAGTGTGACTGCTGCAGATTTCTTTGTGGGCAGAAAATGTGGCAACGCAGGCAGGAGCCCAGTACAAAAGGCCAGCTTGCACCGCCAACAGAAACGGAATGCGCGAGTGATAGACGGGGAGTGAGCGAGCTCAGTGGAGCTGTGTTGGGACTGCTTCAGATTTCTTTCTGGCCAGAAAAAGCTGCCAATGCAGGCAGGAGCCCAGTACAAAAGGGCAGCCTGGAGTGCCAGGAGATACAGAACAAACGAGTGAGGGAGGGGGAGTCAGTGAGCTCAACAGGGCTCTGTTGGGACTGCTGCAGATTTGTTTGTGGGCAGAAAAAGGCAGCAGTGCATGCAGGGGCCCAGTACAGAAGGGCAGCCTGCAGTGGCATGAAAACCAGAATGAGTGAGTGAGCTCAACAGAGCTGCATTGTAACCAGCAAATTTCTTTGTGGGCATAAGAAGGCAGCAACGCAGGCAGGAGCCCAGTAGAAAAGGGCAGTCTGCAGCACTGGCAGAACAGAATGATCGAGTGAGAGAAGGGCAGCGAGGGAGCTCAACACAGCTTTGTCGGGACTGCTGCAGATTTCTTTGTGGCCAGAAAAAGGTGCCAACAAAGGCAGGAGCCCAGTACAACAGGGTAGCCTGCAGTGCCAGGAGAACCAGACTGAGTGAGTGAGACAGAGGGAGTGAGCAACCTCAATGGAGCTCTGTCGGGACAGCTGCGGATTTCTTCCTCAGCAGAACAAGGTGCCAGTGCAGGCAGCAGCCCAGGCAGCCTGCAGCACCGGGACAAACAGACTGAGCCAGTAACAGAGGGCCACTGAACGAGCTCAACAGACCAACGCAATCAACATTCGGCATTGACAAATGCTTGTTTAAATAGAAGCGGGAGTGAGAGAGAGAGAGAGAAAGAGAGAGAGTGAAAATGAAAAAAAAAAACATTCTTTCCTAAGCACAATCTCTTTTTCTCTTGCTTGTGGACAAAAAAATCACACTGCTTGTTCTTTCCATTTCTGAGACACCTATATTACTTATATGCTTTATGTTTTATTTTATTATTTTGCTGGGGGCTTCTGATTGAGACAGTGGTGCTGACAGAAAGGCTGGTGCTACTGGTTGCTGAAGCAGTCCGTTGTGCTTGCCATAAGCACAATTATAATCAGCTTCTGTGTTTTTTATAACAGTTGCCGGAGAAAGTGTGTGGTCAGAAACATGGATCAGTACTGGAAGCTATGTAAGTAAAAGGCTCTACTACCTTTACTCCACTTGTTCAAGTTTTGCATCTGTATGGGGAGAGAGAAACTTATCGAGGGAGAGAGACACACAGATAGTAGGGTTCCATAGCAACCGACAGGTGAGCCGGGTGTCAGCACCAATATATAAAGTATGTGCAGTATTGAAAATATGAAAAAAAAAGCTTTCTGTGATGGAAAGTTGGGCTTGAATGGTTTTTGAATCTGATTCAGGGCTTCTTGTTTTTTTTTTTTAACTGAACTCCAAGTCTGAAACTGCTGTTACGGTTTACCGGGTAATCAAATATGGTGGCTTAAATGTTTTTATTTGGGGGTCATATTGATTTTTTGGCAGATGCAGTTGCTGGGTCTTTATCCATGAGCTATGCTGGAATTTACTCATGGCTAAAAGACATAGAGAGCCAATCAACTTTTGAAATTCACAAGTGCCATTATATCATTTGCCAGAACAGTTTTCTCCCCTCTTCTATGAGCAGATGATTAGTTCAGACTCCCTTTATGAAGATGATCAAACTCTAATCAAATACAGTATGGCAAAGTAGTTATGAAGTACCAGTGCCAAGCTGAAGCATAATTTGTTGCAAGAAAATGGAAAAAGAAAGAATATTTTTACAAACAAACTAGAACTGCAAACTGATCGATCATAAGCAGTGAGTGTGTGGCTATGTGTGTGACAGAGAGAGCACTTCTATATTTGAGCAGATTGCAATGGGGTATCATACATTAAAGAAATGCCTTGGAAACTAATGTTGCAGTCACATTTCGTTGTAAAAAAAATGCTTTTATTAGGTGCAGGGGGCAGGACACACTGATGTTGGAAAATAAATACTCAAACAGCCTTGCTGCTGCTGTGTATGCCCATTCATGTGCTCCTGCGTGTTTTTGGGAAAAGGGGTCACTAATCTAATCATTACACAGTTTCATTTGTAGAAAACATCTTCAGTAAATACACATTTGGATTCTGACATTCATACTGCAAATAAACAATAACTGACAAGGGATGCTAAATGTAATGTATAAGACATCTAAGTGGGCTTCACAACTGAGAGACCATATAGACATAATGATTAACATAGCCCTGTTTCTTTCCCCCTCACTAAGTCACATCTAGTTTGGCAGTCTGGTGGTGATCAGCACAGCACCGTGCACTGGCAGTTTGTAAAATAACAAATAAAGTACGAAATCACTGAGCAGATTCAAAAATGGACAATGTGGCATGACAAGCATGTTAGTTTTGATCTGTAAAAAAATGTCTTTCAGCCCAAAACAGAAAATATAATCCACTAGCTCTTTAACTTTGTGACCCCCTTACAGTAATCGGTCATCAGCAGTAGAGTCAATAATGATAAAGAATTCAGGTATTTGAGGTAGGTCTGTGTAATATCTCTGCTCCCTGTAAATGTGAATGAAGTATGTGAAGTACCACATACAGTGTACTGGGAATCAAAATGTTGGGAGGCTGACATGTCTGATTGAGCACAGAGTCACAGCATACATCTCAACCTTTAGTAACTAAAATGAGGGATACAGACACTCAAAATGATGGACAATGAGGGACATATAAACTCATAATGGGCTCTATTAATGAAGATGTGCTGAGCTGGCTCGTAAAGGCACGCATAGCTCCGCACCCCAGGGAGTTCAACACAGGGACTGCATTCAAGAAGCAGTGGTCCCTGCCTGGCTCCCTTCCGCATCCATGCCTCCCCCACATGAAGGTTCACAGGGACAGGGTTGTGGACTCGGGTCAGTGGCCAATCATCAGCCCTACCCGTGTCTGCAGTGGATCCCTAGCGCCGGTATGGTGCCATTTTGCTGGGGGGGTGGAGAGCACTGGGCAAGCTGCCAGGAGAGCATATGCAGTCTGCACACCTCAGCCCGACCACAGTCCCTGACACCTTCAAAAATGTCAGGAGGTGATCCAGTGACCACCTGCCTGCACCAGCGGGTCTGGCATTGGCATCTGGAGGGGGACCATATCTGTTATGGCTGCCCTCCAGTTGAATAGCCTCCGGCCCCCGCATATGACATTCTGCAATTTCATGAATGGTGCAAAGTGCAGGCATGTCCCCGTGGAGACCCTGGCCCACCCATGCATGCAGCTCCATGTTCAGCAGGGGATCTGGTGTGGAGGGGGGTGTTGTTTTTTTGTGCATGCTGCAGTGGGCGTGAACAGGTGTGAGGTGGCTATGCACCTGGGTTATGCGACACGTATCCACCCCGACTCATTTGTGAATAGGGCCAAATGAGGGACACATCCTCAAACTTATAGATGAAAGCTTAGAACACTGTGGAAACCATTGTGTTTACTGGCAAGATTGTTTTTGATTCCATTTCTTATAATATTGTGAATTTCTGCTTTAAAATCTGAATTTAAAGCACATTCCTTGAGTGGTCAGCAACTTCTCCATGAGAGACGGATGAGGAACAGAGCAGTTTTGAGGAGTAAAATGAAGGACGTCCCTCATAATCAGGGACAGTTGAGAGCTATGATTCACAGCATCAGGTGCTCAGATTGCTGCCAACACCAAAAAATTACCAGTAGTGAGGCAGTAATATCTTCATGATTCAGTCAGGTCAGTTTAGACAGAACTCCTAGCTTTCTGCAAGCATTTTGATCACATCGACCACTAGAGTGACAAAATTGCTGTCAGTTCACTTATGTATTTCACTGTTTAGAAGCTATGGCTAATAAATGGAAGCAGCTTCAATTGACAATCGTGTCTTCAGCTGTGGCTTTTGTTTGGGAGTGGCTTCAAATCAGGGATGGCTTCTAAATGGTAAAATACAATATCAACTAGTGATCAAGACAGCTTACCGATCTCCCCACCCCCATATTATTTTATCCCTCCATACTCTCCCTTCCACTCTGTATTGATACATTATTGGAATACCATATCCAGTGTTTAGAAGCTGCAGCTTCCTTTATGTGTTTTTTTTCTTTCGTTTTGGGCCCTGGCTTCTAAATCTAGGTGGCTGTTATTTAGGGGTGGTTTTAACTAATACACATCTATCAGGTGTGACCAGTTCATGTTTTATTCAGCTGAACTATGAGGAAGGCCTTTGTTATAGTTCTGCTACCTGCAAATGTGAGTGAAGTAAGTGAAGTACCACATACTGTGTACTGAGCATCAGAATGTCAGGGGGCTAACATGTCTGATCATATTAACATATGAACTAGCCAGCAAAATAAGGCCATTTGGTATATCAAGTCTGCTCAAACTGCAGTGTCCACAGCTTGAGCTAATGTCCCTGCCCTTCCTCCCTCCCAACTCCTCCCATCCTCCCCACCCATGATCCTTACCTTCCCCTATGTTTCTCCCAGCCTCTCTTAAAGCTGCCCTCTGTCTTCAATGAGATGACCTCTTCCGGCAGTGCATTACAAGTGTCCACCGCCCTCTGTGAAGAAGTGCTTCCTGTCCTCCCTCCTAAACCTCCCACCCTCCAGCTTAAGACTGTGCCCCCTCATGTTATGGTTGCCACTCAGATTAAAGAGACTCTCCTTAGCAATCTTATTTATCCCCAAGTACTTGAAGATCCCAGTCATGTCCCCTATCTCTCCTGTCTTTGAGGGAATACATGTTCAGTGTCCTAAACCTCTCCTCATATGCTTTGCCCTGCTGACTGGCTGTCCTCTTTGTAGCCCTCCTCTGGACCTTCTCCAGCTGGGTAATGTCCTTTTTGAGGTGTGGGCACCAGTACTGAACTCCGTACTCTAGATGCAGCCTTACCAGTGACCTGTACAAGGGCAGTATAACCTCCTCTCTCCTACTACTGATCCCCCTAGTTATGCATCCCAGCATCTTATTTGCCTTTGTTGCTGCTTTCTTGCACTGTGTGGAGTGCTTCAGGTCACTAGTGATCATCACTCCCAGGTCCGTCTCCTCCTCTGATGCAGATACTCAGACTCCACCCAGGTAGCATTCTGTCCTGGGATTCTTGGCTCTGATATGCATAACTTTGCATTCTTGGCATTGAAGCCAAGCTGCCAGATCCTGGAACCACCTGCCCAGCTTTTCCAGATCTTCCTGTAGGTCCTGTATCCCTTCAGCTGTGTCCACTCTCCTACAGAGCTTGGTGCCATCAACAAATAGGCACATTTTTCCCTTAATGCCATCTTCAATGTCATTGATGAAGACACTGAACAACACTGGCCCCAGCACCGAGCCCTGTGGGACTCCACTGGTTACCTGTCTGGTGCCAGATAACTCTCCACCCACAACCACCCTCTGGGTTTTGTCCCTTAGGCAGTTTTCCACCCATCTGGCCATCGTTTCCCCAACTCCAAGATCCACCAGCTTCCTAATCAACCTTTTGTGGGGCACAGAGTCAAAGGCCTTGTTGAAATCAAGATAAAGGATGTCTACCACTTGGCCCCTGTCTACTGTCTTAGTGAAACAGTCAAAGAAGTCAAGTCAGGTTTGTTTGACATGACCCCACCATGAACCCATGCTGCCTTTCATCCTGGAGACCATGCTCCTGTAGATATTGCACTAACCTTTCTTTTAGTATGGTCTCCATGAGCTTGTCCACAATGGTGGTCAGACTGACTGGTCTGTAATTCCCTGGATCATCCTTGGGACTGCTTTTGTGGAGAGGCACTACATGTGCTGTTCTCCAGTCCTATGGCACCACTAATGACTCTAGGGAACTATTAAATAGGTCTGCCAGTGGCCCTGCTAGCTCCTCAGCCAGTTCCTTTAGTATCCTTGGATGCACTCTGTCCGGGCCTGGTGATTTGTCCACCTTCAATGCCAGCAGACCCTCCCTTACTCTACCCTCCTCTATCACTACATCTGTGTTCCCCTCCTCCCACTCCTCTTTTCCCTCCACATGGCACTGGTCCATCCTTCTCCCTGGTGAAGACAGAACAGAAGTATTCATTTAGTATCTCTGCTTTTCTCCCATTATCCTCCACCCGCCCCACCCCTTTCTTAAACCTAACAATCCCTTCCTCCTTGTCCCTTTTCTCATTATATAGTGAAAGAAAGCCTTGTCCCCCTTCTTAATTCTTAATTCCTTCAGCTATCTGCAGCTCCTTCTGTGCCTTTGCTCACCAGACTTCCTTACTTGCCTCACTAACATTTGAACATTAAGTCATAGCATCAGGTGCTCAGATTGCTGCCAACTTCAATAAGTACCAGTAGTGAGCATGTAACCTCTTCCAGATTCAGTCAGGGTCAGTTTAGCTAGAACTCCTAACTTCCTGCAAGCATTCTGATTGGAGCAACCACTGCAGTAACAGCAAATATTTGTCAATGCAGAATGTTCTCCACTGGTATTTCTGTTGTACTGGGTTTTGCTTGACGTACACATTTTTACTATATATTTAACCTGCATAGAACAGATCAGATACGGTGTCTCATGTGTTCTTTGCTGGGTAAATATATAATAAAAATGTGTATGAGCAATATTCGGTACGACAGCAATACTGGTGGTGAACATTCAGCATTGACAAATGCTTGTTAGGTACACTCTGATGCCACTGACCTGAAGTAGTTTCAGTCCTTTCTATTACTATATGTTATAAATCCTTATAAAGGGAAACTGCATCTACAGAAAAAAAAACAGGCTTGCTGGATAACTGAAGATTTCATTCAGTAACAAATGATATGATGGGCAATAAGGGACGTTAAACATGCACATTGGGGACAGGGCATGCCCTGGTCAGAGTATGGGGTCAAGCAGTTTGGGATGGGAGGGATTGCTTTGCCAATGCCCCCCCCCCACACCAAGACAGACCATGCATGGCTCTGCTGTCTCTATGGTATACTGTATAATCACTATGAGGGAGGCACTGTTCCAGTAGTCAGCTGCGGCAACCTTGGGCAGCTTTAATTATCATGTGTGTGCACAATGAGTAGGTCACCCCAACATCTGGTTTCCATGATGACTCCTGTGGCTGGCAAAACTGACAAAGGCAATAAATGTGGCAGATTTAAAATGCAATTAAAGAGTCGCAGAGTCGGAGGTTGATGTAAAGATTATTTCATTGCTGGTTGCATGGTGGGCTGCACTGTGGTACATTTTAGAACAGTGTTGTGGGATAGTGTAGGAGTGCCACCATTTTTTAGATTGGTTTAAGCTTTGGGAAGAAGCATTCGTTCATCCGTGGTGGGTCAGATAGATGTTTTCCTGCCACTCAAAAGTCACTATTCCCCTTGTTCCACTTTATCCCATTACCTTAAGCCCTGAGTTCACAAAAGGTCATCATACCAACAGTTATTAGGGAGTACTGAGAGGTATTCAGGAAATTTAGAGTTCTGTTCAGCGTGCTCCGATCTGTTGTGGGTGTGTGTGGAAATAACACTAACACAGCTGCCCTCTGACCCTGATACTGATGTCCCACTTGGTGGCAGATGCTACAATTGAAGGAGTACACAAACATGGCAAATAAGTGTTTTTTTCCACTAAAAAATCATGTCCCCCATCATTTGCTAAGTACAGTTCGAACAGTAAATAACACACCAAACAGAATTAGTTGGGGATGGGGACATGATTTTCTGTGGAAAAACACATATTTACCACACAGATATACTAATTTAAAGACAAACAGGTAACTAAGCATATCACAGAGACCTAAATATGGGTGTCGTGCTGTCCTTAGAGTGCAGCAGTTGTGTACAAGACTATTTTGAACATTTTTTAGAAAAACAAGATGGCCAAAAGCATATACATTATTGTTTCAGACAATCAAACAGTAAAATCTAATATTAAAGAACTTTCACTGCAAAGGTTCTATATAGCCTTCTTAACACTTACCCGTATATCTGCACATCATGTGGGTGTACCCCCCAAGATACTGGGATGGCACCAGAAGTGATACAGTTGCTGAAAGATGATGATGGATGCCTCTTGTGGTATGTTTACAGGGTTCCATGCCATAAGGGTGATTGCCGAACGGTGATCGTCCTTATGGAGCGTATACATCGCTGATATTGAATTTTGGCGATGTGCAACTGCAGCACAAGTGACAGCGGCGCAAAAACAAAAAAAAATAATTTTATGTGGGGGGCTGTGCCCCCGCACCTGCCTAACTTAAGATCCTTAACTCCAGGGGGGTGCATGTGGGGGGGGCATTCAGTAAAAGTAAATAAAACCCTGTCTTGGGCTGGGTGCAACAAAAAACACCACTACCTGGTCCTGAACTGCCACCCCAGGCCAGCACCCAACCCATCATGGCATGACACCAGCTCACCTGCACCCTGCAGTACCACCCCTCACAAACCCTCCCAACCATCACTCAGTGCACTCGCTCCCACCCCCCACGTGCATATACATGTGTGATATCCCATCGCCATGTCGCGAACCCTCCCCATCCGATAGCCCTCCCTATGCCCCCACCATTGGGGCAGTCGCTGCAAGTGGGTCACCATTTTTGTAGGCACCCACTTGTGGTTATACCTGTTTACAGAGTTGTATGTTCTTTCTGTCACCTTATGGTGTCTGTTTCTGATTGGTTGTGTTGCGTTGTACCATCCCCTGCTTGTATGTGTGTGTGGGGAGGGATTCAGAGTTAGGGTTGAAAACCCTAATGTCAAATTTCCTTGCTTTTGTCACTGTGCAAGCAACCCTAACTGATACATTAATGAAGTTTTTTGCAATGAATTTCCTTAATTTTTGAAAAAGTGTAAAATAACATGTACTGATGGGAGCACGGAGCCCTTTGGGCCCTGTGCTAGCACCAAGTTACCCATTTCTGCATAACAATATGCATCTGCAGGAGCGCAAGCCCTATATGCCTGTGCTCCCACTTATGCATAGCAACAGAGCCATACAGCAGTCCTATGGGGCAAGGAACCCTTGTGACACTAATTTGCCGATATCTTAGGAACTGTAGCAAGTAGAAAAAAAATCCAAGTGCCATTGTATTCATGACAGTGAGTACTGCATGCAACAATCAAACCCGTATCTCGCATCATTTATGAGCTATGGGCACCAAAATACACTAGACAGGCACTCCTTGAACCCTTGTGGCACTAATTTGACAATTTCTCATTAACCATGCAACCCACACAAAAAATTTCCCCTGCAGGTACAGTTTATGGTTTCCAGTCTTGCTCTAGTGGCTTAGATCAAGTAAAGGTGAACTAAGCCACCAGTAGTGAAAAGTCTGTATCTTGCTTTGTTTCTGAGATACAGAAGTCGAAAAGTGCAATGGGCACCACAATGTTATTCTATGGGGAAAATCTCAACTTTGTGATAGCATATCTATGGAAACACTTACTTCCACCAACACCTAAACAGCATAATTCACACCTGTAGGGCATCCCCCTCAATACCCTGAAAATTTCAAGTAAAAAGACCAAACTGTTCATTAGCAATGCAATGCTAAAGTTTTTTACAGCTTCAAAAATTCCTTGTCTGTGAGATAGCAAAATTCTGGGCCATCAGATCAATTCCCATCTGCAAGGTAGCAAAATTCTAGTCCATCAGTGGACATCTGGTCATACCATCAGGGACATCTGGACATGAAATTCACAGCATCTGGTCATGCAACAATGGACAAGGCTCATGGACCAGGATTGTCTCGTGGACTAGGATTTTTTCAGCTTGTGGACCAGGTGCGTTAGCGAGTCACGGTCAAAGAATTTTGGAATTTTAAAAATCAATTCTTTGACAAAAATGAGCCAAAACAAAAGACATGACTTTGTAGAGTGCTTCACCCTGAGCAAATCAAATGCCTCATATAACCCAAAAGACACCCATGGAGAAAGCTACAACATTTTGTTTCCGGAAAAAAATGAAACAAGATGGCGGCTCGCAGACAAGAAATTTTTCTCACAGACTAGGATTTTTTAGTCTGCGAGGTAGCAAAATTCTAGTCAATCACCTTAATCCTGATCCGCAAAGGGACATCTGGTCATGCCATCACAGCCATCTAGTCAAGGAATGACAGACAAGGCTCTCAGACCAGGATCGTCTCACGGACTAGGATTTTGCTGGCTTGCAGACCAGGATCATTAGCGAGTCATGGTCAAAGAATTTTTAAATTTTAAAATCTTATTTTTTGACAAAAATAAACTAAACCAAACACATGGCTTTGTAGAGAGCATCACCATGAGCAAAGCCCATGCCTCATTTCACCCAAAAGTCACCCGTGGAGAAAACTACGGCATTCGGTTTGGCTGAAAAACAGAAAAAAAGATGGCGGCTCATGGACAAGTAATTTTTCTAATGGGCTAGGATTTTTTTTACAATTCTAGCCCACAAGCTGACAAAATTCTTGCCCATAAGACCATCCCAAAAAATGCATATACATTTTGGAGTGAACTGAACATGCTCAGAACCCAAAAATTAAAAATGAAATAACTTTTGAATGGATAATTATTATTTTACTAAACCAATGCTGGATTGTTCCTTGACTCAGACTGTTTCTAAGTTCCAAATTGCAGATGAAAAGACCACACGGTGTGGTCGCAGCGCTGTGGGCAAAGAATGCGTCAAAAGTGGTGAAAAGCCCATGTTTTGTTGTTTCACTGTGCAAAAACTGTATGTCTGAGTGAAAGGCAACTTGGTAAATCAAGAGATCTACCATACTAGACCACACATGTCAAATTTCATGCAAATCTATTGAATGGTTGCAAAGTTATTAACGCACAAAAATTGAGGTTTAACATTAAGTGCCTACTCAACCCTAACCCTATATATGTAATAGATAACCCACTCTTAGGTGTGCTGTAGCACTCTGATATACACACGCCTTGGTGTGCATCAACCACCCAAAGCATGCATATATCAGAGGGTGACAGCACACCATAGAGTGGGTAAGCTATACTATAAAATGGCAAAATTGTTTTGGAGGGGTGTAAAAGTGTAGGTGTGTGGTCGCACTCTGATATACGCACGGTCATGTGATGTGTTCTATACAATCAGAAAATGTTCTCATTGTATAGAACGCATCACATGACCATTTGGATATTCTTCTTTTAAACATTTTATAAATATATATATATATATATATATATATATATATATATATTACAGAAAACTTCATTTAATGCATCAGTTAGGGTTAAAGTGACAAAAGTGGGGGAAATGAGAGGGTGGGGTTGAGCCCCTATCCCCCAGCACCCCACTCTCCCTACAAGACCGACAGATGCTGGGTGTGCCATGGGGCGCTGAGGCTAACTCTCTCTCCATTCTCCTTTACTCTAGAATGTCAATCTCTTTACAAATGGAATGGCGTGAGAGTTGGGCCTCACATCCCCATGGCACACCCCGGCGTCTGTAAGTTTCTGGAGGATAGGGTGGTGGGGTGGGGGTTAGGGGCTCAACTCTAACATCTCATTTCCCCACTTTCGTCACTTTAACCCTAACTGATGCATTAAATGAAGTTTTTTTGCAATGAATATTTATATATACATATATATATATATTCTTTGCAAAAAACTTAATTAATGCAACAGTTAGGGTTGTTACTACAGCGACAAAAGCAAGGATATTCAAGGTTAGGGTTTTCAACCCTAACTCTGAATTTTGCCCTCTACCACCCTACATACACACACACACACACACACACACACATATACAATTGGGGGGATGGTACAAGGCAAGACAAGCAATCACAAACAGACACCATAAGGCAACAGAAATAACATACAACTTTGTAAACACACCACAACAGGCATCTATCATCATGTTTCACCAAATGTATCACTTCTGCTGCCATTCCAGTGTTTTGGGTGCCTGCATCCATATCCTGTACAAGCATGTGAGATGGTCACTGCATGAACTGTACTTGCCGTTCTGGGCAGTGCTTGACATGAACAGACATGTGCTTCAACAGATTAACAACCAAGCTGTCCAAGTGGTTATGACCGGATAACATAAGACAGCATTTACACTACCCTTTAGTGTGTGTTAATGCCTCCTGATGATACCTCACTATAACCAAATACTGTGTCACTTCACTATTATGAACAGATGCACGTAGTGACATGATAAACATTTGAATACTGCATATGCGTATGGTGCTGTAGCCAGCAATAAACTTGAACAAACAACTGCTTTCTGAGATTAGCAACCAAGATGAGTATGTGGCTATGAAGGAATACCATAATACAGCATTTACAACACCCTTTAGTGTGTGTTAATGCCTCCTGATGCTACCCCAACATAATGAAATAGTCTTTAGCACTATGCTGCAACATACGTAGTTAGAACTGTATAATATCAGACAACATTTTCAGCACCGTTTGCTGTGTGTTAATGCCTCCTGATGTTGCCCCATCATAAGCAAATACTGTTTTACTTTTGTTTTATGAGCAGAGGCCTCCAGTTACGTGATGAACAGTTAAATACTGCACATGTGTGTGCTGTTGTAGGCAGTAGTACACATAAACAGTCAAGTGTTTTCAGACATTGATAACCAATATGAGTATATGGTTATGAACGGATAACATGAGACAGCATTTACATCACCCTTCAGTGTGTGTTAATGCCTCCTGATGTTAACCCGGTATAACCAAATAGTGTTTCCCTTTACTATTATGAAGAGATACATGCAGTGACATGATAAACACTTGAGTACTGCAAATGTGTATGGTGTTGTGGCCAGTAGTAGACATAAACAAACAACTGCTTTCTGAGATTAAGAACCAAGATGAGTATTTGGTTATGAATGGATAGCATGAGACAGTATTTTGACCACCCTTTTGTGTGTGTTAATGCCTGCTGATGTTACCCCAACATAACAAGATAGCCTCGAGTGTCATACTTCCACTTATGTAATTATGACTGGATAATATCAGATAGAATTTTCAGCACAATTTACTACGTGTTAATGCCACCTGATGTTACACCACCATAACAAAATACTGTTTCACTTTCGTCTTATGAACAGAGCCATGCAGTGACATTATAAACAGCTGAATACTCCATACACATACACATACTCCATATGTGTATGCTGTTGTGCCAGTGGTTGAAATGAACAGACAGGTATTTCCACACATTGAGAACCAAGATGAGAATGTGATTATGAGCGGATAGCATGAGGCAGTATTTACACCACCCTTTACTGTCTGTCAATGTGTCCTGATGTTAGCCTGACATAACCAGATAGTCTTGCTTACATCAAGGTAACACCAGGAGGCATTATCACACACTAAAGGGTGGTGTAAATGCTGTCTCATGTCCTCTGGTCATAAGTACATAGGCATCTTGGTTGTTAATCTGTTGAAGCATGTGTCTGTTCATGTCAACCACTGCCCACAATGGTATACACAGTTCATGCAGTGACCATCTCACATGCTTGTACAGGATGTTGGTGTATGCACCCAAGACACTGGGATGGCAGCAGAAGTGATACAATTGGTGAAACATGATGAAGGATGCCTGTTGTGGTATGTTTACAAAGTTGTATGTTATGTCTGTTGCCTTATGATGTCTGTTTGTGATTGGTTGTCTTGTCTTGTACTGTCCTCCCATTTGTATGTGTGTTCTGTGTGTGTGTGTGGGGTGGTGGGGGGTAAAATTCGGAGTTAGGGTTGAAAATCCTAACATCGAATTTCCTTGCTTTTGTCACTGCAGCAACAACCCTAACTGCTGCATTAACAAAGTTTTTTGCAAAGAATTTCCCTCCCTTTTTTGATATTGTAATAAAGTTAACAAATACACAGCTGCCAAAGTAGTATTTGTTTCAGTAAGAACATAAAACATGTACAATGGCAGTGTACCATGCCCCACACATGTGCCATTTGACTGACATAGAAACCTTAGTTTCGTACCTCCAAGTATACCTTCTAGAGACATAGCTATGTACTTACATTGTCAGTACATTGATTTAGACATATTTTTAAAGTTGAATCATATGACATTGACATACAGTTTCAAAAACACCACAGACACAGTAAATACATTACGAAAATTACTTAATTGATCAGTGAGTGCCAATTCTGTTGTAAACAAGGCCAAATTGCAGAACTCACTCAGTCTCACACAGCTGCTGTGAGAATGGCATCACAGAAGTATGGCAAAAAAGACAGACCAAAGTTACATGAGACTGAGCAAGTCAATGTTCCTGGGGTGGGCAAAAACCAAATTCGTTAAACTATTATAAAAAGCTATGGACACCAAAACAGCAAATTATAACATTGCTGCAGTGGTGCAGTACTATGTTACAATATTTTAACACTATGTGCATCTGGAAAAATTCCCACCCAAGCCCTCAATAAAGGCAATTAGAAAATCATCAGTGACGTACCTTAGACTGCAGTTGGCAGCAGCTCTGTTAGAGCTCCTGTTTATGCCTTCAAAATGCTATTTTGCCGAAACTGTTTTCGGGAGAATCAAATTCTGTGAAGCTTCTGGGTTTTTGCTTTTGTTTTTTTAGCTAGCTAAAGTGCAGGGATGAAGTGTTAGGTAGGGCAAAAGAGTGAGACAGGTTTAGGAACATAGTTTTTATTTTAAGTGAGGACTGTGAGTGCTCTTTGCTGTGAACTGCTTTATATCTGTGAAGCGCAGGTTCAAACTTTCCCTTACCTGTCGGTGGTAGTGTTGAAAGGACTGTGTGAATTTCGGAGGATGCATCAGAGGTGGAGTTTGGCTGGTTGTTTTTTGAGGATCCCATGGCGTTCCCAGGAGAATGATGATTTTGACTACCCGGTTTTACATTTGAGGAGGAGTGATCTGATGGGACCGAGCTGGCTGAAGGGGCAGCGGCAGGCAGCGAGGTTAACCAATACGGTGCAAAGGTGAGAGCTTTGCTGCATTGTGGGTCAACCCTGATTGTTGGTTGCTGTCTCATTTAGTCCTGGAGTCGACTATGTGAGTACCGAGGTTGTAAGGAATGGCCTTCTTGTGACCTAGACTTTTCTGTGACTTGCTGGGGTTCTTCCTGGGATTATTGAGATTGTTTTTTATCAAAGTGGATCCTCTTCTCAGCCCTCTAGCCTGAACTGGAGCATTAGCTTGGTGTCCATTCTATCCCGGTAGTTTATTTCCATCTGCAAGCCCGGTGAGAGCACTGGCTTGGGGATTGTGACTGGTAAGAGGTGTTTTCCAATTTTTCAACCTGGTTTCCATTCATGAGAGGAGTGAGATACCCTTTGGCTAAACCTGCATTTGTGAATAATCTATGATTTGGGACCTTGTGACTATTAAGATCTTTGCTGGAAACTAGCAGACTGAGTGCCTTCTCTTTTTCATTCTGAGACTCTGGGCTGGTTACATCCAACTCGTTTATTTGGACTTGGATTATCTGCAAGTTTAATTCAGTTTATGTAATTCATGTACTGTTTTACATCTTATATGTTTTGACTGTTTCCCCTTTCAGAGAGAGTACTTTGCCACAGCACATTGCACTTTATTGAGATGCTCTTTTTTTTTGTTATAGTTATTTTAAGGGGTGTGTGGAGTGTGATGTGGCACCTTAAAAATCTAGTGTATTCGGGTGGGTTATTTTGGGGGGGTAGTTTGGGTTTTAAGTTATTTACTATGTGTGTGTTGTATGTTTGTGTGTGTGCGTGTGCATGTGTGGAGCATGTGGTGTAGAGTGTGTCTGTGGGTTGTGTATTTTGGGTTAGGGATTACATAGTCAGGAGGGATGTGTCTGGGAAGGTATGAGGGTCTGAGGCGGGCCAGGATAGTGTGTGGGGCATCCCAGCTGCATGATCTATGGCCTTTTTTCAGTGTCCCAGTGTCTGTTACTACAGCAAAGCACTGTAGAAAGGTTGGAATAGGGAGGAACCGTATGATTCAATTGGGTTGGGGTGCCCCACGCATTGTGATTGGTGGTAGGATCAAGGTAGTGGGGTACAGAAGGCGCCCTGGGATTAGATGGGTCCTAGAGATAGGCCAGATGTGTTTAGTTCCTATCACAGGGTTCCCACCAGACTGAGTGTGCAGGTAGCCAGATGGGCTGCACTGCCCCCCCAATCCCCGGAGGGTGGTGCTTTGCAATGCTAGATTGGACAGAAACCAGACTGCAATTATAGCGGACTTGGTTTCTTTGGCCGATCTGACTTGCATCACGGAAACCTGGATCGGTGATGATGCTGGCCCAGTTTTAGAGGCCGCCGTTCCCGTCCGGATATACCAGGCTTCACTCTTCACCCAGTGAGAGCACCACATTCATTTGAATGTGTGGCCATCCGTGGGGGTCTGGGCACAGGATGCCTGATCCTCCTGATTTACTGCCCTTCTGGGGCAGCAGGAGATTTTCTGCAGGGGGTGGCCGATTTCATCATTGGAGAAATGTTGGAGGCCCTCAGATGTTTAGTGCTATGGGACTTCAATGTTTGGGCCGATGATGAATCTTCTTGGCTTGGTTTCAACTTCCTCCAGATGATGTCATCTTTGGACCTTGCACAAGGAGTTTCATCCACGACCCATCAGTGTGGCCACATCTTGGATTTGGTGTTCTCACTGGGGCTTGAGATCAATAGTCTCAGGACTGATCGGGTTATTTGGTCCGATCATTGTATGGTGAAGTTCTTGTTCGGGGCCCCCCTTGATAGCCCTCCCCCTGCAGAGATGGTCAACTATCGCCCTTTGAGGGGATTGACCCCTGAGGGTTTTTTGGTGGTGGCTGACCTAACTAGTGTGGACAGTGCATGCATTGGTGGTGTGTGCATGGCAGTTGATGCCTATAATAAGGCACTGTCAGGTGCACTCGACTCCCTCGCACCAGTCCGTGTATGACCCAGGTCTTCTCACCTGAAGTCCCCTTGGTATGATGGGGAGTGCAAGATGATGAAGACTTTGGGTCAGAGATTAGAGTGCTGCTGGTGGAAGTCTGGCCTGGAGGTAGACAAACTGGCCCTATGTGTGCACTACAGTGCATACCGGGGGCAATCAACCATAAGAAGGCAGAATTCCTGTCCAGGGAGACTGCTGCTGGGAGGAACCGACCAACTGTACTCTTTCAAGCTGTGAACAGGCTTCTCCATCTTTCCGGTCAACAGCTGAAGGTAGCCTTTTTGAATGCATTGTACAAGGAGTTTGTTCGGTTCTTCTCAGACAGGGTGTCTGCCATCACACAGGGGGTTCCGTCAGTGGGCCAGAGTTTGACAAACTGTGGTTGCCATGGGTGACTGGAGAGCACTCCACCTGATTGGGGTGAGTTTAGACTGGTGAAGGTGGCTGAGGTCACTGAGATTACATCCAAGCTTCGGCACACCTTTTGTGAACTGGACCCGGTGCCAACTAATTTCTTAATGATACGTGTTGACTCCACTGACCCCGTGTTTGCCTTAATTGTCTGGTGTTCCCTGTCAAAGGGGGTCTTTCCCGATGTCTTGAAGGAGTCAAGACGAGACCCCTTCTGAAAAAAACACTGCTGGACCCTGACATCAAGACAAATTACTGTCCCCTCTCCAATCTTCCATTTTTGGGTAAGATTGTGGAAAAGGTAGTGGCATTTCAGCTTGAGGAGCATCTCGTGGCTCATGATCTGTATGAGCCACTCCAGTCTGGGTTTTGTGTGAGGCAGAGTATAGAAGCTGTGCTAGTTCAGGTGCATAATGACTTCCTTAAGGCTACAGGTCAAGGGGAGGAGACAATTCTTGTTCTCCTTGATCTCTCTTCAGCATTTGACATGGTGGACTATCGAGTGTTACTTGACTTCCTAAGGGAGTTCTGTGGACTTGCTGGCACTGTCATCTGCTGGTTTGAGACTTTTTTATCTATCAGGGGGCAGAGGGTAGTGATGGGGAATTTCTCCTCCTCCCCATGCCACCTATCATTCGGAGTTCCCCAGGGTTCGATCTTGTCGCTGATGTTGTTTGCCATGTATATGCTGCCCCGAGAGCTCATTAGGAGGAACAGTCTTGGATTTTATTGCTAGGCTGATGATACCCAGCTGTATCTTTCCTTTACTCCTGGAACATCTTGCACAGTGGAAGTGCTAAACAGCTGCCTTGCTGAGATCTACAACTGGATGACCTCCAGCTGGTTGTGATTGAACCCCAATAAGATGGAGGTACTGGTGGTGGAGTCGAACAGAGAGCGTGATAGGTTGGCCTCTGGTGCAGAGACAGGGCTTTTTCTTGGCTCTGTACCATTGAAGGCCTCCTCTAGGGTGCGTGTTCTGGGTGTTATTCTTGACAGTGGATTGACACTTGAGTTTCAGGTAGCGCCCATTGTCCATACTAGTTTTTATCATCTGAGGAATATCGCCAGGATAAAGCCCCTAGTTCCACCCCAGGACCTCCCCACCTTGGTGCATGTCTTCGAGACATCCAGGCTTTACTACTATAATGCACTCTATCTCGGTGTCTCTGGGGGTACTCTACACTGACTGCAGCTGGTGCAGAATGCAGCAGCAAGGCTGGTGACAGGACAGCCTAAGTATTGTCATATCACTCTGGAGCTGTGTCAACTGCACTGGCTGCCGGTTAGGTAGTGTCCTCTTTATGGTGGGTTTGCTCACCTTTAATGCCCTACATGACCTGGACCCTGGTTACTTGAAGGACCTTCTTGCACTGGCTGTCTTGGTCTGCTCCCTCTGCTCCTCCTGTATGGGCCTCCTTGCAATTCCCAGGATGAGGTTAAAAACAGCTGGCGACAGAGCATTTAGTGTCATCACCCCCATCCTGTAGATTTCGCTCTCTTTAGCTGTTAGGGAGGCACTTCTGTGGAGGTATTGAAAGCCCTCCTCAAGGCCTTATTGTAAATCAGGCCTTCCCAGACTGTGTTTTATAGTCCTTACCTGTTCTCAGAACCTTATGCTTAGATTAGCCTTTGGCTTCTTTGAGTAGTAGTTGCTGCTGTGCTGTTGAGGGTAGTATTTATACAAAATTGTGTTTTAATTGCTGGAATATTGCATGTTTATGTTCAAAAGCATGTTGTTATGTATTTATTATGATTTGTAGTATGACATTTTAATATGTTTGGCACCCAGAGCCTCCAGGATGGGCGTTTCTTAAATAAAAAATTGCTTTGCCTAGACTAATATTAAGTAGAGTGTGTGATTCACAATACTAGTACATCAACAACAACAAATAAATAACCCGGTACACATAATACATAGGATAAAGTATGAGGGCAGTGTGTTATGATAATTTAACACACACCCTCGTTGTTGGATGGCACATAATCCCTCAGGACAAAGCCCGAGGGGTTTATGATAGCTAGGGATGTAAGTTTGTCATGGCAGTCATACACATCATTGATTCCATGATTCTGGACTCCAAAGATTCAGGACTACCATGACTTTCACTAGTGTCATCAGAATGTAGCAATGATGACAGTGCCACAACATTTACTACTCTTTACTAATGATTTCATGAACAAACAATGAGTCATTTTAATCTCATCCATGACAAACTTACATCCCTAATGACAGCCATCTAACAACAAGGGTGTGTGTTAAATTCAAGTTAAACACACTGCACCCCATACTTTATTTTATATAATTGAAGGGTTCCATTTTTTTCTGGTAGTTCCGTTTTTTTCTGGTAGAAAAGGTAAAAAAGAAATGGGACTCTTACCTCGTGTTGAGTAAACAGTTTAATTCTGAACAGAGAACAGTTTTAACAAGTAACTAAATATTTAATTATTTAAGAAGAAAAGTAAAAAAAAAAAACTGTCATGATCACTATGTCCTTTCTCATGAAGCTAGTGTTTTCAAGTGCTGGCGTCATTTGACCTGCAGGGGAAAGGTGAGGGTAGAAAGGGCGAGTGGTTAGGGAGTGTGGTAATAGTTTTGTGTTTCTATTTAGTTCGTGGTTTGAAATGTGCTGAAAATGTTTTTTTATTTCATATCGGTTATTGACAGTACCAGAGACTGTTCTTTATGGAGCGAATGGTGGTGAGGAGGTGAGTTGTTGAGCTGAATGATTTCTGTTAGAAAACAGACAGTGTGAGGCTCACGTTGAGTTTTGCTTTCTGTCTCAAGCGCATTAACATTGGAAGAAGCTGTGTGAATGCTGTAACACATACTCAGGTGTTACGGTATTTAACACATGTTTTTTTCATTGAAAAAAATGGAACCCAGTAATTATAAAGAATTAACAAACAGTTACATCATTGTAACAGTAGTAACACAAGGATTAAATTCAACGTTTTAAATTATTAATCTTATAAGTAACACTGTAGCATAGTAAATCTTAATGTAACCCCCTTGTTACCCGGGGTTACTAGAATCCCAGTAAGACCTAGTGGTAGGCTGGGAAGACAGCTTGTGAAACTCCAGTTAAATGGGTTTCACACTGTCTCACTCTGTTCTCAGTCTCAGCTGAGACTGAGGGATGACATCACCAATAGAACTTTCTCAGCTGCATAAGCCACATTGGAATCTGCAGCAAAGGGAGTTAGATAGAACATTGGGAGTTTTCAAAGGACAGTCTGCAGTTTGTCTTCAGTAAGTGAAGTTGGAAGTAGGGAGCTTGCTGTTAAGCAGCTCAGTAAAGGCTCTAGGAGCCTCAGCCCTGACAGAGGGCTACTTTTCAGTAATAGGATGTGTGTCTCCACCTTAAAGAGAGACACAAGAAGAGCACTCAAGTGGTGGAGACCACTGTTTTCAGGTCTCAGTGCCCCCTCCCTCTGGGGGGGATGAGAAGGATTCCCTGCAGATTCCTGGGGCAATCCCCTTAGTTCTGCTTGTGGAGGAAAAGCTGCCTGTTCATTCCAGTATTTATTTTGGGAGAAAAGAAGATTTGTGAGTCACCTGTGGGGCACCTGCAATGTAAGGGTGAGTGTCTGCTCTGGCTAAAAGGGCATATGTTTTCACCCTGGGACTTGTGTGACAATGTGGGGATTGAACTACTAAATATTGGGAAGCCTAGAGAAATGGGCCAAGCAAAGTAAAAGTAGTTTCAAGTTTCTGAGTTTGTTGGGATGCAAATAATATGTAGATGAGATGTGACAGACGTCTACCCTTAATCTACATTTACAAGTTCAGTAAAGAAATTGTTCAGTTTCCAGAGAAATGGCCGGGTATGGGCTGTGGGACCTGGAGGTGGGTGGCCCCCCCATCTTTAGTGACCAGGTCCACCTCTATAGATTTCTTCTGTGGTTTTCTACTTTGCCTCAGGCACTTGGCCAGTGATGGGGGAAGTACCCAGATGTGGAATTGTAAGGAGAATTCTCTCTAGGAGTCACAGACTCTAGTGTGGTGTGGGGAGCCATGACAGGATAATTGGTTCATTCCTCAAATGGACCGTGAACAGGATAATTGGTTCATTCCTCAAATGGACCGTGGATCAAGTGGCCGGCAGGGGAGCCGGGCCAGTGGGGAAAACCCAAGTGTGTACAAGTCGGGCTGTGTACCCAAAGCTGCGTGCAAGTCCGGGCTGTGTGCCTGGTGGGTTCAGAGCCTGAGGGCTGGAAATGGTGATAAATTGTTCTGTAGCCTCTAATCTGCATTACCAGGAAATGTAGCCCCATGGGGGTCCGTCTATGCTTTGTTTGTTCAGCTAGTATGTGAATAAAAGCCACACTGAAGAATCCCATTCCTGGTTCTGGACATTACAGTTATTGCTTCCTGTGTTCGGTTTACTTGGTGCCCCTGTGCAGAGTAATAAACCTAGGTCCCCCTGTGCTGAGTAACCTCATCCTCCCAAGACAGGTCTCCACCAGGTACTGCTGTCAGCTTCAACAGCATGCCACCTGTCATTTTGGCAAAGGCAGGGGTGAGGGGTTATAAAATGGAGGCACCGCTTTGGATTTTGTTCAGGGAGGAAGGTGCTTGGAGTAGCGAGGCTAACATTTTGGCTATCTGGCAGTGGGTAGCCAAAAAGCTGAAGTAATTTCCGTAGTGTGTTGCTGTGTGCTGTGGATCTTGTGCTGCTGTTTAAAATTGCCAACTGTTTACCAAGGAGCAGTAAAGCCAAAGAGTGTGCCCTTGTCCTGCATCAAAAAATTGTTTACAGCATTTTTGCCTGCTTTAAAAATGAACTACGGTAAAGAAAAGTGTGGAAGATAGGGGTAGCAACAGGAAAATTGTGCCCTGGATGTTTGAAATGCTTTTAAAATGAACTGTTGTGAAGAAAAGTGTGGAAGACTAGGGGTAACAGCAGGAAAATTGTGCCCTGGACGTTGGAAATGCTTTTTGAATTGACTGAGAGACTGCAGTGTAAATGGCTATGTTAAATGGCTGAAATGGGCTCCCGCCATGGAGTCAGTTGGTGAAGAAAAAAAGTTGCATTCTGCAGTTTAAATTTGCCTGCTCGACGATTGCCGTGAAGAGAAGAGCCCTCGCGAGGAAGAAGAGGCTCATTTGCATGGCGTCGTGTGGTTCTTCAGGCTGCAATCAGTCCCGCCCCTCAGCCAGCTTTACAGAGACTGCCCCAGCATTCGAGAGGGAGTGTGAGTGAAGTGCGTGTACTGGCAGTGGAGGAGCGTTGCGGAGTGTTAAAATTGTTGTAAACAGCTTAAAAATTGAATTTCTAGTTTAAAATCGGGCTCAGCCGCTAATGCGATCATGCACTTGCAAGCTTGGTTGTTGAAAAGACGATCGGTAGGACTGCCAGCCCGTTTCTGTTCTGAGGCCTCCAAGAACTGGCTGCAGGCTGTTTTTCCCCATCACAGAAAACTGCTACTGATAACACTAAGTAACCACCTTAAAACTGCTAAAACAGTGATTTTCAGCCCTATGCCATATAAATGTGTGTGCAGCAGTGTAGTCGCTTTGCAAGTAACGACTATGTCAAGTCCTGCCAGCAAGTGCAAGTCTGTTAAGCCATTGACTGTGTGCATAGTAATGAATTTAGCCTCAGTTTAAAGTCTGAAGCCAGAGAGAGACTGTGGGTTGCAGCCAATGTGCAGCACTAGAAATACAGGCAATTCTGTGCTAAAAACCTGAAGCTTTAAGGGACTGTAATAAAAGAAATAATACCAGCATGTGAAAAGTTTGTGGAAAATCCTGTAAATGTGTTTAAAGCCAGAACAGAGCAAGTTGTGCAGTTTGAGCAAAAGTTATCAGTAGTTTGTGTAAATCAGGCGCGCAGTTGCTTGACCCAGATTCTGAAAGTTGATGCAGAGGAGTGCTGCCACTGCCATTACAGGGTGGGGTAGTAAAGTAAACACAGCAGCAGAGGAGCCATTTTACAACTAAAGAGTGTGTTCAGTAAAGTTGGGACTTTCAGTTACAGTGAACTTGTGTTTATTTTTCTGCAGTTATGGCCTCAGGACCAGCTCATTACCCGGATCATGACCGGGTTGCAGTAACAGCAGCAGTAAATAGACTGAGGGATATTGAAAAGTGGTGCTATGGAGGGCAACTGCCTCCTTATTTGGCGATTCCTAATTTTCCAGTGCATGTATGTCAAATATGCTTGAGAGCTGGAAGGGACGTCTTCATGATTCCTCACTGTGCTGGATGCCTAGAAAAATATGGCTTGTATAAAGTGCCTTCAATTTGTTTGGCTCCCACATGGACAAAAATTCAGGAATCTGCAGTTGGCAGCACACAGCACCAGGCGGAGCCTGTGGAGGAAAGCCCCTCGGGGGAGTGTGGCACAAAGCTAGAGGGTGCAGAGTTAGAGACAGTACCAGAAGTTGAAGTTTTGGATGCTGGATCCTAGAAAGAAAGTTCGAATAAAGCATCAATAGATCCCTGGAGGGGGGGGGCCTAGCCCAAGTCTCTTAGATGAAGTTGAGATGCGGGAGGCCTTTGAGTGGGAGGTGTCGACATCCGCGCCTAGTGATGAGTGGATAGTCTCAGGAGTGAGGACGACTGCTCACTCCTGGGCTCAGATCCTCAGTGAAGAGGAAGATGAGGGGGAACCTATGTGGCCTTGTGAAAAAGGAACGGGAACACAGCCTCAAGATCTTGCCTCAGAGGAATGCAAGGAAGAAAGTGGTGATGCCACTGCCCTGGCTTTGAGAGGAAGAAGTCAGGGATCCGTTTCTAATTTCTTTAAGGATGGGAAGCTGGCAGAACCAGGACTGGCCACCCCCAAGCCAGGCCAGCGGTCTCAGATTGACCAAAGCAAGTAAAGAGGAGAGACTGGTTCGTAGGAAGGCAAATGAGATCTATGGTATGACCTTTCCTACCTTTCCTCGAAAAGTCTGGGAGGAGATTGAGAACTGCAGGAAATCCTGGATCTGCGATGAAGCAATGAAAAGAGTGCATCCTGGGGCCAACAAATATGTAAAGAATAGACTGTTCCGCGAAAAGTATACCCAGTGGAAGAGAGGCAGGACACTGTTTATAGACAGAGTGAGAGTGGTGGACAGAGAGGAATGTGAAATCTCCCACTGTGTGAATTATGTGCACCCACATGGGGTAATAATTCAAGCTCTTGATCCCCGGTACTATTGGCCTCAGTGCAAGGACCTCTCAGCAAATGTGCCCATGCCTACAAAATGGAGAGCCGAGCAGTGGTAGTCAACACTGCCACACCAGACTGTGAAGTGCCCTTATTGATCCTCCAATATGGACATCCAAGACTCAGGTGCCCCACATTCAAAAGTCTACAGTGTACTGGCCTTTCCAGAAACCATCGACTGGCCCACCAGATGACTTCAGATCCAGAGAGGATACCAGCCCAGCTGTATCCTGTTTATCGCCTGGTAATCGGATGACGTCAGACCAGCTGTTTTCTTTTTGTTCCTGTTCTAAGGTTCCATGTCCAGAGATGACATCAGGCCAGCTGTTTCCAGATGTGCCCTCCTGTGGTTCCCGGAAGATGTCCGCTCAGCTGTATCGGAAGAAATACTGCCAGGGAGAGTCTTCGTCAGAAGTGCAGGTCGGTTAAGAATTTTTCGTACTACAAGTGGCTGGTAAGTCCGAACTTTTCTATCTTTATGACATTGCAGTACACAACCTACACTAACAGACTTCAAAATGTGTGAACTGTCCTCAAAGACTCTCCCCTTCGGGACTTTGGCCTGTTAGAACTGTGCTTCACCGGGCTCCGGCCCAGGAGAGACTCTTTATTGGACTAGCCTTCGGGCATTGTGGTCACTAGTTGGGACTTTTAGGGCACTCCATCCCCACAAAATGTGTATTGTAAATAATGCCGTTGTTATCTAATGTAAATACTGTTTTTCCTACCTTTTTTCTAAAAAAAAATCTTTCTGGGATTTTTCAGTGTTTTGATGGTAGGGGTTTAGGTAGACTGTTTATGCAGATTAGGAGTGTGTTTTGTCTTTCTTTTTCTTACAGGTGTTCCTGGGAAGACAGAAGAGAAGACAAGAAGAGGAAGAGGGGCTCATCGGAGTTCCTCACCAGTGCTTTAGTGTATAGTAATTTAAAGTACTGTGGTGTTATGGTTGTTATTGCTGTATTAACCCTTTCCTTCCACAGGTGTGGTTGTGGGGCTAGGGAGGAGGCAGTAAAGCGATATTTCAATGGTGTGTGGTTGCAGGTTGCCCAAGGTCGGGGAGATCCCTGGGTTGTTTTTGTTTTGGGGATATTAGGTTAAAAGGCAGATAGGTTTTCCCTAGAGGGTTAGGGGGATAGACAGGCTGTGGCCCTGACCTGCAGTAGGGACCGCAGTGCTGATCTATCAGGGATATGCTCTGGATGGTTCTACCAGAGCCGCTAGGCATCCATAATAAGTGGATAGTGTAGAGGCTGATATGTCAGCTCAAGGCCTCTAGGCCCTTAGTGTTGCCTGCCTGTGCTTGCACATGGTGGGAGGGGCCTGATCACCCCTCCTTGAGTAGCACATGAGGTGGGATGGCCTAAGGCTGGGTAAATAATGACTACTGGACAGTCATTTTCCTGGTCAGGCGGTGGCCCTTGTTATCCGGGGTTACTAGAATCCCAGTAAGACCTAGTGGTAGGCAGGGAAGGCAGCTTGTGAAACTCCAGTTAAATGGGTTTCACACTGTCTCAATCTGTTCTCAGTCGCAGCTGAGACTGAGGGATGACATTACCAATAGAACTTTCGCAGCTGCATAAGCCACATTGGAATCTGCAGCAAAGGGAGTTAGATAGAACGTTGGGCATTTTCAAAGGAGAGTCGGCAGCTTGTCTTCAGTAAGTGAAGTTGGAAGTAGGGAGCTTACTTGGTTTACTTGGTTCGCAAGGACAAAAGAAGGCTATTACCCGTCGAGATTGTCCCCCACCATCATGGTGGGAAAATTAAACCCTGAAGTAGTTAGACTCCAACCAAGGATCCAATCCCCTTTTAAAGGATGAAATTGAATCACATTCTACCAGGTCTTGTGGTAATAAATTCCAAACCCTAGGCGCTCTAACTGTAAAATAATTTAACCTTTTATTAGTTTTCGAACTTGCAACATCAATTTGTTTGTTATGCAACCGAGGGCTAATTCTTCTACTTGACAAATTTAAACCACATATGTTCGTTAATTCCTGAGAATCAAGAATTTTGTATAAAAGTAGAAAATCACCTCTTATGCGTCTTAGTTGAAGTGAATGCAACCCAGTTTTCTGAAGTCTATCTTGATAGTCCAATTTAGCCAAATGAGGAACCATTCTGGTTGCTCTCCTCTGAATTTTTTCTATTCTATCCCTATCTTGCCTTAAATAAGGACTCCAGAAAGGAGACCCATAATCAGAATGAGCCTCACATAAGCTCTAAACAAGGGGATTATACATTCCTGAGTCCTTGACACAAAAGATCGTTGAATACGGGTAAGTATGGCATTGGACATATTCGCTATCCTAATACAATGATCCGTTGAGGATAATTTGTTATTTACAAGAATTCCAAGATCACGTTCTACTAATGACTCCTGAAGGGGAATATTATTTAGATAGTAGGTTTGTTTGGGATTATTTTTTCCGAAGTGTAAGACATGACACTTATCGGAATTAAGTATCATCCTGTTGATATCTGCCCAGTCCTCAATAATTTTTAGATTATTAATAATAGAGACCCTGTTTTGTGATGAATTAACAGACCCTCCCAACTTGATATCGTCAGCAAATTTTGAAAGAAGATTATCAGAACTAACCTGTAAATCACTAATAAAAATATTAAACAGTGTTGGTTCAAGAACCGATCCCTGCGAAACTCCACTGGTCACTTTCTGAATTTGAGAGAAAGAACCATTTATTCTAACCTGTTGAAGTCTATTATTTAACCAGCCCAATACCCAATTAGTTAGAAACTGTGAAAATCCCATATTCAACATTTTATCCAACAATACATCATGAAGAACTTTATCAAAAGCGCTACTATAATCAAGAAGAATAACATCCATGGGGATACCTCTGTCAAGTCCTAAACTAATATAGTTATAAAAGGCTACAAGATTGGTAGTGCAGGAGTACCCCTGCCTGAATCCATGTTGAGTAGTGTCAGTTACATTATTAATAATAAATTCCTGTTCCAATAATTTTTTGATATTTTTCTCCATTAATTTACTTATTATAGATGTTAAACTTATTGGTCGATAATTTTCAGGTTTAGAGTGATTACCTTTTTTAAAGATTGGTATGACTGTGGCAAGTGCCCAGTCATGAGGGATGACACCATCCAGTAGTGATTTATTAAAGATTAAAGTTAGTGGTTTAGAGATAGCTTTAGCAGTTTCTAGTGTAAATCTAGAAGTAATGTTGTCTGGTCCTGGACTAGAAGTCTGTTTTAAAGAGTAAATAGCCTCTAAGATATCCTCTTCTGTAATAGTATAGTGTAATTTACAATTACCTACATGTTTAAATAGTTTAGGAATTTCTTTTTTTGTAAAGACTGAACAAAACTGATTATTAAAGGTATCTGCGATATCACTATCAATTGATATAATGGAATTATTGACAACTAAAGGACCCATATATCTATTATTCAATTTCTTATTATTTAAATATGAAAATAATGATTTATAACTATCCTTGGAGTGCGCTAGATAAAACTTCAATTTTTTTTTAGACTGTATGATAGTTTGTTTTAGAAGCTTTAGAGTTTTCCTGTATTTGGAAAGTAATAAATCGTTAGCGTCTCCCCTTCTGTTTTTTAAAGGGAAAAAAGCCTTTGTTTTTGCTTAATAAGTTTTTTTATGGTTCTATTGAACCACAGGGGAATCTTCCCCTTTTTATTAAACTTTTTCTTTGTAGGAACATATAGATCTTCCAAATGATAAATTGACGCTTTCAGATATTCCCAAGATTTCTCAAGAGATAGGGGAGATAGAACTTCATCCCATGGAATGGAATTTAATTGGTCATTGATAATGTCAAACTTAGCTTGGTTATAGTTTTCAAATTCTGAATAGTTCAAATTTTGTTGAAAAAATAACAAAGAAAAAGAAATGGAGTAGTGATCACTAGAACCCAGAGGGGAATCCAATTGTATATTTGTAATAGAACTTGCTATATTGGTAATAACTAGATCTAATATGTTCTCACCATGAGTTGGTTCACTTACGACTTGTTCAAAACCCATATCCACGATAAGTGAAATTAAATATTTTTCAGACATCGTTCTACCAGATAAAGTTGTCCAATTTATGGATGGCATGTTAAAATCGCCCAGAATGAGAATATTACCAATATTACAGCTTGCTGTTAAGCAGCTCAGTAAAGGTTCTAGGAGCCTCAGCCCTGACAGAGGGCTACTTTTCAGTAATAGGGTGTGTCTCTCCATCTTAAAGAGAGAGACACAGGAAGAGTACTCAAGTGGTGGAAACCACTGTTTTCGGGTCTCAGTGCCCCCTCCCTCCTGGGGGGGATGAGAAGGATTCCCTGCAGATTCCCTGGGGCAATCCTCTTAGTTCTGCTTGTGGAGGAAAAGCTGCCTGTTCATTCCAGTATTAATTTTGGGAGAAAAGAAGATTTGTGAGTCACCTGTGGGGCACCTGCAATGTAAGGGTGAGTGTCTGCTCTGGCTAAAAGAGCCTATGTTTTCACCCTGGGACTTGTATGACAATGTGGAGATTGAACTACTAAATATTGGGAAGCCTAGAGAAATGGGCCAAGCAAAGTAAAAGTAGTTTCAAGTTCCTGAGTTTGTTGGGATGCAAATAATATGTAGACGAGATGTGACAGACGTCTAACCTTAATTTACATTTAAAAATTCAGTAAAGGAATTGTTCAGTTTTCCAGAGAAGTGCCAGGTATGGGCTGTGGGAGCTGGAGGTGGGTGGCCCCCCATCTTTAGTGACCAGGTCCACCTCTATGGATTTCTTCTATGGTTTTCTACTTTGCCTCAGGCACTTGGCCAGTGATGGGGGAAGTACCCAGACGTGGGATTGTAAGGAAAATTCTCTCTAGGAGTTGTAGACTCTAGTGTGGTGTGGGGAGCCATGATAGGATAATTGGTTCATTCCTCAAATGGACCGTGAACAGGATAATTGGTTCATTCCTCAAATGGACCGCGGATTAAGTGGCCGGCAGGGGAGCCGGGCCAGTGGGGAAAACCCAAGTGTGTACAAGTCGGGCTGTGTACCCAAAGCTGCGTACAAGTCTGGGCTGTGTGCCTGGTGGGTTAAGAGCCTGTAGGCTGGAAATGGTGATAAAGCGTTCTGTAGTCTCTAATCTGCATTACCAAGAAATGTAGCCCCATGGGGGTCTGTCTATGCTTTGTTTGTTCAGCTAGTATGTGAATAAAAGCCACACTGAAGAATCCCATTCCTGGTTCTGGACATTACAGTTATTGCTTCCTGTGTTCGGATTTACTTGGGTGCCCCTGTGTAGAGTAGTCAAACCTAGGCCCCCCTGTGCCGAGTAACTTCATCCTCCCTGAACCCAGGTCCCCACCAGGTACTGCTGTCAGCTTCAACAGCATGCCACCTGTCATTTTGGCAAAAAGGCAGGGGTGAGGGGTTACATTAATAAAAGAATCTAAGTAACAAAATACTGATAACTCATACAGTAATACAACTGTTACCTAGTGACTAAGTATTTCAAATAATGATTTTTTTGGTAAAACATTAAATTCATAACAGTCATAAACTGGCTATGTAAACGTAAATGACTGTTAATGCATAAGTATATACAACTAAGAATCAGAGTCGTGTACAATTTAATAATAGCTTAACAATTTTTAGAAACTTTTAAAGTACAGTTGCCACTCTAAAAAAACTGTCAAAGTTAATATACTGTATATACAGGTAATAGTTTACAGTTTTACAACATCTTAACATCGAAACAATATTAACATTAAATATTCCTCTACACATCTGTATTATTTACAGTGTACTGTTCAAAGAAGTAGTACAAAGTTGGAAGAAAGCATATTACTCAAAGTGACTGCAATGTAGGTACCAGTGACACACATCAGGTGCACATAGAGTATTAGCAATTGTTAAATAGTGTGCTTATGCAGCATTGTACAACAGTACATGTGCAAAACCATATACAAGCAAAGTGTCATTTTGCTGCATAATCTCTCATCTTGCATTACAAGTAAAATTTACAAGAGAGATGTAATGCAGTATGACTACAGAACATTTGCAAACAGAAGACTATACCTCCATCTGTGTTTGCATGTGAGGTGCACAGTAGTGCCATGCAATGGCCTGATACATATCAAACCATATTCTATGTAACATGGTGCAGCAGTGCATCAATAAACTTATCAGTACAGCACAATGGCATAGTGTAACAGTATCAATACACAGGTAATATAAGTGATCCACAGCGAAAGCAATAGCTGCTGAAATGTAACCAAGCACACAGCCCACACCGATTAAGGGTGGCTTAGGCTGCATTGATGATAAGATCACAGCAACATGTACTTTAACTGTAGTCATCATAAATATCTGCATCTACATACACACTCACTGCAATTTCTCATAAACATATATGAAACTAGCTGCACGTGCCCACCAAAGGTTGCATGCAACAGTCTATGGACTGCAGTAGTGTATGAAACAGAAATATAAAATATTACCATGCTCTGTTCTTCAGCTACGTGAAGCTCATTGTAATTCTTAAGAAACAGGACATAATCATCTTTTAGGTTATGAGGCAATCTCTGTTTAAAAGTGCTCATGTAGTCATTCCATTCCATCCACCCATCGCTGTACCTCAGCCATGTAACATAATGGTCTGAATGGCCAGAGATTCCATGGTAGAATATAATAGCATGAGTAGCAAAACATGCTCCCATGAATTGTACTCTTCCAGCTACAAAATCTATGATTGGTGTGTCAGCTCATAGTCCATGTGCATCAAACCTTTGCAAGACTAAAAGCAGATGCTGAGAAGAGGTCCTAAGTCGTACAGACTGAACACACTGTCCTCCACACCGACTACACCTCGAGCCACAGTTTGCATCCTTCAACAGTTGTCTGAACTTAATGGAATGAACCTGTGAATCATACAGTGAAATCCACAGCATGTTTTCTATGACTTCCTTGTGTGAAAGTCAACAAGGTGAGCAACTGTACTTTGTGACATAAGTAACAGTAAAGTACTGCCTCATTGGATTGTTATCTGATTCCAAGCTGTTTATGATTGCCATCATAAACTCAGTCACGTCTTGTTGAATGTTGTTGGAGAATGACTGATGCCCTTGATATCCAACCAAGATATTGCGTAAGGGTGTCAGAGTCTGTATCGTATTGTCATGCTTTTCACTATCATTGATAACCTCCTTTAGTGACTGACAGTGGTGTGTCACAAGAAGACTTGATAGTGCTCACAAAGTTGCAGAGTTAACATAATAGTTCACTACAGTGCTATTGTCAAAAGTGGGCACAACAGCCATGCCAAGCACCTTCTTACATGGTGGAGAGGTACTCTGTTATTGGCATTTAGAAGTGTTCTTTGTACTGTCTACATTCAATATTGGTCTGTCTGCCTGGTACCTCTTTTTAATGCCATAAGTTGTCACTGTGGTGTCACACTGTGGCCCATGCATAGGCAGTGGTATGAGAGGCAATTGTGGCTGGTATAGAGTACGTGGCCTCTGGTACTCAGCAACACATTGTCTGTCAGCACGTACCTTGTGTGGTGCCATACTGATGATATGCAACCCAGGCCAAGTATGTACCCGTGAAAGTGCAACATAGCTCATGCCATCTTTGAAGATGCCAGTGCCTATATCAACCATTGCTGAGTCCTAACTAAGGCCTTGCGACTTGTGACACCGCATATGCAACACACACAGGAAACTGTTTCCTCATCTCATATGTGTCTTTCACGAGCTGAAATTTAACAGTAGTCCTAGAAATGGATAAGGACTGCTCAGTGTTGTCAACCTTGACCACAAGAGCATCGATGAATGTCTTTTGGACATAGAACTGAAAGTCAACTATATGCCCCATTGGACCATTCACCATGCCACATGCCATGCCATCAAGGTTACAAAGTAGCATGATACGTGCATTCTTGCACACAGTTAGAACTGCTTCTAACAACGCAGTACGAGGCACATCTGACTTTAGCTTGGGCAACTGTTCTATCAGCTTTGCTACTAGATTCTGACTCAAGACTGCACCATCAACAGTGTCAACAGCATGCAGAGTAATGATCTCTTGGCTCTGTCTCTGCAACATAATGCTGTTGAATTCAGCACACTGCTTCAATCAAGGCATGAGACACATGATTCGAGCAGATTCTGAGTACAGACTAGTAAACACATCACACACTGCTGTGAGGGAATTGCACTCAGGGCTGATACATCATGTCCTCAACAGAGAAACATTCTGCTCTGACAATGAGGCAATTCAAGCCTGACCCAAAAGTATCTTGCACCCAAGATCACACTTCTGTCGCATATTCTCATATGCACAGCTCAATGTAAGTGAACAGCTCCCAAAGATTTATGCCTCCATTGCACTCAATGTTTTTTTTTTCTTCCTTCACAGTCAGTGCTTTCAAGACATGCTCTCCATTCACAGGTGCAAGTTGTAGGTTGTAGGAAGTCACCAAATACAACAACACTCTTACTACCAAATGACTGATAATTATCACTCCCTAGTATCTCTTGGAGATGAAGATGTATACATGCCAGAATGACATTTGATACCATACTAATCTCATCAGTGATGAGTAGTTTCATCTTTACAAACATTGGCTGCAACTCAGACGCCACCTCACGGGAAGGTGTATGGTACTTTCCTGTTTTGCCATGCTTAGGTAACATGAATAGCCTGTGTAGAGTCACACCACCAATATTGTGTGCTGCCAAACTGGTTGGAGCAGTCACAACCACAGAAATCACTTCTCCTGTATGCCTCCTTATCTCCACTTTGATAGATTCAATAACAAAACTCTTCCCTCTTCCGGCAGAAACACTGACAAAGAGTAACAGAGGCTCATAGTTTGTACATGTGCATTGTTTCCTCTCATGATAGATACCATGTCTGATCAATTTACTGACAGCATCATAGGAAGCATATTGCTGCATATTAAGCTGATCAATCAGTACACTTGGATCCTCTGTAACATGAGAAGAATGTTGCATAGCACTTTCAGCTTCACTCATCAGAACCACAGGATCATTCTCTGGCAGTGGAGCACCTAGAGTGCCCTCTCAATCAGGCTCCATATTTTCCTGAGAATTTCCTGGGGACTCTTTCTCAAGCTGTTTCTTAGCTTCTTCTATCTGCTCCTTCTCTAATTCCAGCCTACTAATGTATTTTTCAGACTGGTGACTCTTAAAGGTTTCATACATGAGGTAGAACTGTTCTTCATATGTGTCACAGTCTCCTTTCAGTGTGCTCTCATCCCTCCATGGCTTTAACAGAAACATTAGTGCAAAGTAGTAATGCTCTTTGCTGTCAGTGGTAGAGATTCAATCTGCAGTGGTCAATGAGCAATGCCTTCTTCCTTTTAACAAGGCACCCATCAAAACCTCTGACTTTGTAGATGTCTCGAGTCTCATCGGGTGAAACATCTGTCTTGTAGTCATACCACAGAGCCACATGGTACAGCCACATCATCCATTGCATCTGCCTGATTGGGGTAGTAGGTGTCAATCAGGTTATTCTTCAAAATATTATTTTATTTTTATCTCAGCTGCTATTTGTGCACCCCAGACAGCTCCCATCTGACTGACCCCCCCAGCTCCATCCCCCAGAATTATCAGGGCTTACCTTATGTCTTGCCTGGGAGCAGTGCCTGTGGGGAGTCAGGCATCATCCTGCCACCAGGGATTTTTCTCCTCCATTTTTCTCCCAGGGGCCCCATGAGCAGTTGCATGCACATGGAGGTGTGCATGTGCACTTCAGCCCCAGTAATGACCCCTCCACCCTCCCCATTTGCCTAATTCCTAGGCATCCTCTGAGTCTGTGCTGCCACCTGGCCTCCACCAGGAGGCAGCCATTAGCCAAGGGTTGCCACTTATCCTCCCCGTAGAGGAGAGTTGCCTTCCGGTAGTTCCATCCAGCTCTGCCCTCCCCCCCCTGTTGCCGACCTCGACTGGCCCAGGCTCGTTCCCATACCCAGGTTGCCGACGTGGCATGAGGTGTGGCATCCAGCACTTCAACCTTCAGCACCACTTGGTCGGCTTCTCCAAAATATTCTTTGAAGAAGGACAGTGCATGGCCAGTTCTTCAATCTCATCATGAGATTTCAAGACACGCTTTCGTTTCTCTTTGTAGTTCACATTGAGAAACTGTACAGCATCAGACTTGCCATATAAGTGTGTCCCAATCAAATGATCACTGGCCTCATATGCTCCACACTCCCTATGAGACAGTGTCTTCAATCCCAATGACCAGAGTTGTGAACTCAATGATCAATTAGATGCTGAATATCTTCCCAAAGCTCAAGCAAACTTGTCTGTTCATGTTTAATACTGTATGATGTGATGTACTGTACAAGAGAAAGAGAGTTATCAGCAACAAACTGCACAATGTTTGCCTATCACATCAGGAGAAGAGTAGGATTGTAATATTTGATGAACACCTCATTCTCCTGTCGGGGTAACTCATATACCCTCTTTGTGGACTTTGCCTTGAGATGGTCATGCATGGCTGAAAACAAGTCATTCATACTTCCTTGATGGCAGACACATCTCGGGAAGCCAAATTGACACCTGGTGTACCACTGATTGTGACTCTTCACTGGACGGCAACAGTACTTTCCACAATGATGTAGCTGAAATTTTTGCACCAACTTGCATAGTGTTGGGCTATCATACTTATCAAGGATGTGACAAGTCACATAACATTCAATGAACTTCAGCTGACTCATTATCACCAATTTGAGGAGCATCGTTGATCCACAACAGCATATGAATGTGTGGCACACCTCATGCCTGATATTCCATCCACCAAAGTAGTGTTCAACTAAGCCAAGAGGAGGATATTCCTTAGACAAAATAAATGTCAGAATCTCATGGAAGTGATGATGAAAATTCTGTGACACTGAAACTGGATCAAATGAGCACATCTCACCTAGTGTCATTGATGATATGCCATCGACATCAGAGTTGGTCCATCTCAACAGGTCAATCAACTCATCCCAGCTATACTCTGCACAGCTCAGGGTTACAAACCAAGTGACTGCACCGTACATGTGCAACATGGTCACAACCTCTGAGTGCCTACAATACCACTATTCTTTTGTGCCATGCAGGTTTGACAAGAGAGATGTCAAATCACCTGCAGTGTTTCAACCTTTTCTGCCAGACGATGTAGAAGCTCAGCTGCTGTCATACCCTCCAATGGGTTAGTCAATTAAAGTGTATCAGCAATGGACACAGAGAGCACACTAAGCTCACTCTCCCACAACAGGTGGAACAAGTGTTATATGTTCCTACAGAATTTGCCATCCTTGTTCAACACTCTTGATGTTCAGTATTCAGCACCAGGAACACAAACCTCGCACTGATCCAGACACCCTCCTGTTCATTTTGGAAACAAATCTGGAAAGCAGCGAGCTTCAGGTTGTTCCTCCCATATGCTGACAGGACTACCTTCAACCTATTGCATCTGATACAAGTCAATGTTATCACCAATAGGATCTCTACCATGTAGAGGGTGAATCGTGTACTGTTCATACACATCTTCATGAGTGGACACATCAGCCTTCTCAATCATTGGCTTGGCAGTGTCTACCAGTCCAAACTGTCCAGTCACATCTAACGGTCAGCATAGAAAGGATTATTGCTCTTCAGATAGTGCAAAGCAGCTTTCACTTTCTGAACATTGACAACATCTTGCCAAATCACCTAGGACTTTGTAGGTGCACCATTCACCAGTATAACCATACTGTTTTTCTTTGAGATTGTTTTCACATTCTCTTTCAGTGGAAGAGGTAAATACATAACTGCCCCTTTGAGTGACTTCACAAGTTCTTTTTAGGGCACCTTGCAACTCTCAGGATTCAGTCGTAGACTAGTCTAAAACGCTTTCATTGTCTGTATCAATATCAGCTCAAACATATTCAACGCAGCAATCTCAGTTGGTGTGCCATCTGCTGCCGTATTGTTTAAAACAGATCTGGCTGGCAGAGTGTTACTTTTCACCTTTGGCAAACACAGCCAACAAATTATCACCATTGCTTCCAAGTCAAAGTCACTCTTCACCAGTAAGTAAGCGAACAATCATGCCCACATATCATTGAAAGATCTAATATTTTCCAGATCAACTGCTACAGACTATGAGCTGTAAAGTAATATGTGACATGAGACACAAACAGAGTCAAATTTCCCTCTCTTAGCCATCTCAAACTTGGCTAGTGGCTTGCAGAATCTTTTCAGTATGTCAGATTCTGACAGACTGACACTACACATCATAGTGGCAAAAGCATTGTCACAGCCTGTGTCATAATGTTTACCAGCGCACTGCACATCCTGTATTACAAGTTTTGCAGCCTTCATATCTCCTGTTGACAATGACTCATCAAGCTGTTTGTGCTGTGAAACAGCTTTTCTGACCTGGCATATTTTGCACACAAAGCTGAACATGGCAGGACTATGCACAGCAATCATGCACATGTGATGAAACACATTGGTGCAAATACCACTGTCTAAGCAAGCTAAAGAGTGTCCCAGCAATTCTTTATGCTTGCAAATTTTACAGAGCTCAATCTTATATAATACATTGCATTTCTGTTTCGTCTTACTTGCCAAAAATGTTGTCACCAAATTTGCAATAGCATCAAATGATGATTGACACAGATTGCAACTGTTATCACATGTCCATGATGCACATGATCTGTTCACTGCACCAATTTCTGAGTCAGTCTCATCATCTGAGACAGTTGTTACTTCTGCATGTGTCACATGTAACACATTACAAGCCTTTCCGGCCTCATCAACAGAGATAACAAGATCCTTCAAAACTGGTTTATATGACTCCTCCCTAAAGAAAGCCTCTGAGTGCTCTTTGTGTTGCCATATGCCTTGAAACACATTACAAAAGTTTCCTTTGTTAAGACCCTCAACCTGCTGTAGTCTGTCATAAACAGACTGCACTGTTCCAGTGAAGTGTTCAATATCTTTAATCATTTTTTTCTACAGTAAGCTCCATATTACCAAATCTACGAACCCTAAGTCGAAGCTTCATCAAAGGCAATTTACTCTTGAGTCTTTTGCCTTGACGTCTCGTGATGGTAGAAATAATCTGCTCAACTTTAGCTTTAAAAGCTAGTTTTCAGAAAAACTACAACTTGCTTAGATAAGATAAGATAAGTAGCTTAGCTTTCCTTTTCATTTGCATCTTGCAATGGACGCATTGTCAGCATGCATGCATGTGCCATGCCGTGGCATGACAGTATTACATGTAGTATCCAAGCACGGTACAATTGTGTAAGTCAGACAAACAGAGTGAACCATATTATTATTAGCATGCAACCCTTTCCTAGTACCACACTTCCTAGTCTCCTCAACTTTCTTAGTAGTATGTTTTCTGCCACCAATACTCCTCATTGATTTTACACAGGCATAATTTACTTTGCTGTGTATGCTTAGCTGGCATTTACTTGGTTTACTTGGTATCATAGGACAAAAGTAGGCCGATGGCCCATCGAGATTGTCCCCCACCACCATGGTGGGAAATTGATTAAACCCAAAATGTAATGGACTCCATCCATTTGTCCAGATTTTTTTAAAAGAAGGAAATAGATGGACTATCCACTAAAAATTGAGGAAGGGTATTCCATAATGTGGGAGTTCTTATTGTAAAGTAATGTAACCTCTTGTTAGTATTTGATTTTTTTACTTCAATCTGTTTATTATTAAGCCTTGGAGAGCTCCTTCTGTTAGAGAATTTTAGGCCACACTGATCCATTTGGTCCTGAGATTTGAGAATTTTATACAGAAGGAGTAGATCTCCTCTAGTACTTCTACTTTGTAATGAATGCAGTCCAGTTTCCTGCAATCTGATGTGATAAACACTGTTGGCCAATCTGGGTACTAATTTGTTGCCCTCCTCTGAATCTTCTCAATTCTTTCAATGTTATGTTTCAAATAAGGATTCCAAAAAGGAGACCCACAGTCGGAGTGGGGCCTAACATGAGTTCTGAAAAGAGGAATAATACATTCCTGGGTCCTAGATACAAAAGTTCTTTTAATATGAGTAAGTAAGGCATTTGAGGTTTTGGCTACTTTAATGCATTGATCAACTGACGAAAATGTATTATTAACAATGCCTCCAAGGTCTCTTTCAGATAAAGAAACCTTAAGGGGCCGATTGTTTAAAACATAACTTTGTTTTGGGTTATTTTTCCCAAAATATAACACAGAACATTTATCAGCATTGAGTAACATCCCATTAACTATTGCTCAAGATTCTATGGATTTTAAATTGTTATTCAGAATAGTTCTACTAACATCTGTTGACACTGCCTCTCCTAGTTTAGTGTCGGCAGCAAATTTAGAGAGAAGATTTTCAGCACTGACCTGCACATCACTGATATACACACTAAACAAGGTGGGTCCAAGGACTGACCCCTGGGAGACCACACTAGTGACATGTCCTATATCTGATAGGGACTCATTTATTCTGACTTGCTGATGTCTATTTGATACCAGCCAAAAATCCATCTGACTAGTACTTGGGAAAACCATAGTTTTGACATTTTATCAAGGAGTTTACCATGTGACACCTTGTCGAAGGCTTGGCTATAATCAAGTAATATAACTAATTTTGCAAGCAGATAATTCACAGTTGTTTGTCAATATAAAGATACAGGATCACACAACTGCAAAAGAAAAGAAGAAATCAGTATTAGTTACCTGTCAGCTTTAAGAATTGATAATAGCCACAGTAGACCAATGTCATTCTAATAATGTTTAACTCCACCCCAACCTAAGTAATAACATGTATTACTTCTGTATTTCTGTCACTGTATGACAAAATTAAACCTCTTTTATAGTTGCTGAACTCAATAATGCTACCATACTCCAAAGAAAAAAAATGTTAATGACAAAGGTCTTAAAATACATGAGTAAATTGATATTTATTTAAATGTTGAACTAAACAAAATGTGCTACTGAGAAATGTTCTTACCCAGATAACATATTATGCAATAATGACTGAATAGTCAGTTGATTCCCACACAGTAAGAACTGTGTGTGTGTGTGTGGGGGGGGGGGTTGAAGGGTTATCCAAGGCACATCTCACTGCAACTCCCTACCCAGCTCATGATTAATTGCGAGGAACTGACTGTCTCTTAAGTTATTATTACAAATATAAGTATAATTGCAACAATTATGATTTTTTTCTGTGTCAACACCAGCAGGAGCAGCACTGTGAAGTGCATAAAAACTCCCAGACCAGCTACTTTTTAGAGATTTAACAGTAGCGGCAACCAATCAGAGCTGGCAGTGCCACAATGAATAATTCATAAGAGTTATTCAGTGTATTCAAATATGTTATGTGGACACATTCAAAAAATAGTATTGCCACACTTTCAAAGCTTCATAACAGCATCTATATAAAAAACATTACATTCTTTGTTGACAACACACAAAATGGTTAGACACCTCACAACCTACATCCATGGGCACCACTTAAATACATAACATAAAGTGAATCACAGAAAAAATTATAGAAAACATTTTGCAGACACATGGACATCTCCTATATAAAGCATGATCTTATTTTCATAGCACATTATTGGAAATGTAATTTGACTAGTACAAAACAATTGCACTGTTAAAATATTGGCCTGTTTCAACAAGAATGGCACAAATCAACACCAAATGCAACTCATGCCACTTCCAGTTATGTTATGGAACCTGTGCTCAGTTATGGAATAGACAGTGTTGCTGCGGCTAAGTCCTGCAATGCGTTACATGCCTAAGGGCACGTTGAATGCAGAGTGTACTGGTTTGGGGATCAGGGATGATAAAAAAATATTTGTGCGATGCTTAGCAAGCTATCTGTGTAATTTTTTATCTAAATTAATCAAGATACTGCGATCCAAAATGGTCTGTGTGAAAGTTTTTGAGCTCCATTAAACAGTTCCATAGGAATACATAGCAAAAAATGGACAGGCAAGTGTGTGTTATGGATTTTATTTTACACACCCAATGTGTGTGATGACCCATAAACCTGGATAGTGAAGCTCAAGAGGTTTATACAGTCATCACACACAAAGGGTATGTAGAAAAAAATCCATAACACACACTAGCCTATTCTTTATTTTTATAGCCTTTTTTTGCGCGGTTTGTTAGTTTTCTACATGGTTAACACATCTTTTGCACGCTTTGCGTGGCTTGTGTGACTTTGCATGGATTTTCATAGTGCTTGAAAATGGTTTGACATTGAGTCACCAGTTCTTATTTTATGCTATCGAGCTAAATAAATGTTTGCGTGATTGTTTTTGCTCTATCAGTGCAATTCCCATTGAAATACATTACAAAAGCGCAATCACAAAATGTTTGTGCAAATGTTGTCAAGCTTCCTATAGTAAAGAATAGCGATATGGGGGGTGCTGCTGAGCAGCCACGTGGAAGGCAGCATTGTTGTGCAGCTCTGTGTATTCCTAAACTTATATTTATATTTTAAAAGCAATTCTTGGAGTTTTTCTTCTGCCTTTTTCATCCCCTGAAACTGTGGATGCTATGGACTGACATGAGATGGGAAAAACAAGGGGCTTTACAGCTGCACCGCCTGATTTCTTCCATGCTAAAAGTAAGAAAAGAGATGGTCCCTCACAGAGCAGCGTGGCCGGGGCTGCTAGCGCAAATGAGCCAGAAGAGGTGTCACTGGGGACGGTTCACTTGACAATACAGCAGCTGGTCCAGTCAATCCAGGATTTAGATTGAAAATTTGATCTGCTTACCCCAAGAGTGGCAGCGATGGAAACCAAAGCGGAGGTCACCCAACAAACGATATCAAAGCTGGAACATAATTAGAACAAATCAATGGCTATTTCTACAAAGCTTATTGAAGACACAGCAGGACTCCATCGTCAGATGGAGATGTTGGAGAATCAAGCAAGAGAGTGGAACATCCGCATATTGGGGCTCCCTAAGTCAGCAGAAGGAGAGGATCTCCTGGATTTTATTTGGATATTTCTACTGGATTTGCTTGGCTTGGGTGATGATGAGCCACTGCTTTCCTTTGAACGAGTGTTTCGGCTTACCCCTCGTAGGGTGACACAAGAACAGAGGGGCCCGCGAACGTTGGTGGTAATCTGCACCGGAGTGGGAGTTTGTGATTGAATATTGGCTGCAGAAAGAAGACGTAGATCATTTAAATATGGGGACTTGGCTCTACATATTTATCCAGACTTGTCTTTTGAGACTCACCAATGCCGAAGGTCTTTTGATGGGGCACATAACCATCTTTGGCAACTAAACATCTCTCCCTAACTATTATATCCTGCCTGATTGCATTTGGAATGGCAGGCCAAGACCTATATGTTTAATGACCCAACGGAGGTTGAAAAGGTGATGGGGCTGATGGAACAGAAGATATCCCAGGACTTGGAGGCTACTGGGGCAGAAGGGGAGTGATCTCCCTGATGGACTTTCCCTCGTTTATTTTAATAGATTTGTATTACTCTCCCCATTTGCTGTGCTTGTATTAAAGGTGACTGACTGAAGGGTAGCTATAAACTGTCACATTTGTGCTAAAGGGCTGTAACTTAGGTTCTTTATTGTCCTGCAATGCGCACAATGATAAAGCCTGAACTTTTTGTTTTTTTCATTTCTTTCCTCTGCAGCTGTAACTGGGACTCTTATTATGTTGGACTCTTGTTCATGTAGAAGGGGGACTAGTTGTGAAGGGAAGGTGAAGTTAAAGAGAGTCCTCTGTTGTATATTATATGTAGGCACATTAGCCATTTTGACCACAAGGGGAGTATACTGAAAGATTTCTGGAAAAGTTAATCATAGTAGTCACTTGCTATTTGTTATTTGCTGACCTTTATATAGTGATGGGAATACTGGATACCATTACAAGCGTATTTGGAGAGAAGTTTTGGTAATACAGTGGCTGTTATCTAATTAAGATAAAGGAGCTTTTATCGGGTTTGTGGGCTACCCAGCTCACACACCAGCAGGTCCTATTAGGGGCCTGCTGGTGCTAATTCTCCACTCACTGAAGCCTTCCTTGGCTGTAGGCTTTTGATTTTCTCATTTTGAAATATTTGTGCTTAATTCCACCAGGTGGGCTTTGGCTGTGGGGTGGGCCTTGATAAGCTGGGGATACGTCCTCATATATGTCTTTTTGATATACTGTATACATTTGTGTGAACCCACTCCTGTGAGTGTTACTTGCTTTTTAAGCTTAATAAAAATATAATGCAAAAAAAAAAGAATAGAGATATAACCTCAATCAAAAAAATGTCATGCAAACATTTTTTGATCGAGCTTCCCGGACCTTCTACCTTTGCTCCCATGATGCTCTGCAACCAAGAAATGATAGAAAGTCATCTCTAGAAATGCCAACAATCACAAAATGGTACACAAATGACTTATTTAAGCAGAACAACTGTAATATGCTAATAAAAACAAATACATTTGTTTGATTTCTGTTATACTGTAACCGAGACCCATTGTCACACTTGCTCCACTAAGAGCAGCCATGTTTTTGTTTTCTGAAAAAAAACACCCATATAACAAATCTAACAAATCAGAACCAATTAAGACATGATTGACAACCCACATCAACAAATGATGCCATGGTACAGCAAAATGCAAGAAGAAACAGGAAATTCCAGACAAGAGACAGTAAGTGCACCATTTTAAGTTAATAAGAAATATCTGCTGAAATATACATTTTACTTCTTAAAAATAGCTGTATTTTAATGGTAATTTCTTTTATTTGCAATGCTGTAAGGTTCTAAAAGGCTAAACATTGTTTTTAGTGTAAATCTGAACAGTTTGAGGCAGATCTTCAAGCAGTACTCACCACCACACATGTCAGTTCAAAAGGAACTCCCAGATTAGAAGCACGCGTGTATCAAGCTGGCTGCCAGAAAATCAGAGTGCATGTAGTGCTGTGTTCTTTCAAAGCTTCCAATCAGAGAAGCATAAATTCCCACCAAAACAAAAAATATGTATAGTCTGCCCCACAGCCAATAGGAAAAAAAATCACAGGCATTGAAGTAGTGTCATTTTCCTATTGGCACCATACAGTGTACAGCAGCCAATAAATAGTTAGTTTAGTGTTGTTGCTATTTCTGTGATGAAGAAAAAAAATGTTTAAGATATTGCTTGGTAGAACTCTTCAGATGTCACTTGCAAGCAGCAGACACATTCTCTCATTGAGATCTCTGCCACTTAGTTTTTCAAGAATGTTGACTATGGCAGAAAACTCCAGAGTCATGGTGTGGATGGTAGGGAGCAGCTGAATTCATACAGGTGGTCAATATGCTGAGAGAAGTCACTTTGGCAGTGACTTGAACTGCAAGGTTCACTGGTTTGGCAGAGGAGGGATGAGATCGGAGCAGCTCACCCCCACTATGCAAGACCTTCTCAGCAACCACTCTGCACCAGACATACTGCTCATCCATCTCGGAGGGAATGATTTGGGCCACAAAAGGTGGATAGATTTAGTGGCTGAAGCTAAATTGAACCTAGCTTCACTTACAGAGATGTTACCCGCCTGAAAAATCCTATATTCTGATATTACACACCATATGGTCTGGCGTGCAGATCAGCACATGTATCTGCTTGACAGGGAAAGGGAAAAAATAAATTTTCACATCTCTGCATTTCTTCATGATCTGGATATGCACACAATCCGTCACCCTACAATTAAATATTTTAAAGATCGGCAATACTTAAGAGATGGCATGCACTTCTCAGACACTGGCAATTGCCTATTTTTTGGAGACCTTCGACATGGCATTCACTTTGTACTGTCAACATAAATGTGTTTCATGGCAAGTGTCACAACTACCAAAAGGCTCTTTTAAGAGCCACCTGCACTTGTCAAAAAATTTGAATGAATTCCAGAACCAAGAGCAGGATTAACAAAGGAGGTGCACTCAGTGCATCTCAACTGCCCCTGTGCAGTGGAAATGTAATATTCACAGAAGTTGCACCGGGGTATGCTCCCGGTGCATTCCCTCTGTGAATACCACAGTTGCACCCAGCCCAGGCTGTGTCAGTGCATCCCCCACGTTGGGCTGGGAACTCAATGGGGCTGCGCATCTCAGCCCAAAACCACCATTCACAGTCACAGACATGCAAATGGGGCTGTTAGACATGCAAGATGCAATTGGGCCATTTGCATGTCATTATGGCCCCATTTTACATGTGGCTAGCAGGGAAGCACCTGACCCACTGCACCGGACACCCTGCAAGGCTGTCAGAACAGCCACTAACCCACAACCTGCCCTGGTGGCACAGTGGTCTCCCCACCCTGCCCTGTGGTCATACAGTCCCCAAATCATAACACAGAGAAAGCCATGGTGGCATAGTGTTCCCCTAAACCCACTCAGGACCCCCTGCCCAAAACCCACAGCCAGTAAAAAGTTGTGAATGACAGCCTACAGTACACACTGCATGCCTGTTGCTCAACATGGATGGCCAATGCACTGCATGCTGTACAGTAGGCTGTCAGTCCCTGCCAGCATAGTCGGCAGGCAGCCGTGTTGGCAAGCAGGTGGGCTGTGCTGTCCACCGCTATGGGACTGACTATAGATTTTAGGCAGGGGGTCCTTAGTGGGTTGGGGGACCACTATGCCACCATGGCTTTCTCTATGTTATGATTTTAGGGCTGTACGACCACAGGGCAGGGTGGGGGAACCACTAAGCCACCAGGGCATTCTCTATATTATGATTTGGGTGCTGTACTGCTAAGGGCGGAAAGGGGTATCACTATGCCACCTAGAGCCTGAATGGGTGACAGGTGGTATAGTGTGTGGGCTGGTTGGGGGGTGCTTGGATGGCCAAGGTGTGCAGGCTGCTGTGCTGCTGTCTGCAGTTCTGCAGCCTGCCTGTGGGTGGCCACCCACTTAAGTCTAGATGAACTAGACTTATCTTTCAGTGACACATCTCTGTACTTGCCCCGGGAATGCACCTTTGATTTGGGCTGTGAATGGGGCTGCACTCGGTATGCATGGGCACCCCCCCTTTGCAGCCCCCCCAGATGTACCACATATCATTACTGCATTGTGCAGTGCATCTGCAATGTGCTAGTGCATCGAGACCCTTGCTGAATCATTATTCAGAGCAAGTCAGGGATGCGCTGGATGCATCCTTTTTGTTTCATAAGTTTCATAGGTTGTGTCTGAGCATAGAAGACATGTGTCCATATAGCTCGCCAATTTAACTTAGGAGTAACCCCAGATACCCTCATTTACTAAATATGAATCAAGCTTTATTTTAAAAACATTCATAGTCAAACTAGACACCACCTCATTAGGGAGAGCATTCCAAATGCCCATCACTCTTATACTAAACCAGTATTGCCTCCTTTTGGTATTAAACTTATCCTTATACAGCTGAAAGGGTTGAGCGCTAGTGTTATTTGTCTGCTTCTTCAACTCCAGGCCTAACTGTTCTCTCAATTGATCATCCTTGAGAGCCCTAAATATCGGGCACATGTCTCCACTCAATCTGCGAAATTCCAAGGAATACATTCCTAAGTTCTGTAATCTCTGTTCGTAGCTCAGGCCCTGAACTTCCCGAATTCTTTTGGTTGTCCTCCTCTGGACCCTCTCCATGGCCTTTATATCCTTCTTGTAGCCTGGTGCCCAAAATTGGGCACAATACTCCATATGGGGAAGCACCAAAGTGGCGTACAGGGGCAATAAAACTGCTTTATCTCTACTATTAATATGTTTACGTATACAATATTATATACTGCTTGCTATATTTACCACCTGACTGCACTGCATTCCAGAATTAAGTTCATTATTGACCCTTATGCCCATATCTATTTTGTCATGAACCACCCTAAACTCCTTACCTCCCAACCTATATTTAAACAGCTTATTTTATTTTCCCATGTGTATAACTATGCATTTATCACTATTAAATGTGGATTTCTTTTTTAAAGTCCATGTATCTAAGTCTCTGAGGGCTGCCTGTAAGAATCCTTTGGGAATCCTGCTCAAAAGTATAAGTAATTCTATAAGCAATACTTATAATAATGTGAGTGGCTTTCTGACGTGTGTGGGGTGGCGGTGGAGGGGGGTCTGTATACTACACACATGTTTAGTGTGAATAAACATCCCTTAACACAGCAGCTGCTCAATCACAAATATATCTGCATGCATGGCATTTCAGAAATGATCCACAGCATGTCATGTTGTACCTTATTAAAATGATTTATCACAACAGCCAGTACATAATTCTTCAACTAGCAACACTTACCGTACTATACCCACAACCCATGAACAAAAAAAAAAAAAAATATATATATATATATACTCTGTTTGACAATGCTCACTGAGCAGCTCCCCCCCTTCCTTTCCCTACTAATTCCTCCTCCCCTATCTCCCTCCCTTCTACCCCCACCAGCTCTCCCCCGACCATAAGTTTTGCACCTTTTGTTATCTTTTGCTTCGTTGGAGATTGTATTCTATTGTAACAAAATTGTAATTGAACTGTAACTTTTTTGTTTGTAAGTACTGTGTCCCTTGTACTACTGTTCTGATGTCCTCTTTGTGACGAGGTATCTTTGTAAATGAGCCTCTGGCTCAAAGGTTTCTAAACTGATGTTTAACTAAATAAATAAATAAATAAATAAATAAATAAATAAATAAATAAATAAATGAACAAGCAAAAAAAAACTAAGTAGCCATAAGCCCCCCAAAAAATAACAGACACTACAGACGCTTATTGTGATCATACCATTGATCCCTTTGCTGTAAATATAAAAAATGTTTCACTGCATAAATCTGTGCACCTGCAAATAACAATTTTACTACCCAATGTTTCTTTTCAAGCAGTGACAGTGTGCAGTACATCAATATAATAACAGCCTGGTAAAATATCTAATAAATCAACATTGTAAATTATGGGGAACCACTTCAAAGTGGTACAGGCTCAGCAACACAGAATTACCACTTGTTAAAGCTACACAGTTTGTCATCCTAACCATGTCTGACACTGTAGATATGTACATAGCTAGCCAATATTTTTTTTCCAACACAGAAATGGTGAAATACTGGACCTATGAACAGCTGCCTATGTTGCTGGAGGCCATTACAGGAGTGTCATGAAAGCAACAAATATGCCTCAGGAAGAAACGTGGAAGGGCATGGCCAGATATTTGCGACACGAGAAGGGGGTAGTGGACAAAAAGTGATGCAAATGTAGGAGGAAGTGGAAGCTGGTTAGACAAAGATTTTATAAGATCAAAGACACAGGGAAGGTGCCTGAGAAGGACCGGGGCTGGTATAATGCAGCATACCATTTGTGGCTTCAGGTGGGGACGCCGATGTTTGAAGAGAGAGTCCTTCACCATAAGTACCAAGAGAAATCTTGAAAAAAAAAAATCACAGTAATATGCAGCTTAAGATTGCAGGACGAAGTACCCCACTCATAACTTTAGCATGGTTCAAACAGCAAAATAAGTATCTTACTACATCTATTTTGTCAGGTTTCACTGTAACAGATAAATTGGCACAGCATATGTGCTGAATACAAGGCTTATTAACAAATATTATGAAATGCTGTAAATGAAGCCTTAGTCTGTGTTTCTCTTCATTGGTGTTAGAACACCACTGACAAATAGCCTTTTACAATTGTATCATAGACAGAGCTCTGCAGTTATTTCATTACACATTCAGTGGTGTATCTTAGAATAATGTTGTGAGCAGCAATTAATCAAAAAGCCCAACAGTGTGTGCATTGTTCCAACCAAATGTCACAACTGATTGCTGTATTACCTTAACAAACGTGCCGTGATTACACATACAAGGAAAAGATTATTTGCATTATTATCTTTTTTATTAACAGTAAGTAGTTAAATGTAACTTCTTTCTGTTTGGCAACAGTGGTATTTGCTTATGTAGTGCATTTATAACATATATGACACAGTGATTCTTTTGCTGTAGAAGAAAATTGTCAAAATGAGAAACTGAAACAGGTAGACACTACTGTTCAGCAAACTCATTAATTGATGGTGATCACAGATGGATTAAGTCCATAAATAAATAAGTAGTGATACATTTAGTTTATGGAGAAATATTACTTTTCCACATAGGGATTAAATTACTAACCATTTTTTCATACAGTAAGTAAGATTATTGAAGATATGTGTAACTTTTTTTTGTTCCTGATGCCTGTAACATAAACATCATGTCCATACTTGTATACTGTTTGGCGTTGCCTCCTGGCATTACTGCAAAAGAAGAAAACTGTAGACTGTCTCATACTTCCAGTTATGGCTAAATGACTGGCTAACATCATATACCATTCACAACAGACTCACTGTGTGTTAATCTGTCCTTATGCCATACAGAATAAACAAATGCAGTGTCATCTAGAGTAAATGCCTTATATACAGGTTACTACCATGGTGTAATCAACTCTAGTCATTTGTAGGTCATCAGTAAATGGTGAGACCACAGCTGTAGATATTTACCATTGGCCTATCAAGACTTGATTACACCATTATATATTTATTATAAAATTTATTTTTTGTTGATCAGGTAAGTCCACTAGACAAATTCTCCCTGTTTTCAGGCACACCCCGAGGAAGGGGCATAAGAGATGAATGTTAGCTGATTTTGAACCACATTAAGCTAATGGCGATATTTTAGTAAATGGGAGGAAATTGGGCCAGAGCACCGGGGAAATTCCCCTACTCGTCAGTAGGGGGACATGCTATTGGACACTGTGTCAGTCTCCTCTGAGCTCTGATGGAGACAGACGTGGAGCAGCCTGCAGCTTCAGCTGCTCTGCTACAAGTGGAACAGGGTGATACAGACACCATTTATGATGCAGAGGTGCGATTAGAGGAAGTCTTTATGAGTTCTGAGGGAACGGTGGTTCGAGCAGCAAGAACAGAAGAAATGGCTCTGAAATCAGGAAAACCAATTCAGCACCAGACTGCAGAGGTATTGTCTGAACATCATAAAGAGAAAGATAACATAAGCTTAAAACAGATGGAGGAAACAGATAAAGAAAATGAAATGGAACAAATTGATATGGTGGCTCTCAGTAGTCAGGGCAACCAAGTGACAATTGGTGAAAGTTGTCAAGTGCCAGCCCAGAATATTCAGCCCATAGGTGAGCATAGCAACCCACCAAGTATACCGACCCTGAAGCAGCCAGTAGTCTTTCAAACAGAAAAAAGCAATCAGGAGGGGGTTCCAGTGTTCTCTTCTTTGCAGCTAAGAAATCTACAGGATCAACAAAAGTTTGGGCAGATTCAGAAATGGACTTAAATGAGCCCTGGTCAGTGGAGAAATCTCTGAAGGCTGCGAGTTGGGTGCAGTCACCCACAACTGATCAATGGACATCAGGGTTTGCTCCTATTAGGATACTGGGTGTAAAACTTTCAGGTGGAAAGGCTTGGTCTGGAATGAATGGTATTCAGAAATCAAGATCTAATACTGTGAGTTTAACAAACAGTACTGACAATGATTTTGTAATTGAGACTGACTTGGAATTAACACAAAATCTAAAACTGAATTTTGAACAAATGGCTGCATTAAATAAAACAGCTCCTGAGGAGCAGAGACCTGGGAAAAGACTTGAGCTTGAAGATATCAGTGATGTGGAAAGTTTGCATATGGACAATACAGAAGATGGTCGGCCGGGGGGGGGGGGGAGAGAATGAACAGCAGTCAAGAACTTATGCTTCTTTTATTTAAAAAAAAAAGTGTTACCTGCCAAGCAACATAATGCAGTGATGATTGTGTACAAAGAGGGTCTGGACATTTTTCCAGATAGGGTACAGGTAGGCAAAGTGCTGCTCAAGGAAAGTTTGAATTTTAATGCGGCTGAGTTGTATGCACTAACCCATGTGTCCAGAGGAAGATCTTTCAATGTTAGCTTCAAAATGCAGAGTGGATTAGAAAGTTTTTGGACCAGGTATAACAAAGTTAAAAATACACCCTTATGGTCCCCCTTTGAAATTATTTCTCTAACTAGGCCTGCCCAGAAAAATGTCACAATTCTAATAGGAATGAAGGGTTTAGTGTAGCAGATCTCGTCTTTTGCCTAAAGCAGAGATGTATGGTTATGGGTCACCCTGAAGCTATATTTGACACAGAAAACATCTGGAGGGTAAGAGTGCTTCTCGAAACTATCGATGGCACCCTGCTACATCTGCCCAACTCCTTCTTTTTAGGAGGGGATAGAGGATTTTTATTCTACCTGGGGCAACCCAAAACCTCTTACGAATGTGGGGCCCCAGGGCAAGGCCCCTAGAATTCTGCGGCCGCAAAATTTTGCGCAGAACTTGCAATCTACCGCAGAACTTCTGCGGTGATGCAGAATTCACCATTCTTGGTGATTTTTGATTAATATTTCTGTTTATACATAAAATGGTTCACTTCTCCTCTTTTTATATCCAAAACCCCCCTATATGTTCAGAATATGATGTTATCATTGCTATAACATCATACATTAGCTAATGAAATGGGCTGCATTCTGCAACAGAAATGAACAGTCACTTATCTACCACAGCTCCCACTGCCAGAGACGGTGGCACAGCACATCATGCATGGTGATATTTGCTCAACCTGCACTACAGCCTAATACAATTTTCAGTCTCACATTGTTGCACTAGGGCCAACTTAAACAAAACCTTGTCAATGGCACAGACCTGTTAAGTCCATACCTCACTTTGTACAAACCTCTTTGTGCCTTTAAGGTATAGAGACACTATCTGAAATGAATAACTGGTAAAATGAATTTAACTGTCTAAATTTTTAAGAAAAATAAAGTAATTATGCCCAGAAAAGTGAAATATAATAATGTGTAGACCAGTTGAAAGAATAGAACTGTTAAATAAATAATTGCACTGTACGCATTTTTGCCAGGGTTGTTGATTACATATTGTCATTGGTTGATAGAATCACCTAAAAGTTATTGAGAAATGTTGTGTGCAGGGACAGCTGTTGGGCCAGAGGGTAGCATGCTGTGTTTCCATGCTGGCAACTCAGGTTCAGAGACTAGCTCTGGGAGCTGGCTGGGCAGCACAAGGGTTGGTGGAACACATCACTGCTCGGAGCCTGGGAAGGTATGATGCAGTGTTCTGTCACATGGTGAACACATTGTGATGGGCCAGAGAGCTGTATCTCACAATTGGTTCACATGCATGTCATGGCCTGATGGTGTTACGCAGTGTGTCAGGGAAAGCAGGTTGACATGAAAATGAGTTTTGCAATAACTCCTCTATTCCATTTCAATGGGACCTGTATGAATGAGGATGCAAGTTCATGGAAATTAAAAAAAAATTATATATACACACACACACACACACACACACACACACACACACACACACATATCTCTTCTCTCTCACCACACACACGCATATTTGTATGTATGTTACAGACTGCATATAAATATATAAGTGATACACAGTGGGAACCTCATGAGTGGTGTAGAAAGCACATACATATATATAAGTGATAAACAGTGGAAATCTCATTAGTGGGATAGATAGCAAGCATACAGAAATACCTTATTCATCACATCAGATCCCATCTGCATATGTCATTTATGCAACAGGCTAGGACCTTAAGGGAGAGACATTTGTTTTGCTTTCTAGGCATAAAATTATTTTTATAAGTCTGTTATTTTTTGAACTAGTGTTACTGTGCTTTCCAACATCCTGATTGCTATAACCACTGCCATGAAAGTGAAGTCAGGATGACAAGCTGACACTGTGATGTGGTAGTTTGTTAGTGATGCAGAACTTCCTCAGAAATTACAAACCACTGCCACAGAAGTTCTGCAGCAAATGGTAGTCTTGCCGCAGAACTTGGTCCCACTGTGCCGCAGAAAAGTAGGGGCCCTGCCCCAGGGCATATAAGCAATGCATGTGATAAAGTCAGATGCTCCTTATGTGGTCAGACAGGTCACACAAATATTCAGTGCTCAAACAAAGTACTTTGCAACCTATGTGGGATGTTGGGGCATTCTTATACCAATTGTGAGAAGGCAGCACATGCTAAGGCAGGATCTGGGGACTTGGAGGAACAAAGGTTATTGGTAGCTGTGGCTCAAAGAGGGAATGTAAAATCCATTAAAAGGAGAGAAAAAGAGGTAGAATTTCCAGGATTGCAGGAAGGCCCTCATATTGCCATGGTCACAGCTGACCCCTCCACCCCTTCCCCCGACCCTGGTTTGGGAATAGCCATAGAAGGGGAGGGAGTGGAAGAAGGTATACAGGTCAGTGTGGTGAATGAGCAACAAAATGTTGAGATGGAGCAAATAGTGCAACAGAAAGGTTTTAGTGAGGAGATATCCCCTCCCCCACCTCCTCCACTGTCTGTCCTTGTCGTTGAGATAGAAAAAAGAGTGACTAGGCATAGAAGTTGGAGGAACCCAGCTTCAAAAGTATATAACATTTCTGAAACAAAAGCCTCAAATAGGTTTGAAAGACAAGGATACATTAGGGAACGAGTCAGGAAATTCTTCAGAAGAGACACAACATATTGAAACCTTTTTGGATTCTGAGTCTAGTGAGCTAGGGGATGAAAGTAAAGGTCTGCTGGACCAAAGAAAAAAAGAAATAAAGTTAAAAACAAACAAAAGGTGTGGGAAAAGCAAGGATACATAAGCCCCCTGAGTATTAAATGCACATGCAACAGCAGTTGACCTCATTAACGATTAATACTGATAGTATTAAGAATAAAAAGAAAAGGGGTGGTGTTTTTTCACAATTATCTAATGGAGCTGACATTATTTTTTTGCAAGATACATGGCTTCATACAACCACTGAAATCCAAAGTGTACAGAAAGAATGGTACACAGGACCATCTTACTGGTCAATTGTGCTAGGAGCATGTACAGGGCTGGGGATTTTATTTTTAATGGATATTCAGCTCATAAAATTGTTGAATTTAATACCTGGAAGGATATTATTATTGGACATAAAGTATAAGGAGACTTATTTCAGGTTCATCAATATATATGCACCACAATCAAAAATGGAGAGGATAGAAGCATTTAAACAAATTAGGCCTTTTCTATTTTCTGCCCACAATGTGGGGTCGGAGGGGATTTTAATTGTGGCCTCTCTAATCAGGATAGGGGAGAGAGACGTCCACAACAAAAATTTTTAATGACATGACTTATTTAAATAATACGGTGCAAATGGCTAATTTGAAGGATGCTTACAATAGCTATTATAAAAAGTTAAGCCTATGTTTCATAAGGACAACCACGTGACTCAAATTGACTTCTTCTTTGTGAGTAAAGGGATTTTTGTGCAGGCTGCAGGAGTAGAGTCTGTGGCATGCACAGATCATAAAGAATATTATCTGTGGTAATAGGGAAATCAGAGGTTTGGAAATGCAACACCACATTACTGAAGTCTGAATCTAGTAAACAACAAATTCTATATTTAATCAATGGAAAGAACACCTTATTTGATATTTGTGATAACCCCTGTTGTGATGGGAGAGCCTCACGAAGGATTTAAAAGAGTTGTTGCTGCATCTCAGTAAGCAAACAACTGACTCAGGGAAAGTAAAATACCAACAACATAGGAAACAGCTACAACATTTGATGAGCCTTGCACAGACAACACAACATGACTATGGGGAACAAATCAGGGGAAATACAACGACAAATGAGGGAGTTTCATGACAGACAAATGACGTCACTTACAATGCAGCAGCAGTTTGGCACTCAAGGAAAGCTGGAACATGTTTGCCTGTTTCTCAGTTGTAAAGAGAGAATAAAAACAAAAAAAAATAACGGCTGTTTGGGATGAGAATCAGGTAGTTAGAACACATCACCAAGAAATACTTCGTACAGTCTCACAATATATGAGGTGTCAATTTGAGGAGCAGGTTACAAATAAAGAGGCATTTTCTCATTTTTTTAATTTAATAAATATACCTGAATACCCCCTAGAAGATGCAAATACTATTAGCAAAGACATTTCCCCAAGCGAGGTACTAGAGGTAGTAATGGCATTCCTGACAGGGAAAGAACCAGGAAGGGATGGTATTCCATCTGAAATATACAAATTAATAGTCCCTCTTATTACACATAAAATGGCCAGAGTATTGATCATCTTTGTCACCCTGCGCTGCACCCCCTCCAGTAACTTAATGTCCCTTCTCAGATACGGGCTCCAGTACTGCATGCAGTACTCCAGGTGCGGTCTAACTAATGACCTATACAGTGGCAGAATCACCTCCTCCCTCCTCGAGGATATACCCCTTGCAATGCAACCCAGCATTTTGTTGGCCTTTGCAGCTGCCTGCCTCCATTGTGCCGAGTTGTTCATTGACCTTGTAATGAGCACCCCCAGTTCCTTCTCCTCCTCTGTCTGGGCTAGTTGCACTCCCCCCAGCTAGTAACTTCTCCTTCGGTTCTTTATCCCAAAATGCAACATCTTGCACTTTTTGACATTAAACCCCAGTTTTCAGGTGTCTGACCAGGTTTCAAGCTTTGCTAGATCATCCTGCAACCCCTGCCATCCCCATAGGTCATCCACCACCACCACCACCACTGGTCCCAACCAAACAACACTGGTCCCAACACCAAGCCCTGTGGAACACCACTTGTCACTACCCTTGGGTGTGAGAACTCCCCACCCACCACCACCACCCTCTGTTGCCTTCCCTGAAGCCAGTTCCATACCCATCTCACAAGCTTTGCACCCTCCCCTGTGCTTTCTAACTTACTTCCCAACCTCCCATATGGCACCGAGTCGAATGCCTTTCTAAAGTCCAGATACAGGACATCCACTGCATGGCCCCTGTCCAGTTGCCTAGTTACCCAGTCATAGAACTACACCAGGTTGGTTTGGAAGGATCTGCCACATATGAAGCCATGTTGTCTGCTGTCCTGTAGTCCTTTGGCCTCTAGGAGGGCCACCAACCTCTCCTTCAGGCTAGTCTCCATCAGCTTACCCACGATGTACGTGAGGCTCACTGGTCTGTAGTTCCCCAGTTCATCCTTGGGGCCACTCTTGTGGAAGGGCACCACATGAGCCATCCTCCAATCCTGAGGTACACACCCTGAGTGTAGTGAGGCATCAAATAGGTCTGCCTAAGGTCCCACAAGGACCTCTGCCAGCTCCTTCAGTTCCTTGGGGTGGATGCCATCTGGGCCTAGTGCCTTGCCCACCCTCAGTGCCTTCAAACCCTCCCAAACTCTACCCTCCATGATTTCTCCATCTGTCACCCCCTTCCCCCTGTTTCTGCCGTTACTCCCTCTTGGGTATCACCCCCCATCTTCTCCTTAGTAAATACCAAGCAGAAGTAATCATTTAGCACTTCTGCCTTATCGCACCCTGCTTCCACCCAGCCCCCCTCCTTCCTAATCCTTACTATGTGGTCCTTACATCTCCTTTTCTCCCTGATGTACCTAAAGAAGTCCTTCTCCCCCTTCTTAATGCCTCGTGCTGGCCTGAGCTCCGTAGATGCCTTGGGTCCCCTTACTGCCCGCATCACCTCCTTCAATTCTGTCAGGTACTCCTCCCTGTCCTCCCCCTTCCTGTTTTCTTGTACCTCCTAAAGGCAGCTCTTTTCCTCCTCACCTTTCCCATGACCTCCTTGCTCAACCAGATCAGTTTCTTAGCCCTAGCCTTCTTGTTCTGGGCCTTGCAGCAGGTTTTGGTTGCCTCCACTATCCCCAGCTTTACGAGCTCCCACCTCTGGTTAGTGCCCATACTAGGTTGAATTCTGGCCAGGTACCCTTTCACCACTTCCCCCATCCTCCCAAAGTTGGCCCTCCTGAAGTCCAGCACTCTTGTGCCAGATTCCACTCCTTCCTTGCCAATATCCAATGTGAGCCAAACTGAGTGGTGGTCACTCCCTGACAGCAGTTCTTCCACCGTAAGTTCTCTCACAAACTCCCCCTATGCCAGCACAAGGTCAAGGGTATTCCCTAACCTGGTTGGTTCAATGACCATTTGCTGCAGGAAGCTGTCCTGGAAGGCATCCAGCAGTACCTACTCCCTTCTATTCCTGGTTGTTGGGTACTCCAGTCCACTCTTGGCATGTTGAAGTCCCCCACAATCACCACACTACCCTTCTCACAAGTCCTCCTGATTTGTCCCACTAGTTCCCTGTCTAACTCCTCCATCTGAGAGGGTGTCCTGTACACCACTCCCATTCTGAGAATCCTATTCTTGGAATCCTGATTTTGCATCCAAAGTGACTCCGTACTACCCTCCTCCCCTTCCTCCCTTACGCACTTCAGTCCTTCCTTCACATAAAGTGCCACCCCCCTCCTTTCCCAATCACCCTGTCCCTACAAAATAACCTATACCCTGGCACAGACAGGTCCCAGTCATTGTATTGGGTGGTCCATGTTTCTGTGATGACTGCAATGTCCACCTCTCCCTCTGCCATGAGCACCTATAACTCTGCAGTTTTCTTCCCAAGGCTCCTAGCATTAAGAGTAACCACCTTCCACTCTTTCCTGTCCCTCGCATCCTGCCCTCCTTTACTAGCATCACCAACAGTACTTGCCATTTGTCCTTTGTCACTGTTATGGAGGGTAAGCTCATATGGTTTCCCAGCCTGTGGTCTCTGCATGTCTCTTGCCCACTTGCCACCCCCTCCCGCTCCTAGCTTAAATTCCCAACTTCCTCTATGTACTCCTCCATCCTCTGTTTCAACATTTTCTTTCCCTCCTCACTCAGGTGTAGTCTGTCTTTGGCATAGAGACTACTGTCCTCCCAAGGTCCCTCCCACCCTCCCAACAGCCCCTTACCCGTTAGCATGACACCAGGTTCTTAGCCATCCACTAAATTCCTCTATTCTCAGCTTTCTTGTTGTGCTTTCCTTGGGCACTGGAAGTTTCTCTGAAAAAGTTACTGATCTTTCTGCCTCCTCGCATAATTGTCCTAGTTCCTCAAACCTCCTCTGGACTATATCAACTGTCTTGTCAGAAAGGTCATTCATCCCAAGATGTATAATTAAATGAGGCTTCTCCCTACCCCATCTAGCATATTTCAGAACAGACTGTCCCACCCTTTCTGCTGTCATTCCTGGCATGGCCTCCACCCAAATGTGACTATGTCTCTTTCCCTTGCTACCCCACCTGACTCCTCTTAGTATTGAGTCATGCAGCACTAAGATTCCACCCCTCTTACTCCCTGCTTGCTTCCATTCATCGCTATCTCTCATTCCCAGCTCCTCTTCTTCCTCCTGCCATTATTTCCCCCTTTTGCAATTCTCCAAGCAGAACTTCCCCCCCGCTCTGGTTTGGTCCAGGTATTTATCAATTACTCCTCCAATTGCATCACCTTCCTCTTCCTTCTTCTTCTCTAGCAGTGCAAAACTATTTTCTGAAGACCCTTCACAAATGCCCACTTCCTCTCTCTTCATAGTAACCTGTTACCTCCTTTCCACTCCATGACTGTTGCCACTTCTTTTTCTACCCTCACAAGTCCCTATCTCCTCCTTTTATTTGTCTTTTGTCTCCTGATCTGGTTTCCATGGCAATCGTTCTTCCTGGCCTGGGCCCCTTTGTCTCCGCTTCCCTTCTTCTGACCCTCTCCTCACCACTGTTAGCTCAAATTGTCCTCCCTCATCTCCCCTCCTCCCTCCCTCCTGTATTGGGCTAAACCCGCCTCCAGTCTGCCTTGTCTGTCTTAGTTCTTTCTGCAGACCCTCAATCTCCTTTCTAAGTTTCTCTATGTAGTTGCACACTAAACATCCCCCCTCCACCCTCTAGGCAATTTTTAGAAAGATTGGTGCACCGCAGTTTTGCAGCCTACCACCATGCCCATTGCTCTCGTTGTCCACCAGTGACCTCCCACCCTACCAGATGAAGGATACCAAACATTCCCCCAAGTTTCCCCTCTCCCCCATCAGTGCAAGGAATCCTTCTCCTTTTCTTAATTTCTCTTACCCCCTTTGTCATACATGTCTAGATAGATTGAGCAACTGCTTTTTACATTCCTATCCTTCCTGTCCACACCCAAAAAGAGACTTTAAGTAATTATTGCACAACCTTCTTCAAACTCCTAGTCCTCCTTTCCACAATGCAATAGCAATGCAAAGAAGTACAATGAAAGCTCCTTGTTTTGCAGTTATTTCCCTTCCACTGAGAAAGCAGTCACCTCTTCACTTGCTGCTGTTCCTTTCCTGGATGTCTGCTTCTGTTATAACAGGTGCATGTCCTTTTTCCTTTTGGGCAAGTGATGTCAGAACCCCTGGTATAAAGAAAATCATGGACCTGGGAGGTTGGGACCAGCCTGTGCCTTCTAGAAACAATCAGGTAGCTGAGGCCCCTGGTCAGACCATTAGCACCTTCCCCCACTATGCACTAAACTTTGCAGCTAGTGAAGCCAACAAAAAGCAATCATAATTCCACTCAAAGCACAAAAAATAGGTTTGCTACCAAAAGAAACAGGTCTCCAATTCAAGCAGCCTCATCAACAACACATGAAAATAGGCTTGAAATTAGAAGATATAGGGCTCCAATTCAAAGAAACAGCCCCCCAAAAATAATACCAAATAAGTTTTACATCAGAAGAAATAGGCATCCCCAAACACAGCCTGCTACACAGTGAAACATCAAACAAATGAGCCCACATATAGCCACCAAAATAGTTTTCAAAATTCCAACAGCCCCAAAACAATACCCTTAGAATTAGTAAGAAAGAAAAGAAATAACTTTCTACCAAATAAAATCCACAAGAAACAATGTAAAATTAGCAAGAAGAAGCTACTGTACTGGAACTGATCTGATCGCTTCTCCTTCTGGTTACTTCATCAAGAGGGAACAGTAAACAATTTTATGGGTATATAAATTCACTAAAAAAATCCGACAGTGGCCTAACCAGTATCATTGAAAATGAGGAGGTTATATCTGATCCATAACTTATGGCTAATACTTTTAACAAATACTTTTGTTCAGTCTACACTGAACCTAGCTATTGTAGTACAACAAATACCAATACTGAACAGGTTCCATTATGCACTATAAATGAAATAAAAAAGAAAAATGATCAGTTAAAAAACATGGAGTTCCAAGCTTGGACAATATAACACCACACATATTGTTATTAATCAAAGACAGTATTTGTTTACAGAGATATTATATAATAAATTACTACACTCTGGGGAGGTGCCAACAGACTGGAAAGCTGCAAAGATAACACCCATTCATAAAAAAGGCCCCAAAAGCAAATAAATTATAGACCAATTAGTCTGACTTTAGTACCTGGTAAATTGTTTCGGTCAATAATAAAGGATACATTAAACCAACATATTGTATCCTCTTTAACAAATCATGGGAGAATGGGGTGGTACCTGAGGACTGGAGGAGGGCAGATGTGATTCCCCTTCACAAAAGTGGGAGCAGGACAGAAGCAGGAAACTACAGACCTGTTAGTTTAACCTCAGTGACAGGGAAAATGATGGAATCACTTCTGAAGGAAAGAATTGTCGAGTACCTAGAGGCCAGAGGGGCACAGGACCCAAGGCAGCATGGATTCCACAGTGGAAAGGTCAAGCCAGATGAATCTAATAGATTTCTTTGACTGGGTGACCAAAGTAGTAGATCAGGGAGGGGCTGTGGACATGGCCTACCTAGACTTTAGCAAGGCATTTGACTCAGTCCCACACAAAAGATTAATATACAAGTTAGCCAGCCTGGGAGTGGGTCCCAAGATGATAGCCTGGGTAAATAATTGGCTGGAGAATAGGACACAGAGGGTAATAGTAAATGGAATCCACTCTGAAGAAAAGGGAGTTACTAGTGGGGTGCCACAGGGTTCAGTACTAGGACCAGTCTTCTTCAATGTCTTTGTAAACGACATTGCAGAGGGACTGGAAGGAAAAGTATGTCTCTTTGCAGATGACACAAAGATCTGCAACAGAGTTGATGCACAAGGTGGGGTGGAAAGGATGAGAAGGGGACTTGGCAAGGTTAGAGGAATGGTCAAATGTATGGCAGCTTAGATTTAATGCTAAGAAGTGCAAGGTAATGCACCTGGGAAACAAAAACCCAGGGGAAGAGTACACAATGGGGTGAGACACTAACAACAACAAAAATGGAAAGGGACCTGGGGTAGTCATAGCAGATGACTTAAAGGTGGGCAAACAATGTGAGAGGGCAGTAAGGAGGGCTGGGGGGATACTGGGATGCATAGGGAGAGGCATCACCAGTAGAAAACAGGAAGTTGTTATCCCTCTGTACAGAGAGATGGTGAGACCCCATCTGGAGTACTGTGTGCAGTTCTGGAGACCCAATCTCCGCAAGGACATAGACAAGATGGAAGCTGTCCAGTGGAGGGCAACTAAAATGGTGCAGGGTCTGCACCGGAAGGACATATGAAGAGAGACTAAAGGAGCTTAATATGTATAGCCTCAAGGAAAGGAGGGAGAGGGGGGACATGATAGAAACTTTCAAGTATCTCAAGAGAATCAACAAAGTCCAAGAGGGTAGCATCTTTCAAAAAAAGAGATGTGCAAGAACAAGGGGGCACAATTTGAAGATAGAGATGGGGTGGCTCAGAGGTAATGTAAGGAAGTATTTTTTCACAGAGAGGGTTGTGGATGCATGGAATGGCCTTCCGGAGGAGGTTGTGGAGTCAAAAACAGTGGTTGAATTCAAGCATGCATGGGACAGCCATAAGGCAATTCTAGGGGGTGGGGGTAGAAAAAAGTAGGCTGCTGGTTAACTAGGATCTGCAGCTTATCCATTAGGTAGGGGAAATGGGCAGACTGGGTGGGCCAAGTGGTCCTTATCTGCCATCAAATTCTGTGTTTCTATGTATCAATTAATAACACTGATATAACTCAACATGGATTCACAGTGGGCCACTTGTGTCTCACCAACCTTATGTGTTTTTATGAAACATTTAGTAAACACTTAGATAAGGGTATATCAGTGGATGCCATCCTGTTAGATTTCTTAAGGGCTTTTGACACTACCACACTGGGCAATACTATATAAGTTGGATAAAATCAAAATAAACACTTACATTCTGAAATGGATTGGTAACTGGTTGACTAATAGAACACAGAGGGTGAGTATTAATGGTTTCTTGTCAGCAAGGGGAGAAGTCACCAGTGGAGTACCAAAGGGCTCTGTTTTGGACCCTATGTTATTCCAATTATTCATTGCTGATCTAGGTAAGAATTTGGAAACTAAATTAATAAAATATACGGACAGCACCAAACTTGGTGGTCCATGTGACACAAAGAAAAACATTGAATTCAAATAAAATTATCTAAATGAAATAACCAACTGAGTCTATGAGCGGGGGATGAGTTTCAACACTGACAAATGCTGTGTTCTGCACCTGGGGAAAAAAATATATAAATAAATACATCCTCAGTAACTCAATACTCAAACAATCAAATAATGAAAAAGATTTGGGCGTATGTATAGATAATAAATTAGATTTTGCCACACACTGCACAAACGCCATTTCAAAAACAAACAGAGTTGCAGGATCAATATGAAGAAACATCAAAAGTAGGAGACCTGAGGTAATTTCCCCCTGTATAGATCTTATGTTAGGCTGCAGTTGGATAACTGTAGCTCACTATGGAACCCTTCTAGAAAATCAGACATAGTAAGAGAAGAAAGGATTCAGCGTAGTATGACCAGAATTATTACAGAGGTCAAAAACTTACCATACAAAGGCAGAATTAGTGAACTAGGAATGTATTTCCTGGAGGACAGGAGACTACATGGGGATTTATTATTATACCATGACATTGTTAAAACCCTACCCTTATAAAGGAGCTAGACATCATATTTAAAAATCCAAACCTTTGTACTAGGGGGCATCCACTGAAAGTCAAGGGTAGACATTTCAGAACAAATAAACTGAAATTTTTCTTTACTGAAAGAGTGATACATGTATGGAATGACTTACCTTCAAAATTGGTTCTAAGTGCCAATAAAGAAACCTTTAAAAAGGGTGTTGATAGCCTGATGTTAGAAAGTAGAATAAGGAATTATTATCACACCATCTAGGAGCACATATAGGCTCTGCCTTTAGCAGCTCCTTTTTAATAGCGACAATTTGCTGCCTGTGTGAAAATACTGATTCATATTCAGAATGGCAGGAAGATCCAGAGTCAGTGTCTGGATTGTGGGGAGCAGCCTGGCGAGAAGGGCAGCTGCATTTTGTAGAGCAAGCTATTTTGGCAATGACTTGCAGCTACCAAACTGCAATGTGTCTTGGTTTGGCAAGGGTGGCATGAGATGGAAGCAGCTCATGCCAATTATGTGCCACCTACTGCAGATACACCCTGAACCAGACATACTCCTCATCCACCTTGCAGGTAATGATTTGAGTTACAAAAGGGCAGCAGATTTGATTGAGGCTGCACTCTCAGATTTGCAGTCTCTTATGGAGATGTTACCTGCTTGTTAAATTCTGTATTCTGATATTACACAACAGATGATCTGGAGAGCCAAGGAGTACTGTCCTGGGCTTCAATGATCACATCAGAAGGTAAACATGCAAATATCTGGATTCCTTTCAGTTATGGGAATGCACACTATATGTCACCACCAACTTGTCATTTTAAACATTGGCTATACCTAAAAGATGGTGTGCATCTCTCAAATGTTGGCAACACATATTTTGTTGGGGATCTCTGAGATGGCATTCTGGCACTTCTCTGAATGTGTACCTCTATTTCTGTGCAGTACATACTATGTGAGTTAACTGAATGGTTCTTTTAAGAGCCATACAACTTTGGTCAAAAAACAGAGAAACTCCCCTCCTACCCCACCACCCACCACCCCATGCCCAACAGCATGATGGCATGTTGCACTGTGCAGCAGTACAGCATGAAGTGCCGATCCCCCCCAAACCCAATCACAAGGTACCTGCACACCCTGAGGGTCCAGTGACCCCCCCTCACAGGCACTTCTGTCCTACCTCGCTCCCCATGCCCCAACATGGTCCTAAGCTCATAGGTCTCATAGGTAAGTGTAAAGCTAATAAGACTTAAAATCCATAGCAGCTTGCCATATTGTTAGCTATAGCCTGAAATATCAGTTGTTTTCAGATAGTCATCTAGGTGTGCCTTGAACTCTGACATTTCTGACTGGCTACCACTACAACTGGGAGTTCATTCCAAATTTTTGTAACCCTGTGGAAGGGGCATTAAACCACCCCTTCCTATTTCATTTTTTTTTGTGCTATATATGTGTTGGTTGTCTCGTGGAATGAGTGCTGTCCTTGTGCGTTTGTTTGTTATATGTTTTTTTTATTATTTAGAAAATGCGGGTGTATAGACTGGCCATCTATCATCCGGTGAATTGTGAATACTGTTTTGAAAAGAAAATCTTTCCTCAGCTGGTTCGTGACTATATATAACAGTATGGTACTGTTATAGTGCTAAAACCTTTGTGTTGTGTGAGGTTACCCCCCCGCATATGTTTGCGGCTGTATTTTGTTTTGTTTTTTTAGGGTTTGCATTTTCCGGTAAATAAATAAGCAGCCTGTAAAGAAAAACGAGTCATCCATTGAAAATTCTTTAATATGGTTAGGATTCAGAAGTGTTGTAATTTGGAGATTAGCATAAATAAAATATATAGTGACTGCAGCGTTTGAATGCTCTATTTGGGCAAGGAGATTCCGTGAATATTTTGGGAAACACCACGGAAGGTCTCATCCCCTTAAACTAAGTAAAAAATCCTCCGTTAGCCTTTGGAGAACTAAGTTAAAACCCTTCCCTTATTTTTTTCTCCTTGTGGAAACATAAGGATATTATATTTAAAGGACTCATCTGTTTGTCATTACTTAATGCTGACGAATATGCGAATGTTCGTGCTGCTACCCCGCTATGTTTCTGAGTGAATGAAAATATAAAAAAGGTTCAGTTGGTATGTCTTCTTGTACTAGTAAATACCTGAAGTGGGATATCAAGTAAAACTGTCCGGTAATTTTGTTCGCAACTTCGAAAACAGGTCCCTTCATGTTTAGGAGACGCCGCAGCTTCCCGCATCTCCTCTGTTTACCTAAGAGCCGGCTGGCCGTTTCCAACAGTATTTTATACAGAGAAGATGGGGCAGATCCTGGCGAGGTTCTTAAACAAGGTCCTGATAATTTTTATTTCATGCATCTTTTGTGAAACATTAATGCTTATATTGTAAATAATCTTGTGAAGTAATGGGAAAGATGTTTTCGTATAAAAAGAAAGGTTTTCTTATCGTGTATTGTCTGGAAAAAATCTGGTTACTTGGCACCCTTTATATGCCAGGAAAATGTGACTTAAAGTCAGATCTGTTTTGAGTGTTGAACTGTAAATACCTTATAGGTGAAGTAGTCTATTCTGCTGACCTGAATCATTATTTCTTTGGCAACTTTGTTTATTGATTTAAAACATTCAGTTCAATTTGTTTTGTGTTTGATCATGAAGAAATCCTTCTACTCACCTGTGAATAAAGGAATGAAGAACTGAAGATTATTTTTGCCTAAAGCGTCCTTCTTGCTACCATTGAGCCTTCCACAGTGGTGTCAGAAGTGGGATAAAGGCTAGTTGGCGTTAGCCAACTGGTGGACCTGTATTAAGGTTGTTTGGATTTCTGATGCTCCAGGATCCAGGGGACGTGAAGCAGAGAGAACAACAGGCCGAGTGGAAAATACAAACCCGAACAGTGACTGCCAAATTCCAGGTACCCTTGCTCCCTGGTTTGGAACCCGTGACTAGAAGGAAAGTTCCTTTAACTGACCAAATGGCAGAGCCAAAAGAGGAAGATGTGCCTCAAGCCACTGGAGGGGTGGAAGAAGAGTATTTACCTGAGGAGCCACAGGATTTGTTGAGGTGGCTCTGTACCCGACAGTTGGAAATAGAGAGACAGAGAGACCGGGATTGAAGGGAATATGAGACCAGGTGGAATGAGACACTATGAGTCTTTCAAGTGTTGGGGTCTGGAGGACCACCTGCCATTTCTAGAGCCGGACAGAAAGACATCAAGCTGGCTAAATTATCTGACGGTGATGACATTGAGGCATATTTGCTAACTTTTGAAAGGGTGGCAACAGCCTGCAATTGGCCCCAGGACCAATGGGTAATTCGCTTAGCACTCTATCTAACTGGGAAGGCCCAGATAGCCTACAGCCCAGTCGAGATGGTGGATATTAATAACTACGATCGGGTCAAGCAAGCTATATTGAAAAGGTACGATATAAATACTGAGATGTATAGACAAAGATTTAGAGCATTTCGTTATACCTCTGTTGATAACCCTCAAGACACCTTTACTCAGCTTAAAGATTTATGTGCCAAATGGTTGCAACCTACTGTCCGAACTGTAGACCAAATTATTGAGACTATAGTGTTGGAATAATTTCTCCGGGTACTTCCCCCTGATGTTCAATTATGGGTGAAGGAACACCGGCCAGAGGTTTCAGATGCAGCTATAAGGTTGGCTGAGGACTATATTGCTGCCAGACCACAGAGACAAAGAACTCACCATGTGTTATCACAACCACAGGGTCATCTCACAAAGCCTTATAGTATCACTGGAGGAGCTACTTCCAATGTCACCACATACAGCCCTGGCAGAGTAGGAAGAGGCAATAACCCAGACATTGTGTGCCATGACTGTAAAACAAAAGGACACATAGCCAGATTTTGCCCCAGGCGGAAGCCTGAACAAGTACATCTTGCCTTGGCTAACTGGGGGCAGTTTTTGATTCCAGTACAAATAGGGCAGTATACAGTGACTGGTCTACTAGATTCAGGGAGTAAACAAACCCTGATACACCCTCATTTACTAAACACACCTACTGTTTCCAATAACCTGACTACGACAGTGACTTGCATACATGGGGATACCCATTGTTATCCTCTTACGAACATAGAGTTCAGCATACAGGGGCAAACACAGTCTATGCAAGTAGGTGTGGTGCCCAATCTTCCTCTCCCAGTAATTATCGGACATGATTGCCCTTCTTTTCAGACCCTAATGACAAGTAACTTAGGTGCCATGGTGACCAGATCTCAGTCTTCTTTGGCACCATTAGACTATCAGTTTCCTTTCGATGAAGACATTTTTGGTGAACAGGGAAAAGAAAAGAAATCTAGGAAACAAAGGAGGAAAGAGAAAAAAAACTGGATTATGAAACATCAGACTGAGTTGGACAATAACATAGGGTGGAATTTAGAAAAAGGGGAAAAGGACCAATTTGCTGTTATACAAATGAATGATGAGTCTCTAAAGTTACTTTTCAACTCCCAGGAGAAACTCCCAGGAGGCGAAAGAAAATATGCACTGAAAAATGGTTTGATGTATAGATTATGTTATAATCCCAGAACACAAGAAATAGTGGAACAGTTATTAATTCCTGAGCAATATCGTGCAGGGCTGTTAAAACTTGCCCATGACATTCCCATGGCTGGACATCTAGGGAGGGACCGTACCTTAAGTAGACTCCTAACTAGATATTTCTGGCCTGGAATACATGAGCAAGTTGCGGAATACTGCAGGAGTTGTCCAGAATGTCAACAGGTGGCAAAGGTAATAAGGAAGGACAAAGTTCCAATGCAACCTATGCCCCTATTTTATACTCTATTTCAAATAATTGCGATGGATATCGTGGGCCCAGTACAGAAAAGTACAAAAGGAAACCAGTATATTCTAGTAGTGTGTGATTATGCCACGAAATATCTAGAGGCAATTCCTCTGTGGACTATCACCGCCCCTAGAATTGCTGAAGAACTAGGGAAAATATTTAGTAGGGTAGGCATACCCCAAGAAATCTTAACTGACCGGGGTACGAATTTCTGTTCTCAGGTATTGAAGCGACTTTACCAGACCTTAGGTACTGTAGCTATCCGAACTACCCCTTATCATCTCCAAACCGACAGCCTGGTGGAGCGCTTCAATCAGACCCTAAAAAGAATGATTCAGAAATTTGTACAAGATGAAGGCAGAAACTGGGATCAGTACCAACCATATTTGATGTTTGCTTACCGAGAGGTGCCACATGCTTCAACTGGTTTCTCCCCTTTTGAGTTATTATATGGGAGGAATCCAAGGGGGCCTTTAGATATTGTAAAAGAATGGTGGGAAGATAGTAAGGATATACAACAAAAGTGCCCCCATGAATATATGCAACATTTAAGGGACCAAATAAAGAAATACACACAACAAGCACAGATGAATAATCAAAAACAACAGGCTGTACAAAAGAAGCTATATGATCTAGGTACTAAGTGTAAAGAGTTCTCGGAGGGAGACTTAGTATTATTACTCCTTCCTTCATCTGAAAATAAGTTATTAATGAAGTGGCAGGGCCCTTATAAAGTAGCTAGAAGAATGGGGCCTGTCACGTACGAAATAATCATGCATGACAAAACCCATAAAAAACGGATCTTCCATGCTAATTTGTTGAAACCTTGGGTGGAAAGGGTATCTAACTTACAAAGTTATGTATACCCAGAAACTGGGAATAGTGAACTGGACATTGCATACCAGAGACTAGAAAAAAATGGGAGCATTGGAGATATTAAAATAAACTCCGAATTAACCCCTCAACAGACTGAGAGAATGTTAGCCATAATACAATTGTATAAACACACTTTTAGAGGAACGCCAGGAAAGGAGGTAGGGGAAAAACATAATATCACCCTAGCCCAGAATAGTCCGATTCGGCAAAAATCCTATCACCTACCTGAGAAATTAAGAGAGGCTGTGATTTATGAACTTAAAAAAATGCAAGAATTGGGAATCATAGAACCCTCCCACAGTGAGTGGAGTTTTCCATTGGTAGTGGTACAGAAGAAAGAAGGGGGGGTACGTCTATGTTTAGATTTTAGACAGTTAAACGCTATCTCTAAATTTGATAGCTATCCCATGCCCCATATAGACGATATACTAGATCATCTTGGTAACGCACAGTACTTTTCTACAATTGATCTCACAAAAGGCTATTGGCAAATACCTTTAGACCAGGAAGCCAAAGAGAAAACAGCCTTTAATACACCAATTGGCCTTTTTCAGTTCAATGTGATGCCTTTTGGGCTGCATGGTGCCCCTGCTACCTTCCAACGGGTGATGGATAAAATTCTAGCCCCCCACACCACATACAGTGCGGCCTACCTTGATGACGTCATGATATTTAGCCCTACTTGGGAAGAACACCTGAAACATGTTTCAAACGTTCTTATGGCTATTTCCAACTCAGGTCTCACTATAAATCCTGGAAAATGTACCATGGGAGTGCAGGAAACAAAGTACCTAGGTTTTCTTGTAGAGCGTGGGTGTATAAAGCCAGACAAAAATAAAATAGATGCAATAGCTTCCTGCCCTACACCGAATACTAAGAGTGATGTTCGAGCCTTTTTGGGCTTGGCTGGGTATTATAGACATTTTATACCAGCTTTCTCATCCATAACTGGACCACTAACCGATTTAATAAAAAAACAACAGCCTGAAAAGGTGGTATGGAACCCTAAATGTGAAGAGGCTTTTTGTTCCATTAAGATGCAACTATGCTCTTCACCAATACTCCATATTCCTGATTTCACTCATCCTTTTATACTCCAGACTGATGCCTCTAATTATGGAATAGGTGCAGTATTAACACAAAAGATAAAGGGTGAAGAACATCCAGTTATATATATTAGCCGGAAACTTCATGAACGTGAGACTAAGTATGCCACTATTGAGAAGGAGTATTTGGCCATTAAGTGGGCTATTGAAGCTTTACATTTTTATCTATGGGGCATTGAATTTGAAATATGGACAGACCATAACCCATTATGCTGGTTACAGCATATGAAAGACAAAAACCCACGGACTATGAGGTGGTATCTTTCTCTTCAGCCATATCGTTTCTCGATAAAACATCGAAAAGGGATGTTAAATAAAAATGCCGATTTTCTTTCCAGATATGGGATGGATGATCCTAGTACTAAAAACCCCGGGGTGATGCATAAAATAGAAATGGAAAATAGTGATCTTCCTATAACTTGTTAGGAAAACTTAGTAAGGGACCCCGGGGTGGAACCATGGAGAGGGTGGGCTGTGGTTCCACTAAAATCACTTCTGTGGATCAAAAGGGGGGAGGAGTATGTGAAAGGGGCATTAAACCACCCCTTCCTATTTCATTTTTTTTTGGTGCTATATATGTGTTGGTTGTCTCATGGAATGAGTGCTGTCCTTGTGTGTTTATTTGTTATATGTTTTTTTTTTATTATTTAGAAAATGCGTGTGTATAGACTGGCCATCTATCATCCGGTGAATTGTGAATACTGTTTTGAAAAGAAAATTTTTCCTCAGCTGGTTCGTGACTATATATAACAGTATGGTACTGTTATAGTGCTAAAACCTTTGTGTTGTGCGAGGTTACCCCCCCGCATATGTTTGCGGCTGTATTTTTTATTTTTTTTTTTGGTTTGCATTTTCCGGTAACTAAATAAGCAGCCTGTAAAGAAAAACGAGTCATCCATTGAAAATTCTTTAATATGGTTAGGATTCAAAAGTGTTGTAATTTGGAGATTAGCATAAATAAAATATATAGTGACCGCAGCGTTTGTTCTATTTGGGCAAGGAGATTCCATGAATATTTTGGGAAACACCACGGAAGGTCTCATCCTCTTAAACTAAGTAAAAAATCCTCCGTTAGCCTTTGGAGAACTAAGTTAAAACCCCTCCCTTATTTTTTTTTCTCCCTTGAGGAAACATAAGGATATTATATTTAAAGGATTCATCTTTTTGTCGTTACTTAATGCTGCACGAATATGCGAATGTTCGTTCCACTACCCCGCTATGTTTCTGAGTGAATGAAAATATAAAAAAGGTTCAGTTGGTATGTCTTCTTGTACTAGTAAATACCTGAAGTGGGATATCAAGTAAAACTGTCCGGTAATTTCGTTCGCAACTGCGAAAACAGGTCCCTTCATGTTTAGGAGACGCCGCAGCTTCCCGCATCTCCTCTGTTTACCTAAGAGCTGGCCGGCCGTTTCCAACAGTATTTTATACAGAGAAGATGGGGCGGATCCTGGCGACGTTCCTAAACAAGGTCCTGATAATTTTTATTTTATGCATCTTTTGTGAAACATTAATGCTTATATTGTAAATAATCTTGTGAAGTAATGGGAAAGATGTTTTTGTATAAAAAGAAAGGTTTTCTTATCGTGTGTTGTCTGGAACCAATCCGGTTACTCGGCACCCTTTATATGCCAGGAAAATGTGACTTAAAGTCAGATCTGTTTTGGGTGTTGAACTGTAAACACCTTTTAGGTGAAGTAGTCTATTCTGCTGACCTGAATCATTATTTCTTTGGCAACTTTGTTTATTGATTTAAAACGTTCAGTTCGATTTGTTTTGTGTTTGATCATGAAGAAATCCTTCTACTCACCTGTGAATAAAGGAATGAAGAACTGAAGATTATTTTTGCCTAAAGTGTCCTTCTTGCTACCCTTGAGCCTTCCACAAACCCTAATGCTAAACCAGTACTTTCTTTTTTTGTCTGATATGTGGAGCCCTTTAATTGTAGTGGATGTCCCTTGTTGCATATGTCTGTATTCTCATCTCTAATCCCAGCTGTACCCATGGCTCATCATCGAACAGTGCTCTGTAGACCACACATAAATTGCCCCTAAGTCTTCGGAATTCCAAAGAATAAAGGTCCAGCTCCTGCAATCTCTGTTGATAACTCAGCCCATTTTGACCAGAGATATACTTTGTTGCTTTTCTCTGCACTCGTTCTAGTGCACTAATTTCTGTTTTGCCCCCTGGTGAACAGAATTGGGCAATATATTCCACATACGGGTGGACCAGTGCTTCATAGGTTTCATAGGTTTACAGAGTTTTTAAAGACTATAGTCCATATACTCGCCATTGTCTTATGTATATCCAAAAATATTATTACTGATCATATATTGATCAATTTGCATCTTAAAAGATTCCATCATTCTACTAACTATTATTTCAATTGGAAGCTTATTCCAGATCTTAACCACTCTCACAGTTAACCAGTGCTTCCTCCTAAGTGTATTAAACCTATCTGATTTAATCTGTAGTGGATGAGCTCTAGTACTGTAGGGTTGATCTCTTAATACAAGATTTAGCTGTTCCCAGAGTGTGGGGTCATTTAGTGCCCTATATATCAGACATAGATCACCTCGCAGTCTATGATACTCCAAAGTATATAGGCCTAAGACTGACAACCTCTGTTTATACTCCTGCCCCTGGACCCCAGCTATCCTCCGTGTTGCTCTCCTTTGCACCCTTTCCAAAAATCTTATATTGCCGCTGCTCCCAGGAGCCCAAAACTTGGCACAGTATTCCATATGAGGACGCACCAATGATGTGTACAGTGGTAAAAAGAACTTCTTTTTTATTGCTCTTAATGTGTTTTTTTATGCAATATTGTATATTACTAGCCTTTTTTATTATTTGATTATAATGTGGCCTAAAACTTAAGTTATTGCATATTTTAACTCCCAAATCTCTTTCTTCAGTGACGACCTTTAATAACTCATTTCCCCAACCTATACTGGAACATTTTATTGTTCTTACCAATATGCATAACTGTACATTTTGTCACATCGAAAGTTGACCCTTGTCTTAGTGCCCATTCTTCCAAGTTTTTTAAAGTGGCCTGGAGTACATTTGCATCTTCTTTATCATTTATTACCTTACCCAGTCTGGTATCATCGGCAAATTTTGAAAGCCATACTTCCGGTGCAGAGTGAATAGACCCGATATATATGCTGAACAGACAGGGACCCAAGATGGAGCCCTGTGGAACCCCGCTGGTCACATCTGTCCATCCTGAATACTCTCCCTTTACACAAACCCTCTGCTGTCTACCCATAAGCCATGACCTAATCCAGTGAACAATATCAGAATGTATCCCCAACGTATTAAGTGCATCAATCAGTTTGTCATGTGGCACTTTATCAAAGGCCTTGGCGAAGTCCAGGAAAATCACATCCACTGAGCTCCCATCGTCCAAGGCCTTATTTACTTTACCATAAAATTCAAGGAGATTTGTCTGACATGATCTGCCCTTTACAAAACCACGCTGCGTATTATCCATTTTCCCAGTTTGCTGTTGAAAATCTATAATATAATCTTTTATAATTCCCTCCAGTACCTTGCCCAAAATTGAAGTAAGGCTAATTGGCCTGTAATTTTCCACATTCTGGATATGTTCCTTTTTATGTATAGGGATAACCACTGCCTGTTTCCATGCTTCTGGTACATCCCCCTCTTTTATAGATTGTCGAAAAAGGCAGGTTATAGGACCTGCCAGTTGTTCAGCTAATTCCTTTATTACCCTAGGATGCAATTCATCAGGACCTTGGGCTTTATTCTGATTCAGCAACTTTAATTTTTTTTCCACATCACATTCCCTTTGGGTAATAATTGGATTGCAAGATGCCGTACTGCATTGGGGTGTAGTAATTGTAGGGTGATTAAAAACTGAAGCAAAGTAATTATTGTAATGTTCTGCCATTAACTGGTTGTCCAATATGATAGTTCCATCTTGATTTCTTAGGGGGGCCAATATTTTTTATATTACCTTTTTTGTTATTTATATACGAATAGAATGATTTATAGTTATCCTTTACTTTGGTAGCTAGCTTAAATTCATAATTCCTTTTCGCTTGCTCGATGTGTTTTTTTGTAACCCTTAAACATTCTTTGTATTTCGCCCAACTTCCCTCATCACCGCTTAATTTTGCTGTTCTATACATTCTATTTTTTTCTTTATTTCTTTTTTTAATTTTTGATGTCATCCATTCAGGGAGAGGTTTTTTGTTTAATGACTCATATTTTTTGGAAGATGGAACATGAGTCTTAACTAGGCCATGCAGTTTAGTTTGTAATTTGTCCCACATGACAGGAAGTGAAGCATCCTTTAAATTCATTCTCTCAGTTCCAGTTAAGCAAATCGCTTCTCATGCCTCAAAATCTGCTTAATACAGGGGCATCATCACTTGTCTATCTCTGCTCTTGATATGCTTATTTATACAATGCAATAAGCAGCTGGCTTTTTTAATAGCCTGATTACAGTGAGACTTTAGGCTAAGGTCGCCAGTAATGTGAATGCCTAATTCTTTCTCATCTTGAACTGCCTGTAACTCCACTCCATTTAGACTGTACTTACGCTGACTGTTGTTCTTGCCCAGGTGCATGACCCTACATTTGTCAGCATTAAGAGTGGATTGCTTCATTACTGCCCACCGCTCTAGCTCTTTTAAGGCTAATTGAAGAATAGCTGCATTGTTTTTTTAAGTTTATTATAGATCCTATTCTTTTATCATCTGCAAATTTTGATAGCCAAGCTGTAGTAGTAGTTTGCATAGATGATATGTACAAATTCAAAAAGACAAGGGCTCAACACTGAATCCTGGGGGACTCCACTAGTCATCTGCACCTATCCTGACAAAGATCCCTTCGCAGACACCCTCTGCCTCCTATCCGTCAGCCAATTTTCTATCCAATGGGTAATGTTTGCTTGTATACCTGCTGTATTAAGGCTTCAATAAGAAAGTCATGAGGAACTTTGTCAAAGGTTTTTGAATAATCTAAGAAAATAATGTCCACTGCATTCCTTGAGACAAGTGCCATGTTAGCCTTGCCATAAAACTCCAACAAGTTTGTCTGATAGGACCTGCCTTTTTTAAAGCTGTGTTTATGTTGGTCTGTGTCCCCTGACAGGGTCAACTCATTGGTAATGTGGGTTTTTATAATGCCCTTAAGGATTTTTCCCAGATTCGATGTTAGGCTTATTGGCCTATAGTTAGATACCTCTTGCCTAGACCCCTTTTTAAAGAGGGATGACATCTGCCTTTTTCCATTTCTCCAGTACCTCTCTACTGTCAATCAAATGCTGAACTAGATAAGTCACTGGTGATGCCAACACATTAGCCAATTCCTTTAACACCCTAGGGTGGAGGCCATCAGTGCTTTATTGTGGTCCAGCTCCTTTAACCTGTCTCTAACCTCATTGAACTTAATTTTAGATGAAAGATTTTCTTCTTACACTTGATATTTCAAGGTATTTTGGGTTTTAGCATTATACACTGAGGAAAAGTAGGTGTTGTAATAAGAGGCCATTTCACTATCTTCTGCCACTAATTCACCATTTGGATACCTCAGGGGACCAATTGTGTTTTTGCTGCCTTTCTTAGTGTTTATATAAGAAAAGAAGGACTTGTAAGTGTCCTTGACTTTGACTGCTAGCTTTCATTCATAGTCTGCTTTGGCCTTGCTCATCGGGGGAACTGTAATCCACCCACATACCATGCAGCTACCCACCAACAGAATTGTTTATAAATGACAGCTCCTGTACATCTGGCAGCCCATAGGAGGATCCAGCCAACCAATGGGCTTGCAGTGTGTACTGTACGTAGTCATTCAGAATGATCATACACAACACACACTGCAAGCCCTTTGTTTAGCAGTATCCTCCAAAGAGCTTCCAGATGTACAGTAGCTGTCACTCAAAGACAGCTCTGTGGGCAGGCAGCCGTGGCATCATACGGGTGGGTATGAGCTGCCCACCAACCTTAGGAACATGCTGGCATGGGAGTACCATGGTAGAAAAGGGGTGCCTGTGGGGGGGTCCACAGTACCACTAGGATTCTTTGTGATGTACGGGGAAATTGTGATCATGTCAGTAGTGTGGGGGGCCCTCTATAGTGATGAATGGATGCAGCTCCACATCCCGATATGACAATCACTTACTTCATACAGCTATATTATTGTATATCTGATATCTGTTCTTTAAAAGTGAGTATCATGTTACTCATGTCATCTTTCTTTCCATTATATCCACAGAAAACATACTGTCAGATAACAACGTAACAAGATGCCAAAAAACTGGTCAGATGCAGATGTGCTAGTCCTCATTTAAGTAGTAAGCCACCACGCAAATCCATCACTTGTGATAAGGGTGACCAACCTTTCTCTTACAAGAACATGGGCTAAGGTAAAAAACAAAGATATATTGTATATCTAGTACATTCTTTACTGGCCACACATATTGATTAGCAGTCCTAACACTGTGCTATCCTAGTACATGTTTAACAATCACAAAGTCTTAATAACAGGTTAATCAATATATCTATATAGCTATCCCACTTCACATTTTTCACTCAAGATGTGTTTTTAGTTTTTTTACTATGGGGGATTAAGTCAAGCCCTATTTTGTGAGTCACTGCAACTGCCATACTTTGTTTTCTGAACAACACTGTGACATAGTGCAACTGTAACTAGCATACAGTACTGCTGAGGAGACAAAACATGCAGTGCCCATCACTCACGTAGTCACAGCCTGGGAAAATGGCTGCTAATGTATGTTATTGTCACAGCGATGACATCACTATAATTTATTCACATAGTCACTCAAATACACACAATAGCCTCACATAAACACTGTCCTGTGGGTGGATGTAAGTACAACTGTAAACAACAGTAAAAAAACTTATTTTTTTTCATTTTCTTAAGACATCATTCATCCATTGTTTTTTTTTTTCTCCCTTGGAGGGTCATGGAACACCAGAATCTCATGAAAGTATAATTTCATTAACTATTTGCTAGAGTGATGCCTTTTATTCTAATTAACACACCAAGAATATTAATGTAAAAGTGAGAACCATACCAGCTGAGCATTCAAAATTTATCACAGTATTTAGCAAGACAATGAAAATATAGCTGACTGACTGTCAACATACCCACTGTAGGGATGTCTTAGTAAAATCCACATCATGATGAGATACCCACCCATTTATATACACAGATATTGAGATGCATAAAGTTACTTTGTTGACTATCATCCTAGCACTCATTCCACACCCCAAAAAAATGAAAAACAATAAACAAAAATGAAACACATACACAAATACAACAAGTAATTTATATCTTTTTTGATCCTCAGGTTGGTCAAGTCTTGGGGGAGAAAGGCATTATCAAAAATGTGCAAAAGTGAAGGAGGATGTGGAAGTTCACCCGCCAAGCATTCTACAGGACCAAGGCTGCAGGTAACATTCTCAGCAGGATCTGGGAGTGGTATGACAGCATATCAAATGTGGGAAGAAGCAAGGAAACCTGATTTTGGGGACCGTCATCATGGCTGTATGCACACATTTATTTACATTGTTAACCTAAAATATAAAATTGTAGTCAGCACTCAAGAAGCAGATCATTTTATTGAGTATCACACCCCAACCATACCACACAAGAATGGACATCATGATCACAAACTCATCACAAGCAAATAAGTTTGCATAAATGTTTAGTAAACTCATACCAAAAAATTGCAGACTAGCAATGGCACCTACAGGTACTATTGTCAGTGAGGTGCTGCTGGAGTTTACGCTGAAAGGAACCAAGGATTGTGCCTACAGCTATGTCAGATGGTGGACCATTTTCCACAGGGGGCGCTCAGTGAGCAAAGTATCACCAATCCATAGTTGTGTAACAACGGGGCACATGGAATACTTGTGAAGTCATGCAACTGGTGTTCCAGTCTTGAAAGCTAGTGAAACAAGGCTCAGAGCTCCTTGAGGAAGTAAGTTTAGTGATACCATTTTTTTGCGACTAGGCACATTTGATAAAGTATTCTGTCCTTCAATTGAAGCCAGTCCAATCACATATAAAGCTCACAGCTGTGGGAGAGTTTTGGGGCATTACTGAGCAGGCAGCAGGCTTTGTTTATGACTGTTGAGAGGCTTTGGAGCACTGTCTCAGCAGCAGAGACATAGACAGCCAGGTCATAGTCAATCAAGATGATGAGTGAACTGACAATTGCAGAGTTCGTATCTTCATCAGTCAAGCAATGTCTGTGCCTGTAGAGGATAACAATCTTGGTGTAAAAAGCTTTGGCAGTGATGTAAATGTGCTGTGTGTAAGACAGGCCAGTGTCCAGTGATGTATGCAAAGCGTTGGATACTTAAGCAATCACACATGTCTCTGTGTTGCTAGTACTGAGATATTCAGACACACAGACACAGAGTTAGACACAACACTGCAGAGTACATGTTTTGCACTCTGAGTGCACAAGTATTGCAACATTAGCAACACTCATCCATGTCTCATTTCATATATAAAAATGGTTTAATACATAAAAATTGTTTCATAGATCATTAAACAAACATGCCTCCAACACACACATAGAAAGCATACTTGCAATAGATGGATGCAATCTATTTCACCAGTTAAGCAGCACACGAAGAAAGACATACACAGACCTGAACTGCAACCACAATGTCAATTGCATCAGGTAACAGGTAACAAACAGAAATGTTTCTGACAAAGTGTTGGTGATATGTGCAAAAACTGTTCATGGAGATAAAAAAAAAAACAGTTATGTAAACTCACTGAATTTTTTTTATAAAAATCTCGGTATCGCTATTGTGAAGGCTGGCACTACTGTAAATAACACAAATGTAACTTGCAGACTTGATTTTTACTTAAAAGTAATAATTTTTCTTTTTGTGTATATAAGTAAAGCATACTGTGATGCTTGCATGGCAGCAACTAAGTACATCACATGTTAATTCAGTAGTTGGCGTACTTGGCACAGACTTCTTTCAACAAGTGGTGCACTGTCTTACAACACTAGCTAGAAACAAGTCTCAGTCAATCAAGACACAGTTGAATTCCTTTCCTGTCTGTTTTTTTATTTTGTTACCCATTTCATATCTAGAAAACAGCAAGCTATGAAAAGTGTCTTCTTATAGAACATGTCGGGCAGGACTCACAAAGGAATTGGACTCAGATGCCCTTGAGCACATCAGATACACTGAGAACAAATTGTGTTATTCACATAAGATGTGCTGGGGGGCACCTAGTGCATTCCATCTGTGAATACCTCTAATGCACCCAGCATGAGATGTGCCAACGCAACTCCCTGATCAAGTTGGGCACACAACGCGGGGCAGTGCATCTCTTTATACCCTGCCCCAAAGTCTGTCATTTACAGCCTATAAACGAGCAAATGGGACCATTATGCATGTAGCGCACAATGTGGTCATTTGCATGTTCTGTCATTTGAAAGTTTGTAAATGATACAGTACACTACACACTGCAACCCCATTGGTCAACAGGGTACAACAATGGGCTTACAGTTGTACAATAGCTGTCACACAGTGCAGATGGCAGGCAGTCATGAAAGTATGTGGGTGGCTTGAGCTGTCCACCAACCTTCTCTGCATGCTTGAACGGGGGTGATGGTAGTGGAGTGGGCATTGAGTGCCTGAGTGGATGGGGGGTTTGGGGGTGAGAGACCAGCTAACCTACCAGGGTGGGGGGGGGCATATGGATTGGCAACAACTGTGTCTTACAATTGGAGTGTGAACAGTAGGTTTTGATAGTACACCTTATTTGCCACATAAAGTGGTTTGTTACAATCATAAACATAATATATATTACATAACTATACTTGTATCCTAAAAGAAAATGTAACATTTTTTTAGTTTGTTTCAATCTGTGAGAAAGTTTATCTATTCTAAGCTACATCTAATGTTTTCTTTTTCTTTGTCCCAAAAACAGCCCAACAAAGGCTCCCTGCCAGAGAACACAGGGTACAACTTATACCACTCCTGGAAGGTGAGGAAAGAGAGGCGCCTGCAGTTGACCAGCTCCTTGTGGTTGACTCTGTTGATAACAAAAAGTAACACACCTTTAACAATACAACATTTAACTTAGAATTAAGAAGCAACATAAGACAGTTTTGTGACTATATACCTAATGAGAACATACAGCATGGGATCTTTAAGCAATAAGGCATGACAGGCTGTTACTTATTGGGGATTGTGGAGGATGATCTCTGAGGCACTCCACAATCCTGACATCATGGGTTGTATACACCTGATAGATTTTCTGATGCACATGTGAATAAAATTAAATCTGTCCCCTTCTGAGGGTCCCTGGTCTCCTGTGGTCAGTTCTAATTGTGCATCTGAAGAAGGTTGTCGCACTCATCCAGAGCTCTAAACTTTACTTTAAAAAGACAATCAGCACAAGGTAAGAAATCAACATTCTCATATCACCAATATGCCAGCAGCACAATATATCCAAGACAGATTATTAGGCTTTAAAATACTTATATTTAGACAGCCTAGAACTGTCATGTCGGGTTGCTCTCAGACTTAGATTTAGGAAACTCAGTGAATGCAGGTGCAGAGGCAGCCAAAAATGGGTAAAACGAACCATGCCTTTGCATATTTTACTTTACATATATACTTTGCATATTGCATATTGGAAAATAATTACCTGCTGAAGTGGTATGCAGTAGAACAGTGGACTGCTTCAAACGAGGATGGGAAACGACAAGGGGGAGGGTTAATGAAGGGGAAGGGTGGAAGGGAGGGGCAGCTGCAGAATAAGGGGTGCTAGCTGCACATTCGAGCAGACTTGATAGACCTCTAGGCCTTTATCTGCTGGCAAATTTCGTATGTTCGTAAAATATTTATGGACTCCTAGCATCATGTAGTTCTCCATCTATTGAATCATGCCCTTGCATACCTCAGAATGTTTACAGACTCTCAGCATCTTGCACTACCCTATTTAATAACCACAGACTGCCACAGAGCACTTGGGAACATATACCAGCGGTTCCATAATGCCTTCAGACTTTCTGATGTTCTGCCTCACTATCAACAGAAGGTAGCGATAAGCAGCAGATACATAATCAAATCAGCTAAGACTCCTATAATTACAGCTCCTACAGTGCTCTGGACACCCCTAACAGCGGTCCCAGATGCTACAATACTACAAATCCCAAAATGCCTTTGTGAATTACATTACTCGAGTGCTCTGTACACACATAGCAGCGGTTGCAGACTCTCCCATACTATCATGAGTTACAGCTATTCACAAGCATGATCTCGCCTCGCAGCATACTATTTACAGATGCAGCAGGCCTTACATGCCAGATCCTATATGGTCCAAAATGGAGACCTCACCATGTTATTTTATGACCTCAGTTGTTCTCAAGTCTCCATGCTGCCTTTCCCTTCCTTAAGGCTCCTGCAATCTCATGAGACAGGTCCTCGTGTTCCTACTTGCGCCCAAACTCTCGCACGAGTGATATCACCACACAACCAAGCGATGACGTACCCCTACTGGATGTACACTGGGCTGCATTGCGCCATGCAATTAAAGACTTACTCACTATTAAATATTGTTCAGCCCAGTCAAATCTAGCAATCACCTACTGCCCCTGCTTCGCCACACTAATGATGTCTAACACAGACTGTTTACAGACATCCTCCTTCTAACAGTCGGGAATCAGTGGAGCAGTACTCGCTGTGCTTGTCTATGAGACATTCAAGCTCTCCCCCCTTTTTTAAAGACACAGTGCTGCTTAGTGACGCACAGCAACAAACCCATACAGCGAGTTACAGTAAAAGGGACAGCTATATACACAAGCTAAAAATATTAAAGCCTGACCTGCAATAATTTTTACATCATAATTAAAGGGCAATTCATACATCCTCCTTATTATATTACAATAACTTTGGTAAAGAAAAATCAGCAGTTACTTAGACTGTCCTAACTCTTTAATTAACAGGTTACACTATCCACCAAATACCTGGCAGACATGGTGGTAGAGTCTTTAAAAATAAACACCAGATCAGCATCTCTCACCAACAGAGCCCGTAGATTCTTATGGATGAAACTATGGAATGCTGACAAGGAATCAAAAGCCACCCTACAAAGACTACCATTTCAGGGCACATGATATTTGGAGAAGGACTAGAAAAATATCTCAAGGGCAAGGAGGAAGGAAAGGCACTAGCCAGAGACCAATCCAGGTCCTCCTACCTATCTACCCACCCAAGGAATAAATATCATTCCTTTCAGGATAAGAAAAGGGGAAGCTCTATATTCAGGAGAAATACATATAGACAAAACTATACAACACCCTACCACTACAACAGATACAGGGGCAGGGGTACAACACAAAGAGGCAGAGGAACCTACAACCATAGGAACCACTCCAGGATCTGACTACGCACACCCAAAACTCCCTCAATCGGCAGTAGGTGCAAGATTGTCCCACTATTTATGCCAGTGGAAAAATTCCACTACAGACAAATGGGTATTAGAAATAATAAGAAAAGGCTATGCAATAGAATTCACAAAAATACCAAGAGAAAACAGAATGATTCTCTCCCTGGCCTCCAACCACAAAATCACATCAACTCAAGTCACTACAGCTTTACAAGAACTACTCAAAAACAGTGCAATAGCACCCGTACCACAGCAAGAAGAAGAAGGCAAAGGAATATACTCCATCTTTTTCATGGTTCCAAAAGAGACAGGGGCTTCAGACCAGTACTGGATCTAAAATACATCAACAAATCAGTGAGATAGACCCCATTCAAATTGGAGACAATAAGGTCCACACAAGACTTCCTTACATCGATAGACCTAAAGAACGCTTACCTTCACGTACCCATGAGACCCAGCCATTCATAATACCTACGTTTCCACATTCTCGGACAAAACTATCAGTACCAAGTACTACCGTTCGGCTTAGCCTCACCCCCGAGAGTGTTTAAAAAAGGTCTTGATAGTTCTGGCAGCCAAACTTCGAGAAAAGGGGATACACGTCATACCATACTTAGACGACTGGCTCATTAGGGCACGGTCACAACAGCAATCCACCAGGGAGACTCAAATGGTGGTAAACTGCTTACAACAACACGGCTGGGTAATCATTTACAAGAAAAGCAGACTACTACCCAGTCATTCCATAGAACACCTAGGCACACTCATAGACACAGAAAGAGGCCTAGTGTTCCTATCACACTCAAGAATTCAATCAATCTTATCGACTGCACAATGACTACAGGACTATCAACACCCAACATTACTACACATATCTCAAATGTTAGGTCTTATGTCCTCTACAATAGACATGGTCCCCTGGGCAAGATGGTACTCCAGACCACTCCTGTCCTTCCTTCTAACTCAGGGACTCTCCCACGACATCAATCGATCAAGGACAGTCAAACTACCACCAACGGTAAGATCAAGTCTAACATGGTGGACAAACAGACACAAACTTACACAAGGCATGCCCCTAGACATACTCCCAGATATAATAATAGAGACAGAGGCCAGTCTCATAGGCTGGGGAGCAGTATCAGGAAAACACACAGCACAAGGGAAATGGTCCCTAAAAGAGGCAAAACAAACAATAAATGTTCTAGAGATGAAGGCAGTATTCAGAACACTACTACACTTCTCTCATCTAATACAGAAGAAACATGTACAGATAAAATCAGACAGTCAAGTCACTGTATCATACATAAACAAGCAAGAAGGGACAAAAAGTAAAGCAATGATGACAGAAACATCAAAGCTTATGACATGGGCACAGAGAAGCTTACTATCCATAACAGCGATTCACCTGGTGGGGAAACTAAGCATTGTGGCAGACTGGCTGAGCAGCCAAATAGTACACCAGAGGAGTGGAAACTACATACGCAACTCTTCTGACTACTAGACCAAAGATGGGGCCCAACAGAGATAGACATCATGGCATCACACAAAAACCATCAATGCATAAAATACTGGTCACGGTTCAAGGACCACAAAGCCATAGGAGTAGACACACTCTCAGCCCCATGGACATTCCACGTAGCTTATGTATTCTCTTCACTTGTACTAATTGCCCAAGTACTCAAGAAGATACGCATCTCGAGAGCATGTGTCATACTGGTGGCCTCACACTGGCCAAGACGATTGTGGTTCACCACAACAGTTTTGATGGCACTAGACGACCCATGGAAACTACCACACAGGCCAGACCTACTATCACAAGGACCAATTCTACATCCAAACCCTCAACACCTGCAGCTGATGGCATGGCTCCTGAAAGGGAGAGACTGCTAAAAGCAGGATATCACCCTTCAGTCATAAACACTATAGCCTCATCACAACAACAATCCACGAACACTACCTACCAATGCCAGTGGGACATATTCGGCAAATGGTGCATTCACCACAAAATAGACCCCAATTCCTGCACCATTCCCCAAATACTACTGTTCCTTCAAGAGGGACTACAACTGGGACTCTCACTGGCCTCATTAAAAGTACAAGTTGTGGCAATAGGGGCAGCCAGTGGACAAATATAAGGCAATACCCCAGATTCACAAGATGTTGTACGATTTCTAAAGGCAGCAGCCAACATGCGCCCCATCCATAAACCAATATTAGCACCATGGGACTTGCCCACAGTGCTGACAGCCATGACCAAACCTCCATTTGAACCGTTAGACACCATTTCTTTGAAATGGTTACAGTTCAAGTCAGTCTTTCTAACAGCCATCGCACCAGCCAGAAGAGTCAGCGAAATACAGGCCTTCTCTTATAAGGAACCATTCCTGCAATTCTATAACAACAGAATATCCTTGCACCCAATTGCATCATTCTGACCCAAAATTGCCTCAAAGTTTCACCTCAGTCAAACTATCAAGATACCAGCACAACTACCTTGGGAGGAAATCCAGGCCAACCCTCAGCTAAAAATGCTGGGAATGACAAGAATCCTTACAATTTACATCACTAGAACAGCTGACATCAGAAAAACAGACAGACTATTCATCATAATACAAGGATGCAGAAAAGGACTCCCAACCTCCAAATCTTCTATAGCCGGATACCTGAAGACAGCCATATCCGAGGCTTACAAAGCGTCCAACATAAAGGTACCATATCACCTTACAGCACATTCCACTAGAGCTATAGCAACTTCATGGGCAGAAAGGAACATGGCCACTGCAGAAGAAATATGCACTGTAGCCACTTGGTCAACTATCCACACTTTCACCAGACACTACAGAATGGATGTGTCACAAGACACTAAGATAAACTTTGCTAGGGCACATCTAACCCTCCCTAAGTGAAGATCACTGCTTTTTAATAACCCATGATGTCAGGATTGTGGAGTGCCTCGGAGATCATCCTCCACAATGGTAGTTTACTCACCTGGTAAAGGTGATTGTGGGGGAATGAATCTCTGAGGCACTCCACACTCACCCTATACAGACGTGAACTTTAAAAATACAATACCACTATAGACAGATGCTTTGATATGGTATTCAGTATCTTCTGACAAATATGCTTAACAGCTGTACATAATCTACAAATTAAAATTAACAGTACAAACATTACCATGTAGTCACCATACTATTATTCAGTGTACAAGCTGGGGATTCTAACAAATTTCATTTCAGATACAGCTTTGGAATACATCGAACTGACCACAGGAGACCACAGACCCTCAGAAGGGGATGGATTTAATTTTAATCACATGTGCATCAAACAACCTATCAGGTGTATACAACCCATGATGTCAGGATTGTGGAGTGCCTCAGAGATTAATTCCTCCACAATCACCTTTACCAGGTGAGTAAACTACCATTATATAATGGTGTGTGAAACTCTTGTAACCTCATTGGTCAAAACATGTCACATAAGCATGGGTAAATTAAGCAATAAGGCACAACAGGGTGTTGGTTGTTGGGGATTTACCTATGCCTTGTGTAGTCTGTCATGAGGCACAGCCGAGTGACTTAACCACACAAGAAGTGGATAAATCACTCAATAACTGAAACCCTGGAGTGCCTTATTGCAATTATACAATGGACCCATGTGTAAAATAAATTTAAAATGTGTTTAATTATGTTTTTTTATAAATGCCATTTCTCAGCCATGGGTTGTGCAGGATTTACAGATGGTCATGTGACATGTTTTGACCAATGAGGTTACAAGATTTTCACACACCATTGTATAATCCTGCATAACCCATGGCTAAGGAAAGACATTTATAAAAAAATATAATTAAACACATTTTAAGTTTATTTTACATGTGGGTCCATTGTATAATCTCTACTGTGGGAGTTATTGGGTGATTTCTCCACTTCTTGTGTGGCTAACTCACTCGGCTGTGTCTCGAGACACACCACACAAGGCATGGGTAAAATATAGAATAATGCATGGACATGTGTGATTCATGGAGATTTTATGCACCCCGAGGTGTGTGATGCTCCATAAACCCTGAGGACAAAGTTCAAGGGGTTTACATGGGCATCACTCACCAAGAGGGGTGCACAAAATCCCCAGAGACCCACACTTCTCCATGTTTTATTTTTTATATTTACTGTTTTTGGTGTTTAAATTGTCTTTCTTGTCACTTTGCGAGGGTAACTATTACTGCCAACAAGCTTCTCTCATGCTGAGTGACTGATTGTGTAGTCCTTGTGAACGTCCAGTGTCAGGACAGCTTGTTTGGCTTTTTTTTCTGGTGATGCTGCAGTACTGTTCTGCCCGTGGTTTACTGAGCTCCATAAACCACATATATGGTTTATTGATCTCCATGAACCACATATGTGGTTTATATAACTGTTGAGCACCTGCTGGCAGTGGTTTATAACCAATAACCGGTAAATATTCCCCAGTAACCCACACCCTGTTGCACCTTATTGCTTAATTCATGCACACCTTCTGAGGTGTATCACAAGGTGAGCCAGACTGACTTTACCAAACAAGAAGTGGCTAAATCACACAATAACACACCCTCAAGTGCCTTATTGCAATCATACAATGTACCCTTGTTCAAAACACACTTAAGATGTCTTGAATAATGTTTTATTTTGTTAATGGCATTATTCAACCATTGGTTTTGCAGAATTAACCATGATCATACAGTATCACATGTTTTGTCTCTCTCTCTTTATTTTTTTCCAACAGGATACTCTTATAAATATATGTAGGTAAATACAACAGAAAATTACATACAGTCAGGACTGCCGGATAGGAGAGATATAGGAGTAGCCTAATACCTATCCACTACTACCATTGGGACAGGTGAAAATGAGAGGAGCTGGGTGTTATGGGAAGGGGTAATGATGGATGGGGTGTACTGCACTGATTCAAACATATAGCTGGATATATGTCAAGCAGTTGTACTCACCAAGGAGATATCTCTATCAGCAGTCGACAGTCTTTGCCAGACTTAAGCAAACCAGATGTATCCTCTATGTCTATTCAAAACAATCAAATCCCTTTTCACGGCCTTGGTAGAAGAGTTGAGCAAGAGTGTGTATATGTTCTGCAAAATCCAGACTTAACCTAGAACAATACACAAATATATCCCAAAGCTTAAAGTTCTTAACTTGGAAAACCTTTATAATGTAAGTAGAGAGCTTAAGAACATAGACAGATAACATTATGACCACAACGAATAAGTATATTGAGAGTAAAGGGATAAATCCTATACTAAACCAAAGTATTGAGAGTGGTTAGGCATTAGCTGCCCTGTGAAAACACTGAATCACCTTTTAAATAGCAATGTTCTGATCTAATTGTATCCAGCAGGGTAAGGGAGTTATTCATCCTACACCTGTCTGAGGGTGGACGTAATTGAGGTAGGGTACATAACAGAGTCTGAATGCGGGGATTTGAGATGTCTGGATGTGGGAAATTCTATCTAGCTTGGCCAAGACCAAAAGAGACGCCAATACCTCTGCTGATGTGGGGACCAGTGAGGACCTCCATCTGCAGAGCAGGACTCTCTTAGTTTTCAGGGTCAGCAAAGCGAGCCACCTATACTCATGTGGGGGTAGCTTAGGGAGGTCACTCCGTATTCCCAGTAGATAGAAGAGGGGACTAAGGGGGATCTGGTGTTGTATTACCTTAGAGACTACATCTTGTATTTCTTGCTATAGGGGCTGGATCTTTGGACAGGACCTTAACATGTGTAGCAGATCTCCTTCTGCTCTCTGGCACCTCCAACCCTTATCAGACTCCAGTAGTTTGGCTTTGTGAAGGATAGCAGGGGTTCTATACCAAGAGTGGGCAATTTTATTTTGGATTAGTCTGGATCTGGCATCCCTAAACCAGCTATGTATGTCTTTCCAGGTCTGGTCCCAGGCCATGGATGGGATATGGAGTTGCAGCATAGTTTCCAATTTTTGCTTTGCTTCTTCAGATTGAGAGGGAAGAGTGACCCAAAGCTTGGTATATATATGCCCTACAGGACCTTGAGGGTGTTGTATCCAAGTATTGAGGGTGGACGGTTTACTATGTGTCAAGGTTGGAGACATAAAGTGTTGGAGTGCATCTCTGAGTTGGAGGTATCTCCAAAAATCCAAATGGGGGATTCCCCATAATTGCCAGAGGGATTGAGATGTATGGAGAACCCTAAGGTCCATTATATCTCCCATTTTGGAAATGCCCAAATCCACCCAGTGTTTCCATCATACCTCAGCTCCCCCTATAGTAAAGGAGGGGTTTTGCCAAAGGGGAATATGAGAGAGCAAGAGAAGGTCCATTTTCATCTTCAGGTGAGTGGTAAACCAGTTGATTCTGGACACCTCTACCGTGGGTGAGATATGACCTTTATTAGGTCTATTGTGCGGTCTGAGTTTAGAATTGGTACATATGACAAGAAGTGAGGAGGGGTGAAGAGTCCCTGTAATATCTAGTTCAATTTGAAGCCATTGAGGGGGAAGGGGGGAGGGGGATGCATCCATTTAACAGTTTGGGCTAAAAGGAAAGTCTGGCAGTATCCTTCTAACCAGGGAAGATTCCAACCTCCATGCTCCCAGTGAAGCCTAAATTTGGAACAGCTGTATCTGGGTTTGGAGCCTTCCCAGTGGAAGTCCCCAAATAACTTATCAATGGCCCTGTGCCACTGCTTAAGGGGAGGAACAGGCAGGTGCATAAGAAGGTAAAAAAGTTAAGGTGAGGAGACCATTTTTATGGCTGCAATTTTCCCTGCCAGGGTGAGTTTGAGGAGTTTTCTATCTGTCAAATTATGTCTTGATGGTGGAGATAAGGAGTTGTATGTTTGCTTGCCAGATTGCATCAAGAGATGGAGCTAGAAGAATTCCCAGATAAGTGAGTCCCCGTTAGGGGCCCAGAGGAGGTCAGCTGCTTCAGCCATCTGCTGAGTACAGTGAGTATTCAGGGGAAGTAACTCAGTCTTAGTTTGATTCAGTTTTAGGCCCGAGTACCTAGAAAAGTCATCTAGGAGACTAAGCAGGGGAGGTATGAAATGGTGGGCATTTGCCAGGAGAAAAAGGAGATCATTGGCATACATAAGGGTTGTGTAAGTTGTATTTCCCACTGTTAATCCAGTTATATCGGAATGGCATCGTATTGCCCTGGCCAAAGGTTCAACAGCCAGAACAAACAGGAGGGGAGAGAGGGGGCAGCCTTGCCTTATGCCTCTCTCCAGTGGAAATGGAGGAGAAAGTATAGAGTTTGTATTGACTCTGGTCGAGGGACAAGCATATATGGCTTGTATTCTAGAGAGGAATTCCCCCCCCCCAATGTGAACAAGGACTAGGTAGAGATAGTCCCATTCTACTGAATCGAATGCTTTCTCAAAATCCACTGCAATATCAGCTGCTGGTGTAGTAAGTGATTTAGAGAAAGGCATAAGATTCATAAGGGTTCTCAAGTGGTCTGAACTGTGACGGCCAGGGATAAAGCCCACCTGTGAGGGGTTTATGAGTCCGGGGAGTAAGGACAAGTAAGTCTGGTTGCCTGAATTTTGGCATACAGCTTGCTGTCCAGATTGATGAGAGATAGGGTGATAACTTCCAGGGTTTGTAGTATTCTTGCCCTTTTTGGGGATGACTACAATAGTAGCCCCCACATAAAGGGAGGAAGGGTGCCCTTAAGTTCTATCTCCTGGAATACCTTGGTTAAGAGAGATAGGATATGTGGGGCTACAGCCTGGTAAAAATCTGCCGTGTAACCATCATTACCCAGAGATTTCCCCATTTTCAGGCTTTGGATGGCTGCACTCACTTCCTCTCTGGAATTGGGAAGGTCGAGGAGCTGTACCTGCTTTGTAGTTAGTCTGGGTAGATGTAGAGTATCTAAGAATAATTGTGTCTCTTTGTTTGTTTCTGTATGTGTGGAGGAATAAAGCACTCTGTAGAAAGAGGATATAAGGGTATTAATGTCCTCTGGGGAAGTCCCCAGTGCCCTTTGCTTGTTCTTCAATCCAGAGATGTATCTACTTGCCTGTTGTTTGCGAAGTTGGTATGCAAGTATTTTGCCCCCTTTATCACTTCTTCCAAGAAAGTGTGTCTTAGGCGAAGGATGGCTACTTCGGCCTTTCTGTTAAGAAGCTGATTAATTTCAAATCGGAGGCCTAAGATGGTTCTGCCTGTAGTAGAGTGGATGGAGGGGAAGGACATGGACTTCAGCTGCAGCTAGCTTCTGTTCCAGGGCAGCCAGCTGGTGTTCCCTTTCTCTGCGTTTAGCAGCTGCAAACCCCATGATGTTACCCTGCATTGTGGCCTTAAAGGCTTCCCATACAGTACCTGCTGAGGTGTCTGATATGGGATTTTCAGCTAGTAAAAGGGAGGCTTTATTCCGGGCCCAGGGGATAAAATCCCGGTCTCTCATTAATAGTGGGTCTAATCTCCGCTGTCTGAGTGGGGGAGCTACAGGGTCCCATTGTATAAGGATTTGGACCGAGGCATGGTCAGAGATGGCTCGGAGAAGGATTGAGACATCAAGGGTTTTTGATGTTAAGTGGGTGAGCCAAGCCAGAAATCTAGCCTGCTGTATGAGGCATTAGCTTCTGAATGGAAGGTATAATCCATTGTTCCGGGGTGAAAAAGTCTCCATAAGTCTGTAAGCCCCTGGTCTGAAATCATTTGTTGAAGGGCCTTTACACTCCTTAGGTGTGCTTCTTTACCCCTATCGTTTCTATCTAGGGATGGTACTAGTGTCAAGTTAAAATCCCCACCTATGAGCAGGGCGATTCTGGGGGGCTGAACTCCAGAATGACCTCCACAATATTATAAATGAACTGTGGAGTATCCTCATTAGGGGCATTGGGGTTACAGAGGGTAATTGGGCTCGTGGGTGTGTTGTATGTTGCTATCACCCATCTGCCATCAAGATCTGAAAGTGTCTGAGCAAGTGTCCAAGGAAGAGACTTGTGCAGGAGAATAAGCACACCATGTTTTTTGGACAGGGCATTAGAGTGAATCTGCTGGCCCACAGAGTCTTTGGACATACGAGTATGATCCTCCCTTGTTAATTTAGTCTCCTGTAAAAAAAGCCACTTTAGAGTGTGAACGCTTTAAGTGGGCCAGTACCATCTTGCGTTTCACTGGGGAATTCAGCCCTGTGACATTCTAGGTGTGAAATGCAATATCAGTCATTTTGCTCTGGGGATAATCGTGTGATTTAGAGGAAACATGGGCACTAGGGAAAACCCGATAAGGGTACAAGGGTTCCACTCCTCTCATATCAATGAGGGGTAACAGTATTCACTGGGAAAGTTAGGCAGTTCAATATTCATCCTAAGGGGTCAGATTACAAATAACACTATACAGTTAGATTATAGGAGCACCTGTATCTATATAATATAGCTAAATCTCTAACCTAATTAACTTTTATTTAAACAAAACAGCAATAAAGAGTATGAGGGGACTTAACCGTCTGGGTCTCCAGCCAATGGTATGCCTGATCGCGCCTGTGGGGCATGGAAGGGGTAAAGCGTCAATGAGGGGGGGATACCCCTAAGCAAATAACCATATAATAGTTGTGTCAGAAAATAATCTCAATAGGTGGAAGTGAAACAGTTTTGCAGGCCATTCCCCAAAGCAGTTCAGAGATGCTCAAACCTGTGAACCGCCATTCAGAGAATAAGGGGGGTCACGATGGGAGCTCACTGATTAGGAACATGGTTTACGGTCTACCAGGCGAGCATTTGTAGCGTTCCAGAAGTACTGTTTCAGAATTCCTGGGGACTTAATGACCTGCATACGGTGGGAGGGTTCTGCCAATTAAGGGGGTGCAGTTTGGGAGCTGTCACATCCAAATGTGGTTAGTAACATCATGGATCCTTCCCATCACTGCATCACAATGGGGGGAGGTTCTGAGGTATCTAGTTAAGGAGGTCTGAAGGAGGCCATTAATGACAGCATTTTTCCCAGACCTGAACATTTTAACAAAAGACAATCTTTAAACATTGCTATAAAATTAGCATCAAGCAACTTCCATACTGGCATAACATTACATAACGTGAAATATGCCTCTGGGTAGGATGTCTGGGAGGAAGGGGAAGGCCTGTCATAATTCAGCCTATGTTGCTGTTTATAATAAAGGGTTTCAATAAGGAGGAGAGGAGCTCAGCATTGATGCTTTACAGAATGGTCCTTAACCCTGAGCTCCTTGTGGTGTTATCTCCTGTTATCCCCCTCCCTTATATCTTTTGATTCCCCAGGACACCAGCCCCTCTGTACTTATCTGATTAGCAGAAAAAAGGAAGAACTCAATCGGTGTGGACAATCATCCTGGATGTGATTGCTTCGATTCGGCAGAGCTGGTTTCTGAGTCATGGCCTGGTGAGGAGCAGGGAGCCAGTGTTTGTATGTCTAAGTCCTGCAGTGGCAAAGCAGCATTCATGGCAGAGGCACATGAGCTATAATCATCCTCAGGATTGCCTCTGTCGAGAGCTGCAAGGCTGGTATCCATCTCCTCCCAGGATTCTGTGTTGGGGAGGTCTCATAGCAGAGAAAAGCAGTTGTGCGCAAAGTAAAGGCTGATGCATTCTGGTTCCTCCTTGTTGATTGTATGGGAGTTCTGGTCCTGCTTTTCCGAAGGGCATCTTCTGTCCTGTGGATGATCTCGCTTGGAGTGTGGTGATTTCTGAGGCCTCTTTCTGATTTTGGGGTTTCAGGGTTCCAATTCTGTCAGCTGGGTTTTAGGCAATGTCATCACTGTGGCATTAGAGAGGTCTTCTTTTGTTGGAGATCAGCGATTGCTTACTTCGTTTGGGTTGTATGAAGGACTGTGACTTGCCGGCCACATTTCAGTGATAAAAGCCATGGCAGCATCTGGAGAGGCAAACTGGTGTGGAGTACCATTAATCAATATCTTTAAGTTGGCAGGGTAACGTAAAGTGAAGGGGACTTGCAGGGCATCCAGTTTGTGCCGAACTTCTGTAAAGGCCTTACGTTTAGGTGCCAGGTCACTGGAATAGCCCTGGAAGATAATAATTGTGTGATCTCTCCACCGGAGTTGCCCCAATTCCCTGGCCCTGGCCAGGACGGCTTCTTTCTCTGCAAAGTTTAAGATCCGTGCAATAAAGGGTCTTAGCCTGTCGCCCTGTGTGGGATTGCGCTGTAGGGAGCAATGCACCCTTTCAATCATAATTCTAGTGCCATGAAGGAGCTTAAGGATGTCTGGGAGCATTTGTTGCAGGAAAGATAGGGCTTTTTCCCTCCTTCACAGCCCTCCGGGAAACTAAGGAACTGCAAGTTATTGCAGCAGCTCCTATTTTCTAGGTCCTTAAGTTTGTCCTGCATAAGGTGGATTTGGGCTGCCTGGTCTTATACAGTGGCACAGTGGCCTTGAAGGATATCATCGTGGGCAGTCACCTTTTGTTCAGCCCGATCGACTCTTGCGTCAAGTTGTTGCATAGAGACTGCAGTGGTATTCGCTGCTAAAGTTAGGGCATCATGATCGATGCAAATATATCTCTGAGGGTTCTTCACCTCCCGAAGCAGAGTGCGCCATGTGGCCTATCTGTGAGGATGGCGTCAGGTTGAAATAATTGTTAGTTGAGTAATCCTGCTTCAAATTTTTCCCGGATTTAGACGGAAGTTAGCGGAAGACTTCAGATTACTGCTGGACTGACGTTTTCTCATCGGAGTTCACAAAAGGCTGTATTTAGTCGGGTTCCGGGCTCTGGGTTTGTGATACTAGTAAATCAGGTCACCATCTTGTCTGCTGGTTGGCCACGCCCCCAGTATCACATGTTTTAATGATGAAGCTACAGGATTTTCATACACCTTTGTATAACTAAGTATAGAAAAAATTGATTATGGAATTTCTGTATCCTCATTGGATAAAAACATGTCTCATGACCGTGTGTGAATTCTCCAAGATACAACAGGTAAAGAGCACAATAAGTAAGTAAGTAAAACTTTATTATATCAGGTGCCCTTCCAGAGCTTATGATGCCTTAGCAATCATCATTAAAACAAGTAATCTTCATTATACATTAAAACCATAAATATAACTACAATATTACACCACTGACTCACCAAGTCCCTTCAAATGCCTGATTAAACAGGTATGTTTTCAAGGATTTTTAAAATCCTTCCACAGGCTATCTCATATCTGTCATGGTAGAGAATTCCACAGGGCCAGTTTCATAAAGGTAAACTATCTCCTTTCTGATGTTTTTTAGAGATACTCTGGGAATCTCTAGCAGTCCTTCACTGGAGGATCGGAGTGAGTGGGTGGGACAGTAAGGAGACAGGAGCTCTTTCAGGTAGAGGGGTTCCTGCTCATGTAGGGCCTTATAGGTCAGCAATGCGGCCTTGAAGGTGATCCGCCACTGTATCGGTAGCCAGTGCAGTTCACGCAGCACAGGTGTTATATGACTGGATCTAGGGGTTCCAGTCAACAACCTGGCCATCGCATTCTGCACTAGCTGAAAATGGCAGATATCCACCCCCAGTAGCCCTAGGTAGAGGGCATTGCAGCAATCAAAATGACTGGTGGCAAAGGCATGGACCAAGGTAGGAAGATCTTTGGGCGGGACCAGATGCTTCACCCTGGCTATATTCCTCAGATGATAAAAGGAAGATTTGACCACAGCTCAAACCTGCACCGTCAGGGACAGGCCTTCATCAAATACCATGCCTAGGTTACTCACCTGGCCCAAGGCAATCAGTGGGGCCCCCCAAAATATAAACCTGACGGTTTTCCCACCCATGTGCCTGTTGTTCTATGATCAGAGCCCACCACTGATACCTCTGTTTTATCTGAGTTCAGCCTCAGCCAACTAGCACTCACCCAGTTCTGTATCTCCAACAGGCAGTTATTAAATACTGAGACAGAGTCTAACTCCTGTTGGGCCACAAAAGACATGTACAGTTGAGAATCATCTGCATAGCAGTGAAAACTTAACCCATACCATCTAATAATGTCCCCTAATGGCAGCAAGTACACTGCGAACAACATGGGGGACAGCACCGAGCCCTGTGATACCCTGCAGGGCAGCCAGTAAGGGGCCAAGGAATAAATCCCTGACACCACTCTCTGAGACCTGCCCTCAAGGAAAGATCGAAGCCAACTGAGGACCACCCCCCCATTCCACAGAAAAAAAAACAGGCACTCGAGCAGCACCCCATGGTCCACACTGCCAAATGCTGCTGAGAGATCAAGGAGAACCAAGATGGAATGGGATCTCTGATCTCTCACCATGAGAAGGTCATTAAGCACCCATATCAAGGCAGTCTCAGTGCTATGCCTTTTCCTGACACCAGACTGGAGATGGTCATAGATATTGTGGTTGGAGAAATGATCCTCCAGTTGCAGAGTGACCACCTTCTCAATAACTTTCCCTATAAAGGGCAAGTTCGAGACTGGTCTTTAGTTAGCTGGGCAGTTGGGGTAAAGGAAGGGCTTTTTCAAGAGGGGCTGCACTATCGCCTCATTTAAGGGATCCAGAAAGATCCCTCTTTCCAATGAAACCTCCACTATCCCAGCAAGGACCGGGTCAATTACCTCAACACACCCCACAAGGAGGTGGGTTGGGCTCGGATCCAAACTACAGCAGGTTTGCAGCAGAGTCTGGATGATCCTCACTATATCCAAGACTACCAGTTGGCTGAAGGTGGACTAGGTATCACCCAATTGATCAATGCAAGGTTCTATAGGGAGGCACTGGCTGATCTCATTCCTGGTGGTGGACACCTTATCAGCGAATAACTGTGCAAAGTCCTCACACTTCTGACAATGCTCAACCAGAATGTGCTGGATTGCACAGTCTGTCCATGGTCCAGAAGAGCTGGACTGGCCTATTTTTCACTGTAGCAATTTCCCTAGACTTCCATCCTCAGAATGAGAGTATGGCCTTCCATTTCAGGTGGGGATCTACAGGCATACATTCTCATTGGACCTATATAGGGAAAAAAAAGCAAAAGAAAAATATATATAAATATTAACAATGCATTTGAAAATAACATCACAAGCTACTTTCGCATTTTCTTTTTGTCTTTCAAAAATGGCTTTAGATCCCATTGATCATTAAGTCCATCTGGTTTAACAGTGCCTAGTCTGTAAATCCATTTACTTTCCTGCTTCAGTTGTTCATTGGTTCTATTCCCTCCAAATCTAAGAGGCTGTTGCCAGTCTATACCCATAAACTTCATATGTTTCGGGTCAGAGTTGTGTTTCTGAAAAAAATGTAATCCAATTGGAGTATCAGTCCTGGCATTAATTATGTTTCTCACATGCTCCTGTATTCTCTGTTTTACTGCCCTAGTAGTTCTACCTATATAGAGCTGGCTACATTCACACCACAGAGCATAGATCACAAAAGAGATGTCACAATTAATAAAATCTTTCATCACATAATTATTTCCTGTTACAGAATGTATGAATTCAGACCCTATTTTGCAATAACTACAGATGTTGCATCTTTGACATTTAAAGCTCCCTAGGATGAGGCAGGGGACGAGGCAAGAATTCCAAGTGATCAACATCTGTAAAGTAGAATTATCAGAAACACATATTAAGATATTAGAACATGGGCTTTCGTTTGTTCCAACACCCCAGTTAAATCCTTTTCAAGTTCAGGTAGATTTATACAAGTTATTTTGGAAACTGAGGTTAAAAGCCTTCTTTTCAAAGAGAAAATGTGGATAATGCAGACATATGTCCTAATATGGATACTGGAGGATTAAACTATACAGAGGACATTGACTACATTATGAATTTAATTGATGGGGAACCTATGAGTTCTAGAGGTTCAGATCCCACCACTGTGAGTACCACCAATATCAGAACTATGAGAAAAACTTTATTCTCTCCGCCATCTGAATTTATTCCCAACTTCTTTAATCCTGTTATCTCTACTTTTGAAAGAACAGTGCTAAGAGAAGTAGACAAGATTTTGCTTAAAGCAGGACAACCTAGGAATAGAAATTTAACAACAAATGAAATTGAGTCACTAAGAGCCTTAGAAGGGAAAGATGAAATACTAATAAAACCAGCTGACAAGGGTGGGAACATAGTGGTAATGGACAAAGAACACTATATAGATATTGCAGAGAAGTTATTAAATGATGTGTCTAGTTATGAAAAACTTAGACATAATCCTATAACTGAATACAGGATTGAAATGAATTGTCTCCTACAAAAAGCAGTATTAAGAGGTGATATAACAGAGAAGGAGTTAAAATTTATGTGGAGTGACAACCTGTTTTGCCATGTTATTATATATTACCAAAAATACACAAAAGTATAATGGACCCCACAGGGAGCCCAATTATTTCAGCCATTGGATCGGTTACAGAAAAATTAGGTTGTTTTGTAGACTTTTTTCTACAAGAAGAAGTAGTTAAGTTAAATTCGTATACAAAAGATACAACACATGTGTTGAACAAACTTAAAAACATATTGAAACAGACTGAAAATATGCTGTGGATAACTATTGATGCTGAGTCTTTATACACACGTATAAGACATGAACAAGGCATTAGTGCATGTAGGTACTTCCTAGAGAAAGGACATGTAGCAGAAGACATACCTATAGATTTCATTTTGTCAGCTGTACCATTCATATTGACCCATAATCACTTTGAATTTCTAGGAGAGAACTATAGACAAATATGTGGGACAGCTATGGGGGCATGTATGGCACCGTCTTATGCTAACCTCTTTCTGGGAAAGTGGGAAGAACTGTGTGTGTGTGTTTTTAAAATACCAATCCATACCTGGGAAAGTTAGTTTTTGGACCCGTTTTATTGATGACATTTTGTGTATTTGGGATGGTAATCAAATAGAGGTGGAGTCATTTATAGAATGGCTAAATGCAAATGATATTAAGATGAAATTTACATACAGAGTAGACCCTACTAGCATAGAGTGCTTGGATCGTACTATTAAAAGGCCTGAAATACATGGAGAAGACATAATTACTAAAATTATAGGAAAACAACAGCAACAAATAATTTGCTTAGGGCAGACAGTGCACATCCTAAAAACTTGAAAGATTCTATTCCCTATGGACAATTCCTGTGCCTACGTAGGAATTGCACTGAGGATGAAGATTTTTTTATACAAGCTGAAGAACTGAAGAATAGATTCATAGAGAGGGGATATAGGAATGATGTTTTGACACAAGCAATGAACAAAGTACACACTTTACAAAGAGAAGAAACTTTAATGGAAATGCCCAGAAAAATGCCAGATTCTACTAAATGTGTAACTTTTGTTACAGAGGTCAGGACAGATTGGAAACATTATTTATAGAAACTGGCACATCTTACATGCAGATAAAAATCTAGGTGATGCAATAGGGGAAACACCATGGATCACTTTTTCAAGGGGACAGAATTTGAAAGATAGGCTGGTCCATAGTAGATGGACCAAGCCTAAAAAAAGTACCTGGTTGGGTAACAAACCCATAGGGAGCTTTAAATGTCAAAGATGCAACATCTGTAGTTATTGCAAAATAGGGTCTGAATTCGTACATCCTGTAACAGGAAATAATTATGTGATGAAAGATTTTATTAATTGTGACACCTCTTTTGTGATCTATGCTCTGTGGTGTGAATGTGGCCAGCTTTATATAGGTAGAACTACTAGGGCAGTAAAACAGAGAATACAGGAGCATGTGAGAAACATAATTAATGCCAGGACTGATACTCCAATTGGATTACATTTTTTTCAGAAACACAACTCTGACCCGAAACATATGAAGTTTATGGGTATAGACTGGCAACAGCCTCTTAGATTTGGAGGATAGAACCAATGAACAACTGAAGCAGGAAAGTAAATGGATTTACAGACTAGGCACTGTTAAACCAGATGGACTTGATGATCAATGGGATCTAAAGCCATTTTTGAAAGACAAAAAGAAAATGTGCAAGTAGTTTGTGATGTTATTTTCAAATGCATTGTTAATACTTATATATATTTTTCTTTTGCTTTTTTTTCCCTATATAGGTCCAATGGAGAATGTATGCCTGTAGATCCCCACCTGAAATGGATGGCCATACTCCCATTCTGAGGATGGAAGTTTTGTGAGGGTGATCACATTGAGACATCTCCCCCAGTCCTTTCCCCTCCTCTCCCCTTCCCCCTTTCCCCTCCCTTCCTCTCCTCCCCTCTCTCCCTTCCTCCTTCCCCTCCCCTTCCTTTTCCTTTCCTTCTTTTCTTCCCCTTTTCCTTTCCACTCCTTCTTCCTTTTCTTTCCTTATTTTCTTTTCTTTCCCCTTTTCCTTCTCCCCCTTCCCCCAACCCAGTTCCCCGTGGTTGTCTTAAGCCTTGTATTTATGACTTTGTAGATCTCCAGAAAATAATTAATTGTGGTTGGAATACACTTCTTTACTTTTTGAAACTTGGTCTACATTTTATATATTAAATATTACAAATGGATTTTTGACCTGTTTCCAGTAAATGAAAAAATAATGTTTATCTAACTATAATAAATAGAGAATGTGTATATATGTTGATGTTTAAAAAGGTGAGATGTAATTACTTAATTTGTTTTCAATATAAAAGAAATAGGATAAAAAAAAAGGAATTCTGTATGTATGTTATGACAGAAACTGGGTTTCACTTTGATTTTGTTGATTAAATATAAGCACAGGTGTAGTATATAAGTGTTTCTCAGGTCTCACTTTGATGAGGTCATCATATAACAGCCTTTTGTATCCCTAGCTAGTTATACCCCCTTTGAAGGCACGAAGCTGAAGCGCAGGGGTTTGTGTTGGAATTTTTGGCAACAATAAAAAGCTATCTTAGCATATATTCATATCATTTTGGAGTGCTCCTTTCTTTTGTTGTACTTATTTGAGGTTAGCAACCTCTGTTGGGAGCACCCCCTCGCTAACTGAGCGCCACTCAAAAAACTGTGTTTTGATTATGGGAAATTGCTGATTGGTAGATTTTGTAATGATCCAGCAATATAAGTCTGTCCCCTCTAGGTGAGTTTTCCACCAGTGCCTCTCCAACCTTCGCCCTCTCCTCTTCAACTTGTGAATTGCTCCATCAAACCACAGGGCACCCAGGCAAAGAGTGAGAGGGTGAACACAAACTGGAGCAATGATATCCAGGGCCCCAGCAACAGATGTATTATAGGCTAATAGAAGGGACCCCAGGTCAGTGCTATCCATCGGTATTCCTGAGAGGTCCAATACCATCATTAGGCCTTCAGAGGTAACTCCTCTCACAGGACAGTACTGTACCAACTCCTTAGGGGTAGGCCTATTTCAGGGGGTTGCGAAACTGAATCCTCAGGGCGTGATGGTCAGACCACCCGACTGGCTCCACCTCCATATCAGAGATTTCCATCCCCAGGTGGAACATAAAGTTCAACTAGTGCCCCCCACTTGTGGGTTGCAGCAGGAATAACCCATGTCAGGCCCAATAATTCCTTCAATTGGAGGAGGTGCTGTCCAAACGGCGAGAGTTCATCATCAACCCAGGAATTGAAGTTCCCCAGAATTAGTCATCTGGGGGCCTCCAATACCATCTCAGCGATGAAGTCTGTAACCTTCTTAAGGAACTCCATCCCATCAGCTTGTGGACGGTAAATGAGAAGGGTCCTGTAGCCTGCACCTGCACCCACTATGCACTTGAAGGAGTTGGTAGTTCCAACTGGCACTTCCATGATCCCCAATTCCTGTCTAAAACAGACAATAACCCTTCCACCGCTGCGGTCCTCTCTCAGGTGGTGCATCACCAAGAACCAAGCTGGAACAGCGGATTCCAAAACAGGATCTTCATTCTCATCCAGCCAGGTCTCAGTGATGCAAGCCCGGTCCGCAGAGGCCACAAGATCCACAACCACTGTGGTCTTATTCCTAATTGGCCTGGCATTGCATAACACCACAAGAGAGGGACAAGAACCTGAGGATGGCTCCAATTTCTGCCTGATCAAGTCAGAACCCTTGGGTAATGAAAAGTGTACTTTCTTTCAACCAAATTCATTTTTATTGTAAACACAAATAACAGTCATTCTATAATCAGAAAAAGTACACTTCTGTGCATGTGCAGTAGTGGTATTTACACACTTATTGTGTCGTTAAAGTGAGTCAATCATGCCTCATGACACACGACACAAGGCATGTGTAAATCCAACAGCAACACATTCCCTGCCATACATTATTTTTAAATATCCCACAACAGAATGTAGGGATATTGTTTTTTTACCACATCTGGTGTTCTTCACTCACAAAGTCACAGGGCAGTTTTTTTTAACCACACCAGAAGTGGTAAATGGATATCAGTTATAACAATACTTGCAGTTGCCAGTGCACTATGGCAAAAAAATGTATTGTCAAGTGTTATCTCAGTGTGTGATGGGTCACTTTGGTCATTAAATATAATTCCTAGGATATCCATATGGCATAGCTAAAACAAATATCAATTTGTTTGTAATTCACTACTACTCCACTGGTCTGATTTTAGTATTTTATTATGATGTTTGATATTATTTATCTTATTGGTTTATAATTAATGGCTTCCATTTTTTTCTATGGCAAAAACCGTGTGTTAAATACCGTAACACCTGAGTAGGTGTTACAGCATTCACGCGCTACCTTCCAATTCAAATCCGCTCGAGACAACAGAGAAAGACAAATCAAGTTCACCTCACAAACCACTGATGATACAAACTCACCTCCTCACTAGTGCTCGTTCCTTACAAAACATTCTCCAGTAGCCTCGCACTACCTAAGTAAAATTAAAAACGCTCACCCAATTTCAAACTACTGGAACAAACGGTTCCTCCAAGGCTTCTCACCCACAGCAAGACTCATCTCCACAGCTCACTACCGGCATGATGAAATGCCTTCCGTAACTATGCAGGTTGTGTTTGGGAGGCCCGTATTTTCCACAGCCCCATCATAGTCAACTTCTATAACTCCAACCAACAAACGCAAAAAGAACAAAACCCGAATCATCGAGAACTCGGACATCTTGAATAATGTGCTCTAACCAAAACAAAACAAGGACACTTTTATTTACTTCAAATATCTTACGTTTAACTGTAAGACCAGATTGGTACAGTCCACACTTTCACCACGGTCCCTAACTACTCTCCCTTTCAACCGTCACCTTTCCTCTACAGGTCAAACAACCATCTACATATTTATTTATTTATTTATTTGTTTTCTTCTTTTTAATACTTAAAAAGTACAGTTTAAATGTTCGACCTGCAGCTCTCTGTGTCATAAATGAAAGTGTTTCATTACCACAAGGTAAGACTCCACTTTCATCTTTTTATTTCAAATCTCTTCAGCAAAAAAAGGAACCCTTCAATTATATAAAACAAAATATGGGGTGCAGTGTATTTCACTCGAATTTAACACCCTCGTTTGTTGGATGGCTATCATAGTTTATGTGCGTCCAACAACTCAGTGTGTCAGTGAAATTCTCGTAACTACTACCCCATACTATCCTATATTTATTATGATATGTATTTGGATGTAATTTTATAAATTGTTCTGCGCCTTTATTTTTGAATGGCGCATTAAAAATAAAGATTATTATTATTATTACATTATTACATAAGTACTAAAAACAAATTGCAACTTTTTCTTTTAATGTATGCCAGTACAAGTGCTATCCATCAGGGTGACAGTAGCTGCACTTAGCTGACTCCTTTTCCAGTAAGTGCACCAGTAGATTTACGATGTTGGAAAGATGCCACAAAACTAGTCCAAGCATAAAATCCCTCTGTTTGTGTTTTCCACATTGTATAAATAATCAGTAAACCATGGCAGAGTGTGTCTTATGGTGACATTTACCATGACTACCGTAGTTTTGCCACAGGGCCACAGTCCAAGTGGTCATATGCTGGCCACCCATGCCACATGTTACCATAAACCACACTCCCTTCGTGTTTTTTTCTTGCAATTGTACGTCAACTTTTTTTTTTCATGAACAACAAAATAAATAAAAATAGTATTTTGTAGCACTTTGAACATAATCTACTAACAGCTGTGCTGGCACTGTGCAACTTGGACACAGAGTCCAACAGTGTCCCAACCTAACAGCCAAGTTAAGTGTATAGTTAGTTATACTATGTTATGCCTAGGTTATATACCACCAAGTGACCCACATGTAACCATAACCTTATACACCTAACAATATTAGTGCCTTACTATAGTCTTATGTTTCATCTCATTTTATTACTTATGTTAGTGTTCTTTATTATATTTACTATGCTCATATTTATCTGTAATGCATTTACCTATATGCTATGCTTCTGCCATATATTCTGCTATACTCATAATCACTCATATTCTGTAGTTACACAGAAACATAGAAGTTGACAGCAGATAAGGACCACAAGGCCCATCCAGTCTGCCCATTTCTTTTTCTACCTTATGAATGTGCCATCGGCCTTTCCTGTCAATGGCCTATGTATTCATACTCATCTATATTGCTCCCTTATGCCTATCTCATGCCTGTTTGAAGCCCTGCACTGTATTCATATCCACCACTTCCTGAGGTAGGCTATTCCATTCATCCACCACCCTTTCTGTGAAAAAGAACTTCCTCACATTACCCCTTAATCGGCCTCCCTCTAATCTCATGCTGTGTCCTCTTGTCCTGCTATTTTTCTTATATTGAAACATGTTAGACTCTTTCATCTTGTTAATGCCCTTAAGGTGTTTGACTGTTTCGATCATATCACCTCTCTCCCTTCTTTGCTGTGGGGTATACATATTGAGCTCCATTAATCTGTCCTCATATGTTTTCTGATGCTGTCCCTGCGACATTTAGGTTGCCCTTCTCTGGACTGCCTCAATTTGGATAATGTCCTTGTGAAGGTGTGGCCTTCAGTACTACATGCAGTACTCCAGATGGGGCCTAACCAGTGTCTTGTAAAGAAGGATTATTACATCCCCCTAGCCTTACCTACTGCTTTAGTGGTCTGCTTGGATGATTTCAGGTCATTGGTGATGATGATGATGCCCAAGTCACTTTCTTCCCTTGTGACTGCCAGTAACTCACCTCCCATTCTATAGGTGGCTTCAGGGTTTCTCTTCCCTATGTGCATTATCTTGCACTTCTTTGTGTTAAAACCCAGTTGCCACTCTTCTGACCATTTTGCCAGTTTATCCAGATCTCTTCACATTCTGCCCTCCCCATCTGGATCATCTACTCAATTGCAGATCTTAATGTCATCTGCAAATAGATAAACCTAACCCTCCTGTCCATCTGCAATGTCACTGATGAAGATGTTGAAGAGGACTGGCCCCAGAACTGATCCCTGAGGTACCCCACTTGTGACTTACATCTCTTCTGACTGTATACCATTTATCAGCACTCTGTTTTCTGCCTGTCAACCAGTTTGCCACCCAGTTGACCAACTTCTGACCAACCCCAAGCCTACCAGCTTATTAATCAGTTTCCCATTTATTAGTTTTCAACTATTGTGACATGTGTCCTTTTCTGATTACATTGCAGTTATTTACAGACTACCTGGAAATAAGAACAGATGACACTTATTCTATGAATTTCTAAAATATATGCCAACCATGCACTCTTGCTTCCTGGGGTCCACCCAGATATTACACTCTATATATTATACCCAATTGTATTTGTCTGCCTTATCCAAATGTTGCATTATTATCAGCAGTGATATATATATATATATATTTATATATGCCAGCCAGCCCCTCCCCAATCTCTGAGATTTTGGTGTTCTTTCCATATGTCTGTTCATTTCATTTGACATGTATTTAGTACATGTAACCCTGGGGCTGACTGTTGGAAATCATCCTTTTTGTAACTCCTTGTAAGATGGTTTGGTGTGAGTATTAGTAATAAATATTTCATTTTATTACTTGTTTGCCTTGTGTTTTCCTTACTCAACACAGACATACAAGAACCTGAATTGTGAACAGGACTGATAAGTAACATTATTGGCAACCATGGCAGGACTCAAACCTGCAATATTCTGATTCACAGTCAGACGTCATAGATATCCACAAGGATCATGACTCATATAGTGAGCTGAAACATATACCAGCAAAAAACCAAGATGTGTTTGCAACAAACAAACATGATTGTGGCAGGGTGAAAACATCCAGTGAAGTAACAGGCCCAGACCCTGTTAGACAAAAGCAATACCTTCTTCCTGCAGAAGTCCTGCCATCATTGAGAGAGACTATCCAGTCTCTACTCCAACAGGGAGTGATTAGACCATGTATTTCAACCGCAAACTCCCTCCTTTGGCCTGTGAAGAAACCAACTGGGGCTGGAGCCTCACAACTGATTACCAAAAACTTAATCAAGTAACTCCAAGCTGTTCCCCAACAGTGGCATCAGCGCCAGATGTGTTAAGGATTTTAACACCTGACCGCAAATGGTTCAATGCATTGAACATTTCCAATGGAGTTTGGTCTTCACCATTATCTTTTTTTTTTTTAGTTGTTTAACCAGAAGTAGCACACTAAGCTGAAAGCTTTTTTACAGGAGTGATCTGGGAGCACAGGGAAGTTAAGTGACTTGCTCAGGGTCACACAGTATGCAAGTGGAAGCTGTGGGATTCAAACCCAGGTCTGGTCTGCTGGATGTCACCAGATTTGCAGCTCAGAGACCTAAACCACTGTGCTATACTTCCTCCCCAGATTATCTAAGGAAATCCAATATAAATGTGCCTTCACGTTTGAAGGGCATCAGTACACATGGACCTGCCTTTCTCAGGGGTATCATAACAGCACCTCCCTCTTTCATTTACATGTGAAAGATGCATTTTCCACCCCTGAATTCCTTCTGTAGTATGTGGATGATTTGCTCTTGTCCACAGCTACTAAAACAGAACATTTGGTTCTACTTGATGAGCTACTGACCCTCTTACAGAGGGTAGGCCTCAAATGCAACCCTTCTATAGTACAATTGTGCTAGAAAGAAGTCACCTTTCTGGGCCTCTGCATGACAGAAAAAGGCAGAAGTCCAGACTTGAATAAGATTCAAGGACTACAAGACGCCCCTACCAACTAGTGTGGCAATACTCACACATTTTCCTAAGCATGGTAGTTACTTTTGGGATTTTATTTGTGATTTTGCATAGAAGGCTGCACCTCTGTATAAGTTACTGAAAAAGAACGTCCCCTGGACATGGGGTCCAACACAGACAGTAGCTGTAACTAGCCTAAAACAATTGCTGGCCTCAGCTCTTGCTTTGGTTAATCCAAATCCATCTTTGCCCTACTATTTGGAAACAGCAGCTACAGATGTAGCTGTTTCAGCAGTTCTAGTGCAGAAATCCAATGCACATATTTGGCCTATTGCCTATGCATTACAAATGCTTTCTCCAGTGGAGAGAAAGTATAACCTCTGTGAAAGGAATCTCCTTGTTACTTTCTGGGCTATAAAACACTTTTCATACATCATTGGTTATGCTTCCATTGTTCTGCATACCAGTCATATGCCCACTAATTTTCTGTTGTCAGATAGAGACAAAGATGGCTTTGTCTCTAACATCAGACTTACTCACTGGTCTCTTCTTTTACAGGATCATAACATTACTGTACACTGTATGAAATTACCATCCCTATTGGCCCATGGCCTATTATATATGGGTGACACACATGACTGTTCCCTCCAACTGCCTGACCTGCCTTACCCAGGACCCTTTCTTCCTGCAACACTGGAAATACTAAATGACATTAACTTGCGTCATGTTTTCACTGATGGCTCAGCCTTATACAACATGGGGATCAGGTAGTGATATTTGGGGTACTCATTGTACACCCTGACAATAACACAGTCTGCATTTCCCAGAACTGTACTGTCATTTCCTCACAGTATGCCGAATTGTCAGCTGTGGCTCTAGAGTTCCTAAAACAAGGCACTACAGACACAATTATCTTTACAAACTCAAGGTCTGTTCCTCCCTGTCTGAATTTTTACCATTTTGGGAGAAAACAAACTTTGCATCCTCTGATGGTACACCTGTAAAATACAGAGAATTGTTAGTGTACATCGCAACACTATCACAACAGTTTAAGCATAAACTGTACATCCATAAAGTTCGTGCCCATTCTAAGAGTAAGTCCTGCCATTCTTTCAATGATCATGCTGACTCTCTTGTGAAAGCCGGCGCTTGAGGAGGGACAAATGGGAACTGAAAACCCCCTCTACTACAGGTACTATATGTGTTGCTGTTGTGAAACTGTTTCTATACTGTGGTTGAAGCTGTGCAACATCCAGCCATGGATTGTTGGCTCTGGGGTGTGGCAGGGACCACAGACAGTACTTTTCAGGACATACTTTGGTGCCTCAGAGTTGGATTGGGTACAGATACCTAGGTTTTGGGGGAGAGCATACCGCTGTTGAGGGTATACAACTTACAGCCACATATTGGTGGGTGCAGGGTGTGACAGGTACTACAAGCGGTATTTTTCAGGCCATGATTTGGGCTCTTAGGGCTGGATTGATACAGGTACTGTACCTGGGTTTGGGGGGAGAAATACCAGGGTTAAGGGCATGTGACATCCAACCACATATTGGTGGGTGTGGGGTGTGACAGGGACTACAGACGGAACTTTTCAAGACAGAATTAGTGTTCTCAGGGTTGAGTTGGGTACAGGTACCTGAGTTGGGGGGGACATACCAGAGTTTAAGACACGTGACATCCAGCCACATATTGGTGGGTATGGGGCATGGCAGAGACTACAGACTGTACTTGACAGGACATAATTTGGCATCTCAGAGTTGGGTTGAGTACAGGTACCTTGGTTGGGAGTGTGCATACAATGGCATTTCTGTGTCCCCCAAACCAAGCACTATAGCTCTGCAATATCATGAACTGTGCAATCAAACCCCCCCCAACATTCTCCATGGCACTGTAATACCACCGCCCTATCAGTACCATTCACATTGTCTGCCCCTGCTCAACCTAAGACTTATCTTGTGTACAAGGCGCGTCTCGCACAGCCACATCTCACCACTATTGACACACAGAGATTGACTTCCATAGAACAACTCAATGTTGTTGCGGTAAAAAATTGTCTGTACAATTGTTTTCAAGCTTTTCTATTGCAATCAATGGTAATGTAACTGCGATAAAAAAAAATGTTATCACACACTTATTTTTTGATTGAGCTTTCCTGACTCTCTACCTTTGCTCCCATGATGCCTTACAACCAGTATATTCTACAAATGTATGCCTACAAAGAACTCAGTGGTCAGGATATTCAAAGGGGTTGTGCATGGCACAACCCACTGATGCGCTCCGGGGCGATATTCAAAAGGGAAAGTGTGCCATGCAAATCCTGATGTGCAGGGGCACACCAGTAATGTATGTGGTGTAATTGCGGGGGGTGTGCCCATATATATGTAGCGCGTCCCAATATTCAGCTCGGGATGTGTGGCGCATATTCAGGCACAAGCCTGCATATGGGGGGGTGCAAAGATGTGCCCGAAAAAAAAAGGAACAAGTCAGGAGGCACCCTCAGGCCACCTACCGTATTGCTGGGTGCAACAAAGCAGCTGCCTGCTGTGGGTGGTTACCCAACCTCTCAAGTCACAGGTCGGGCATTGGCCTCCCCCACACGCCTGATCGTGGGCTTTATAATATAGCTCCATTCCCTGGTGGTCCAGTGGACCAAATCCAGCCTGATCACGGGCTTTGTATTAAAAGATTAATCCCTGGTGGTCCAGTGGACCCACTCCCAAGCCCGATTGCAGGCTTTGTAAAGGACAAATCCTGGTGGTCCAGCAGTACCCCCCTCCCCACCTGCCCACTCAGACCCACCACCTTGCTCCCCCCGGTCAATGGCGTGCAGCAGCTCCCCAACCACAAGCCGCCTGGCTGCCCGCTGACTGACAGTGTACAGTACAGACCATAGAGTACTACACAGTCCTGATATGTGAATGGCCAGCATGTGCCATCCAACCACATATTGGTAGGTGTGGGTTGTGACAGGGAGTACAGATGGTACTGTTCAGGCCATAATTTGGGTTCTCAGGGTTGAGTTGGGTATAGTTACCTGGGATTGGGGGAACAGTCACCTGAGTAGAAGGGGGCATACCGACTTGGAACTTGTGCGACATCCAGCCATGAATTGTTGGGTGTGTGGTGTGACAGACAGTACAGACAGCACTTTTCATGCCATTATTTTACCTGTCTGGGTTTGATTCGGGACATGTACCTGGGTTTTGGGGGGGCATACTGGGGTTGAGGACTGTTCAGGACCTTATCTGGGCACTCGGCTGTGGGTTAGGTACAGATACCTGGGTTGGGGGGAACATACAGGGGTTGAGGATCCATGACATCCAACAACATATTGGTGGATTTAGGGTGTGGCAGGGACTGCAGACAGTTCTTTACAGCACATAATTTGGGGTCTTGGAGTTGGGTTGCGTACAGGTACCTGGGTTGGGGTGGAAGCACATACAATGGCATTTCTGTGGTTTCCCAAACAAGCACCATATCTCCACAGATCTACAAACTGTACAATCATGCCCCCCAACATTCTTCTGTAGCACCACCCACTTATCAGTACCAGTCAAATTCTGTACTCCTGCACAACACAAGACCAGTCTTGTGTGCAGGATGTGCTTGGCACAGCCACATCTCACCACTATTGCCACCCAGAGACTGAATTCCATGGAACAACCCAACATTATTGCAGTAAATAACATGTGTGCATGATAGTTTTCAAGCTATATTGGCAGTTTCCCATAGAAGTACATAGTAATTGTGTGATAAAAACATATTTGCATGAATATTTTCAAGCTTTTCTTTGGAATCAATAGGAATATAACCTTGATCAAAAATTTTTTTATCGCACACACATTTTTCTGATCGAGCTTTCCTGACCTTCTACCTTTACTCCCATGATGCCTTGCAACCAGGAAGTGCTAGAAATGTATCTATAGAAATGCCAGTGACCAGCAAATGGTTCAAAAATGATAATCACATCCCCACAACTGTAATATAGTCACAAAATTACACAAATACATAATATTGCTTACTGTAATAGTGCTAGTTATGTACATTGTTTTTTTGAAATTATACTTTTTCCCTCCTGCTACCGTGTCAGCCCCGACCCATTGGGGCATCCATGGGGCCATCCTCCTACCACTTGCTTCACAGTACTATACCTAAAGTCCCCCATGTAGCTTCAGCTTTGCCCCCCGAGTGGGGATGAGGTGGGGCAGAACCCCCGTAATTCAACTTTCATCAGGCTTTGAGGCAGTCAGCAAGCAGGGCACATTAGAGGCATGCCCTGGGAAGCCCATCTTCCCAGAGCTGACAGGGGTTTTTCCAAATTTTCTGTCCTCCCCAAGCAGCATCACCGCTGATGTCATTGTGCTAGATGCCGATGCCTGCTGCATTCTTGGGCTGCCCGTTCCCTTCTACTGGGAGCTTGCAGTCCCCCCAGCCTCCACCCAGAGTCGCACAAGTGTGATAGGGAATGGTCCCTCCTCCTGACCCTCCCTGGAGATGGCAAGCTGTCATGAGATGCTCAAGCCATACTCCCCCCGGCCAACCTACCCATGACCCGAGTCCACTCCTGAACCCGGGTCACCGGCATGGAGTGAGGTGTGGCATCCAGTGCCTCAACCCTCAGTGCCACCGGGCTGGCAAGTTACGCACATTGTGACACATGTTCCACTAAGAGCAGCCATGTTTTTTCTGCAAAAACACTCACATAAACAATCTAACCAATCAGAGCCAACTGAAACATAATAGACCACATCAACAAATCATACTATGATAGTAATTTATGCAAAAAAAATTATTTTTGTATGCTATTGTAAATCACAGGATACAGTTTGAACCACCAATGAACAGCAGGAAAAGGCAAGAAGATACAAGAAATGCCACCATTTCTGGCAAACTGATCCACAGAAGAGAATAGACAGTAAGTCCACCATTTTAACTAGCTAAAAAAATAACTGTTTTAAATACATATAAAAGTTAAATTTAGCTGTATCTTGATGTTAGAATTTCTTTTTCTATAGCACTGTAAGAATCTAAAGCCTAAGCATTCATTGTAGTATTATTTTTAGGGCTGGGGCAGAGCCTGAAGCCCTTCTGTCATCGATCAGACTATAGCTCTAAAATGGCTTTTCATGTAACTCAATTTTTAGACATTTGGAAGTATTCCTCCACAGCTGCAAAGCAGTGCATTCCCCTTCTGATTTTTGTTATTTGCTGCTCTATGTTAAAAGCATCTGGGGGGTGATACTATTGTATTGTGCCTCAGAACATCTCAGGCTATTAATAAAAAAAAATTTAAACTACTGTTTCTATCATCTGTTCAGCTCAGTCTAATAGCAACATAGGGGTTAACTCATTATATGATGTTTGTGAAACACTGAGCCTCTACAGTGTCAGATTGCAGACAGTGGTCTGTGAACTATTTCATTCCTATGAGCACACATAAGAAACTGCAGGGCAAGGGGGGGGGCTGTAGCCACTTCATCTTTTTTAGCCTGAAAGATCTTATCCTTTAAACAAGCAAACAAAAAAAGTAAGCATAAACTAGTGTGACAGCGTTAATTAAGTCCAGCTGCCAGGCACATGTAGGAAATAGTCTGTTTGCTTTTTCTGGAGTCTGAAGTGGAAAGTGCTTTTAAGTGTGTGTGTGTGTGTGTGTGTGTGTGTGTGTGTGTGTGTGTGTGTGTACAATGCTGCTTTGGGATGGGCCGTGTGATGCATACTGCTAATCTCTTATCAAGGATTTATGTTCTGAGGCTCAGTTACACTGTTTGAGCCCTCCCACACAGCAGAAGGTCAGTGTAAAACTGTTATGTTTCCATCCTCCAGACAGTTTCAAAAGTAAACTAAAGGAAAAATGCAGTAATTATATATATATATATATATATATATATATATATATATATATATATACTGTATATATATATATACATACATATATATATATATTTCTTTTGATAACCAGATAAGGCCAACTAGGCATAGGTGCTTGTTTCTATGGACAACCCACGAATACTGGGGAGATTAAGGGACTTAATCAGATCCACACAATATGGAATTGTAGGGTGCGGGAATTAAACCCATGTCTGAATGCTGGATGTACAAAGCTCATTTATAGCTCACTACTCTAACCTCTAGGCAATACTGCCAGCCCCATAAATAGTGAACAATTTAAACTGGGCTGTTACCCTCTCAAAGGAGAACTGCCTTGAATCAGCAAACATGCATTGTTGTAGAAGTAGATGTTATTTTTTTAAAAATACAGATTCTCATTTTGTTACTGCTTAATCTGAACTGGTAAATTCCGTGCGTGTTACTGATTCACACACTTCTGGCCCAGGCTCCTGGCATTGACCATTTTAGAACAGTATGATCTTGTCAAGAACTTGCATTGTTGGTAAAATGCATCTGTGTTCTAATTTAAAATTCTTAGGTGCATGGAGACATAAACAACATCATACAATTCTTAGATGGGACTTTGCAGCAATGTGTAACTCATAAATATCCAATGGGTTAACTAAAAAGCCAGCAAAAGTGGGGCAGAAACAGAAGGGGACCCACTATATGAAAAAAAATCATCTACAGGAAACATTACTCACAGGTTTAGTGCAGTTCTTCTTTAACTAAGCTTGTAGGGAATGTCAGGTATTTTATCTAAATGGTAAGGAACTCTGTTTACAGAGATTTGGAGCCATCTACAGGGAAATTCTTCCCTTAGACTTGCATTAGTTATATGGGAAAACAGAGAAATTTGGCTTCTATTGGAAAAAATGTAACCTACAGGAAAACACAGGAAAATTGCCCTGCAGTTAAAGAAAAAAGGCAAACTTAATACGGGAGCTGTCTGTCTGTCTCTCTCTCTCTCTCTCTCTCACATTCTCACACGCACACACACGTAGCATTTTTACTCTGACTAAATAAATTCAAGAGGACTGATTTAGCAGCATGGCAGTTTTTGATGATTGTGACTAAACAGCACTATATGACATCAACAAGAAAACAACTTTGGTCATTTGGTAGCTCTTCACCACCCTATTGGCTCTGGCTAGAGCTTGCTTACATTGTAAGTCAGTTCTTGAAACAGTACTCACCAGCACACATGTCAGCTCAAAAGGAAATCCTAGATAGCAGGCACGTGTATATGAACCTGGCTGCCAGCAAATCAGAATGCATCTAGCGATGTGTTCTTTCAAAACTTCCAATCAGAGAGGCATCAATTCCTACCAAAACAAAAAAAATGTTTAGTCTGCCCCACAGCTAATGGGGACAAACATATCAGCTACTCAAGTACTGTCATTTTCCTATTGGCTCCATGCAGCAGACAGAAGCCAATAAATATTAAGATTTGTACTGTTGCTGTATCTGCAAGGTAGAAAAAAAGTATAAGAAATTGGCTGACAGGACTGTTCAGATGCCACTGGCCAGCAACAGACTCAGACTGTCTTACTTGAGCTCTCTGTTGCTTTCTTTTAAAAGAAACTTGGATCATGGCAGAAAACTCCAGAATCACAGTGTGGATGGTAGGCAGCAGTTTAATTCACCGAGGTGGTGAATATGCCAGGAGAAGTCACTTTGGCAGTGACTTAAACCTACCAAATTGTAAGGTTTACTGGTTTGACAAGGGAGGCATGAGATGGTAGCAGCTCAAGCCTACCATGCAACACCTGTTGAGCAACCACTCAGCACCAGACATACTGCTGAGGGAGTGATCTGGGTGACAAAAGGTGGATAGATTTAGTTACTGAAGCTAAATTGGACCTAGCTTCACTCACAGAGATGCTACCTGCTTGTAAAATCATATATTCAGATATTACTGAGCAGATGGTCTGGCGTGCAGATCAACATATGTATCTGCTTGACAGAGCAAGAAGAAAAGTAAATATTCACATCTCTGCATTTCTCTGTGATCTGGGAATGTGCACAGTCCATTATCCTCAAATTAAGTATTTTAAAGATTGGCTGTATCTAAGAGATGATGTACAAATGTCAGACACAGGCAATTGCCTATTTTTGGAAGACCTCCGAGATGCCATCCATGCTGTCATCTGAAGAAAAGAGTGTCTGTATAAACAGCTATAGCACAAAAAAGGCTGTTTTAAGAGCCACCTGCATTTGTCAAAAAATAGAAGAAACACACAGAGGCATGTTTTACCAAGATAGAAATATTGCACAACAGCCACTGTCTCACTGTGGTACCATAATATTACACTTAATTGAGACAAAGGTATAGAACACAGAATGCTAGAGGTGTGGAACGGGAATTGTAATGGATAGCTCTATATGCAATTGGAGAATGCAAACAGCAACTACCATTTTAGTGGTGGTCAGTACTTCTCAGATCACATGTAGCAAGAAAAACTTGTGCTGTACTAGAGTGTGTGTACTTACTGTAATTGTTGTGGCTCTGTGTAACCCAGTACAGTTCTCCCTCATAGACCACAGCCCTGTGTCTCACTGTGTTACAGGTGGTCCACCATGGAACACTGCTTCTATAGCTGAGGTGCACTCTGAACCAACATACCTGTCCCCAACCCTGACAGGTCAAATAATGGGTTAAAAAGTTCAGTTTGTACTTCCTGTCACAACCCACAGCCACCAATCTGTACATCCTCAACCCCGGTATGCCCCCCCCAAAACCAAAGTACCTGTCCCCAGTCCAACCCATGGAGACAAAATCCAACCCATGGAGATAAAATTATGGTCTGTGAAGTACCATCTGTAGTAGGGATGTGAAAAAATTAATTTTCGCCTGCAGAATTTTGGCAAAAGTGTGAATTTCACTCCTGCAAAAGTTTGGAAATCATTTTCGGAATTTTCATGGAAATTCCACCATAAAACTGTGGAAAAAATATAAAAAACTGCGGGATAATTTATTAAACTGCAGAAAAAATAATCCCCAGAAAGGATCACTGCCAGTGGTCATTTCTGAGGCTTTTTGTAACTGCAGTTTAACTCATTAATCCACCCCCACTGATCAGGGGTCCCAGTAAATACCTCCAATCCCTTTCTTGGACCCTCATAGTTTCTAGTGCCCCCTCCATCCACCGATCATGGCTCCCAAAACATTTTATTTCCCTGATGTCTAGCTGACCACCTCCTTATCCTGGATTCCTTAGTCCACAAATAAACAGCTGGTAGTCCACCAACTCATCCCCCTCTATTCCCAATATTCCCTGGTGTCTAGTGGACCTCCCCATCCCAGATCCCTTGTAAAAAAAAAAATCTCAATTCCCTGGTGTCTATTAGACCCCCCACAAACACCACCCTGACTGTTCATCTGCAACCACGCAACTCCCCCCCACCCTGCCCCTGAACAGGCCACTAGTGCAGCACTCTCCTCTCCTCCACTACCAGTGGTCCACTGAATTGTCAGTGAATAACTGCATGGTTGTGCAAGCAGGCGCTCATTCACTGACAGTACATTAAACTGTGGAAAGAATAAATTCTGCAGTTTTAATGCATTTTTCCACAGTTCACAAAAAAAATCCACAGAACTCAGCGAAAATCCATGAAAAATCCTACTTTCACCAATGGCGAAAGTTCTGCAATTTCTGCAAAATTTCCAAAATTTCGAGGAAGTTCCACGAAAGTGGAATTCACAACTTTTGCCCACCCCAATCTGTAGTCTGTGTCACACACCACAGTCAACAATTCATGGGTGGATCCTGCATGCCATCAACCTCGGTATGGTGCCCCCCAACCCAGGTACCTGTACCAAACCCAACCCCGAGAGTCCAAATTATGGCTTGAAAAGTATCATCTTTAGTCTCTGTCACAACCCACAGGATACCAATATGTGGCTGAATGTTGCATGCCCTGGTATGCCTTGCCCACCCCAAAATACAGCTACAGTACATGTCCCAAACCAAACCCAGACTGGTAAAATTACAGCCCAAAAAGTACTGTTTATACTCCCTGTCCCACCACACACCCAACAATCCATGGCTGGATGTTGCACACCTTCAACCCCGTTATGCCCCCCCCTCCAAACCCAGGTACTTGACACAAAAGAAACTCAGACAGGTGAAATTACAGCATGAAAAGTACTGTCTGAACTGCCTGTCACACCACACACCCAACAATCCATGGCAGGATGTTGCACATGCTCAATGTCGGTAGGCCCTCCCAAACCCAGGTAACTGTATGCAACCCAACCACAACAGTCCAAATTATCACCTGATAAGTATCATCTGTAGTCCCTGTCACACCCCAGACCCATCAATATGTGGCTGGATGTCGCATGACCTCAACCCCGGTATGCCCAGCCCACCCCAAAACACAGCTACATGTCCCGAACCAAACCCAGACCATAGAATTACGGCCCTAAAAGTACTGTTATATCTGTCCACCACACTCCAATAATCCATGACTGGATGTCACACACTTTAACCCCATTATGCCCCCCAAACCCAGGTACCGCACGCAACCCAACTCCGAGATGCCAAATTATGTCCTGTAAAGTACAGTCTGTACTCCCTGTCACACCACACATCCACCAATATGTGGCTAAATGCCACACACCCTCAACCACAGTATCCCCCCCAACCCAGGTACTTGGACTCAACCCAATGCTGAGAGGCCAAATTATGACTGGAAAAGTACCATCTGTGGTCCCTGTCATACCCCACAGCCGGCAATATGTGGCTGGATGTCACGCACCCTCAACCCCAGTATTCCCCCCCCCCATAAAAACAGGTATCTGTACCCTACCCAACCTCGACAGCCCAAAATATTCATAGGTTTCATTGGTTGATCTGAGCTTTTTTTAAAGACCGGAAGGTCCATATGCTCACCTGTAGTTTACGTGTATTCCGAGATCTTATTTTGTACCAGATAATGATCTAGTTTAGTTTTAACCTCATCCATTGATCTGCTAACTATAATTTCTAATGGGAGTTTATTCCAGATTTTAGCTGCTCTTACTGTCAACCACAGCTTTCTTTTGGCAGTATTATACCTTTCCCCTCTTATTTGTGGGGGATGAGCTCTTGTATTGTATGCCTGTTCTTTTAAGGCTAAATTTAACTTCCCAAAGTGATGGATCATTTAATGCCCTATATAACATACACATGTCCCCTCAAAGTCTATGAAACTCTAGGGAGTACATATCCAGGGACTGTAACCTCTGATCATAGTCCAGACCCTGTACCTCTAAAATCCTCTGAGTTGTTCTTCTCTGAACTTTCTCTAAGGAGCTAATTTCATCTCTATATCCAGGTGACCAGAACTGGATACAGAATTCCATATGAGGGCGTACCAAAGAGGTATAAAGTGGGATGAGGACCTCCTTATTCCTACATTAATATGTTTGTTTGTACAGAATTGTATACCACTTGCTTTTTTAATAATCTGGCTATAATGGGGTTTAAAATTTATTAATCATGACTGAATCCAGCATATAATATTATGATGAATACCAATCTTAACTAGGGCATCAATCAATTTATTGTGTGGCATTTTATCGAAAGCCTTGGCAAAATCCAAAAAGATGATATCCACTGCATTCCCTTCATCCAAGGCTTTGTTTACCTTCCCATACATTCCCAGGAGGTTAGTCTGACATGACAGGTCATGACCTACCCTTCATGAAACAGTTTTTTATAATTTGCCAACTAGTTTTGTCCCCACTTAATTTAGCCATCCGAAAAGTTCTATTTTTTTTCTTGATAGCCCTCTTAATTGAAGATGTCGTCTGGGGGGGAGGGTTTTTTAACTGTACTATACTTATTTATAGCAGGCACATAAATCTGTAACAGGCCCTTAACTTTGGAATGCAATTTGTTCCACATACATGGCAGAGTTGCATCTTCGAAATCATTTTCCCAATTCCACTTGGCACAGTCTTCTCTCATGCCATCAAAATTAGCCCTGTCATGCCTATAAATTATTGTTTTACCAGTCATAGCTCCTATTTAAACCCACGTAGCTAAAGTTGACTATTAAATGGTCACTTGAGCCCAGTGGTGGCAAAACAGAGCAGTTCTGAATCATGTCACCCAAATTGCTTAGTACCAAGTCCAAAATATGATTGCTCCTCGTGTTGCAAGACACATACTGCTCCAATCCAGCCAGGTTAAACAATTCTAAATAGTCTGAATAAGTTTTAGTATTTACTTGGAGGGTTTTCCAGTTTATTCCAGGGAGATTAAAATCCTCTAGCAATATAACCCCTTTTAAGCTTGCCAGATGTTCCATAAAGTTAACTAAAAGAGAATCTTCCAGTGGAGTAATTGATGGTTGTCTGTAAATTAACCCTTAACTGATCTTTGTATTGTGTAAAGAAGATTGTTACCCACAATACTTCACAGATATCCCACATGGAAGTATCCATGCATTCAGTTGTTATACCATCAGCTATATACAAAGCCATTCCCCGCCCCTAATTAGCATCCTATCCTTATTAAAAAGGGTGTAACCTGGAATGATTTTATCCCAAGTTATCCTCAGGTTTCCATCATGTTTCTGTTATAGCACAAATGTGTATATCTGGATTATGTGGAATGAAATGAAGTTCATCCGTTTTATTATTTAAACTTCTAGCATTTAATGAAATAAAGTTTATTTTGGGCTGTTCGGGCAAGGTCCTATGCTACTCCCCTGTAGTAGTGGTGTCCTGTACCCACCCATGTAATAGTTTAAATAGTTATTTATTATACTCTTCAATTTGTAGGAAAAAATGCCTTTACCCTGCTTATTAAGGGGTATTCCATCACGTGCAAACAAGTGATGTCCTTGCAAGTCCTGCCAGTTGTCCACATATTTAAAACCTTGTCTCTGACACCAGCATTTCAACCATCCATTTAATCTGCATATTTCCTTATTCAGATCTGAACTTGCCCTAGGTACTGGTAGGATTCCAAAGAGAACGAGGTCACATCCTTCGGATTTTTGTGAGTGTCCCACCTGTTCAAAGTCCCTCTGGTTATCTACGATATTTCTCTTGCTTACATCATTAACCCCAATGAGAAGGAATGTGACTGGTTTTATATTTCTAATGAGCCAGGGAGTAAATGCTTAATATTGCTGATTCCAGCCCCTGATAGGGCACTAACTGTAGTATGCTCTTTCCTATTGTTACAAAGTACATGATCAGTATTTATTTATTTATTTATTTATTTATTAAATTTTGGTGACCGGGTAGGCCCACTGAGCCCCGAAGGTCCCTTTTTCCGTATATTTTAAAATTGAATCCCCAATACACAGTACATCTTGTGGAATCTGTGTGTTAGACCTTCTGGTATTGTGTGCACTGGGGAATCTTTGTCCGCTAATGAGCATTGATTACCTCCTATTTGGTTTGAACCTACTGGGATAATGGATGTTTCTAAGTTGTTTGCATGTGCATCTGGTGAGAGGGCACTGAAACTATTTGGGGTCAATATATTTGATGATCCACTTATGTTCCTCCTGCCCTTTTTATTTACTGTCTTACTTATAGGCACCAGTCATCTATATTTACAAATATGGCCTGCAAAATACTGTCTGTGGTCCCTGTCACATCCCACACCCACTGACACATGGTTGGATGTTGCATACCCTCAAGCCTGGTATGCCCTCCTAAAAAAACAGGTACCTGTACCCAACTCAACCCAAAACCCAGGTACCTGTACCCAACCCTGGGAGCCCAAATTATAGGTTAAAAAGTACCATCTGTAGTCTCTGTCACATCCCACCCCTACCAATATGTGGCTGCATGTCGCATTCCCTCACTTCTGGATTGCCCCGCCTGAAACCCAGGTACATGTCATGAAAGAAATCCAGACAGGTGAAATTATGGCATGAAACGTACTGTCTGGGCTGCCTATCACACCACACACCCAACAATCCATGGCTGGATGTCACGCACACTCAACCTCGGGTAGGCCCCCCCAGCCTAGGTACTTGTTCCCAACCCAACCACGAGAGCCCAAATGATATCCTGAAAAGTATCATCTGTAATCCATGTCACACCCCACACACACACCAATACGTGGCAGGATTTTGCATGCCCTCAACCCCGGTATGCCCCCCTCCCAAAACCCAGGTACCTGTAGCCAACCCAACCCCGAGCACCCAAATTATGGATTGAAAAGTACCATCTGTAGTTCCTGTCTCACCCATACCCACCAATATGAGGCTGGATGTCTCTCACCCTCAACCCTGGTATACCCCACCACCAAACCCACATTTGTAGTATGTCACAATCAGTAATTGTGCAATGCAACAGTTAGGAACAGTGATCAAAGCAAGAATTATATCTGCACTTAATAATCATTAGAGACATCAGTACCATAGTGTTGCAGTATTATTAACCTTTTTCCTCTTTTTGTGTAATCTTTCACATAGATGCCAAGATACTGGACAACTGAACAATTTCATCTTCTGCTGGAGGCTATGACCAAAAAAGGGGATGCTAAACTGCTGATGAGGGCAACAAATGCTCCTCTAAAAGAGACCTGGCTGTGGGTGGCCAAATACCTCCGGAGAGAGAAGCATCTTACAGATATAAAAAAAGAGAATGTGCAGTGGAAAGTGGAAGCTTCTGAGTCAAAAATTCTATAAGCTAAAGAAACTGGGGAAGATACCAGAAAAAGATTGGGCCTGGTACGAACAAGTGTACCAGCTGGGACTCAAGGCAGGGAAACCCAATTTTGGATAATGAGTTCTCAACTGTAAGCTTAAATATAACTTTGTACATTTACCTTGATGTACATGAAAGGTGAGGTAGCATACAACAGGTAAAAAATTGTCAACGAATGTTAATATAGTGTGTTGTGGAACACTCTCATTCATTGAATTCCATTACTTGTAAAATAAAGTTTAACCAATTAGTCACAACACAGTGCAGGTTATTTAAGCAATACATCATGACAGGGAGTCGACATATTAGTGAATTCTCCATATCTGTAGTGCTAAGATCATGACATGCATCTGACTGATGCAACCACACCAGAAGTAGTAACTGCACACATATACCCACTCCCTGTCATCAAAGATTTCATAATACTATGTTCAACTTGTTTTTTGATTTTCATAGAGATGTTAAACTTTAATTGAACATATACTTAAAGATTTACCATATTCATCTGGTCTGTCATATGGTAACACAGAACCCACTCACAATATTTCTACCCTTCTCTATCAACAGCAACTGGAGCCACAGCTGACTGCTCACCAGTAACACCAGTAACACAGGAGGGGTAGAAGAAGTCTCTGATGACGATGTAATCATCGTCAGCACACAATATAAGTACCAACACATTTTCATCCAATCGGGAACTCGGATATATGACATATCATCCTCTGGCAGTACTGAATAGTAACTTAGCAATGTAAATGTAAGCAAATGTGTTAAGGGTAACATGACGTGGAATAAAAATACATACTAGCACAGCACAGCTGTGTCATCACTCCTAACTGGCTAACTTCTAAATCAAGTAAGTACAGGAAATGATACACCCAGAACTATCTTATAGTACAACTTAAACCCCCCAAAAAAGTTCCACTCTAGAATACTAGTACTACACCATACACTCATGTTAGTAATCTGTTGCTGACAACCAGTTTTGGTGTATACAACATAAGCAGGCAATTCAAGGGGGGGCTGGTGTTACAAGACAAATCATATTATTAACCTTGAACACACTACAGCCCATCAGTGACATGGTATATCATGTCAGCCACTACACAGTTTATGTTTTTATTTTCTGACAGGAGTGAAGAATGTCATAACAAATAGTTTAAAAAAACAATAAAGAGTAAGACATCATATAGCATGCATTGTAGCAGTACAATGTCACATCTCGGCTATGCAGTACCGTGTTGCTTAGTACTTATTTACTTGATTTAGAAGTTAGTCAGTTAGGAGTGATGATACAGCTGTGATGTGCTACTATGTATTTTTATTCCATGTCAAGTTGCCCTTAACATATTTGCTTACATTTACATTGCTAGGTTACTGACATGAAACTCACACCATGCCTTGGAACCCATCCCCAATAAACACATTGGCATGTCTTAGGCTGATAAAAAAATATTTAAAACATGTTTTCTTCTTGTGAGACAAATGCCATGTTTATTGGTGTAAGACTGCTTGAATTATCCTAGGTAAAGATTTATACTAAGTAAAAGTCACAGTCACACTTATTATGCCAGTCATTAATTGTTGACAGTATTTATTGTATTATGAAGACTATGCTGGGCTTTATTACACTGGTTCACCAAAGGATATTAGCAGTGAGCTGTAATGAAATCAATGAATCACATCAGTACATAATCACTGTTAAGCATCACACTGTGATCTAAAATAATTAAGTCAGAAATTATCACTTCTCAAACTGTACTTCACTCAGTAAAGTGAAAACAAATATGTCTGTTTCACTTAAGCAATAAGGCATTACAGCGAGTGTGTCATGGTAGCGTAACAACCCACCCTGACTCAATTGAAGCCCAAGGCAGAGCCGAGTGCTCCCACCACCTGAGAAGTTGCATTACACCACCATAACAAACCCCTGCTGTGCCTTATTACAATGGCGAAAAGGCTCATTTTCACAAAATGGTAGGCACTTTTGTAAAATATTACTATTTCCTGGTCTATTGTGCTGGGATACTATGCTAGTTCAAACCTGTTCTTGGGCAATTAGAACTAATGTTCTTTCTACCCATGCATAATTAAGCAATAAGGCATGACGGGGGGAGGTGGTATGGTGGTATAATTACTGGTCACAATTTTTTTACATTGTAAAATCGAGTTGTAATTTGCTGTTATAACTACCTCAGCTAGTTATAATGGCAAACACGCGCCACCTCTGTCTAGACTGGTCAGCAATTCTTTCCATAGGCTGACGCCTGAACCAGTTATAATTTCAAACACGTGCCACTTCAATCAGACTACAGCCACATCCTGATTGGCTCTCCTCTTCTCATGGGCGGGCTAAACACTCGACAAACATGGCGACTCCTCGTCCCGCTTACCGAGGAGCTGCTACAGACCAGCCCTCACACTGGAGTTCGTTTTTTTTTTTTTTTAAATCTCTTATCTGGTTGATCCTGCTGTCCATAACCCGTACAGCCCGAGAAATGCCTCCGAAACACAGCACCACGCTGGAACGGCTCCGAAGCGCTTAACAGAGGTAAGCGCTGTTGCAGCAACTTAAACGAAATTCCACCACAGCACGAAGAAACACTTGCAAGAAACAAAAAGATGCCTAACAAACAAAAATCTATTTTTCTAATAAAGATTGTGTGTGTGTGTGTGTGTGTGTGTGTGTGTGTGTGTGTGTATGTATGTATGTGAGTGAATCACAGACGAGAAGCATCAATGTGGGGAAAAATTGCTGACCAGCAATTATAAAAAATAAAGTAATAGGCAGGTGATATATTTATGAAATTTTACAACCCTCGGTGTGGATGCCTATAAACCGGGCTTCGCCTCGGGTTTATGGGGCATCCCACACCGGTGTGTAAAATCTCTCATAATAACCACCTGCCTATACATTATTCTCTATATAATTACTGAGTAGCACTTTTTTCCATAGGGAAACATAGTTATAATTTGCCATTATAACCAGCTGGGCTGGTTATAACAGCAAACATGTGCCAGGTTTCCCTCGGAGCAGTCATGTGCAGTCCCCAGTCTCTGATCTTCACATTCCAAGGAGCAATCCCGAAGCACACTTTCGGGTCCCTCTTATTTGGTGGTAATTTACTTTTTTATTTATTTTTTTTAAATGAACTCTTTCTTGACTGAACCAGGGAAACAAAAGAAAAATAAAAGTAAAACTAGCACCGTGTTTCCTGTCAGCATGCGATCGCAGCCGAGTGCATGGCACAGACTGTCCCTGCCTTGTGAAGCCTAGAAAGACGCTGCAACTGCCACTCAGCGGTAAGTTTATCTTTTAAAAAAAAATCAACATTTCTGTACATTTTGAACAAAATATCCCCGTCCTTTTCCTCCAACAAGTGCAGTACTGCAACTATGAAGACCACAGACCACACAGAATCCAGACTGCTCCGTGGTTTCCTGAACATCCATTTTATTTTATTTTTTATAATTGCTGAGGCAAAAAAGTGCACACCAGCAATTATTTATTTTTTTTAAAACACTTCTTTATTCATTTTTTTAACACAGAACAAAACAAACATAGAACAGAACCTAGCACACCAGCAATTATAAAAAATATAAATATGGGGTTGTGTGTGTAAAACTCTATTTTACACACACACCCTCGTTGTGGGATGGTTTGCCCTCGGGGTTTACGTAGCATCCCACAACTCGAGTATGAGTAAAATCTAATTTCACACACCACCTCATATATCATTCTCTATATAATAACTGATATCAACCTGTTTTTGAGACTTGTAAGAAGTCATATCAACCTGTGAGTTGATATGGCAAAGTCATGTCAACCTGTGAGCTGATATGGTTTTTATTGTCTCGTGCCAGGTTGTGCGTACCATGCTAAGGCACTTACGGACTTGGAAAATTGAACCGTTCACAGTATTTTTTTTTAAACTTTAACAATGAAGAAACCTTTGAACCTTCGCCTTGTCATCATAACAACCAGCATGCCATGGAGCCTATACAGAGGTCAAATCAGCAATGCAGGTAGCACACAATGCTAAGACTCTGAGCTTTGTTTACTTAGCACCAGTTATTATAAAAAAAAACACATATGATGGTGTGTGATCTGCAGTTTTTTTGCACATCCTCAGTGTGTGACAATATATAAATCTCTTGAGCTTTGCTCTTGAGGTTTATATATTATCACACACCTTGGGTATATAAAAAACTGCATATCACACACCTACATATGCATTATTCTCTATATAACAGCCCAGGGTGGATAGAAGCACGAGGCATACCTGAATGCTTCCACCACTTGAGAAGGGCTGTTAGCCTACCATAACACACCCCCTGGAGTGCCTTATTGCAATTATGAAATTGGTAATTGTTAGTAAAATTTATACATTTTTAAACACAATACTAGGAAGAAATAGGCTGCTGGTTAAAGAATTGGCTGGAGAATAGGACACAGAGAGTAAAAGTAAATGGAGTCCACTCTGAAGAAAGGGGGGGTTACTAGTGGGGTACCGCAGGGTTCAGTATTAGGACCGGTCCTCTTCAATGTCTTTATAAGCGACATTGCAGAGGGACTGGAAGGAAACGATGTCTCTTTGCAGATGACACAAAGATCTGCAACAGAGTTGATGCACAAGGTGGGGTGGAAAGGATGAGAAGGGACTTGGTAAGGTTAGAGGAATGGTCAAAGTATGGCAGCTTAGATTCAATGCTAAGAAGTGCAAGGTAATGCACCTGAGAAACAAAAACCCAGGGGAAGAGTACACAATGGGGGGTGAGATACTAACAACAACAAAAATGGAAAGGGACCTGGGGATAGTCATATCAGATGACGTAAAGGTGGGCAAGCAATATGAGAGGGCAGCAAGGAGGGCTGGGGGAATACTGGGATGCACAGGGAGAGGCATCACCAGTAGAAAACAGGAAGTTATTATCCCTCTGTACAGACAGCTGGTGAGACCCCAACTGGAGTACTGCGTGCAGTTCTGGAGACCCAATCTCCGCAAAGACATAGACAGGATGGAAGCTGTCCAGAGGAGGGCAACTAAAATGGTGCAGGGTCTGCACCGGAAGACATATGAAGACAGACTTAAGGTGCTTAATATGTATAGCCTCGAGGAAAGGAGGGAGAGGGGGGACATGATAGAAACTTTCAAGTACCTCAAGGGAATCAACAAAGTCCAAGAGGGTAGCATCTTTCAAAAAAAGAGGTGTGCAAGAACAAGGGGGCACAATTTGAAGATGGGGGCGGCTCAGGGTAATTTAGGAATATTTTTTCACAGAGAGGTTGTGGATGTGTGGAACGCCTTCGAGGAGGTTGTGGAGTCAAAAACAGTGGTGGAATTCAAGCATGCATAGGACAGTCATAAGGCAATTCTAGGGGGTGTGGGTAGGAAGAAGTAGGTTGCTGGTTAACTAGGATCTGCAGCTTATCCAGTAGGTAGGGAAATGGGCAGACTGGGTGGGCCAAGTGGTCCTTATCTGCCGTCAAATTCTGTTTCTATGTTTCTATGGTTAACGAGGATCTGCAGCTTATCATGTAGGTAGGGGAAATGGGCAGACTAGGCTGGCCAAGTGGTCCTTATCTGCCATCAAAGTCTATGTTTCTGTGTTTCTACTTTCAGCTGGGCTGTTGTGCTGGGATAACGGGCCAGCTGAAAGTAGATCTCAGTCAATCAGAATTCAGCATTCTTTCTACCCATTTCATAATTGAAATTATCTCCCCACAATAATGCCTTCTCCTACAAGTAACAAAAACAGGCCTTACTTACTATCAACATTGAAGAGGGCAAAATGGGACCATCACAATGCATGCACACTACACCTAATATCTAACGGTATATAATAAAAGTGATAATGCCTCACAGGCTAGGTATTATGCCAGTAATAAGACACAACAAGGTGTGGCTTATACCCGGATCAGACCATGGCCCAGGTGCATTATCACACATGAGATGGTTGCACCAAATGCCTTTTCACCTGGGAAGTACTCTTATCAGGCCACAATCCACACATCAGACTATCTTACTGCACTTATGAAATGGGTCCCTGTAAACAAGTTTATTGTAAAAAAGTGCAGATACATGTTGTATACACAGAACAGTACAAACATAAGATTTATAGTAAAACACAACAAATAGTTGTTATAATTATCTTGTATTGCAACTCTTTAAATGTGAATACAAAAAGGTTGGTGTTTGTCTATATATGTATTCTCCAGCCACTCACAAACACAAATAGTCCCAAAACTTTCTTTAAACATACAATTTTATGTGTTACTACGTCTCCTGGAGCCAGTCGTTGCTGAAAATGAGTGGTCGCACGCGCCTTCAGCTGAGCGAGAACAGCGAAGCAAAGCTGAGCTGTTCTGAGTCAAGTTGAAGCAAGTCAAACCACTCATTTTCAGCAATGAGTAGTGACGGGGGATGTATTAGATTATTATTGATCAAGCACGCCGATCAATAATATATTTTTCTTACAAAACTGTTCCTGAATGTGCCCGGTTTCCAGGTCATCTGTGCATGGATGCTCTTTACAGAATAAGAGCCCTCACTCACAGGGGAAAGGAGCGCTCCGATTGATCAGGAGTGCTCCCTCGATCTACAATTCAGTTTGACCCCTTTGTCTTACAGCAACAGTAGCAAGCATGTCAACCACAGTTTCAGTAATGTGGACAGAGATTGTTACATACAAAGTTGAGTATTTAGTTTCATGTTTCTTGCCCTTTTCCCATAAAAAGGTAAAATAGTTTTTTTTTTTTTTACTCTGTTGTTTCATTTTTTGAACATTTGTTCTAAATGACTGTGTTGACTGCGAACGGCCATGTTCCACAGAGGACTCTGTACAGTGTTGTTAACTATTTTGTATTTTTCAAAACAGATAATACAATGGTGTGTATGCGGTGTGATCTTGTAACCTTATTGGGAAAAATATGTCACATGACCGTGGGTAAACCCTGCATAACCTACTGCTGGGGAATGACATTTATAAAAAACATAATTAAATGCATTTTAAATTTAATTTAAAGATGGGGCCATTGTATCATCACAATAAGACACTCCAAGGTGTGAGTTATTGGGTGATTTACCCACTTCTTGCATGGTTAAGTCACTCAGCTATGCCTCGTGACACACCACACAAGGTGTGGGTAAATCCCCAATAACCCACACCCTGTTATGACTTATTGCTTAAACGTCACATTGTAAAAAAGTAAACATTTTTTACAGGTAACAGTAATAGAGTAAAGTTAGTTGGTATGATAAGCAGTAAGTGACAAGGAGGTTGCAGGGGAGCAAAGATGTTAGAAAAAAGCAGACAGACAGTTGAAACAACATAGTAAAGTAAAAGTCATTACAAATCAAAACATTGTATAAACTTACACCTGTTAATTGAGTAGCAAGATACAATGTTTAATAAAAAGCATTCAAGCAGCACATTCTGTATGAAAGTAAAAAAAAAAAAAGATATATGATGCTGATTAACTTTGTCTGTTTTTTTTTTAGGGCTGCAGGTAGGCAGAGCCTGCAGCCCTATTGCATCAACTCTAAAAATGAGCTACAGGATTCAGACCATAGAACACTTATTTTGGAGTTTTCAAATGATCCTTCCACTTCTTTGCAGCCCTTCAATGTAACCCTTGCAGTGCTGCAGACTGAAAATCTATCCAGAGCTCAAATCAAGCTTTAATCTAAACTGGCTGGGCTGCCACCAGCCTGACTATGTATCCCTGTTAAAGCAGTACAACCTGGTGCAGGTGATCACTCTCTCCAACAGACTTAATCCACGCTCAGCCACCCAGACTCTACTAGACTGGATCCTCATAAACAGGGAGGACCAAGCATTACACGCTGGCACCATGGCTGACTCTGTAAGTGATCACTCACTGACCTATCTCCTCTGGTCTTCCAAACTAAAGTGCCCCCCACCCAAATACCTATCTCTCAGAAATTTCAGATGCCCAGTCTCCACAAATCTCCTCAAGGAGGCCCAGTCCTTGGACTGGTCCATGCTTTTTTCCCTTTCCAATGTAGCCATGGTAGTTTCCACATTTACCCAGACTCTACTAACACTCCAGGACCACTTTTTTATTGTCACTACCAGACGTGTCGGGGTCTCTAAAGACCTCCTAACCCTTATGAAGGCCAGAGACCACACCTGATCCACTTTCAAAGCAACCCCCTCTCCTGCCCTCTGGGATGCTTACAGGCACATGAGGAACACATGTAAACAACAGGCCAAACTTTTGAAACAGACCCACTTCCGCAACCTGCAAAAGGTCAACTTTGGAGACCCTAGAAAATTCTGGGACTCAATCAGCTCCCTCCTAAACCCCCACTCCAGCTACACTGCACCACATCTCAACTCCCAGGATGGGCTGCTGACCGACCCTCATGATGTGGCCAGTGTCTTCAACTGTAAGTTCACCAACTTATCCATGTACCTAAATAAGCTGCCAACTGCCCAACCTCAAAGCCCGGCCATAATACCTGACACACTGCCATATTCCTCCGGCTCTGCCACTCACCCACAAATACCCCCATTCTATTTTAAAGCCCTCTCCATACGTGATACAGTGAAGCTACTCAAACATCTGCCTAACCACGGCTGCTCCAGATCTGATGGCCTATCTCCAGTCTTTCTTAAGCTGATCTCTTCAGCGATAGCCAAGCCACTCACCTTCATCTTTAACCTTGCCCTTTCCACCTCCTCCATGCCTGACCCATGGAAGATAGCTAATGTTATCCCCATTCTTAAATCTGGTGACCCCAAATCCTCCGACAATTACCGTCCGATATCCATCCTCCCTCATCTCAGTAAACTACTAGAGAGAGCAGTCCACAATCATCTCACTGAGTACATAAGCAAATACACCCTCTTATGCAACCAACAGCATGGCTTTCGGAAGAATCATTCCACTGCCACTGCCCTCCCTACTGACCGACCACATCCTCTCTAACATGGATAATGGTAAAGCCACCGGGGCTATCTTCATTGACCTCTCAAAGGCTTTTGACATGGTTCACCATGCTCTCCTTACCTCCAAGCTTAGCCTCCTTGGTTGTTCTCAGAAAGTCATAAGCTGGTTCAGTAGCTACCTTACTGATCACTCACAATTCGTGTGTATCAGTCAAACCTGCTTCCCCACCCTGCCTGTCTCTGTGGAGGTCACAGGCACCGGAACCAGGAAGGCATGGGGGAGTGGCAGCCCCTCCAGTTTATTGGGGCTGAAAGATATTGCCCTTTTCATTTATTTCACAGCTACAGATGATCAGCAGGTCCCTGCATGACAGTTTAGACAGCGCCTTCTCCACTGAATCTGCCACCATGCCCCACTCGCCCAATCCCCTCATAGCCCCACAAACACAACACAAGATTAAAGAATGTGGCCCATTTTCAGTATCATTGTGTGCCTCCCAGTCCCTCCCAGTGGAGTTGTAAAGTAGAATCGTTGTCTGTTAAATGACTGCAAAGTTATTAAGCAGCTGGTTGATAATGGCTCTATTTACAAGTCCAGAATTTCAGCTCCCCTCACCTCCTGTTCACACAAGCAGCTCATCAACCAGCCCTGCCCTTAACACCTCTTTGTACTTCTAGTAGGGAAGGGGGATTTAAGACTAAACACCTACCTAGCTTATTGTCCAACTTGCCCTCCTGCCTGTGCTGGCACCTCTAAGTCTATTCTGTGCAGCAACAACTGAACTGGTTAGAAATTATTTCATTTTATTGAACCATGTACTGCGTGAAGTTCCGACTCAAGCCCGAGATCAGATGCCACTGCCAGGGTAGCAACTTGCTAGCAAGAGGTGTGAAGATATAGCCACTCATCACCATATCCATTCTAAGTATCTCCCCTGCTACTCACTGACTGACTTCTGCTGCCTTGCAAACTTTATACTGGCTTTGTGAGTATTGTTCCATAAGGTTGTGACGCCGAGTTTCAGTGGTTGCTATTGCTACCCTCTCGAGTGCGCTGACTGCTCTTAGCTGCCTCTAATGCAAACATCTTTTTTTTTATTTTGTTTTTGTGAAGGACAGATGCCAAGTAAATCAATTTCCCGAACCTGGGCTGGACCCCTGTGCCAGTGAGTGAGTGAGTGTTGTGGTGATCCCTATTATTCAATTGCAAGTGAGGAGCATGTTCTGACGACTGACCTTGGCCTGGGGCCCGCGAGCCGACTGTCCAGTCCCTGTCTGAGTTTCTTCCTGTAGCACTAGCTCAGGTGTATAGCCCTTGCCACCAGCCAGCCATGCTGTCTTGACTCTCGCTAACTCCCTTAGGTGGGCTATAGTCATTTGCTTTTCCAGTCAAATCCAGTGTCCTGGGAAGAAAGTTGGAATGAAAGTCTTGTCCACTCCACTCCAACAGCGGCAGGCAGTGGGCACCTTGAAGCTGATGACTGGTGAGTTTTAAAGGGAATATAAACAGAGTGATAATATATTTTCAGTGGGGCATCAATAGAGTCTTTCAGCTGCAAAATGCTATTTCCCATGCAATACTCACTGCTCCTCATCAAAACACCCTAAACCATGATGGGGGCTGATGAAATTATGGCAATATTTTTTTTGGTGTTAACCCTCTCTGCCATCCGTATGCAGTGTGATGCTGTGGGGGGGGGACAAGTTCTGGAGGTGTGGGATCATTTGAACTGGTGCTAAGTAAATTCTGTAATGCTCACTACTCCTCATCAAAACACACAACCCATAGTAGAGGCTGTCAAAATTATGTTGCTCTGTTCTGCTGAAATAATGGACTCCTACCTCCTAACCTGTTGGCACTAAACCTTTGGACAATCTGGTATACAGAAATGGTAGCAATAATGATTTTTTTGTGTGTTAACCCTCTCCACCATCTGTGTGTGGTGTTCCGGAGGTGCGGGGCCGTTTGAACTGATGCTGAGTAAATGCTGTGATGCTCACTGTTCCTGGTCAAAAACTGAATCAATTTGTTAGTCAGTAGAAATAATGGCAAGATAGTATGTTTTAATGTGACCCTCTTCTTGCAATCAGTGTACTATTCGATGCTTATTTCTTTTTTGTAATCGAGTTATCTTCAGTACAAGCATATTGGAGGGAAACTATATATTACAATCTGATGGTGTTAAGACCCCCCATGCTCTCGTATGCATTGGGGGCAAAAAATGGCAAATCAGCCATCTTCTCATATATTTATGTAAAAACAGAGTGACAAAGTGAAACACAGGTTCAACAACCAACACAGGTATATTTTTTGTTATATTATTCTTTCTGATAATCAGGTAAGGACTGGAGGTCAGCCAGCGCACAAGTGCAGGCTGTTTCTTTCTTTTTCAGAGGTGGGTGCCAGGCGACCTGACTACAGTAGTGGCTTGGAACACTGGCCACTGGGGTGGGTGGTTAAGTGATGACTTGGTTCTCATCGCTTTGATGTGTGATGAGGAGGAGGAGGACTGCAAGGAACCTGGAACTGAGAAGAAAGGCACATGGTGCAGGTTGGCTCTGTATCTGAATATATATATCTAGATAAAACACAGTCAGGAAATCTTTTCAATGGGATGTTCTACAATATATCTTAGTATATATTTCTAAGGTGCATCTCTGGGTACCAGTGCAATTCCACATTTTCAATAATTTTAGGTATAAGATGTCAGAACAGTGCTATGGTTAATGGCTTTTGCTGCTAAATGTTGAACACACATGTAGTCAGCAGGTCTGTCACAGATAATGTACCTGTGCACAATTCCAGAAGGCTCAAACCGGAAATATAAAGTCTGTGCAGCAGCAGACAAAATGTGTCGGCTCCACTTCCTTGTTGTTTGAATTGTTGGATGGTCTTTAATAATCAAAGGTAGAGTGTATGTATTTGCAAACCAGTAGTTTAAAAACATACTGCACACCATTGCTCAGAGAACTGTCTAAGAGAGGCACAATTCCCACCCCATGGGGAAGAGCCGGGCATCCTCCAACTTCACACAGTCTAATTGCTTCATCTAGCCTTTATATGTACTGTCTGCTTCTGTCACCCACTGGGCAAAAACAAGTATCAAAAGCCCACCTATACAGGGTGGAACAAATATTTATAATGAGGTTGACTTGGTCTAGAGGGGAAAAAAAAAAACGAATCCAGAAGCTGGTGGGTGGTTTCAGTCATTGCTAACCTGTGCTGTAACTTCTTGTTTAACCTCAGACACACCACCAACCTCCTTGTGTTTTCAATCTTCCCATCTAACGGCTATGACACTGGCACTGCATAGAAGCCAGCAGCTGAGCCCACGGGAATCAGTAGTTTGTTAAGCATACATGTCCGGAGATTGTTTATCAAAAGACTGAGTAAAACACTGTATTTCTTTGCATACCATGAAAACAAGCATTGCTTTATTTTTGGTCAAAGGAGATTTTACACCTCAGCTAGAATATCCTAGGGAATTACATTCTAAATAAATCAATGTTAAATGGTATGTCATCAGGCATGTGGATAGGGAAACACTGCACTCTAAAATTAATGTGCCCTTGGTTTTTTCCCTTAAATTTAAGATTACCAACAAATGTTCTTCTATCTGTGATGTTCTCTACATCCTAAAACAGCTGGGAGTGTGTCTGGGAGGACCATTGTACCCTGTCCTTTCATAAGCTTCAAGTGATCACAGCTTTACAACTGCAGTAAGATCATCTATAGTAAAGCAATGCTCTTTTTTCTTTTATTTTATGCTACTGAATGTAGTAGTTTACTCAACGTCTTTTGTTAAACAAGCCCACCACACAGGTTAACAGTGATTCAAACCACTATTTTCTGGATTACAGTTGTGTACTTTTATCCTCCTTTGACTGCCTCACAAATACTTCTTTCACCCTGTAGATGGACTTTTGATGTTCCTTTTTGCCCGGTGGGTCCCAGATGCAGTGCATGTGAAAGCTAGCAAATAAATGATATAGACTATTATAGGTGGAGGATGTCCAGCCCTGTCCCTGAGGGAATTAATTATACCTCAGCGCATGTTAGATGTATTTTACTCTGTATGTACATCATTTGTCTCCCAAGTTCAATCTGATTTAGTTTATCAACACTACTAGACCCCTTGCATGGAATGAAATTCATTACAATAATGTCACATAAATTTAAGTATAGCACACGATTGCCAGTTTTCAGACTTCATTGCTATGCTTAATATTTACAATAAATGCAACATTGTCTCTTTGAGGAAAAATAGTTCTTAAATTCTGTTTATGTGTACTTTCATTCATTGCTTTTGAGTCCTCTTTTCAGAAATAGGCTGCTACTGGTGTTTTTAAACAGTCTAGTGTGCTTCGCTTTCATTAATTGCTTTTGAGTCCTCACCTCTTTTTAGAAATAGGCTGCCAGTATATAGTGGTTTAAACCTGCTTTTGAGTCATCTTTTTAGAAATAGGCTGCTAGTATATAGAGTTTTTAAACAGTCTGTGCTGTGCTTTCATTCGTTGCTTTTGAGTCCTCGACTCTTTTTAGAAATAGGCTGCTAGAATATAGTAGTTTGAACAGCTGGTATAGTCAGTTCAACAGAGCCTGTCAATGACTACTCCCTCGGGATGGCAGCAGGGGCCTGGACTGAATACTGTGATGGTAGCAAACTCTGAAGCATTACCCAAGAAAAAAGATGTCAAGGCCCCGGTATACAGTATGTTATCAGTTCTGACTGAAACATTATGGGTCCTGACATCCTGCCCTGTGTTATAGAAAACCAAGTCACACAGTATGCAAGTGAAGGTTGTGGGATTTAGCCCATATTTTTATTAGTTTATTAAAAATTTGATGTTTGTACGAAATTGGTTAGTGCGGCTCTGTGTGAGGAATGAGGAGAGATTGGCATCCATGTCTTGTCAATAGGAGCTCATCAATCTCTTCATCTGTGATCCCTTATTGCTTACTGCTTGCTTATACAATAAAGAATGTATGTGTACCTACCATGCTGCAAACCTCAATGAGCCACTCAACTACTGACATAGTGGAAAGCTGCTGGGGAAGGGAGTGGCAGGGGTGACTGGGCTCATACCTTTCAACTGTCCCTGATTTTGCCACAGAAATTTCTTCTGTCCCTGTTCTCATTAAGAAAATGCTATTCATACAAATAAGCATGTTGTATACATCTTCTGGAACTAATACTACTATTTTTTCAGATGTGTCCCTGATTTTGGTCATTTGTCCTTGATTATTTTAAGCCTTATCCCTGATTTGTGATGCGTGCAGTTGAGAGGTATGAGTGGGCTAGCCTGGAATAAAAATACAGGACTACTGAGCTTGCTTGAGGCTGATAATACAAATGCTGTTATGCCATCTTTCATTTTCACCTGGGCAACCATTGTATCAGGTTAAGCAATAGATGGTTCAGACTTCAGATGGAGCTATTTGAGGAAATGGGTTGACAGGCGAACTCTTAATATACTGTATTAAATATTCATATATAGTATAACTGCATTCTTAACATTATGGTCATTATACATGTGCATTTATTGTATTTCGGTAGGGCAAAAACTGGTTTAGAAAAAGTGCCCTTTGTACCCCCATAAGTGCCCTTCTGATTCTCAGCCCCCCCAGCTTTTACTATCTTCTGGCACCCTTGGTGGGGGTCCCTCAAGGCTCAACCCTGTGTCCCCTCCTTTTCTTCTTATATGTTAATGCACTTTCCTTCGACTGCCTCAACTGTAACTCTCTCTCATGTATGCCGATGACCTTGTCCTCTTCCACAGTGACAAATCCATGGCCGCAATCTCCTCAGTTCTCTCACACAACTATACTGCAGCCCACAGCTGGTTCTCAAAAAAACCTCCTCTTAGTAAATGCCCAAAAAACTAAATCCATGCTGTTTAGATCTAAGTCCTTCCTGGCCAAAACTAAAAGCCACGCCCCTTACGCATTCTCACCCCAGATGGTACTGCCCTGGAGGACGTCAACACCTACAAATACTTAGGAGTACTGCTCGACCCCTCCCTCGCCTTCACTGAGCATGCAAATTCCCTTGTCAGAAGGTTCAATCAAATGTTAGGTGGCGCCTATAGATTCAGGCAATACTTTACCCCTGAAGCTAGACTAGATATTGTCCAGAGTAATCTTCTCCTTATTCTTGACTACTGCTCCCCCATTTATGCCAGGATCTCAGCTACTGCCATGGCTAAAATCTCCGCTACCTACAACAGAGCCTGTCACTTTGCTTTATTGACCCCGTTCTCCACCCACCACTGTAGCTTCTATAATACCCTTGGATGGCTACCACTGCAAGGTCACTTTGACCTAGCCCTCTGCTGCATGGTGGACAATGTCATCCACACGGCTCCAGAATCCCCCTAACTGCCCTTCTGAAAACCCAAACACTCCTCTGCATCCTCTGCTCAAATGGTACTCCCCCTCTAGCTGTTCCTAGGGTATCCACCAACATGGGTAGCAGAGCTTGGTCTGCAGCTGCCCCCTTGCAGTGACACAAACTACCAGCTGAACTCCATTCCATTGACACACATTCCAGTTTCAAGTCCCACCTAAAAGGCTGGTTCCTGGCAAACTCATCCTACTGATGCTCCCAGGGGTCTCACACCAACCCACACTAGTCAACTCCCCAGCTCAGGGGTTACCGACCTACCCACACTAGTCAACTCTCTTGCCAACAACTGTTATATTGTATTATTCACAGTAGTATTTGACTTCCTTGCCTGTACATATTGTATATATATTTTTTACTGAATATTCTGTGTATTACTTGCTCACTGGACGATGCAGTCTCACATTGTACACTGTACCTATGATTTTGTTTGTTTGTGCCAAGTCTGCTCAAGTCCGATATTGAAACCTTGTATTCACTGTTCTCAAATGGACCTATGCATCAAACCTGTATATTATGTCTACTATTGTTGCTTGTATCAAATCTGTTTCATGTGTATTACTGTTACCTTGTACTCCACTGTCACCCTGCACCATGTGTTATGGCCCAGGTCGTGCCTGAAAACGGTCCCTGAGATCAGTGCACTCACCCGGTTATCAAAGTCATAAATAAATAAATGAAATAGATTCATTCTAGTTCTTTCAGTAGCCTAATGATTAAGAAACAAATGCCCTGGAGAATCACCTCTCCTTCCCATCATTGCAGTGCTTCAGTGAGAACAAGAAATACATGTTTCATTTGAATCCAACTTGGTAAACAGCATTTGTAGAGCTAATGCAAGAGGGCTGCATACAGCCATCTTGCTGTAGGTAGCTGGAAAAATGGAGTATCATGGCATCATCGAGGCACAGGTCAGGAAGCATAGGGAAAATCCATGAGCAGTTGTAAAATTCACCAAAACTTTATTCATAGTAGCAGTAACATAAAAAAAAAATCTATAAACTTGCTCATGTACACAGGCAAAATAAAATATTTCTTGCAATAAAATCTCTTACAGTAGCAGCTTAGCCTTTTCATAAGTCTTTTTCAACCCCCCCCACTTGTAGCAAGCATCCTGTTTTTGAAAAATGTTCTGTTCTCATAAATATCAGGAGCTGCTAGAACAGTGAGCTTCCTGAGGCCCCTCCAACTTTTGAAAAGACTAACGCATTTGCACCCAAGCAACCTACAGCCTTTTCAAGACATGTCAAAGTACAATTAATGTTCATTTCAACAGTAATACTAAATATTTTCTAAACAAAAGTGATCCCATTATCAGTTTCATTCCATACATTGATTTGTACATATGTTTATATTAGCAGATATGCAAGGAAAGAAAACAGACAGCAAGAGAAAACTGAGAGACAGAGGCAAAGAATTGCGAGATTGTTTGGGTTGATCAAGTCTGAGGTCTCACAGGAAAATTTGGTTGCGCAACCAGACAGAAGAGAGATGGAAAGGGAAAGACTCCTTGCATGTAAACCCTTTCTCAATAACAAATGGGACAGAATCCTATTCTACCCTGTCACACATGGCACACATTTTGGGAGTTTCCAGTGTATCATTCTACCCTACCTGCAGTATATAGCACTGTTTCTAGAGCCCCTTAAATAATTGTGCCTCTTAAAAGAGCTTAAGGCAGTAATGGCTGTAATTTCTATTGAAGCACATTCATCATTTCAAAAGCATGTAAGATAAATAACTATGGAACAGCTAACTTCCATAAACAATGAAAAGATTATTTTTATTTTTATTTATTTATTTGAATCTTAGATTAAAATATACCTCTGAGCCAAGGCTCTTTTACAAAGGTTCCACGTCAGTAGTACAGACAATTAGGATCAAGCTGGTTACATGATTACAGATTAGTTACACGATACAGGATATCAGATAGTAACTCAGTCTGACATAAGGAACTATGGTGATGCATTACACAAACACAGTAGGACAAAGAAGGCAAGAGGGGAAGGGCAGGGGAAGAGGATGGCATATGCATGGGGGGGAGAGTGAGGCAGCCGAGGGGCTTTGTCAGGACAGACATGGGGTAAGTGCATTGGAAGTGGCAGTGGACAGGTAAGTGCAAGTAGAGAGGGCAGAAGAGACACCGGGGAAGTCAGAGGCAATGTAGGGGCCAATGTTTGTTAAGTGGTACAATCACAGGTGTTGGTGCCTGTAACAGAGAGGCGGAGCTTGGTTTTGAACACACCAAGTGTTACTGCAGTGGAGATGTCACCAGAGAGACTGTTCAGTCAACTCGGAGCCCTGTAAGCAAATGACCTTTGGCCTTGGGATGTGCAGCAGTGAGGAATTTGCAGGATTTGGGGCTTAGTGCTCCTGGTGTTGACGGTGTTGATTTTGGGTTTAAGGAGGGTGCTGACTCCAGGTGGTTCCTTGCCCAAAATGATTTTCTTAGCTGTGATGAAGGTTTGGTATTTGATTCAGTTGTTCAATTGCAGCCATCCTGTTTTGGAGTAGAGGTCACAGGTGTGGGTGAAACAGTGGGAACCAGTAACGAGTTGGCAGGCTTGATTGAGGGAAGTTGAAACTCGTTTGAGAGAGGAAGTTGTGGCAGATCCATAGATAACAAGGCCATAGTCAATGATGCTGATGATGGAACTCTGGATGGCGACAGACAGAACTTCAGGGGTTAGATGTCGGAACAGTAGGCCCAGCCTGGTGTTGGCTACTTTTACCACATTATTGATGTGTGGAACATAGGAGAGATTCGAGTCAAGGGTGAGGCCAAGGTATTTAAAGGTATGGACTTGTTCAAGGGTGACTCCTTGCTTGGTCTTAATGGAGAGTTGACATTGTTTGTATTTGTTGTGAGAACTGCAGAAAATCATGGTCTTTGTTTTTTTCTGGGTAAGGATCAGTTTATGTTTTAAGAACCAGTTTTCGACTGCTTTTGAAGATGTACTGGATCTTGGTGGGAGGCCAAGATGACAGCATCATCCACGTAGAGTAGGATTTGCTCAGGACAGGACTCTGGCAGTGAGTTCAAGAAAAGGCTGAAAAGGAGAGGGCCCAGGATTGAGCCCTACGGGACACCGGACCGGACTGGTCTTGGGTCTGAGAGTGTGTCAGCAATTTTCACTCTTTGGGACCGGTTGTCTAAGTAGCTTTTGAACCAATCCACTGAATTGGGTGAGAGCCCTGCTAGCCGAAGCTGGACAAGAAGAAAATGATGGTTGACGGTATCAAAAGCTTTAGTTAAGTCAATGAAGGTGGACCCAGTTAGTTGACTGTTGTCTAGTGAGAGATGGATTGCACCAGTGAATTCAAGTAGAGCCATGGAGGTGCTATGACCTTTTCTAAAGCCATGTTGATCCTTGCACAGGATGCTGTGCTTGTCTAAGAAGTCAATGAGCTGTCTGACACCATCCATTCCAGGGTCTTGGGGAGTGGAGGTAGGATGGAAATTGGACGGTAGTTCTCATGTGTTGTTTTGTCACCACTTTTATAAATTGGGGTTATTGAGGTGGATTTCCATATGTCCGGTAACTGGCTGAGGTTGAGGGAGAGGTTAAAGATCCTGGTCAGTGGCCAGAGAACTTCTTCAAGGGTAAGTGATAGTAGTTTGAGGTTGAGGGAGTCACTGCTGGTTCTGGAGTTGCAAATGGCTTTGGTAACATAGCTGTGGACTTGATGCATTTTTACTGCTTTAAAGAAGAAGGAAGGGGGCTGGTGGGGGGCTAGGAAGCGGGGGATCTTCCTCATCGAAAAACCCTGGGGAGTACAGAACTGAGGTCCGTGAAAGAGACATTGAAAGTATTAGCAATGAGTTTCTTGTCCAGTGTAGTTACACCACCTGTGCAGAGTACTGATGAGGATGATTTAGACTTCTTCCCAGTGACTTCTTTTATGTTATTCCAGAAGTCCCTTCCATTGCCTCATGTCTTAGTGAGGGTATTATTGAAATAGGTGGTCTTCACTTCCCGGATATATTTGGTGCAGTAGTTTCATGTGCATTTATAGTTAGCAATATCAATTTGTCTCCCAGTGTTTCTAGCAACCTCCCAGATGCGTCCGAGCTTTAGTCACCTAAGTAGGTCACCGGTGATCCTGGGGTTACATAGGGCTTTGTCTTTGTGCTTTTGAGGGATGCATATAGGTTGCAGGCTTGATTAAAGATTCTGATGAAGTGATCCAGTGTGGCGTTCACATTAGTTGCTGTGAGGATTGGGGACCAATCCTGTTGACAAAGGAAGATCTTGAGATGGGGTAGCTTGCCTCTAGGTAGAACTTGGCTTGTGATAGTTTTGGGGGGGTTTAATGAATTTGTTGGACCAGGAGTAGCTGACAGGAGAGTGGTCACCAAGTGTGTCAAGGAGGACAGTGGAGTTAGTGATCCTGGCAGGGTGGCTGGTTAGGATCCAATCCAGTAGGGTGCTGGTACCCATTTTATAATTTGTCCTGGTTGGGAAACTAACCATCTGGGTAAGGTTTGCCACCGCTATGGAGTCCTTATAAGCCCCAGTATCTGCAGTAGACCAGTTAATATTAAAGTCACTGAGGAGGGTAGTTTCTTGATCAAATAGAAGGATTATTTATTTTCAGTGGCATTCCTTTTCCTGCACGCTAGCATATTTACCTGATTCTGTACTATATGTGTTGATTTCTTGCAAAATATGTCTTTAAAACTAAGATATTTATAATAATTAGATAGTTAATGATGCTGTGTGCATTTTCTGGTATTTTAATGTTTTCAACTCCCCCTGTTCTCAGATTACCTTGCAATACATTTGATTCATAACCTTTGATTATGCTGGTCATTAATCTTCAGCCTTCTTGTGTGCTCTTATATACATAAACATTGACATTTTATTTTCTTCTTCAGTACCACAAAGGCATTGTGTTTTTGCACAGTTTTGTGCAATCTCCTCACCTCTATCATTTAATTTTTCTGTCCAATATCCACCTCCACATTTAAATTTGTTATTTCTTTTTGATCAAGTTTCACAGCATGTAACGCTAGCAACAGTGGCAGTTCCAGCTTCCGTTGGTTACCAGGGCACTGGCAAGGCACTACAGTTGGAAGACAGGGCACCTATTGAAACTGGAATGGAAAGCATATGTGCATATTCATGCTTGCTTCTTGGAGTATTTGAACTAATGATGAATTATGTTTCTAAAATAAAAATGCAAATTCTATTTTATTTTTACAGGAGATGACCCTGCTTCTCCTGTCTTGGGGTGGGGGTAGGGATGGCCCGGCTTCTCTTGGCTTGGAATGGATGGTTCTGCTTATCCTGGCTTGGGGATGGGATGGCCCTGCCCCATGCTTTCTCTAGCAGGAGAAGCTGGGCCACATGACCCACAGGATAGGGCCACCCCCAAGCCAGGAAAAGTAGGGCCACTCTAAGCCAGGAGAAACAGGGAGATACCCTTCCCCCAAGTGAAAAGAAGCAGGGTCATCCTCACCCCCCAAGCTGGGAGAATCAGAGACCCCCAACCAGGGAAAACAAAGCTATTCTCCCCAGGACAGGAGATGCCTTATGTTAGATGTTAGATGCCGTCCCCATCACCCAAACAAGAAGAAATGGACATCCCAACTCTTTACAGCATGTATCCACCTACCAAAATAGTCCTCAATGGATTGGCCACCCACAGTTGCAGGCCAGGAGTTCAAGGACCATGTATTGTCTCTTTTGAGTCTCTCCCCTCATCTCCCCACAGTACTGAGACATTTTCAAATAAACCCATCTGCTTACCTTAACAAAAAGGCACCGGGCAGTCAGAATCCTGTCACTTTGGTTCTGCAGGCAGTTTCTTTCTTGGCTGTTTTTGCTACTGGCTCCTGTTCCTTCTACCTGAGGATCTGACTCTGTGCTGCGGCTACTGGCTGGGCAGGGTGGCTAGCTGGTGTTGCACTCTCTCATTACCAACCGGACTGTGCTGTAGTATTTTATGAAAAAAGTACAGCATTGTACAGCTCTTTTAAGGTTAGCTATACTGCTGGGTTGGGGGGGGGCTTCTGTGCTGCAGCTTGCAAGCAATGGCAATGCAGTTCTAGTTTGGTGGGCATGGTTGGCTGGGTGACTCCTGATTCAGGCAGCTAGGCAGTTACCAGGGAGCCAAGCTGCAGTGCCACTCCCTGCCCCAATTATGGGATAGAGTGGTAAACTAAAATGAAAGCAAGTAGCCACTTGCTAATCATCCTGTTGCCACCAGACTTCCCCAATTCTGACACCAAGTGCCTAAACCTAGAGTCAGACAGTAAATGAAAAAAAGTAAGCAAACAATGACAGCCAAACCCCAGTGCTGCCAGTCCTCCATTCTAACACTAGGTGCCCAGCCCCTCGGTCCAACAGTCAATAAAAAAAGTAAGCAGACAATGGGAGCCCATCTACAGTGATGTTTTAGAAAGAAACATTGCTTGTTTTCTGCATTAATCTATTGTAGCACTGCTCCCTGCTAGTCAATGTACTATTGCACATTTGTGTACTTGCCATTTGTACATCAAATAAAAAGCAGTGTTATTCCATAGTCAGCAGAAAAACTTTAACCCACTTAATAGAAAAGCATATGGGAATTCATAGGATGAATACTAAAAACAACAAAAGTGCAGTAGTGCAATGAATATCAGGAAGCAATACTATGCCATATTGTGGCAAAAACAAATAATGTTTCACTCCAGAAGCTGAGTTTTATCAGAGTTAGTGACTTAATGTAGAAATGCCCTTATATTACCTGTCACTAGGTCTGAATAGCACTTGTATGAACAGTGCCATCAATAACAATACCTTCCATACAGCATTATACAGAACAGTCGCAGGAACAAATGTGGCAAGTAAAGGCAATGCCACTGATAGCAGTCACAAAGCACACTGATGACTGCTATCAATCCAAATACTTATTTTAGTGGGGGCTGTACCCTCACACACCCCATTTTAACTTAAATAATCAACTCTATGTTGGAGTTAGTTTACAGGAGAAAAACACAATTTTGAATGCCAGGATTAGAACCCTGATCTCCATCACCATTGTGGCTAAGCAGCCTCATGTCTCAGTACTCTCTGCCATGGGAGTAACTCATCAACCATTTTCAATTTCCCAGCCCTTGTTATCTTCCTAGTACTACAGACAGCGACCTGGGTAGAACTTACAGCACAGCACTGTTTAATCCCTGTCTCTGTCTGTGGTACTCCAATCAGACATCGCTGTTTTTTCCTTATGCTATATTTGTAGTGCTGTTGTAACTGGATATTATATTATCCACCACCAGTGATGTGTACAAATAACACATTTGAAACAATGAATATGATACATCCTCAGGATATGAGGAGGCACTTATAAAATTACAGCTGGCAATTAAGGCAATGAAAAGTATATCAAACCTGGTGTAAACTACCCAAAAAGGCATATTTTCACAGTTGGTTAGTGCATATAATTATAAAAAAAAGCTTTACATATAAACTACAATATCAGGAAATATAAACCATATAGAAATCCATTTTGTGGATGTTGGAGTGAAGCAATGAGGATATAAAATTGACAGATATTCATTTATATATCACTTCTCTTGAGAGACATTTTCTTTATGACTGTGGAACCAATGAACTCTGCAGTACAATGATTCCAAATATCAGGAATCTATTGTAAAACATTAGATAAAAAGTAGGGCATTATTATATCAGATGCTCAGCCATAATGGATCTGTACCTTGGGGGCTTGCTATATCCCAGATGTGAATGATTTCTATAGACAATCTTTATTTCCTGTGTATAAAGATGGCAGGCATACTTTGCAACAGAAGTGAGTTTTTAATTCTATTACAGTGGTAGTTATCTAAAAGTTGCCTACCTTGAGGTACCACTGAGGCACTCAAGTTGCAATTGGCATTGACTGTAATGTGATTGTGATTGGTTGGGCATCCATGGCACTCCAGACATTACCTCATGGGTTTTAGCCCACCTGATAGGCTAGTGATGCACATGACCCTAGGATCAAATTTCTAGTATATCCAGGTCCCAGAACCCCTGCTCTCCAGTTTCGAATTGTGCATCTGATCAGGCAACAAGCACACCAGGAATCCCTGTCTGCTCCACACAAAGGTAGGCCTTTGAGCTTATAAGGATATAACACTTAATCTGAAGCTTACTAGAAAAAAAGCAAGCGATGTGTGTTATTTTTGTATTGCCCAGTATGGGACTATATAGGAAAATGTGTAAAAAGAATTAGGTATAAGAGCACGTTTATCTAGTCTGCAGGCCTTTTGTTGTTCTGAACCCTGCAAAGATTTAGAGGCTAAAATTAGCCTAGAATGCTTAATTCAGCATTATATCAACTGGATCAGTTCCCTAAGCTTCGTTTTGCAGTGCTCATTTAAAATTTGCCTTAGGGATGTCGCAAACACTGCGATAGTGCGTTGTTGTAAAGAGAATGCAAGGAATTGTGGTTCCAGCTTAAAGTTTATTTTATCCGCTAAGGGGTTGTTTCTCTTGTTGTTCCCCTCATTCGTTCAGTGAGGAAAGTGTCCCTTGGTCTGGCCTTCAGGCCTACGGGAGCCTCTGGGGCCTCTCGCCCCCCCCGCGTGGACCCCCTGTTCCCTTCCCGGTCCTCCTCCCTACTACGACTCACCATTCAGGCATTTCCTTCTGCTCCAGCCCCCCTGGAGACTCTTCCAAGCTTGCCTTTCTCCCCCTGGGCTGCACGGACCACTGGGGCTCATTTTTTTCAATCGCGGTCCACCTCCCTAGGCCCACACGCCTGGATCGCGCATTGCGCGTGGTAGGCTTCTTGGCCTACCATCCCCACGTGGTTCCTTGCTCCTCCCCTGAGCTCCCTGGGATAGTCCTATGCCTCCTACCTTCCCCTAGGCCACTCCTACTACCACTCAACCTGGAAAGGTGGGAATCCTGTCTTCACGCTCATGAGGCCTCCTTCGGGGGGGGAGACGATCTGCCTCCAGGAGTAGGGAGGGCACTTACGGAGAGTGTTCCTCGGGGGCCCAGCGTCTTACGCCGGCTGACTCTTTATTTGGGGGGGAGGGGGCTCTGCCATTCTCCCATTAGACCTTCCCTAGGGGGAACTGCTTCTTCGAGAGCTCAGCTGGTAAGGCCCCTCATAGCAAGGCAGCGCCGCATGTCTCCCCCTACATCACGCACCAAGAGCCTGGATTCGGGGGATGCCCCAGGCTTCGCAGCTCCTCCCTGGTTCTCTCCCAGTGACCCAGGCATCAAAGATACCATCCCAAAGACAGTTATAGCCAGGGCCCCTATGCAGCCGCACTTTGAAGGGTCCCTCCCACAGCGACCCTCCGGCTTTGCGGCTCACCAAGGAACACAGGTCCTTGTCGCCTTCCTCCTCCTGGGTCCCTCCCACAGCGACTCCAGGCATTAGGAGCTTGTGCCTCAGGACCACCTACCCTGCTGCACCATGGGTCCCTCTTATAGCACCCATGCATGCCTGTTACTGCAGGAGACCCTCCCGATAGAGACAACCACCTCATCCCACACCTGTGGGTCTCTCCCACAGTGCCCCCGCATGCTGGCTAGCCCCCAAACAAACTGATACAGATGTCAGGCAATAGCCTGCCTTCCTTGCTGAATCAAATAGGGGACAAAAGGACCCCCGCAGGGCATTGCACAGCTCTAATCTAAGGCCTGCCTTTCTTCTCTCTCACCAGATGGTCAAAGCCAAGAAGTGTTCTGCTTGCAATGCTACCCTCTTACCCCAAACCCCGGGGCCCCTCTGCACCACCTGTCTACTCGACGATGATGATTCATCCATGGAGCAAACTCCCCCCATGGGACCCAGCAATCCGGGGCCCAGCGGCTCCACATGGATGGACTGCCCTCCTGATTCAAAATCAGCAGGCCACAGTCGTTATGATGGAAAGCCACCAGAACTTCATGCTGAAAATAATGAAAACTTGAATCCCCACCCAGCACAGAATCATACCGCGCACTCCGGAACCAGACAAGGCAGGGGCAACTGGAGGAGCATCCGGACCACGGGACACCTTACCAGAGAATCCTCACGAGGACGCTGATGAGGACAAGGACATCCCAGAGGAAGAGGATGGGGTAGAATCGACTGAAGAGGATATGGAACCCCGACTACACCGCTCTCACTTTGAAGTTGTGTTCCTTGACACGGTCCCAGGTCTCATGAAGATTATCAAAACCACTATGGGTTCGACATCAAGGAGAGCAGGTCTGTGCCTAAACTCGACCCCATGATACAGCTGAAGGTGTCGAACCCGAGACCTTCCCAGTATGCCCAGCTATTGAGGATGTCTTCAATAAAGAATGGCAATCCACGGAACTAGGCAGAATGCCGAACAAGAAAAACCTAGACAGAATGTACCCGGTTCAAGAGGAAAGTCTGGTACCTGGTGAAGCCCCCACTATCGACTCCACAGGTGGCGCTCTCAGCAAGAGGACAGTTTTACCATGCCAAACAATAGCCCTTAAAGATCCTATGGACAAGAAAGTGGAGGACATGCTAAAGAAGGCATTCGAGATCGAGGGCACCTGTTAGTGTTCGGCCTCTCACCCTCCATCCAAGGAGCCCGTGGTTTGATGGCTCCTTGAAGGAGTTAGGTGAGTTGGCCGAGTACAGAACATGAAATCGGCCTTGATGCCGACAGGCTTAGATTGATGGTACATTATGACAGCTATCAATCAGAAATCACCAAGAAGGCAGAATTTCTGTCCAGAGAGATTTCTGCTGCACAAAATCGACTGCTCAGCTTTTCGGACTGTGGACAGACTGTGCAATCCAGTCTGTCTTCAACCCAGAGGTTTTCTCAGCTAAGGTGCGAGAGTGTGCTTTTGTTTTTGCGGATAAGGTTGCCGACATCAGGTCCGCATCGCCCGACCTCTCCTATGGGGACTGCGGTGGTCAACTAGAAGTGGCCTGTCCTAGGTCTGTCTGGTTAGACTTTCACTGGCGAATTTGGGGACATTGTGAAGATCATCAAACAATGCGACCCGACTAGTTGTAGTTTGGATCCGGGTCCTACACTGCTCTTAGTAGGTTGTATAAAGCCATCTACCCAATCCTTGCAGACATTGTCTGGAAATCTTTGGAGAGGGTTTTCTTCCTGACCCCTTAAGGAGGCGGTGGTTCGACCACTCCTTAAAAATTCTCCTTGGATCCAGATTGTCTAGCTAACTACCAGTCTATCTCTAACCTGCCATTTGTTGGTAAGGTTATTGAAAAAGGCAGTTTCGTTGCAATTGGATGATCACCTTATATCTCACAATGTCTATGATACTCTCAGTCTGGTTTCAGGAAAAGGCATAGTACAGAGACTGCCCTTGTCCGGGTATTGAGTGACCTCCTTATGGCCAGAGATCGAAAGGCGCGTACCATTCTGGTCCTTCTCGATCTTTCTGCTGCATTTGACACTGTAGACCATGGAGTGCCATTGGAGCACTTGCGGGTCTTCTGTGGGCTGTCTGGTACAGTCCTTGAATGGTTTCGTTCTTATCTCACAGACAGGTTTCAGAGAGTTGTCACTGGAATCTATTCCTCTGGCGCTCACTCCCTGTCTTGTGGGGTACCACAGGGCTCCATTTTAGCTCCCATGTTGTTTGCAGTGTACATGCTGCCATTGGGAGAAATCATCAGGCGATACAGTCTGGGTTTTCACTGCTATGCAGATGATACTCAGCTGTATCTGTCCTTTCTCCCCAGTCAGGGTGATGCACTCTCTGTACTTAACAACTGCCTCGATGAGATCAGACTTTGGATGAGTTCGAGCTGGATGAGACTCAATCCAGACAAGACTGAGGTATTGGTGGTGGATCCAGGTCATCCGGGGATGGGTGTGGGAGCTGGACAGCCATCAGGTTTATTACTTGGTGGTGTACCACTCTCTACCTCTGAACAGGTGCGAAATCTGGGCGTTATCTTTGATGATGGTCTGACCCTGAAATCTCAGGTGTCAGCTGTTGTCAAATCCTCTTTCTACCATCTGAGGAATATCACCTGGGTGAAACATCTGATTCCCCCGGGTGACCTTCCAACATTGGTCCACGCCTTTGTCACTACTCGTCTGTACTACTGCAATTCCCTGTACCTAGGGCTACCTGGGGTTGATATCCGCTGCCTTCAGCTAGTGCAGAACACGGCAGCCAGGCTTTTGACTGGGACTTCTAGAACCAGTCATATTATGCCTGTGCTCCGTGAACTGCACTGGCTGCCTGTATGGTGGCGGATCACTTTTAAGGTTGGTTTACTAACCTTTAAAGCTCTACATGATCAGGGACCCGGTTACTTGAAAGATCTCCTGATTCCCTACTGCCCCCTCCTTCCTCTCCGTTCCACCAACGAGGGATTGCTGGAGATTCCCAGGGTCTGATTGAAGTCATCAGGATCTCATGCCTTTGCTTTCTCAGCACCAACCCTGTGGAATTCTCTACCTCGCTGGTTGAGAGAATGCCCAACCGTCGATAATTTCAAGGTCGCCTTAAAAACATATCTTTTTGAATTAGCATACTCTTGTTAGTTGTGGCTGACTTTTAAATGACTTTTAAATGTTTGGATTTTATTAATTTTAATGTTTGTACAGCGCCTTGGTCTTGAAAGGTGCTCTATAAATAAAATTGAATTGAATTGAAAAAGAAAAGCAGCCACTACTGCCATCTACACAGCCCGAGCACAAATCTGTTGGCTCGAAGAACTTCAGGAACAAACCAACCCGAAGTCCAGGGAGGCAGAACTCTTAGAATGCACCTTAGATGCAGCAAAATACCTCACCGACATGGCGGTAGACACCCTGCGCCTACATGCCAGGGCCACAGCTATCGCCAATCGTGCCCAGAGAGCATTGTGGCTGAAATTGTGGGATGCTGACAATGAATCTAAGACTTTACTGCAAAATTTACCTCTGGGGGGGAAGTATGTGTTTGGGGAGGGGCTACAGGATTACCTAAAACAAAAGGAGGAGGGTAGAGACCTCCTTAAGAGTAAAGCCAGATACAACTACCTCCCTTCATCGAGGTGGAGATTTCGGAGTGGGAACAGGCTATACCAACCCCGCAGGGACATGGCACAGCAAAATAGTTCCTTTCGAGGCAGAGGGGCATCCCACAGTTTCCATAGCCCCTACCCACAGGCCTATCAACCATCATCCTTCAGAGCCCACGGTCAAAAACTTGGGGGATGAGGTAGAAGTTACAGGGGGAAGCAGCAGTGACTACGCCCCCTCAGCCATTCACAGTCAGGGCCCCTACCCCCCAGTGGGGCAAAGGCTGTCATTATTCTCACACCATTGGTTCAACACAACCTCAGACAGGTGGGTCCGGGAGGTGGTCGCAAGGGGGTACTCCATAGAGCTGTCCCACTCTCAAATCCCCCACAGATTTGTATCCTCCCCAATAGCCAAAAGAAAGGCGACCCCTCACCAAGTCCAAAGCATCTTGTTGGAACTAATTCGGAACAAGGCCATCCAGCCCATCCCCTTGCATGAACAAAAGCTAGGGGCCTACTCAATATTCTTCCTCATGCCCAAGTAGTCAGGAGAACTCAGACCTATTCTAGACTTAAAACACCTCAACCAACATGTGGTGTGCCACAGATTCAAAATGGAGACCATACGATCAACTCTATGCAGTCTCCGGGTAGGCGACTACCTGATGTCCATAGATTTAAAGGATGCATATCTTCACAGCCCTATCATTCAAAAACACAGGCAATTCCTTCTTTTCCACATCTTGGGCCACCATTATCAGTATCAGGCCTTACCATTCGGCCTCACATCAGCCCCGAGACTGTTCACCAAGGTCTCATAGTCCTGGTGGCCAGGCTCAGAGAACAGGGCTGGATATCATACCCTACTTGGACGACTGGCTCATTTGAACGCGTTCAAGGAGCAGGCCCTACAGGACACAGCGACCGCCTTAGAGGCACTCGAGGAGCACGGTTAGTGGTCAGCTGGGAAAGAGCCATCTTATTCCCATGCAGCAGATCGAGCATCTGGGAGCACTGATCAACTCGGCCCATGGATGGGCAAACTGTCCCCCGAGGGTCATCAACCTGATGACCCTGGCCTGTCAAATGAAAGGCCACCACCAGGACGACCATGGGCTGCATAGCCCAGTTGTTATGGTGCATGGAATCATGCATAGATCTCATACCCCAGGCCAGGTGGATATGCACCCGCCTCCAGACATACGCCTCCGCCGGAGCACTGAATGAACACAACATGCAGGTCACTGTCCCGCTACCACCATCAGTGAGACTCTCACTAGCATGGTGGATGGTGGAATCGAACCTCACCAGGGAGTCCCCTGGAGGCCTCCTACATGGCCACAATAGAGACGGACGTGAGCCTGTCCGGCTGGGGAGCATGCCTGGAGATTCAATGGCCCAGGGCCTATGGTCACCAGTGGAGTCCAAACTGTCCATCAACGCCTGGAGATGAGGGCTGTATACCATGCGCCTCAAGACCTTCAAGCCCCTAGTACGCTGCCAGTCGGTCCTGATACACCGACAATCGGGTCACAGTGGTCTACATCGTAAAACAAGGCAGTACCAGGAACAGAGCCATACTGAGGAGGCAACGTCAGTCCTCAATTGGGCTCAATCCAACCTCAGCAATCTAGGTGCAGTACACCTTGCAGGAAAACTCAACGTATGTGTGGATTGGCTAGCAGACAACAGGTGCACCCAGGAGAATGGCGGTTGCATCCCGATCTATTTCAGATGATCCAAAGTACATGGGGACCGTAACCATAGATCTCATGGGAACACGGGAGAACACACAGGTCAAGGATTATTACTCATGTCTCAGGGAGGGTCAGTCCCAGGAACCGACACTTATACCAACCATGGTGTCAGGAACATGCATACATGTTCCCACCCTCCCCTAATTCCCCAGGTACTAGCCGAGATACGGGCATCACGTCACACCATCATCCTAGTGACCCCCTACTGGCCACGAAGGACATGGTTCACCTCAGTTCATGAGATGTCTTTAGCCAGCCTCAGACTGCCTCACCGAGCAGACATGCTCTCCCAGGGCCCAGTAGTCCACCCGGCCCCGCGGACACTGAAGCTCAAGGCCTGGCTCCTGAAAGGAGGAGACTAATGGAGGCAGGCTACCATGACTCCGTTGTTAGTACCATATTACAGTCCAGGCGGACTTCCACCACCTCCACTTATGGTAGACAATGGTCTATATTCCCGAAGTGGTGTCAAGAAAGAGGTAAGGTAACAGGAGCAGACAGACATGGCTACCATCTTGCTATTCCTACAGCAGGGAGTGGACAAGGGCCTAGCCCACTCTTCCCTCAGAGTACAACTGTCACCTATAGAGATGGCCACGGGGCCCATTGGGGGTACAGCTTGGGAGCACATCCCGACGCCCTGCGCTTCTTGAAAGTGGTGGAGATACTCCGACCAAAAACGCGACCGACCATCGCACCTTGGGATCTCCCACTGGTCCTCAATTCCCTCAGCTCAGCACCCTACAAGCCGCTTCATGAGGCAGACCTGTTCTGGGTCGGCCTCAAGACATGTTTCCTGGTGGCTATCTGCTCAGCCAGATGGATCGGAGAACTAGGGGCTCTATCGTGCACAGAACCCTACACTGTTTTCATCCCTCAAGGAGTTCGTTTACGAACTGTACCAGGCTTCCAGCCCAAGGTGCCCACTGTCTTCCACAGGGAACAGCCCATTGAGCTGCCCACCTTCCCAGCGGATGCACAGCAGGCACTCAGTCGGTCCCGCATCACCTGGAAGTTGATCCACCTCTCCGTCTACATAACCAGAACGCGCCCTCCGTAAGACGGAAAGATTGTTTGTCGTCGCAAGGTACAAAGGCAAGGCAGGGCAGCCTCCAATCCATGATCCGATGGCTAAGGAGAACCGTTCAGAACGCTTACCTAGCAAAGCAAATGATACCCCTCAGGTATCAAGGCCCATTCCACCAGGGCAGTCACCACATCCTGGGCAGAAAGGGCCAATGTGTCCTCGAAGACATATGCAGGCGGCTACTTGGAGCTCCTGCACACATTCACTAGACACTACAGACTCGAACACCTGCATGCCATACAGCCCACTTTCGCACACAGATCCTCCTAGCAGCAACTTCATTCCTCACTCATAGACCACTCTGTTCCTCCCTTGGGTACTACACTGCTTCTTCTCTACCCATGAGTTAATGTCTGGAGTGCCATGGATGCCCAACCAATCACAATGGGTGTTTACTTACCTGGTAAAGGTGATTGTGTTGGTTGGCATCCATGGCACTCCAAGGCCCTCCCTTCAGAGTGCTCAGAGTGACCGGGACTGAAAGTCCATTTAATCATCGCCAGGCTTAGGAGGAGCAGCTGCAGTGAAGGTCTACAGTCGGTCCCTACAGGATTGAGATTAGATTGTAAATAATAGGATAATAAAATTCGGCCTACTGGCCACTGAGACTATGTTGTAGCTAGCATCATTTTTCCATACCATCATTGTTTGGTCTTCCTTGCATTGTTTTTTCTCTTGCACTTTACTAACCTTGATTTCAGCTATGGAAGATTCAAACTGGAGAGCAGGGGTTTCTGGGACCTGGATATACTAGAAATTTGATACTAGGTCATGTGCATCACTAGCCTATCAGGTGGGCTAAAACCCATGAGGTAATGTCTGGAGTGCCATGGATGCCAACCAACACAATCACCTTTACCAGGTGAGTAAACACCCATTCTGCCTCATTCTGCCTCAGTATACTCAGGTACCTACTGGTATACTGAGAACCTTCTAGGTATACCTCACTACTGAGACACTTTTCTATCGCTACCACTGTATGATAATGACTAAGTGAGCATCTGATACAATAATGTCCTCCTTTTTATTATTTTTTTAGAATACATGCCTGACATTTGTATTTTGTATCACAGAGTTCACTGGATTCTCAATGCAAGAGAAAATGTCTCTCAAGACAAGGAATATCACCCTTGCTAGCTAACTGGCCCAAACAGGCCCACGAAAACTATACTGATTGATGGCCTTTAGCCAGGCTACTCCACCTGCCTTTCCTCCTCTGTGAAGTCAGTCCTTCCTCCAGGCCAAGAATTACAAATTGAACTACCTTTCCCCTGCACTTTCTTTGTAACAATGACAATGGAACACCTCCTGTACTGGTTATAGCCTCCACGCAGCTTTCTACCCTGCCCACCCAAACTCTACCCCCCCGACCTCTTTCGCCCCCATTCCTGGTTTCCAAGACCACTATCTGTCAGGATAACTTCATAGCCTACTCGCACCCTGACACACCATTGAAGATGAAGTTCTAGCAATGTGCCCTCCTGGCTATGACCCTGGTTACACTAGGTGGGCATATCTTCTGCACTGATATCCAGAAAGGGCCTAGTTCTCCCATAAGGATTCATCCAGTACTGCACTACACTCCTGGCTGCATAACAGATACTGTATTACCTACTCCACAGTGCCAGGCCTTGGCCATTTCAGCTGGCTCACATCGGCTCCAAAGACTGCTGACCTCACCCAACTCCCTGCCTTTTTATATTTGCCATACTCCCATGGCCTCCACATTCTTAACAACTGGAAAAGATCCTCTACTCAGCAGCAAAAGAATAATAATCTCTATCAGAAACAGCAAAACATATATCTACTCAGACTCATCCTTCTGCTTCTACTAATATCTGGCAATGTACACCCAAATCCTGTCCCAGCTGGGGTCGCATTGTCAAGTAACAATAATAAGGAAGGAACAATTACACTCGCCAACATAAATATCTGCAGTCTACTCAAAAAGATAGACTGCCTGCAAGTCTGGGCACTACAACACAACTCTGACATACTCACAGTCGTTGAGACATGGCTCACTCCAAAAATACCGGATTCCACTGTCTCGATACCAGGTTACACACTTTCAGGAATGACAGGAACTCAAAAAGAGGAGGGGGCCGTGCATTATACATTAAAGACTTGATAAAGGAGTTTGCTCTTCCTCTACCCCACCTTACCAGTACTGAACAAATTCTCCCCATAAAAATTCTGTTGGGGGCCCACAATAAAGCACTAACTTTACTTACTGTATACATCCCTCCGGAAGTGAAATTTCCAGGATTTGAAGAATTCATGGAGGTTATCAGATGCCAGTATCTCAACTCTGAATCTATTATTCTAGGGGATTTCAACATAAATTGGTTGGCAACCAAGATTGGCACATATAAGGACACTGTTGCAGCGTTACATCTTACACAACTCGTTGGCTCACCCACAGGAACAAATTACAAAACTGTATCTAGCACACTACTTGACTGAATCCTCACAAACTGCCTGGATCATATCTCCAATATGACAGTCCTCTGAGTGACCACTCTTCGGTAACCTGCAGTTGGACCAACAAATTCAATGCAACCCCCCCCCAAATAATCTCCAATCATAAACTGAAAAGAGGTCACCTAGAGTACCTTAAGGAGCAGCTGCGCAATGCTGACTGGAGCCCCCTTGACACTGCGGTGGATATGGACACTGCACTTAAGTATTTCATCAGACAATTCAATGCTGCCTGTGACTGCCATGCCCCTGTGCAGAGGACAAAAAGCCGTGGAAGACACAGCCCCTGGATCACACCGGACCTAATAGGCCGCATAAAAAACAGGGACAACTGGTGGCATAGTGCACAGACCTCAGGCAAACAATCAGACTTCCAGAAATACAGAAGACTATGGAATGACTGCACCCAGACCATCCACTCTGCCAAAAGTAAGCATTCTAGGGAAGCATTGCAAACAACATGGGGAAACAGCAAGTCCTTTTGGAATAACTTAAAGATGTGACAGGAAAGTCAAGAAAGAGGCTCCACAAATGCTCAGCATCAATGGTGCACCTAGTCTTGACCCCTGACTGTTGCCAACACTTTAACAAAGCATTTACTGACCTGAACAGTGTACTTCCGACAAATGTTTTCAAGAAACCAACCCAAGCCTAAGCCAAAACCTAGGGCCAACTCAAATATCACTTCCTTCTTTCCATTTCAAACTGTCAACTACAACCGAGCAAGAAAGTACATTCAGAAGGTACTTGGAAAATCCAGAAAAAGTGGGGACATGCTTGACCTCAAACTTATCTCCCTTGCACTTGATGAAGTCCTAGCTCCCATTACTAAGCTGCTGAACTTATCCCTGCAGCTGTCTCAATTCCCCCGAGCTTGGAAATCAGCCCTAGTAACACCTGTGCACAAGAGCAGTGACCGGGCATTGCATGCCAATTACAGACCTATTTCTATCCTTCCACCGCTGTCAAAAGCACTGGAATACATTGTCTCAGACCAGCTGGTTGAATACCTAAATAATTACAACAGCCAGTGTCCTGAACAACATGGATTTTAGAAAGGGCATATTGCCTCCACAGCTCTTCTGGAGTTCACCAGCTTCATACACAGTTCACTGGACCAGGGCAACCTTGTTGGCATGGGATTTATTGATCTAACAAAGGCTTTTGACACAGTCACTCACTCACTCCCTATTAATTCAACAACTCACATTGATAGGCCTCTAATCCAGTTACAAACTGGTTCAAAAGCTGTCTAGCTGATCGTTACCAACAGGTAAAGATTGGAAACATCACATCTGTGTCCCTACCAGTCCATTGTGGGGTCCCCCAGGGATCAATCCTAGGTCCCCTCCTTTTCAGCATCTTTCTAAATAGCCTACCTCGATCATGTGACCAATGGATACTTCTCTATGCAGATAATGCTGTGATTTTACTTCTCAACATGACCCTCAAACCCTTGAAAATCTGCTACAACATGCTTTCAAACAAACTGAAGATTAATTCAGAGCCCACAAGTTAGTTCTGAACTATTAAAAGACAAAAGTAATGCTTTTTAGTGGTACAAGAAACAAACACAAAGCAGTCTCCCTTAGCATCATTAACTGCGTAGGGGTTCCTCTTGAACAAGTGGAGCTATTCAAATACCTGGGGGTTACGCTTGACAGTACCCTCTCCTATGCAGAACACATTGAGAATGTAGCCAAAACAGTTAACATAAGAATTTGGGCTCCTGCACAGGCACAAGAAATGTCTGACACCCGAAGCCCTCCAAACCGCAATCCATAGCACAATTGTCTCCGTCATCGACTATGGATTGGTTATATACACTCAGCCACTTCCACCACATTACATAGGATAGCAGTAGCCCTAAACAAAGCCTGCCGACTGCTCACCAATTCCCCCTGACTAACGCACACATGCGACCTTTATGAGCAAGCCGGGTGGCTAAAACTTGAAAACAGGATACAATACCAAACCTGCCTCTTAGCTAAAAAATCAATACTGGGACTACAACCTCCCGGAGTCACAACCTATTAAGCTTATTCACAGGCCTGCACTGCACCAGGAACTCAGACCATCAGGTTCTCACTGCTCCTCACTGCAGAACCTTCCAAGGGCAGAAGTCATATGTCTATCGGGCACCACTTTGGCTCAATAACCTCAGCATTGACCTTAGTGGCATGCAGAGATTGGGGCTTTTCAAGACCAAGCTAAGACAACACCTACTGAAGAACAGCTCCTGTGACTGTACTTTCTAATTACTCCACACACCCCTATATTTCTGGCCCTGGTCTATCTCATTTTGGGCCATCTTACCGTCCCCTCACTATTTCTGACTACTACTACTACTCCAAACTGTCCCTGTCTTGCCCTGCAATCCCCTGCACCCTCCTCTCCCACCCCAATAGTCATCCCCCACTCTCCTTTTTGGATATCTACTTACTGTCTTTTACCTGATAATGCCACCTTGGCTGCTTCTGTTACCTGAATTATCCTAATGTTAAAACCTCTATGTTTCCTATTTACAATGTATTATGTCTATGTTTACCCACTTAGCTAGATATTCCTAAACTCACATTGTATGTATGACCCTCTATGACGTGGAACCTTTGTAAAAGAGTGGTCTCCGCATAAAGGTATTGTAATCCAAGATTGAAATAAATAAATAAATAAATAAAATATATGGATGAACACCTAAACATTTTATATCCTCAGTGCTTCACCCCAACATGTGGAAAATGATCTTTGATATAAATTTATATTTACTGTTATTATGGTTTATATGTAAAGGTTTTTTTAATACTATCATCTTCTGAGCAATTGTTCAAAATATGCCTTGTGGGTAGTTAATACCAGGTATGATGTTATACTTTTCATTCCCTTTATTGCCAGTTGTAACTATATGAGCCTCCTCATAGCCTAAGGATGACCCACATTCCTCTCCAGCAGCCCTATCGGCTCTGGCCAGAATTTATTTTTCACAGCAATATAATCCAGCCACAGCACAGCAATTTTTGAGCGCCTGGAGAGCCTCATTGAGATACAGAAACAAACAAATGAGAATATACTCAATTTGATCACAGTGACAAACCAACAAAATATGACACTGGACCACAACGCAAAACTACTTGAACAAATTAATAATTTGATAAGTATAAAATCACACACACAACAATTAATGTATTGATTTCAGGCTGTCCAGGCACTCACAAAGAGCATAACAACATGGTCCAAAAACAACATGAAGACAAAACAGAACAAGCCCCTGATCTCCAGTAGCCACTTCTTCTGTCCCCTTCTGTGTCCCCATTTCTGTACCTTCCCTAGTGATACTAGCAGCTTCCACTTTCCCCTGCTCCATCCTATCTGGCCACCCCTGTACAGGTCTCCATAGTCTCCAGCAGAAGAGGCAGTCAGACACTCCAGTTTCCTTATTTGTTAAAACTTATAACTATGTTCTACAAGTAAACAACCTGCTTTTTTGTATTTATTTTATACTATACCAAATCATAGTGTGTTTTTTTTCTAGGTGAAGTAACACGTATTTTTAAGTAATATTTGGGAAAACTATTTTGCACTGATTAAACACAATGCATATACCTTTTGTGTTAATAATGTTTATAAATATATATATATATATATATCAAACCTATAGTACTTTTGGAACATTTTATATTTTAAAGGTGTCCTACACACTTACGCCTGTAGCCCACTCTCACCCCACATACAGTATCTTTGTTAGTGGTGCCAGAGGTCCGGGGCTATTTTCTGGAGCATTTCCTAAATATTGCAAATGTTGTAAAATCCAGCCTAAACTTTTCAACTGAACACGGAAGTGGTGACTGCATCCCCATCAAAGCTGCACACATTTACCTGGGTATTCCACACAGGTTTTTAACATTTCAAACAACAAAGGTCTCTATGAAGGAGCAGGGAATAGGGGCTGAAAATGCATATTTATTTACTTTCGGGGTTGTTCATGCTATAGTGATGTGCAGCAGCACCGTAATAGTCCATTGTTGTAGATAGTAATTTAAGCATCTAGACTCCCATGAAAGTAATACAATAAGCATTTAAACCCCTCCCTGCTGCTCCACAGAGACCTATGATGTTTCTAATGTCACAAAACTGGGTTGAAGCTGCACAATGTTGTTAAAAGCTCAGGTGTTCTACACCACACCTCTCACCATACCAGCGACCTAGGTTCAGGAAAGCACTGGGCCATCAGAGATCACAATGGGGAGGGCAGGCCAAAGCTGGATATGGATGCCAGAGGCAACTCTACTCTCTGTGGAGGGTAAATTGCATCCCTTGGCTAATGGTTGCCTCCTGGTGGAGGGAAGGGGGCAGCACAGCCTAGTAGGGTGCCTACAAATCACAGCGATGGGGATGGTGGAAGGGGTCATTACTGAGGCCATACTGCTCATGAAGCATAGAAACAGAATTTGATGGCAGATAAGTACCGCTTGGCCCACCTAGTCTGCCCATTTTCCTACCTAACAGATAAGCTGCATATCCTAGTTAATCAACAGCTTACTTCCTCCTACCCCCCACTAGGACTGCCTTATGTCTGTCCCATACATTCTTGAATTCCCCCACCATTCTTGACTCCATTACCTCCTCAGGGAGGCTGTTCCATGCATCCACAACCCTCTCCATGAAAAAATACTTACTCACATTACCTCTGAGCCGCCCCCCCTCTGTCTTCAAATTGTGCCCCTTGTTTTTGCATATCTCTTTTTCTGAAAGATGCTACCCTCTTGGACTTTGTTGATTCCCTTGAGGTACTTGAAAGTTTCTAGCATGTCCCCTCTCTCCCTTCTTTCCTCAAGGGTAGACATATTAAGCTCCTTTAGTCTTTCTTCATATGTCTTCTGGTGCAGACCCTGCACCATTTTGGTTGCCCTCCTCTGGACAGCCTCCACTCTATCTATGTCTTTGCAGAGATGGGGTCTCCAGAACTGCACACAGTACTCCAGATGGGGTCTCACCAACTGTCTGTACAGAGGGATAACAACTTCCTGTTTTCTACTATTGATGCCTCTCCATATGCATCCCAGTATCCCCCCAGCCTTCCTTACTGCCTTCTCACATTGCTTACCCACCTTTAGGTCATCTGATGTAATTACCTCCAGGTCCCTTTCATTTTTACTGTTATCAGTATCTCACCCCATTGTGTACTCTTCCCTGGGTTTTGTTTCCAGGTGCATTACCTGCACTTCTTTGCATTGAATCTGAGCTGCCATACATTTGACCATTCCTCCAACCTTGCCAAATCCTTCTCATCCTTTCCATCCCCTTGTGTATCAACCCTGTTGCAGATCTTTGTGTCATCTGCAAAGAGACATACTTTTCCTTCCAGTTCCTCTGCAATGTCACTTATAAAGACATTAAAAAGGACCGGTGCTAGTACTGAATCCTGTGGTACCCCGCTAGTAACCCTCCTTTCTTCACTGTGGACTCGCTTACTACTACCCTTTGCATCCTATTGTCTAGCCAATTTTTTATCCAGGCTACCACCTTGGGACCCACTCCAAGGCTGACTACTGTGTATTAATCTTTGTGTGGGACTGTATTAAATGCCTTGCTAAAATCTAGGTAGGCCATGTCCACATCCCCTCCCTGGTCTACTACTTTGGTCACCCAGTCAAAGAAATCTATTAGATTCATCTGACAAGACCTTCCCATCATGAATCCATGTTGCTTGTGTCCTCCAATGCATGTGACTGCTCCTGGGGCCCCTCACAGAAAAATACAGAAAATCCCGGTGGCAGGATGACAACCAACATCCCATGGGCACCACTACTGGGGTAGGCATAGGTGCTCCCAGAAATTCAGGGTGATGGAGCTCAGAACGTCAGTCACAAGGCTGTCAGGGGAGGGCGATGCATGAACAGCAGCCATGATTAAACTAAACTGGGTGGAATACCCAGGTAACCTTGTGCAGGCTTGTTCGGGATGCAGCCACCAGTTCCATGTTCACCTAAATATTTCAGCAGGTTTTGAAAATCTGATAAATATTTTAAAATGTCCCTAGAAGCAGACCCATGTTCCCGCCTTACTAATAAAGATATGTTGACAGGAGCGCCTGCAGCCATAAGGTGTCTTCTCACGTATTTTGTACTATTTCAGATCATACAGCCTTTATTGTTTTTAGGTGAAGGAACCTGTATTTCTTAGCTATCCTTAGTAACAGTAGTTCCATGTGCATACGTATATAAATGTTATTACATTTTAGAAAAGTATTTATTTTGTAAACATGCATGCAAACTTATGCCAGCAGCCCACCCCCAATCTCCATACCTTTCTTAGCTGCACCAGGATTCTGGGGCTGCTTCCAGGAACATTCCCAACAATTTCACATCTTTTACAATACTTTGTCATCAAAAAATGGAACTAGTGGCTGTGTCCCAATCAAGTGGTTGGAAGTTTACCTGGGTATTATATTCAGTTGTGTGACATTTCAAACACAATAGGTCTCTATGGAGCAGTGTGGGAGAGGAGTTTAAAATAGTTTTAGATTACTTTTGTGGGGATCATGGTGCTTCAGTTAATATATACAGCAACACCATAACATACTGTTGCTCTAGATATGAACGTTACCATAAAACACACCTGTGAAAGTAAAATAAATAAGTATTTCAAGCCCCCCCCATCCCTGCTACTCCATAGGAACCTATGCTGTTTGAAACATCACTAAAGTAGGTGTAATACCCAGGTGAAGTTGCACCCATTCAAACAGGACGCAGTCACCAGTTCCATGTTTGCAGAAAAGTTTCAGCAGGATCTTAAAATATGTGAACTATTAAGAAAATAATACCAAACGTAGTCCCCAGACTAGCAGCTTCCACTTTGACCTGCACCATCCTATCTGTCCCCCCCCCACCATACAGGACTCCATAGCCTGCAGCACAACAGGCTGTCAGACCACCCCAGTTTCCTCATGTTTTAAATGTATGAGTATTTTCTACAGGTAAAGCAACCTGGGTTTTTTATTTGTTTCATACTGTATCAAATCATTAAAATTGTATTGTTTTTGGGTGCAGTAACCTGTATTTTATTTCAATGTGCCTACAAACTTATGCCTGCAGCCTGCTCCCATCCTCCCATGCCTTACTTTACCTGTGTCGGGAGTCTGAGGCTCCTTTCAAGAACATAGCTAAATGTTTCCATTTTCTTAAATGCTGCCAATACTTTTCTGCAAACATGGAAGTGGGCTGTGTCCCAATCTAGTGGGCAGAACTTTACCTGGGTATCATACCCAGTTGAGACATTTCAAACAGCATAGGTCTCTTTGGAACAGTGAAGCAGAGGAGCTTAAAATGTTTATTAGATAACTTTAGTGGGGCTCTTGATGCTTCAGTAATTATATACAATAACACCATTACAGCCGTTCTTGTACATACAAATTTACACATCGAGACCTCCATGAAAGTAAAAGCATAAGCATTTCAAGCCCCCTCTCGTATTATTCCATAAAGACTTATGCTGTTTGTAATGTCATAAAACTGGGTGGAAAACCCAGGTAAACCTGCGCCTGCTCAAGCGTGACTCAGCCACCACTTCCGTTTTGCTGAAATGTTTCAACAGGCTCTGAAAAACATCTGAAATATTAAGAAAATGTTCCAGTAAGCACCACTGGACTCCCGCCATCACAAAAAAAGGTACCTGGGACAGGAGCAGCCTGCAGCCATAACCTGTCTTTTTTTATGTCTTTTCTATTGTTTCGCATCATAAAACATTTATTGTTGTAAGGTGAAGTAACCTGTATTTCTCAGTTATTATACAGTATATAAAAGCTAATATACTGTAGTAAATTATTGTATTTTAAACATAGCTATGGAGCCACTACCACAACCCTATTAGGCAAGGAGTCATCAGCATGGGGCCTTTCAGCCCTGCACTCCCACCAAGCCACTCATTTGTGCATAATGGTATATGTGTGTGGGAGTGTGGGCCCTCTGGGCCCTACGTCCGTCTCATACATAACTATGGAGCCATACCACAACCCCATGAGGCAAGGAGGCATTACCTCATGCTCCCCACCAAGCCCCATCTGTGCATACAATATATGTGCAGGTGGCAGCACGGGCCCCTCAGCCCTTCTACCCAGAGTTGCTATAGCTATGGAGCCATACCACAACCCCTATAAGGCAAGGAGGCATTAGCACAGGGCTCCTTCGGTCTGCACTCCCACCAAGCTGCCCATTTGTGCATAATGGCATGTGTGTGTGGAATGTGCCCTCCAGGCCCTGTGCCCCACTCTCACACACAGCCATGGAGCCATACCACAGCCCTATAAGGCAAGGCAGCATTAGCATGGGGTTTTCGGGCCTGCACTCCCACCAAGCCACCCATCAGTGCATAATGGTATCTGTGTCTGGGAGTGTGGGCCCTCTGGGCCCTGCACTCCCACTTATGTGTAGCTGTGGAGCCATACCACAACCCTATAAGGCAAGAAGGCATTTCCACAGGGCCCTTCAGGCCCACACTCCCACCAAGCCACCCATTTGTGCATAATGGTACAGTATTTGTGTATGATAGCGTGGGCCCACTGGGCCCTGTGCTCCCACTTACACATAGCTATGGAGCCATACTGCAACCTTGTAAGGCAAGAAGCCTTTGTAACAGTAAGTTGCCCATATCTCGGGAACTGTAGGAGGTGGAAGAAAAATTCAAGTGTGGTTGTAATCGTGAGACGGAGTAGTTTTTGTAACAGTCAGTCGAATTTGTATCTTGTATTGTTTCTGAGATATGAACACCGAAACACAATGTGAGTGGTAAGTGTGAGGGCATAATAGTGGGTGACGCACATGAAAATGACCAGTTGGAACACTAATTTGCAAATATCTCAGGAACCGTACATGCTAGAAAAAAAAAATTCAAATTTCAGGTGTTTCATGGCTTTGTATCCTAGTTCTGTGGACTAAGAAATTTTATGATGAAAAGTCCATATCTCGAACAGTTTTCAAAATACAGGCCCTGAAAGGCATGACGGGTGCTGCAATGTTATCCTATGAGAAAATTTCTGAAGTTCAGAATGCTGTAAATATGGGCAGCATGACACGATTTTGGGCAAGCTCAACACAAAAAATATGATCGCAATATAAATTTTCCCAAAGGCTATAATGGGACACTAAAAATGCTATAACTTTTGAACAGAACAAGATGTTTTCACTAAATCTTCAAAAGGCGCACTACAATTCTACAACTGTATATCTGATCAACACGAACATTTCCTGTTCCAGATATCTATGATAAATCTTCCTTCATTCCAAATTTCAGGCAAATCAGACAAATAGTTCAAAGGTCATTAAAGTGCAAAATTTGAAGTTTAACATTGAAATGGCTATGCAACCTAACTATAGTAGCACTACCGTACCACTATAATACATATATATATATATATATATATATATATATATATATGTATATATATATACATATATATATAGTATTATAGTGGCACGGTAGTGCCACTATAGTTAGGGTTGAGGAGCCATTTTAGGGTTAAAGGGTCAAATTTTGTACTTTAATAACTTTGCTACTGTTCAACAGATTTGCTTGAAATTTTGTACGCATAATCAGGCATGGCAGATCTTGGGAACTGGCAAGTTTTGTACCAATTGGATATACAGCTGCCAAGTTATTAAGCACCAAAGAAATGTGCATTTACGCTTTTTTGTGAATTCTTTGCTGTCATCTACAGGTCGCACGGTTTGCGTGACCAGTCTGAAAACTTCAAGGAAAGTGCGGCTGGGGTGCCCAATGTGCATTTTGAAGATTTTGTGAAAAAATATTAAACGGTTCAAAAGTTATTCAAAAAACAAGTTCCCATTATAAGTCAATGGGAAAAGTTAAAAAGTTCGAAAGTGTCAGAAATGCAATTTTTACTTTCACAAATGGCCCTTTTTTCTGTCACAAATCCACCATTTTGTTTTCAGTTGGTCATCAGAAAAATGCTTGGCATTTAAATTTGGGACCCTCTAGCAACCTAATTATTTTTGTATTCACCTAGTCGGACCCTGAGGATGCTAGGCATGTCTTTATTTTGGGGTAAAACACCCCAGAAATATGTTTTTCACATTTCTGGAAAAAGTACTTTCACAAAGTACTTTCACATTTGTGACACTGTCGCATGAATTCTTAGCTTTTACAAAGTTCGACAGTACTTTTTACAGGATGTGGCAAAATGACAGCAATTCTTTGCCACCCTGCTGCAAAAGAACGGTTTGGTCTTTTGGCCAGAAATTTGGAGGGAATGCAACCAACATCTCACAGATGTGCCTTTCAGTATTTTGATGAAAAAATATTACAGGGCGGCATAGTTACGGCACTCCAAATTTACGCTTTGTCCCATAGGATAACATTACGGCATCCACCGCATTACAGGAATCCTTTGCCGCCCTGCTGCAAAATAATGGTTTGGTCTTTTGGGCTGAAATTTGGAGGAAAAAAAGCAAACATCCCACAGATGTGCCTTTTGATGCTTTGGTGAAAAAATATTACAGGGAGGCAAAGTTATGGCCCTCCAAACTTCTCTTTTTTTCCCATAGGATAACATTATGGTGTTCACCACACCTGTCAGAGCCCGTATCTCGGAAACGGTGCAAGATACAGACTTTTCATCGGAAAACATGAAGTGCAAAACCAGCCAGGAAAGTCATAAATTATATGACTTTAATTTTTTTTTTCTACGTCGTACGGTTCCTGAGATATAAGCAATTTAGTATTCCAACTCCTTATTTTCTGCTCCGAGAACCTTTATTCTTTGTACTCACTGTCTTTCTCTGTGCAGCTTTTGGGGAAAACCAGTATGTGCGCTTACATTACTGTTACCGTTACTGTTTTCACTTGCGGTTCCATTCCCGTTTCACTACCGTTCACGTCTACACCACCAAGTGTGTTACCCTTTGCATTTTCATTTGCACTTGCTTTTGTGTTGTTTTTAACATTTCTGTCTACACTACTGTTTCTCTTTCTGTTTTGCTTTGCGTCACCATGTGCATTACTATTTGCATTTGCAGGCACAATGTTACTATGTGACACGACATCATGTGAAAGGAGGGCCCTCCGCCCCCGCACCGCATACATTCACTATTTTCAGTATCATTTTCAAAAGAAGGAAATCAGAAGTAAAATCCCTTTAATGCATTAGTTAGGGTTACTCACAACGACAAAGCAGGAAATTGGTGTTATGGTTGGTGCCTTGCCTCTCTGCCACACTCTGCAATCGGGCATTGGGGTGAGCATGGGTTGTCGGGTCCCAACCTCACTCCATTCTCCCACACCTCTGCTTCTTCACATGTGATGGGTGAGAGTTATGACCGACAACTGTAATGCGACCGATGCCAGTTGGGGTGTGGACAGGGGGCCTGGGGGCTTTCAACCCTAACACCAAATTTCCTCACTTTTGTCGGGTGTGGAACAACCCAAACTAATGCATTAAACAGAGTTGTTTTGCCTCTAATATATATATATATATATATATATATATATATATATATATATATATACATATATATATATATATATATATACACAAATATATATATATTTATAAAATGGGTTAGTAATGTTCTGTGTTCTGATTGTTGAAAGGTGCCAGTGGCCATATCCTTATCAGGGCATAGTGTGCCAACCGGCCCCTCTTCTGCCAGTGAAGATGCAGCACCTTTTGAAATCAATGCCTACCAGAAAGATTTTAACAAGTTTGTAGCAGCTGTCCCCGCAGTCTATGGTCACTGCCACCCCCCCCGTGGCGTGGTCTGTTGGCTGATTAGTGAATCCCCCCAACCCAGGAAATGCAAACAAAAGAACAATCTGACCTTAATTTATTTAGTTGAGAACTTCATGGTGGGTTGGATTCATGGCTCTTCCATGGACTGACACTGCTGTAGTTTGTTACCCACTGTGGCCCTTCCTTCTCTCCGACTCCTGTAGTTTCTTCATCATGTTTTGTCCTCGGCCTCCCTGACCCAATGACAGAAAATGGGAAAACAGCCACTCCCCTGTCAATGTGGCTTTCCACTGAGTAATCAAAAACTGACTCCCGCTAACTCTTCATCTGAAGGTATAAAAGCCGACCATCTGAGGGTATAAAAGTTAACCATGACTAAATGACCATCCCGCGTGCTGCCAGAACTTGGCTTTAAAAATCACAAATTGCACACGCCCACTGCCCCCCCCCACATGCGCAAAGTGTAAATCTATACAAAAGGTTACTATATTATTGCCAAACAAAAACTAAACAGTTTCCTTTCCTAAATAAATAACTTCTAGTTTCTCAGTCGGTCTACAGCAGCTGTTAAGAGACACAAATACATCAGCCCAACTGGTTATATGCTCAGTCCTGAAATGCCCTGCAGAATTCAAATCAAACTGTGTGGAAACAGTAAGAAATATTTAAAAAAAATATGATTTTGAGCATTTGCATTGCTGGATAGTGCAGACACAGTGGGTGAGTACTGCAGACAAAAAGAGACATTGATCTTGTGTAGTGACTTTTAATTAAAGAGTTGCAATTGAACACAAGGACTACTTTTTCTCTTTTCTACAGATGTAATCATGTTTTTACTGATTTTATGTACATTTTTATTTCCATTTCTTTTAAAATTAACTTTTTTCCAAGGACCCATTTTATAAGCTCAATAACAAACTCCAAAGTGTGGGTTATGTACTGATAAGAGCACACCTAGGTGCACCATAGTTAGGGCTGAGTACCCCATTTAAGGTTAAAGTGTGAAATTTTGCATCTTAGTAACTTTACCACCATTCAATGGATTTGCCTGAAATTTGGCAAGCACGGAGTGGCAGCATAGATCCTGGGATCTGCCAAGATTCATACTGGTCAGATATACAGTTGTGTAGTTATTAAGCAACATTCTGTAGGGCATTTACACTGTTTTGCGCATTCTTTGCTCGTTCCTACAGGTCACATGGTTTTCGCGACTGGTCCAAAACCTTCAGGGAACATGCCGCCAGGGTTCCCAATGTGCCTTTTGAAGATTTCATGAAAAAATATAGAATGGTTCAAAGTTATTAAAAAAAAACAAATTTCCCATTATAGTCAATGGGAAAAGTTAACAAAAAGGTCGCCAGTGTCGCAAATGCGGATTTTAGTGTCACAAATGACCCCAGCAGTGTTGCAAATCTGCCATTTTGTTTTCAGTTACTGATCACAGAAATGCTTGGCATTTAAAACTGGGACCCTCTAGGGACACAATTATTTTGTGTTTACCTAGTCGAGCCCTGAGGATGCTTGGCATGTCTTCATTTTGGGGTTAAACACCCAGAAATATGTTTTGAAATTTTGTAAACTGTAGTGTCGCAAAGTAGTGTCACACTTGCAACACTTTCGTGATTTTTTTTTAGAAGTGTCATGATTTGACACTACTTTGTGACACTATGGCCAAAATGACAGGAATTATTTGCCACCCTGCTACAAAGAACAGTTTGGTCTTTTGGGCTGAAATTTCTAGTAGCCATTTCAATGTTAAACCGCCAACAGGCATCTGGGTGTGCGTTGGGTCTGTTGGTCCTAACTCTCACCCTATTCTCCCATACTGCACTGCCTCAGCTTGTTTGTACATGGGATGGGGTGAGAGTTAGACCAGTGACTCTAATGTATACCCTGATGCCTGTTGGTGGGGAAATGTGGGTGGGTGCAAGGGGGTGGGTGCAAGGGGTGGGAACCCTAACATCCAATTTCCTTGCTTTTGTCACTGTGGAACAACCCTAACTGATGCATTAAATGGAGTCTTTTGCCATGAATATATATATATATATATATATATACTGTATATATATAAAATAGTGGTACTATAGTTAGGATTGCGTAGTCATTTCTATGTTAAATCTCAAATTTTGCACTTTAATAACGTTTGAACTGTTTGTCTGATTTGCCTGCAATTTGGAATGTAGGATGATTTGTCATAGATCTCTGGATCTGGAAATTTATGTGTTGATTGGATGTATGGTTGCAGAATCATAGTGCACTCAAAAAGTGAAAACAAACCAAAGTTGTGTTTTCTTTATCCACCCATAATGCACTGAAGAATTAATTTGAGTGGGTTCAAATTGGGTTGGCTGCATGGGTCCTGGCTAGCACTGGTGCCTTTTGAATATTTCATGAAAAAATGTTGTTCCGTTCAAAAGTTATGCCATTTTTTGTCTCCCATTATAGTCAATGGGAAAATTTATAAGTGCACTGCGAAAACAATCTCGATCACATCGTTTGATCGAGCTTGCCAAAATGTTGTCGACTGCTGCCATCTTATTTTCAGTTAGCGATGGTGAAAAATGCTATAACTCAAAAATACTGCACTTTTGAATGCAGTGATCATTGTGTTTATCTAAACGGCCTGAGTAACATGCCTATGGCATTAGTTTGTGGTTAGCTAGCCTGAAAACATGTTTTTGAAATGTTTTTATGTTTTTGATTGTGGCATTTTTGTGCCGTGAAAACAACTTTAAATGTGATAGCGATCAAATTTTTTTTATTGTGATCATATCCCCATTATAAAGATAGGAGATTTTTGCTGTCTGTTCATTTTCTTTGTTACTTGATTGTGGCAAGGTGGACTGTGCTATTGGCATGACATTTTCAGGGTACGAAGCCCTAGTGCCATGGATGTGCATTTCAGTGGTTTGGTGCGGAATGCTTCAAGACGCTCATAGTTACAGCATTCCAAAGTTCAGAAATTTCCCCATAGTATAACACTGCATGCGTGGTTGTCCTTTGTCCGTTCATTGTGTGAACGTGGATTATGGTATTGGCCTGAACTTTTCAGGGTGGAAAGGCTTCGTCCCACAGGTGTGCCTTTTGGTACGGAACTATTGAGGACACCTATAGTTACAGCATTCCGAAGTTCAGAAATTTTCTTATAGGATAACACTGTGGCAGCCTTGATACCTTTCGGGGCCCACATCTCGAAAACGGGTTAAGATATGGACTTTTAGGTTACAAAGCCATGAAACCCTGAAATTTGATTTTTTTCCCACCTTGTACGGTTCCTGAGATATTTGCAAATTAGCCTTCCAATTGCTAATTTTCATGGTTCAAGGCCACAATTATTGCCTCAGAGATAGCCACATTATGCTTTTTGGTGCCCACATCTCGAAACGATGCAAGATACAGATTTGATTGACTTTATGTTGCAACAACTACTCACTGTTATGCTTACAAGCACATTTGAATATTTTTTGCCACTTGTACAGTTCATGAGGTATGGTCAAGTTCCTTGTCTTATAAGGCTGCGGTATGGTTCCATAGGTATGTGTAAGTGGGAGCGCAGGGCCTGTAGGGCCCATGCTGCCAAACACACACATACTATAATGCACAAATGGATGGCTTGTTTCTGTTTGTGTACAAATAGATGCATTGGTTGGAGCTGGCCCCATGTTCCCACTTCTGTGTGTATGGTTTGATAATATCAGACAGAATTTTTACCACCCTTTTGTGTGTGTTAACATCTCTTGATGTTACCTATGCATATACAAATGAAGATGTGTCAGAAAAGTATTTACTGTACTTTTTACCACCCTTTCATATGCATTAATGCCTGTTGATGTTACCCCTGCACTCCCACGTCTGTGGTTTGCTGTACTTTTTACCACCCTTTATGACTACATAGGTATGTGTAAATGGGAGCACAGGGCCCATAGGGCCCATGCTCCCACACACATACATATCATTATGCACAAATGGGTGGCTTGTTTCTGTTTGTGTACAAATAGATGTATTGGTAGGAGCATGGGGCCCGAAGGGCCCTATGCTCCCACTTCTGTGTACATGGTTTGATAATATCAGACAGCATTTTTACCACCCTTTTGTATGTGTCAATGCCTCTTGATGCTATTTATCATATTTTTACCCTCTTTCATGTACATTAATGCCTGTTGATGTTACCCCTGCGCTCCCACTTCTGTGGTTATGGCTTGATAATATCAAACAGCATTTTTACCACTATTTCATGTGTGTGTCAATGCCTCTTGATGTTATCCCTGCATAAACAAATAACGATCACGACAGTATTTACTGTATTTGTACCACCTTTTTGTGTGTGTTAATGCCTGTTTATGTTACCCATGCATAATGAAATGATGTATCAGCACATTATTCCATATTAGGGTTAGCAACCCATTATCCCACTCACATGTCCCCTGCTCAAAAAAGTTAGTGAGCATTCACTCCCAACCCCAACCTCCCCCACATGCTCTCACACACACAGATGGAACAGACATGGAATTTTGTACAACAGTATACCACTGTGGGATATTTTTCAGCACAGTAATGACAGCAGTGCACTACTTTCACATAACACTATGTAATAGGGGCATGGGATCGTGGGGTTCAAAGAGCTGAATGGCAGTCTGGGAGCTGAAGGGTACCACGCCCCACTTCTGTAGCATACATACATACCATTATGCACAAATGGTCAGCTTATTTCTGGTTGTGTACAAAATAGATGCATTGGTAGGAGCATGGAGTCGAAGGGTCCATGCTCCCCTACTGTGTATATAATTTGATAATATAAGACAGCATTGTACCACCCTTTTGTGCATATTAATCCTCTTGATGTTACCCATGCATATACAAATGATGATGTGTTAGAACATATTTTAACACTCTTCTGTACATTAATGCCTGTTGATGTTACTCCTGAGCTCCCACTTCTGTGATTTGCTGTACTTTTTACCACCCTTTATGGCTACATAGGTATGTGTAAGTGGGAGCACAGGGCCTGCGCTCCCACACACATACAAATCATTATACACAAATGGGCGGCTTGTTTTTGTTTGTGTACAAATAGATGTGCTGGTAGGAACATGAGGCCCAAATGACCTCATGTTTCCACTTCTGTGTATATGGTTTGATAATCTCAGACAGCATTTTTACCACCCTTTTGAGTGTGTCAGTGCCTCTTTATGTTACCCCTGCATAAACACATGATGTATCAGGACAGTATTTATCATATTTTTACCACCCTTTCATGTACATTAATGCCTGTTGATGTTACCCCTGTGCTCCCACTTCTGTGGTTATTTCTTGATAATATCAAACAGCATTTTTACCATTGCTTCATGTGTGTCAATGCCTCTTGATGTTATCCCTGCACAGACAAATAACGTATCAGGATAGTATTTATTATATTTGTACCACTCTTTCATGTGTGTTAATGCCTGTTTATGTTACCCCTGCATAATGAAATTATGTATCAGCACACTATTCCATATTAGGGTTAGCAACCCATCATCCAACCCACACTTGCCCTGCTCAAAAATGTGAGCTTTCACCCCAACCACCCCATGTGCTTATACACACAGATGCAAGAGACATGAAACCTTATGCAACAGTATACCACTGTGGGATATCTTTCAGCACAGTAATGACAGCAGTGCACTACTTTAACATAACGCTATGTAATAGGGGCATGGGATCATGAGGTTCAAAGAGTTGAATGGCAGCCTGGGAACCAAAGGGTACCATGCTCCCATTTTTGTAGCATTGCTTGTGAAGAGTTTTTCAGTTCAAATATATTTTTCTGTTTGTGAATGAACCAAAACAACTGAAATTCATTGACATAACTGTTTGAATCAACTACTTAGGGTTGTTTTCAGGCTGAGAAAACTTTACTTCATATGTACTGGGTTGTACGCTTCAAATGATTGTTGCATTATGATTGTAAATACACACAGAGATCAAGTATCAGTCTGAAAAAAAATTTTATCTTGTTTTTCTGCTTCTTTCAAATAATTTTGTATACAAAACAATATGACTATGCAACTAAAAATAACTAAAAATATTTATTTTATTAAAATAATTAGTCTTTAATATTTTAATCATTTTGATGAGAATTCTTTATCAAATAAAAAAAAAATCCTAAAAAATAGACAAAAGAAATAAAATGCTGCTGCCTATGTTGCTGGAGGCTTCATGTGGAAGGGTGTGGTCAGGTTCCTGGATGCAGGGAAGTGGAAGCTGCTGGTATGCAGAAGGTGCCCACATTTACTGGGGTAGTAGAGCTTGTTAGTGGAGACCAGGGTCATCTTCTTCTGCTGGTGGTAGTGGTGGTGGTAAGGTGCTTTTTATTGTTGCTGTCAGTGACTGGACAGTGTGATACAGGTAATCTAATTTGTGATTTGTCGCTTAAATTCAGGTTCAATATTTTCCATTTTGGTTGTATTGTTGTCCAACTTTTATTGTTATTCTCAAACAGTGCTATAAGTGTGTCTAATTGTTGTGCAGTTGACTGCTAAACCTGTATCAGGCTGTCTAGTCGCTGACAGATACTGTCCGTGTGTGACTGGTGATGTTCTGTAGAGAAAGAAAGAGAAAGAAAATGGTGCATCAGATATTCAGTAATCAGAGTGCATATTAAAGAGCTCATGTACTGTTTGAAACTGCCTGTAATTAATTGTAACTTTCAGATGTAGTCAGCTATCACTTATATCTCAAGTATTTTTTCTTTTCTGTTTGCTAATTAGAAGATTTTCAACCTGGCAGTACTGGGCTGATGTGTGGAGCAGCACCTGGAGAAAAAAAGTTAATTCTGTTCCTCCCACTACATCAGCACTGAGACCACACTGACTATGATATCACTAGTAACCAATGAGAACCATTTCTCATTGTTAGGTTTCACTTTCACATGGAGCAGCAGGACTGGCTCTCCCTGGTTACTAGTGATGTCACAATTTTCTGCATTTTGATTGGTAGCTTGTGAGAGTCACTGCTTAGGCTTCAATGATTGTGGTGACTCAAGGCATTTTGTCTAATTTCTGAGGATGTAGTGGTAGGAACAGAACTTACTTTTTTTTCTCCAGGCAGAGTGCTGCTCCACACATCACCTTAGTATTGCCAGCTGGAAAATCTTTTGATTACCAAACAGAAAATAAAAAAAAAAAATACTTCAGATATTGAAAGTGATAGCTGACTGCATCTGAAAATTACTATTAATTCCAAGCAGTACACTTGCTCTTTAAGTTACTGTGGTTATTATTCTGTTATGATTTTAATAAGTAACGTTACTCTACCACTGGAATAAACTCATACTAGTTTGTCTACCATTAGCCAGCTGTCAACAATTGCAGCTAATCCATGTATTGCTGTTGTACTTATGCAAGTAATAAAGTGTGCTAGCTCATTGCATTCTTACTGGTCGCAGAAGATACAGGGGAAGTGGTCTAGCATGTCTGCTTGATTATGCAGGCAGGTATCTACTTTGTAGATACTGGTGTTCTCCCTTAACCACACACCTGAGGGCCCCCCTCACCAGTGCCCCATCCCCACACCTTGCACAGATGACTGTGCAATGGCATTAAAGCACATGAAGGTGTTACTACTATGTACAGTGAATAACAGTACTGTTGACAGGATAGTAGGATAGTCAAGGATAGTCAAGTCTTTTTGATGAGTGTCATGGGAACTGTAAGTTACACATGAGTGGTACCTAGCAAGCCAGATGTGACCTGCCGTAACTCTGGATTTAAAAGATGTTACGTTAAAAGTGTGTTACCTGCATAATCCTTCATCATCGTGTTAGTAGTGGGATATGAATAACACAGAGGATTGTGCATGAACAGATATACACAACAAGGCTATTCTTGTATTGTGAGATTTCTGTGGTAACAGATGAACTCAAGAGCAAAGCTCGAGAGGTGGTCTGTTACCAAGGGAATGTCGAGATACAAGAATGTTCTTGTTTGTGTATGACTGCTGATATACAATCTTTTATAGTATATGGGCACTCACAGCATGGAAAATCATACAAACCCAGCTAAGGAAGAAGACTGAGAATAGAAATCTTAATATTTTCTTTTTCTTTTTTTTTTTTATTTACTGACACAGTGTGCTGTAGATGTTTCTGCAAGTTCAAGTGACATCACTACTGCAGCAGACCAATATAATGATGTCAGTAGTAGTACGGCACATTAAGCATATTCTAGGTATGGAATTCCATGCATAACAGCCTTCCACTATACACTATGATGGCAGTTGTGGTAACTGAATCAACAGAACTCTGATGCCCCTAGTCCTGTTCTATTGAGGCAAAAGTTCTATGTAAATAAGGAAACCATTAAATGAATATATTTGATCCATTTTTTCTTCACTTTTTTGTATTTCTATTAAGAAGGGATGAGTACGAAGCACAGTAATAGTATGATATAGCACATATAGGGCCAGATATTCAACACTTTGCCCCAGGGCTAAATTACCACTGCCCGGTGGGCAAACTTTGCCTGGAGCACAAAACAAGCCACATTCAAAAGGAATAGCCCAGGGCAAACAGCTTCTGAATATAGCATGGGAATGAGGCCAGACAAACTGGGCTGGGAGTGCAGGGCAAACTTAGCCCTGGAATTAGACAGCTCTGAATATGGCAACCAGTAAGTGCAAACCACAACAGCAACACAGTGCATAGTGATGTGAAGGTAGGTAGAGGTGAACTATGTGGCCAATGTGTGCCAGCAAATGTGGACTCCAGTACAGCTGCAGACAGCAGCGTATGAAAGTACAGTGTGCAAAACTGTAAAATATTCCCGAACTATTTGGCAGCGCTAACATGTTTGCATCGGGTTTAGCGAGGCTAAACTGTTAGCCCGGTGCAAACACGCTTGCCCGGTGCAAACTTTGCCATATTCAAAAGTGACATGCAAATGAACCTACTTAGGTAATCTCTGGGCAAACATCCAAATTAGCATCTCATTATGCCCTGATTTGCATGTAGTTTGCACCGGGCTAATGGTTTAGCCCTGCGCTAAATCCGCGCAAATGTGTTAGCTCTGCACAAACAGTTTGGAGAATATTATATAGTTTTGAACACTGTACTTTGACATGCACTGCTGCCTGCAGTTGTACTGGGACAACATGGCATAGGCACAGATGGTGGTGGTGCTGTGCAACTGTCACACTGTAGGTCATGCTACAGTGCACAGCAGACACTACAGTAGCAAGGGGACCAGTAATGTGTGGACACAGCAATGCTTATGGTGTGTAGGGCAGTGATGATGACTGCACTATACACAGTGAGAGACCCAACCTGCAGGTGTTTACTGACAGTGGACATTACTGTTATGCTGTTGTGTGACCCACAGATGCTGCACCTCTGGTATGGGATGCTCACAGTGACATATACATGTCTGACTTTGTGTGCTGTGGCAGTTGTACAGCTGTGTGGTATGTGGCCGGAGGGGCATATATTATCAGAAAGGCACACTGGTGTTGAGGTATTCCCAATACTGGCCCATGTGCACTGCATGATGTGTCCCAGCCTTGTGGCCACACCTGGTCTGTGGCACAGCCTGGCCACCCACACACTCTCCCCTCAACATCCTCCATGCCCACATTGCTGCATGTGTGTGCTGACATCTGTTGGTGTCCACATAAGAGTGGTCCACAGGTGTGTGCCGTATGGCCACACTGCCATGCTGTCCACTGGCGACATGGTCACCACTTACTGCCTGGCATGGCTGGGACTGGTGGCAGATGATGGCATCATTGTGATGCCATCAATGAGCAGCATGTTTCCCTCTATATTTGGCTTTGTCTGTGTCATATTTATTTGTTAGGGTCGCACAAAGCTGCGCAAAAGCCGAGCAAACACTGTGCAAAGCTGATTGCCCAGGGTTAAGACAAGCTTTTCCTGGGCAGTAATGTGCACCGTGCCAAGTGTCACTCTAAGTCATAAACCACTCTAGCACGGTGCTGGTCACTGAATATAGCATTGTGCCTGTATTCATGTCAGTTTGCCCACTGCATACATTATGATTTTGCCCAGTGCTAATGCAGTTTGCCCGTGCTATTTGGCCTTTTGAATATAGCAGACCCGCTTAATCCCACACAAAACCTGAGTAATCGGTTTTGCCCAGCACAAAGTTTTGAATATCTGGCCCATAGAGTCATGAGTAGGATACTGAAACTGGTACTTCATACAATGTGTTTTTTTCTCTCTGTTTTTATGCTGCTTCATAATTAGTAGTCAGCACATTAAGCATATTCTAGGTATGGAATTCCATGCATAACAGCCTTCCACTATACACTATGATGGCAGTTGTGGTAACTGAATCAACAGAACTCTGATGCCCCAGTCCTGTTCTATTGAGGCAAAAGTTCTATGTAAATAAGGGCACCATTAAATGAATATATTTGATATATTTTCTTCACTTTTTGTATTTCTATTAAGAAGGAATGAGTAGGAAGCAAAGTAATAGTATGACATAGCACTTATAGAGTCATGAGTAAGATATTGAAACTGGTACTTCATACAATGTGTTTTTTTGGGGGTTCTGTTTTTTATACTGCTACATAATTAGTAGTTTTGATGTGTGGTATACATAATAATTACCGTGACCCCTTTTAATAACCTGAATTAGGCACAGTAAAATGCCGTAACAACCCAAAATCAAGTCATTATGGCATTTCAAAACTTCACAGTCACTCTCACATTTCTCAAGTGGTAGCATGCGCTCAAAACAGTAAGCCAAACACTTTCCCCCCGCAAAGCCCTTCTGCTTACTGGTGTGAGCTTTGGCACAACTGTCTCTCTCAATAAGTCCCCAGTTTTCTTTATTTTGCAGATCACAAAACACTGTTAAACTGCCCAGTTTCGACATGCTCCCTAACAGTTTTTTTTTCTTTTTCTTCGGTCACCACAGCAACTGGAAGATCTTCGTCAGCACAGCAACACTTGCTTCTTGGTGCACTGCAAACAGCACTGTTGAACCAGTTCCTCAACATTTACAATTTCAATCTTTCTATAACAATTTGCTAAATGTTAAATCTTTACTCCTTGTCGACTAAACAAGTTCTGCACAAAACAGTATTTTTTTCACACAACAAAAATGCTGGTTAAGATTTGCACCACAATTATAAAAAAATAAAAGATAGACAAGTATGTGCCTATGAATATTTTTTCCGCCCTCAGTGTGTGATGACTACATAAATCTCTCAAGCTTCGTTCTGAGGTTTATGAGTTAAGACACATCCAGGTGTGAAAAATATTCGTATCACACACCTTCGCTCATCCATTATTCTACATATAATAATAATAATTTATTTATTGAGCGCCTTTGCAGAAGCATCATGGTGCTTTACATAAAAGAATAAAAGAATAAAATAAAATAAAATACACAGTATAAAACAGATAACCAATAAAATTCAGAATAATTAGGCAGTATATGCTTGCACAAATATATTTTTTGATGCCTGCTTGAAGCCCTCCATGACCACGCCTCCTGTAGCTGATGGGGTAGAGAATTCCAAAGGGCTGGGCTGCATACATGAATGCACGGGCCCTGAAGATTTTAAAGACACCCTTGGAATCTGTAGCAAGCCCTCGTCTGCCGAGAGCGGAGCGATCACCTGGGTGGTAGGGGACAGACGCTCTTTCAGGTAGTCTGGGCAAAGTCCGTAGGGTTTATAAGTCAGAAGTCTGACTTTGAAGGTGATCCACCACTAAATTGGCAGCCAGTGTAGTTTGCACAGCACAGGCATGATATGACATGTCTGTGGGGTCCCCATTAGCAACCGGGCTGCTGTGGTCTGCACCAGCTGCAGGCGGCAGATATCACCCCCCGGTAGCCCTAGGTAAAGGGAGTTGCAATAATCAAGGTTAGATGGTCCAGGCTGTGCCTCCTGGTTCTCTTCCTGCTCCTGTTTAGGAGTTACTAAGACCCTGGTCTCCACTGGCTCTGTTGAAGTGTAATAGAAAATATATAAACATGGATTCTTGTTTATGATTAATGAGTAACAAAAAACACTATGGTATTTTAATTTTTACTTTGATGCAGTGCAGTTTAATGAACTTTGTTTACACAATGAGACATTACAAGTGATATCATAAGTGTAATTAACTATTCAATGTGCTGAAGTAGGATACTGATTTTCTAGTGTGCCAGTTTGAAGTCTGTTACAAATGACCAGCAACAGCAGTGGTAAATAACAAAACTGTTTTTGGTGCTCAAAACATAAAAGTAAAAGATATAGTTATTGTAATTATGATTGTACTCAGAATAATGATGGTGGTGATTTTGTTTCAATTGACAACTGGGTCATGGGGAGTTGCCCTTGGCTGTGCCTCAGGGTACCCCATAGCCACCCCACCCCCCCCAACCACACACACAGATGGTCGTCAATCTCTAGTAAATGAGCAGGATTACAATTTCAATGTCATAATTTTTTTTTTGACTTTTTTTACCCTTGCTTTAACTCTGACCTCAGACTCTCTACACTGGGGTTCTCACCTTACCTTGTAGCCTGTGCTGTTGTGCATTCAGTCATGTCTAACCACAACTGCAGCTATATCTACAATACTCAGCCACCTGTTACCCTGGATTAAGCTCCATTGGGTGGGGGCGCCTTACTCCCTGGTGCCAATAGTGATATCTGGGTGGGTGTCCTGAGGAAGGAGGGAGTATAGGGGACAGCCGGCTGACTCAATGTTGGGTGTGGGTGTAGCTTCTGCACACACCTTAGCCTACTAGTGATGGGGATTTTTCCACTTTTACACTGAGCTCTGGTCATACAAAGATGTCCTGAACATCACGTATGCACACCTACACACACATGTTGAATGTCTGGTGCAGCTCATCCACCATTTCTTGCAGCTGCTAGTTGTCATGACCTCCATCTGATGTCAGAGGCCAGTAGAACTGCGTGCTGCTGTCCATACCACTCTTGGGAAGTAGAGCAGTCCTCTGGACATTTACGAACATACAAACATACGAAATTTGCCAGCAGATAAAGAGCCTGAGGTCTATCAAGTCTGCTCGAATGTGCAGCTAGCACCCTTATTCTTGCAGCTGCCTCCCTTCCACCCTTCCCTTCATTAACCCTCCCCTTGTCCTGTCCCAGCCTCGTTTGAGCAGTCCACTGTTCTACTGCATACCACTTCAGCGCAGTGGAGTTCAAGAAAAGGCTGAAGGAGGAGGCCCAGGATTGAGCCCTACGGGACACCGGACGGACTGGTCTTGGGTCTGAGAGTGTGTCAGCAATTTTCACTCTTTGGGACCGGTTGTCTAAGTAGCTTTTGAACCAATCCACTGAATTGGGTGAGAGCCCTGCTAGGAAGCTGGACAAGAAGAAAATGATGGTTGCGGTATCAAAGCTTTAGTTAAGTCAATGAAGGTGGACCCAGTTAGTTGACTGTTGTCTAGTGAGAGATGGATTGCACCAGTGAATTCAAGTAGAGCCATGGAGGTGCTATGACCTTTTCTAAAGCCATGTTGATCCTTGCACAGGATGCTGTGCTTGTCTAAGAAGTCAATGAGCTGTCTGACACCATCCATTCCAGGGTCTTGGGAGTGGAGGTAGGATGAAATTGGATGGAGTTCTCATGTGTTGTTTTGTCACCACTTTTATAAATTGGGGTTATTGAGGTGGATTTCCATATGTCCGTAACTGGCTGAGGTTGAGGGAGAGGTTAAAGATCCTGGTCAGTGGCCAGAGAACTTCTTCAAGGGTAAGTGATAGTAGTTTGAGGTTGAGGGAGTCACTGCTGGTTCTGGAGTTGCAAATGGCTTTGGTAACATAGCTGTGGACTTGATGCATTTTTACTGCTTTAAAGAAGAAGGAAGGGTGGCTGGTGGGGGCTAGGGAAGCGGGGGGATCTTCCTCATCGAAAAAACCCTGGGGGAGTACAGAACTGAGGTCCGTGAAAGAGACATTGAAAGTATTAGCAATGAGTTTCTTGTCCAGTGTAGTTACACCACCTGTGCAGAGTACTGATGAGGATGATTTAGACTTCTTCCCAGTGACTTCTTTTATGTTATTCCAGAAGTCCCTTCCATTGCCTCATGTCTTAGTGAGGGTATTATTGAAATAGGTGGTCTTCACTTCCCGGATATATTTGGTGCAGTAGTTTCATGTGCATTTATAGTTAGCAATATCAATTTGTCTCCCAGTGTTTCTAGCAACCTCCCAGATGCGGTCCCGAGCTTTTAGTCACCTAAGTAGGTCACCGGTGATCCTGGGGTTACATAGGGCTTTGTCTTTGTGCTTTTTGAGGGATGCATATAGGTTGCAGGCTTGATTAAAGATTCTGATGAAGTGATCCAGTGTGGCGTTCACATTAGTTGCTGTGAGGATTGGGGACCAATCCTGTTGACAAAGGAAGATCTTGAGATGGGGTAGCTTGCCTCTAGGTAGAACTTGGCTTGTGATAGTTTTGGGGGGGTTTAATGAATTTGTTGGACCAGGAGTAGCTGACAGGAGAGTGGTCACCAAGTGTGTCAAGGAGGACAGTGGAGTTAGTGATCCTGGCAGGGTGGCTGGTTAGGATCCAATCCAGTAGGGTGCTGGTACCCATTTTATAATTTGTCCTGGTTGGGAAACTAACCATCTGGGTAAGGTTTGCCACCGCTATGGAGTCCTTATAAGCCCAGTATCTGCAGTAGACCAGTTAATATTAAAGTCACTGAGGAGGGTAGTTTCTTGATCAAATAGAAGGATTATTTATTTTCAGTGGCATTCCTTTTCCTGCACGCTAGCATATTTACCTGATTCTGTACTATATGTGTTGATTTCTTGCAAAATATGTCTTTAAAACTAAGATATTTATAATAATTAGATAGTTAATGATGCTGTGTGCATTTTCTGGTATTTTAATGTTTTCAACTCCCCCTGTTCTCAGATTACCTTGCAATACATTTGATTCATAACCTTTGATTATGCTGGTCATTAATCTTCAGCCTTCTTGTGTGCTCTTATATACATAAACATTGACATTTTATTTTCTTCTTCAGTACCACAAAGGCATTGTGTTTTTGCACAGTTTTGTGCAATCTCCTCACCTCTATCATTTAATTTTTCTGTCCAATATCCACCTCCACATTTAAATTTGTTATTTCTTTTTGATCAAGTTTCACAGCATGTAACGCTAGCAACAGTGGCAGTTCCAGCTTCCGTTGGTTACCAGGGCACTGGCAAGGCACTACAGTTGGAAGACAGGGCACCTATTGAAACTGGAATGGAAAGCATATGTGCATATTCATGCTTGCTTCTTGGAGTATTTGAACTAATGATGAATGTTATGTTTCTAAAAATAAAAATGCAAATTCTATTTTATTTTTTTACAGGAGATGACCCTGCTTCTCCTGTCTTGGGGGTGGGGGTAGGGATGGCCCGGCTTCTCTTGGCTTGGAATGGATGGCTCTGCTTATCCTGGCTTGGGGATGGGGATGGCCCTGCCCCATGCTTTCTCTAGCAGGAGAAGCTGGGCCACATGACCCACAGGATAGGGCCACCCCCAAGCCAGGAAAAGTAGGGCCACTCTAAGCCAGGAGAAACAGGGAGATACCCTTCCCCCAAGTGAAAAGAAGCAGGGTCATCCTCACCCCCCAAGCTGGGAGAATCAGAGACCCCCAACCAGGGAAAACAAAGCTATTCTCCCCAGGACAGGAGATGCCTTATGTTAGATGTTAGATGCCGTCCCCATCACCCAAACAAGAAGAAATGGACATCCCAACTCTTTACAGCATGTATCCACCTACCAAAATAGTCCTCAATGGATTGGCCACCCACAGTTGCAGGCCAGGAGTTCAAGGACCATGTATTGTCTCTTTTGAGTCTCTCCCCTCATCTCCCCACAGTACTGAGACATTTTCAAATAAACCCATCTGCTTACCTTAACAAAAAGGCACCGGGCAGTCAGAATCCTGTCACTTTGGTTCTGCAGGCAGTTTCTTTCTTGGCTGTTTTTGCTACTGGCTCCTGTTCCTTCTACCTGAGGATCTGACTCTGTGCTGCGGCTACTGGCTGGGCAGGGTGGCTAGCTGGTGTTGCACTCTCTCATTACCAACCGGACTGTGCTGTAGTATTTTATGAAAAAAGTACAGCATTGTACAGCTCTTTTAAGGTTAGCTATACTGCTGGGTTGGGGGGGGGCTTCTGTGCTGCAGCTTGCAAGCAATGGCAATGCAGTTCTAGTTTGGTGGGCATGGTTGGCTGGGTGACTCCTGATTCAGGCAGCTAGGCAGTTACCAGGGAGCCAAGCTGCAGTGCCACTCCCTGCCCCAATTATGGGATAGAGTGGTAAACTAAAATGAAAGCAAGTAGCCACTTGCTAATCATCCTGTTGCCACCAGACTTCCCAATTCTGACACCAAGTGCCTAAACCTAGAGTCAGACAGTAAATGAAAAAAGTAAGCAAACAATGACAGCCAAACCCCAGTGCTGCCAGTCCTCCATTCTAACACTAGGTGCCCAGCCCCTCGGTCCAACAGTCAATAAAAAAAGTAAGCAGACAATGGGAGCCCATCTACAGTGATGTTTTAGAAAGAAACATTGCTTGTTTTCTGCATTAATCTATTGTAGCACTGCTCCCTGCTAGTCAATGTACTATTGCACATTTGTGTACTTGCCATTTGTACATCAAATAAAAAGCAGTGTTATTCCATAGTCAGCAGAAAAACTTTAACCCACTTAATAGAAAAGCATATGGGAATTCATAGGATGAATACTAAAAACAACAAAAGTGCAGTAGTGCAATGAATATCAGGAAGCAATACTATGCCATATTGTGGCAAAAACAAATAATGTTTCACTCCAGAAGCTGAGTTTTATCAGAGTTAGTGACTTAATGTAGAAATGCCCTTATATTACCTGTCACTAGGTCTGAATAGCACTTGTATGAACAGTGCCGTCAATAACAATACCTTCCATACAGCATTATACAGAACAGTCGCAGGAACAAATGTGGCAAGTAAAGGCAATGCCACTGATAGCAGTCACAAAGCACACTGATGACTGCTATCAATCCAAATACTTATTTTAGTGGGGGCTGTACCCTCACACACCCCATTTTAACTTAAATAATCAACTCTATGTTGGAGTTAGTTTACAGGAGAAAAACACAATTTTGAATGCCAGGATTAGAACCCTGATCTCCATCACCATTGTGGCTAAGCAGCCTCATGTCTCAGTACTCTCTGCCATGGGAGTAACTCATCAACCATTTTCAATTTCCCAGCCCTTGTTATCTTCCTAGTACTACAGACAGCGACCTGGGTAGAACTTACAGCACAGCACTGTTTAATCCCTGTCTCTGTCTGTGGTACTCCAATCAGACATCGCTGTTTTTTCCTTATGCTATATTTGTAGTGCTGTTGTAACTGGATATTATATTATCCACCACCAGTGATGTGTACAATAACACATTTGAAACAATGAATATGATACATCCTCAGGATATGAGGAGGCACTTATAAAATTACAGCTGGCAATTAAGGCAATGAAAAGTATATCAAACCTGGTGTAAACTACCCAAAAGGCATATTTTCACAGTTGGTTAGTGCATATAATTATAAAAAAGCTTTACATATAAACTACAATATCAGGAAATATAAACCATATAGAAATCCATTTTGTGGATGTTGGAGTGAAGCAATGAGGATATAAAATTGACAGATATTCATTATATATCACTTCTCTTGAGAGACATTTTCTTTATGACTGTGGAACCAATGAACTCTGCAGTACAATGATTCCAAATATCAGGAATCTATTGTAAAACATTAGATAAAAAGTAGGCATTATTATATCAGATGCTCAGCCATAATGGATCTGTACCTTGGGGCTTGCTATATCCCAGATGTGAATGATTTCTATAGACAATCTTTATTTCCTGTGTATAAAGATGGCAGGCATACTTGCAACAGAAGTGAGTTTTAATTCTATTACAGTGGTAGTTATCTAAAGTTGCCTACCTTGAGGTACCACTGAGGCACTCAAGTTGCAATTGGCATTGACTATAATGTGATTGTGATTGGTTGGGCATCCATGGCACTCCAGACATTACCTCATGGGTTTTAGCCCACCCGATAGGCTAGTGATGCACATGACCCTAGGATCAAATTTCTAGTATATCCAGGTCCCAGAACCCCCTGCTCTCCAGTTTCGAATTGTGCATCTGATCAGGCAACAAGCACACCAGGAATCCCTGTCTGCTCCACACAAAGGTAGGCCTTTGAGCTTATAAGGATATAACACTTAATCTGAAGCTTACTAGAAAAAAAGCAAGCGATGTGTGTTATTTTTGTATTGCCCAGTATGGGACTATATAGGAAAATGTGTAAAAAGAATTAGGTATAAGAGCACGTTTATCTAGTCTGCAGGCCTTTTGTTGTTCTGAACCCTGCAAAGATTTAGAGGCTAAAATTAGCCTAGAATGCTTAATTCAGCATTATATCAACTGGATCAGTTCCTAAGCTTCGTTTGCAGTGCTCATTTAAAATTTGCCTTAGGGATGTCGCAAACACTGCGATAGTGCGTTGTTGTAAAAGAGAATGCAAGGAATTGTGGTTCCAGCTTAAAGTTTATTTTATCCGGCAGGGTTGTTTCTCTTGTTGTTCCCCTCATTAGTTCAGTGAGGAAAGTGTCCCTTGGTCTGGCCTTCGGGCCTCACAGAACCTCTGGGGCCTCTCGCCCCCCAACGTGGACCCCTGTTCCCTTCCGGTCCTCCTCCTACTAGAGACTCACCATTCAGGCATTTCCTTCTGCTCCAGCCCCCCTGGAGACTCTTCCTAGCTTGCCTTTCTCCCCCTGGGCTGCACGGACCACTGGGGCTCATTTTTTTCAAGCGCGGTCCACCTCCCTAGGCCCACACGCCTGGATCGCGCATTGCGCGTGGTAGGCTTCTTGGCCTACCATCCCCACGTGGTTCCTTGCTCCTCCCCTGAGCTCCCTGGGATAGTCCTATGCCTCCTACCTTCCCCTAGGCCACTCCTACTACCACTCAACCTGGAAGGTGGGAATCCTGTCTTCACGCTCATGAGGCCTCCTTGGGGAGGCGATCTGCCTCCAGGAGTAGGGAGGGCACCTACGGAGAGTGTTCCTCGGGGCCCAGCGTCTAGCCCGGCTGACTCTTTTATTTGGGGAGGGCTCTGCCATTCTCCCATTAGACCTTCCCTAGGGGGAACTGCTTCTTCGAGAGCTCAGCTGGTAAGGCCCCTCATAGCAAGGCAGCGCCGCATGTCTCCCCCTACATCACGCACCAAGAGCCTGGATTCGGGGGATGCCCCAGGCTTCGCAGCTCCTCCCCTGGTTCTCTCCCCAGTGACCCAGGCATCAAGATACCATCCCCAAAAGACAGTTATAGCCAGGGCCCTATGCGCAGCCGCACCTGAAGGGTCCCTCCCACAGCGACCCCTCCGGTTTGCGGCTCACCAAGGAACACAGGTCCTTGTCTCTTCCTTCTCCTGGGTCCCTCCCACAGCGACCCAGGCATTAGGAGCTTGTGCTCTCAGGACCACCTACCCTGCTGCACCATGGATCCCTCTCTATAGTGACCCATGCATGCCTGTTACTGCAGGAGACCCTCCCGATAGAGACAACCACCTCATCCCACACCTGCGGGGTCTCTCCCACAGTGCCCCCGCATGCTGGCTAGCCCCCAAACAAACTGATACAGATGTCAGGCAATAGCCTGCCTTCCTTGCTGAATCAAATAGGGGACAAAAGGACCCCCGCAGGGCATTGCACAGCTCTAATCTAAGGCCTGCCTTTCTTCTCTCTCACCAGATGGTCAAAGCCAAGAAGTGTTCTTTGCAATGCTACCCTCTTACCCCAAACCTGAGGCCCTCTGCACCACCTGTCTACTTGACGATGATGATTCATCCATGGAGCATACCCCCATGGGACCCAGCAATCCGGGGCCCAGCGGCCCACATGGATGGACCCAGGCTCCCTTCTGATTCAAAATCAGCAGGCCGCGGTCGCTATGATGGAAAGCCACCAGAACTTCATGCTGAAAATAATAGAAAAACTTGAATCCCTCACCCAGCACAGAATCATACCGGCGACTCCGGAACCAGACAAGGCAGGGGGGCAACTGGAGGAGCATCCGGACCACGGGGACACCTTACCAGAGAATCCTCACGAGGACGCTGATGAGGACAAGGACATCCCAGAGGAAGAGGATGGGGTAGAATCGGACGAAGAGGATACGGAACCCCCGACTACACCGTCTCTCACTTTGAAGTTGTGTTCCTTTGACACGGTCCCAGGTCTCATGAAGATTATCAAAACCACTATGGGGTTCGACATCAAGGAGAGCAAGCCCGAGTCGAAACTCGACCCCATGATACAGCTGAAGGTGTCGAACCCGGAGACCTTCCCAGTATGCCCAGCTATTGAGGATGTCTTCAATAAAGAATGGCAATCCACGGAACTAGGCAGAATGCCGAACAAGAAAAACCTAGACAGAATGTACCCGGTTCAAGAGGAAAAGTCTGGTACCTGGTGCAAAGCCCCCACTATCGACCCACAGGTGGCGGCTCTCAGCAAGAGGACAGTTTTACCATGCCAAACAATAGCCCTTAAAGATCCTATGGACAAGAAAGTGGAGGACATGCTAAAGAAGGCATTCGAGATCGAGGGCACCTGTTCGTGTTCCGCCTCTCACCCTCCATCCAAGGGCCCGTGGTTTGATGGCTCCTTGAAGAGTTAGGTGAGTTGGTCAGAGCAGAACATGAAATCGGCCTTGATGCCGACAGGCTTAGATTGATGGTACATTATGACAGCTATCAATCAGAAATCACTCGAAGAAGGCAGAATTCTGTCCAGAGAGATTTCTGCTGCACAAATCGACTGCCCAGCTTTTCCGGACTGTGGACAGACTGTGCAATCCAGTCTGTCTTCAACCCAGAGAAGCGTTTTCTCAGCTAAGGTGCGAGGAGTTTGCTTGTTTTTTTGCGGATAAGGTTGCCGACATCAGGTCCGGCATCGGCCCGACCTCTCCTATGGGGACTGCGGTGGTCAACTAGAAGTGGCCTGTCCTAGGTCTGTCTGGTTAGACTTTCACTGGCCGGAATTTGGGGACATTGTGAAGATCATCCAAACAATGCGACCGACTAGTTGTAGTTTGGATCCGGGTCCTACACTGCTCTTAGTAGGTTGTATAGAAGCCATCTACCCAATCCTTGCAGACATTGTCTGGAAATCTTTGGAGAGGGGTTTTCTTCCTGACCCCCTTAAGGAGGCGGTAGTTCGACCACTCCTTAAAAAATTCTCCTTGGATCCAGATTGTCTAGCTAACTACCAGTCTATCTCTAACCTGCCATTTGTTGGTAAGGTTATTGAAAAGGCAGTTGCGTTGCAATTGGATGATCACCTTATATCTCACAATGTCTATGATACTCTCCAGTCTGGTTTCAGGAAAAGGCATAGTACAGAGACTGCCCTTGTCCGGGTATTGAGCGACCTCCTTATGGCCAGAGATCGAAAGGCGCGTACCATTCTGGTCCTTCTCGATCTATCTGCTGCATTTGACACTGTAGACCATGGAGTGCTATTGGAGCGCTTGCGGGTCTTCTGTGGGCTGTCTGGTACAGTCCTTGAATGGTTTCGTTCTTATCTCACAGACAGGTTTCAGAGAGTTGTCACTGGAATCTATTCCTCTGGCGCTCACTCCCTGTCTTGTGGGGTACCACAGGGCTCCATTTTAGCTCCCATGTTGTTTGCAGTGTACATGCTGCCATTGGGAGAAATCATCAAGCGATACAGTCTGGGATTTCACTGCTATGCAGATGATACTCAGCTGTATCTGTCCTTTCTCCCCAGTCAGGGTGATGCACTCTCTGTACTTAACAACTGCCTCGATGAGATCAGACTTTGGATGAGTTCGAGCTGGATGAGACTCAATCCAGACAAGACTGAGGTATTGGTGGTGGATCCAGGTCATCCCGGGGATGGGTGTGGGAGCTGGACAGCCATCAGGTTTATTACTTGGTGGTGTACCACTCTCTACCTCTGAATAGGTGCGAAATCTGGGCGTTATCTTTGATGATGGTCTGACCCTGAAATCTCAGGTGTCAGCTGTTGTCAAATCCTCTTTCTACCATCTGAGGAATATCACCTGGGTGAAACATCTGATTCCCCCGGGTGACCTTCCAACATTGGTCCACGCCTTTGTCACTACTCGTCTGTACTACTGCAATTCCCTGTACCTAGGGCTACCTGGGGTTGATATCCGCTGCCTTCAGCTAGTGCAGAACACGGCAGCCAGGCTTTTGACTGGGACTTCTAGAACCAGTCATATTATGCCTGTGCTCCGTGAACTGCACTGGCTGCCTGTATGGTGGCGGATCACTTTAAGGTTGGTTTACTAACCTTTAAAGCTCTACATGATCAGGGACCCGGTTACTTGAAAGATCTCCTGATTCCCTACTGCCCCCTCCTTCCTCTCCGTTCCACCAACGAGGGATTGCTGGAGATTCCCAGGGTCTGATTGAAGTCATCAGGATCTCATGCCTTTGCTTTCTCAGCACCAACCCTGTGGAATTCTCTACCTCGCTGGTTGAGAGAATGCCCAACCGTCGATAATTTCAAGGTCGCCTTAAAAACATATCTTTTTGAATTAGCATACTCTTGTTAGTTGTGGCTGACTTTTAAATGACTTTTAAATGTTTGGATTTTATTAATTTTAATGTTTGTACAGCGCCTTGGTCTTGAAAGGTGCTCTATAAATAAAATTGAATTGAATTGAAAAAGAAAAGCAGCCACTACTGCCATCTACACAGCCTCGAGCACAAATTCTGTTGGCTCGAAGAACTTCGGAACAAACCAACCTCAAGTCCAGGGAGGCAGAACTCTTAGAATGCACCTTAGATGCAGCAAAATACCTCACCGACATGGCGGTAGACACCCTGCGCCTACATGCCAGGGCCACAGCTATCGCCAATCGTGCCCAGAGAGCATTGTGGCTGAAATTGTGGGATGCTGACAATGAATCTAAGACTTTACTGCAAAATTTACCTCTGGGGGGGAAGTATGTGTTTGGGGAGGGGCTACAGGATTACCTAAAACAAAAGGAGGAGGGTAGAGACCTCCTTAAGAGTAAAGCCAGATACAACTACCTCCCTTCATCGAGGCGGAGATTTCGGAGTGGGAACAGGCTATACCAACCCCGCAGGGACATGGCACAGCAAAATAGTTCCTTTCGAGGCAGAGGGGCATCCCACAGTTTCCATAGCCCCTACCCACAGGCCTATCAACCATCATCCTTCAGAGCCCACGGTCAAAACTTGGGGATGAGGTAGAAGTTACAGGGGAAGCAGCAGTGACTACGCCTCAGCCATTCACAGTCAGGGCCCCTACCCCCAGTGGGGCAAAGGCTGTCATTATTCTCACACCATTGGTTCAACACAACCTCAGACAGGTGGGTCCGGAGGTGGTCGCAAGGGTACTCCATAGAGCTGTCCCACTCTCAAATCCCCACAGATTTGTATCCTCCCCAATAGCCAAAAGAAAGGCGACCCTCACCAAGTCCAAAGCATCTTGTTGGAACTAATTCGAACAAGGCCATCCAGCCCATCCCCTTGCATGAACAAAAGCTAGGGGCCTACTCAATATTCTTCCTCATGCCCAAGTAGTCAGGAGAACTCAGACCTATTCTAGACTTAAAACACCTCAACCAACATGTGGTGTGCCACAGATTCAAAATGGAGACCATACGATCAACTCTATGCAGTCTCCGGGTAGGCGACTACCTGATGTCCATAGATTTAAAGGATGCATATCTTCACAGCCCTATCATTCAAAAACACAGGCAATTCCTTCTTTTCCACATCTTGGGCCACCATTATCAGTATCAGGCCTTACCATTCGGCCTCACATCAGCCCCGAGACTGTTCACCAAGGTCTCCATAGTCCTGGTGGCCAGGCTCAGAGAGCAAGGGCTGGATATCATACCCTACTTGGACGACTGGCTCATTTGAGCACGTTCCAAGGAGCAGGCCCTACAGGACACAGCGACCGCCTTAGAGGCACTCGAGGAGCACGGTTGGGTGGTCAGCTGGGAAAAGAGCCATCTTATTCCCATGCAGCAGATCGAGCATCTGGGAGCACTGATCAACTCGGCCCATGGATGGGCAAAACTGTCCCCCTCGAGGGTCATCAACCTGATGACCCTGGCCCGTCAAATGAAAGGCCACCACCAGACGACCATGGGCTGCATAGCCCAGTTGTTATGGTGCATGGAATCATGCATAGATCTCATACCCTAGGCCAGGTGGCATATGCACCCGCTCCAGACATACGTCCTCGCTCGGGGAGCACTGAATGAACACAACATGCAGGTCACTGTCCCGCTACCACCATCAGTGAGACTCTCACTAGCATGGTGGATGGTGGAATCGAACCTCACCAGGGGAGTCCCCCTTGAGGCCTCCTACATGGCCACAATAGAGACGGACGTGAGCCTGTCCGGCTGGGGAGCATGCCTGGGAGATTCAATGGCCCAGGGCCTATGGTCACCAGTGGAGTCCAAACTGTCCATCAACGTCCTGGAGATGAGGGCTGTATACCATGCGCTCAAGACCTTCAAGCCCCTAGTATGCGGCCAGTCGGTCCTGATACACTCCGACAATCGGGTCACAGTGGCCTACATCGTAAAACAAGGCAGTACCAGGAACAGAGCCATACTGAGGGAGGCAACGTCAGTCCTCAATTGGGCTCAATCCAACCTCAGCAATCTAGGTGCAGTACACCTTGCAGGAAAACTCAACGTATGTGTGGATTGGCTAAGCAGACAACAGGTGCACCCAGGAGAATGGCGGTTGCATCCCGATCTATTTCAGATGATCCAAAGTACATGGGGACCCGTAACCATAGATCTCATGGGAACACGGGAGAACACACAGGTCAAGGATTATTACTCATGTCTCAGGGAGGGTCAGTCCCAGGGAACCGACACCCTATACCAACCATGGTGTCAGGAACATGCATACATGTTCCCACCCCTTCCCCTAATTCCCCAGGTACTAGCCGAGATACGGGCATCACGTCACACCATCATCCTAGTGACCCCCTACTGGCCACGAAGGACATGGTTCACCTCAGTTCATGAGATGTCTTTAGCCAGCCTCAGACTGCCTCACCGAGCAGACATGCTCTCCCAGGGCCCAGTAGTCCACCCGGCCCCGCGGACACTGAAGCTCAAGGCCTGGCTCCTGAAAGGAGGAGACTAATGGAGGCAGGCTACCATGACTCCGTTGTTAGTACCATATTACAGTCCAGGCGGACTTCCACCACCTCCACTTATGGTAGACAATGGTCTATATTCCGAAGTGGTGTCAAGAAAGAGGTAAGGTAACAGGAGCAGACAGACATGGCTACCATCTTGCTATTCCTACAGCAGGGAGTGGACAAGGGCCTAGCCCACTCTTCCCTCAGAGTACAACTGTCACCTATAGAGATGGCCACGGGCCCATTGGGTACAGCTGGGAGCACATCCGACGCCCTGCGCTTCTTGAAAGTGGTGGAGATACTCCGACCAAAAACAGCGACCGACCATCGCACTTGGGATCTCCCACTGGTCCTCAATTCCCTCAGCTCAGCACCCTACAAGCCTTCATGAGGCAGACCTGTTCTGGGTCGGCCTCAAGACATGTTTCCTGGTGGCTATCTGCTCAGCCAGATGGATCGGAGAACTAGGGCTCTATCGTGCACAGAACCCTACACTGTTTTCATCCCTCAAGGAGTTCGTTTACGAACTGTACCAGGCTTCCAGCCCAAGGTGCCCACTGTCTTCCACAGGGAACAGCCCATTGAGCTGCCCACCTTCCCAGCGGATGCACAGCAGGGCACTCAGTCGGTCCCGCATCACCTGGAAGTTGGATCCACCCTCTCCGTCTACATAACCAGAACGCGGCCCCTCCGTAAGACGGAAAGATTGTTTGTCGTCGCAAAGGTACAAAGGCAAGGCAGGGCAGCCTCCAAATCCATGATCGCCGATGGCTAAGGAGAACCGTTCAGAACGCTTACCTAGCAAAGCAAATGATACCCCCTCAGGGTATCAAGGCCCATTCCACCAGGGCAGTCACCACATCCTGGGCAGAAAGGGCCAATGTGTCCTCCGAAGACATATGCAGGGCGGCTACTTGGAGCTCCCTGCACACATTCACTAGACACTACAGACTCGAACACCTGCATGCCATACAGCCCACTTTCGCCACACAGATCCTCCTAGCAGCAACTTCATTCCCTCACTCATAGACCACTCTGTTCCCTCCCTTGGGTACTACACTACTTCTTATCTACCCATGAGTTAATGTCTGGAGTGCCATGGATGCCCAACCAATCACAATGGGTGTTTACTTACCTGGTAAAGGTGATTGTGTTGGTTGGCATCCATGGCACTCCAAGGCCCTCCCTTCAGAGTGCTCAGAGTGACCGGGACTGAAAGTCCATTTAATCATCGCCAGGCTTAGGAGGGGAGCAGCTGCAGTGAAGGTCTACAGTCGGTCCCTACAGGATTGAGATTAGATTGTAAATAATAGGGATAATAAAATTCGGCCTACTGGCCACTGAGACTACGTTGTAGCTAGCATCATTTTTCCATACCATCATTGTTTGGTCTTCCTTGCATTGTTTTTTTCTCTTGCACTTTACTAACCTTGATTTCAGCTATGGAAGATTCAAACTGGAGAGCAGGGGTTTCTGGGACCTGGATATACTAGAAATTTGATACTAGGGTCATGTGCATCACTAGCCTATCAGGTGGGCTAAAACCCATGAGGTAATGTCTGGAGTGCCATGGATGCCAACCAACACAATCACCTTTACCAGGTGAGTAAACACCCATTCTGCCTCATTCTGCCTCAGTATACTCAGGTACCTACTGGTATACTGAGAACCTTCTAGGTATACCTCACTACTGAGACACTTTTCTATCGCTACCACTGTATGATAATGACTAAGTGAGCATCTGATACAATAATGTCCTCCTTTTATTATTTTTTAGAATACATGCCTGACATTTGTATTTTGTATCACAGAGTTCACTGGATTCTCAATGCAAGAGAAAATGTCTCTCAAGACAAGGAATATCACCTTGTTAGCTAACTGGCCCAAACAGGCCCACGAAAACTATACTGATTGATGGCCTTTAGCCAGGCTACTCCACCTGCCTTTCCTCCTCTGTGAAGTCAGTCCTTCCTCCAGGCCAAGAATTACAAATTGAACTACCTTTCCCTGCACTTTCTTTGTAACAATGACAATGGAACACCTCCTGTACTGGTTATAGCCTCCACAGGCTTTCTACCCTGCCCACCCAAACTCTACCCCCCGACCTCTTTCGCCCCATTCCTGGTTTCCAAGACCACTATCTGTCAGGATAACTTCATAGCCTACTCGCACCCTGACACACCATTGAAGATGAAGTTCTAGCAATGTGCCCTCCTGGCTATGACCCTGGTTACACTAGGTGGGCATATCTTCTGCACTGATATCCAGAAAGGGCCTAGTTCTCCCATAAGGATTCATCCAGTACTGCACTACACTCCTGGCTGCATAACAGATACTGTATTACCTACTCCACAGTGCCAGGCCTTGGCCATTTCAGCTGGCTCACAATACGGCTCCAAAGACTGCTGACCTCACCCAACTCCCTGCCTTTTTTATATTTGCCATACTCCCATGGCCTCCACATTCTTAACAACTGGAAAAGATCCTCTACTCAGCAGCAAAAGAATAATAATCTCTATCAGAAACAGCAAAACATATATCTACTCAGACTCATCCTTCTGCTTCTACTAATATCTGGCAATGTACACCCAAATCCTGTCCCAGCTAAGTCGCATTGTCAAGTAACAAAATAAGGAAGGAACAATTACACTCGCCAACATAAATATCTGCAGTCTACTCAAAAGATAGACTGCCTGCAAGTCTGGGCACTACAACACAACTCTGACATACTCACAGTCGTTGAGACATGGCTCACTCCAAAAATACCGGATTCCACTGTCTCGATACCAGGTTACACACTTTCAGGAATGACAGGAACTCAAAAAGAGGAGGGGGCCGTGCATTATACATTAAAGACTTGATAAAGGAGTTTGCTCTTCCTCTACCCCACCTTACCAGTACTGAACAAATTCTCCCCATAAAAATTCTGTTGGGGGCCCACAATAAAGCACTAACTTTACTTACTGTATACATCCCTCCGGGAGTGAAATTTCCAGGATTTGAAGAATTCATGGAGGTTATCAGATGCCAGTATCTCAACTCTGAATCTATTATTCTAGGAGTTTCAACATAAATTGGTTGGCAACCAAGATTGGCACATATAAGGACACTGTTGCAGCGTTACATCTTACACAACTCGTTGGCTCACCCACAGGAACAAATTACAAAACTGTATCTAGCACACTACTTGACTGAATCCTCACAAACTGCCTGGATCATATCTCCAATGTGACAGTCCTCTGAGTGACCACTCTTCGGTAACCTGCAGTTGGACCAACAAATTCAATGCAACCCCCCCCCAAATAATCTCCAATCATAAACTGAAAAGAGGTCACCTAGAGTACCTTGAGGCAGCATGCATGCTGACTGGAGCCCCTTGACACTGCGGTGGATATGGACACTGCACTTAAGTATTTCATCAGACAATTCAATGCTGCCTGTGACTGCCATGCCTGTGCAGAGGACAAAAAGCCGTGGAAGACACAGCCCCTGGATCACACCGGACCTAATAGGCCGCATAAAAAACAGGGACAACTGGTGGCATAGTGCACAGACCTCAGGCAAACAATCAGACTTCCAGAAATACAGAAGACTATGGAATGACTGCACCCAGACCATCCACTCTGCCAAAAGTAAGCATTCTAGGGAAGCATTGCAAACAACATGGGGAAACAGCAAGTCCTTTTGGAATAACTTAAAAGATGTGACAGGGAAAGTCAAGAAAGAGGCTCCACAAATGCTCAGCATCAATGGTGCACCTAGTCTTGACCCCCTGACTGTTGCCAACACTTTTAACAAAGCATTTACTGACCTGAACAGTGTACTTCCGACAAATGTTTTTCAAGAAACCAACCTAAGCCTAAGCCAAAACCTAGGGCCAACTCAAATATCACTTCCTTCTTTCCATTTCAAAACTGTCAACTACAACCGAGCAAGAAAGTACATTCGTAAGGTACTTGGAAAATCCAGAAAAAGTGGGGACATGCTTGACCTCAAACTTATCTCCCTTGCACTTGATGAAGTCCTAGCTCCCATTACTAAGCTGCTGAACTTATCCCTGCAGCTGTCTCAATTCCCCCGAGCTTGGAAATCAGCCCTAGTAACACCTGTGCACAAGAGCAGTGACCGGGCATTGCATGCCAATTACAGACCTATTTCTATCCTTCCACCGCTGTCAAAAGCACTGGAATACATTGTCTCAGACCAGCTGGTTGAATACCTAAATAATTACAACAGCCAGTGTCCTGAACAACATGGATTTTAGAAAGGGCATATTGCCTCCACAGCTCTTCTGGAGTTCACCAGCTTCATACACAGTTCACTGGACCAGGGCAACCTTGTTGGCATGGGATTTATTGATCTAACAAAGGCTTTTGACACAGTCACTCACTCACTCCCTATTAATTCAACAACTCACATTGATAGGCCTCTAATCCAGTTACAAACTGGTTCAAAAGCTGTCTAGCTGATCGTTACCAACAGGTAAAGATTGGAAACATCACATCTGTGTCCCTACCAGTCCATTGTGGGGTCCCCAGGGATCAATCCTAGGTCCCCTCCTTTTCAGCATCTTTCTAAATAGCCTACCTCGATCATGTGACCAATGGATACTTCTCTATGCAGATAATGCTGTGATTTTACTTCTCAACATGACCCTCAAACCCTTGAAAATCTGCTACAACATGCTTTCAAACAAACTGAAGATTAATTCAGAGCCCACAAGTTAGTTCTGAACTATTAAAAGACAAAAGTAATGCTTTTTAGTGGTACAAGAAACAAACACAAAGCAGTCTCCCTTAGCATCATTAACTGCGTAGGGGTTCCTCTTGAACAAGTGGAGCTATTCAAATACCTGGGGGTTACGCTTGACAGTACCCTCTCCTATGCAGAACACATTGAGAATGTAGCCAAAACAGTTAACATAAGAATTTGGGCTCCTGCACAGTACAAGAAATGTCTGACACGAAGCCCTCCAAACCGCAATCCATAGCACAATTGTCTCCGTCATCGACTATGGATTGGTTATATACACTCAGCCACTTCCACCACATTACATAGGATAGCAGTAGCCCTAAACAAAGCCTGCCGACTGCTCACCAATTCCCCCTGACTAACGCACACATGCGACCTTTATGAGCAAGCCGGGTGGCTAAAACTTGAAAACAGGATACAATACCAAACCTGCCTCTTAGCTAAAAAATCAATACTGGGACTACAACCTCCCGGAGTCACAACCTATTAAGCTTATTCACAGGCCTGCACTGCACCAGGAACTCAGACCATCAGGTTCTCACTGCTCCTCACTGCAGAACCTTCCAAGGGCAGAAGTCATATGTCTATCGGGCACCACTTTGGCTCAATAACCTCAGCATTGACCTTAGTGGCATGCAGAGATTGGGGCTTTTCAAGACCAAGCTAAGACAACACCTACTGAAGAACAGCTCCTGTGACTGTACTTTCTAATTACTCCACACACCCCTATATTTCTGGCCCTGGTCTATCTCATTTTTGGGCCATCTTACCGTCCCTCACTATTTCTGACTACTACTACTACTCCAAACTGTCCCTGTCTTGCCCTGCAATCCCTGCACCCTCCTCTCCCACCCCAATAGTCATCCCCCACTCTCCTTTTTGGATATCTACTTACTGTCTTTTACCTGATAATGCCACCTTGGCTGCTTCTGTTACCTGAATTATCCTAATGTTAAAACCTCTATGTTTCCTATTTACAATGTATTATGTCTATGTTTACCCACTTAGCTAGATATTCCTAAACTCACATTGTATGTATGACCCTCTATGACGTGGAACCTTTGTAAAAGAGTGGTCTCCCGCATAAAGGTATTGTAATCCAAGATTGAAATAAATAAATAAATAAATAAAATATATGGATGAACACCTAAACATTTTATATCCTCAGTGCTTCACCCCAACATGTGGAAAATGATCTTTGATATAAATTTATATTTACTGTTATTATGGTTTATATGTAAAGGTTTTTTTAATACTATCATCTTCTGAGCAATTGTTCAAAATATGCCTTGTGGGTAGTTAATACCAGGTATGATGTTATACTTTTCATTCCTTTATTGCCAGTTGTAACTATATGAGCCTCCTCATAGCCTAAGGATGACCCACATTCCTCTCCAGCAGCCCTATCGGCTCTGGCCAGAATTTATTTTCACAGCAATATAATCCAGCCACAGCACAGCAATTTTTGGCGCCTGGAGAGCCTCATTGAGATACAGAAACAAACAAATGAGAATATACTCAATTTGATCACAGTGACAAACCAACAAAATATGACACTGGACCACAGCATAAAACTACTTGAACAAATTAATAATTTGATAAGTATAAAATCACACACACAACAATTAATGTATTGATTTCAGGCTGTCCAGGCACTCACAAAGAGCATAACAACATGGTCCAAAACAACATGAAGACAAAACAGAACAAGCCCCTGATCTCCAGTAGCCACTTCTTCTGTCCCCTTCTGTGTCCCCATTTCTGTACCTTCCCTAGTGATACTAGCAGCTTCCACTTTCCCCTGCTCCATCCTATCTGGCCACCCCCGTACAGGTCTCCATAGTCTCCAGCAGAAGAGGCAGTCAGACACTCCAGTTTCCTTATTTGTTAAAACTTATAACTATGTTCTACAAGTAAACAACCTGCTTTTTTGTATTTATTTTATACTATACCAAATCATAGTGTGTTTTTTCTAGGTGAAGTAAACGTATTTTTAAGTAATATTTGGGAAAACTATTTTGCACTGATTAAACACAATGCATATACCTTTTGTGTTAATAATGTTTATAAATATATATATATATATATATCAAACCTATAGTACTTTTGGAACATTTTATATTTTAAAGGTGTCCTACACACTTACGCCTGTAGCCCACTCTCACCCCACATACAGTATCTTTGTTAGTGGTGCCAGAGGTCCGGGGCTATTTTCTGGAGCATTTCCTAAATATTGCAAATGTTGTAAAATCCAGCCTAAACTTTTCAACGAACACGGAAGTGGTGACTGCATCCCCATCAAAGCTGCACACATTTACCTGGGTATTCCACACAGGTTTTTTTAACATTTCAAACAACAAAGGTCTCTATGAAGGAGCAGGGGAATAGGGGCTGAAAATGCATATTTATTTACTTTCGTGGGGTTGTTCATGCTTAAAGTGATGTGTGCAGCAGCACCGTAATAGTCCATTGTTGTAGATAGTAATTTAAGCATCTAGACTCCCATGAAAGTAATACAATAAGCATTTAAACCCCCTCCCCTGCTGCTCCACAGAGACCTATGATGTTTCTAATGTCACAAAACTGGGTTGAAGCTGCACAATGTTGTTAAAAGCTCAGGTGTTCTACACCACACCTCTCACCATACCAGCGACCTAGGTTCAGGAAAGCACTCGGGCCATCAGAGATCACAATGGGGAGGGCAGGCCAAAGCTGGATATGGATGCCAGAGGCAACTCTACTCTCTGTGGAGGGTAAATTGCATCCCTTGGCTAATGGTTGCCTCCTGGTGGAGGGGAGGGGGCAGCACAGCCTAGTAGGGTGCCTACAAATCACAGCGATGGGGATGGTGGAAGGGGTCATTACTGAGGCCATACTGCTCATGAAGCATAGAAACAGAATTTGATGGCAGATAAGTACCGCTTGGCCCACCTAGTCTGCCCATTTTCCTACCTAACAGATAAGCTGCATATCTAGTTAATCAACAGCTTACTTCCTCCTACCCCCACTAGGACTGCCTTATGTCTGTCCCATACATTCTTGAATTCCCCCACCATTCTTGACTCCATTACCTCCTCAGGAGGCTGTTCCATGCATCCACAACCCTCTCCATGAAAAAATACTTACTCACATTACCTCTGAGCCGCCCCTCTATCTTCAAATTGTGCCCCTTGTTCTTGCACATCTCTTTTTCTGAAAGATGCTACCCTCTTGGACTTTGTTGATTCCCTTGAGGTACTTGAAAGTTTCTAGCATGTCCCCTCTCTCCCTTCTTTCCTCAAGGGTAGACATATTAAGCTCCTTTAGTCTTTCTTCATATGTCTTCTGGTGCAGACCCTGCACCATTTTGGTTGCCCTCCTCTGGACAGCCTCCACTCTATCTATGTCTTTGCAGAGATGGGGTCTCCAGAACTACACACAGTACTCCAGATGGGGTCTCACCAACTGTCTGTACAGAGGGATAACAACTTCCTGTTTTCTACTATTGATGCCTCTCCATATGCATCCCAGTATCCCCCCAGCCTTCCTTACTGCCTTCTCACATTGCTTACCCACCTTTAGGTCATCTGATGTAATTACCTCCAGGTCCCTTTCTATTTTTACTGTTATCAGTATCTCACCCCCATTGTGTACTCTTCCCCTGGGTTTTTGTTTCCCAGGTGCATTACCTTGCACTTCTTTGCATTGAATCTGAGCTGCCATACATTTGACCATTCCTCCAACCTTGCCAAATCCCTTCTCATCCTTTCCATCCCCCCCTTGTGTATCAACCCTGTTGCAGATCTTTGTGTCATCTGCAAAGAGACATACTTTTCCTTCCAGTTCCTCTGCAATGTCACTTATAAAGACATTAAAAAGGACCGGTGCTAGTACTGAATCCTGTGGTACCCCGCTAGTAACCCTCCTTTCTTCACTGTGGACTCCGTTTACTACTACCCTTTGCATCCTATTGTCTAGCCAATTTTTTATCCAGGCTACCACCTTGGGACCCACTCCAAGGCTGACTAACTTGTGTATTAATCTTTTGTGTGGGACTGTATTAAATGCCTTGCTAAAATCTAGGTAGGCCATGTCCACATCCCCTCCCTGGTCTACTACTTTGGTCACCCAGTCAAAGAAATCTATTAGATTCATCTGACAAGACCTTCCCATCATGAATCCATGTTGCTTGTGTCCTCCAATGCATGTGACTGCTCCTGGGGCCCCTCACAGAAAAATACAGAAAAATCCCCGGTGGCAGGATGACAACCAACATCCCATGGGCACCACTACTGGGGTAGGCATAAGGTGCCTCCCAGAAATTCAGGGTGATGGAGCTCAGAACGTCAGTCACAAGGGGGCTGTCAGGGGGAGGGCGATGCATGAACAGCAGCCATGATTAAACTAAACTGGGTGGAATACCCAGGTAACCTTGTGCAGGCTTGTTCGGGATGCAGCCACCAGTTCCATGTTCACCTAAATATTTCAGCAGGTTTTGAAAATCTGATAAATATTTTAAAAATGTCCCCAGAAGCAGACCCATGTTCCCGCCATTACTAATAAAGATATGTTGGACAGGAGCGGCCTGCAGCCATAAGGTGTCTTCTCACGTATTTTGTACTATTTCAGATCATACAGCCTTTATTGTTTTTAGGTGAAGGAACCTGTATTTCTTAGCTATCCTTAGTAACAGTAGTTCCATGTGCATACGTATATAAATGTTATTACATTTTAGAAAAGTATTTATTTTGTAAACATGCATGCAAACTTATGCCAGCAGCCACCCCAATCTCCATACCTTTCTTAGCTGCACCAGGATTGGGGCTGCTTCCAGGAACATTCCCAACAATTTCACATCTTTTACAATACTTTGTCATCAAAAAATGGAACTAGTGGCTGTGTCCCAATCAAGTGGTTGGAAGTTTACCTGGGTATTATATTCAGTTGTGTGACATTTCAAACACAATAGGTCTCTATGGAGCAGTGTGGGAGAGGAGTTTAAAATAGTTTTTAGATTACTTTTGTGGGGATCATGGTGCTTCAGTTAATATATACAGCAACACCATAACATACTGTTGCTCTAGATATGAACGTTACCATAAACACACCTGTGAAAGTAAAATAAATAAGTATTTCAAGCCCCCCCCATCCCTGCTACTCCATAGGAACCTATGCTGTTTGAAACATCACTAAAGTAGGTGTAATACCCAGGTGAAGTTGCACCCATTCAAACAGGACGCAGTCACCAGTTCCATGTTTGCAGAAAAGTTTCAGCAGGATCTTAAAATATGTGAACTATTAAGAAAATAATACCAAACGTAGTCCCCAGACTAGCAGCTTCCACTTTGACCTGCACCATCCTATCTGTCCCCCCACCATACAGGACTCCATAGCCTGCAGCACAACAGGCTGTCAGACCACCCCAGTTTCCTCATGTTTTAAATGTATGAGTATTTTCTACAGGTAAAGCAACCTGGGTTTTTTATTTGTTTCATACTGTATCAAATCATTAAAATTGTATTGTTTTTGGGTGCAGTAACCTGTATTTTTAATTTCAATGTGCCTACAAACTTATGCCTGCAGCCTGCTCCCATCCTCCCATGCCTTACTTACCTGTGTCGGGAGTCTGAGGCTCCTTTCAAGAACATAGCTAAATGTTTCACATTTTCTTAAATGCTGCCAATACTTTTCTGCAAACATGGAAGTGAGGGCTGTGTCCCAATCTAGTGGGCAGAACTTTACCTGGGTATCATACCCAGTTGAGTGACATTTCAAACAGCATAGGTCTCTTTGGAACAGTGAAGCAGAGGAGCTTAAAATGTTTATTAGATAACTTTAGTGGGGCTCTTGATGCTTCAGTAATTATATACAGAAACACCATTACAGCACGTTCTTGTACATACAAATTTACACATCGAGACCTCCATGAAAGTAAAAGCATAAGCATTTCAAGCCCCCCTCTCGTATTATTCCATAAAGACTTATGCTGTTTGTAATGTCATAAAACTGGGTGGAAAACCCAGGTAAACCTGCGCCTGCTCAAACGTGACTCAGCCACCACTTCCGTCTTTGCTGAAATGTTTCAACAGGCTCTGAAAACATCTGAAATATTAAGAAAATGTTCCAGTAAGCACCACTGGACTCCCGCCATCACAAAAAAAGGTACCTGGGACAGGAGCAGCCTGCAGCCATAACCTGTCTTTTTTTATGTCTTTTCTATTGTTTCGCATCATAAAACATTTATTGTTGTAAGGTGAAGTAACCTGTATTTCTCAGTTATTATACAGTATATAAAAGCTAATATACTGTAAGTAAATATTGTATTTTAAACATAGCTATGGAGCCACTACCACAACCCTATTAGGCAAGGAGTCATCAGCATGGGGCCTTTCAGCCCTGCACTCCCACCAAGCCACTCATTTGTGCATAATGGTATATGTGTGTGGGAGTGTGGGCCCTCTGGGCCCTACGCTCCCACTTACACATAACTATGGAGCCATACCACAACCCTATGAGGCAAGGAGGCATTACCTCATGCTCCCACCAAGCCGCCCATCTGTGCATAATAATATATGTGCGTGTGTGGCAGCACGGGCCCTCTGTGCCCTTCACTCAGAGTTACACATAGCTATGGAGCCATACCACAACCCTATAAGGCAAGGAGGCATTAGCACAGGGCCCTTCGGGTCTGCACTCCCACCAAGCTGCCCATTTGTGCATAATGGCATGTGTGTGTGGGAATGTGCCCCTCCAGGCCCTGTGCTCCCACTTACACATAGCCATGGAGCCATACCACAGCCCTATAAGGCAAGGCAGCATTAGCATGGGGTTTTTCGGGCCTGCACTCCCACCAAGCCACCCATCAGTGCATAATGGTATCTGTGTCTGGGAGTGTGGGCCCTCTGGGCCCTGCACTCCCACTTATGTGTAGCTGTGGAGCCATACCACAACCCTATAAGGCAAGAAGGCATTTCCACAGGGCCCTTCAGGCCCACACTCCCCAAGCCACCCATTTGTGCATAATGGTACAGTATTTGTGTATGATAAGCGTGGGCCCACTGGGCCCTGTGCTCACTTACACATAGCTATGGAGCCATACAAGCACTTGTAAGGCAAAAGCCTTTGTAACAGTAAGTTGCCCATATCTCGGGAACTGTAGGAGGTGGAAGAAAAATTCAAGTGTGGTTGTAATCGTGAGACGGAGTAGTTTTTGTAACAGTCAGTCGAATTTGTATCTTGTATTGTTTCTGAGATATGAACACCGAAACACAATGTGAGTGGTAAGTGTGAGGGCATAATAGTGGGTGACGCACATGAAAATGACCAGTTGGAACACTAATTTGCAAATATCTCAGGAACCGTACATGCTAGAAAAAAAAAATTCAAATTTCAGGTGTTTCATGGCTTTGTATCCTAGTTCTGTGGACTAAGAAATTTTATGATGAAAAGTCCATATCTCGAACAGTTTTCAAAATACAGGCCCTGAAAGGCATGACGGGTGCTGCAATGTTATCCTATGAGAAAATTTCTGAAGTTCAGAATGCTGTAAATATGGGCAGCATGACACGATTTTGGGCAAGCTCAACACAAAAATATGATCGTCAATATAAATTTTCCCAAAGGCTATAATGGGACACTAAAAATGCTATAACTTTTGAACAGAACAAGATGTTTTCACTAAATCTTCAAAGGCGCACTACAATTCTACAACTGTATATCTGATCAACACGAACATTTCCTGTTCCAGATATCTATGATAAATCTTCCTTCATTCCAAATTTCAGGCAAATCAGACAAATAGTTCAAGGTCATTAAAGTGCAAAATTTGAAGTTTAACATTGAAATGGCTATGCAACCTAACTATAGTGGCACTACCGTACCACTATAATACATATATATATATATATATATATATATATATATATATATATATATATATACATATATATATATATTATAGTGTACGGTAGTGCCACTATAGATTAGGTTGAGAAGTCATTTTAGAATACAAGGGTCAAATTTTGTACTTTAATAACTTTGCTACTGTTCAACAGATTTGCTTGAAATTTTGTACGCATAATCAGGCATGGCAGATCTTGGGAACTGGCAAGTTTTGTACCAATTGGATATACAGCTGCCAAGTTATTAAGCACCAAAGAAATGTGCATTTACGCTTTTTTGTGAATTCTTTGCTGTCATCTACAGGTCGCACGGTTTGCGTGACCAGTCTGAAAACTTCAAGGAAAGTGCGGCTGGGGTGCCCAATGTGCATTTTGAAGATTTTGTGAAAAAATATTAAACGGTTCAAAAGTTATTCAAAAAACAAGTTCCCATTATAAGTCAATGGGAAAAGTTAAAAAGTTCGAAAGTGTCAGAAATGCAATTTTTACTTTCACAAATGGCCCTTTTTTCTGTCACAAATCCACCATTTTGTTTTCAGTTGGTCATCAGAAAAATGCTTGGCATTTAAATTTGGGACCCTCTAGCAACCTAATTATTTTTGTATTCACCTAGTCGGACCCTGAGGATGCTAGGCATGTCTTTATTTTGGGGTAAAACACCCCAGAAATATGTTTTTCACATTTCTGGAAAAAGTACTTTCACAAAGTACTTTCGCATTTGTGACACTGTCGCATGAATTTGCCAAAGCTTTTACAAAGTTCGACAGTACTTTTACAGGATGTGGCAAAATGACAGCAATTCTTTGCCACCCTGCTGCAAAAGAACGGTTTGGTCTTTTGGCCAGAAATTTGGAGGGAATGCAACCAACATCTCACAGATGTGCCTTTCAGTATTTTGATGAAAAAATATTACAGGGCGGCATAGTTACGGCACTCCAAATTTACGCTTTGTCCCATAGGATAACATTACGGCACCACACTTACAGGAATCCTTTGCCCCTGCTGCAAAATAATGGTTTGGTCTTTTGGGCTGAAATTTGGAGGAAAAAAAGCAAACATCCCACAGATGTGCCTTTTGATGCTTTGGTGAAAAAATATTACAGGGAGGCAAAGTTATGGCCCTCCAAACTTCTCTTTTTTTCCCATAGGATAACATTATGGTGTTCACCACACCTGTCAGAGCCCGTATCTCGGAAACGGTGCAAGATACAGACTTTTCATCGGAAAACATGAAGTGCAAAACCAGCCAGGAAAGTCATAAATTATATGACTTTAATTTTTTTTTTCTACGTCGTACGGTTCCTGAGATATAAGCAATTTAGTATTCCAACTCCTTATTTTCTGCTCCGAGAACCTTTATTCTTTGTACTCACTGTCTTTCTCTGTGCAGCTTTTGGGGAAAACCAGTATGTGCGCTTACATTACTGTTACCGTTACTGTTTTCACTTGCGGTTCCATTCCCGGTTCACTACCGTTCACGTCTACACCACCAAGTGTGTTACCCTTTGCATTTTCATTTGCACTTGCTTTTGTGTTGTTTTTAACATTTCTGTCTACAATACTGTTTCTCTTTCTGTTTTGCTTTGCGTCACCATGTGCATTACTATTTGCATTTGCAGGCACAATGTTACTATGTGACGACATCATGAAAGAGGGCCCAGCTCCCGCCGCCGCATTACATTCACTATTTTCAGTATCATTTTCAAAAAGAAGGGAAATCAGAAGTAAAAAACTCCCTTTAATGCATTAGTTAGGGTTGTTCCACACCGACAAAAGCAAGGAAATTAGGTGCCATGGTTGAAAGCCCCCCTTGGCCCCCCCTGCCCACACCCCCAACCGGCATTGGGGTGAGCATTAGGGTTGTCGGTCCTAACTCTCACTCCATTCTCCTACACCTCTGCTTCTTTACACATGTGATGGGGTGAGAGTTATGACCGACAACTGTAATGCACCCGATGCCAGTTGGGGTGTGGACAGGGGGCCTGGGGGCTTCAAACTTAACACCAAATTTCCTCACTTTTGTCGGGTGTGGAACAACCCAAACCAATGCATTAAACAGAGTTGTTTTGCCTCTATATATATATATATATATATATATATATATATATATATATATATATATACATATATATATATATATATATACACAAATATATATATTTATAAAATGGGTTGGTAATGTTCTGTGTTCTGATTGGCTGAAAGGTGCCAGTGGCCATATCCTTATCAGGGCATAGTGTGCCAACCGGCCCCTCTTCTGCCAGTGAAGATGCAGCACCTTTTGAAATCAATGCCTACCAGAAAGATTTTAACAAGTTTGTAGCAGCTGTCCCCGCAGTCTATGGTCACTGCCACCCCCCCCGTGGCGTGGTCTGTTGGCTGATTAGTGAATCCCCCCAACCCAGGAAATGCAAACAAAAGAACAATCTGACCTTAATTTATTTAGTTGAGAACTTCATGGTGGGTTGCGGATTCATGGCTCTTCCATGGACTGACACTGCTGTAGTTTGTTACCCACTGTGGCCCTTCCTTCTCTCCGACTCCCTGTAGTTTCTTCATCATGTTTTGTCCTCGGCCTCCCCTGACCCAATGACAGAAAATGGGGAAAACAGCCACTCCCCTGTCAATGTGGCTTTCCACTGAGTAATCAAAAACTGACTCCCGCTAACTCTTCATCTGAAGGTATAAAAGCCGACCATCTGAGGGTATAAAAGTTAACCATGACTAAATGACCATCCCGCGTGCTGCCAGAACTTGGCTTTAAAAATCACAAATTACACCGCCCTGCCCCCACATGCAAAGTGTAAATCTATACAAAAGGTTACTATATTATTGCCAAACAAAACTAAACAGTTTCCTTTCCTAAATAAATAACTTCTAGTTTCTCAGTCGGTCTACAGCAGCTGTTAAGAGACACAAATACATCAGCCCAACTGGTTATATGCTCAGTCCTGAAATGCCCTGCAGAATTCAAATCAAACTGTGTGGAAACAGTAAGAAATATTTAAAAAAAATATGATTTTGAGCATTTGCATTGCTGGATAGTGCAGACACAGTGGGTGAGTACTGCAGACAAAAAGAGACATTGATCTTGTGTAGTGACTTTTAATTAAAGAGTTGCAATTGAACACAAGGACTACTTTTTCTCTTTTCTACAGATGTAATCATGTTTTTACTGATTTTATGTACATTTTTATTTCCATTTCTTTTAAAATTAACTTTTTTCCAAGGACCCATTTTATAAGCTCAATAACAAACTCCAAAGTGTGGGTTATGTACTGATAAGAGCACACCTAGGTGCACCATAGTTAGGGCTGAGTACCCCATTTAAGGTTAAAGTGTGAAATTTTGCATCTTAGTAACTTTACCACCATTCAATGGATTTGCCTGAAATTTGGCAAGCACGGAGTGGCAGCATAGATCCTGGGATCTGCCAAGATTCATACTGGTCAGATATACAGTTGTGTAGTTATTAAGCAACATTCTGTAGGGCATTTACACTGTTTTGCGCATTCTTTGCTCGTTCCTACAGGTCACATGGTTTTGTGACTGGTCCAAAACCTTCAGGAACATGCCGCCAGGGTTCCCAATGTGCCTTTTGAAGATTTCATGAAAAAATATAGAATGGTTCAAAGTTATTAAAAAAAAACAAATTTCCCATTATAGTCAATGGGAAAAGTTAACAAAAAGGTCGCCAGTGTCGCAAATGCGGATTTTAGTGTCACAAATGACCCCAGCAGTGTTGCAAATCTGCCATTTTGTTTTCAGTTACTGATCACAGAAATGCTTGGCATTTAAAACTGGGACCCTCTAGGGACACAATTATTTTTGTGTTTACCTAGTCGAGCCCTGAGGATGCTTGGCATGTCTTCATTTTGGGGTTAAACACCCCAGAAATATGTTTTTGAAATTTTTGTAAACTGTAGTGTCGCAAAGTAGTGTCACACTTGCAACACTTTCGTGATTTTTTTTTGCGAAAGTGTCATGATTTGCGACACTACTTTGTGACACTATGGCCAAAATGACAGGAATTATTTGCCACCCTGCTACAAAAGAACAGTTTGGTCTTTTGGGCTGAAATTTTGCGTAGCCATTTCAATGTTAAACCGCCAACAGGCATCTGGGTGTGCGTTGGGGTCGTTGGTCCTAACTCTCACCCTATTCTCCTATACTGCCCTGCCTCAGCTTGTTTGCACATGGGATGGGGTGAGAGTTAGACCAGTGACTCTAATGTATACCCTGATGCCTGTTGGTGGGGAAATGTGGGTGGGGTGCAAGGGGTGGGGTGCAAGGGGGTGGGAACCCTAACATCAATTTCCTTGCTTTTGTCACTGTGGAACAACCCTAACTGATGCATTAAATGAGTCTTTTGCCATGAATATATATATATATATATATATATACTGTATATATATAAAATAGTGGTACTATAGTTAGGATTGCGTAGTCATTTTATGTTAAATCTCAAATTTTGCACTTTAATAACGTTTGAACTGTTTGTCTGATTTGCCTGCAATTTGGAATGTAGGATGATTTGTCATAGATCTCTGGATCTGGAAATTTATGTGTTGATTGGATGTATGGTTGCAGAATCATAGTGCACTCAAAAGTGAAAACAAACCAAAGTTGTGTTTTCTTTATCCACCCATAATGCACTGAAGAATTAATTTGAGTGGGTTCAAATTGGGTTGGCTGCATGGGTCCTGCTAGCACTGGTGCCTTTTGAATATTTCATGAAAAAATGTTGTTCCGTTCAAAAGTTATGCCATTTTTTGTCTCCCATTATAGTCAATGGGAAAATTTATAAGTGCACTGCGAAAACAATCTCGATCACATCGTTTGATCGAGCTTGCCAAAAATGTTGTCGAGCTGCTGCCATCTTATTTTCAGTTAGCGATGGTGAAAAAATGCTATAACTCAAAAAATACTGCACTTTTGAATGCAGTGATCATTGTGTTTATCTAAACGGGCCCTGAGTAACATGCCTATGGCATTAGTTTGTGGTTAGCTAGCCTGAAAACATGTTTTTGAAATGTTTTTATGTTTTTGATTGTGGCATTTTTTGTGCCGTGAAAACAACTTTAAATGTGATAGCGATCAAATTTTTTTTATTGTGATCATATCCCCATTATAAAGATAGGAGATTTTTGCTGTCTGTTCATTTTCTTTGTTACTTGATTGTGGCAAGGTGGACTGTGCTATTGGCATGACATTTTCAGGGTACGAAGCCCTAGTGCCATGGATGTGCATTTCAGTGGTTTGGTGCGGAATGCTTCAAGACGCCCATAGTTACAGCATTCCAAAGTTCAGAAATTTCCCCATAGTATAACACTGCATGCGTGGTTGTCCTTTGTCCGTTCATTGTGTGAACGTGGATTATGGTATTGGCCTGAACTTTTCAGGGTGGAAAGGCTTCGTCCCACAGGTGTGCCTTTTGGTACGGAACTATTGAGGACACCTATAGTTACAGCATTCCGAAGTTCAGAAATTTTCTTATAGGATAACACTGTGGCAGCCTTGATACCTTTCGGGGCCCACATCTCGAAAACGGGTTAAGATATGGACTTTTAGGTTACAAAGCCATGAAAACCCTGAAATTTGATTTTTTTCCCTACCTTGTACGGTTCCTGAGATATTTGCAAATTAGCCTTCCAATTGCTAATTTTCATGGTTCAAGGCCACAATTATTGCCTCAGAGATAGCGCTCACATTGCGTTTTGGTGCCCACATCTCGGAAACGATGCAAGATACAGATTTGATTGACTTTATGTTGCAACAACTACTCACTGTTATGCTTACAAGCACATTTGAATATTTTTTGCCACTTGTACAGTTCATGAGGTATGGTCAAGTTCCTTGTCTTATAAGGCTGCGGTATGGTTCCATAGGTATGTGTGAAGTGGGGCGCAGGGCCTGTAGGGCCCATGCTGTAAACACACACATACTATAATGCACAAATGGATGGCTTGTTTCTGTTTGTGTACAAATAGATGCATTGGTTGGAGCTGGCCCCATGTTCCCACTTCTGTGTGTATGGTTTGATAATATCAGACAGAATTTTTACCACCCTTTTGTGTGTGTTAACATCTCTTGATGTTACCTATGCATATACAAATGAAGATGTGTCAGAAAAGTATTTACTGTACTTTTTACCACCCTTTCATATGCATTAATGCCTGTTGATGTTACCCCTGCACTCCCACGTCTGTGGTTTGCTGTACTTTTACCACCTTATGACTACATAGGTATGTGTAAATGGGAGCACGGGCCCATAGGCCCATGCTCCCACACACATACATATCATTATGCACAAATGGGTGGCTTGTTTCCTTTTGTACAAATAGATGACAGGAGCATAGGTCCGGGCCCTATGCTCCCACTTCTGTGTACATGGTTTGATAATATCAGACAGCATTTTTACCACCCTTTTGTATGTGTCAATGCCTCTTGATGCTATTTATCATATTTTTACCCTCTTTCATGTACATTAATGCCTGTTGATGTTACCCCTGCGCTCCCACTTCTGTGGTTATGGCTTGATAATATCAAACAGCATTTTTACCACTATTTCATGTGTGTGTCAATGCCTCTTGATGTTATCCCTGCATAAACAAATAACGTATCACGACAGTATTTACTGTATTTGTACCACCTTTTTGTGTGTGTTAATGCCTGTTTATGTTACCCATGCATAATGAAATGATGTATCAGCACATTATTCCATATTAGGGTTAGCAACCCATTATCCCACTCACATGTCCCCTGCTCAAAAAAGTTAGTGAGCATTCACTCCCAACCCCAACCTCCCCCACATGCTCTCACACACACAGATGGAACAGACATGGAATTTTGTACAACAGTATACCACTGTGGGATATTTTTCAGCACAGTAATGACAGCAGTGCACTACTTTCACATAACACTATGTAATAGGGGCATGGGATCGTGGGGTTCAAAGAGCTGAATGGCAGTCTGGGAGCTGAAGGGTACCACGCTCCCACTTCTGTAGCATACATACATACCATTATGCACAAATGGTCAGCTTATTTCTGGTTGTGTACAAAATAGATGCATTGGTAGGAGCATGGAGCCTGAAGGGTCCATGCTCCCCCTACTGTGTATATAATTTGATAATATAAGACAGCATTGTACCACCCTTTTGTGCATATTAATCCCTCTTGATGTTACCCATGCATATACAAATGATGATGTGTTAGAACATATTTTAACACTCTTTCGTGTACATTAATGCCTGTTGATGTTACTCCTGAGCTCCCACTTCTGTGATTTGCTGTACTTTTTACCACCCTTTATGGCTACATAGGTATGTGTAAGTGGGAGCACAGGGCCTGCGCTCCCACACACATACAAATCATTATACACAAATGGGCGGCTTGTTTTTGTTTGTGTACAAATAGATGTGCTGGTAGGAACATGAGGCCCAAATGACCTCATGTTTCCACTTCTGTGTATATGGTTTGATAATCTCAGACAGCATTTTACCACCCTTTGAGTGTGTCAGTGCCTCTTTATGTTACCCTGCATAAACACATGATGTATCAGGACAGTATTTATCATATTTTTACCACTTTTCATGTACATTAATGCCTGTTGATGTTACCCCTGTGCTCCCACTTCTGTGGTTATTTCTTGATAATATCAAACAGCATTTTTACCATTGCTTCATGTGTGTCAATGCCTCTTGATGTTATCCCTGCACAGACAAATAACGTATCAGGATAGTATTTATTATATTTGTACCACTCTTTCATGTGTGTTAATGCCTGTTTATGTTACCCCTGCATAATGAAATTATGTATCAGCACACTATTCCATATTAGGGTTAGCAACCCATCATCCAACCCACACTTGCCCTGCTCAAAAATGTGAGCTTTCACCCCAACCACCCCATGTGCTTATACACACAGATGCAAGAGACATGAAACCTTATGCAACAGTATACCACTGTGGGATATCTTTCAGCACAGTGACAGCAGTGCACTACTTTAACATAACGCTATGTAATAGGGGCATGGGATCATGAGGTTCAAGAGTTGAATGGCAGCCTGGGAACCAAAGGGTACCATGCTCCCATTTTGTAGCATTGCTTGTGAAGAGTTTTTCAGTTCAAATATATTTTTCTGTTTGTGAATGAACCAAAACAACTGAAATTCATTGACATAACTGTTTGAATCAACTACTTAGGGTTGTTTTCAGGCTGAAAAACTTTACTTCATATGTACTGGGTTGTACGCTCAAATGATTGTTGCATTATGATTGTAAATACACACAGAGATCAAGTATCAGTCTGAAAAAATTTTATCTTGTTTTCTGCTTCTTTCAAATAATTTTGTATACAAAACAATATGACTATGCAACTAAAATAACTAAAAATATTTATTTTATTAAAATAATTAGTCTTTAATATTTTAATCATTTTGATGAGAATTCTTTATCAAATAAAAAAAAAATCCAAAAAAATAGACAAAAGAAATAAAATGCTGCTGCCTATGTTGCTGGAGGCTTCATGTGGAAGGGTGTGGTCAGGTTCCTGGATGCAGGGGGAAGTGGAAGCTGCTGGTACGAGAAGGTGCCCACATTTACTGGGGTAGTAGAGCTTGTTGTTAGTGGAGACCAGGGTCATCTTCTTCTGCTGGTGGTAGTGGTGGTGGTAAGGTGCTTTTTATTGTTGCTGTCAGTGACTGGACAGTGTGATACAGGTAATCTAATTTGTGATTTGTCGCTTTAAATTCAGGTTCAATATTTTCCATTTTGGTTGTATTGTTGTCCAACTTTTTATTGTTATTCTCAAACAGTGCTATAAGTGTGTCTAATTGTTGTGCAGTTGACTGCTAAACCTGTATCAGGCTGTCTAGTCGCTGACAGATACTGTCCGTGTGTGACTGGTGATGTTCTGTAGAGAAAGAAAAGAGAAAGAAAAATGGTGCATCAGATATTCAGTAATCAGAGTGCATATTAAAGAGCTCATGTACTGCCTGGAAACTGCCTGTAATTAATTGTAACTTTCAGATGTAGTCAGCTATCACTTCTTATATCTCAAGTATTTTTTTCTTTTCTGTTTGCTAATTAGAAGATTTTCAACCTGGCAGTACTGGGCTGATGTGTGGAGCAGCACTCTGGAGAAAAAAAAAGTTAATTCTGTTCCTCCCACTACATCAGCACTGAGACCACACTGACTATGATATCACTAGTAACCAATGAGAACCATTTCTCATTGTTAGGTTTCACTTTCACATGGAGCAGCAGGGACTGGCTCTCCCTGGTTACTAGTGATGTCACAATTTTCTGCATTTTGATTGGTAGCTTGTGAGAGTCACTGCTTAGGCTTCAATGATTGTGGTGACTCAAGGCATTTTGTCTAATTTCTGAGGATGTAGTGGTAGGAACAGAACTTACTTTTTTTTCTCCAGGCAGAGTGCTGCTCCACACATCACCTTAGTATTGCCAGCTGGAAAATCTTTTGATTACCAAACAGAAAATAAAAAAAATACTTCAGATATTGAAAGTGATAGCTGACTGCATCTGAAAATTACTATTAATTCCAAGCAGTACACTTGCTCTTTAAGTTACTGTGGTTATTATTCTGTTATGATTTTAATAAGTAACGTTACTCTACCACTGGAATAAACTCATACTAGTTTGTCTACCATTAGCCAGCTGTCAACAATTCGGGTGCCAATCCATGTATTGCTGTTGTACTTTATGCAAGTAATAAAGTGTGCTAGCTCATTGCATTCTTACTGGTCGCAGAAGATACAGGGGAAGTGGTCTAGCATGTCTGCTTGATTATGCAGGCAGGTATCTACTTTGTAGATACTGGTGTTCTCCCTTAACCACACACCTGAGGGCCCCCCTCACCAGTGCCCCATCCCCACACCTTGCACAGATGACTGTGCAATGGCATTAAAGCACATGAAGGTGTTACTACTATGTACAGTGAATAACAGTACTGTTGACAGGATAGTAGGATAGTCAAGGATAGTCAAGTCTTTTTTTGATGAGTGTCATGGGAACTGTAAGTTACACATGAGTGGTACCTAGCAAGCCAGATGTGACCTTGCCGTAACTCTGGATTTAAAAGATGTTACGTTAAAAGTGTGTTACCTGCATAATCCTTCATCATCGTGTTAGTAGTGGGATATGAATAACACAGAGGATTGTGCATGAACAGATATACACAACAAGGCTATTCTTGTATTGTGAGATTTCTGTGGTAACAGATGAACTCAAGAGCAAAGCTCGAGAGGTGGTCTGTTACCAAGGGAATGTCGAGATACAAGAATGTTCTTGTTTGTGTATGACTGCTGATATACAATCTTTTATAGTATATGGGCACTCACAGCATGGAAAATCATACAAACCCAGCTAAGGAAGAAGACTGAGAATAGAAATCTTAATATTTTCTTTTTCTTTTTTTTTTTTATTTACTGACACAGTGTGCTGTAGATGTTTCTGCAAGTTCAAGTGACATCACTACTGCAGCAGACCAATATAATGATGTCAGTAGTAGTACGGCACATTAAGCATATTCTAGGTATGGAATTCCATGCATAACAGCCTTCCACTATACACTATGATGGCAGTTGTGGTAACTGAATCAACAGAACTCTGATGCCCCTAGTCCTGTTCTATTGAGGCAAAAGTTCTATGTAAATAAGGAAACCATTAAATGAATATATTTGATCCATTTTTCTTCACTTTTTGTATTTCTATTAAGAAGGGATGAGTACGAAGCACAGTAATAGTATGATATAGCACATATAGGGCCAGATATTCAACACTTTGCCCCAGGGCTAAATTACCACTGCCCGGTGGGCAAACTTTGCCTGGAGCACAAAACAAGCCACATTCAAAAGGAATAGCCCAGGGCAAACAGCTTCTGAATATAGCATGGGAATGAGGCCAGACAAACTGGGCTGGGAGTGCAGGGCAAACTTAGCCCTGGAATTAGACAGCTCTGAATATGGCAACCAGTAAGTGCAAACCACAACAGCAACACAGTGCATAGTGATGTGAAGGTAGGTAGAGGTGAACTATGTGGCCAATGTGTGTGCCAGCAAATGTGTGGACCCAGTACAGCTGCAGACAGCAGCGTATATGAAAGTACAGTGTGCAAAACTGTAAAATATTCCCCGAACTATTTGCGCAGCGCTAACATGTTTGCACGGGTTTAGCGCAGGGCTAAACTGTTAGCCCGGTGCAAACACGTTTGCCCGGTGCTAAACTTTGCCATATTCAAAAGTGACATGCAAATGAACCTACTTAGGTAATCTCTGGGCAAACATCCAAATTAGCATCTCATTATGCCCTGATTTGCATGTAGTTTGCACCGGGCTAATGGTTTAGCCCTGCGCTAAATCCGCGCAAATGTGTTAGCGCTGCACAAACAGTTTGGAGAATATTATATAGTTTTGAACACTGTACTTTGACATGCACTGCTGCCTGCAGTTGTACTGGGACAACATGGCATAGGCACAGATGGTGGTGGTGCTGCATGCAACTGTCACACTGTAGGTCATGCTACAGTGCACAGCAGACACTACAGTAGCAAGGGGACCAGTAATGTGTGGACACAGCAATGCTTATGGTGTGTAGGGCAGTGATGATGACTGCACTATACACAGTGAGAGACCCAACCTGCAGGTGTTTACTGACAGTGGACATTACTGTTATGCTGTTGTGTGACCCACAGATGCTGCACCTCTGGTATGGGATGCTCACAGTGACATATACATGTCTGACTTGTGTGCTGTGGCAGTTGTACAGCTGTGTGGTATGTGGCCGGAGGGGCATATATTATCAGAAAGGCACACTGGTGTTGAGGTATTCCCAATACTGGCCCATGTGCACTGCATGATGTGTCCCAGCCTTGTGGCCACACCTGGTCTGTGGCACAGCCTGGCCACCCACACACTCTCCCCTCAACATCCTCCATGCCCACATTGCTGCATGTGTGTGCTGACATCTGTTGGTGTCCACATAAGAGTGGTCCACAGGTGTGTGCCGTATGGCCACACTGCCATGCTGTCCACTGGCGACATGGTCACCACTTACTGCCTGGCATGGCTGGGACTGGTGGCAGATGATGGCATCATTGTGATGCCATCAATGAGCAGCATGTTTCCTCTATATTTGGCTTTGTCTGTGTCATATTTATTTGTTAGGGTCGCACAAAGCTGCGCAAAAGCCGAGCAAACACTGTGCAAAGCTGATTGCCCAGGGTTAAGACAAGCTTTTCCTGGGCAGTAATGTGCACCGTGCCAAGTGTCACTCTAAGTCATGCAAAACCACTTAGCACGGTGCTGGTCACTGAATATAGCATTGTGCCTGTATTCATGTCAGTTTGCCCACTGCATACATTATGATTTTGCCCAGTGCTAATGCAGTTTGCCCGTGCTATTTGGCCTTTTGAATATAGCAGACCCGCGCTAATCCCACACAAAACCTGTGCAATCGGTTTTTGCCCAGCACAAAGTTTTGAATATCTGGCCCATAGAGTCATGAGTAGGATACTGAAACTGGTACTTCATACAATGTGTTTTTTTTTCTCTGTTTTTTTATGCTGCTTCATAATTAGTAGTACGGCACATTAAGCATATTCTAGGTATGGAATTCCATGCATAACAGCCTTCCACTATACACTATGATGGCAGTTGTGGTAACTGAATCAACAGAACTCTGATGCCCCAGTCCTGTTCTATTGAGGCAAAAGTTCTATGTAAATAAGGGCACCATTAAATGAATATATTTGATATATTTTTCTTCACTTTTTTTGTATTTCTATTAAGAAGGAATGAGTAGGAAGCAAAGTAATAGTATGACATAGCACTTATAGAGTCATGAGTAAGATATTGAAACTGGTACTTCATACAATGTGTTTTTTTTGGGGGGGGGTTCTGTTTTTTTATACTGCTACATAATTAGTAGTTTTGATGTGTGGTATACATAATAGTAATTACCGGTGACCCCTTTTAATAACCTGAATTCAGGCACAGTAAAAATGCCGTAACAACCCAAAATCAAGTCATTATGGCATTTCAAAACTTCACAGTCACTCTCACATTTCTCAAGTGGTAGCATGCGCTCAAAACAGTAAGCCAAACACTTTCCCCCCGCAAAGCCCTTCTGCTTACTGGTGTGAGCTTTGGCACAACTGTCTCTCTCAATAAGTCCCCAGTTTTCTTTATTTTGCAGATCACAAAACACTGTTAAACTGCCCAGTTTCAACATGCTCCCTAACAGTTTTTTTTTCCTTTTCTTCGGTCACCACAGCAACTGGAAGATCTTCGTCAGCACAGCAACACTTGCTTCTTGGTGCACTGCAAACAGCACTGTTGAACCAGTTCCTCAACATTTACAATTTCAATCTTTCTATAACAATTTGCTAAATGTTAAATCTTTACTCCTTGTCGACTAAACAAGTTCTGCACAAAACAGTATTTTTTTCACACAACAAAAATGCTGGTTAAGATTTTGCACCTGCAATTATAAAAAATAAAAGATAGACAAGTATGTGCCTATGAATATTTTTTTTCACGCCCTCAGTGTGTGATGACTACATAAATCTCTCAAGCTTCGTTCTTGAGGTTTATGAGTTAAGACACATCTCAGGTGTGAAAAAAATATTCGTAACACACACTTGCCTATCCATTATTCTACATATAATAATAATAATAATCTTTATTTATTGAGCGCCTTGCAGAAGCATCAAGGTGCTTTACATAAAAGAATAAAAAGAATAAAATAAAATAAAATACACAGTATAAAACAGATAACCAATAAAATTCAGAATAATTAGGCAGTATATGCTTGGCGCCACAAATATGTTTTTGATGCCTGCTTGAAGCCCTCCACGGCCACGCACTCCTGTAGCTGATGGGGTAGAGAATTCCAAAGGGCTGGGGCTGCATACATGAATGCACGGGCCCCTGAAGATTTTAAAGACACCCTTGGAATCTGTAGCAAGCCCTCGTCTGCCGAGCGGAGCGATCACTCTGGGTGGTAGGGGGACAGACGCTCTTTCAGGTAGTCTGGGCAAAGTCCGTGTAGGGTTTATAAGTCAGAAGTCTGACTTTGAAGGTGATCCACCACTAAATTGGCAGCCAGTGTAGTTTGCACAGCACAGGCATGATATGACATGTCTGTGGGTCCCCATTAGCAACCGGGCTGCTGGTCTGCACCCAGCTGCAGGCGGCAGATATCACCTCTCGTAGCCCCTAGGTAAAGGAGTTGCAATAATCAAGGTTAGATGGTCCAGGCTGTGCCTCCTGGTTCTCTTCCTGCTCCTGTTTAGGAGTTACTAAGACCCTGGTCTCCACTGGCTCTGTTGAAGTGTAATAGAAAATATATAAACATGGATTCTTGTTTATGATTAATGAGTAACAAAAAACACTATGGTATTTTAATTTTTACTTTGATGCAGTGCAGTTTAATGAACTTTGTTTACACAATGAGACATTACAAGTGATATCATAAGTGTAATTAACTATTCAATGTGCTGAAGTAGGATACTGATTTTCTGCGGTGCCAGTTTGAAGTCTGTTACAAATGACCAGCAACAGCAGTGGTAAATAAGCAAAACTGTTTTTGGTGCTCAAAACATAAAAGTAAAAGATATAGTTATTGTAATTATGATTGTACTCAGAATAATGATGGTGGTGATTTTGTTTCAATTGACAACTGGGTCATGGGGAGTTGCCCTTGGCTGTGCCTCAGGGTACCCCATAGCCACCCACCCCCAACCACACACACAGATGGTCGTCAATCTCTAGTAAATGAGCAGGATTACAATTTCAATGTCATAATTTTTTTTTGACTTTTTTACCCTTGCTTTAACTCTGACCTCAGACTCTCTACACTGGGGTTCTCACTTACCTTGTAGCCTGTGCTGTTGTGCATTCAGTCATGTCTAACCACAACTGCAGCTATATCTACAATACTCAGCCACCTGTTACCCTGGATTAAGCTCCATTGGGTGGGGGCGCCTTACTCCCTGGTGCCAATAGTGATATCTGGGTGGGTGTCCTGAGGAAGGAGGGAGTATAGGGGACAGCCGGCTGACTCAATGTTGGGTGTGGGTGTAGCTTCTGCACACACCTTCGCCTACTAGTGATGGGGATTTTCCACTTTTTACACTGAGCTCTGGTCATACAAAGATGTCCTGAACATCACGTATGCACACTCACACACACATGTTGAATGTCTGGTGCAGCTCATCCACCATTTCTTGCAGCTGCTAGTTGTCATGACCTCCATCTGATGTCAGAGGCCAGTAGAACTGCGTGCTGCTGTCCATACCACTCTTGGGAAGTAGAGCAGTCCTCTGGACATTTACGAACATACAAACATACGAAATTTGCCAGCAGATAAAGGCCTAGAGGTCTATCAAGTCTGCTCGAATGTGCAGCTAGCACCCCTTATTCTGCAGCTGCCCTCCCTTCCACCCTTCCCCTTCATTAACCCTCCCCCTTGTCCTGTCCCAGCCTCGTTTGAAGCAGTCCACTGTTCTACTGCATACCACTTCAGCAGATAACGCATTCCACCCAGCCACCACCCTCTTTGTAAAAGTGTCTCCTCATCTCCCTCCTGAACCTTCCTCGTTCCAGTCTCATATCATGGCCCCTGGTGTCCCTCCCCTCCCTTACTTTGAACAGCCCCTCTGTACCCATCTTGTTTATTCCTTTCATGTACTTAAAGGTTTCAATCATGTCACCCGTCTCTCCTCTCCTCCAGTGAGTACATGTTCAACTCCTTCAACCTCCTCTCATATGATAAGTCCCCAGCCCTTGATCATCTTTGTCGCCTGCGCTGCACCCGTCCAGTAACCAATGTCCCTCTTCAGACACGGACGCCAGTACTGCACGCAGTACTCCAGGTGTGGTCTAACTAATGACCTATACAGTGGCAGAATCACCTCCTCCCTCCTCGAGGATATACCTTCAATACAACCCAGCATTTTGTTGGCCTTTGCAGCTGCCCTCCTACATTGTGCGGGTTGTTCATTGACCCTGTAATGAGCACACCCAGATCCTTCTCCTCCTCTGTCTGGGCTAGTTGCGCTCCCCCTAGCTGGTAACTCCTCCTTGGGTTCTTCATCCCAAAATGCAGCACCTTGCACTTTTTGGTATTAAAGCCCAGTTGCCAGGTGTCTGACCAGGTTTCAAGCTTTGCCAGATCATCCTGCAACCCCTGCCATCCCCCTAGGTCATCCACCACAGCGCCTACCTTGGTATCATCAGCAAACAGACTGATCAGATTTGATCACCTCCTGGTGCTGCCGACGCATGATGCCCTGGGCTTGTTCCTGAACCCAGGTTGCCAGCATGGCACAAGGTGTGCCATCCAGTGCCTCAACCCTCAACACCACTGAGCCATCTTGATTTAGGCTTTGAAGCATTGTATGATTTGATATATATTTTTTGTTGTATTACATGTTTCTTTGTTTGACATAGCTGCATTTTCATAATAAACATTATTATACTGCCAGCAGTTGTAGTATTCTGTGTGCATGTGTGTGGGTACTTACGTTCAGATGACATGATGATGATGATGTCATCATCTTCATCATGCTCCTCTGCTTGTGTACCCTCCTGTGTAGGGACCGGGGCTGCTAGAGCTGGTGGCTGCTCAGCTGTGGCTTCAGTGGCTGAGAAATGTAAGAGGTAAAATCTGTTGGAAAAAAACAAATATTGTGATTAAATGCTGCATGTAGCTTGATCATATTTATATTTTTAACAATTATATCACTTGTGCTGTTTTCAAAGGTGTGGACAGTTAAGATCAGAACACATTAACATAGATAAAAGTCTGTTGAATATGTTGTCTGATATGATTTGTTTATAACTATATAAGTGGGAGCATGGGATACAATATTATTTGTTTATATTGGGGTGACATTAGGAGGCCTTAACACACAGTGTGCAGTGCTGTAAATGGTGCCTCAAGTTATCCATTCAGAGCCACATACTAATCTTGGTTATCAATGTCTGGAAGGAATTGTCTGTCTATGTCAGTCACTGCCCAAAACAGTATATACATATGCGTTACAGACTTTTATGATGTCACAGTGTCCCTCTCAGCATGATATGAAAGTGATAGACTATTTGGTTATGGTGGGGTAACGCTTGGCTGCATTAAGACAGCTTAAGGGGTGGTGTAAATCCTGTCTTGTGTTATACATTCAAACCTAGATGCTCATCTTGGTTGCCAATGTGTGAAACCAGTTATCTGTGTATTTAAACCACTGCATACAACAGGATATACATATGAACTGTTCAGTTGTTTATTATATCACTGAAGGCCTCGGTTTATAATACTATGGTGAAACACAATTTGCTTTTGGTGCTGTAATAACTGGGTGACGTTTTTCTCATACAAGAGGTGGATTATAATTCACCATTATAATCTGCAGGTTATAACGGCGAGCATGCACCACCTTCTCCTCAGCCCCGCTCATGCTGCCTCACTGACTCCGGTCTCACAATTCTTCTTAACTCACACAGTTCTGTTAAGTGTTCATTCCTCATTTTGCTTTAAGTAAAATGGAACACCTACAAGTACAAATCCTGAAAGACAGAGCCCTCACATTCCATGTCCCTGCAGTTACTTTTTCTCTCTTGCTCTCGCTTGCTACTGTCTCTATACAAACAGTTTGTGAATCCTGACCTCAGGCCTAATTTACATATCACCCTGACGGCCACAACCCAGACATTAGAAAAATTATTTTCAACATCGTCTACAACAGTTTACATTTTTAAACATGTGTGCTTAAAATGAATACTGTTTCACAATCTTAAGTCTACTGTTTTCTGGAGATGCAACTAGCTGCCAGTAAGTTTTCCATGTAAGAACAAAGCCACTCCCATTCTGACACTATGTAACCTCAAGCAACCAATTTTTTTTTCAATTGTACTTTAAAAAAAATTGCTCAAGCTGACAAATGCACCTTTTGAACAGTATACTTTAATTCACTTCCTTTGTATTGTCCCTTATGCTGTAACAACTAAAAAAAAAAACATTTTGTGAAAAACATTTTTTATTTCCTGGAATCTGGTTGGAGAAAAAACGCCCCCCCCCAGCAATTACATAAAACAACACATGGGGTGGTGCAAAACTCAAATTTAATACACACCCTTGGAGTGAGATGCTTAGATAAACCCCTTGGGCTTCGCCCTTGAGGTTTATGTAGCATGCCACCCCTCGGGTGTACATTAAGTTCCCGTTATGCACTCCCCCCATGTATTATTGAATATATAATATAACAAGGCATTAAGACATAGTAACGGGTGCTGACATTTCTGTCCAATGTTGTCTGTTCATAACTATATGACTGGGAGCATGGGGGTTAACACTGCTGGGTTATGTCACGCTAACATCAGGAGGCATTACCACACCATGTACGGTGCTATTAAAGCTGCCTCATGTTATACGCTCATAACGATATACTCATTTTGGTTGTTAATATCCCTTTCAACCACTGCCCACAACAGTATAGACACATATGCAGTGCAGAACTGTTTCAGATGGGACTGTAGTCCTCTGTGATGACAGCACAGTGAAACAGTTTGTGGTCGTACTGTGGCAACATTAGAACACATCAATATACACTAAAGGGTGGTGTAAATGCTGTCCCATGTTATACAGTCATTACCACACACTCATTTTAGTTGTCAATGTATTAAAACACTTGTCTGTTTATTTCTGCCACTGGCCACAACAGTGTACACATATGCAGTGTTCAAGTATTCATGGCATCATTGTAGCCCTCTATTCATAATAGCATGGTTAAAACACAATTTAGTTATGGCGAGGTAACATAATAAGATATACAATGGCAAGAAAGAATCCTGGTTTCTGATTTGTCAGCTGTCTATCACAGCAGAGATGTTATCCTGTCATAACATCACTGCTGATTGTGTGTAACAGCCACTTGGGATTGTTTGCATCTTCTCTTAAGAAACAAATAATCTTTTTACACACAAACATCTATGTCAGTACTTATGGCAGAAGATTCGCTCTCCAAAGCCTGGCTTTCCTGCCTGAAGCCACAGCTGGAATGTTCATACCAGCCCTGGTCCTTCTCGGGCACCTTCTCTGCATCTTTAAGCTTATAAAACTTCTGGTGCAGCAGCTTCCACTTCCCTCTGCATCACACCATCATTTGCCACTTAGGTTTTTCTTGTGATGGAGGTACCTGGCCCTGCCCTTCCATGTTTCTTCTTGTGGCATATTTGTTGCCCTCATAACAATTCTGGGGTCTGCTACACTGGTGATTGCCTCCAGCAACATAGACAGCTGGTCTGCAGTCCAGTATTTGCTCATTTCTGTTTTATAAAAATATAAATAAGTTTAATTAGTGGCTAGTAATAGTTCTAAAAACGTATATCATTGTATATTGCTATAAGTTTAAAATCTACTTATTAATACATAAAATTGCATGATAGTACGTGGATCTATATAATGGTAGCAGAATATTTTGTTTGGGTGACAGCACTGTACAGCTTGATCTGTGATGGCTCATGAAAAACATCTCTACAGCTCATCACCCACACTACTACAGTCCCACACCTTGAGAAAAATAGTAAGATAGCTGGTGAGGCTTGTACACATTCTAGTAATTAAATTTCTGTACAATACACTACTTCGACAGCATGCACCATTTTATGGATTATTTAAATTGCTTTTAGGGCATCCAATAGCTCAACTCTGGCTTGCTCACATGGACTACAGATGGTACTTTTAGGCAATGATTTGGTGTCTCGTGGCTGGCTTTGTTACAAATACCTGAGTTTTGGGGGGCAGGTACTGTAGTTGAGGGCATGCAACATTGAGCAATGTATTGTTGGATGTGGGGTGTGTCAGGTAGTAGAGATGATAGTTTCAGATTATTATTTTGTCTATTGGAATAGGGTTGGGTACAGGTACCTGTGTTTGGGATGGGGCATACTGCATTTCAGGTTGTGCAATATACAGCCATGGACTGTTGTGCATCATTGTGAGAAGCAGTAGAAGTGGTAATTTCAAGCCATTACTTTGCCTCTCTGGCTGTTTTGGGTATAGTGTCTTTGTTGGGTGGGGTGGGTCATACCGGGGTTGAGGGCATGTGACATCAAGCCATCATTTGTTAGCCGTGAGGTGTGACAGAGTACAGACTGTACTTTTCAGGACATAATTCGACCTTTCAGGGTTGCGTTGTGGGCAGGCACATGGGTTGGGGGGCATTACAGGATTCAAGGTGTGTGGCATACAGCCACAGATTGTTGGGTGCGGGCTGTGACAGGAAGTACACAAGGCACTTTTTGGCCTCTGGGGGTTGGGTGTGGGACAGGTATCTGTGTTTTTTGGGGGGGCATACTGTGGTTGAGGGCATGTGGCATGAAGGAATGTATTATTGAGTGCAGGGTGCATCAGAGAGTAGAGGCGGTACTTTTCAGGCTATAATTTGGATTCTCTGGGTTGGGTTGGAGACAGGTACCTGGGTTGGGGGTCATACTGGGGTTGAGGGTGTGCGACATCCAGCGATGTATTGGTGGGTGTCATATCTGACAATTAGTGCAGATGGTACATTTTATGCCATAATTTGACCTCAGAGTTGTGTTGGGGACAGGTACTTCATTTTTTTTTTTTGGGGGGGTGATACCAGAGTTGAGGGTCTGTGACATCCAGCCAAGAATTGTTGGATGTGGGGTGTGACAGGGAGTACAGACTGTACTTTTCACACCATTATTTGGCCTGTCATGATTGAGTTGGAGACAGGTACCTGGGTTGGGGAGGCATACTGGGGCTGAGGCTGTATGACATTAGCCATGTATTGGTGGGTGATACATGTGACAGACAGTGCAGACAGTATTTTTAGGTTATTATTTGGTCTCTCTGGATTGGGATGGGGACAGGTACCTTGGTTTGGGGGTGTCATACCAGGGTTGAGGGTGTGTGACATCCAGGCATGTATTCTTGGGTGTGGGCTGTGACAGGAAGTACAGATGGTACTTTTCAGGCAATAATTTTCCCTCTCAGGGTTGGGTTGGCGACAGGTACCTGGGTTGTGGGGGGGCATACTAGGGTTGAGGTTGTGGTACATCTAGCCATGTATTGCTGGGTATTGCGTGTGACAGGGAGTGCAGACGATACTTTTCAGGGCATAATTTGGTCTCTCAGGGTTGGGGACAGGTATCTGGGTTTGGAGTGTGCCTTAGCCATAGAATCAGCGTGCCATGATGAAGCAGTTGCTATACATTGAAACACAGGGTTGCATTCTATGAGGGAGAACTATACTAGTTTACAGAGAGCCACAGCAATTGCAATAAGCACATGTTGTATTACAGTGTTACTTCGCCTTATTATAAATTTTTTTTTGGCTAGTTTTCCATTAGCAGGTTATACAGACCTGCCACTAGAGGGATTCTTGGTCTTCTACATAAATCACTGTACTCACTTGTTGGCAATATGGCCTGCATTATCATTTTTGCAGCCTCACAGCCGATTGGTCCCCTTACTCCATTCACTTGCATTGCTTGATTTTTCATGGCAAAAGCTGTTGTTGGGTTAAGTTTAATTTGTTAAATCCTGCCAAAAGAGCTGTTTTCATGTACTTGTGAAATCCTTGGGGCTTTTGTTAAGTGTAACTGTGGTTAAGTGATTACAGCATCCTGTTGTTAACTTAAAGTGGGCCAGACGCTACGGCACCCAGCCCCCCCACAGCCTTTTGTTGTGATAATTTAAGTCTGAATTGCCCAGCAGAAACGCTTGTTCCTGTCTAAACATTAACTCCTGTGCCATCCTGTGTCTCTTCCCAGTCGAAGCTCCCTGTTGGAAGCCCTTGTTGTGAGCCAGGGCTACACTCTGCCAGCGGGCGGGCGGGCAGCAACCGCCTAGCCGCCTCCAGGGACCAGAAAACTGGGAGGGACAGCCAGGAAAGAGTACAGGAAAGCCAAAAATTATGCCCACCGCCCTGCCCCTTCCTCGGATGTTGTTTTATAGGCATTTTCCGCCAAATTACAATTCCTGCCCCAACGCCACGCTATCCAGTAATCTGTCTCATTGCCACTGCTGTACTGCCAAATCAGCAACCCTTCCTTATTGTTCTCCCTGCTACTACACTGCTGTTTCCTAGTTCCATTTAATCATCAACCTTGCTTTCATAATGGGGGATCCTTTGGATACTCCTGGCTATGTTCTTCATGTTGTTCAGGGAAAAAGACATCCTCCCTGCCACTGTCACACTGAAAAGTGCATCCCACCTTCCTAGTCTCGCTATTTCACCATTATTAAAGAAGGACTGGATCCTTATCTATGCACTACCTATGCCACAATTTAACCAGTGGGGTAACCTCCATGTAGGGACACAAATTGCTCTATCAACATATCGCTCGGTACCCCATTATTGGGTATACAGTTCCCCATTATGCCTGACCACCAGATTGCTATTGAGTGTATTGGCACAAACCCATAACCCTGACTGGCTTATCTTAAAACAGAAGCCCCTGAATAGAAAAAGGAGGACCAAAGATAGTCTCCTCATTTTCTCTCTTGAAGCCCTTATGAAACTTTTAATTTTTTTCCTGATCTGTGTTGGAAATGTGGAAATTAACCCCGGACCTCCACAGTGCATTACCTCACCAGCAGACTTAGCCTCAACCAAAGGTCTAAGCTTCTACATATCAATGCCTGCAGTCTGCTAAAAAGCTCACGTTGATACAATCCTGGGTTGCCCATACTTTGCCAGACTTTCTTGTGGTATCAGAGACATGGTCCAGACCCACCACAGTAGACAGAGACATAAACTTACCCAATTATCAAATATTCAGAGCGGATCGCCAGACAAGGGGTTGGGGAGTTGCTATATATGTCAAATCCAATATATCTGTAACTTGCTTAGATGCAACATCTATGCCCAAAGAATTCGAATGTCTATCCCTCAAAGTGGCTCTCTCCGACACTGCAGCATTTCGGCTAGTTGGCTGCTACAGGCCCCCTTCAGCGGATCATAAGCTTCTAGCCCACCTGGGGAATCAAATCAAGATGGATACTGAAGAGACCATAATCCTAGGTGATCTAAACCTTAATTGGCTATCCAAGGCGTGCTCTCTTTAGTATCATTTTGTGATACATATGGTTTTCACAACTTATATATGAACCAACAAGAATCAACAAAAAATCTGAGCAACAGCACATTACCTGACATCATGCTGGTGAACAAACCCACCTCTTCACATGCGCTGGAGTGCTGTTCAGTGACATAAGTGACCACTGCCTTATTGCTGGAATAAGGTCATCCGGTAAACTAACACCCACAGATAAATTCCTTCTGAGGAGATCCAAGAAAACTTTCAACTCTGAGGCATATCTTCATGATCTAAATCACTCTACAAGATGGCAAGAGTTCTACCTAGCAGACTCAGTGGAAAAAGCTCATCAGGTGTTAAATAGCATAATACTAGATGCCCAACACTCATGCACCAATTACTAGAGTTGAATTAAAACAAATCTTGTCGTTGGTTTCACCTGACCTTAAATCAGCCGTGTTGCAGAGAGATAAGCTTTGGAAAAAGGCAAGGAAGACTAAGAACCCAAATGACTGGTTGATATTTAAGAAAGCCAGGAATAGCTGTACCCAGAGAAGTACGGGATGCTAAGGCTGCCTACTACATGGCTGAACTCGACTCCTCATACCACAATCCTGCCAGGTTCTGGAGCACTATTAAGGGCATAACAGGACAAGATCCTAGCACTTCACTACCAGCTCAAATGCACCACAACAAGGTGACAATCTTGGACAGAATGGAAATACTGGATGCATTCAATAATCATTTGCAACCGCTGGCCTTGCATTTGATACCTCTCCAGCCAATCTGCTACGTGTAGTTAAGCTCCCAGTATACAGGATCTCAGTTAGCTGAATCCTCCTTCTCCTTCAAACCAACTCTGTTGAAACAAGTGGAGGATCTAATCTAGCAGATGGATATAAAAAAGTGCAGGTGCTGACTCCCTTGACCCCTACTTTCTAAAGATTGCAATGCATGCACTTGCAGTTCCTTTACACACCTTTTAACTTGTTCTTAAAATCTGGTTCTATTCCTGCAACTTGGAAAACAGCCCAAGTTTTCCCTCTACTGAAATCAGGGGACCCATGGACCTTAACAACTATAGGCCAATCTCTATCCTTCCAGTACTATCTAAGCTGCTAGAAAACTGGTAAGCATCCAATTAAGAGATTACCTTGAAGAATCTAATCTTTTAAATCCAGCACAATCCGGGTTTCGGTCTAAGCATAGTACTATTTCTGCACTGGCTAAAGTTACAAGCGATTGGCAAACCGAACTGGATAAAAGAATAGCGTTTGTGCTGTATTCCTTGATCTAAGCAAGGCATTTGATACGGTGGACCATGAGCTGCTACTCTCTTCCTTGCACTCCATAGGCTTGGATCCATCCTCCCTTACATGGTTCAGGTGTTACCTAACAGGAAGAACACAGCAAGTGAAAGCTGAAGGAGACCTATCTCCACTAAAACCACTTCTAAGAGGTTCCACAAGGATCTATCCTGGGCCCTATCCTTTTCGCCATTTATATTAACAATATTGATTCGAATCTTACCAAAGCCACTGTACACTTGTTCGCAGATGACACTGTTTTATATGTCAGCAACCCATCACCTGTTACAGCTTGTGAAGTTCTACAAACAGAATTCTCTATACTACAACATCAATTATTAGAAAAAAAGCTTCTTTTAAATGCAAAGAAAACAAAAGCAATGTTTTTCTCCACCCAAAGCCATACAAATCCCTCATTACTAAACAACCTCCCCCAGCTATCCACTATCCTTGGTGAAAGCCTTGATTATGTAGGAAAATTCAAGTATTTGGGGGTGTGGATAGATAGCAAACTTGACTACACAGTTCATATTGAAGAACTTTTAAAAAGCTTCGCCAGAGACTTGGTCTATTTTTTAGAATAAGGCACTTTCTAAACAGAGATTCCAAAATGAGGTTGGTCCAGGCCACATTTCTCTCAGTAATTGACTATGCAGACTTCCTCTATAGTCACTGCCCTATCTCCTACCTATGCAAATTGGATACACTATACCACAGAGCTCTGAGGTTCATAACAGATCTACCATTTAACACTCACCATTGCTCTCTCTATGCAGCAGTCGGTTGGACATCTCTACATCTCAGAAGAAACAGAAATGCTGCAGTGTGGACATACAGAATTTTGACTAAGATGCTTCAAACTATATATTAGGCTGCCGCTGAGCCACAGCTGGCACCTCGCCTAAACTACAATTTCATTATGCTCAAAGTGCCTAAAGTCAACACCGGCATGGGAGATCTGCTATCAGCTATAATCTAGCTATATCATGGAACACGATTCAAAAGTCCTTGAAGCTGATCAACTGGGTATCCTTAGCATCCTTCAAGCATCTATACCTAAGTCTCTTCCCTGAAAATGCAATTGCTTCCACAAGTTCTAGTTTATTTGCAGTTCTTTCCTTCCCCCTCTCAGGCTGCCATCATATCATGGCAATTCACTTCCTAAATTCATCTCCACAGATACCTCACCCCTGGCTATACTCTTCTTCCATTAACTCCAGGCTCCTACCTTAGCCCTTATCACTGCCTTTCACCTCCCAGTTCTAGCACCAGCCCCTGCTCTAGTCATCGTGCCCCTTCCTACCATGTCACTTGTCTCAGTCTATGACCACCTCTTTCAGTCATCCAATCACTATTTCTCTTTGTCCACATTGACTTCCCTTGGATCTTTGGAATCTTGGGTATATCATGTTGAATGTATGCCATGTTTACTGCCAATGTTGATATGTATATACTGGTTTACATAGAGTGCATCTCATTTGTTCCTACCATATCCTGTTATGTTTAAACAATTTCTGTTCTTGATTTCTGTATATGTGTTTTAATTACTCATGTACATATACCAATTATTGAACCTTAATTACTGTATATAAGTATATACGTGTTTTAAATCTTCCTATACATTTATTGAACCTTGACCTTATCAGGTCCATCTTGCAAATGAGCTGTGCTCAATGATGTTCGCCTGAATAAATAAAGATTTGATTGATTGATTGATTGATAAGTGAGCTGAGAACTACTGACCAACAGTGACTGTTGTGCAATATTTCTATCTGGATAAAACATGTTTCTGTGTGTTTCTTCTATTGTTTGACAAATACAGGTGGCTCTTCAAAGATCCTTTTTACAGCTGCAGTGGGCAGAGCCCCGCAGATGTTTTGCATGTACAAAAGGGCTCATGTCATATTTTCTGTACATGGAACTGGCTGAAGGTGTAAATAGTCTCCTCTGCCTTACCCTCCTCCAAGGAATGCTCTCTGGCCTCAAATAAATGCACATTCATGTTAGTCAATGGTTGCAGTGCACTATTTTCTTTCTTAATTGGGAGGTACAAGAACTGGAACCTGAGTAGTGGGAGGGAGCATTATTTTTTTTGGTAAGATCCACCCCCACCTCCACCCAAGCAGCTCCTAAAGATCCCCTCCTCTTTTTTGTTGGTTCATGTGGGAGGGACAAGAGGTGGCTCTATAATGATGAATTGAAAATGATCCACCCCACCTTTACCTAGGCAGCTTCTAAAGATCCTGTTTTCTGCTGCAATCTGTCTCATATAGCATATCACTTTATTTCAGATTATATAATATTATCATCTCATATATCCTATCATATTATATCAGACTATACCATATGATAAAAATGATTCCTCCAGGTCCTGTTTAGAAATGCAGTTATTAAGTGACGTGTTGCAGGTTTAACTTCTATGAACTTTTGTAAGGATTGTTGACCTCCTTAGCACCAGTAACATAGGTAAATACTCTGCACTACAACTGATTTAATTTAAAATTATATATATATATATATTTTGGTATTCAGATCACTTGCTTATGGAAAGGTCACTGAAATACAAAACTCTTGTGACCAATGTAAGTTGTTTCTAGGCCTCGTGGAATCCCAGAAAAAAAAACTATCTACATTATTATTACTCTGTTGTGTGAGTGAAGCATATCTGAACACTGTAGGTCATAGAAATTAAATCTACAAACTACAAACATTATTATTAAACTTCAGTGTGAGTGAATCATATCTGAACACTGAGTAAACAGACCTGCATTCAACGTGGGGGGGGGGCATCCTGTGGCAAAAAACAGTACCTGGAAGTTTAAAGTCAAGGTGCAACCTTAGCAAAGGGTTCTTAATAAATGAAGATCCACACTAATGTTCCAAATATTTTCTCCATGTAGCAGTCACATCAAACATTACATGCCCAACTAGACCAGGGAAATGCTCTCCACAATGATCTTTCCCTGGCCCAGTGGGGCATGTAGTGTTTGCTTTGACCATTAAATGGAGAAAATATCTAGTAAATATTAATGTGGATCTTTATTTCTTGTGTACCTGAGCTAGGTTTGATCTGTGACTTTAAACTGCCACATATCTGAACACTGGTTAGGTCAGAGAAAGGAAATCTAGAATGCATTTGGCAGTGTGACCCACATTAAACATACAAAAGAACCTATCTCATCATTATTTTTTATTTGCATTTGTATATATGATTATTCTTCCCTGATCAATATTGACTTGCATTGAGTCAGGATACAAGTTTAGTTGTGTTGAGTGTGCAGCAACATTCATGGCAATTCTCTGTGGGCAGTCTGCAGATAAAAAAAACTTTTACTCAAACCAGCTCTCTCTTTCAAATCTGCAGGCAGTGATTCTAGTTTGTCTATCATGAGATAAACGGAATAGTATATCAATCCATTGCCACGGTAAAGTACGACATCAGTATTGCATATGAAATAGCAGCAGCGCTATAGCTAGACAGAGAAAGAGCAGCTGCTGGAAAAATATCACACACACACACACACACACAATATATTATATATTTATAGTAACCCTCCCCCCATCTATACATATAAGTTCTGAAGAGGGTTGTGCAGCACACCAAAGAAAAAACATTATTACAGTGAGATTGTGTTTCTCCCATTACAATGTGTTTTTTCTGAAAAAATGTATAGACATTTCTCAAAATAACCTTTTGAAGGGACTAGTGACCTCCCTAACACCAGTAACATGGGTATAAGAGTGTGCACTACAGGTGTCTTGAAAGTTTTTTTTTTGGTAATCAGATCACAGGCTTATGAAAAGGTCAATATCCACATTATTATTACTCTGTTGTGTGAGTGAAGCATATCTGAACACTGTGTAGGTCACAGAAATGAAATCTACAAACTACAAACATTATTATTAAACTTCAGTGTGAGTGAAGCATATCTGAACACTAATGAGTAAACAGACTGGCACTCAGCAGGGGGGGGGGTACCCTGTGACAAAAAAAACAGTACCTGGAGGTTTAAAGTCAAGGTACAACCTAAGGTGTATGACCTTTTGCATAGATCAGTGACCTCCCTGTGTCAATGTTCGCAATGACAAAGCATTGAAAGCAGGCAACAGATAATACAAGCATTAAACATGGACATGGAGAAATTATTATAATTTTCAGGATAGAGTATTGGGTTGCTTACTGTACTGCAGTTTTTTCCCGTGCATTTGCTATTGTGCTAGCATATACTGCAACAGTGAAATTAGCAATCACAGTCAAAGGTTAGTGCACTTGAAAGACTTGGCTGACTGCAGAGTCCTTGCTTCACTTACACATACATGTGCACACACACACACACACACATATGTTCCTGCAGTGTTTTTTACACACTTGGCAGCAGACTAAAAAAAAAGTCCTCAGTAGAGCTGCCATCCTCTGGCAGTTATAGGACTGTAGAGGCTGATCTTGCCATGTTGTATTTTAGGTATGCTTTTTATGTTTGCTTGCACACACCTGCAAGAAACATGTGACAGCTTGCTGGAGTAGCAGTTTGTGGAGGTGCTGTCATGTTGTGGCCAATGTCCCCACTGCTTTGCGGGGCTTGTCTCAAGGGCAACAATAAATGAGCATGCTGTCCATGGCAGCAGTGCAAAAGTGTGCCACTAACTTGAAAGAATATCTCCAGTGCAATGAGGGAGCACCCCCTCATTGCAGGGCACGCCTTGCCTGGTGCAACATTTCACTAAACATGGTGGCAGCTGTCACTGTCGACATATGCCTCTGGTCCCCAGAAAGCTGACATCGGGGGCGCCTAATCCCCCTGTTGGCGTACCCCCTCTCCAGTTCATTTGCTGATGGGGGAGCCCAATCCCCATCAGCATAATGGTCCCCCTGTCCAATAATTTGTCTGCCAAGGGGGAAGCCCAATCCCCCTCGCCATCATGTCCCCCAAAACAAAGACCCTTTTTTCTTTGCCGATGGGGTGCCCAATTCCCATTGGCTCCAGTCCCCCCACCACCAAAATACCTAGGTGGCATGCTGGGAGCCCACCCAGAGTGTGCCAGATGTCCCTGTGACAAAGAAAACCTTTCTGCAACAGTTTTTTTATTTTGTTTAACCTGTGAACAAGAAAATGGTCCTTCATTGTCTGTGGTGCCCCCTCCCCCAAACTGCACCCACCCTCTGTGCTACCCACCTCTCCACCCACCCTCACCCCATACTTACCCCCGGAGCCTGGCGCAATGATCTTCGGTGGAGCGAGAACGCGTCTGCGCTCTTCAAAGCTGACCACGATGTGAAGAAATGCTGGTCAGCTATATAATGGCATACAGTAACTGTTTTTTCCAACTTAGGTGGATGTCTCGGCCAGTTTTATGACTTTTGGCACCAAATTTTCAACATGGGGTTTTTGGGACCCTATCTCATGAATTCAGTCACTGTCATGTCATTATTCAGTCCCAAATTTTGCGGTTACTGCGTGGAATCACCTTTTGGGCCAATTAACAAAACAACAGTGTCACTATCCATGAGGAGGGGCCCCCCAAAAGTCTATGTTGCAAATTTGGTGAAAAAATAAAAAAAAATTACTGTGTTATGAGCGTGTATTGCACAGTTTCCATGCATACTTGTAACTTTGAGAATTTTTTATATTTTCACTCCAGATTTTCAACATTACTATTTTTTCACACCTACTTATGAACAGTACAGCTGTCATTTTTCACATCGTGCCCAAAATGTGTTTTCACACATCTGGCACACAATGGTGTGTCGCTGTGGGAAATCAATGTTTGGGACAGATTAAGAAATCACAGTGATGCTGTTCATCAGCGGAAGTCCCAAAATGCCTATGTTGAAAATTTGGTGACAAAATTGCATAAAATGACTGTTATGAGTGCATTTTTGCGCAGTTTCCACACACACGTATAAGTTTGAGAATTTTTAATATTTTTACTCCAGATTTTCACCATTGCCATTTTTGCACACCTCCTTATGAACTGTACAGCTGTCATTTTTTCACATCTTGCCCAAAATGTGGTTTTGCACATCTGGCGTACAATGGGCGTGTCACTGTGCGAAATCAATGTTCGGGTCAGATTAAGAAAATCACAGTGCCACTGTTCATGAGCGGAGGTCCCAAAATACCTATGTTAAAATTCAACATTACCATCTTTTTTACACCTCCTCATGAACAGTACAGCTGTCATTTGTTACATCCTGTTCAAAATGTGTTTTTGTACCTGTGGCACCAAATGGCACAGACGCTGAGCAAAATCACCTTTCAGCTAATGAACTGATAGTGTCACTGTTTATGCAGTGGGGTCACACAAAACCCATGTTAAAAAAACTCGGAGTAAAAATACCAAGAAACGCTCAGGGCATTAGGGTTTCTGACCATAACACCCTGCCCTGTAGGGACTGACAGGCATCAGGGGTGTGACTTGGTATTGTCTACAGTAATGCTAATGCCATTTCTCCCCCATCCTCACCCTGCAGTCAGTGACAGGTATTGAGGTGTACCTTTGACTTTTCAGCCCCAAATGTCACTCCATTCTCTTATACTGCACCTATTTCAGCGTATGTTCTTATGGAATGGGGTGAGTGTAGAGCGCAAGCATCCCAAAGCACACCTCAACACTTGTCTGTGTCTGCAGGGTAGGGTGAGGTGAAATGGCATGCGCGTTATGGCTGATGACCCCAATGCCTGTCCATCTCTGCAGGGTGGGGTGGCATTGGCATCACTTCAATACAGTACTTCACTGTCATTCCTATTCTGCCTGCCTGTCTGTCTATCTGTCTATGTAGTTATCCATCTTTCTATCAATTACATGTATTGCTATTTTTACCTAATTGTAAAACAACCCTGCATATCACATTTGTCTGCACTCTGAGCACTTACTTATGAAACTGTGCATATTTGTACTCCACTCCTACAGACCTCATACTTTATTTAACAAACTGTGTTGTTTCTCCATGCCTCCTTAACAATTCCACACAACTTCATTAACTTCATTATGCAGCCGTGGTGGATCTGACCAGAATTTGTTTTTTGTTGTTGCTGTTTATACAGGCACTCTTTACTTCAGATCCCAGCATGGATGTCATCTCGGAGGTCTCCCAAAAATAGGCAGTTGCCTGCATCTGACAAGTGCACACCATCTTTTAGATAGAGCCAATCCTTAAAATACTTAATTTGAGGATGACGGGCTATGTACAGTCCCAGATCATGTATAAATGCAGAGATGTGAATATTTACTTTCTTTCTTTCTCTGTCGAGCAGATACATATGTTAATCTGCACGCGAGACCATCTGCTCAGTAATATCTGAATATATGATTTTACAGGCAGGTAGCAACTCCATAAGTGGAGCTAGGTCCAGTTTCGCTTCATTAACTAAATGTATCCAACTTTTGCCACCCAAATCATTTCCTCCAAGATGGATCAGCAGTACGTCTGGCACTGAGTAGTTGCTCAACAGGTGTTGCATGGTAGGCTTGAGCTGCTCCCATCTCATGTTTAAGTCACTGCCAAAGTGACTTCTCCTGGCATATTCACCACCTCAGCAAATTAAACTGCTGCCTACCATCCACACTGTGATTCTGGAGTTCACTGCCATGATATTAGTTTCTTTTAAAAGAAAGTCACAGAAAGCTCAAGTAAGACAGTCTGAGTCTGTTGCAGGTCAGTAGCATCTGAAGAGTTCTGCCAGTCAATTTCTTACTTTTTATTTTCTTCCTCAGACATAGAGCAACAGTGCACAACTAAATATTTATTGGCTGCTACCTTCTGCATCCTGCCAATAGGAAATTCATATTACTTCAGTACCTAATACTTTTATTCTATTGCCTGGGGAGCAGACTAAACATTGTTTTTGTGTTGGTGGGAATTTATGTTTCTCTGATTGGAAGGTTTGAAAGAACACATCACTAGATGCATTCTGATTTGCTGGCAGCCACCTTCATACACACGTGTCTGCAATCTGGGAGTCCCTTTTGAACTGACATCTGTGCTGGTGAGTACTCCTTGAAGATCTGTCTCAAACTGTTAAAATTTATGCAGATATGAATTTTTACCCTTTCAGATGCTTACAGAATTGCAGAAAAAAATGTTAGCAGCAAGATAGAACTATTTTCAATAGTTTGATGCATTTTCAAACAGTTATATCTTATTAAATAAAACTAGTGTACTTACTGTCTCTTCTCTCAGTTGGTACAGTTTTCCAGAAAATGGTGTAATTTCCTTTTTCTTCTTGACTTTTACTGTTGTTTCATTGGTGCTTAAAGCTGTTTCCTGTGATGCATATTAGCATACAAAACAGTTTTTTTTGCATAAATTAGTACCAGACTATAATTTGCTGATGTGGTCTGTCAATTATGTCTAAATTGGTGATGACTGGCTAGATTTGTTATGTGGGTGTTTTTTTTTCAAAAAAAAAAAACATTGCTGCTCTTAATGGAGCAAGTGTCACAATTTGCCTAATTAACATAAATTGCAGTAATCAAAATAATGTATTTGTGTGATTTTGTCAGCATACTACAGTTGTGGTGATATAAATATTGGTTTTTGAACCATTTGCTGGTCCTTGGTGTTTCTGGAGATTAATTTCTAACACTTCCTGGTTGCAAGGCATCATGGGAGCAAAGGTAGAAGGTCAGGAAAGCTTGATCAAAAAATGTGTGCATGAAAACTTTTTTTGATCACAGTTGCATTTCTATTGATTTCAATGGAAAATCTTGAAAACATTTGCACATTTTGTTATCATGCACTCACTACATATTTCAATGGGAAACTGACAATATAGCTCAAAAACAATCGAGCAAAATTTTTTTGTCATGATAACATAGGGTTGTTCTATGGAAGTCATTCTGTGGGTGGCAATGGTGGTGAGACGTGGCTGTGCCAGGCACACCCTGGACACAAGATGGGTCTTGGGTTGTGGAGGGGCAGACAATGTGACTGGCACTGATAGGTGGGTGGTACTGCCGCACCACGTAGAATGTTGGAGGGGATTTTACAGTATCTGCTACTGCAGATATATATTGCTTGGTTGGTGGTACTACATAAGTGGCATTGTAGTTCTATTACTGGTATGGGGTTTATAGGATTTAGGGGGAAATTAACAGGTCTGCGGCAGCAGTACTGTCAGGGGGGAAATTAAATACAATATGGTGTTATGGGTATATATGTTTCCAGAGTGTGGGAGTGGGGATAAGCTCTCTTGTGTGCACTAACTTCTTTGTAGGCATGCACTTCTACCTCCTCCTGATTGCTTGCCATAATCAGAGCAAAGGAAGAAGGTTAAGAAAGCTCGAGCAAAAAAAATAATTTGCACAATAACATTTTTGGCTGCAGTTATATCTCTATGCATTATAATGGGGAGCTGGAAAATGTTTGCAGAAACATGTTTTTGCCATAATAAACTTATACTTTACTATAGAACAGAGCCAGTGGTTGACAATATTGGTGAAACGAGGGTGTATCAGGTGTTGTTTGCATACAAGGTGGGGATTCTGGTGGGGAAGGAGATAGAGCTTGAGTGGTACTGCTAGATGGCTAATAGCACCATTTCACGTAGAATGGAGGAGGAGACTGTTTAGTGTGTGATATTGTGAAGATATGGTGGTCAGGGTGTGTCCAGCACAGAACTGCCCTTGCAGCGCTACTACTGCTATGGTGTTTGCATTCTTATGGTGGGGGATTAACAGGTCTGCGGCAGCAGTACTGTGTCTTGGGGAGATATTATTGGCTACTGTCTGTTCTGACAAGTACATACACTTCAGTACTGTGGTATTGGGGCAAGATCTCTTGTACACAGTCACTTCTTTCTAGGCATGCATTCATAGGACTTCCTGACTGGTTACCATAATGGGAGCAAAGGTAGAAGTTCCGGAAAGCTCGATCAAAAAATGTGTGCAAGATACAACATTTTTGATCGCGATAACATTTCCATTGACTTCAATGGTAGAGCTCAAAAACATTCTTGCAAACATTTTGTTGTCATGCAATTACTGTGTATTTTAATGGGAAACTGCCAATATAGCTCGAAAATAATCGTGCAAACATTATTTTGCTGTGATACCATTGGGTTGTTCTATGGAAGTCACTCTGTGGGTGTCAATAGTACTGAGATGTGGCTGTGCCAGGCGCATCTTGGACACAAGATGGCTCTTGGGTTGTGCAGGGGTAGACAATGTGACTGGTTCTGATAGGTGGGTGGTACCGCACCACCATGGAGAAAGTTGGGGGGTGTTACTGTACAGTTAGTGGTGCTGCAGAGATATGGTGCTTGGTTGGGGGTGCCACAGATGTGCCATTGTAGTGCTATTACTGGTAAGTGATTTGTAGGCTTTTGTGAACAGGTCTGTGGCACCACTACTGGGGGGGGTGCTGAATACTATATGATGTTACAGGTTTATACTATTACAGAGTGTGGGAGTGGGGTCAAGCTGTGTTGTACACATTAACTTCTTTGTAGGCATGCAGTTCTACCACTTCCTGATTGCTTGCCATCATTGTAGCAAAGATAGAAGGTTAAGAAAGCTCGAGCAAGTAACATGTTTGTGTGCTAACATTTTTGGTTGTGGTTATATCTCTGCATTATAATGGGAAGATGGGAAATGTTTACACAAACATTTGTTTACTACAATAAACTTATGATTACTATGTAAGATAGCCTGTGGTTCACAATATTGATCAAATGAGAGTGTGGCAGGTGATGCTTGGACACAAGACGGCTCTTGGGTTGTGCAGGGGCAGACAATGTGACTGGTTCTGATAGGTGGGTGGTACCGCACCACCATGGAGAAAGTTGGGGGTGTGTGGAAGGACAAAGAACTTGACTTGTACTGCTACATGGCTCATACTACTGTGTCACAGAGAAGGGGAGTGGGGATTGCTCAGTGTATGGTACTGTTGAGATATGGTGGTTGGGCTGTGAGGGGGTACAGAACTGCCCTTATAGCGCTAATACTGCCATATGGTTTGCAGGCTTTGGAGGGGAATGAACCAGTCTGTGGCAGCAGAATTATGTGTGGGGGTATTATTGAGTATTGTCTGGCGTTACAGGCACATATGCTTCAGTACTGTGGGAATGGGGCAAGATCTCTTGTATGAAGTCACTTGTTTCTAGTTATGCATTTATAGGACTTCCTGACTGGTTGCCATCATGGCAGCAAAGATAGAAGGTCTGGAAAGCTCCATCACAAAATCTGTGTGCGGCACAATTTTGGTTGATCGCGATACCATTTCTGTTGACTGCAATGGAAAACCTGGAAAACATTCAGAAAAACATTTTTTATCGTGCTATCACTATGTATTTCAATGAGAAACTGCCAAGAGATCAAAAATAATCGCACAAACATTTTCTTGCTGCGATAACATTGGGTTGTTCTATGGAACTCACTATGTGGGTGGCAATAGTACTGCGAGGTTTACCTTGGACACAACACTGGTCTTGAGTTGTGCAGAGCAGACAATGTGACTGGTAGTGATAGGTGGGTGGTACTACAACACCAAGGATAATGGTGGGGGGTGTGATTGCACATTTTCTGGTATTGCAGAGGTATGGGATAGCGCAGTGGGCTAAGGCTCTGAGCTACAAATCTGGTGACATCCAGCAGACCAGACCTGGGTTTGAATCCCACAGCTGCCACTTGCATACTGTGTGACCCTGAGCAAGTCACTTAACCTCCTTGTGCTCCCAGGTCGCTCCTGTAAAAAAGCTTTCAGCTTAGTGTGCTATACCTGGTTTAAAAAAAAATGGTGCTGTGTTGAGGGGCCATTGTAGTGCTATTGCTGGTTTACAAGCTTGGGTGGGGGGGAATGAACAGGTCAGTGATACCACTACTGTTTTGGGGGAGATTTTTAAATACTATCTGCTGTTACAGGTATATAACGCTTCCAAAGTGCTGGTGTGGGGGCAAGCTGCCTTGTATGCACTAACTTCTTTGTATGCATGGAGTTGTAGGACTTTCTGATTGCTTGCTATCATGAGAGCAAAGGTAGAAGGTTAAGAAAGCTGTTTGAGCAATAACATTTTTGATAGCGGTTATATTTCTATGCATTATAATGGGAAGCTAGAAAACGTCTGCGCTAAGATTTGTTCTCCACAATAAACTTATGCTTTCCTATGGAAGGAGCCAGTGGCTGACAATATTGGTGAGACGAGGGTGTGGCAGATGCTGCTTGCATACAAGGCTGGGGTTGTGTTGTGGAAGGAGAGACATCTTGACTGATACTGCTATGTGACATACTACAGTGCAACAGACAATGAGGGAAGGTATTGCACAGTACGTGGTAGTGCACTAATATAGTGGTCGGAGTGTGTGGGAGCCACACAACTGCCCTTGCAGTGCTGTTTCTGGCATGGGGTTTACAGGTTTGTGGGGGGGAATTAGCAGGTTTCTGGCAGTACTACAGTGTGTGAGCATATTAGTGCATACTGTATGACTTTACAGGTAGTTACACTTCGAAACTGTGGGTGTGGGGATAAGCTGTATTGCACGCACTCACTTTTTTCTGGACATACATTTCTAGCAATTACTGATTACTTGGCATCGTGGGAGCAAAGGTAGAAGGGCAATGAAGCTCGATCACAAAATATTTTCGTGATAACATTTTTTGATCGCAGTCACATCAGTATTCATTATAGTGGTAAGCTTGGCAACATTCGCACAAACATTTTTTTGCAGCGATAACGTAATGCTTTCCTATGGAATTCAGGCAGTGGTTGGTAATAGTCATGAGACATGGCTGGGACAGGTGCTGCTTGGACACATGGTGGGGGTTGGGGAGGAGAGGGGGCGACAACACGAGTGGTATTGTATGTTAGTGGTACTATAACACCACAGACAATGTGGGGGATTTTACAGTGTGTGTTACTGCAGATGCATGGTGTTTGGGGTGTGCGGGGGCAGAAAGCTGCCCTTGCAGCAGTATAACTGGCATGGATAGTACCCAGGCTAATGGGACAATAACCAGCTCTGCAGGGCCAGCTGGGTTTCATTGTTATTGTAAATTTTTCATGATAATATGGAACTAATATGTATTTTTTTTCTTTTATAGGTGTGTGATCTACTATCTTAATGTTGACTGAGAACTGTGAATCTTCATCTTGCAAAAATGCCAACTAAGTCTAGAAAGCAAAGTAAATGTAGAAAAGCTGAGTATAATGCCTATTTAACATCAATGAAGAGTGCTGGTGGCAGAAAACATATTGAAAAGAAAGTTAAGCAGACTAGCAAGTGTGGTACTAGGAAACGGTTGCATGCTAATAGTAATACTGTTCACTCTGTTGGTTTGAGTGATACAATTGCACCGTACTTGGACAGTACATGTACTCCTGTCAGGATACTGTATGTCCTGCCACATGCATGCATACTTACCACGTGTGTATTTGCAGCCGTAGCCATCTAAGCAAGTTGAAATTTTTACAGAAACTTGCTTCCAAAGCTAAAGTTGAGCGGATTATTTCACGCATCATGAGACATCAAGGCAAAAGACTCAAGAGTAAATTGACTTTGATTAAGCTACGACTAAGAGTTTGCAGATTTGTGAACATGGCACTTGCTGTTCTTTCATGTCTGTGGAAAAAAATAATGAAAGATATTGAACATGTCACTGGAACTGTGCAATCTGTTTATGACAGACTGCTGCATGTTGAGTGTCTTAACAGACACAACTTTTGTGATGTGTTTGAAGGCATATGGCTACACAAAGAGCACTCAGAAGCTTTCTTTAGGGAGGAGTCATATAAACCAGTTTCAAAGGAGCTTGTTATCTCTGTTGGTGGGGTTGAGAAGGCTTCTAATGTGTTACAGATTAGACATTCAGAAGTAACAAGTGTGTCAGATGATGAGACTGACTCAGAAATGGGTGCAGTGAACAGATCATGTGCATCATGGACATGTGATGACAGTTGCAGTCTCTGTCAATCATCATTTGATGCCATTGCAAATTTTGTGTGAATGTTTCTGGCAAGTAACAAGAAACAGAGATGTGATTTATTACAAAAAATTGATCTCTGTGAAGTTCACAAGCTTAAGGGATTGTTGGGATACTCTTTAGCTTGCTTAGACAGTGGTGTTTGCACCAGTGTCTTTCATCACATGTGCATGGTTGCTGTGCATAATCCTGTCATGCTCAGTTTTGTACGAAAAATATACCAGGTCAGAAAAACTGTTTCACTATACAAACAGTTTGATGAGTCATTGTCAGCAGGAGTTATGGAGGCTGCAAAATGTGTAATAGAAGATGTGCAGTGTGGTGGTAAACATTTTGACACAGTCTGTGACAACGCTTCTGCCACAATATCTTACACTGCCAGTCTGTCAGAATCTGACATACTGAAAAGATTTGGTAAGCCACTCGCCAAGTTTGATTTGGCTAAGAGAGAGAAGTCTGATTCTGTGACTCGTGTCACAGATTGTTCTACAGCTCACAGTCTGTGACAGTTAATTTTAAAAAGCTTAGATCCTTCCATGATATATGGGCATGATTGTTGGCTTATTTACTGGTGGAGAGTGACTTTGATTTGGAGCCAATAGTGATTATGTGTCGGCAGTGTTTGACAAAGGTTAAAAGTAACACTCTGCCAGCCAGATCTGTTTAAAACAACATGGCGGCTGATGGCACACCAAGTGAGATTGCTGCACTGAATACGTTTGAACGGATATTGATACAGACCATGAAGCCGTTTCAGACCATTTCGTGACTCAGCTCTAAGAGTCGCACGGTACCCCAGAAAGAACTTGTGAAGTCTCTCAAGGGGGCAGTTATGTATTTACCTCTTCCCCAGAAAAAGAATGGCAGATAATCTCATAGGAAAACAGTATGGTGATACTGGTGTATGGTGTACTTACAAAGTCCAAGGTTATTTGGGAAGATGTTGTCAATGCTCAGTAAGTGAAAAGTGCTCTGCAACATCTGAAGACGGTAATCCTTTCTATGCTGACCTTGACATTCATGAACTGTCAGATGTAAGTGGTCAGTTTGGACTGGTAGACACTGCCAAGCCAATGACTGAGAAGGTTGATGTCTTAACTCATGAACATGTGTATGAACAGTACACAATTCACCCTCTGCGTGGTAGAGATCCTATTGGTGATAACACTGACTTGTATCAGATGCAACAGGTTGAAGGTAGCCCTGCCACCATATGGGAGGAACAACTTGAAGCTCAGTGCTTTTCAGATTTTTTACCAAAGGGAACAAAAGGGCATCTGGATCAGTGTGAGGTTTGTGTTCTGGTGCTGAATACTGGACAGCAAGAGTGTTGAACAAGGATGGCAAATTTCGTAGGAACATGCAGTACTTGTTCCACCTGCTTTGGGAGAGTGAACTCAGTGTGTTCTCAGCATCCATTGCTCATACACTTTGATTGACTAATCCATTGGAGGGTATGACAGCAGCTGAGTTTCTGCATCACCTGGCAGAAAAAGACAAAACACCACAAGTGAATTTGACATTTCTCTTGTCAAACCTGCATGGCACAAAAGAATACTGGTATTGCAGGCACTCAGAGGTTATGACCATGCTGCGTGATTATGGTGCAGTCACTTGGTTTGTAACTCTAAGCTGTGCAGAGTACAGTTGGGATGAGTTGATTGACCTGTTGAGATGGTCCAACTCTGATGTCGATGGCTTATCATCAATGACACTTGGTGAGATGTGCTCACGTGATCCAGTTTCAGTGTCATGGTATTTTCACCATCACTTCGATGAGATTCTGACATTTATTTTGTCTAAGGAAAATCCTCCTCTTGGCTAAGTTGAGCATTACATTTGGAGGACGGAATATCAGGCATGCCATGTGCCATACATTCATATGCTGTCGTGGATCAAAGATGCTCCTCATATTGGCGATAATAACTCGGCTGAAGTGTTGAACTTCATCGCACACTATGTAATTTGTCACATCCCTGATAAGTGTGATAGTCCAACACTGTGGAAGCTAATGCAAAAATTTCAGCAACATCTTTGTGGAAAGTACTGTCACCACCCAAAGAGTCGCAATCAGTGGTACACCAGGTATCGATTTGGCTTCCCAAGATGTGTCTGCCAGCAAGGACGTATGAATGACTTGTTTTTAGCCATGCATCACCATCTCAAGGCAAAGTCCATGAAGAGAGTGTATGAGTTACCCCGACAGAAGAATGAGGTGTTCATTAATGATTACAATCCTACTCTTCTCCACATGTGGCAAGCAAACACTGATGTGCAGTTTGTTGCTGATAACCCTCTGTCACTTGTGTGGTATATCACACCGTACATCACTAAACATGAGCAGACAAGTTTGCTTGAGTTTTGGGAAGACATTGCAGCATCTAATCACTCATTGAGTTCACAGCTCTGGTCATTGGGATTGAAGACACTGTCTCACAGGGAGTGTGGAGTTTATGAGGCCAGCAATCGTTTGATTGGGACTCACTTGTATGGCAAGTCTGATGCTGTATGGTTTCTCAACATGAACTACAAAAAGAAACAGAAGCATGTCTAGAAATCTCATGATGAGATTGAAGAATGGGCAATGCACTGTCCTTTATCAAAGAATATTTTGAAGAATAATCTCATTGACACCTACTACCCCAATGGGTCAGGTAATGGATGACATGTGGCTGTATCATGTGGCTCATTGGTATGACTACAAGACAGATATACAGTATCACCAGATGAGACTCGAGACATATACAAAGTCAGAGGTTTTGATGGCTGCCTTGTTAAAAGGAAGAAGCCATTGCTCATTGACAACTGTAGACTGAGTGTTTCTACCACAGACAGCGAAGTGCATTACTACTTTGCTCTAATGTTTCTGTTTAAACCATGAAGGAATGAGTCCACACTAAAAGGAGACTGTGACACATATGAAGAACAGTTCTACCTGACGTATGAAACCTTCAAGAGTCAACAGTCTGAGAAATACATAAGTAGACTGGAATTAGAGAAGGAGCAGATGGAACAAGATAAGAAGAAGCTTGAGGAAAATAACCCAGAAAATTCTCAGGAAAACATGGATCCTAAGGGAGAGGGTACTCTAGGTGCTCCACTACCAGTGAATGATCCTGTGGTTCTCATAAAGGAAGTTGAAAGTGCTATGCAATATTCTTCTCATCTTCAGGTCATCCAAGTGTACTGATCAGCTCAATATGCAGCAATATGCTGCATATTATGCTTTCAGCGAATCAGTCATACATGGTATTCATCATGAGGGGAAGCAATATACATGAACAAACTATGAGCCTCTGTTACTCTTTGTCAGTGGTTGTGCTGGAACAGGGAAGAATTTTTTTTTATCAAAGCTATAACAGCAGAGATAAGGAGGCATACGGGAGAAGTGATGTCTGTAGCTATTACTGCTCCAACTGGATTGGCAGCATACAACATTGGTGGTGAGACTCTACACAGGCTCTTCATGTTACCTGTGGAGCATGGCAAAACAGGAGAGTACTGTAAACTCTCCCATGAGGTGGCATCTGAGCTGCAGCCAATGTTTGTAAAGATGAAGGTACTCATCATCGATGAGATTAGTATGGTATCGAACGTCATGCTTGCATGTATACATTTTCATCTCCAAGAGATGCTTGGCACTGATGATGGTCTGCCATTTGGTGGTAAGAGTGTTGTTGTATTTGGTGACCTCCTACAACTTGCACCCCTGAATGGATAGCATATCTTCAGAGCACTGACTTTGAGGGAAGCAAATAAAACATTGGGTGCATTGGAGGAAGCAATCTTTGGGAGCTGTTTACTTACATAGAGCTGTATGAAAATATGCGGCAGAGTCATGATCTTGGGTACAAAGTACTTTTGGATCAGGCTTGAATTGGGTCATTGTAAGAGCAAAATGTTGCTTTGTTGAGGACATGATGCATCAGCACTGAGCGTAATTCACTGACAGCAGTGTGTGTTACCTATTAAGCTACTTTTAGGAGCACACAACAAAACCCTCACAGTAATCACAGTCTACATCCCCCCAAAGACCAAGGGAAGAGTCTCACAACTGTTCTGGATTCATCAAATCCCAACCAGTAGGTGCGGAGACAATCACACTAGGTGATTTCAATATTAATTGGCTCTCATCAGATGCTTCTATATCTTGGGATGCCATATCATCAGCAAACCTCTCACAAATGGTTCTCTCCACCACCAGAAGGAACTATAAAACAGGCACTAGTACCTTACTGGACTGGGTCCTTACCAGTCATCCCTCTCATATCACCAGCACCTCTGTCCTTCCTTACTCACTAAGCGACCACTCACCCATATATGTGAATGATCAAATAAATTCCATAAGTCCCCACCCAGTCATCACTAGCAGAGTGCTCCCATGTGGACAGCTAAGACACCTTAAATCCTACCTCAGTCGGTTTGATTGGTCTCCCATTTTCCTCTCAACGGATGTTAACACAGCTCTTGACCTCTTTATCTCCTCCTTCAACGCGGCCTGTAACACCTACGCCCCGCTTAAAAAATGAAAAGTCAAAGCACTCTGTAACCCATGGCTAACTGGAGAGCTACTTGCACTGCTAAAGGCTCGGGACCACCTTTGGGCCCTGGCTAGAGACTCTGGCACCCAGCATACAGAACAGAACTACTGTGACAGCAATAACTGCACTAAATCCATATGCCTACTGAAAATGCCTACTAGAAAGAAGCTCTCTCAAACTCCTGGGAAAAGGGATCAGATTTCTGGAAGAATATCAAAGAAGTTACAGGGAAACAAACTAAATCCTCCCCAACCATGCTAAAGGTTGATGAGGCCATCACCCTGGATCCTCTGGTCATTGCGAACACCTTTAATGATGCATTTACTGATCTCAGCAGCGTCTTTCCCCCGGATATTTTCCTTGACACTACCCATGCTATCCCCGATGATTCTCCTACCACTCTCCCGCCCTTCCACTTCAAATAAATTAACCTGCACGATGCCCAAACACACATCACCAAAGCAATTTCAAAGTCAAGATCAAGTGGAGATTTGCTGGATCTAAAACTCCTAACCCTCACTATGGATGAGGGTCTAGTCCCATTAACACGCATTCTCAATCTCTCCCTTAGCACTGGTCAGTTCCCTGACAAACGGAAGGTGGCTACAGTTACTCCAGTCCACAAAAGCATAAGACATGCCATGCGAACTATTGACCAATTTCGATACTACCATCTCTCTCCAAGGCACTCGAACGCATAGTATCCAACCAACTCACGGACTACCTGGACAAACACTATCTCTTATGCCCACAACAACATGGCTTCAGAAAAGGTCATAGCACCTCTTCTGCATTACTGGAGTTCACTGGAGCACTGCACGGCACACTGGATATGGGTCACTTAACCGGGGCAATATTTGTAGATCTGACCAAGGCCTTCAACACAGTCCACCATCGTCTGCTGATCCAACAACTCCAGCATTTAGAACTCTTCCCTGACACTGTCTCATGGTTCAACAGCTATCTGCAAAACAGATCTCAATGAGTCAAAATTGCTGGGACACTCTTGGACCTCAGACTGGTCTGATCTGAAGTCCCTCAGGGATCCATCCTGGGTCTGTTACTCTTCAGTCTTTTTCTTAACACGCTCCCACAATCTTGCACTGAACAGATTTTCCTCTATCCTGATGATGCTGTTATCTTCTCTTCCCACAAGGACCCTGTGCTCGTGCAGACCAATCTTCAGCAAGGCTTTTACACAGTGGAAACTGGTACATTCATCATAAGCTTATCCTCAATCATAAAAAAAAAAAACAAAGTAATGCTCTTTAACAGCTCTCAAAACAGGCATAGGTCTCACCCCCTAGCTATCTCTACCAGCAAGGGCAGCACCCTTGAGCAAGTGCAGTCATTAAAATACCTAGGGTTATCCCTGGACTCAAATCTCTCCTATAGGGCACACGTAAACAATGTTGCCAAATCATCAAATATGCGCCTAGGCCAACTTTACCGACATAGACAACACCTTACTGCAGAAGTACTGAAGATTGACATAGAAACATAAAATGTGATGGCAGATAAGGACTGCTTGGTCCACCCAGTCTGCCCATTTCCCTACCTAATGGATAAGCTGCAGATCCTAGTTAACCAGCAGCCTACTTCTTCCTACCCCCACCCCCTAGAATTGCCTTATGACTGTCCCATGCATGCTTGAATTCCACCACTGTTTTTGACTCCACAACCTCCTTTGGAAAGCCGTTACATGAATCCACAACCCTCTCTGTGAAAAAATACTTCCTTAAATTACCTCTGAGCGCCCCCCTCTATCTTTAAGTTGTGCCCCCTTGTTCTTGCACACCTCTTTTTTTGAAAGATGCTACCCTCTTGGACTTTGTTGATTCCCTTGAGGTACTTGAAAATTTCTATCATGTCCCCCCTCTCCCTCCTTTCCTCGAGGCTATACATATTAATCTCCTTAAGTCTCTCTTCATATGTCTTCCGGTGCAGACCTTGCACCATTTTAGTTGCCGTCCTCTGGACAGCTTCCATTCTGTCTACATCTTTGCAGAGATTGGGTCTCCAGAACTGCACACAGTACTCCAGATGGGGTCTCACCAGCTGTCTGTACAGAAGGATAATAACTTCCTGTTTTCTACTGGTAATGCCTCTCCCTCCAAAGCATCCAAAGCTTGGTGGTCTCCATCATTGATTATGGTGTTATAATCTATGGCTCTGTCTCTGCCACTGCCCTGAGACAAATTTCAACATCACTTAGCAAGGCCTGCAGGCTTATCTCTGATGCTCATCGTCTCAATCATACATGTGACCTGTATGCCCGATCTGGCTGGCTTCAACTTTCAAATCACATAAAATACCAAACCTGCATTATGGCAGAGAAAGTAACCATGGGCCTCTCTCTGCCAGGAGTCCAAGCACTGCTTAGTTCTAGACTAAAGCCACGTAACATCAGGGGCTCTGAATACCAGCTCTGTCAGGTTCCCCGCCGTCACACCTCTCAGGGCCAAAGATTCTTTGCCTTCAGAGTGCCTAGCTGGTTAAATGCGCTCAATCAAGACATCTCCTCCACTACCACCCTTGGCTCATTCAAACATAAACTCCACCTCCACCTTACTAACTCTAGCTCCTGTGAATACTGCCTAGAATCTCCTCTGCCCTCTCATTTTTGTTCCCTCCAAATATCACCTACCACATCTCCACCCCTCCTTTTCCTCTATGTTACTTTTTTATTTCTTCTTTCTTTTCACTACTCATGACACTCCCTCCTTCACCCCCAACTCTTCTAAGCCCTCAATGATCTTTCCCTTTTTGTTGACTAGTTTCAGCCTGCTCCCAGTTGATGACCATGCCCTTTGACTGCAATTTCTGCCCTCTCCAACTTCGCTCCCCACTTTTATCTTCATCTTCCATGCTCCCTCCTACTTATCCTTCTGTTACTCTGTGTTCCCATGTATACATTCTACTTATTCTAGTTATTGTATTGATCTACCATAGTAACCTAATATGCTGACCAATTTATTGTTTTGTTCCTATCTATGTAACTTGTATTGTATTTGTTCTCTGACGTGGAACCTTTGTAAAAGAGCCTGGCTCAAAGGTACTTGTAATCCTAGTTGCAATAAAAATAAAAAAATAAAATGTCTTCACTTCTGTCTACTCAGAATCTGCTCGAATTGTGTGCTTCATGCCTTGATTGAAGCAGTGTGCTGAGTTCAACAGCATTATGTTGCAGAGACAAGGTCAAGAGATCATCACTCTGCATGCTGTTGACACTGTTGATGGTGCATTCTTGAGCCAGAATCTAGTAGCAAAGCTGACAGAGTGTTTGTCTGAGCTAAAGTCAGAGCTGTCTCATGCAGCAGGGTTAGAAGCCATTCTAACTGTGTGCATAAATGCACGTATCATGCTGTGCTGTAACCATGATGTGGAACGTGGCATGGTACATGGTGCAATGGGACATATTGTTGCCCTTGAATTCAATGTCCAAAAGACATTTATTGATGCACTTGTTGTGAAGTTTGACAACATTGAGCAGTCCTTACCTATTTCTAGGACTACTGTCAAGTTTCAGCTCGTGAAAGACATGTATGTGACAAGGAAACAGTTTCCTGTGTGTGTTGTACATGCAGTGTCCATCAACAAGTCGCAACGCCTTAGTTTGGACTCAGCAATGGTTGACATAGGCACAGGCAGCTTTAAAGATGGAATGAGCTATGTTGCACTTTCACGTGTATGCGTTTGCCTGGGTTGCATATCATCAATATGGCACCACACAAGGTGCGCGCTGACAGACAATGTGTTGCTGAGTACAACGGACTACATACTCTATACCAGCCACAATTGACTCTCATGCCACTGCCTATATATGGGTCATGGACTGATGCTACAGTGACAACTTCCAGCATAAAAAAAGACGTACCAAACAGACAGACCAAATTTGAATGTTGACAGCACAAAGAAGAGTTCTAAATGTCAACAACAGAGTGACTCTCCACCACATAAGAAGACAGTTGGTATGGCTGTTGTCCCAGCTTTTGACAACAGCAGTGGAGTTAACTGTTATGCTAACTCTGCAATCCAAGCATTTCTGCATATGTCTCACGTGTGAGCACTATCCAGTCTTCTTGTGACACACCATTGTCAGTCACTAAAGAAGGTTATTAATGATCGTGAAAAGCATGATCATACGATATAGACTCTGACACCCTTATGCAATGTCTTGTGTGGATATCAAGGGCATCAATCATTCTCCAGCAACATTCAACAAGATGTGACTGAGTTTATGATGGCAATCATAAACAGCTTGGAGTCTGATAGCATTCTAGTGCAACAATACTTTACTGTTACTTGTGTCACAAAGTACAGTTGCTTGTCTTGTCGACATTCACAGGAAGAAGTCACACAAAATATGTTGTGGATTTCATTGTATGTTCCACAGGTTAATTCCATTAAATTCAGACAGCTGCTGAAGAATGCAGAGTGTGGCTGGAGGTAAAGCCGGTGTGGAGGAGAGTGTGTTCAGTCCACACAACTTAGAACATCATCTCAGTATCTACCTCTAGTCCTTCAAAGGTTTGATGCACATGGACTACGAGTTGACACACTGATCACAGATTTTGTAGCTGGAAGAGTACAATTCATGGGAGCATGTTTTGATACTCATGCTATTATATTCCACCACGGAGTCTCTGTCCATTCAGGCCATTATGTCACATGGCTGAGGTACAGCAATGGGTGGATGGAATGGAATGACTACATGAGCACTTTTAAACAGAGATTGCCTCACAACCTAAAAGATGCTTATGTCCTGGTTCTTAAGAGTTACAACGAACTTCATGTGGTTGAAGAATAGAGCATAGTAATATTTACCATTTATGTTTCATACACTACTGCAGTCCACAGACTGCAGCATGCAACCTTTGGCATCCACATGCAGGTTCATTCATGTATGTTTATGAAAAACTCCAGTGAGTGTGTATGTAGATGCAGGTATTCATGATGACTACAGTTAAAGTATGTGTAGCTGTGATATTAGCATCAATACAGCCTAAGCGGGCTTTAATTGGTGTGGGCTGTATGCTTGGTCACATTTAAGCTATTATTGCTTTCACTGTGGATCACTAGTATTACCTCTGTATTGATGCTGTTGCACCATGCCATTGTGCTGTGTTGATCAGTTTATTAATGCATTCCTGCAACATGTAACATAGAATATGGTTTGACATCTGTCAGGCCACTGCCAGTATTGAGTAAGTTACTTTTTCTATTACTTTCTATTACTTTTGGGAACTTGTTTCAGAAAGCTCTTTGCAGTCACTAGCAAGGATGGAGAAGTGCTAGAAAAAGTACACCTGACAGTTACAATTACTTATGTCTTTTTATACAAAAGAAATATGTAACTGTAACTGATTACATTTATTTGAAAGTAGCTAGTAACTCACCTATTACTTTCAAACAACGTAATCTGTTATAGTTATTTGCTATTTTTGTATTGTTTTTGTATAAAAATAAATAAGTAACTACAATTATAAGGTGTATTACATATTCTAGCACATCTCCATCCTTGCTGGTGACTGCCCAGAGTTTCCTGGAAAAAGTTTCCAAACATAATAGAAAAGTAATAGAAAAAGTAACTTACCCAACACTGGCCACTGCATGGCAATACTGTGCACCTCACATGCAAGGACAGATGTAGCTATAGTCTTCTGTTTACCAATGGTCTGGGGTCATACTGCCCTACATATGTCTGGTAAATCTTACTTGTTTATGCAAGATTAGAGATAGTGCAAAACATGACACTTTGCTTGTGCATGGTTTTGAACATGTACTGTTGTACAATGCTTTATGAGCACAGTGTATAGCTATTGCTAATATTCTATTTGCACAGCATGTGTGTCATTGCTACCCACATAACAGTCACTTTGACTAACATGCTTTCTGCTTGGTTTGTACTACTATTTAAAACACTACACTGTAATTAATTCTGATGTGTACAGGGATACTTAATGTAAATATGATTTAGATAGTAAGATGTTGTCCTACCTGATTCCATAAGTGACCATCATATGATCTATTTGATCAGGAAGGCTCACTGTCCCCCTGCCCCACCCCCAAAAACATTAGCCACCAGGCCTTATAACTCCCTTAACCTAGCCGCCCTCCTTTCTGACCTAAGACAGATAAACTGGTCCTTCATCCCTATGGCGCCCACCATCGACATAGCTTTCGAGGCTTTCAAAACAACCTTCCTAAAAGTCTGGGATAGACACGCTCCTCTACAAACAAAAAGAGTCCGTGGTGCGCATCTCCCCTGGATCTCGGCTGACATCATCAAGTTATGCCACACCAGGTACCACGCCTGGAAAATGTATAAAAAGAGGGGCACACAGGCCTCCCTCATTACCTACAGATCCCTTCAAAACAGTTGTACAAATAGCATAAGACTAGCGAAAAAAATCTACTTCCAGTCGTCTTTTAACAAAAATTTAAATCACCCAACGGATTTCTGGAAATCTCTTAAAACCCTGCTCTCCCCCCCACCCAACCAGCCGCACCAACGCTACTAGACCAAGGTTCCCTTATCTCCGACCCTATCAAAATAGCTGAAGTTTTTAACACTCACTTCGCCAGCTGCGCAAATAAGCTCCTATCCTTCCTACCGCACACGGTGCCTCCCCGCAACACATGTGCCCCACGCTCTACTTCCGCTACCATACCGTTCTCCTTCTGCACAGTTACCCAAACCAATGTCTATTGCTCCCTTTGGTCGCTAAATCAAAACAAAGGGAAATGTCCCACTTTCATGGACGCAAAAATGCTCTACCTATCCGCCCCAGCTATTGCTGCCCCTTTAGCCTACCTCTTCAATCTATCCTTCTCCCTGGGTAAATTACCTACAGACTGGAAGCTGGCCACTGTTATACCTCTACCAAAAGGAGGTGACACCTCCACCCCAGGAAATTACTGTCCCATCTCCCTACTTCCTATCCTGGCCAAACTCCAGGAATGCCTGGTCCTGTCCCAACTCACCCCGTACCTAGCAGCCTCCTCCTTTTTTCACACCTTTCCAATCGGGCTTCCGTAAATCCCACTCCACCACCACCTCCCTACTTCGGGTCACAGGTGATATCCTCACAAGTATGGACAAAGGTCACATCACCTCTGCCATTTTCATAGACCTAGCCAAGGCCTTCGACACAGTCTCCCACTCCCTACTACTCTCCAAACTCGCGGCTGCTGGGCTCTCTACCTCGGCCACAAACTGGTTCCACAACTACCTAGTAGGCAGGAGTCAGGTAGTCAAAATAGCATCTCACACCTCCCTCCCTTCGCCTGTCCTAACAAGGCTCAGTCCTGGGTCCCCTTCTCTTCTCCATTTTTCTGAATGATCTCCCAGCAGCATGCTCACACTCCTCGATACAGATGTACACAGACGACACTGTCCTCTACTCCTCTGGTCCCACAGCCCTTAGCATAGCTTCCCAACTCCAGGAAGATTTCAACGCTATCCAGAACTGGTTTAGGACAAACCAGCTATTTCTTAACTCCAAAAAAAACGTATCATTAACCTTTGGCACCCCTCAAAGACTCTCCCGCCTAGATCCCTCCTCCCCTTTCAAAACCCTGGATGGAACTCCCCTGGAAAACTGCATGAGCTTCAGATACCTGGGTGTATGGCTAGACCAACACCTTGATTTCTCTGCTCACATCACCTATCTTCATAAGCGGTTACTCCCTAAACTTGGAGCACTGTTCCATAACAAAAGCTGCCTCTCCGCACAAACAAGGCATGCCATTGTACAAAAAATGATCCTCCCAGTAATCAACTACGGCGACATAATTTACTCCACTGCCCCCGTGTCAGCTTTGGCCAGCCTAGACACCCTGTTCCACTCATTCTGCCGTTTCATCCTCGGCTGCCACAAATCAACCCACCACTGCAATCTATATAGCTCGCTAACTCTACCATCCCTACATGACCGTTGACAAACAAACTGTGCCAAATTCGCAGCCAAATTCTGGTCAAACTCCCTCCCCCCCACCTGACCTCTGCTCTCTCCCAACAGCTGGCACCTATGTACTCCCTTAGACTGGATGACCATAAACTGCTCCATGTCCCATTTATGTGCACATCCAAAGGACAGGCCACTTTTAAGTACCGAATACCTCAGACCTGGAACGCCCTACCAGCCCCCATCCACCACGCATCAAATACCTCCATACAAAACAAGTTACTCCGTACACATTTCACCTCCAGTTGCTCATGTATCAGATAAGAACTCTTACCTAAATGTCTCGCTGTTATTACTCGCATATGTACTGTACTGTAATCTTCACTCTGTTTTCATTATAATGTTGTAAGCATCATACCCCTGACTGTGAACCTTCCCCCAGCTATGTAAATTTTTTCCCACACAAATGTATTGTAACAATCCTTGTTTCAACTCTGTACTGTACTGTCTAAACTTTGTTATTTTGTAAGTGGGTCCTGGCCCCCAGGTCGCATCTGGAATCGAGTGTGTTGCTCAGTATGCCTTCCTGGTAAAACTCGTAAATAAACAAATAAATAAATAAGACTTTTAAGTATTACATATATGTGTGTGTGTGTGTGTGTGTGTGTGTGTATATATATATATACACAGTATAGAGAGAGAGAGCGGGAGAGAGACATATATTTTTCATACAGTGGCAACAGAGCTTTAAAAGTTTGTAAAGACTGTTGATATCTGGTCGACAGTGGTCGCCATGGGTGACCGGAGAGCAGTCCGCCTGGTTAGGGTGAGTTTAGACTGGTGGAGGTGATGGAGGTCAGTGAGATTGCTTCCAAGCTGTGGCACACCTTTTGTGAATTGGATCAGGTGCCAACTCATTTCTTAATGAGATGTGTTGACTCCGTTGGCCCGGTGTTTGTCTTGATTGTCTGGTGTTCCCCGTCAGAGGGGGTCTTTCCTGATGTCTTAAAGGAGGAATTGGTGAGACCCCTTCTGAAAAAAATATTGTTGGACCCTGATTTCAATGCAAATTACCATCCTATCTCCAATCTCCCAATTTTGGGTAAGATTGTTGAGAAGGTGGTGGTGCTTCAGCTTGAGGAGCATCTCGTGTCCCATGATTTGTATGAGCCGCTCCAGTCTGGGTTTCGTGTGCGGCATAGTACAGAAACTGCGCTAGCTTGGGTGAATAATGACCTCCTTAGAGCTAGAGATAGAAGGGAGGAGACAATTCTTGTTCTCCTTGATCTCTCTTCAGCATTTAACATGCTGGACCATCAAGTGTTACTTGACTGCCTAAGGGAATTCTGTGGACTTGCCAGCACCGTTATCTGCTGGTTTGAGTCTTTTTTATCTAACAGGAGGCAGAGGGTAGTGATGGGGAATTTCTCCCCCTTCCCTGTCAGCCTGTCGTGTGGAGTTCCCCAGGGTTCGGTCCTGTCACCAATGTTGTTTGCCGTGTACATGCTACCCCTGGGAGAGAGAGGGAAGCACAGTCTGGGTTTTCACTGCTATGTGGATGATACCCAGCTGTACCTTTCCTTTGCCCCTGGAAAATCTTGTGCAGTAGAAGTGCTTAACAGCTGCCTAGCTGAAATCAATCACTGGATGGCCTCCAGCTGGTTATGACTGAACCCCAGTAAGATGGACGTACTGGTGGTGGAGCCGAACAGAAGGCATGATAGGTTGGCCTCTGGTGCAGAGACAGGACCTTGTCTTGGCTCTGTACCATTGAAAGCCTCCTCTAGGGTGCGTGATCTTGGTGTTATTCTTGACAGCGGTTTGACACTTGAGTTATAGGTGGCATCTGTTGTCCATACCAGTTTCTATCATCTGAGGAATATCGCCAGGATAAAGACCCTCGTTCCACCACTGGACCTCCCCACTCTGGTGCATGCCTTCGGGATGTCCAGGCTTGACTACTGTAATGCACTCTATCTCAGTGTCTCTGGGGGTACCCTGTGCCAACTGCAGCTGGTGCAGAATGCAGCAGCAAGGCTGTTGACAGGACAGTCTAAATACTGACATATTACCCCAGTGCTGCGTCAACTGCACTGGCTGCCGGTTAGGTGGAGGGTCTTCTTTAAGGTGGGTTTGCTCACCTTTAAGGCCCTACATGGCCTGGGCCTTGACTACCTGAAGAACCTTCTTGCACCTGCTGTCTCAGTCCACTCCCTCCATTCCTCCTCTAGGGGCCTCCTAGCGATTCCCAGGATGAGGCTAAGAACTTCTGGTGATAGAGCATTTAGTGTTGCCGCCCCCATTCTGTGGAATTCGCTTCCTCTAGCTGTTAGGGAGGCCCCATCTGATGAGGTTTTTAAGGCCCACCTCAAGGCCTTTTTGTACAATCAGGCCTTCCTGGACTATGTTTTATAGTCTTTACCTGTCTTTTTAATTAAGATAAATTTGTTGTTAATTTAGTCTTAGAGACTTTAAATGCAGCTGAAGTTGAGGGTAGTGAATTGTATAGCAAATTTTGCTTTAATTTGTTCAGAGTATTGTATTTAATTGATTATTACTTTGATCTGTTGTATTTATTAATTGATGTACGGCACCCAGAGCCTCCAGGATGAGCGTCTTTTTAAATAAAATGTGCCTTGCCTTGCCTAATTGACTTGTACATCACTCATTTTTAGCAGTGTATATTTATGCATTAGAAGGCATTTAGATTTACATAGACAGTTTATGATTATTACAAATGTTGTTGTTTTAGCAATTTATCATTATTTATGATAGTTAATGAGTAGGTAACAGTTGTATTACTTTGTAAATTTTCAGGATTTAAGCACTTAGATTATCTTACTAAGATTTGATATACAACAATGTTACTTATAAGATGAATGATTTAAACTGTTGAATTTTATGCTTCTGTTAATACTGTTACAAATATGTTACTGTTTGTTAATTTTCCTTATGTCTACTCAGTTTGTAGTTGTTATTTTTGAGAGACTACTATTGTAAATCACATACTGTACTCAATATCAGTCTAAGGTATGTTCCTGATGCTTCTCTGATCACCTTTATTTAGGGGTCAGGTGGGAATTTTTCCAGATACATGTAGTGTTAAGATATTCTAACTTAGTACTGCACCACTGCAGCAATGTTATCACTTGCTGTTTTGGTGTCCATAGCTTTCCATAATTATTTAACGCATCTGTTATTTGCCCACCCCAGGAACATTGACTTGCTCAGTTTCATATGAATTTGATACGTATTTTTTGCTATTGTTCTGTGATTCAATTTTTACAGAAGTTCTATGACACTGAGTGAGTTGTGCAATGCAGCCTTGTTTCCAAAACAATTGGCACTAAATTCTTAATTAAATAATTTTTAAAATATATTTATTGTGTCTGTGGTTCTTCTTGAGACTGTATGTCAATGTCATATGACTGAACTTTAAAAGTACATCAAAATGAATGTACTGACACTGTAAGTACATATCTAGGGCTTTATGAATGATACTTCAAGGTAATAAAGTGCTTACTTATGTTTCTATGCCACTTAAGTGACACCTGTGTGAGGCATGTTACAATGTCATTGTACTATGTTGTAGGTTCTCATTGAGAAAATAATAGCTTGGTAGGTGTGTTAGTTTTATTACATTGTCAAAAAAAGAAGGGAAATTCTTTGCAAAAAACTTCATTAATGTAATAGTTAGGATTGTTACTACAGCGCCAAAATCAAGGAAATTTGACATTAGGGTTTTCAACCCTAACTCCGACTTTTCCCACCACTGCCACACATACACACATACAGACACACATGCTCACAACTGGGGGGGGTACAAGGCAAGAGAACCAATCACAAAGCACACCATTATGCAACAGAAATAACATACAGCTTTTTAAACATAATACAACAGGCATCCATCATCATGTTTCAACAACTGTATCACTTCTGCAGCCATCCCAGTCTCTTAGGTGTGTACACCCACATACTCTACAAGCATGTGAGATGGTAACTGCATGAAATCTGTATGCTGTTGTGGAAAATGGTTGACATGGACAGACACATGCTTTAACAGATTAACAACCAAGATGCCTACTGTATGTGGTTATGACCAGATAACGTCAGACAGCATTTACACCACCCTTTAGTCTCTGTTAGTGCCTCCTGATGCTACCCCTGATATAACCAAATACTATTTAACTTTACTATTATTAACACATGTATACAGTGAAATGGTAAGCACTTGACTACTGCATATGTGTAAAGTGTTGTGACCACAGGCAAACATGAATGGCCAGCTGCTTTCTGAGATGAAATAGCAAGATGAGTATGTGGTTAATCATGCATACCATGAGTCATCATTCACATCAGCCTTTAGTGTGTCTTCATGTGGTCTGATTTTACCCAGACATAAAAAAAAATTCCTGGATGCCATGCTCCCACTCATGTACTTATGACCATATAACATCAGAGAGAATTTTCTCTACCACTTACAGTCTGTTTATGCCCCCTGATAGTATAGCACCATAACCAAATACTATTTGAGTTTTATGTTATCAACAGAGTCCTCCAGTGATAACAGAAGCAACAGAGTACTGCATATGTATATTTCTGCTGTGGGCAGTGGTGAACATGAACAGACAAGTGTTTGTACACATTGACAACAAAGATGACTATGTGATTATCAATGGATGACATGAGATAGCATTTATACCACCCTTTTGTGTGTGTTACTGTCTAGTGATGTTACCCTGATTTAATCAAATGGTGTTTAAGATCAATATTATGAATAGAAGTATGCAGTAACATGGTAAACACTTGAGTACTGTAAATGGGAATGGTATTGCAGCCAGTGTTAGACCTGAATGGATAACTGCTTTCTAACATTAAAGAAGCAAGATGAGCATGCACTTATGAATAGGTCCTATTGGAGAGCATTTATACCACCTGTTACTGTGTGTGTTAATGCTTCCTGATATTATCCCAACATAACAAAAACAGAGCTTGGCACCATGTTCATACTTATTGACTTATGACTGGATAATATCACACAGCGTTTTTAACACCGCTTGCTGTCTGTTTATCTCCCTGATGTTATTCTACCATGACCAAATTATAATTAATTTTCATTTTATCAACAGATGCCTGCTGTGATATCAGAAGCAGTTGAGTACCGCATATGTGTATTCTGTTATCTGCAGTGGCAGAGATCAATAGACCAGTGTTTAAACACATTGCTAACCAAGAGGAGTATGTGGCTATGAATGGATAACTTGAGACAGCATATACACCAACATATTGTGTGTTTTAATGTCTCCTTATGTTATCCCGGTATAACCAAATGGTATTTCACATTAATGTTATGAACAGATGCATGCAGGGACATGCTAAACACTTGGGTTATGTATATTAGCATGGTGTTATAGCCAGTGGTAAACCTGAACAGACAACTGCTTTTGATTAAATGATAGAGGATGTGGGTGTATGCACCCAGGAGACATGGATGGCAGTAGAAGTGATACAGTTGTTGAAACATGATGATGGATGCCTGTTGTGTTATGCTAAAGAAGTTGTATATTATTTCTGTTGTGTTATGGTGTGTTTTGTGATTGGTTGTCTTGCCTTGTACTGCCCCCCCAGTTGTATGTGTGGTGTGTGTGCCTGTGTGTATGTGTGGCAGTGGGGGGGGAATCGGCGTTAAGGAGGAAATATATTATAAGAACCACCCACCATTTCCCCAACATCCAACAGAAGCACCTTGACCGCAGAGGGTAGTTGGTCCAGGAGGTTGGCAGGTGGTTAGGAGAGGCAAATCGGGTGCCCCATCACTTGGTGCTCTCCAACATATCACCTCCACAAACCATATAAAAGCTATAAACAGGTATAACCAGCACCAGATTACAACAACTTATTACTGAACCTACTAGAGGTTCTAACATTTTGGATTTATTATTTACAAACATAGAGCAACAAATTAGCAACCTCCAAATTTGGGACCCACTTGGAGCCAGTGATCATTCTTCCATCCTTTACAAAATTCAACAGATTAAAACTACACAAAGGAAGTTAATGTATACAAAAAACTATAATAAAGCCAATTTCTCTGAAATTAATAAATATTTAGAAAGCATACATTGGGAATCCATCCTCCTCAAGCGTACAACACAACAAGCATGGGATATTTTTAAAAATATTGTACACCATTTGGAGAACATTTTTATTCCATCTAAAAGGAAATTTAATAATAAGGGAAAAATCCCCCCTTGGTTTAACAAGTCCATTAAAAACCAGAGTAAAATGAAAATTAAAGTTTTTAGGAAACTTAAAATAAGTTTCTCTCCCATATAAAACTACATTATTACACAAATATAGATTATCTGTTAAAAGCCTGAAAATTCTATTAAATTGGCTAAAAACAAGTTAGAATTCAAGCTAGCACATACAAAAGACTGTCATAAATCTCTCTTCTCTTATATAAATAATAAAAAGGGTACATCAAAGACCATCGGTCCCATTATAATAAATGGTTCTCCCTTATTTCTCAACAAGCATTGCTTAACACAGCTAAATCTCAACATACAGATATTCATAGATTTAATCCAGCCAATATTCTACAGGCCATCAAAAAAAATTAAAAAGACCACTAGTCCAGGTCCTGACGATATTCATCCCTGGTTTCTGATTGAAACCTCTACAAATATTTCTATACCTTTGTCAATTATCTTTAACAAGTCCCTATAAGAAATGACTGTACCAGATGATTGGCACTCAGCAATAGTTACCCCAATATTCAAAAAAGGTAATAGAAGTTCTGGGCAGAATTATCGTCCCATTAGTCTGACCTCAGTGGTCGGCAAACTAATGGAACACGTAATGAACACCCTGATCGAACAGGAATGTAAAAAAATAGGTATTCATGACTCATTCTGGCATGGATTTACTCCCAAGTACTCTTGTACTACTAATTTGATATCCTTTTACAACAATATGAGTGCTTTACTAGATGCGGGTATCCCTTCCAATGTTATTCTTTTGGATTTTAGTAAAGTATTCGACAAAGTATCACATAAAAAACTGATCACCAAAATGCATAATTTAGGCTTGTCATCTTATATTGTTAACTGGACTTCCAATTGGTTGACAAATCGAATCCAGAAAGTTAGAATAAATGATGCCTTGTCTGACTTGGGTAGAGTAATAAGTGGTGTGCCTCAGGGGTCAGTCCTGGGACGAACATTATTTAATCTTTTCATCAGTGATTTACAAACTAGGCCTAACAATTTCATGGTTAAATTTGCAGATGATACTAAGCTGGGGGGGGCAAGGTTAATAATCATGAAAATATTTCCTCATTAAAGGAGGACCTGGACAAATTAATATTTTTGGCAAATAATAATCATATGCAATTCAACCAAGACAAATGCATGGTATTACATTTTGGTAAAAAAAATCCTAATACAGGTTATCACATAAATGGACTTCCACTTCACTCATCAAACTGTGAGAAAGATCTAGGTGTCCATATTAACAACAAACTTACGCCAAGGGGTCACTGTGTAAAAACTGCTTGTAAGACCAATAGACTCTTGAGGCAAATAAAACAAACTTTTATAAATCACACTGAGCAATGCCTTATGCCACTTTACAGGGCATATATTAGACCTTACCTCAACTATAGTTCCCCTTTTGGAATCCAAGCCTAAAAAAAAGATATTGCCATACTAGAACAAGTCCAGAGGAGGCAACCAAAATGATTCCCAGACTAACTAATCTGGACTACCAGGCAAGATTACAAGTTACTGGTCTCTTCTCTTTTCAAGATAGAAGATTAAGAGGTGATATGCTCATGGTTTTTAACTTTATGAATTTATCAGATCTTATGGAACAATGTGGTCTAACTTTCTCCAAAAGGTGACATGCCCCAAGACTGCATAACAAACAGCTTGAGGTCAAAAGCTATAGAACCTAGAGGGGAAACTTGTTTTCAGTAAGGGCTCCTTGTGTATGGAACACCTAGCCACAAGATTTAGTTGAGGCACCTAGCACTACAACTTTCAAAAATAAACTAGATGTTTGGATACAGGATAACTACTAAACAATGTACCACATTGTGTGGGGAACAGTCACGATGGGCCACTGCCTTCTTCTGTTCTATTGTACCAAGTAATACCAAGTAATCTGCCTCTATCTCCAAAATCAAACAAAGGGCAGAGGACACTGCAGAGCAGGACACTGCAGCACAGGAGCTAGCACAACAACATTTGCCCAAAACAGGAACCAAAACAAAAAAAGCAAAAAGAAAATAAAAAAAAATTCTATTCACAGGAGACTCCGTGATTTGGGGAGTTGATTCCCATCTCCAGCCAGTGGTAATGGTCAGATGTCTCTCAGTTCAGTGTGGAGAGACACTGACTGCATTGCTAAAATTGTACCTCTGATGACCTCAAGGTAGGGAAACAGTGTGACAAGGCAGCAGGTAAAGCAAATAGGATGCTGGGATGTATAGGCAGGGGCATTACCAGCAGGAAAAGTGAGGTCATAATTCCACTATACAAGACACTAGTGAGGCCCTACCTGGAGTACAGTGTACAGTTCTGGAGACCATACCTACGTAAGGACATAGACAGGAGTAGAGAAGGTTCAGAGAGGGCAACAAAGATGGTGCATGCATTGCATCACAAGTCCTATGAAGACAGGTTGAAGGAACTGAACATGTACTCCCTGGAGGAGAGGAGGGAGAGGGATATGATAGAGATATACAAGTATCTTACAGGGAGGAACAGGGTGCAGGAAAACACTATTTTAAGTGAAAAGATGTTCCAGGACTAGAGGGTATGGGATGAAGTTGGAGGGAGGACGATTCAGAGGAAACATGAGAAAGAATTTCTTCACAGAACGGGTGGTGGACAAGTGGAACACCCTGCCAGAGGAAGTGGTGGGGCTGAAACAATCACGGGATTTAAGAATGCATGGGATAGACATAAAGGAATTCTGGAGGTCAGGGGTAAGGTGCAACAGACTTCTAGGAAAACAAACTGAACTTACAAGCTCAAATGGGCAGACTGGGTGGGCCATAGGCCCTTATCTGCCGACACTGTCTATGTATCTATGTATCTATGTATCTATGTACAGGAACCAGGAGAAAACATTGATGTCCTGGTATACATAGGTGCCAATGATCTCAGCAGCCGGTCAGTTGTAGAGACCATGGACCACCTGACCAGGCTGGGTGACAAACTATTATCCATTTCATCTGGCATCTCCTTCTCTGAGATCCTGTCAGGCTGGGGGGAGGGTAGATGGATGGAAGGTCAGAGAATGGGAGATAGAGGAGCTAAACATGTGGCTCAAGGGCTGGTGTCAGGAAAAAGGACACAGATTTGAAGGGAACTAGCAACAGTTTTGGGAGCGAAAGTTCTTTAAATTTGATGGACTGCATCTGACTAAGGAGGGAGTCAGTGCATTGGGGCAGACATTTGACATTTTTGCAGAATATTTAAACTAGCAAATGGGGAGGGGGTGCATCTTCTGATATGTCGAATGGGAAGAACACCCCTCCCCCCTCTGCTAGTGCTCAAACAGGAGTTCAGCATGTTTGTAGTTCATTTGCATCACCAGGTAAGGAAAAAGGTCCAGCTTCACATACGACACATGGGTAACGCCAGGCCTCTCCCAACAACTAACAGACCAAAATCTGGCCAATAGAAAATAATGTACACAAATGCTCACAGTCTGGGAAACAAGATCCCAGACCTGCTGGTAATAATGATAGAGGTTAAACTGGACATAGTAGCCATTAGTGAGGCATGGTTTACCAGTAACCACACTTGGGAGACTTCAGTACCTGGCTATGCATTGTTCAGAAGAGACCGAGGTGCAAAAAGGGAGGGGGGTGGAGTGGCCCTTTATGTCAATGAAAATATCAAAGCTACAGAAATTCAGAATACACATAAGGAGCCAGAATAACTGTGGTCTCCCTGAAAACAGGAAATGGGATGACCATATGAACTGGGGTTGTCTACAGGCCTCCAGACTGGGGGAGGACATAGAGACATTACTGTTAGAAGGTATACAAAACATGACAGCTAAAGGGGAGGTTCTGATAATGGGAGACTTAAACATGCCAGATACAGACTGATCAATACCAGCAGGAACATCTGCCAGACCTAGACACCTAGTGGATTCCCTGCAGGGGGACGGCCTCAAACAACTGGTACGACAACCCACAAGAGACAGGGCTATCCTAGATCTAGTACTGACTAATAGGGAAGGGATCACAGATCTCCAGGTAGAAGGTCACCTGGGGGCCAGTGACCTTCACATGGTATAGATCAATTTGGCCACTAGAACTAAATCATTCCATTCCAAGGCAAATGTATGGGACTTCAGTGGAGCTGACTTTGATAAGATGGCCAACAGAGTTAAGCTAGCCCCGGCAAAAAGAAATACAGGTGAGGGGGTACAGGCAAAGTGGGCAAGCATTAAGGATGCAATACTTGAAGCAACATCCCACTGTGTTAGAGAGAAAAGGAAGTGCAAAAGAAGAAGGAAACCACTTTGGTTCTCAAAAACCATAGCAGAAAAGGTCAGAGCCAAAAGGCTGACCTTCAGGAAATATAAGGGAACACGGCAGGATGAAGATAGGGAGGCATACCAAGCTTCCCTAAGGGAAGCAGAGAAGGCAGTAAGGCAGGCAATGGCCCAAACCAAGGAAACACTAGCACAAACAATAAAAGAAGGTGACAAGACTTTCTATAGATACATTAGTGAAAGGAGAAAGTCCAGAGGGGGTATTGCTAAGATCAAAGGGGATAAGGGGGCATGTGAAGAGGAGGACCATGTAAAAGCATCTATCCTAAATAGATACTTCTTCTCAGTGTGTACTGAAGAGAAGGTAGGGCAGGGCCTACATCTCATCACCATTGACACAGGGTGGAAGGAGGTGTGCACTAGTCCCTTCACAAAAGAAAGGGTCCTACAAGAACTCAATAAGCTCAGGGTGGACAAGACAATGGGAACTGATGGCATACATCCCAGGGTACTAATGAAGCTAATGGTGGAACTAGCAGA